>JBBGZY010000267.1:5555000-7955000 GCA_037952925.1 Lithobates clamitans
TTAGTATGGAAACATTGTTTATAAAAAGCATACTATATCATTCATGAGATCAAAGAGAAAAAGAATTCAGAAATCAGTTTGGGAGAACTCTGATTATGAACAGCAAAACACCTTCGTTCTTTAGAGCATTCGTAAAGAAGAAATAAAATGCGCTGCATTCAACGATCACAGATTTTGCAGCGTGATGAATGTGCTACCTACAATACGAACACTAGTTTTACTAGACCGAGTGCTTCCGTTTAGTTTTTGCTTATGAGCATGCGTCGTTTTTTTGTCCGTAGGACTAGCATACAGACGAGTGGACTTCGGGGTCCGTCGTAGTTACGACGTAAAGATTTGAAGCATGTTTCAAATCTAAAGTACGTCGGATTTGAGGCTAAAAAAGTACGTTGAAAGTCCGGAGAAGCCCACACACGATCGGATTACCAGCCAGCTTTAGTCCGTCAGCGTCCATTGGACTTTTGTAGCTGAAAAGTCCGACCGTGTGTACGCGGCATAACTGACTTGCCTGCCTACTCTATCTAACTTAAATCAAATGATACTGTCTCTCTGTCTATCTCTCCGCTGCCGCAACACACTACACAGGGCCACCACGCAGGCGGCCTTATATAGTGTGGGGCGTGTACTAAACCACCCTGACTTTGGCCAATTACAGCTCTCTGTACAGATGGCGCTGTGATTGGCCAAGCATGCTGGTCATAGTGCATGCTTGACCAATAATCAGCCAGCAATGCACTGCAATGCCGCAGTGAATTATGGGCCATGACGCACCACTTGAATTTGGCGCGAACGGCCCATAACGTTTGCGATTCGATGAACGGTGGAACATGCGATATTTGAGTCGAACATGGGTTCGACTCGAACTCGAAGCTCATCCCTAGTCACCAGTATGGTATTTGTAAATTGAAACCATATCCCCTCTCAAGCGTCTCTTCTCCAGAGAGAATAAGCTCAGTGTTTGCAACCTTTCCTCATAACTAACATCCTCCAGACCCTTTATTAGCTTTGTTGCCCTTCTTTGTACTCGCTCCATTTCCAGTACATCCTTCCTGAGGACTGGTGCCCAGAACTGGACAGCATACTCTAGGTGCGGCTGGAGCAGAGTCTTGTAGAGCGGGAGAATTATCTTTTTATCTCTGGAGATGATCCCCTTTTTAATGCATGCCAATATTCTGTTTGCATATAACATAGATGCTAATTGTGAAAAAATCTTTATTAAAAAATCCCATAAATCTCACAAAAACACGAAACATGCGTGCGTATGATCTCACGTACAGGATGAGATCACATTGTTCTTTCTCCGCCCAATGTGTTCCATCCAATCAATTTTGCCAGGAACCCACGCAAAATAAATACAGTAATACATTTAGTTCAAGTTTAATTGCAAGCTCTCCTATTCCAAATGGACAAGGCATTTTCCCTGGTACAGCCATTTTACTACTACCAGAAAGAAAAACCCACACTCCTTCTCCATATGGAAAAGCAGCAGCAAATCATCAGTGCAAAAGATATGCTGTATATATTACCTTACCTGCCCTACAATCCCCAGAAGTACAAATCAATAACCCCTGGCACCCATCCCTAAAATAATTATATAAAAATCTATAGGATAAAAACAAACCAAAAATATTTTAATATAACATAACTTCAAATAAATATAGATGTCAGAAATCAAGTAAAAACAATTAGGATCTACATGAATATTTAAACCTTTGGGTTAGAATCTGGGGAATACAATAAAGTCATTACAGCACTTTTATGGCGGTAGTTCCTTTTAAAACTATCTGTGCCTAATTCAGGAAAGCATTTGCACCAGTTTTGGTAATATTACCAACACCTGCACCAAAAGCAGGTAGTCCTAATTACCGCAACTTTAAGAATTCATGACTATGGCAGGGACAGATTCTTAAAGAAGTACCTCCAGTTCACAGATTAGGAAACTGGCAGCAATTAGTACCAGCTCTGAGCTGGCATACAGAGGTACACCATTGCTCAGAGTGCGACATTTCTATACTGGGAAGCTATCATGAATGTGACAGCTTCCCACACACGGCTCTATTCCCAACCCTATTCTGCTGTCAAACGGAGGCTCATTGTAAGCAAAGGGGCTGGGGATAGTGGTGATGTCATTGTGTGGGCAGAGCTTGATGGGGAAGTGAGAGACTAGTTTCGCGTCAGATCCGCCTTACTTTTGACAGTGCATGGCAATGGGTGGATCCTAAAGCTGCTATTGAACTGAATAGCAGATATGGATACACATACTTCTAATCAACAGTGTGGCAGACCTGATGTAGAACTAGTCTGTCTACCAACTAGTCTGTCCACCACACTACAAAACTCCTTGGCCACATGTCTCTCAGGGTGATGGGCACAGTGGCGAGGAAGGAAGTGCACTGAAGGAGTGTCCAGTAGAAAAACTCCAGCCTATCTTGAATCCAGCCTATCATGAACCTTCAAAAGATTCATGTACCTGTACCTTATTACCTTGTTTTGTAACAATATCAATTTACTTTCATTTCATTCTTTTACCAAGTAAGTCTGCCCCAAATGGACCTTTATGCACTTCCTAGCTCTTTCGTTCTTTAAAACTTTTTTTATTATGCAAGAACCCCTTCTTATGTTTTTAATTTCAATACTTTTTTATTAAGGTATATTAAGGAATATAATGATACAATTAATATCATAGGACATCATCAATGTATGAATAATTACAGTTATAACAAGTCAAATTTATACTGAGATCTCTCTAGATATGTCCTGAGAAGTACATACTGTATATAATTTTATGAGTAAAACATAAAGAAAATAAGATAACAATTAAACAAAAGAACAAAATAGTAGCAATATGGAAAAGTCTCCCCGGTGGGGGTTTTCCACAGCAAAATTACAATCATTGAAAATTAGTTTTTTAAAGGAACCCTGGTCAGGAGATTGTCCATTTACACTCTTCATTGGTAACTATGCTACTCTACAATTTCTCCTTGTGAACACAAGGGATTTTGTTTGTAGAAATGTATATTGTTGATATATATAAACAATGCTTGTATATTTTTTGACAGCAAATTAATCCCCTGAGGTAGACGTTGACCACGCAGGTCGAATCGCATTGGGAATTTGCATACCAGATGTTTGACTAAAAAACATGTACTGTTGTATGGTTATACTATTGTAGAATTAAATGGTGGTACATATCTCTGACCAGAGCTCACATTTTAAACATTTATGTGTCTATGTCTTGTTGCTAGTTTTTCAATTAAAAACTTTTCAGAAACGAATTTTCAATGATTGTAATTCGCTGCGGAAAAACCCCCACTGGGGAGACTTTTCCATATTATAATTCATTTGAGGCAGCAGCGATTGTATCACTCACATTCATGTGTCCTTCCCATGCTTGAACAAAATAGTAGTGTAAACCTTAAAACTACACAGTCTGGCAGTCACCTTCTTATGTTTTTATATGTTAGAACCCCTTCAATGTGTAAGTATCTCACAAACCTTTTAACCCCTTAGGCCCAGTTCACACTGGTGCGACATATGCTCTGACTTTGGGAGCACATGTCGCAAGACGTGTACAAATTAATGTTCCCTATGAGAGCCATCTTAACTGGTCTGACACAAGTCGGTCTGACTTTAAAAAAGGTGACTGCACTACTTTGGTTCAACTTTGGTCCGTTTTCAGCCCATTCAATATCACTGAAGTGGATCAAAGTCAGATCCTCATCCTAACCATCTGACTTGTGACATCTGACATGGTGATTACAACAGCAGGAAAAGGAATTTATGCAACGCTGGGAATGTTTTGATTGGTCAAAGGACAAGTCGGAATATCTCAAAGTTGGAGCAAAATCGGATCCTTTTTATTCAAGTCAGATGGAAATAGGACCGATGTAGGACCGTAGTTGCAGGGCAATGTTGGATCGACAGCCGTACAACAGTCGTGTCATACCAGTGTGAACCTAACCTAAGGGTCTCGTTGATGTAACTTCTTAAATTGCCTTGGAACACTGTGTTTATTAAAACCCTTCTTTATATTGTTAATGTGCTCTCCTATTCATGTAGACAACTTCCTTGTGGTGTAACTCACATACTGGAGACCCCACGAGCACTACAGCATGTAGGTCACATGAGTTGTATCACATAAGAGAAGGTTACCAATACAGTAGATTTTTCTGGCATTATTACATAAAAATTATTCTCTCTTCCTTGGATTACCTTCCACTGTTATGCACGCAATACGTTTTCACATATAAAAAAATCCCATTCTCTCCAAAAAGGTCACTCGCAGCCAATTTTAGTCTTAATGGTAGGACCCTTCTCTGGGTTTCTTTGGCAATATTGGGCACAATACTTTGTCTCCTAAAAGGATGGGCCAGTGCCTACTCAAACCCCCTCCAATTGCCTATAATGAGTGCTACAATGCTTAATAAAGGCAAATTCATGTTTGCCCCTTACAACTCTTCTTTATTTATCCCTAATAAGACACCCCTATCCATACTGGCAACCTTCTGCCGAACTGACGCTAACATTTTTATAGAAAACACTATAATAAAATATCTATCTGTATCCTGAAGTCTTCCGTACTATTACAATTTTTTCTAAATTCTTATCATCTGTCTCTTGGGTATATTCATAATCTATCTTGGTTGGGGGCAGCTGGAATTAGGAATATAGCTGTTCCCATCTGTGTCACTAAATCCAGGAAACAAATAGTCTTTTCATTCCACGTACCAGAAATACTGTTTTGTAAATACTGTTATTCAAATTCTCTAAAAACTCCTCTATGGGATCTAATGCACAAATAATTAATTTCCAAATAATAAATATATCATCTATGAAATGCCTGTAAAAGAATGGATTCAGTCAGAGGTCGGTGTAAATACACAAATTTTCCCTCTTGGCCATGAAAATATTGGCCACACTCAGAGCGTACTTGGCTCCCATCCCCACACCCTTAGTTTATAGCAAAATTTGTTGTTATACCAAGAATAACTGTGGGACATGGCAAACTTCAGACATTTAAATAAAAAATCAGTTAACTCTCTTTTCAACTCAGATTTCTCATTTAAAAATTGACTTAACTGCATCCAAAGCATCTGCTTGCCTTATATTAGTGTATAAGGTGTTGATATCAATCATCGTCACAAAACAATAATCCTCATCATAAGGAATGTCTTGTAGTAATAAAAAAGCTCTTACTATCTTTCAAATAAACATCAGTGACTACCACTAGAAGCTGCAGATTAAAATCAAAACACACTCAGTCTTATAGAGAGAGAGAACCTATAGCACTTATAAATGAACACCCTGGGAGATGTCCTTTATTTTTATGTACTTTAGGGATTTATCATAAGAATTTTATAAGATGGGGTACCAAATATACACTATATTGTCAAAAGTATTGTGATGCCTGACTTTACACGCGCATGAACTTTAACCACTTCAATACCAAAGGCGTCATATGACATCCTGGGCTTTGAGCGGGTATATCTGAATGATGCCTGTAGTTACAGACATCATTCAGATATTGCCGGTTTCAGCCGGCGAATCTCTACACCATAGGAATGATCATAGCAGCCGTTCCGCTGCTTGATCGTTCCTATGGGAGGCGAGAGGGGACGTCCCCCCCCTCCCGCCGCCCTCCGGTGCTTGCTCCGACTCACCGTTACGATCGGTGAGGCGGAGAGTGGATCCGCCGGCGCCGGATGTATATCATAGAGATTTCCGGTGGACCAGATGGTCCCCGGTGTCTCTATGATCGTCGGAGGCCGGGCGCGATGTTATGACGTCACGCTCGTCCTCTCCATTCAAAAAAATGGCGCCGCTTAGGCTGGGAAGCGGCGATCGTTTTATTTTATTTTTTATTTCAGGCTTCCCAGCCTAGTGGTGAGATATGGGGTCTTATTGACCCCATATCTCACTATTAAGAGCACCTGACATGTCATATTGCTATTACAAGGGATGTTTACATTCCTTGTAATAGGAATAAAAGTGATCAATTTTTTTTTTTTCAAAAAAGTGTCAAAACAAAAAAAATCAAATATAATTAACAATAAAAAAAAAAAAAATTTTTAAAGCGCCGCTGTCCTCGTGTGCTCGCACGCAGAAGCGAACGCATACTTAAGTCCCGCCCACATATGAAAACGGTGTTCAAACCATACATGTGAGGTATTGCTGCGAACGTTGGAGCGAGAGCAATAATTTTGGCCCTAGACCTCCTCTGTAACTCAAAACATGTAACCAGTAAAAAAATTTCAAGCGTCGCCTATGGGGATTTTTAAGTACCGAACATTGGCGCCATTCCACGAGCGTATGCAATTTTGAAGCGTGACATGTTAGGTATCTATTTACTTGGCGTAACTTCATCTTTCACAAAATGCAAAAACATTGGGCTAACTTTACTGTTTTGTTTTTTTTTTAAACACAAAACAGTTTTTTTCCACAAAAAAACGCGTTCGAAAAATTCCTGCACAAATACTGTGTGAGATAAAAAGTTGCAACAACCGCCATTGTATTCTCTAGGGTCTTTGCTAAAAAAACATATTTAATATTTGGGGGTTCTATGTAATTTTCTAGCAAAAAAATGATGATTTTTACATGTAGGAGCAAAGTGTCAGAATTGGCCCGGTATTGAAGCGGTTAATGGCATCCCAGTCTTATGCCCCGTACACACGGTCGGACTTTGTTCGGACATTCCGGCAACAAAATCCTAGGATTTTTTCCGACGGATGTTGGCTCAAACTTGTTTTGCCTACACACGGTCGCACAAAGTTGTCGGAATTTCCGATCGCCAACAACGCGGTGACGTACACCACGTACGACAAGACTAGAAAAGGCCGGTTCAGAACCAAGCGTGGCACCCTTTGGGCTCCTTTTGCTAATCTCGTGTTAGTAAAAGTTTGGTGAGAGACGATTCGCGCTTTTTCAGACTCGTGGCTTTCAGATCGTTTTCTGACGTTCAGTTTGTGCTTGTGGGTTTGTATCTGCTCTTCAGTGCGTGCAGTCAGTTCGTATTGGAGTTTGCTGTGTGATCTTGCCTGCTCGTTGCTGTTTTTCAGGTCGCTCTTCACAGGCCTTGCTGTTCTTCAGTGCGTTCTGTTACTTCGTTCTGAGCAGCCGACCGTTTTCTAGCCATGTTTCGTATGCATACTCCTCGTACAGTTCGTGCTGTGCGGGGGCTTGGTGTTGGGGTCCTGACCTTGACACAAGTCCAGTCCATGAACAGGGTGGGGAGGAGTTCATGGACCAAGTATTGGTTGCTTCAGCGTGACCAGTTCTGTCACATGCCTTTGCTCCGTGAGATCCGTGAGAGTAATCCTGATGATTTCAGGAACTTTCTCCGGATGACGGACCCTCGTGTTTCACCGTTTGTTGGCTTCGCTGACCCCCTATATTAGCAGGCAGGATACCTGCATGAGGCAAGCCATCACTCCGGAGCAGAGGTTGGTCGCTACCTTGCGGTATTTGGCCACAGGGAGAAGCCTGCAGGACCTCAAGTTCTCGACAGGCATCTCCCCCCAGGCTCTTCTTTGTGGACATTTACTGCTTGTGTTTGTTTTAGCTGACCCTGACAGAAATGTGTGGAGTGCAGAAAATGTCGTGATTATGTAACCTTACAAAGCACTGTTGGCTGTTATTTACTAAATGCAAAGACACATTTCACTACAAGTGCACTTGCAACTGCACTGAAACTGCACTTGTAGTGCAAAGAGGATTTGCCCTTAGGAAATACCCCCCATTTTCTCAGAAAACAACAATTACATCACCCCAAAAGTGTTGTAGCATTGAGACAATAATCCACACATTCTTGATGAACAATCTTTTTGATACCTACACAATCACATGTGCATTTACCAAAGGTTTTTCTGACAAACCGACATGTTTGTTGTATAACAATTTTTGTGGTGTCATTATCCAAAATCAAAATGTGCATTTTATAGAAAACAGGCCTGTTTAAAACCAACAAGAAAAGACACAAATCTTGATCTTACAAAGTTCACATTTGGTAGAACTGGAAGGCAATATCAGACATGAGTATTTAGGAACTGTGTTTGATATTGCGTTCAGATGGGGGGAAATAGCCCCAGGAAAAGCCAAATTTGGAAGATGCACACAAATTTCACAATGTCAACATGTGCTATCTGCCATCACGGGGGATCAAGGGATGTGTTTTGGGGGAGAAAGCCCTTCCTCACCGCTACTTTATTATTGAGGAAGGGGTTGCACCCGAAAACACGTCCATTGATCTCCCGTGATGGCAGATAGCACATGTTGACACACTGTGTGCATCCTCCAAATTTGGCTTTGGGAAAAATCACAAAAACATTTAGCACATTGTAGCAGACAAAAGAACAAAGTGATTTGGAGGGGTTTTAAACTCGCCCCAAAACATCAATGATGTTTTTATATTTTGGAATAACATCATTGATGTTTTGCTGGATGTTTTCCAATTGTAAATTACACCCCATGATCTCCCCGATCAGGATCTGGGCACTTTCGGATGTGAAAGGATCTTCATCCACAACCTCACGATCACCTAAAAAGAGAGGAACCCCAAAATAAATTAGGTGGTAAAAAAATGCCGCCATCCATCTCTTATCTGAGCCTGTGGTTGCAGACACTCACCTGTTGTGGTGACTAGTTCCACCACGTTTTCTTCCTCCTGCTCATCTTGTGTTGGTGGGATTTCCCCTTCTTCCAGAGGGGGAGGGGCTCTGGTCTCCTCGGATGAGGGGTGTCCTCCGAGTCTTTTCTCCCCTATGTGAAACAAAAATGGTATACTTAGCACACAGATATTTAATGTCAGAACTAGAAATAAGAAACATTGCTTGGAAGTGGGGTACAATTATCTATTTTAGCAGAGTTCCAAGATGTAGCTTTTTTAGTGTCCTTTGTCAAGCTGCAATACTTTACCTGTCTTGTACAAGCTTCACAGATGGAGACCCCCCTATAGTATACACTGGAGCACCTGTGTGGCCCCCCTAATAAAAATGGTGTTCTGGGGTCCCACACTATAGTGCTCCAGTGTCCAGGTGTGAAAACAGCTGCTGAGTGTCCTCTCCTTACACACAATCTAGTTTGCATTTCATTCTAGTAACAAAGCCATCTACACAACCCAGTTCTTTGAAGACAAGTATAGGGCGTCAAAATGGTGGCCAAATGCATATGGCCTAAACAATGGTATTTTATCGTCCGAAATAACAATGTGTGATCCGAACGAATAATGTGCCCATGAACATGAAAGTTACCATTTTAAACTGTACAACAGTTCCTAAAAGCACATGGAGCAGCACGAACGTAATAAACATAAAGAATAGGAACACAGCACAACTACTTACTTTTTTGCAGCACTCTCCGGATCTTTCTGTACTGCTCATGTTCTCGTAATTTCAGGTCCGACCACCGCTTCCTGAGCTGATCTTTCGATCGTCGTACCCCAAATTTCCGGTGCAGATTCCTGACCACTTTTGCCATGATCTTGGCCTTTCGGACATTGTGGTTGGGGTAAGGCCCATACTTTCCATCATAGTCGGCCTTCTTCAGGATGTCCACCATCTCCAACATCTCCCCAAAGGACATATTTGAGTCCTTTAATCTCCTTCTGGATCGGGACGTTTCAGGCTCCAGCCTTTCCTCCTCCTCCTCCTCCTCGTTGCTACAATTAGCACGATCCTGCTGTCTCTCCGCCATGTGCTCTTCCTCCACTGCGCCGAAGGAAAAGGGGCGGGGACTAGACTAGAAAGAACGTCAGGGGTGGGCGGAGTTATACGCATGCGCAGTGTGTATAAATCGTAACGCGCGCGTCTTACGTATGATCTGTGAGCGGAGGAAGGAGCATCGGAGACGCCGATCGTGCTAACGAAGGTAGGATCTAAACTTGGGCCTATACTGCTTCGAAATGGAAGCCTATATTGTAACAAGATTAGGGGAGTTTGGCCTGACATTAGGGTTTGTCTTGTGTTGTGTCTTGCAGAGAAAATGGATGGGTTCAACAACCACAATTTCCTGCCCCTGTTCATAGACAAGTACAGGGAGCTGCCCTGTCTGTGGCAAGTGAGACACCCCCACTATAATCACAAACAGAAGAGGCAGGCAGCGCTGGAGAAACTGCTGGAGTTGGTGAAGCCGGTGGTCCCCACAGCAACCATCCCTTATTTAAAAGCTAAAATTGGTGGCCTGAGGAGCACTTATCTTAGGGAGCGCAAGAAGGTCACAGATTCCCAGAGGTCCGGAGCTGCAGCAGATGACATTTATGTCCCCAGGCTGTGGTACTATGAGGGACTGCGATTTCTGTCAGACCACACTGAAGTCAGGGAATCCCTCTCTACTCTTCCTTCCACGCTTCCTTCCATACCAGCTGAGGCTTCTGATGTCCAACCTGGGCCTTCCAGCCAGGAAGAAGTGGAGGAGCCCAGCTGGAGTCAGGTATAGCATTCTTCTACAGATTTCTGGTCAATAAAGAAATGATGTTTACTAGATGTTATTATTGATCACTAATTGCTGATTAAAAAAAGTGCTTTACATATCAATAGACAGTAGTGGGCACCCAAAATTGTGACAAGAATGAAAACTGCTGGGCTCAGAAGGATAGTCTGTTATATTTGTTAACATTCAATTTGCAGCAGTCAGGAGGTGAAAATTGTGTGTGATTGATGAATAAAATACTAAAACTATGTCCCTTTTTCATACACAGGAAGACCTCAGCCAGGAGGAGGCTGTGGAATGTGGCAGTCAGGAGGAGGCGGGGATTAGTGTCAGCCAGGAGGAGGCGGGGATTAGTGGCAGCCAGGAGGAGGCGGGGCTAAGTGTCAGCCAAGAGAAGCCTGGGACAAGTCGCAGCCTGACTGAGTCTCAGGTTCCTCCCCTCCGCCTTCCATATAAACGAGCCAGGAAGGCCACTCCCAGTCCTGTGCAGGATTCAGCATACAGGCTGATCCAGGAGGCTTCGGCGTCCCTCCGAGCCTTCCCCAGTCCTGAAGAGGCCTTTGCCTGCATGGCTGCCACAAAATTGCAGGGCATGCAGAAGGGTCAACGCAAGATCTCTGAGGACCTGATTTATAAAGTCCTACGTAAGGGGTTGAGTGGGGAACTGACACACAAGACGGATGTCATGGAGAGGGACGATCCTCCTCCTCCTCCTGCTGCCACAACTCCACCACCACAGCCAAAGGCTGGAAGGAGGCGTGGAAAGAAGACCAAAGAGTGATGACCCTGGGTTCAGTCTGGTCTGACAGAAGATGCAGTCTCTTGTATGACCACAGTCTGGGGACACAGATGTCATCTGCTGCTTTCCGGATCTCTGGGACTTCTGGACCAGACTGCCCTCCCTTAGATAAGGACTCCTCAGGCCACCAATTTTGCTTTTAAATAATTGATGTCTGCCCCAGGGGTCCCAGGCTTCACCCACTTCTGCAGTTTCTCCAGCGTTGCCTCCCTCTTTGTTTAGTTGTGAGCCCTTAATAAAATTTTTAGGGGAAAATTCTACTCTCCTGTGTGTGTTTTCATCCAAAAAAGACAGTTTGTTGGTGAGGATTCAGGTACATTTCTAAAGTACAATGTGAAATTAACAAGGGACAACAACACCAAATAATCTCCTACAGATTACATAGAACAACATATTAGTGGAGTTGTGGGAACTTGTCACCAAAAACACACACAAACATTTTCAGGAGTACAAATCAAAATCACCAAAAAAAATAAAAAACAAAAGAGAAACACAAAAAAAGAATCTACATTAAAGTCCAAAAATAACAAAAAAATTTGTTGTCAGATGTGAGAAATCAAAATATATTGAGGGAATCCCGATAAATAGTAACAAAATAAGTTTGTGAGAAGTGTGTGTGAATATGAGCAGCAAAACGACTTAATTCTTGTCACATTATAAAGAAGAAGAGAGTGCGCTGTATTAAACCATTTTTTACATTGCAGCGTGACGAAAGTGCTGTATCCATTGCGAACGCTAAGTTTACCAGAATGAGCTGTCCCGTGTCGGAATTTCTTCTGAGCATGCGTGGCACTTTGTGCGTCGGAACAGGCCACACACGGTCGGAATTGACGCGATCGGATTTTGTTGTCGGAAAATTTTATCTCCTGCTGTCCAACTTTGTGTGTCGGAAAATCCGATGGAAAATGTCCAATGGAGCCCACACACGGTCGGAATTTCCGACAACACGCTCCGATCGGACAATGTCCATCGGAAAATCCGACCGTGTGTACGGGGCATTAGTCTGTAGGGTTCACTATTGAGTTGGCCCACTCTTTGCAGCTTCAACTCTTCTGGGAAGGCTGTTCACAAGGTTTAGGAGTGTGTATATGGGAATGTTTGACCATTCTTTCAGAAGTGCATTTGTGAGGTCAGGCACTGATGTCAGAGGAAAAAGCCTGTCTCGCAGTCTCCGCTCTAATTCATCCCAATGGCAGTCAAGTTCCGCTTTCCAAATTCACTCATCCATGTCTTTATGGACCTTGCTTTGTGCACTGGTCCATATCATTTGGTGGAGGGGGGATTATGGTGTGGGGTTGTTTTTCAGGGGTTGGGCTTGGCCCCTTAGTTCCAGTGAAGGGAACTCTTAAGGTGTCAGCATACCAGGACATTTTGGACAATTTCATGCTCCCAACTTTGTGGGAACAGTTTAGGGAGGGCCCCTTCCTGTTCCAACATGACTGCACACCAGTGCACAAAGTAAGGTCCATAAAGACATGGATGAGAGAGTTTGGGGTGAAGGAACTTGACTGGTCTGCATAGAGTCCTGACCTCAACCTGATAGAACACCTTTGGGATGAATTAGAGCGGAGACTGTGAGCTAGGTCTTTTTGTCCACCATCAGTGCCTGACCACACAAATGCGCTTCTAGAAGAGTGGTCAAATATTCCCATAGGCACACGCCTAAATCTTGTGGACAGCCTTCCCAGAAGAGTTGAAGCTACAGTTATAGCTGCAAAGGTTGGGCCAACTCAATATTGAACACTACGGACTAAGACTGGGATGCCATTAAAGTTCGTTTGTAGGGATGAGCCCGATGTTCAAGTCGAACGTAAGTTTGACTCGAACATCGGGTGTTCGCCTGTTCACCGAATAGCGAACAATTTGGGGTGTTCGCGGCAAATTCAAAAGCCGCGGAACAACCTTTAAAAGACTATGGGAGAAATCAAAAGTGCTAATTTTAAAGGCTTATATGCATGGTATTGTCATAAAAAGTGTTTGGGGACATGTATCAATGCAAAAAAAAAGTTTTAAAAAACAAAGTTTTTTCGGGAGCAGTGATTTTAATAATGCTTAAAGTGAAACAATAAAAGTGAAATATTCCTTTAAATTTGGTACCTGGGGGGTGTCTATAGTATGCCTGTAAATTGACGCATGTTTCCCGTGTTTGCAAAAGTCCCTGCACAAAAAATGACATTTCTAAAAGAAAAAAGTAATTTAAAAGTATTTTCGGCTATAATGAATTGACGGTCCTGGCAATACCCATAAAAGTAATTGAAAAAAACTGCATGGGATTCCCCCACAGTCCATTACCAGGCCCTTCGGGTCTGGTATGAATATTAAATGGAACCCCGAAGCAAAATTTAAAAAAAAAAATGCGTGGGGGTCCCCCCAAATTCCATACCAGGCCCTTCAGGTCTGGTATGGATTTTAAGGGGAACCTCGTGCCAAAATTTAACCCCTACCATTTCACAAAAAAAAGTGTGAAAATGTTATGACATGGCTTGGGAACAAGTCCTTTATTAAAAAATAAAAAAATAAAACTGTCCCACATAGTCTTCTTCTTCTTCTCTTGCTCCACCAACAGACTGAAAGGACCTCATCCCCACAACCCTTGCCCGGTGGTTGTGGGTGTCTGCGGGTGGGGGGTTTATCAGAATCTGGAAGCCTCCTTTAACAAGGGGACCCCCAGATCCCGGCCTCATCCCCTGTGTGAAATGGAAATGGGGTACAAATGCACCCCTACCATTTCACAAAAAGAGTGTGAAAATGTTAAAAATGACATGACACGGCTTGGGGACAAGTCCTTTATTAAAAAATAAAAAAATAAAAACGTCCCGCGAAGTCTTCTTTTTCTCTTGCTCTGCCGACAGACTGAAAAAGAAAAAAAAACGCGACCGACCCGTCTACATGGGAGGCACATGCCATAATGACGATCCTCTCAGATGACAGCTCTTTTATAACTGAGGGTGGGGCCACGCGGTATTGTCGCCGGGTGACCCCGTCCCCCTCTAATGCACGGGGACATCCCTATGGCTTCTCCATAATGTCAGAGGGGGCGGGGTCACCCAGCAACATCACTGTGTGGCCCTGCCCTCAGTTATAAAAGAGCTGTCACCTGAGAGGACCGTCATTATGGCGGGTGCCTCCCATGTAGACGGGTCGGTCGTGTTTTTTTTTTTTTTTTCTTTTTCAGTCTGTCGGCAGAGCAAGTGGAAAAGAAGACTTTGTGGGACGGTTTTATTTTTTTATTTTTTAATAAAGGACTTGTCCCCAAGCCGTGTCATGTCATTTTTAACATTTTCACACTTTTTTTGTGAAATGGTAGGGGTACATTTGTGCCCCATTACCATTTCACACAGGGGGTGAAGCTGGGATCTGGGGGTCCCCTTGTAAAGGGGGCTTCCAGATTCCGATAAGCCCCCCGCCCGCAGACCCCCACAACCACCAGGCAAGGGTTGTGGGGATGAGGCCCTTGTCCCCATCAACATGGGGACAAGGTGCTTTGGGGGGCTACTCCTGCAGCCTGCCAGGTTGCATGCTCAGATAAGGGTCTGGTATGGATTTTTGGGGACCCCCACGCAATTTTTTTTTTTTAATTTTTGCGCGGGGTTTCCCATAAAATCCATACCAGACCTGAAGGGTTTGGTATGGATTTTGAGGGGGACCTCCACGCCATTTTTTTTAAATTTTGGCGTGGGGTTCCCCTTAAGAACCACACCTTCGGCCTGGTATGGAATTTGGAGGGACCCCCACGCAATTTTTTTTTTTTAAATTTTGGTTGGGGTTCCCGTTAATATTCATACCAGAAGGGCCTGGTAATGGACTGTGGGGGAATCCCATGCCTTTTTTTTCAATGACTGTTATGTGTATTGCCGGGACCGACAATTCATTATAGCCGCGAGTACTTTTAAATGACTTTTTTTCCTTTAGAAATGTCATTTTGTGCAGGGACTGTTGTAAACAGGCATACTATACAGGCATACTATAGACACCCCCCAGGTACGAAATTTAAAGGAATATTTCACTTTTATTGTTTCATTTTAAGAATTATTAAACTCACTGCTCCCGAAAAAACGGCTGTTTTTAAAACTTTTTTTGCATTTATACATGTCCCCTGGGGCAGGACCCAGATCCCCAAACACTTTTTATGACAATAACCTGCATATAAGCCTTTAAAATTAGCACTTTTGATTTTTCATTTTTGTGTCCCATAGACTTTAACGGTGTTTGCGTGTTCAAGCGAATCTTTTGCCTGTTCGCATGTTCTGCTGCGAACCAAACCGGGGATGTTCGGCTCATTCTTATTCAATTGCATGCAAAGGCAGGCATCCCATTATGGTAATATATTGTATATAAAGGAAAATTTATTATCAAATACTTACCGTAATTTTCCTTTCCTGATGGACTCCATGGCAGCCTACGTGTGGGTTTACCCCGTCTCCTCTCCAATGCTATAGGACCCCATTCCCATAAATGAGTACTCACCACTAGCTACTGCGTTCCGTAACTAGCCTACTTACTTTGACCAATGGGTGGGAACTCCGTCTGCCATGGAGTCCATCAGGAAAGGAAAATTACGGTAAGTATTTGATAATAAATTTTCCTTTTTCCTGACAGACTCCATGGCAGCCTACGTGTGGGAAATAACTAGCCAACCACACGGGTGGGTATGCTGAATCAAACAAAAATTTTAATTTGTCCTATCAACTGATAGGATTCTCAAACCAAATTCTACAGAGGACAACGAAGCAGGCTCAATACAGTAATGAGACATGAAAGTGTTAATAGAGGCCCACGAGGCTGCTTTGCAAATGGTGTCTGGGGCCACATGTCGAGCTGCCGCCCATGAAGCCACCATTCCCCTGGTGGAGTGAGCCATCACCGCCTGTGGAGGAGCCAAGCCCTTCGCCCTGTATGCTTGTTGAATAGTTTGAACAATCCAAGTAGCGAGTGTCCTAACTGAGGCTTTCTTTCCTTTGTTACTTCCCGAGTGTAGGATAAATAGATGGTTAGAACGCCTGAAGGGAGAAGTCATTGTTAGATATTCTTTAATTGCTTCCCCTACATCCAGAGGATGAATTTCAGAGGACTCCAGAGACCTAAACGTGGGCAAGACTATCTCTTGATTATCATGGAACACGGAGGACACTTTTGGGTTAGATCCCAGCATTGGGATAAGTACCACCCGATCCGGGAAGAATGTTAAGAAGGGTTCTTCACAACCGAGAGAGCCAATCTCAGAAACTCTTTTTGCAGATGTGATAGCTACTAGAAAGACTACTTTAGCTGAGAAGTCCTTGATAGAGAGCGGGGAAGGCCCCGAAGTACTGAGTCCGGAGATTGAGTCTAAGACAAGTGGCAGGTCCCATTTGGGGAACCTGGATCTCCTATGAGGCTTGAGCCTTGAAGCGCCATGAAAAAATTGTCGAATTAGTGGATTAGTTGCCCAGGAGGACCCAGAGAAGGCCGACAGTGCAGAGACCTGAACTCTAAGCGAGCTGATAGATAATGGAAGATCTAAGCCTGTTTGTAGGAAGCTGAGTATATCTTGCACCCCCGGGTGTCTAAAAGACCTGCCGCTAAAGGAGCAAAAATCCACAAATTTAGACCAGATTCTGCTGTAAACTCTATTAGTGCTGGATCTTCTTGAACTCATAAGCGTTGATATTACTGTAGGAGCGCAACCAAGCGAAATTAGCCTCTCCCTCTCAAGAACCAGACCATCAGTCTCAGCACTGCTGGGCACGGGTGTAGGACTGACCCCTGGGAAAGAAGGTCCGGCCTGAGAGGGAGAGGCACCGGGTCCCTGAAGCTGAGTTGGACAAGGAGAGGGAACCAGGGTCTGTTCGGCCAGTATGGAGCTATCGTCAATACTTCGGCTTTCTCTGAACGGAGTCTCCGCAGGAATCTCAGGATGACTGGGAGCGGCAGGAAGGCGTATGCCTTGCTGAACCTCCAAAGGTCCGTCAGTGCATCTGACCCGAGAGCCTGACTGCAACGGCCTCTGGTGTAAAATTTCTCCAGTTTGAAGTTGTGGCGCGAGGCGAACAGATCTACCTCGGGGATGATCCCCAGTGAGGAGACCCAACTGAACGTCTCCATGTGAAGAGACCACTCGTTGTTGTCCAGTTCGGTGCGTGAAAGGAAGTCCGCTTGAGCATTCTGGACTCCTGGGATAAACACTGCCGAGATATTGCAAAGATTCTTCTGCGCCCATGAAAGAATGGGCTCGACTTCTCGAAGGAGAGTGGGACTCCGGGTACCCCCTTGCCTCTTCACGTAGGCGACAGCCGTTGTGTTGTCCATTCTTAATAGTATTGACTTCCCTTTCAGTAGATGAGAAAAGGCCTGTAGAGCACACCAGGCCGCCCTGAGTTCTAGAACGTTCGAACCTGGGACTACACGGCAGGAGTCCCATTTGCCTTGGGCGAGGTTCGAGCCGCAGAGGGCCCCCCAACCCGTTCCGCTGGCGTCGGTCGTCACCGTGACCCAGGAGATAGGAACGATGGAATGACATGCCAGGAGATTCTTGCGTTGAAGCCACCAAAAGAGGCTGTTCCTCATTGACGAGGTCACCCGGATGACTTGACTCTTGTCCCCTGTTCTCCATTGCTGCAGAAACCCCGACTGGAAGGGACGTAACCTCCACAAGGCCCACTTGACCATGGGCGTCGTAGAAACCATTGTACCGATAATTTCCAGACACTGAGAGGCTTTTAGGTGTGAGGTATGTATAGCCCGAGAAATCCTGTCTCGTACCACCGGAATTTTCTGTAGTGGAAGGGAAATGGTGCCTCTTACAGTGTCGAACTGAGCTCCTAGGTATATTAGGCGTTGCGTTGGTTTTAGATGACTTTTTGCCAAGTTCAGGAGCCACCCAAAACTGGAAAGGGTGGAGATCACCTGTTCTCGATGGGCCAGCAGCTGTTCCCTGCTTTGCGACAACACCAGGAGGTCGTCGAGGTAGTGGTAAAGACGTACCCCCTTCAGTCTTATGTGAGCTACCGTGGCCAGAAGGATTTTTGAGAAGACCCGGGGGGACGTCGTCAATCCGAAGGGGAGGCAGATAAACTGAAGATGATCTTGCCCTACTTGGAAGCGAAGGTATTTGTGAAACTCTTCCTCTATCGGGACGTGAAAATAAGCGTCCTTTAAGTCGATGGAAATCATCCAATCGCCTGGCTGAATAGCTTGCTGAATAGTCGACAGCATTTCCATCTTGAATTTCCCTGGCTCTATAAACTCGTTGAGGTAGGTCAGGTCTATGGCCGGGCGCCAGGAGCCACTCTTCTTTTGAACCAGGAAAAGAGGGGAGTATATTCCCTGAAACCACTCGTCCCTCGGGACGCACACCACTGCTCCTTGAGACTTCAGGAGATCCACATAGGACAATAGCACTTGCTTTTGATCTTGTGACCGGGGCAGAAGAGTGGGGACAAATCTGGGGGGTGGAGCACTGGAGAAGGTCCATCTGTGACCTGTCGAGACCGTCTTTATTACCCAAAAGTCTGAGATCGAGGCCACCCAGACATGCCGGAAGAGGCGCAGCCGTGCCCCCACCCGACCCGCCTGGGCGGGCGCAATCTCAAAAAGACTGTTCACGGCCGCTGGATGCCTGGCCTTTAGTGAAATTGCGAAAAGATGTCTGGCCCCTGCTCCAATTCTTTCTGAAGTCCCTACCGGGCTTGTAGGAGCGAGCTTCCCTAGAGCGCTCCGGAGAGCGTCTTCTGAACTGCGGCTTCTTCCGACCAAGAAGGCGCCTGTCCTGGGGGAGAAACCCCGACTTGCCACCCGTGGCTCGTGTTATGGCATCGTCTAGCTTATTGCCAAACAGCGAAGATCCCTCGAAGCCTGTTTGGAAACGGGGTCAGCAAGCCAAGGACGTAACCATAAGGCCCGTTTGGCCGTGACCGATGACAGCATAATTCGCGCCAATAGGCGAATCAAGTCCATGGATGCCTCCCCCTAGAACACCGCCGCTAGCTTCAATTCTGCAGCTGCTGAACTTCCCGCTAGCTCCTCTGAAACCCCTTTAAGGAAGGAATCCACATTCTCCGTCCAGGCCTCCATAGCCTTTGACATGGCTGCCAGAGCAAAAGCAGGTTTGCAGGCCGTTCCGGCAAACCCGTAAATCCTCTTCAGGTCTTGGTCGATCCTTCTTTCAAGACCATCCTTGAAGGACACTGCATCTTCCAAGGGAAGTGTAATATGCTTAGCTAGACGCATTAGAGCTGCGTCTACAAGGGGAGCATTCTCCAGATACTTCACCTCTTCTGACTTGAAGGGGTATAATCTGGAGGTCTTATTTGTCATAGAGGACTTCCTGTCCGTCTTACTCCATTCCTCATCAATGATCTCTTTCAGCTCAGAAAGGAGCAGGAAACTTGTGCGTTCTTTCCCCAAATGTTTGAAGAATTTCTTCTGCTTGGCCGGGGGAGTAGAGGGGTCCTCCCATTTAAGAGCCTCCTTGATTGCCTTAATTAAAGGTGACACCATACTGAAATCAAAGCCTCCGACTTCCTCTTCTTCCTGAGGATCATCATCCGAGGAGTCAAGGGAGGCCACGTACGGCTGTGAAGTGCCCGGATCTTCGCGGGATTCCTCCACCGGGGGGCCAGATAGTGTAGTAGACTGGCTCAATGTGTGGGGAGGATCCAGCTCCTTCAGGGACTGCTGTACCACTCGTTTGACGAGAGTTTCCAGACGCTGGTTCTCCGATTCTTTCTCCCTGGTTGCCCGGGCATAGCAACGGTCACACAGTGACTTGCCCTCCGGAACTCGTGTTCCACATCCCCAGCAGGCTCTACGGTCAGAGCGGCTGTCGTGGCGTTGGGAGCGGTGTCTGGAGGAGGAATGAGAGCGTCTCCCCTGGTGGTGGTTTCCAGACTTAGAGTCATGCCTGGATCTTGAAGGTGACTGGTGTTGTGGCCTGGCAAGGTCTTTGTCATTCTGGACCACAATTTGAGGGTCAGATCTGTCAGGGCTGGGAGAAAAAAACACAGTAGGGAGGGGAAAAAGGCGAGACCAACATCAGATAACGCAATTCACAATGCGACTGACTCTCAACCCCTCCCCTCATAAGCACATACCTTGTGCATGAGGGCTGGCCACTTAAAGGCGGTGAATTGTCCGAGACTTCCATATGAAGAGCGACACAGTACGGTTAGTTTGCAGAAAAAGGCAGCCTGAACGGGCCAAAATACCAGTAAGAAAAAAGGGTCATTCTGCCCTACAAATACATTCAGAGTACACTTGCAGCGTGTGTCCAGACGAAAAAGCCCATCTTATAACTGGACTTAAACATATAACTTATTCAATCTTTTACCAAAAAAAAATTTCTCTCTTTTTTTTTTTTTTTTGACATATGTAAATGGCATTTTAGTCCCCCCTTTTTTTTTTTTTTAAATACAAAGTATAAACAGGCACTCACCTAAAGCAGACCAGGGCTGGAGATGGGGAAGAAAAACCGCTCTACTCCTACTCACTGTGAGGCATTCCCACTGTGAAGGAGTTCATGAGCCGAATTTAAATCCCCCGCCCATGACGTCACCGCCCGACCCCGCGCTTGCGCCGTCGGACGGGGACCGTACTGCGCATGTGCGGATTGCCGAGCGTTCCACCGCTCTGCGCACGCGCCAGCCAAGCCTCGGACCCGAGGAAGCTACCGCGCATGCGCGAGCAGTGCGGACGGCTGAACCCGGAAGAGCTGAGGCGAGGTGGAACGCACAAGCGCTCCAGCCACCATGAGGGGGAAAACGGTCCCAACAGAGACCGTGACGGTCATAGCCAGAGCCAGGAGACCTAGGGGAAACAGACAGAACACAGAAAAACCTGCCATGGAGAAAAACAGTTTAAGCTTCCGACCTTGCCAGCCGCTGATGTCCCTGGACGTCCGGCATACAGAGGCGACCATCCTTCCACCAAAAGGGTAAATATCAGCCTCTACCTGCTACTCGCCTGCCCGTGGCTGGGCCCTGAGCTGCACCGCAAAAGGTATGCCATGATCCTGGATCCGTCCGACCGGACGCGAACAACTTGTGTAGGTCCATTGGAGGAGGACAAAAAAGGAACGCAGTAGCTAGTGGTGAGTACTCATTTATGGGAATGGGGTCCTATAGCATTGGAGAGGAGGCGGGGTAAACCCACACGTAGGCTGCCATGGAGTCTGTCAGGAAAGTCTTTTTTTTATCAAAGATACCTCTTGGATAAAGATAATCTTCATCCTTCCTTTATATTTTTCAGCCGATTTCTATATTTTAAAGTTGGATCCAGTTCTAAAAATGCATTGGTCTCTGCACCTCATCCGACATGGATTACAGCTCTTTTATAACTGAGGGTGGGGCCACGCGGTATTGTCGCCGGGTGACCCCGCCCCCGTCTAATGCACGGGGACATCCCTATGGCTTCCCCATAATGTCAGAGGGGGCGGGTCACCCAGCAACATCACTGTGTGGCCCTGCCCTCAGTTATAAAAGAGCTGTCACCTGAGAGGACCGTCATTATGGCGGGTGCCTCCCATGTAGACGGGCCGGACGCGTTTTTTTTTTTTTTTTTTCAGTCTGTCGGCAGAGCAAGAGAAAAATAAGACTTTGTGGGATGGTTTTATTTTTTTATTTTTTAATAAAGGACTTGTCCCCAAGCCGTGTCATGTCATTTTTAACATTTTCACACTTTTTTTGTGAAATGGTAGGGGTACATTTGTGCCCCATTATCATTTCACACAGGGGGTAAGGCTGCAATCTGGGGGTCCCCTTGTTAAAGGGGGCTTCCAGATTCCGATAAAAATCCCCGCCCGCAGACCCCCACAACCACCGGGCAAGGGTTGTGTTGATGAGGCCCTTGTCCCCATCAACATGGGGACAAGGTGCTTTGGGGGGCTACTCCTGCGGCCTGCCAGGTTGCATGCTCAGATAAGGGTCTGGTATGGATTTTTGGGGGGACCCCTATGCCATTTTTTTTATTTTTGTGCGGGGTTACCCATAAAATCCATACCAGACCTGAAGGGTTTGGTATGGATTTTGAGGGGGACCTCCACGCCATTTTTTTTAAATTTTGGCGCGGGGTTCCCCTTAATATCCACACCTTCGGCTTGGTATGGAATTTGGAGGGACCCCCACACAATTTTGTTTTTTTAATTTTGGTTGGGGTTCCCGTTAATATTCATACCAGACCCAAAGGGCTTGGTAATGGACTGTGGGGGAATCCCATGCCATTTTTTTCAATGACTGTTATGTGTATTGCCGGGACCGACAATTCATTATAGCCGCGAGTACTTTTAAATGACTTTTTTTCCTTTAGAAATGTCATTTTGTGCAGGGACTGTTGTAAACAGGCATACTATACAGGCATACTATAGATACCCCTCAGGTACGAAATTTAAAGGAATATTTCACTTTTATTGTTTCACTTTAAGAATTATTAAACTCACTGCTCCCGAAAAAATGGCTGTTTTTAAAACTTTTTTTGCATTTATACATGTCCCCTGGGGCAGGACCCAGATCCCCAAACACTTTTTATGACAATAACTTGCATATAAGCCTTTAAAATTAGCACTTTTGATTTTTCATTTTTGTGTCCCATAGACTTTAACGGTGTTTGCGTGTTCAAACAAATCTTTTGCCTGTTCGCATGTTCTGCTGCAAACCAAACCGGGGGTGTTCGGCTCATTCTTATTCAATTGCATGCAAAGGCAGGCATCCCATTATGGTAATATATTGTATATATTCTTTTTTTTTATCAAAGATACCTCTTGGATAAAGATAATCCTCATCCCTCCTTTATATTTTTCAGCCGATTTCTATATTTTAAAGTTGGATCCAGTTCTAAAAATGCATTGGTCTCTGCACCTCATCCGACATGGATCACCCTTTTTTCTTCCAGTGCTTTAATCCCCCTAACTACATCCATATTTTCCCTTCCAGTTTTTTATATTTTAATTCCCATTGTTATTGTCAACCATGGCCTTGAAAACATATAACAATTAGTTAGTCACTTTTATGCCCCGTACACACGGGCAGATTTTCCGATGGAAAATGTCCGATCGGAGAGTGTTGTCGGACATTCCGACCGTGTGTGTGCTCCATCGGACATTTTTCATCTGATTTTCCGACACACAAAGTTTGAGAGCAGGCTATAAAATTTTCCGTGTTTGCTATGGATACAGCACTTTTGTCACGGTGCTATGTCAAAAATGGTTTAATACAGTGCACTCTGTTCATCTTTATAATGTGAGAAGAATGAAGTAGTTTTGCTGCTCATATTCACACAGACTACTCACAAACTTATTTCTTTATTATGTATTGTGATTCCCTCAATATATTTTGATTTGTCACATCTGACCAATTTGTTTTTGGTTCAAATTTTTTTAGGCTTTTTACTAAAGAATTTTTTGGTGTGTGTTTTGTGTGTCAAGTTACCACAACACCATTGATATCTTATATTATTGAATCTCAATGAGATTGTTTGGTGTTGGTGTCCCTTGTTAATTTCACATTGTATTTTGAAATGTACCTGCCTCCTCACCAACAAACTGTCCTTTTTAAAGGAAAAAACACATAAGAGAGTATAATTGAACCAAAAATTCCTTTATTAAGGGCTTACAACCAAACAAAGAGGGAGGCAACACTGGAGAAACAGCAGAAATTGGTGAAGCCTTTGACCCCCAGGGCAGACATCAATTCTTTTACTGCAAAATTGGTGGCCTGAGGAGTCCATATATAAGGGAGTGCAGTCTGGTCCAGAAGTCCCAGAGATCCGGAAAGCAGCAGATGACATCTGTGTCCCCAGGCTGTGGTCATACAAGAGACTGCATCTTTGGCCAGACCAGACTGAACCCAGGGCCATCACTCTCTGGTCTTCCTTCCACGCTTCCTTCCACACTGTGGCTGTGGTGGTGGAGTTGTGGCAGCAGGAGGAGGAGGAGGAGGAGGATGGTCCAACTCAATCACGTCGGTCTTGGGTGTGATTTCACCACTCACCCCCTTAGGACTTTATAAATAAGTTGCTCACACATGAGGCATTGACCCACCTGCATGCACTTCAGTTTGGTGGCAGCCATGCAGGCAAAGGCCTCTTCAGGAGTGGGTAAGGCTCTGAGGGACACAGAAGCCTCCTGAATGAGCCTGAGTGCTGAATCGGGCATGTGAGTAGCCTTCCTCGCTCTTTTGTATGGAAGGCGGAGGGGAGGAACCTGCGATTCGGTCAGGCTGCAACTGGTCCCAGGCTTCTCTTGGCTGCAACTTAGCCCCGCCTCCTCCTGGCTGCAACTTAGCCCCGCCTCCTCCTGGCTGCCACATTCCAGAGCCTCCTCCTGGCTGAGGTCTTCCTGTGTATGAAAAAGGGACATAGTTTTAGTTTTTTATTCATCAATCACACACAATTTTCATCTCATGACTGTTGCAAATTGAATGTTAACAAATATAACTGATGATCATTCTGAGCCCAGCATTTTTCATAGTTGTCCCAATTATTTTTGCCCACTACTGTCTATTGATATGTAAAACACTTTATTAAATCAGAAATTAATGATCAATAATAACATCTAGTAAACATCATTTATTTATTGACCAGAAATCTGTAGAAGAATGCTATACCTTACTCAAGCTGGGCTCCTCCACTTCTTCCTGGCTGGAAGGCCCAGGTTGGACATCAGAAGCCTCAGCAGGGGTGGAAGAAAGAGTGGAAGGAAGGGTTGAGAGGGATTCCCTGACTTCAGTCTGGTCTCTCAGAAATCGCAGTCTCTCATAGTACCACAGCCTGGGGACATAAACGTAATCTGCTCCAGCTCCAGATCTCTGGGAATCTGTGACCTTCTTGCGCTCCCTAAGATAAGTGCTCCTCAGGCCACCAATTTTGGTTTTTAAATAGGGGATGGTTGCCGTGGGGACCACCGGCTTCACCAACTCCAGCAGTTTCTCCAGCGCTGCCTGCCTCTTTTGTTTATGATTATAATGGGGGTGTCTCATCTGCCACAGACAGGGCAGCTCCCTGTATTTGTCTATGAACAGGGGGAGGAAATTGTGGCTGTTGAAGCCATCCATTTTATTATCTGCAAGACACAACACAAGACAAACCCTAATGTCAGCCTAAAGTCTACTAAACTTGTGCAAATACAGGCCTCAATCTAGAAGCAGTATAGGCCCAATGTTAAATCTTACCTTCGCAATCACGATCGGCGCCTCCGTTACTCCTTCCTCCGCTCACAGATCGTACGTACTACGCACGCTTGTTACGCTTTATACACACTGCGCATGCGTGTAACTCCGCCCGCCCCTGACGTTCTTTCTAGTCTATTCCCCGCCCCTTTTCGTTCGGCACAGTGGGGGAAAAGCACATGGCGGAGACACAGCAGGTGCGTGCTAATTATAGCAACGAGGAGGAGGGGGAGGAAAGCCCGGAGCCGGAAACGTCTGGATCAAGAGGAGAAGATTTAAGGCATTGAATATGTCCTTTGGGGAGATGTTGGAGATGGTCAACATCCTGAAGAAGCTGACGGGAAATATGGACCTTACCCCAACCCCAATGTCAGAAAGGCCAAGATCATGGCGAAAGTGGTCAAAAGTCTGCACCGGAATTTCGGGGTACGACGATCGAAAGATCAGCTCAGGAAGCGGTGGTCGAACCTGAAATTAAGAGAGCATGAGCAGTACCAAAAGATCCTGAGAGTGCTGCAAAAAAGTAAGTAGTTGTGCTGTGTTCTTATTCTTTTTGTCTTTATTATGTTCGTGCTGCTCCATGTGCTTTTCTTAACCACTTGCCGACCGCCTCACGCCTATATACGTGAGCAGAGCGGCACGGGCAGGCAAAATCACGTACCTGAAACGTGATTGCCTTCCGATCGGACCCCCCCCCGGTGCCAGCTGCGGTCGGCATTTGGTTGGGAGCGATGACAGACGAGGGGGAGGCCATCCGATCGTGGCCCCCCCTCGCGATCGCTCCCAGCCAATGAGAAACATCCCCTGCCTCTGTATAGTACACAGAGGCAGAGGATGTGATGTCATCTCTCCTCGGTCTGGCAGTTTCCGTTCCAGCGCCGAGGAGAGATGACATGTAAGTGCACAAAACACACACACACACACACAGTAGAACATGCCAGGCATACATTACACCCCCGATCCCCCCCCGATCGCCCCCCGATCCCCCCCCAATCACCCCCCCCCCGTCACAAACTGACACCAAGCAGGTTTTTTTTTTTTTTTTTCCTGATTACTGCATAGTGTCAGTTTGTGACAGTTAGCAGTGGTGGGACAGTGAGTATTACCCCCCTGTAGGTCTAGGGTACCCCCCTTACCCCCCCAATAAAGTTTTAACCCCTTGATCACCCCCTGTCACCAGTGTCGCTAAGCGATCATTTTTCTGATCGCTGTATTAGTGTCGCTGGTGACGGTAGTTAGGGACGTAAATATTGAGGTTCGCCGTCAATGTTTTATAGCGACAGGGACCCCCATATACTATCTAATAAATGTTTTAACCCCTTGATTGCCCCCTAGTTAACCCTTTCACCACTGATCACCGTATAACTGTTACGGGTGACGCTGGTTAGTTCGTTTATTTTTATAGTGTCAGGGCACCCGCCGTTTATTACCGAATAAAGGTTTAGCCCCCTGTAGGTCTAGGGTACCCCCCTTACCCCCCTAATAAAGTTTTAACCCCTTGATCACCCCCCCCTCACCAGTGTCGCTAAGCGATCATTTTTCTGATCGCTGTATTAGTGTCGCTGGTGACGCTAGTTAGGTACGTAAATATTTAGGTTCACCGTCAGTGTTTTATAGCGACAGGGACCCCCATATACTATCTAATAAATGTTTTAACCCCTTGATGGCCCCTAGTTAACCCTTTCACCACTGATCACCGTATAACCGTTACGGGTGACGCTGGTTAGTTCGTTTATTTTTTATAGTGTCAGGGCACCCGCCGTTTATTACCGAATAAAGGTTTAGCCCCCTGATCACCCGGCGGTGATATGCGTCGCCCTAGGCAGCGTCAGATTAGCGCCAGTACCGCGAACACCCACGCACGCACCGTACACGCACCGTACACCTCCCTTAGTGGTATAGTATCTGAACGCATCAATATCTGATCCGATCAGATCTATACTAGCGTCCCCAGCAGTTTAGGGTTCCCAAAAACGCAGTGTTAGCGGGATCAGCCCAGATACCTGCTAGCACCTGCGTTTTGCCCCTCCGCCCGGCCCAGCCCAGTCCAGCCCACCCAAGTGCAGTATCGATCGATCACTGACACTTTTTTTTGTAGCGTTTTGGTGAACTGGCAAGCACCAGCGGCCTAGTATACCCCGGTCGTAGTCAAACCAGCACTGCAGTAACACTTGGTGACGTGGCAAGTCCCATAAGTGCAGTTCAAGCTGGTGAGGTGGCAAGCACAAGTAGTGTCCCGCTGCCACCAAAAAGACAAACACAGGCCGGTCGTGCCCATAGTGCCCTTCCTGCTGCATTCGCCAATCCTAATTGGGAACCCACCGCTTCTGCAGCGCCCGTACTTCCCCCATTCACATCCCCAACCAAATGCAGTCGGCTGCATGAGAGGCATTTTTATGTCCTCCCGAGTACCCCTACCCAGCGAACCCCCCAAAAAAGATGTCGTGTCTGCAGCAAGTGCAGATATAGGCCTGACACCCGCTATTATTGTCCCTCCTGTCCTGACAATCCTGGTCTTTGCATTGGTGAATGTTTTGAACGCTACCATACACTAGTTGAGTATTAGCGTAGGGTACAGCATTGCACAGACTAGGCACACTTTCACAGGGTCTCCCAAGATGCCATCGCATTTTGAGAGACCCGAACCTGGAACCGGTTACAGTTATAAAAGTTACAGTTACAAAAAAAAAGTGTAAAAAAAAAAAAAAACACAAACAAAAATTAAAAAAAATAGTTGTCGTTTTATTGTTCTCTCTCTCTCTATTCTCTCTCTATTGTTCTGCTCTTTTTTACTGTATTCTATTCTGCAATGTTTTATTGTTATTATGTTTTATCATGTTTGCTTTTCAGGTATGCAATTTTTTATACTTTACCGTTTACTGTGCTTTATTGTTAACCATTTTTTTGTCTTCAGGTACGCCATTCACGACTTTGAGTGGTTATACCAGAATGATGCCTGCAGGTTTAGGTATCATCTTGGTATCATTCTTTTTAGCCAGCGGTCGGCTTTCATGTAAAAGCAATCCTAGCGGCTAATTAGCCTCTAGACTGCTTTTACAAGCAGTGGGAGGGAATGCCCCCCCCCCCACCGTCTTCCGTGTTTTTCTCTGGCTCTCCTGTCTCAACAGGGAACCTGAGAATGCAGCCGGTGATTCAGCCAGCTGACCATAGAGCTGATCAGAGACCAGAGTGGCTCCAAACATCTCTATGGCCTAAGAAACCGGAAGCTACGAGCATTTTATGACTTAGATTTCGCCGGATGTAAATAGCGCCATTGGGAAATTGGGGAAGCATTTTATCACACCGATCTTGGTGTGGTCAGATGCTTTGAGGGCAGAGGAGAGATCTAGGGTCTAATAGACCCCAATTTTTTCAAAAAAGAGTACCTGTCACTACCTATTGCTATCATAGGGGATATTTACATTCCCTGAGATAACAATAAAAATGATTTAAAAAAAAAAAAATGAAAGAAACAGTTTAAAAATAAGATAAAAAAGCAAAAAAAAATAAAGAAAAAAAATAAATAAATAAAAAGCACCCCTGTCCCCCCTGCTCTCGCGCTAAGGCAAACGCAGGGCGGCGGTCTGGCGTCAAACGTAAACAGCAATTGCACCATGCATGTGAGGTATCACCGCGAAGGTCAGATCGAGGGCAGTAATTTTAGCAGTAGACCTCCTCTGTAAATTTAAAGTGGTAACCTGTAAAGGCTTTTAAAGGCTTTTAAAAATGTATTAATTTTGTTGCCACTGCACGTTTGTGCGCAATTTTAAAGCATGTCATGTTTGGTATCCATGTACTCGGCCTAAGATCATCTTTTTTATTTCATGAAACATTTGGGCAATAAAGTGTGTTTTAGTGCATTAAAATTTAAAAAAGTGTGTTTTTTCTCCAAAAAATGCGTTTGAAAATCGCTGCGCAAATACTGTGTGAAAAAAAAAATGAAACACCCACCATTTTAATCTGTAGGGCATTTGCTTTAAAATAATATATAATGCTTGGGGGTTCAAAGTAATTTTCTTGCAAAAAAAAATAATTTTTTCATGTAATCAAAAAGTGTCAGAAAGGGCTTTGTCTTCAAGTGGTTAGAAGAGTGGGTGATGTGTGACATAAGCTTCTAGATGTTGTGCATAAAATGCCAGGACAGTTCAAACCCCCCCCCAAATGACCCCATTTTGGAAAGTAGACACCCCAAGCTATTTGCTGAGAGGCATGTCGAGTCCATGGAATATTTTATATTGTGACACAAGTTGCGGGAAAGAGACAAATTTTTTTTTTTTTTTTTTTTTTTGCACAAAGTTGTCACTAAATGTTATATTGCTCAAACATGCCATGGGAATATGTGAAATTACACCCCAAAATAAATTCTGTTGCTTCTCCTGAGTACGGGGATACCACATGTGTGGGACTTTTTGGGAGCCTAGCCGCGCACGGGACCCCGAAAACCAAGCACCGCCTTCAGGCTTTCTAAGGCCGTAAATTTTTGATTTCACTCCTCACTACCTATCACAGTTTCGGAGGCCATGGAATGCCCAGGTGGCACAACCCCCCCCAAATGACCCCATTTTGGAAAGTAGACACCCCAAGCTATTTGCTGAGAGGTATAGTGAGTATTTTGCAGACCTCACTTTTTGTCACAAAGTTTTGAAAATTGAAAAAAGAAAAAAAAAAATTTTTTTTCTGGCCTTTCTTCATTTTCAAAAACAAATGAGAGCTGCAAAATACTCACCATGCCTCTCAGCAAATAGCTTGGGGTGTCTACTTTCCAAAATGGGGTCATTTGGGGGGGGTTTGTGCCATCTTGGCATTTTATGGCCTTCAAAACTGTGATAGGTAGTGAGGAGTAAAATCAAAAATGTATGCCCTTAGAAATCCTGAAGGTGGTGCTGGGTTTTCGGGGCCCCGTACGCGGCTAGGCTCCCAAAAAGTGCCACACATGTGGTATCCCCGTACTCAGGAGAAGCAGCTGAATGTATTTTGGGGTGCAATTCCACATACGCCCATGGCCTGTGTGAGCAATATATCATTTAGTGACAACTTTTTGTAATTTTTTTTTTTTTTTTCTTTTTTTTGTCATTATTCAATCACTTGGGACAAAAAAAATAAATATTCAATGGGCTCAACATGCCTCTCAGCAATTTCCTTGGGGTGTCTACTTTCCAAAATGGGGTCATTTGGGGGGTTTTGTACTGCCCTGCCATTTTAGCACCTCAAGAAATGACATAGGCAGTCAGAAACTAAAAGCTGTGTAAATTCCAGAAAATGTACCCTAGTTTGTAGACGCTATAACTTTTGCGCAAACCAATAAATATACGCTTATTGACATTTTTTTTACCAAAGACATGTGGCCGAATACATTTTGGCCTAAATGTATGACTAAAATTTAGTTTATTGGATTTTTTTTATAACAAAAAGTAGAAAATATCATTTTTTTTTCAAAATTTTCAGTCTTTTTCCGTTTATAGCGCAAAAAATAAAAACGGCAGAGGTGATCAAATACCATAAAAAGAAAGCTCTATTTGTGGGAAGAAAAGGACACAAATTTCGTTTGGGTACATCATTGCATGACCGCGCAATTAGCAGTTAAAGCGACGCAGTGCCGAATTGTAAAAAGTGCTCTGGTCAGGAAGGGGGTAAATCCTTCCGGGGCTGAAGTGGTTAAGTGTTGTACAGTTTAAAATGGCAACTTTCATGGGCACATTATTCGTTCGTATCAAACATTTTTCTTTCGGCCTATAAAACACTATTGTTTTGGCCATATGCATTTGACCACATTTTTGAGGGCCTACTTGTATGAAACTAATTTGGTTGTGTAGATGTGTTTGTTACTAGAATGAAATGCAAACTAGATTCTGTGTAAGGAGAGGACACTCAGCAACCTTTTTATTAGGGGGCCCACACAGGTGCTCCAGTGTATACTATAGGGGGTCTCCATCTGTGAAGCTTGTACAAGACAGGTAAGTATTCAAGCTTGAGAAAGGACACTCAAAGTTCTACATCTTGGAACTCTGCCAAAATAGACAATTGTACCCCATTTCTAAGCAATGTTTATATTTATAGTTCTGCCACCAAATATCTGTGTGCTAAGTATACCTTTTTTTTTCACATAGGGGAGAAAAGACTCGGAGGACACCCCTCACCTGAGGAGAACAGAGACCCCCCACCTCTGGAAGAAGGGGAAATACCCCAAAGACAAGAAGAGCAGGAGGAGAAAGACGTGGTGGAACTAGTCACCACAACAGGTGAGTGTCTGCGACCACAGGCTCAGGTAAGAGACGGATGCCTGCATATTTATAATACATGTTTTTATTTGGTTTCTCTCTTTTTAGGTGATCGTGATGTTGTGGATCCTGATCCTTTCACCTCGGAAAGTGCCCAGATCCTGATCGGGGAGATCATGGGGTGTAATGTTGCTTTGGAAAACATCAAGAAAAACATTAATGATGTTCTTAAAAAAAATAAGAACATCATTGGTGTTTTGGGGAGAGTTTAAAACCCCTACAAAGCGCTTTCTTTTATGGTGTACTACAATTTTACAATTTTTTTGCAAATTGTAGAAAAGCCAAATTTTGAAGAGGCACACAGTGTGTCAACATGTGCTATCTGCCATCACGGGAGATCAATGGACGAGTTTTGGGGGTGCAACCCCTTCCTCAATAATAAAGTAGCTGAGAGGAAGGGGTTGCACCCACAAAACACGTCCCTTGATCCCCCGTGATGGCAGCTAGCACATGTTGACATTCGTAAATTGGTGTGCATCTTCAAAATTTGGCTTTTCATGGGGTGACTTCACCCCATCTGAATGCAATATCAAACACAGTTCCTAAATACTCATGTCTGATATTGCCTTCAAGTTCTACCAAATGTGAACTTTGTAAGTTCAAGATTTGTGCCTTTCTTGTTGGTTTTACACATGCCAGTTTTATGTTAAAAGGACATTTCTACTTTTTCTAATGCCACCTCAAAAATTGTTATACAACAAACATGTTGGTTTGTTTTAAAAACCTTGTCAAAATGCACATATGATTGTGCAGGTATTAAAAAGATTGTTATTAATCAAGAATTTGTGGATAATTGTCTCAACGCTACAACACTTTTGGGGTGCTCTAATTGCTGTTTTCTGTGACAATGGGGGTTATTTCCTAAAAGGGCAAATCCACTTTGCACTACAAGTGCAGTTTCAAGTGCACTTGTAGTGCAAAGTGTCTTTGCCTTTAGTAAATAACACCCAACAGTGCTTTGTAAGGTTACACAATCACACCATTTTCACGACTCACCACATTTCTGACAGGGTCAGCTAAAAAAAACACAAGCAGTAAATGTCACCAAAGATTTGCTTATTTTTTTTTTATTTGATAAAGGTTTCACACATTGTCTGGCATATTGATGTCCCCCCTACCCGCAAAGAACTCAAGGTATCTTAGCCGGACATCACGGGCACTCAGGGAGGGCAAACCAGGACGGCCACTTTCAAGCGCCGTCAGGGTTGTTTCATTTATAATTCCGGCCTCAGGCCCAACTGAGCCAGCATAGTTGACAGAATGTTGACGTAAAAAGTTATGTAGAACACAGCACGCCAGGATAATATGATTCAGTTTATACTCAGCCATATGTATGGGTGTCAGAAATAGGCAGAACCGGCTGGCCATGATTCCAAATGTGTTCTCCACCACTCTTCTGGCTCTGGCCAGCCGGTAATTAAAAACCCTCTGGTCCGGGGTGAGGGTCCTCATCGGGAATGGCCGCATAAGATGGTCCCCCAGCGCAAATGCTTCATCCGCAACGAAGACGAATGGGAGTCCTTCCACATTCTCTTCTGGAGGTGGCAAGTCCAAGCTGCCATTCTGGAGACACCTGTAAAACTCCGTCTGGGCGACGACTCCACCATCGGACATCCAGCCATTCTTTCCCACGTCCACATTCAGGAACTCGTAATTAGCTGACACCACCGCCAACATCACAATACTATTAAACCCCTTATAATTATAAAAGTATGACCCCGAGTTGGGTGGTGGGACGATGCGGACGTGTTTCCCATCAATTGCCCCTCCGCAGTTAGGAAAGTCCCACCGCTGGGCAAAGTGGGAGGCCACAGTCTGCCATTCCTGTGGCGTGGAAGGAAACTGTTGAGGAAAACAAAACAAAATTAGTCTTTTTGCACATAAACATGGAAAGCAGATTAGACACAAACCTTCTTGGCCAACATCAAGATAACATTTATTAATGGGAATTTTTAAAGACCAAAGTATAAGGTACAACTATCATATTCCCCCTCCCCCCTATGTCATGGGCCATTTCTAACATTTTAGGGGGGAGCTCTTGGACAGGTAACCCTCTCCACTTCATTGAGAGATGAATGCCTAAATAATGGGTATTACTTGGAACAGCCTCTCCTTAGTTACACTATTGGCAGCCCACCGGACAGGTAAGAAGTGTCATAATACAAAGATATAAATACACATTGTACACATTTGAGCACATTTGGACATTCTGCTATTACCTATCAAGATAATAATAGGATACAAAAACTTTAAACAGTACCATTTGAAAGTATACAGGCAGGCCCTTGCATTACATGCTTTGGGGAATTCATCCATAAATCTGACCACAAAAGAGGTGGGTATAGTGTGTATGGGTTTGGCAAAGTCAGCAGATATATGATTGAGGATAGATAGAGAATTGGTATCAGCTGACTTAGCAGTTGGGGGGAGGGAGGGTTCCAAATGATTTGGGGACCCCCCAAAAAAGCCTCTGGCACTCTGCCTGAATTTAAAGCACAAATCACATTACAAAACATTTTAGGGGTGTTTGGGGTAAAGCACTACTATGGAGCTGATAAAATACATTGTTAAGTGACTACATGAGGTGAATATAGGGCCAGGAGAGCATGCTGGGGAGGTAAGTGAAGGCAAGTATGTATGATGGACAAAAAAAAATTACATAAAAATCCAACATGCATGAGAACAAAGTACAATATATTAGCAAACATTCTATACAATAAAATGTGATATTAAAGGATAAAAATCTTACCTTAATATACTCCTTCTGCAGGACCTGGATGATGGCAGAACAGGTCTCTGGGATAATGATACCCAGAGCCTGGGGGGAGATGCCTGTCGAGAACTTCAAGTCCTGCAGGCTTCTCCCCGTCGCCAAGTACCGCAGGGTGGCGACGAGCCTCTGCTCCGGAGTGATGGCTTGCCTCATGCAGGTACCCTGCCTGCTGATATAGGGGGTCAGTGAAGCCAACAAACGGTGAAATACGGGGTCTGTCATCCGGAGAAAGTTCCTGAAATCATCAGGATTATTCTCACGGATCTCACGGAGCAAAGGCATATGACAGAACTGGTCATGCTGAAGCAACCAATTCTTGGTCCATGACCTCCCGCCCACCCTGTTCATGGACTGGACTTGTGTCAAGGTAAGGACCCCAACACCAAGCCCCCGCACAGCATGAACTCTACGAGGAGTACGTATATGCAACATGGCTAGAAAACGGTCGGCTGCTCAGAACGAAGTAACAAAACGCACTGAAGAACAGCAAGGCCTGTGAAGAGCGACCTGAAAAACAGTAATGAAAGAACAAGAACACAATGACTAATCAAAGTCTTGCGTAGCTTGCTGCACGCACTGAAGAGCAGATACAAACCCACAAAGCACAAACTGAACAGCAGAAAATGATCTGAAAACCACGAGTCTGAAAAAGCGCGAATCGTCTCTCACCAAACTTTTACTAACACGAGATTGCCGCGCTTGGTTCTGAACTGGCCTTTTCTAGTCTCGTCGTACGTGGTATACGTCACCGCGTTCTTGGCGATCAGAAATTCCGACAACTTTGTGCGACCGTGTGTACGCAAAACAAGTTTGAGCCAACATCGTCGGAAAAAATCCTAGGATTTTGTTGTCGGAATGTCCGATCAATGTCCGACCGTGTGTACGGGGCTTTAGTATGGGTCCCGGGATTGGTAATAAAATATTTCTTAATAATATGTTTATGTGTAAATTTCTGCAGATCAATATAGGTGTCACTACTACTGGGTGATTTTCTAGAGGCATACTTAAGCCCTAAGTCCTTTTTAACTACTTGCTGTTTGCCCCATAGCAGTTTTACTGCTACTGATTGGCTCTCATTTATATATACGTGATTCTGCACTTCCGCTTGCTGTGATCATTCACAGCCTTTACACACCCTTGACACCATCTGAACCAAATAAGTTTGTCTTGGTCTCATCAGACATGCTTCCAGTCTGATGAGACCAAACCAGGACATGGTTCCATTAATCTATGTCCTTAGTCTGCTTGTCTTCAGCAAACTGTTTGTGGGCTTTCTTGTGCACCATCTTTAGAATATGTCTCCTTCTGGGACGACACCCATGCAGACCAATTTGATGCAGTGTGCGACGTATGGTCTGAGCACTGATAGGTTGACCCCCCACCCCTTCAGGACAACCTCTGGATATGACGCTGAGCACATGCACTCAGCTTCTTTGGTCGACCATGGCGAGGCCTGTTCTGAGTGAAACCTGTCCTGTTAAACTGCTGTATGGTCTTGGCCACCGTGCTGTAACTCAGTTTCAGGGTCTTGGCAATTGTCTTATAGCCTAGACCATCTTTATGTAGACCATCAATTCTTTTTTTTCTGATCCTCAGAGAGTTCTTTGCCATGGGGTGCCATGTTGAACTTCCAGTGACCAGTATGAGAGAGTTAGATTTAACACAAACAACAAATTTAACACACCTGCTCCCCATTCACACCTGAGACCCTGTAAAACTAACAAGTCACATGACACCCAGGAGGGAAAATGGCTAATTGGGCCCAATTTGGACATTTTCATCTAGGGGTGTACTCAGTTTTGTTGCCACCAGTTTAGACATTAATGGCTGTGTGTTGAGTTATTTTGAGGGGACAGAAAATTTACACTGTTATACAAGCTGTACACTCACTACTTTACATTGTAGCAAAGTGTAATTTCTTCAGTGTTGTCACATTAAAAGATATAATAAAATATTTACAAAAATGTGAGGAATGTACTTTTGTGAGATACTTTTTTTGGACAGAGAGTGGGTTGTTTTTTCTTGAAGCAGGATAGTTGCTGCACCAGAGGGAATTCTTTGCCCATTTTGCATAGTAGAATTTGTAACAATGCTTGCAATAAAGAATTACCTGGAGAATTTCTTGTGCAGAGAGCATCATTGGAGTTCACCACTCCTGACTAGTGAGGAGCAGAACATGCGAACAGGCAAAACATTTGTGCGAACACCGTTAAAGTCTATGGGAAATGAAAATGAAAAATCAAATATGCTCATTTTAAAGACTTATTGACATAAAAAGTGTATGGAACCAGGTACGGCCCAAGGGGATATGTATCAGTGCTAAAAAAAGATTTAAAAACAACAGTTTTTTCAGGAGCAGTAATTTTAATAATGCTTAAAGTGAAACAATAAAGAATGAAATATTCCTTTAAATATCGTGCATGGGGGTCCCCTAATCTGCCTGTAAGGTAGTGCATCTTTCCGATGTTTATTACAATGCCACAGCAAAATTACATTTCTAAAGGAAAAAATGTCATTTAGAATTGCTTGCGGCTGTAATGTATTGTTGGCTCCCGGCAAAATAGATTAAAGACCATTAGAAACGGCATTCGGTGTGTCCCCCAGTCCATACCAGGCCCTTCGGGACTATGTCTATGGGGAGGGTGCTTTGGGGGGCCTCCAGACCCCCCCTCCTTTGTGAATGGGTATTGGGTACATTGTACCCCTACCCATTCACCAATACAGTGTCAAAAAAAGTAAAAAGGAGACAGTTTTGGACAATTCCTTTTTTTAAATAAAGTGTCCTGTGATGTCCATCCATCTTCAATCACTGCACCAATGGACCCAAAAAATAGAAGAAAAAAAGCTCCGCCTCGATGGGAGGCCTCCTGATGACTGCTGTCTCTTGGCTGTGACAGCTGTTATATAGTCAAGGGCGGGGCCACCACATGAAGTCAGAAGGGGGCAGGGTCACCCGGTTATGTCACGGGGTGGCCCCGCCCTTGCCTATATAACAGCTATCACAGCCAAGAGACAGCAGTCGGCGGGATGCCTCCCATCGAGGTGGAGCTTTTTTTTTCTATTTTTTTTTTCAGTCAGTCGGCACCGTGATTGAAGATGGATGGACACTTTTTTTTTTTTTTAAATAAAGGAATTGTCCAAAACTGTCTCCTGTCCTTTTTACTTTTTTGACACTTTTTTGGTGAATAGGTAGGGGTACAATGTACCGGATACCTATTCACATAGGGGAGGCCAGGATCTGGGGGTCCCTTGTTAAAGGGGGCTTCCAGGTTCTTAAAAAGACCCCCGCCTACAGACCCCCACAACCACCGGGCAAGGGTTGTGGGGATGTACAAATGTGTGAAACAATCAGAGCCACCCTAATCATTAACCAAGTGCAAAGTTGCAGCTGCTATACACTTTAAGTGAAATCACTACACTTTAAAAAAATGTTTTTATATATATATATATATATATATATATATATATATATGTGTGTGTGTGTGTGTGTGCGTGTGTGTGTATGTGTACCAAAAGTCACACACATACACACAGTGCAGCGCTACTACAGTGATAATTCAATGCTATATTTAGTGCTATGTATACATGGAATAAAATTCAAATTCATAAAATATTCATAATAAATGTCCCATAAATCAATATCAATCATGTTAGTAGTGCTCCAGTGATATTATTATATCACAATGCTTCTCAATAATTCTTATTGCTTGTGCACACCACCACCAGCTATTTAATCTGCTCACCTCAAGTATGAATCAGGAAGACTCAAATGAACTCTTTATTTTCACTCCCCAAACATGTTTTCTTTCTCTCAGGACTCAGCTGTACAATTTTTTACTTTCACGATCTCCACTCCACCCAATGTGTCCCTCACAGATAGGGGGTTGATCTCCAAGATTATTCAGCTGCTCCTCCACTTCAAGGGACTCATGTATCATGTAATCAAATGGGGGGGGCTTCCAGTTTCTTAAAAAGCCCCCCGCCCGCAGACCCCCACAACCACCGGGCAAGGGTTGTGGGGATGAGGCCCTTGTCCCCATCAACTTGGGGAAAAGGTGCTTTGGGGGGGACCCCACAGCACCCTCCCGATGTTGAGGACCTATGGCCTGGAACGGTTCGGGGGGGCGCTCGCTCGCTCCCCCTATTCTGGCTTGCCAGGTTGCATGCTCGTATAAGGTCCTGGTATGGATTTTGTGGGGTCCCTCACACCATTTTTTTTTTTTATTTTGGCACAGGGTTCCCCTAAACCACTTCAATAAACTATGTTATATATACTACACTGCCTGCACTGACTGAATATAGAGTCTACACTGAATATGTAGTCCACACTAAATGCAGAGTATATACAGTATCTCACAAAAGTGAGTACACCCTTCACATTTTTGTAAATATTTTATTATATCTTTTCATGTGACAACACTGAAGAAATTACACTTTGCTACAATGTAAAGTAGTGAGTGTACAGCTTGTATAACAGTGTAAATTTTCTGTCCCCTCAAAATAACTCAAAATTGCCCAACATGCTGGGCAAAATTGGTTCCTTGTGACATCATCACGTATTGTAGGCAATACACATGCATGTTACAAGGAAGTACTAAATACACAATATGCTGCTGCGACTAAGCTTAAATCCAGGAATAAAAAATGCACGTGTCAGTGATGTAACGCGTCACGTGTCAGTGATGTAACGCGTGGGAGGAGCTTAGGATGTTCAGTGCTGCAATACACCTGAAGGTTAACAGCAGCTGTTTCTCTATGGGAAACCTCGTCCACAGCGGCTGACTGCAATCTGCTTATTTGAATGCTTCTAATAGACCAGGAGTTTGTGAGTGTATCTCTTGTCCCTGTTTTGCTTATGTACTATCTAGTAAGTTCACTGCACAATGATCTATTTTTTCTTTGCTTGCTTTGCATAAAACCTTTATCCTGAGAGCCGAATCACCAGCAGTGTAATTGCTGAAGTGGGATGCAAGAAAAACTAAATATCCTGGTACAAACGATCTAACCCAGTGAGTCAATCAATCTGGATTAAGGGAAGGAACTGTTTAATTATTTTTACTTTCTCCCACTATTTATCTCTGTCTGGACATTGTACTCAGAGTGTCATTATTATTTTATTTATACTCACCGTCACATCACCAATTTGAAGATTTATTTTGGCAATTTTAACACATGTATTAGCACCATAATTATTAATTTATTTTATTCACATGTATGCATTTTTTATTCCTGGATTTAAGCTTAGTCGCAGCAGCATATTGTGTACTATTTATTTAAAGCGCATCAATTTTATACTTAGTACTATTTGTTTGGTTATCTGATCACCCTATATTGATAGCAGCTTTAATTTACTGATTTTTTCATAGCACTAACTATATTGGTATATATATATTTTTAAGCACAATTTATTTATATCACACATATCTATCCACATCAGCGCTTGGTTTTTATTCATTTTTTTAGCACATGTTACAAGGAAGTGCAGTTCTTTTATATGAGCATAGGTGATAGTTTCCCAAATGCTGAGTTATAGCACATTAAAGTGGTTGTAAACCTCATACATGAAAAAATGAACAAAACCCATTTCACTATAGTGTGGACTAGCCTGAATCCAAAGCACCAAGTGTCGCTCCTCCATGATCTTTCCTCTCTCTGCTCTCTGAATTAGTTACTTCTGACAGTTTTTCCTGAAACAATTGCCTAGAGTTTCTTTGTATTCTTCTTTGAGCCTGTGTAGATGAAAGTGTGTTCCTTTCCTCCAATTGGCTGTCAGATATTAGATAAAGGAAAATGCTGCGCTACCCAAAACAAAACAAGACAAAAATGTGACAAAAGCAGCTAGCACACAAACAAACCAAGTCAAATCATAATATAAATAATAAAGTGCAGCGCTAAAATATAGGTAAATATTAATGTGAATATACTTGTGAATAAGTGAAATAAAATTACAGACCAAATAAAACAAACAATGTGGTTGGTAAAATAAACTATAGTGAAATGTGAGACAGCAAAGGACTACAGTCCATAAAAAATGAGGTAGGTAGAGGTCTTCTCCAAGAGTGGGGTACCATGAACCCTGGGGGGGTGGGTAGACACTCAAATGGTAAGGCGACCACAGATGATAGAGCACGTATATCTTCAAATGAAAAGTAGTTGGGTACCCTTACCAGATCCGTAGGACGCACATGCCATATAGCAGTGCGTCAATAGAGCATAGGGGATGGTCACCAATGTTTACAGGCATATTACAAAAGGATTTTCCTTAGAGTTTTTGCTGCCCTCGGTCTCAGAAGGGTGTGCGTGACAGTGGCTCAACTCTTGTTCAAGACGGCTACTCTTCGCTGTCGACCGTGACCCACAGGACAACATTTGTTTGGACATCTCGGGAGACCATCCCCTATGCTCTATTGACGCACTGCTATATGGCATGTGCGTCCTACAGATCTGGTAAGGGTACCCAACTACTTTTCATTTGAAGATATACGTGCTCTATCATCTGTGGTCTATCACCATTTGAGTGTCTACCCACCCCCCAGGGTTCATGGTACCCCACTCTTGGAGAAGACCTCTACTTACCTCATTTTTTTATGCACTGTGGTCCTTTGCTGTCTCACATTTCACCATAGTTTATTTTACCAACCACATTGTTTGTTTTATTTGGTCTGTAATTTTATTTCACTTATTCACAAGTGTATTCACATTAATATTTACCTATATTTTAGCGCTGTACTTTATTATTTATATATATGTCAGAAATTAGGGAACTCTGTGCTCTGCAGTATGTATGATGCCAGACCCTTGCCCCCTGCTGCTAGAGCTGAGAAAATTCCCTTGAACTGTGTTTTAGAATGATCTACAGAAGAGAGGGTTGCAGATAAAGAAGTCCAATGTATGTATGAGGATTTGTTTATTCTCTGTGTATCACCTGAGAATAGTAACCTCATTGGGTGTAAGTAAAGGTTTATGACCACTTTAAGCTGTAAGTAATTTTTTTTTGTGTTTTATGTGATTTTTTAATAAAAAGAGTTTTGGGCAATGAGTCTTTGCGCACAGTTTGGCCATTTTATTAATTTAAGTGGTCAATATTACAAGGTGAGCTTATATATTTAATTTTGATTACACATATTTATTTATATTTATAGTTATTAGCACTGTTTACCAATGGTATTTGCAATGGTATTTGCATTCATTATATATTTGATACTTATACTGGTTGGGTTTTAGATTTTCAGTTGGGATGTGCTTAGCGTTCGGTCCGAATGTTAGGACCATTGAGCATGGACAAACGTGACAGCTTCTGGCTATCAATAGTTCCTAAAGAAGCAGCAGACTCTAGATGTCGCTGCATCCTTACCAACCAGTGACATCATCTGAGAATCCCCAGCTACGCAAAGGTGGGGAATGGAACCTTACATCACTGCATAAATATGGCCATAAGGCAATATTTTGGCAATTATGTCACCCTTACTTCCGGTGAGACAGTGGGCATTGGGGTTACAACAAGGGATTTTTATATTTTAAAGGAATTGTCTAGGTGTCTTTATTTCTAGGTAGGTTCTATGTTCTGTTGAGGGACAGTATCTTGGGGCCCTTTTATTATTAAAGGGGTCTTCCAGATTCACGTCGCGCTCAGCCCCCCACAAACACCAAGCAAGGGTTAGGGCCCTTGTCCTCATCAGCATGGAAACAAGGCGTTTTGCCAGGGTTACCCTCTGACAAGGAACCCCCCCCCCCCCCTTTCCCATGTTGAGAGCATGTGACCTTGTAAGGTTCAGGAGGGGAGTGCATGCTCATCCACCATATTCCTGGAGAGCCAGGCTGTATGCTCAGATAAAGGGTCTGGTATGGATTTTTAGGGGGAACGCAAGCATTTATCTCATTTTCTTGTTTTTTGTATAAGACAACCCCTTAAAAGGGTCTGGTATGCATTTTGGTGAGGGGGGCTATAGGCACATTTTTTTTACTCTTGCTGTAGGAGATGCTACAGCAAAAATGGCATTTACAATAAAATAATGACAGTTTAAATTGCTGGTAATAAAAACTGTATTCTGGATTCTGCTGAATCCACCTCCATCCAACCGAATTGCAATAAGGGCCCTTTTATACTGATCAGTTTTTCAGTTAAAAAACAGTGGAAGAAGAATGCATGAAAAATTCATCCCTTGACACTAGTCCTTTGCGTTTCAGTTACATTTTTTAAAAGTCCTGCTTGCTGCATTTTTGGTGCTTGTTTGGTGTGATACAAAAATCGCATCTGTGAGAAGTGCTTTGTCCAGTCACATGTCCAGGGGAAAAATGCAATGCAAATGTGGCACAAAGCATCAAAAATGCAGAATACAGCAGCACAAATATGGCAAAAACGCATATGCATTTTTGCAACGGTGCAGTGTAAAAGCAGCCTAAGTAGGAATTGTCACCTTATTTCATTTTTATACCTTTAATGCACGGACAATGCATCCTTTTAATTCATATGGAACTCTTTACACTGGTCAGTTGCATTTCAGTTGTGTTTTTAAAAGTCCTTGCTGCATTTTGGTGCAGTAAGAAAACACACCAAAAACGCACCACTCCATTAAAATGAATGGAAACCATGGTAAAAAAGCAAAAAAACGCAATGCACTTGTGGTAAGTGCTTTGTTCAGTCACATGTCCAGGGGAAAAACACAACACGAATGCGGAAAACTGCATCACAAACGTATATGCGTTTTTGCCATGTATTTGCAACAGAGCAGTGGGAAAGCAGCGTTGCTGTATTTATTGCAATATGTTTTTTTATATGTAGTGCATTTTTTATAACAATGAAAAATGTCAATGCAGCCTAAAAACGAAATGGATCCTAATCTATTTGGATCATTTGTAATGTCGTTACCTTTCTTGGATGCTTCAAACGTTAACATAAGGATCGAATGAAACAAACGAATACCAATTAATTTTGTTATTTTGTTATAATTTATTTTGGATTAATTGAAATTTGTTGCTATTGTGATTTGGAGATTGGGATACATACAAATCTCTGAACAACGAAAATTTCATCTGAATTTCAGTTCGTAACGAAATGAATCGCATATGTCTACTAGGATCCCAAGGACTTCACATGAGACCAATTGGAAGACTAAGATATGCTCACAGGCAAGCAACCATCTCAGGGTAAATCCTGGAGTCCTAGCGAATCAATCCTGATTTCTGGCACTTGGCTCCACGGATTTGCCCAGGGGGGGACGCACTAGCGCATGCATCAGAGGGATCTGCCCGTGGCCTGTGCGAGGTGTTTAGGGTCCTGCAAGCCGCATCCATTGCTCTTTGTGACAGCTGGCATCTCTTGTGTCCAGCTGCCTATCACAGTGCAGAGCAACTGAACCTACCTCCTCCTCCTCCTCCTCCCCAGCTCTGATGTTTTCCTGTATACAGACAGGAGGAGGTCTGCGAGCTCTGCACGTGCTGATCTGAGGTCTGTGAATAATTTACATTAGCGCTAAAGGAAGGGAGGACCTGTGCTAGAAAGGGGGTTGGAAATAGAATCCATCGCACCTAGGGATGAGCCGAACACCCCCCGGTTCGGTTCGCACCAGAGCCTGCGAATGGACCGAAAATTTGCACGAACGTTAGAACCCCATTGACGTCTTTGGGACTCGAACGTTCTAAATCAAAAGTGCTCATTTTAAAGGCTAATTTGCATGGTATTGTCCTAAAAAGGGTTTTGGGACCTAGGTCCTGCCCCAGGGGACATGTATCAATGCAAAAAAAACTTTTTAAAAAGGCCGTTTTTTTGGGAGCAGTTATTTTAATGATGCTTAAAGTAAAAAAAAAAAAAGTGAAATATTGTTTTAAATATCCTACCTGGGGGGTGTCTATAGTGTGCCTGTAAAGTGGCATGTGTTTCCCGTGCTTAGAACAGTCCCTGCACAAAATGTCATTTTTAAGGGAAAGAAAGTAATTTAAAACTGCTTGCGGCTTTAATGTAATGTCGGGTCCTGGCAATATGGATGAAAATCAGTGAGACAAACGGCATGGGTACCCCCCAGTCCATTACCAGGCCCTTTGGGTTTTGTATGGATATTAAGGGGAACCCCGCACCCAAATTAAAAAAGGAAACAGCAGTATACAGGCTCTGTACTCTGAACAGCAGTATACAGGCGGTGCAAACAAGACAGGGACTGTAGGTTTGTTGTTAAGTAATATCTGTTTGTAATTTTGAACTGGTACATTTTTAACGTGTTTAGCTCTAGCCAAAAAAATCTATTTTAACCTTTTTGGAAAACATAGGGAAGGGTTATCACCCCTGTGGCATCTGTTTTGCTGTCTGTGCTCCTCTTCCGAAGATTTCACCTCACTTTTTGTCCCAATGACAAATGTTTTTTGAAAATCTGTGTTTTTTTGTGAAACAAGGATTGGTGATAAAGTATCAGTGTTAAGGAGAAATGTTTTTCCCATATTAACTCTTACAGGAGAGAATTTCTCTTCCTAGGGGTAGATTTCATCACACTTCCTGTTGTCTCCTTCCGTTTGCAAGTAGGAGTCGTTTGTAAGTTGGATGTTTGAAAGTAGGGGCCTGCCCTATATACTCAGCAGAAATTTGGGCCTTAGGTGTTGCTGTGGCCACAACACTGTAAGCCCTCACAGGGCCCTGCTGTGAAATATTAGATCAAGAATTGTAATTACATGCCCCTGTTGAACAGGGGCAGAAAAATTGGGCCTTTGATGGTGGTGGTGGTGCTGGTGCCACAACACTGTAAGTCCTCACTCGCTCTTGGTGGGCGCAGAAATGGGCCCTGCTGTGAAATATTAGATCAAGAATTGTAATTACGTGCCCCTGTTGAACAGGGGCTGAAAAATTGGGCCTTAAGGCACTGGTGCTGGTGCCACAACACTGCAACCCTCACAGATACTCTAGTTGGAACGCAGGAACAAGCCCTGCTGCAAAGTATTGCATCAAAAATTGTAATTACATGCCCTTGTTAAACAGGGGCTGAAAAATTGGGCCTTAGGCACTGGTGGCGGCGCCCAGAACCAAAAATGTTCTTACAAGCTATCAGCATGATCATTGAGGAGGAAGAGGATCCGTCCAGTGATCCATCCTCAAGACCCAGTAATCCAGAGGATTTTCGGTGGGAAAGATGTCCAAGTCAGATCTTGCCCTTAGGTATTCCTGCACCATGTAAAACAGACGCTGGCGATGGTTGCTGGAACCAATCATACCTTGGGGCTGCGGACTAAAAAATTGTCTGAACGCATCGGTCAGACGGCCACCTTCTCCACCGCTCCTTCTTTGACTGACCGAAGCCCCAGAAACAGTTTGTAACCTCCCAGTCTCTAGGAACGCGTTGCACAGACCTTTCTGCAAGGCCTCCCGAAGATGTTTTATCCTCTGCTCCCTCTGCGACGGCAAGATAAGGTCCACAACCTTACCCTTGTAATGTGGATCAAGGAGGGTTGTAAGCCAGTATTGGTCCTTCTCCTTGATACCACGAATACGAGGATCCTTACGCAGACGCAGGCTTTGCAGGATCAGGGAGGCCATGCAGCGTAGGTTTGCTGAGGCATTTGGTCCGGAGTCCTCTGGGTCACTAAGGACAACATGGTCCGCAGCCACCTCCTCCCAGCCACGTACAAGTCCATGTGTTTCTTGGGACTGATCCCTTAAAGACTGCTGCTGATGCTGAGTGCCAGGCTCCACCTCCATACTGACACAATCCTCCTCCTCCTCTTCCTGTGTGATCGGCGGGCACGCAGGAACACTGTCTGGATAAAGGGGGCCTTGAGAGCTAAGGAAGTCCTCCTCTTCCTGCCTCTGTTCTGCCTCAAGTGCCCTGTCCATTATTCCACGTAACGTGTGCTCCAACAGGTGGACAAGAGGGACAGTGTCACTGATGCATGCACTGTCACTGCTCACCATCCTTTTGGCCTCCTCAAATGGTGACAGGACAGTGCATGCATCCCTGATCATGGCCCACTGGCATGGGGAAAAAAAAACAAGCTCCCCTGACCCTGTTCTGGTGCCATAGTCGCACAGATACTCATTGATGGCCCTCTGCTGCGTGTGCAGCCGCTGCAGCATGGCCAACATTGAGTTCCACCTGGTGGGCATGTCACAGATTAGGCAGTTCTTGGGCAGGTTAAACTCCTTTTGGAGGTCTGCCAGCCGAGCACTGGCATTATATGACCGGTGGAAATGCACACAGACTTTCCTGGCCTGCCTCAGGACATCCTGTAAGCCCAGGTACCTGCCCAGGAACTGCTGCACCACCAAGTTAAGGACGTGAGCCAAACAGGGAACAGGGGTCATGTGTCCCTGTCGGAGGGCAGAGAGGAGGTTGGTGCCATTGTCGCAAACCACCATTCCTGCCTTAAGTTGGCATGGCATCAACCACGTCTGACCCTGCCCCTGCAGAGCTGACAGAACCTCTGCCCCAGTGTGGCTCCTGTCCCCCAAGCACACCAGCTCAAGCACCGCATGGCATCTTTTGGCCTGCATACTTGCGTAGCCCCTTGAACGGCTACAGAGCACCGCTGGTTCTGAGGACCAAGCACAGGAAGAGGCCATGGGGGAAGAAGAAGGGGAGGGGGTGGAGGAGAGAGGTGTTTTACAATCATTAGTAGTGGCATTTTGGAGGTGTGGTGGCGGAACAACCTCCAACACTACTGCACCTTGTCCTGCATCCTTCCCAGCTGCCAGCAGAGTCACTCAGTGCGCGGTGAAACTTAAGTAACGTCTCTGTCCATGCCTGCTGGACCATGAATCAGTGGTAATATGCACCTTTCCGTTGACCGCCCTGTCCAGCCAGGCATGGATATTGCCTTCCACATGCCGGTAGAGAGCCGTAATCGCCTTCCGTGAGAAAAAGAGGCATTTGGGTACCTGCCACTGAGGAACCGCACATGCAACAAACTCACGGAAGGGGGCAGAGTCTACCAACTGAAAAGGCAGCAGTTGAAGTGCTCACAATTTTGCCAAGCTAGCATTCAACCGCTGGGCATGTGGATGGCTGGGAGCGAACTTCTTTCGGCGGTGCAGCAGCTGGGGCAGGAAAATTTGCCTGCTACAGTCTGACGTTGGTGTACCGAAAGCAAATTGCCCACAAGTACTTGGCTGTGACACACCTAATTCCACACCTTCATTCCTCTCAGTGCAGGTCTCAGAGAGGAGTGAAGGTATAGTGGGGTTGGAGATCTCAGCTGATGAGGAGCAAGGAGAGGTCCTCTTTGTTCTTTGGTGTGGGTCTTTTAGATACGCTTGCCAACAAACTGCATGGCAGGTCAACATATGTCTGGTCAAGCATGTGGTGCCCAAGTGGGAGATGTTTTGGCCACGCAAGATACGCTTGAGACATATGTTGCAAATAGCAGCGGTGCGATCTGATGCACTCGTCTCAAAAAAGGCCCACGCGAAAGAACTTTTGGAATAACGCGCAGAGACAGCAGCGCCCTGGAACATGCAGAGCTTTGGGGTGTGATGCAGTCAGTGTGCTGCCCTTAGGCTGGCCCCTGGAGGGCATCCTGCCTCGTTGGTGATGTGCCTCTTCCTCCTCCTCCTCTCTCCTATCAGGCACCCACGTTGAGTCAGTGAGCTCATCATCCCCTCCCTCTTCATCACTGGAGCAAACCTGGCAGTTTGCTGCAGCAGGGGGGGCATGACTGCCAGATTGCTGTACTTCTTGGGCACCCCCTCTGTCCGTGCTCACGTTACTGCCTTCATATAGCTCAGTATCATCATCAGAGCCTTCTAAACGCTGGGCATCCTCCTGGAGCATGTACCCAACACTGTGGTCAAACAGTTCAAGGGACTCCTCAGGAGGACATGGTGGGGCTAGGGAAGGAGTCACTGATGCCATTGAGCTGAGGGAAGAGGCCGCGTTGGCAGCTGCTTTGCCAGACAAAGTTCCCTGAGCATGGGTGAGAGAGGATGAGGACGGCTTGGTCATCCACTCGACCAAGTCTTCCGCATGTTGTGGCTCAACCCAGCCAGCTGCCGAAAAAAAGGCCAAGCGTGCCCCACGCTCACGTGCTGATGAGGATGCACCATCTCCATGACCAGCACTGGTGCCTCTAGACACAGAGACTGCTTGCCCTCTTTTATTGGCTTGTGACTGTCTGCCTCTCCTTGTTGGCCTTCCAGACATACTAATGGCCTGTAGCTGCACTAATGCAGCTAGCAAAATCAACTGCCTGTAGTATGAGAAGACCACCAACCTTCTACAGGTAGCTTTAGCTGAACACTGTGCAGAGCTTGCAAAAAACTAACTTGTAGCTTATTTAGCTGCCTGCGGTAGTGATAGGATCAGGAAAACACCACCAACCTTCTACAGGTAGCTTTAGGTGAACACTGTGCAGAGCTCGCAAAAAACTAACTTGTAGCTTATTTAGCTGCCTGCGGTAGTGATAGGATCAGGAAAACACCACCAACCTTCTATAGGTATCTTTAGGTGAACACTGTGCAGAGCTCGCAAAAAACGAACTTGTAGCTTATTTAGCTGCCTGCGGTAGTGATAGGATCAGGAAAACACCACCAACCTTCTACAGGTAGCTTTAGGTGAACACTGTGCAGAGCTTGCAAAAAAATAACTTGTAGCTTATTTAGCTGCCTGCGGTAGTGACAGGATCAGGAAAACACCACCAACCTTCTACAGGTAGCTTTAGGTGAACACTGTGCAGAGCTGGCAAAAAAATAACTTGTAGCTTATTTATCTGCCTGCGGTAGTGATAGGATCAGGAAAACACCACCAACCTTCTTCAGGTAGCTTTAGCTGAACACTGTGCAGAGGTCGCACTACACTAACTTGTAGTTTTAGCTGAACACTGTGAGGAGGACGCACTACACTAACTTGTAGCTTTAGCTGAACACTGTGCAGAGGTCGCACTACATTAACTTGTAGTTTTAGCTGAACACTGTGAGGAGGACGCACTACACTAACTTGTAGCTTTAGCTGAACACTGTGCAGAGGTCGCACTACACTAACTTGTAGTTTTAGCTGAATACTGTGAGGAGGACGCACTACACTAACTTGTAGCTTTTTTAGCTGCCTGCGGTAGTGATAGGATCAGGAAAACACCACCAACCTTCTACAGGTAGCTTTAGGTGAACACTCTGCAGAGCTCGCAAAAAAATAACTTGTAGCTTATTTAGCTGCCTGCGGTAGTGATAGGATCAGGAAAACACCACCAACCTTCTACAAGTAGCTTTAGGTGAACACTGTGCAGAGCTCGCAAAAAAATAACTTGTAGCTTATTTAGCTGCCTGTGGTAGTGATAGGATCAGGAAAACACCACCAACCTTCTACAGGTAGCTTTAGGTGAACAATGTTGAACAATGCTGAACACTGTGCAGAGGTTGCACTACACTAACTTGTAGTTTTAGCTGAACACTGTGAGGAGGACGCACTACACTAACTTGTAGCTTTAGCTGAACACTGTGAGGAGGACACACTACCCTAACTTGTAGCTTTAGCTGAACACTGTGCAGAGGTCACACTAAACTAACTTGTAGCTTTAACTGAACTCTGTGAGGAGGACGCACTACACTAACTGTAAATAGTCTAGCTGCCTGACTGTGGTACTAATAGGATCAAAAGAACACCAGCAATTTTCTTCAGGTAGCTGTAAATACTGTAACAAGACAAGCCTGCCTGTCAGTAGGAAGATAACAGGAACGGATTTAGCTAAACTGAATACAGTGTATATATATATATATATATATATATATATATATATATATATATATATACACAACACCTGGGATGCTTTTATATACACAATACATGGTAAGTGCAGCTAACTCACTGACTGTCCTGCCTAATCTATCGAATTTAAATCAAATGACACTGTCTCTCTGTCTATCTCTTTCAACGCCGGAACACATACTACACAGGACCGCCGTGCAGGCGGCCTTATATAGTGTGGGGCGTGTACTAAATCCCCTGAGCCATAATTGGCCAAAACCTTCTTGGCTTTGGCCAATTACGGCTCTCTGTTCAGACGGCGCTGTGATTGGCCAAGCATGCGGGTCATAGTGCATGCTTAGCCAATCATCAGCGAGCAATGCACTACGATGCCCCAGTGAATTATGGACCGTGACGCGCCACCCGAATTTGGCGCGAACGGCCCATATCGTTCGCAATTCGGCAAACGGGCGAACAGACGATGTTCGAGTCGAACATGGGTTCGACTCGAACACGAAGTTCATCTCTAGTCGCACCACTTCACCAGCACATATTCTCTCCAACCCACAATCAAAGAAATGCTGGTACAGGGGGCAATGGTGGCACCTGGGACCCAAGGCACCTCAAAAGAGATGTGGGGCAATTGCCCCAGGTGCTCAAGCTAGTACCACCCTGCCAGGCAAGTTATTGGAGCTAAGTGGCGGTATTTGTTTTGGCACTGGGCTCCAGGACTCAGGACAGATTCACACCGTGAATCACACAGGAATGCACTGTGCATTTTTGTGTGATTTACATGCAAAACAGGTGCAGTGAAATTACTGCCCATTCATTTGAACGAGCTTAAATTGCACCAGACCGCACTAAGCCTGGGTTCACACAAGTGCGGTGCGAACTGAAGCTCAGGTTTCACTAGGAAGATAAAAATCAGTTGTTCAGAGGTTCATCTGTGTTTTTAGCTGCGGATCGGTGAGCAGGGAGGGGGGGAGAGGTGGAGGTGTTGTGAGGAGAAGGAGAAAATCAATGTTCAGAACGCAATGCATCTGCCAATCAGATGCGTTCCCATAGAAGATAATGGGCTTGTAATTTGCACCGCATTGCCCAGAAAACGCACACGTTTTTTGTGCAATGCGCAGTGCGAATGCAACGCACATACGTGAACCAGATGCATTCATATGAATGTATTTTAAAATGTCCTGCGAATTGAATGCGGTGTAAGCCGCATCTAATTCGCATAGGTGTGAACGGGGGCTAAAAGTAGTACATGCACTACTTTAAAAACACACAGCAACTGGATCACATGGCATTGCTGTACCATGCGATCCGGTGCAGACAAACACACTGCGTTTGAAACCTACATTTGGGGTGTTAAGTTAACAAGTTTTTGTGTGGGGGGGATTTGGAAAGGGGGAATTGGGTGGAATAGTATTTGTACTAGAATGGGGGGTTGTGCTAAGATAAATATTTGGGGGTGGAAGAGTATTTATTCTGAGAGGGGTACTGGGGGGGGAGAAGGATTTGTGCTGTGAGGGAGAACTTTGTGTTAGGAGGGAGATTTGTGCGGGAGGATTTGTTCTGGGAGGAGGACCAAGGATTTGTACTGGGGGCAGTGAACGGGTAGGGTAACAAGGGGGAGAGTATTGCTTGTGGGGTGGGGAGAAATTTGAACTCTCCTTATCCCTATACTGTAAATGATATGCCCCTGACACCTGCATGCTTTTTATTTTGTAATCCTGACATTTACTATGCATTACACACTCCTGTTTCCTGCATTCTGTGCATTACACACTACTGTTACTTGCATTCTGTGCTTAACACATCTGTCCCCTGCATTCTATGCATTACACACTCCCGCCCCCCGCATTCTGTGAATAACACACCTGTCCCCCGCATTGTGTGCATAACACACCTGTCCCCTGAACTCTGTGCATTATAGACTCCTGCCCCCTGCACTCTGTGCATAACACACCTGTCCCTGCATTCTGTGCATAACACTCCTGTCCCCTGCATTCTGTGCATTATGTTCTCCAGTCCCCTGTATTCTGTGCATAACACTCCTGTCCCCTGCATTCTGTGCATTATGTACTCCTGAACCATGCTCTCAGTGCATCATGTATTCCTAAACCCAGCACATACTACAGCCATCTGTGCTTTACATACTCCCAATCCTTGAACACACCCTGGACCCCTGGCGTCAAGTATCCTAAACCCGACACTGATTGCAGCACTCTTCAACCCCAGTGCTCTGCCTTACACACTCCTGAATAGGGATGAGCTTGAGTTTATCATATATGCATGTATCTATTTTGGAATCTTTTGATTTCAGCTACCTTTGTAGTTACACACAAGCACCACTTGGTGGTAGCTTAATCAATATTATTATTATTAACCTTAATGGGGCCAACACCTGTTTTTACAGCATGAACTATACAGTATTATACCATACCAAGTGGTTTGGATATTCTAATGATTAAAACACATATATATATATATCTTGTTTATTACAGCTGTATTAAATAAAAATACATATAATATTTTCTAGCTACAGTATATACAAAAGATTAAAATATAATATATTGGAATCTTTTCCAGATCAATAATTCAGTTAACATTTATGTGACACCATGGTCATTACGTGGTCCGACAGCACGTTATCCAACCCCTAGTGATCTGGCCTCCATGGGGTAACAATCTTGGGTTGGCTGTTACCATTAGTTGAGTTCTTTGCCATACATGGTTTTTGCTGAACATCGACAATTCACAGATGCATGCGATGCCCTCGAAGAAGCAGGAGACTGCGAAACATGTTGGCGTTCTGCATACCCTAGCATCTGATGTACAAGCATATCTCCAGTATCAACCACCAACAGTGATTTCATGAATTCTATGATTATAATTGTTATAGATATTGTAATTTTGTACCGATTTTGGATATAATATAATAAAATGATTTTTTAATTGATTGATGCTTACCTTATTATACAGATATGTTGGTCCCCTTCAAAAATCCCATTTTTGTGAGATAGCCTAGGCTCTCTCTTCATAGTTTGGTTTTTATAGAATACTAGGGATTGGGGACAGTTATCTGTATCTGGAAATAACCCAACAACACTTATCTCTTTATGAGCTTCGAGTTCGAGTCGAACTCATGTTTGACTCGAACATCGGCTGTTCGCAAGTTCGCCGAATAGCGAACAATTTGGGGTGTTTGCGGCAAATTCGAATGCCGTGGAACTCTATGAACTCTGTGGAAGTCTATGGGAGAAATCAAAAGTTCTAATTTTAAAGGCTTATATGCAAGTTATTGTCATAAAAAGTGTTTGGGGACTTGGGTCCTGCCCCAGGGGACATTGATCAATGCAAAAAAAAGTTTTAAAAATGGCCGTTTTTTCAGGAGCAGTGATTTTAATAATGCTTAAAGTCAAACAATAAAAGTGTAATATCCCTTTAAATTTTGTAGCTGGGGGGTGTCTATAGTATGCCTGTAAAGGGGCGCATGTTTCCTGTGTTTAGAACAGTCTGACAGCAACATTTCAAAGGAAAAAAAGTCATTTAAAACTACTTGCGGCTATTGCATTGCCGGTCCGACAATACACATGGAAGTTAATTGATAAAAATGGCATGAGAATTCCCCACAGGGGAACCCCGAACCAAAATTTTAAAAAAAAATGATGTGAGGGGTCCCCCTAAATTCCATACCAGGCCCTTCAGGTCTGGTATGGATATTAAGGGGAACCCCGGCCAAAATGTAAAAAAAAAATGATGTGGGGGGTCCCCCTAAATTCCATACCAGACCCTTCAGGTCTGGCATGGATATTAAGGGGAACCCCGCGCCAAAATAAAAAAAAAAACCGGCTTGGGGTCCCCCAAAAAATCCATACCAGACCCTTATGTGAGCATGCAACCTGGCAGGCCACAGGAAAAGAGGGGGGCGATAGAGCGCTCCCCCCTCCTGAACCGTACCAGGCCACATGCCCTCAACATTGGGAGGGTGCTTTGGGGTAGCCCCCCAAAACACCTTGTCCCCATGTTGATGAGGACAAGGGCCTCATCCCCACAACCCTGGCCGGTGGTTGTGGGGGTCTGCGGGCGGGGGGCTTATCGGAATCTGGAAGCCCCCTTTAACAAGGTGACCCCCAGATCCCGGCCCTCCCTCCTGTGTGAAATGGTAAGGGGGTACAAAAGTACCCCTACCATTTCACTAAAAAACTGTCAAAAATGTTAAAAATGACAAGAGACAGTTTTTGACAATTCCTTTTTTAAATGCTTCTTCTTTCTTCTTTCTTCTATCTTCCTTCATCTTCTTCTTCTGGTTCTTCTGGTTCTTCCTCCGGTGTTCTCGTCCAGCATCTCCTCCACGGCGTCTTCTTCCCTTCCTCTCCTCGGGCCGCTCCGCATCCATGATGGCATGGAGGGAGGCTCCCGCTCTTCTCTTCATCTTCTTCTCTTCTTCATCTTCTTCTTCATCTTCTTCTTTTCTTCTCCAGGCCGCTCCGCATCCATGCTGGCATGGAGGGAGGCTCCCGCTGTGTGACGCGTCTCCTCTTCTGACAGTTCTTAAATAACGGGGGGCGGGGCCACCCAGTGACCCCGCCCCCTCTGATGCACGGGACATGACAGGACTTCCCTGTGGCATTCCCCGTGATGTCACAGTGAAGTCCCGTCAAGTCACCGTGCGTCAGAGGGGGGCAAGGTCACCGGGTGGCCCCGCCTCCGTTATTTAAGAACCGTCAGAAGAGGAGACGCGTCACACAGCGGGAGCCTCCCACCATGCCAGCATGGATGCGGAGCGGCCCAGAGAAGAAGATGAAGAAGAGAAGAAGATGAAGAAGAGAAGAAGAAAAGAAGATTAAGAAGAAAAGAAGATGAAGAGAAGAGCGGGAGCCTCCCTCCATGCCATCATGGATGCGGAGCGGCCCGAGGAGAAGAAGGGAAGAAGACGCCGTGGAGGAGATGCTGGACGAGAACACCGGAGGAAGAACCAGAAGAACCAGAAGAAGAAGATGAAGGAAGATAGAGGAAAGAAGAAAGAAGAAGCATTTAAATAAATGAATTGTGAAAAACTGTCTCTTGTCATTTTTAACATTTTTGACAGTTTTTTAGTGAAATGTTAGGGGTACCTTTGTACCCCCTTACCATTTCACACAGGGGGGAGGGCTGGGATCTGGGGGTCCCCTTGTTAAAGGGGGCTTCCAGATTCCGATAAGCCCCCCGCCCGCAGACCCCCACAACCACCGGCCAGGGTTGTGGGGATGAGGCCCTTGTCCTCATCAACATGGGGACAAGGTGTTTTGGGGGGCTACCCCAAAGCACCCTCCCAATGTTGAGGGCATGTGGCCAGGTATGGTTCAGGAGGGGGGGCGTTCTCTCAACCCCCCCCTCTTTTCCTGCGGCCTGCCAGGTTGCGTGCTCGGATAAGGGTCTGGTCTGGATTTTTGGGGGGACCCCATGACATTTTCTTTCTAATTATGGCGCGGGGTTCCCCTTAAAATCCATACCAGACCTGAAGGGTCTGGTATGGAATTTAGGGGGACCCCCACGTCATTTTTTTTTAATTTTGGCCGGGGTTCCCCTTAATATCCATACCAGACCTGAAGGGCCTGGTATGGAATTTAAGGGGACCCCCACGCCATTTTTTTTTAAATTTTGGTTCGGGGTTCCCCTGTGGGGAATTCCCATGCCGTTTTTATCAATGAACTTCTATGTTGTCAGAACATTTGGGGTTAAAAGAATTTATATTCATATATATATAGGCCTTTATATTGTATATTTTTCAAATGAACATGAGAGGAGCCATTTTGGCTTTAAAGATGAATCAGAGTTCATAGCCCATGAATAGGCATTGTTGCAAAAGTTGCTTTATGTCTTGAGACTGTGTAAAAATACCAGTATCCCAGGTTATATATCTTTTGTCTTTGACACTTATAGATAAGGGGAGTTGGTACAAACTTACACAGCCTGCAAAACTAAATAATATTTTCAGAATAAATGACGTAACAAAAAGGGCTTATCCACAAATGATATATTTTAAATAATAATGTTTCTTTTATACATCTTTACAATGTATCTTTATTAGGTAACATTATATATACCTGTTAACTACATATATATTATTATAAGGTTCCAAATATGGTATCTTATTTAGGAAACCATTCATGAACAACTGTTAGGCTTATCGTAAGAATCCTGACTTCACTTTCATGGCATTTACAACCCCAGTTAATTGTGTGGGGTATATTTTCTCATACACATATATTTTAAGAAGCGCCAGGACGGCTGGGGATATTGACACTTGATTGTCAACCATTAGACAATTAGTGGTGTTTTGCTAAGCCAAGGTCAGAAGGTTATGTCAATCACATTAAAAGTAATTTCTGATCCAACACCGCCCCTAAGAGGCTGAAATTGGTAATTATTCAAAATGGCGTTGGTCTTGGTTGTCAAGGTAACATAGGTAATTCCATTGTCATATGACATCATCCATTACATAGTAATGAGACCTACACCCATTTTTGGGGTGAGATAAAAAGGAGAGATAGATAGCCGGAAAGGGGGAGCTATGGGAAGAGAGCTATGGGAAGATCTGGAGGAGCTCTGAGGATGGCTGGACGGGTCTCTCTCTAAAGGTGGAAAGAAGTCTCTTTTGGGACTTTGCTTCTCAAACTGACAGAATTCTTAAAGACCTGGTAAAGTATTAATCTTTCCAATGTATACCTTTTTAGGTAATTGAAGTTTGGTTGAGCATATTCTTGACTAATCCAATCCATTGTTAGTTCTGCTTTGAAGTGAAGTGAATTCTAACTGCAGTATGAATTTGTTTTGCTTCTAAACCAAGGGAGATACATATATATTGCTATATCTCATAATACTGACTTCAAAGTTTTAGAATTGGATTGGCTATAGTATGTGTTAAACCATTGATTCATTCTAAATCTAAAATATAAGCTTTGATCAAATTATCAAGCTGTGCACAATATAACAGTTTTTGTTTGTGCATTTAAGAGTGTAATAAGAAGGTCTGTTGGTTTTGAGAAGAGATCACATCATAGTATTAAGGTAAACAGTATTTCTTTACAAAAGTCTGTGAAGTCACGGAAGGCTATTCCCAAGTTACCAGGTTTAAAATGTACAAGTATCATTTAAGTATTGAAATGTGGTATTTTGTTATAGGAAATTGAATAAGAGAACTGTGAATATTATCTGAACCATCATTTATCTTTGATATGTAGAAGTATATCCATTTATTTGTTTTATCACGAAATATACCTGATATTATTTTGCACTGTATTTTTAGTTAATAAATATATATTTTTAAGCAACATCATTTGTATCACTTGTCTTCAAAATAGCACGGATAAACGAACTTGAATTTCTTGTTGGTATTGGTAGAAAATTGTAAATCTCCCAAATCAAAGATTTGCATATTTTCACGATTACAATACTATTTTATTATTTCAGTGTAAACATTCTGACAATGTGTATTGTCGGACCGGCAATGCAATAGCCGCGAGTAGTTTTAAATGACTTTTTTTCCTTCGAAATGTCATTTTGCTGTCAGACTGTTCTAAACACGGGAAACATGTGCCCCTTTACAGGCATACTATAGACATCCCCCAGGTACGAAATTTAAAGGGATATTACACTTTTATTGTTTAACTTTAAGCATTATTAAAATCACTGCCCCCGAAAAAAGTCAGTTTTTACAACTTTTTTTTGCATTGATCCATGTCCCCTGGGGCAGGACCCGGGTCCCCAAACACTTTTTATGACAATAACTTGCATATAAGCCTTTAAAATTAGCACTTTTGATTATTTATGTTCGTGTTCCATAGACTTTAACGGTGTTCGCGTGTTCGAACAAACTTTTTTCCTGTTCGCATGTTCTGGTGCGAACCGAACAGGGGGGTGTTCGGCTCATCCCTACTCCTGAACTATGTACACAATACTGTACATTACATACTTCTCACCAAAATGTTCATTGTATCAACAGTTGCTGGTTGCTTTGCAGTCCCTGACTATTTTAATGAAGTTATTTTTTAAGGTAAGCTCAGAAAAAGCAATAAAAGCATATTTAATAGTTGCAAGGAAGCCCGGGCTTTGTTTACCACGCCCCATTAAGCCCCTCCCACTGTTACGAGTTTGGTCACACCCACATTTTGCTGTGGCGCGCAGCGTGCCGCAAGTCACTTTCTGCCTCAAGTGTTCCTCATTCTGAAGTTCAAAAGTTAGGAGGTATGGGATTGTACTCACTTTATGGTCATACTACCTTGCCAGAATGTAGATATGACTTGCACTCCAGGGCTTACTGTCAGGGAAGCATGAACAGACTATTAAAGATAATCCAATCCAAATCTGGAAGCATGTAGATCATGCAGTACCTTAGAACAGACTAGAGAAGTTCAAACATAAAAGAAGAACAGTGCACAATGATCGTGTGCAGTAACAACGCAAAACTATTAATTACCGTATTTATCGGCGTATAACATGCACTTTTTTCCCCTTAAAATCGCGGGAAAATCGTGGGTGCATGTTATACGCTGACCCCCGCGATCCCCCGCTGATTCTGAGCCTTTTGGCGGCTTTCGCTGCTCTCGGCGGCTTTCGGCCGTTCTCTGCAGCTTTTGGCCATTCTCGGCGGCTCTCTGCCGCTCTCGGCGGCTTTTGGGGCTTTCGGACATTCTTGGCGGCTCTCGCAGTCCCGTGTGAGCCGCCGAAAGCCGAGTGCATCCGAAAACTGCAGAGAACGGCTGAAAGCCGCCGAGAGCGGGCGAGAGCCGCCGAGAGGGGCTGAGAGAGGCCGAGAGCCGCCGAGAGAGGCCAAGAGTGGACGAGAAAGGCTGCGCCATTTTAAATGCCAGATGTCTGGGATGGACACTGACAAGGCTGCAATGGGGGACAAGGCTGCAATGGGGGACAAGGCTGCAATGGGGGACAAGGCTGCAATGGGGGACATGGTAAAGATGGACACTGACAAGGCTGCAATTGGGGACAATGCTACAGATGGACACTGACAAGGCTGCAATAAGGGACAAGGTACAGATAGACACTGACAAGGCTACACTGACACTGACAAGGCTGCAGATGGACACTGATGAGGCTGCATTGATGGGCATTTAAATGTAAGTTTTTTTTCCTTAAACTTCCCTCCTAAAAGTTTTATTCCTTAAAATTCCCTCCTAAACTTGGGGTGCGTGTTATACGCCGTCGCGCGTTATACACCGATAAATACGGTAATCACATGTCAGAGCCTGAAGAATGGGGATAACATACAGCATCCCTCTGTGGCCACCGACAAGGTTGAATGTATAGGCCAGGGCCTAAATCCTGGATTGCAGCTAGTAAAGAAGCAGCATACTTGCAGCTCCTGGCAATACATGTGGGTTGTGAGGAAACATTTTAATTTTTTTCTAATTAACAGTTTTGCTTTGTTAATGCACAAGATCGTTGTTCCCTGTTATTCTTCTATCTATTCCTTACATAATGCATGCCTCTCATTGTGTGCTTAACAAGTTAAGCAGCAATATCAATCACACTATGGATTATGCAATTCCCATTCTTCAATGTGACATCCAGGACACCCAGTATCATTTGCCATAGTTATAATCTGCTCAATGTTACACTGAAAGCCTTTATAGCTTTGAAAGAAATTCCCATTTCAAACGAAGAAACAAACATTCTGACTGTCTGAAAATACCAATCTGTGCGCCCTGGCATTTGACACCTGTATGTGGCCTTGTATAATGTTATACTTCTCTTCGGAATCATAGGGTTGGTATGAATTGTTGTTTCCTATCGTCCCTACAATTAAAGTGGTTCTAAAGGCTCAAGGTATTTTACCTTAATGCGTTCTATGCACTAAGGCAAAAAACCTTCTGGGTGCAGCTCCCCCCCACTCCCATCTCAATCCAGTAGTGTGCATGAAAGCAGCAGCTCTCCTGGGTCTCTCATTGGCTCACACAGCAGCAGGAGCCATCCATTGGCTCCTGCTGTTGTCAATAACAGCCAGTGAACCAATGAGGAGAAAGCGGGAGGGCAGGGTCGAGCCATGCTCTGTGTGTTAATGGACACACAGTAAGGCTAGGGAGTGAGCCTGCTCGAGTGACCTCCATATCAAGAGATTTGCTATTGGGACACTTGGCAAGCTGGAGGAGCCAGGACCCCAAGCTGGGGACCCAAAAAGAAGAGGATCTTGTGTGCTCTGTGCAAAACCATTGCATAGAGCAAATAAGTGTAACTTTTTTTTTTTCTTAATTATCTTCTTTTCTATTATTTTAAGGGAACCTGTTAATTTGTCCAGTATGAGCATAGCACATACTCACTTTAAATGTCAAATGCACACTCACTGGAAGATCTGTAGCACCTTTACTCATTTATGAAATTCACACTCTTTGAAGCTATACATCTTTTAGCAATTCGTAACACACAGCAGGTCAGGTTATGTCAATAATGCAAACAATAAATGCTCTTTACACTGCGGAGCATAAATGATTTATGTAAGAGTTTTAAGCAGCTTCTAACAAAGGAAGTAAGCAAATTGGCCAATACTTTGGTACACAGGTTGCCTGAGTTCAGAACAACATCTGTGAAGGCTTTCTACTATTTATTTACATACATATTTGTAGTTATGTGTTGTTCCAAGACCTCATTTTAGAGCCTCCTGTTTCAGCTGATGTTTTGGCGATGTGTTCCCTGGCGGTATCCCTACAAGAATATTTTTAAGTTGGACAGAGGAACAGCTGAACACTTCGCAAATTTTATGCATCTCTCAAAGTGTAATTTTCACATTCCCTTGTCATGCAGGAAGCAATTGATCAACAGCTTCAGGCAGTGTGCAAAATATGGTATGCATGTGTGAATTGTTACAAGCCTGTCCAGCAGGTGCAGTGGCTGAGTACCAAATCCAAGCTTTCCATGCACTGACTGTCACATGGCCTAGCTAGGATTTTGGGAAAGATGTTCAGGGCCGATTGTATTGCACTATCTTCAGATGGGACTCTGGATTTCCCAGCAACCCTATCCTGGTTCTGTTATGACATTTGATCCTGGAAACTAGTATAGTCATTGGGGCTATCCCTAATGTCTCGGTCATGGAGGGAATAGACACCAGAACGAATATGTTGAGGCCGGTGCTCAATCAGATAATGGTAAACAAATGTTCTTTTTAGGAGACACAAAGCGTAGCATAGCCAGCTAATAAAATAATAGACTAGTCATCCATGTATTTGAGAGTGTCCAGGAACTGTTAAAACTAACAGTTTGCATATGTAATTATTTACAAGGTTAACTTGTAGCAGTCTAGAAGAAATGCCCTTAAGAGGTGATACGAGGCAACTTTTAAATCCCACCTGCTCTTTATGACAGGACAGCTGTGCAGATCCAATGCTTTTGTATCACCCTTCTGGCTATTTTACTAATAATAATTTATTACCATGTGTTTTAGACAGCTGGATATGTTTGGAAATTCTTACAATGCATTAGGCTGTTTCCCTAAATGCCCCTAGCCCTATGCATTGTTAACACTCCTAAATAGTATACATATGTTAGATCTGTGTCACCTTGCATTAATATTTGTCACTGGTGACATTTCTTTCTTTTAAAAGATTGTTGGAACTGCTGGAGGGTGAAGTATGGGTGGCTTGTACATACCTCCAGTGACCATTCTAAAGTCCTATCATGCACTTTCAAGTTTTGTCATCTTGCAGGCACTGTTCTCTGTTAAGTTTTGGATCTGTGGACAAAAAAAAGAAAAAAAAGAAAAGACAAAAAAAAGAATAAAAAAAAAAAAAAGAACTTTGTGAATCACAAAGTATAGGTAATGCTAATACCATGCATTGTTATACACCTGCTAATGTAGCCCATATACATAATAAATGCAACCAGGGAGAAAACAAAGATGGCATATGATTCAGCTACTGTATATATAATATGTATATAAATACATACTGTATAAAAAAGTAAAGGTAGATTTCATGAAAACAAAACACACTAGCCATACAATTACTTCCAACAAGAAACACTAAAAATATTTGCGGAGCCCCGCTACAAAGAAAAGAACCATTATGAAATCCATATATTGTGACTGCCACTGTCATAAATGTTTAGTAATGTTGATGAATCACTGTAGGTGCTGTGCCAGCTTAAAATTAATAAGTCACAACTATTGCAACTTATATTCTTGAGCCAGGTGTTCAAACAGCACCTTATAAGCACGTCCACGTATCCATGAGATCTATGCCATGCTGATTCCCTGCTTTTAAGCCTTTCAACACACATTCCTCCAATTTGGAAGCTTTTACAGGCATGTGGATTTGATTGTATGCACTGTTTTCAACACAAATCTTTACGTTATGTTTACCTGGATAACTGTTCTGTCATATGCAACAGCAGTTTCATTGCTAATGGATACAATTAGTTCTATCCCTGGTTCCATTAGATCTATGGACATCTGTTGGAAAATGATTATAATATGGTTGGAAAGCTGGAGGTATGCAGGGTCCAAAAGTGTGCATAAGGCCTTAAAGTATCACTCCAGGAAACAAGTATTCTATAAACTGCTAAAACAATTCAAATTATATTACCACTATGTTATAGGTGTCCATTTATGAAGCAGAGAAATCTATTCACTGCTTCATTCTCCGGCATTCACAGAGGAGATCTTTCTCCTCTGTGTGCCTGTTTATGAAGCAGAGTAAATCTCTTCACCATTGGAGGAGTGAAGTGATCTACAAACGCTTCCAACAGTGGAGAACGGCCCCTGATACTGGAATCTTGTGAGACTTTACGAGATTACAGCACCAGAAATTCACAGAAACACCGAGACGTCAGTTTATTAAGCAGTGATAAATTATCACTGCTCAGTACACTGACAGACCGGCGTGGTTAATGTTAATAAAATAATGAGTCCCCCTACATTATATATATATATATATATATATATATATATATATATATATATATATATATATATATATATATATATATATATACACATTATATATATATATATATATATATATATATATATATACACATAAATATGACAGGGGACATGGTTACAGTGTTGGGGGGTCTGAACGAGGTAGAAGGAAGTTAAAAATCTTCCTCCTTCCCCCTCAGATTCCTAGGGATTCTCTCTTCACTCCCCGATTCTCCACCTCTGAGCAAGTGAATTGGGGATGGTGAATTCTGACACAGATCGACAGTGAAGTGCTGAGATTGCAGCTTCATAAACTGCCCATTTCTGTGTCAGTCAATGAGGATTCTCTGTGTGCAGAGATCATCGGCGAGAGAACATGTTCAAACACATTCTCCCCCAATTATCTCCTGTTTCATAAACTGTTTATGGACTATGATCAGCGGCGATCCTGGGGATCACCACTGTTCACTGCTTTGTAAACAGACATCATATTCATAAATACTATTGATTTTACCATAATTCCCAATTGTATATCTTTTTTTTGATTACCAGAGTGATCAGCAATTTTAGAAATATTTTGGGCAGGACTGTGACCTTTAGACGAGCTTTCTGTGCTGTATGGCAACGAACAGGGAGGCCCGGAGTGAAAATGAGGAAGGAATGATAAAGGAGGGCCGGGCATGACAGTGTGGAGAAGGAGACACAAGAGGGGTTAATTAGAAATGGGGAATGGGAGTGTCTAGGAAGGGTGGTGGAAGATAGGAACTTGTGAAAGGGGGAGTGGCATTACTTAAGGGCAGAGGTGGAGTCAGGAAGGGGCAGTGGAGAGAAAGAAGACACAGGAGGAGGCAGTTTTATTCACTGCTCCTCCAGCAGGAGGACAGGACACCATCCTGGCGAGGCTGAGGGCTGCGGCGGCGAAGAGAGGAGTGGACTGGCTGAAGAGGCAAGTTGGGGCACTGATATTGGATGAGGAGGGCGGATCGTGGACAGTGGAAGAGACCCATCACGTGCGGAGGTCGCGGCCTCCGGCGCGTTTTTCACCAGGGCCGCCATTGCGGCCCGCTCGGCAGGCAGGGAGCCCTCGGGGGGACCGATCAGCGCCCCCAGCGAAGCGGACACAGCGACAGGATAACACAGGGCCCAGGCGGTCTGCACGCTGCAGGCCTACTCCGGGGGCAGGGCCACGGGCCGTTATGGCGCCGCTTCCCTGCCATGGTTTTACAGGCCTCAGAGTGAGGGTTTCACACAGGGGGGCTAAGGGGGGGAGTAGTAAGGACACAGTGGCCACCAGAGGGGGATTAAAGCAGCCAGCAAGGCTGCGGGTGGGCGGGGCTTAGCCAACAGACTGGCACATGGACAGAAGGATGGCGGTGGTGGTCACAAGCAGGCTGGTCAGTGTGCAGCCAGGGCGACTCCTAGTGGCGGTTCAGGAAGAAGTATAGCGGCAGGAGAAAGTCGGCCGTTATACGATCAGATCTTCACGGCTTCCGGGGCCTCTTCACCCGGGGGCTGACAACGCAACCGTCAGGGAGCAGGACGATCGCTCGGAAGGTGAGGTGTCCGACGGCGAAGAACAACAAGTGCCAGCAGGAGAGACCAATCGGAGGCGGTGGGGGCGAGCTCCCAGACAGCCCGGTGAGTCCAGCAATGATTTATCTTTGACTAAGGCATTACATGACTTATTAGGGGTCGTAACAGTGGGTACAGTGGGGATAACGGGGGGGGGCGCCTGATCAGCAATTGGCGGCTCCAAGGCCGGCCAGTTCTGGATCAGGGGCGCAATTGAAGGATTTATTGGAAGGATTGCAGAATTTGGTGGGTAGATTTGAACTGGGATAGGACCAGCCGCCGCAGGTGGCCCCTTGGACGGGAACGGTAACCGGGGGGGGGGAAGAGGTGCTATGGCGACTAGGGTAAGGGTGCAGAGGGTTCTGGACCCCTCGGGGGTGGCTGCAGAAGGAGCAGGTCAAGAAAAAAAAAAAAAGGGGGGCTACAGAGGGGGCAGGCAACAACGGCCAGAGTGGATGTGGTGAGTATTGCGGATGCGGCGAAGGGCGAGGTATATGTGTGCTTTGAGGGTCCACTGGGAACACACTTAAAGCAGGAGGTTCGAGATAAGATTGTCAAGGGTGAATATGTGGAGATATTTTCCCTAGTGCCGCTGGAAAAATTTAACCTGTGATAGGGTAAAACCGGATAATTCCAAGAAGGGGGATGAAGAAAAAGGAGGTACAGGCTGATTCCGTGGACATTTACAAATTGTAAATTTGGGGGGTCCTGTAAGTTTAAGCACAGGGGAGGCATCCCAGCGAGCCTGCACATGAAAGGGACGACGCCGGAAAGGTGAAAAGGAGGCAGCCTTTTCTAAGTAGGTAGGGTAGCGGCGAGGCTATTGGTCACGGGGTTTGGGGAAGGTTTTCGCATACCATGTTCATGGGCAGTGGTTCCACCACTGACAAGAAATTAGAAGGCTGCATGAGAACAACCGGGGGTAGTGGGGGAGGAAAAAAAAAATAAAATTGGCGAAGGAAGTGGCTTTGGGTCGGATGGGGGGCCGTTTGCGGATAATACCTATACAGGAGGTTCGGGATAAGATTGTCAAGGGTGAATATGTGGAGATATTTTCCCTAGTGCCGCTGGAAAAATTTAAATTGTGATAGGGTAAAACCGGATAATTCCAAGAAGGGGAATGAAGAAAAAGGAGGTACAGGCTGATTCCGTGGACATTTACAAATTGTAAATTTGGGGGGTCCTGTAAGTTTAAGCACGAGTGCTTCAAAAAAGGGAGGCATCCCAGCGAGCCTGCACATGAAAGGGACGACGCCGGAAAGGTGAAAAGGAGGCAGCCTTTTCTAAGTAGGTAGGGTAGCGGCGAGGCTATTGGTCACGGGGTTTGGGGAAGGTTTTCGCATACCATGTTCATGGGCAGTGGTTCCACCACTGACAAGAAATTAGAAGGCTGCATGAGAACAACTGGGGGTAGTGGGGGAGGAAAAAAAAATATAAAATTGGCGAAGGAAGTGGCTTTGGGTCGGATGGGGGGCCGTTTGCGGATAATACCTATACAGGATTTAGTTGTTTCACCTTGGGGGGTGGGGCCTAAGAAGGAACCGAACAAGTTCCGACTTATTCATTATTGGTCATTTCCTAAGGGAGGTTGGTGAATGATTTTATCGATCCGGAAGCATGCACTGTGTCTTACACGTCATTCGACGTGGCAGTACGGTGGGTGAGGAAATATGGCAAAAGAGGCACTGATAGCAAGTCGGACATAGAATCCGCCTTCCGCTTGCTTCTGGTGCATCCGGATAGTTTCCGGCCGTTGGGTTGTTATTGGCAAGGACAGTTTTATGTAGGCAAATGCTTACCTATGGGTTGCTTCATTTATGGTGCCATGTTTGAAGCATTTAGCTCATTTTGAGAGTGGGTGGTTAGGGATGTGTCAGGCCTAGATTCGGTCATACATTACTTGGATGACTTTCGGTGCATGGGCCCCCTGCCTCCGGCGTATGTGCGATTCTGCTATCCACATTGCAGCACTTCGCGGGCAAGTTTTTTGGAGTGCCTTTAGCAGAGGATAAACAGAAGCCCCAACGACGGAACTCAGTTTGTTGGGGGGATAGTAGTAGACGTTGAAACAATGGAATGTCGCCTGCCCAGAGGTAAGTTGGAGGACTTATACAAAGTAATTTGAGGGATCCACAGACTGCGGTAAGTCCAGTTGAGGGCTTTGCAGTCGTTACTAGGTAAGTTGACTTTCGCTTGTAGGATAATCCCAATGGGGAGGGTGTTCTGTCGACGACTGTCGGCAGCAACGGTAGGGGTCAAGGCACCTACGTATTTGGTCAGGCTTAATAGGGAACACCGGGAGGACTTGAAGGTATGGTATGAGTTTCTGGAGTCGTACAACGGCAGATCGGTGTGGATGTCGGGCCCGGGGAGTAACTGTGACATGGATTTAACTACAGACGTGGTAGGAGCTATGGGTTATGGGGCGTTTTTTTAAGGGCAATGGAGTGCGGGTCCTTGGCCGCAAGTATGGGTGGAGGCAGGGTTCGCGTAACCTGGTGTTACTGGAACTCTTTCCAGTAGTACCGGCATTCGAACTTTGGGGGTGAGGCTTGTAGGAATAGGAAATTGAGACTGAATTGTGCCAACAGGGGAGTGGTCCAGGTGATCAACCGCATGTCGGCGTCATCACCACCTGTACTAAGGCTATTGCGTAGGTTGGTGTTGAGGTGCTTGGGATTGCACATTTTCTTGTATGCTGGTGACATACCTGGAGTGTATAATACACTGGTAGATGCACGGTCTCGCTTTCAGTGGGACAGATTCAGAGAGTTGACCCCGGGCGCAGAGCAGGAGGGAGTCCCTTGCACGGATTGGATCTGGGAGCTGGCATTGGAGTCGCCGCGGGATGGATTCGGCAGTCAGTGAGTGTAGCCACGTGGGCGCATTATACTAAGGTATGGAAGGAGTGGTTGTTCATGGTACAGGAGGCCAGGATTGGTAAGGACAGGGCGGAGGTAAGGTTGTGGGTTTTGTATTTTGTGTCTAGGAACATGGAACGTGGGGGATTGGTCTCTGCCATCGAGCGGAAGATGGCAGGCTTGTCATGATTTTTACAACTGATGGGGGAGGAGGACGCAACAGAAGGGTTTGGGTGAAACAGGCTTAAAAAAAAAAAAAGGGGGGGTTTCCGGAGGGGTCACATGAGATTGGTTGTGAGATGGCCTGTCACGTTTGCCAATCTGAGGGCCATATGTGGGATGTTGTGTTCAGTATGTATCTCAAGCTATGAGGTTTTACTGTTTACTGCAGTGTCTTCGATGGCATTTTATGACTAAGGCATAAAGATGGGTCCTATTTATCAAAAATTCCAATTTATGTTGGTGTTCAGCATATGCCTTTTCAGGGCAGGCTTGGAGGGGGAACGATACGCTTCACACTCCTTCCGCATAGGGGCGGCTACTGAAGCTGCCAGATGTGGGTAGGATGAGGCGGCGGTGCGGAGGAACGGGAGGTGGGAATCAAGGAAATTCCGCATTTAAAAAAAAACGAAAAAAAAAAAAAACACAATTTTAAAAAGAGAGAACAGGGGGAGGTAAACCGGATTTACGGGGTGTTTTAAATGAAGTTGTCAGTATGTGGGGGATATGCTGGAGTATTGCTACCTTGGATGTTTTGTCGTCTCATTTCAAATGGAGGTTCCACACGCCTCATTTCCAGATGGAGGTTCCACACGCCTCATTTGGATCCTCTGTCATTTCTATGTGTGCTTGGATTGGGCATTTCGCGGAAAGAAGCTTATTTGCGGTGGTTGGGTACGCCTGGTATGAGGTGGGAGAGAGTAGTTCGGGAAGTGGTGTGATATGCAAGTTGGACAGACCTCCCGATGTTTTGGTAATCCATGCAGGGGGTAGTGGCTTGGGGGGTACGTCCGGTCAGGGAGCTGATCACAGACATCAAGGCTGATTTTCTGCAGTTGAAAGCTGATTTTCCGGGTACTCTGCAGCTATGGTCGGACATATTTGCCCGGACAGTTTGGAGATGGGCTAGATCAGTGACTAGCATTCAGAAAACACGCATATGCTTAAACAAAGTGGTGGTGAGGTCGTGGTTAATAATGGAGGTTTAGTCATTGGGCATCTAGAATTAGTGACCAATGTTGGGCTCTATTGATAAAGGATGGAATTCATCTTTCAGATGTGGGGATTGACCTCTAGACTGGGCTTGCAGGAAAGGATTCAAAGGGCCCTGTGGGTGTGGAGGTGCCTTCAAGAGTAAGTTGGTCACTCTTTCAGCCTGTGGCGGAGTTGCTTGTTGGTCTCTGACGGTGGCAGTAAGAAGTTGGTAATCCAAAAGGGGTAGGGGGCTCATCGGCAAGATCAGCCCCTCCGGTGTATTCCATCATGGTGGATGGAATAAGGAGATGGTGGCACTGCGGGAAAGGGGGTGTCTCCGAGCGGCTACAGCGGGAGGCCTAACAGTTTTCAAAATGGTACCCGCAGTGCGTGGTGGTATATATATTTTTGGTATACATATTTGGTAAACAAGGTGGGTCGCCGTCAGAGACCAACGGACTGGGGAAAAATGTTTAGGTATGGGTTTTATGTTGATTTGATAGTGGAGTTATCTGGTTGGTTTGTCTAATAAAAGCTGTTATGGCCATTTATACTCCAAAACAAGGTGCGGACTCAATTATTATAAGTGGATATTAAAGTGGGTTGGAGTTTAGGTGCATAACAGTTAATTCATGGGGGTCATTTTGACTACACTGGTCATGTAGCAGGCTTGTTTAAATATCGGATCATTATAGAACCTCTTACCAAAATCCTATTGATATTCTTAGGAAAAGTTTAGGAGTATTTCCTCCTAAGATTTTAATTCTATTCATTTGATAGAGAAGCAGTTAGGGGCTGGGTATAACCTACAGCATGTGTCATGATTATACCCCCCCCGATCCAATATTTAAAGTGCACCTGTGCCAAAATGTACTCTTGTATTCTTAACCACTTAAGGACTGGGCCTATTTTTCAAACTTGTTGTTTACAAGTTAAAATGTTTTATTTTTTTTGCTAGAAAATTACTTAGAACCCCCAAACATTATATATTTTTTTTCTAACATCCTAGAGAATAAAATGGCGGTCGTTGCAATACTTCCTGTCACACGATATTTGCGCAGTGGTCCTACAAATTCACTTTTTTTGGAAAAAATACACTTTTTTTAATTAAAAAATAAAGTTAGCCCAATGTTTTTTATATTGTGAAAGATGATGTTACGCCGAGTAAATTGATACCCAACATGTTATGCTTCAAAATTGCGCCTGCTCGGAAAGGCGAAAAACTTTTATCCATAAAAATCTCCATAAGCGATGTTTAAAAAATTCCACAGGTTGCATGTTTTGAGTTACAGAGAATTATTTCTCTCGCTCTAACGATCGTGGTGATACCTCACATGTGTGGTTTGAAGACCGTTTGTATATGCGGGCGCTACTCACGTATGTGTTCGCTTCTGCACGCGAGCTCGGCAGGACGGGGCGCGTTAAAAAATTTTATTTTTTTATTTTTACGCTGTTCCTTAAAAAAAAATGGTGTCACGTTTATTCCTATTACAAGGAATGTAAACATCCCTTGAATTTAAAAAAAGCATGACAGGACCTCTCAAATATGAGATCTGGGGTCAAAAAGGCCTCTGATCTCATATTTACACTAAAATGCAATAATAAAAAAAAATGTTGTTTGAAAAAACAAAATGAAAAAAATGTCCCTGCAATGGTATGGAGCTGGGTGGGGGCCATCTTCCCCTCACTCAGCTCCATGCCAAGCAGGGGACAGGATCCGATCACCCTCTGCCCCTGCCGGCGGCTCCGGTAAGCAATAGAGGGCACCAGAGCGTAGCGAGAGGGGGATCCCTCTCCCGCCACCGATAAAAGTGATCTTGCGGTGAATCTGCCGCTGAGACCACTTTTATCTGAAAGCGGATCGCACGCTGAAGAAGTTGATATCGGGGTTATGGCAGCTAGCTACTGCCATAACAACGATATTTCATTTCAAAGTGCCGTCGTATAACTTCACTTAAAGGATAAGTTCACTTTTTAAAATAAAAAATAATATATGCACATTTTTTTGCAGGTAGAAAACACATACATTTCATTTTTTTTTGTAGCAGCCTGGACAGACACCCACAATCAGCAGATCAGTATATCATACGGGCAGGCAGTTTCACAAAGACAGGAAGACTAAATGAACTACTTGTGCGCTCAACAGTGCTCTGGTAGTTCATTGAGAACTACGAACTACAAGCTGACACCCACAAAGGCTGTCGTTACTTGTAGTTCATTGATTTACAGGGATCTGCGCTCTTTTTAAATTGTGACAGTAGGTATGGGGTGAAAATCCCTGGCCTCTGTCACAGGCAGTGTGGGGATTGGAGAGCAGCTGCAGGATCTAGAACATGTAACATGTTCCGGAAGGTGAATTTATCCTTTAGGAAAAAATGTCCATAATCATGGCCACACCAGTCCCAGTGTCCCTGATTACTGCCACACCAGTTACTGTGTCCTACTGTTTTTCTTTAGCCTCCTGTACTTCCTGGCCAGTGAACATGGCATTCATGGAGACAGACATGAACCAGTAGACTAAGCTTGTTTGGTTTATAAGAACTGGGACTGCTATAGGTGATGCTACACTAAGCTATATTCCCTGATCACTCTTAAATAGGTGACCATTAGAGTACAGTCACATGCTTGTGATAGCATTGTATCACATGTACCAAGCTTCCTGTTTGTTTGTCCTGCCTGCTAATTTGGATTCCCTTGGTTATGACTTCAGATTGGAAGTCAAACTATTTTGTGAACACAACACTGCCTGCCTTTTGACTATAGTTCTGAGCCTGCCTATTTTGAACTATGTCTGATGTGCACCTGGACTGTCATCGAACCACTCAGCCTGTCTGCCAACCACAAGTACCTGTTTGCTGTGCTCAGTTTGCGCCTGCCCTGGCATAGTGGCCAGCAGGGCCGGACTGGGCATAAAAACCAGCCCTGGAAATAATTTCATAGCAGCCCCAGTGGCGTAGCGTTGGTTGTCCGCACCCAAGGCAAGTAATTTGCGCCACTAACCCGCGGACATTTAGCACTCCGAGTCCCTTCCACTCGTACAGTATATTTAGCATAAGGTACCCTTATGGTACCTCTTAGGATGTACCACTCTTTCTATTTGTTCTCCTTTTCTTCCCTATATATCGCTCTCTATCCATCTGTCATGTTCTTTCCCACCCGCTTTCTTTGTTCCTCCCCCTCTTTTTATTCCTTCTCCTCCTCTTTGTTTTTTTTCCCTCTCTCACCTCTATAGCTATACACACACATACACTGTACGTATTTACACCTATATGTATATTGCACTGAATAAATAATTGTCTTTTGGGGGAGGGCGGATTCCAATGTGAAATGTGCCTTGGCCATAGCGCCCACCATAAAGCATTCTCCCTCTGTACTGGTCCAGGACTGTAATATAATTCTGCTGTGGCAGGTGGGGAAGTGTATACAATGTGTGTGTGTATCATGTGTGTGTCCTCTCCTGCAGGGATTGCAGACACATTACAGGAGATGATCAGAGACTGCAGACATAGTACAGGAGATGATCGGAGATTGCAGACATAGTACAGGAGATGGTCAGAGACTGCAGACATATTACAGGAGAAGGTCAGAGACTACAGATATAGAACAAGAGATGGTCAGAGACTGCAGACATATTACAGGAGATGGTCAGAGACTGCAGACATAGTACAGGAGATGGTCAGAGACTGTAGACATAGTACAGGAGATGGTCAGAGACTGCAGACATAGTACAGGAGACAGTTAGGGATTGCAGACATGATTGATTCAGGAGATGGTCAGAGACTGCATTTAAAGCTGAATTCAGTTACAGGTATATAGTATTGCAGGGTTGCTCCACTCTATTTAAAACATCTCTGCAAGATCAAGTCAGTCATTTTCCTTTGAAAGTACAAGTAAGTGACAGAAGAAAACATCACATCCAGTTTCCAAAATACAAATTTTCTTGCAAACACTGAACTGCTCAAGATTAGATGAGGACAGTAACCATTTAACAGGTATGTGAAGCTTTTAGCCTGATCCAGCAGTAAATCCTCAAAAATAAATAAATAAAAAAAAAAAACATCAATCTGTGCAGCACACACAGAGCTCTGGCTAAATAGCTGATTATAAGCTGAAATGGTTAACACCCATGTGTCCCTGGTCTCATAGAATGATGCTGCAGTGTCTTCCAGAGATCTTATCAGTGTGATCAGACAATGTGCAGGTCAGGTTAGGCAGATAAAAAAGTAAACAGGGAGACAAGAATGAGGGGAGACTGATCTGCACACTGCCTGATCACATAGATATCTGGCATACACTGCAGCTGGCCAGCAACATGTAACTGTGCTCCAGACGATCCTGTTTTTTCCTTTTAGCCAGAGTTGTGTGTCCTGGAGAACTTGCATTATTGTAGTCATACCTCCTTGTATCTCCCTCCTGGCGTCCCCATTCAGCCTCACTCCAGCACTTACAGTCAGCGGGGGAGGGCTACACTGCCTGCTGATTGGCTGTGGATGGACGGGAGGAGAAGCAAGTCCTCCCTTGAACTCCCCTAAGCAGCGCTATTGGCTGTGGGTTCCCTACTAAACCTACTATGAGAAATGATCAGTCCACTGCCCAGAGAACACACAGTGTCCATGCTCCCTCCAACCTGAATTATCCTCCTGAACACCACAGACCTGCCTGCCGCACGATAGCCACATGCTCCTCTGTCCCTCCGCTGCTAGAATTCATTTCCTCAGCCAGCCCCGCCTCCTCTTCACAGCTCCTAGCTGACAGCGGCCACAGGGCAACCAGCCTACCGGGAGATCTCCCGCTATCCCGGTAGGCCAGTCCGGCCCTGGTGGCCAGGGACTATAGCATTGTGTATAAGACCTGGGGGCAACCGAGTACCCGTAGGCCTGCTTTCCTTATGGGAAAGGGGCCTGCTAAAGGATGAAGAACACAGAAACTAGCTATAGTGTCTGACAACCTGCATTAGGAATAAGTGTGACAGCCATATATAGGAAACTATTTACTAACAATGTTTAAAATATGAACTACAATTCCAGTTTAACACACAACACAGACTTCTTGTATCTCTACCCCCCCTTCCCCCAACTTACAAGCAAAATTCACCTTTACACCAAGCAAAAATCCCTGTCAAAGGCAAAATCTTCCTACCCTCAAGCAATCCCTTAAAATAAAAAACTCCCCCAGTAAACAAAACTTCCCTCCCAAAGCAAGCCCTACCTTCCCTCAAGAAACCCTCTCAAAACAAATATTTGCCTCCTCCCTCAAGAAACCACTGCAGTAGAAGCCTCCCAACTCAAAAGGAAAAAGGTCACTATCACTAAGGACCCCCCCCCCCCCCAGGAAAAAAATCCACAGTTTTTCTTCTTAGCAAAAAATCCTGCTCCAGCAAAAATCTCCCTGTAGGCAACCTTTCAGCAAAGATCCCCTACTGCAAAGCATATCCCTCCCCCTCCCTCAAATATCCCCCTTAAATCAAACCCCCAATCCCTAAAGCAACCCCTACCCCAGCAAAAACATCACCACCCACAAGGAACATGACCCAGGTTAGGATTCTCCTCCCCCCAAGTAGTATTTTTTATCTTTCTATACTAGACCTCAGATACAGTGAGGCAGAGAGGCAGGGTAAGACCTTCCCCACAGCATGGTCAGCATGGTCATACGGCTTTGTTTGTCAACAAAGCCATGTGATTGTGATTGCAATTGTCTGAATTTTTTATCAACCAAGCAAGGTCACGCAGTGATAAGATGGCTTTAAAAAAAAATTTTTTAACCAAATGTCATCTTGTAGTGCCACGTGGCAAAACTAGATGGTAATGTTAACAACATTTTGCAAAGATGTCATTGTTAATTAATTTAAGTTGGGTGAAAGTGTCTGCTCATCCCATCTCATTGGTTATCAGTTTGAAGTGAAATATGACCCAATAAAGAAATTCAGAGCACCCAGGAACAGTGATGAACTCGAGCATGTTCAGACTAGGATCTGAACTCACATGTGCAAGTCCACCAGGACGGTGTAAGCTGTACTGGCCAATCGTCTGCAACCGGACATTCCTGGTGAGGCCTTGGAAGAAGAAAAGGCACATGTGTTGTACAAGAGTTCAGCTTCCAAGTATTTAAGTGTAATAAATAAATCGATGTCACTGGCAGTGAGGTACAATACAGAAAGAAGCGCTATGAAGTGTATTGAGGAACTGTTATCCAGAGTGTACAGAGTGCAATGAGTTAAAGAACTGCGCCACAGATTAAAAGAAGTTAATCGTGTTATTTTGGAGAAGCATGATTTTTAAGCTGGAGTGTTGCCTTAACACCAGGCTTGCGTTAAAACGGCAGCCTCCACCAACTTTTGTGGACACTAATGTGCGCTCTGTCCGAATCCCCACATGGGCACAGTAAGCCTCGCCCACAAGGCTACCAATATTTTGGGACATAGGTTAGCAGTGCCAGCCTTCAATCTTTTCTGAGTACATGCTTCTTTTAAAATTAATCTAAGCAGCTGTTGGAATCCAATATGCATCCTCCAATAAAGATACTTTTATAAACAAAAATTATATATCTGCGTAAATGATGAAAGATGATGAAGTGATATTGAAATTTAAACAGCAGCTGTGCACAATGCCCAGACACCTGACATACAATAAATATATAAAAAAAAAACATGCAGCGCTAAATTCAAATGTATAGGTACAATATCCATGCATAAAATTCAATCAAAAAAGTATACACAAAAGTTCATAATTGAAATAGTTTATATGTGAAATCCCATGTGGGTATCCAAAAGCAGTTAATGCTATTGCATACAGTATAAATGAACACTCAGAATAAGAAAGAAGTCCCTCCAACAGTAAGCGTGATGAATCTAGGAATGTGTCACCAATCAAAGTAAATACAGCTACGCTTACCAGAGGATGTGTGACCCCTTAATAGGTGGTCATTTGCGCTTAATTACAGTATCCAAGCCAAAGGATCAAGGTATCCCGGACATCCACACCCTTCATCAGATATGCGCCATACAATAAATAAGTCAGACAAGGAAGTGGACTCTTCGAGCAACGACTCACCTTCCAGGGTGGTCACAGATCACAAAGCATGTAAAGAAAAGATAATCCACATAGCATAATATCATTTAAACTAATTTATTGTTAAAACAGAGTAACACTCACATTGGGAAGCTTAAAAACAACCGTGTGATAATGCAATCGTAGTTCCAGGAAGCAAGACAGCCGACTATCAACCGTGCATGCGCTGTAGCCTGTGTACATGTCTCTTCCCTACGCGTTTCCTTATACATGCCGTCATCAGGAGCATGCACACGCTCATACCACAGCAATATATACCTCTAAGGGCACGGGAGGATCCACATGATTGGACCATCAATTATCCAAAGGGGAAGACCCATCACCAAGCTGACTGGTGTTTCCTTATGGTCTTGCATTGGCTATACCAGCCAACCGCTTCCCCACGCCATCTAGTGGACAGCTACCAATTGGCACTACACTGACAGCGGATTAACCAGTTGCCGACCGCCTAACGCAGATATACTGTGGCAGAATGGCACGGGCAGGCAAAATCACGTACCTGGTATGTGATCTGCCTCCCACGGGCTGGGGGCGCATCGCGCACCCCCCCCCCCGGTGCCCAAGGCAGTCGGCATCGATGGGGAAGCGATAAAGGCTGAGGGGGAGGGCACTCATTCGTGGCTACCCCATTGCGATCGCTCCCCATGAATGAAATTCTTCCTCTGCCGCTGTAATGTAAACAGCGGCAGAGGAAGTGATGTCATCTCTCCTCGAGCCGGTCTTTTCGTTCCGGCGCCGAGGAGAGAAGACATCAAGTAAGTCTGCACCAACATTACACTTTCAGTAGAACACACTAGGCACACTTTTCACCCCCCATCACCCCCTGATCTCCCCCCTGTACCCCCATCACAGTGACACCAATAGCAGTTTTTTTTTTTGCATTGGTGTCAGTTTGTGACAGTTATAAGTGGTAGGGCAGTTAGGGTTAGCCCCCTTTAGGTCTAGGGTACCCCCCTAACCCCCTAATAAAGTTTTAACCCCTTGATCACCCCCCCGTCGCCAGTGTCACTAAGCGATCATTTTTCTGATCGCTGTATTAGTGACACAGGTGACGCTAGTTAGCGAGGTAAGTATATAGGTTTGCCGTTAGCGTTTTATAGCGATAGGGACCCCCATAAACTACCTAATAAAGGTTTTAACCCCTTGATTGCCCCCTAGTTAACCCTTTCACCAGTGATCACCGTATAACTGTTACGGGTGACGCTGGTTAGTTAGTTTGTTTTTTATAGTTTATCATAGTTTCAGTGCACCCGCCGTTTATTACCTTATAAAGGTTTAACCCCCTAATCACCCGGCGGTGATAATAGTTAAGTTTTTAGGGTCAGATAAGGTCTGCGTTGCCCCAGGCAGCGTCAGGTTAGCGCCAGTACCAATAACACCCACGCACGCAGCATACACCTGCCTTAGTGCTATAGTATCTGAACGGATCGATATCTGATCCGATCAGATCTATACTAGCGTCCCCAGCAGTTTAATGTTCCCAAAAACGCAGTGTTAGCGGGATCAGCCCAGATACCTGCTAGCACCTGCGTTTTGCCCCTCGGCCCAGCCCAGCCCACCCAAGTGCAGTATCGATTGATCACTGACACTTGCAAAACACTAAGCACACATAACTGCAGCGTTCGCAGAGTCAGGCCTCATCCCTGCGATCGCTAACAGTTTTTTGGTAGCGTTTTGATAGTCGCTGACAGTCAGGAGCTTTTTTGCCTGTGAGTCTCACTAGTGTACCCCTAAATTTAGAGCCCAAAATGGCAAATCGAAGGTACACTAGTGAAGAGGCCTACACGTTTCTGAGCATGACAGATAGTCAAGAGGAAGTCACTCATCTGTCAGATTCAGGCTCAGAATATGATCCTGTAGACGACAGCAGCTCCATGACAGATAGCTCTGACGACGGAGTTGTGGTCCCTGCCAAGGTCAGGCGTACCAGACCCCAATCTTCTTCTTCTGTCCTTGAAGTGCAAGAACCGCAGGTCCCTCGTATGGAGGAGAGAAGTACTAGCGCCGCTATTCCTTCTGGTGAACTGGCAAGCACCAGCGGCCTAGTACACCCTGGTCGTATATCCAGCACTGCAGTAACACTTGGTGACGTGGCGAGTCCCATAAGTGCAGTTCAAGCTGGCGAGGTGGCAAGCACAAGTAGTGTCCCGCTGCCACCAAGAAGATGAACACAGGCCCGTCGTGCCCATAGTGCCCTTCCTGCTGCATTCGCCAATCCGAATTGGGAACCCACCACTTCTGCAGCACCCGCACTTCCCCCATTCACTGGCCAACCCGGCATTCAGGTGGAAACAGTTGATTTTACGTCACTGGATTTTTATTCGCTGTTTTTCACCGAAGATCTCTATAGATCTATTGTGGACCAAAGCAATTTGCACGCTGGTCAACACATCGCCACTATTCCCCAGTCCTCCCTTGCCAGAGATTGGAAACTGTCGCGGACACTGGCTACAAGGACCTTTTTCTGTCCACATTCACCCTGTTATTTGGTATTTCTATATTCATTTTTTTTTGTTATTTTTTTTGGACTTGCCCAAAGACTATTCTTGGTTGTTTATTCTGAACAATACATAATTCTTGAAAGAGCTGATCACATTAACCTGCGGAGACGAACTGTCTGGTCACCAGGTCTGCCTTAAGTGTTGTGTTAATTAACATGTTAATTATATTATTGTCTTTTAAGTTTTTGCTAGAGGGGAGGGGGGGGAGTATCCATGAGTCAGCCCTACCTTGTTATCTAACCCCTTGTGTTAAATGTGTATAAAAAGGCTTTATTCTGTCCAATAAAGCATTCAAGATTCTACGAGCTAGACTTGTATTCCATGCAGCTATAATAATATATCTCTCTGATGGTCAGACTGGAGGAAGCGGTGTTACTGATGGAAGCACTCAGTGGAGTGTGGGATAGGATCCGTCAAAGAAACCAATTACGGTTTCCGAATTTAAGATCTTTCTGGGCCTTTCCGTCAACATGGGCATAGCTAAAAAGAGTGAGTTGCGGTCATATCGGTCCACTGACCCAATTTACCATATGCCCGTGTTCTCTGCCTCCATGGCCAGGGCACGATACGAGCAGATTTTGCGGTTCATGCACTTCAACAACAATGAACTCTGTCGCCCTCGTGGAGACCCTGAATACGATCGGCTCTACAAAATTCGGCCCCTCGTAAACCACTTCAACCAACGTTTTGCAGACTTGTTTACTCCCCATCAAGTTGTCTGCGTTGATGAGTCCCTGATTAAGTTTTCTGGCCGCATGTCATTCCAACAGTACCTTCCCAGCAAGCGTGCCAGATACGGGGTCAAGATGTATAAGCTCTGTGACAGGGCCACAGGCTATACATGTATTTTTATGATTTACGAGGGCAAAGATAGTCACATAGAGCCGACAAACTGCCCTGACTACATAGGAAGTGCTGGCAAGATTGTGTGGGACTTGGTGTCACCCTTATTCTGAAAGGAGTACCACTTGTACATGGACAATTATTACACGAGCGTGCCACTTTTTAGTCACCTTTTTGATCATCAGATTGGAGCATGTGGCACCGTGCAAACTGATCGCCGGGGCTTTCCCCAGTGGCTTGTAGATTTCTATCTTAGGCTGGGGGAGAGAGCCTGCTTGCAGTGTAATAATTTGCTCGCTATGAAGTGGAGGGATAATAAGAATGTTTTCGTTCTTACCTCCCTTCATGCAGACACGACGGTCCAAATTACTATGGCGACTGGTGTTGTAGAGAAACCCCTCTGTGTCCACGAATATAACCAAAATATGGGAGGGGTGGATCTCAACGACCAGTTGTTGGCGCCGCACCTAGTTGCCCGTAAGACCAGACGCTGGTACAAAAAAGTGTCTGTTTATTTATTTCAATTGGCTTTGCTGAACCCTTATGTGCTATACAGAGCTTCAGGACGGACTGGATCCTTCCTTAAATTCCAGGAAGAGATCGTCAGAGCCCTTCTGTTTCCAGACGGTGCTCCACCTCACCTTTCCCAACCAAATGCAGTAAGCCGGCTGCATGAGGCATTTTCTTTATGTCCTCCCGAGTACCCCTACCCAACGAGCCCCCCAAAAAAGATGTTGTGTCTGCAGCAAGCGTGGATTTAGGCGTGACACCAGGTATTATTGTCCCTCCTGTCCTGACAATCCTGGTCTTTGCATTGGTGAATGTTTTGAACGCTACCATACACTAGTTGAGTATTAGCTTAGGGTACAGCACTGCACAGACTAGGACACACTTTCACAGGGTCTCCCAAGATGCCATCGCATTTTGAGAGACCCAAACCTGGTACCAGTTACAAAAGTTAAAGTTATAAAAAAAGTGTAAAAAAAAAAAAAAGTAAAAAAAAAAAAACACAAAAAAATATAAAATAATAAAAACCAAAAATAGTTGTCGTTTTATTGTTCTCTCTCTCTATTCTCTCTCTAGTGTACTGTTCTTTAAAGAAAAATTATTTTCCCCGTGGGGCTTTAATTTTTCTTTAATCTAATTCTGGAGTGCGCAGCTTTTCTTATCTCTTCCATAGGTGTCTTCCTTTTTTCATATTTTAATTTTGGGTGGTTAAACACCCCTCCCCACCTTGACACATTAGAGATAAGACATGGGCTGTGTGTTTCCTTTTCTTCACGTATCCTGCACATTGCTAATCAATTGTTCCCACTCGGTCAATTTTTAATAGTCCCATGCATGAGGAGGAATCTAACTTAGACCCCCATACTGCATGATACTTAATTGCCTTATATGGCACTTGCTGATAAACTCTATTTAAACCCTATTTATCTTCATACTGACATTTGATGCAGGAACGTGGGGACTTGGAAGTAACACACAGCCCATGTAAAAAATAATAAAAAATACACCAGACTATCAACATCTGTTGTGTGCTATGTTGGTGATCTTATAAAGTCAGTCATTCAATGTCCTATTGACACCATCCCTATTATTTTGTTTTTGTTTTGAGGGCCGTTTTTTGGACTGGCGGGTGTTGGTGGTGCCCCCTCTCACTCCTCGGGGTGGATTTGGCCCCTCGCGGCTTCCCGGCAGGAGGGGGGGCATGCAAATTCTTTTGCGTGCCCCCTTTTTCGCTCATCTCTGCAGTTAAGGTGAGCTTATCCTGCCGGCGGCTTCCCGTGTTCATCTCCGGACGTTCGGCGGAGTGCGCATGCCTGAAAGGGCCCGGCGTGCGAGCGACGTCATGACGTCACGCGTATTGCAGCGGAGATGACGACAGCGGTCGGGGCTGTTTGGCCTTCCGGGACGCCGGGGGAGCCACACGTGAGCCGCTTCACTAGCGGTCCCAGCGTTAATCCTTCCTTTTTTTGGGGGGGCGGTGTATGTGTGGGGGGGGGGGGGGGGTTTGCACCTGCACATGATCATCCCATTTGCCTGAATTTGGATATACTGGTAGACTGGAGGCCGGAGAATCAGATCATGATCCCTTACAGGCCAGGATGGATGCTACTGCTGCCATGTTCTTTTTACACTAGAGCCCCCATTTTTGCACGATCGCCACCAAGCTTATTACATTGAACTTATTTACAAGTCCAATACTACCTCCAGCCTACACGATTTACACAATTGATATGGTAAACTTTCACTTCCATTCCACACAGCACTTTCCACCATCCTACATACACATTTTCACATTTTTGATTGGCTTTCACCCATTTTTAGACTATTTCACTTCTCAGTTTACCCTCATTTTTGTTTTGTTTCTACACAGCAGGCACCAAGCAAGCACCATGCAATGTCACCACATCATGCACCATTTCATTCACACCATCCTCCAGCACACAATGCACTCTTCTCTATTTAGGCAATTGTTGTTTTTTTACACACACATCTCTCCCCCCTTTTCACCCATTTTACCTATCTAAATTACCCATTCATTATAATAGATTTACCATACTACTGCATTGATGGATCATACGATCATTAAATCTTGTTGATTACATTTATGGGACGGAATCAATATGTCAATATATTCACATAGAGAAAATCCAATCCAACGCCAGTCTCCACATAGACAAATTGGAAACACTCAGTACATTACTAAGTTAATTATTAAACTTCTTCTAACTAATACATGGCTATTCTTGGGTTTCTGTTGCAGGTGTGGGCTCCTCCCCATCATTCCCCCTCCCCCCCCCCCTCCCGGGGGGCGCGCAAAGTGTGGCTCCTTGTAAGCCCCTTGAGGCTGGCTCTCCTGGGAGATTGAGGGTGGCCCCCTGAGCCCTCCGGTGTCTCTATTGGCCCTCAATACATATCCTGGATTATAGAACACCCATTCCACCATTGAATGGTAAAAACTCATTATCTTGGTATAATCCAAGTGATGCACAATAATATATATATATTTATTTATTTGAATTTGATTTATGTAATTCTTTTTTTAGATCCAACTGTCCCCCTGAAGAGACCATAAACAGGTCGAAACGCGTCGGGGCTTGCTATCTATGTAACATTATGTAACCTAACAATGTGTATTAATATGTGTTTGTTACTGCACTGGGGAATAAGATGTGTGTTACTGTACCAGATGATTTTCTATATATTGTACTTCAAACCATGATATTGGATAAAACATTTTATACATCCATTAAGAACTTTCTTCTATTATGTACATTGCTGTTTTAAAGCCCCACGGGGAAAATAATTTTTCTTTAATCTAATTCCGGGGTGCGCAGCTTTTCTTATCTCTTCCATAGGTGTCTTCCTTTTTTCAGTGTTCTGCTCTTTTTTACTGTATTCTATTCTGCAATGTTTTATTGTTGTTATGTTTTTATTATGTTTGGTAACCATTTTTTTGTTTTCAGGTACGCCATTCAGCTGCAGAGCGGATTTATTTATCTTTAGAGCAACAGCGTTTGCTCCCACGATACATAAAGCCGTGACTCCAGCGCTGTCGGAGGTGATTTCACCACCACAGTTACATACTTCAGCATATATGCCGAAGCGTGGGGGCAGCAGTGGGTGGAGGAGCAATTTGCTCCTGCCTTTTGCGGGAGGATGCCCTCATGCTTCGGCATATATAAACAGTGCATGTATGCCCATCATTAGAAGTGGATGGATGAAGGGAGGTATTCTAATGGTGGGAAGCTACGAGCATTTCATGACTTAGATTTCACCGGATGTAAACAATTGGGAAATTGGGAAAGCATTTTATCACACCGATCTTGGTGTGGTCAGATGCTTTGAGGGCAGAGGAGAGATCTAGGTTCTAATAGACCCCAATTTTTTCAAAAAAGAGTACCTGTCCCTACCTATTGCTATCATAGGGGATATTTACATTCCCTGAGATAACAATAAAAATCATTAAAAAAATTAAAAAATTAAAGGAACAGTTTAAAAATAAGATAAAAAAGCAAAAAAATAATAAAGAGAAAAAAAAAGCACCCCTGTCCCCCATTGCTCTCGCGCAAAGGCGAACGCAAGCGTCGGTCTGGCGTCAAATGTAAATAGCAATTGCACCATGCATGTGAGGTATCACCGCAAAGGTCAGATCGAGGTCAGTCATTTTAGCAGTAGACCTCCTCTGTAAATCTAAAGTGGTAACCTGTAAAGGCTTTTAAAGGCTTTTAAAAATGTATTTAGTTTGTCGCCACTGCACTTTTAAAGCATGTCATGTTTAGTATCCATGTACTCGGCCTAAGATCATCTTTTTTATTCCATCAAACATTTGGGCAATATAGTGTGTTTTAGTGCATTAAAATTTTAAAAAGTGTGTTTTTTTCCCAAAAAAATGCGTTTTAAAAATTGCTGCGCAAATACTGTGTGAAAAAAAAAGAAACACCCATCGTTTTAATCTGTAGGGCATTTGCTTTAAAAAAATATATAATGTTTGGGGGTTCAAAGTAATTTTCTTGCAAAAAAAATAATGTTTTCATGTAAACAAAAAGTGTCAGAAAGGGCTTTGTTTTCAAGTGGTTAGAAGAGTAGGTGATGTGTGACATAAGCGTCCAAATGTTGTGCATAAAATTCCAGGACAGTTCAACCCTCCCCAAATTACCCCATTTTGGAAAGTAGACACCCCAGACTATTTGCTGAGAGGCATGTCGAGTCCATGGAATATTTTATATTGTGACACAAGTTGCTTGAAAAAGACAATTTTTTTTTTTTTTTGCACAAAGTTGTCACTAAATGATATATTGCTCAAACATGCCATGGGAATATGTGAAATTAAACCCCAAAATATATTCTGTTGCTTCTCCTGAGTACAGGGATACCACATGTGTGAGACTTTTTGGGAACCTAGCAGTGTACGGGACCCCGAAAACCATGCACCGCCTTCAGGCTTTCTAAGGGCATAAATTTTTGATTTCACTCTTCACTGCCTATCACAGTTTCGGAGGCCATGGAATGCCCAGGTGGCACAAAACCCCCCCAAATGACCCTATTTTGGAAAGTAGACACCCCAAGCTATTTGCTGAGAGGTGTATTGAGTATTTTGCAGACCTCACTTTTTTTCGCAAAGTTTTGAAAATTGAAAAAAGAAAAACATTTTTTTCTTGTCTTTCTTCATTTTCAAAAACAAATGAGAGCTGCATAATACTCACTATGCCTCTCAGCAAATAGCTTGGGGTGTCCACTTTCCAAAATGGGGTCATTTGGGGGGGTTTGTGCTATCTTGGCATTTTATGGCCTTCGAAACTGTAATAGGTAGTGAGGAGTGAATCAAAAATTTACGCCCTTAGAACTCCTGAAGGCGGTGATTGGTTTTCGGGCCCCGTATGAAGCTAGGTTTCCAAAAAGTCCCACATATGTGGTATCCCCGTACTCAGGAAAAGCAGAAGAATGTATTTTGGGGTGTAATTCCACATATGCCCATGGCATGTTTGAGCAATATATCATTTAGTGACAACTTTGTGCAAAAAAAAAAAAAATTAGTCACTTTCCCGCAACTTGTGTCAAAATATAAAATATTCTATGGACTCAACATGCCTCTCAGCAAATAGCTTGGGATGTCTACTTTCCAAAATGGGGTCATTTGGGGGTGGTTTGTGCCATCTGGGCATGTTATGGCCTTCAAAACTGTGATAGGTAGTGAGGAGTGAAATCAAAACTTTACGCCCCCTTAGAAATCCTAAAGGCGGTGCTTGGTTTTCGGGGCCCTGTACGTGGCTAGGCTCCCAAAAAGTCCCACACATGTGGTATCCCCATGCTCAGGAGAATCAGCAAAATGTATTTTAGGGTGCAATTCCACATATGCCCATGGCATATTTGAGCAATATATCATTTAGTGACAACTTTGTGCAAAAAAAAAAAGTTTGTAATTTTCCCGCAACTTGTGTCAAAATATAAAATATTCCATGGACTCAACATGCCTCTCAGCAAATAGCTTGGGGAGTCTACTTTCCAAAATGGGGTCATTTGGGGGGTTTGTGCCATCTTGGAATTTAATGGCCTTCAAAACTGTGATAGGTAGTGAGGAGTGAAATCAAAAATTTACGCCCTTAGGAATCCTGAAGGCGGTGCTTGGTTTTCGTAGCCCCGTACGAGGCTAGGCTCCCAAAAAGTCCCACACATGTGGTATCCCCATACTCAGGAGAAGCAGTTAAATGTATTTTGGGGTGCAATTCCACATATGCCCATGGCCTGTTTGAGCAATATATCATTTAGTGACAACTTTTTGTAATTTTTTTTTTCGTCATTATTCAATCACTTGGGACAAAAAAAATGAATATTCGATGGGCTCAACATGCATCTCAGCAATTGCCTTGGGGTGTCTACTTTCCAAAATGGGGTCATTTGGGGGGGGTCTTGTACTGCCCTGCCATTTTAGCACCTCAAGAAATGACATAGGCAGTCATAAACTAAAAGCTGTGTAAATGTACCTTAGTTTGTAGACGTTATAACTTTTGCGCAAACCAATAAATATACGCTTATTGACATTTTTTTTACCAAAGACATGTGGCCGAATACATTTTGGCCTAAATGGATGACTAAAATTGAGTTTATTGGATCTTTTTAATAACAAAAAGTAGAAAATATCATTTTTTTTCAAAATTTTCGGTCTTTTTCCGTTTATAGCGCAAAAAATTAAAATGGCAGAGGTGATCAAATACCATCAAAAGAAAGCTCTATTTGTGGGAAGAAAAGGACGCAAATTTCGTTTGGGTACAGCATTGCATGACCGCGCAATTAGCAGTTAAAGCGACGCAGTGCCAAATTGTAAAAAGTGCTCTGGTCAGGAAGGGGTAAATCCTTCCGGGGCTGAAGTGGTTAAAGAACACTTAAAACATAAATACATTGAAAGAGCCAGCTCTTATTATATACTAAAACATCCTCTCGGGATATTAGTAGGTACGATCAATGTACAAAGTATAAAATATAAAATATTCACAACATAAATGTTTAAAAATAAACAATATTCACACCAGGGAGGATTCTATTTTACTACATCGTCTCATAAAAGGGGCCCTCCGAACTCATTCAGTTATGACTAATACAACATCCTAATCTCCAAGATGACCCCTAGGAACATTTGTAGATACGTTGTGCAACATTCACATTCAAAAGTAATCAATGATACAATCTCAACTATTATTGATGTAACAACTAATGTCCCATTCAATGTTCAGGCCCATGGAAGAATAGGATTTTAACCGGTAAATCCAATTGGTTTTTGCCCTTAAGATAGATCTCTTAGGAGCACCCCCTCCCCAATGGGGGATATATTTCTCAAGGGTTATGAAAATAGCACCTGAGGGTTTTTTGTCAAGTTTAAGGACAGTGCTTGGACAAACTCTGTCCAGGGAAACTCTTAAAAGATATTTTTGTAGCTCATATTAAAGGAATACCAATTGTCCATTACTTTATTAAATAGGTAACATGAGTAAAGCCGGCTATAGATGGACCGGAAAGAATTTCACTCAATTCCACCATCAACACAGTCAGTATTGATGTGGGAATCCCTCCCGCAAAGCCAATGTACTTCCCCCACTCCCCTGCCGGGAGAACACAGCCGCTAGCAATAAGTGCACGTAAAACCGGACAGGCTGGTTGTACCCAAGTTGATCAGTTGATCAACTTGGGTACATTCAGTTTGGCCGATCATGGTTCGAATCTTAGCTGGTTCCTGCTGAACTGACCTAGATTCAAACCATCTATGGCCAGCTTAAAGTATATGTTAACTTCTGTTCTGATTAAAGCTTTCATTTAACTTCTGTTTTTGACTTTTATCTAGTTATAATCCTCCTATAATCCTTATAATTCCTCCTGTATTAAATAGTATTGTAACCAGTGGTGGCTGGTGCTCCATTTTGGGGGGTGGCAAACAAACAAAGGACCCCCCTGTTGCTTAGTCGTCCATCCGCCCACCAGTCCAGCACTTACTCCATCTAGGTCGCAGGCAGCTTCGAATTCTTCCTGCATCTCCTCCTCCTCGGCGGGTTCACAACAGCTTCCCCTGCCTCTCCTCCTCCTCGGCAGCAAATACGGTCGCTTTTCCTCTCGGCCAATCGGGTCTCAGGACCCGTTTCCTGATTGGCCAGGAGGAGAGTCAGGAAGACAATAGCGAATAATAATTCGCTATTGTCACACAACTTGGTGGGCTCTGCCCCCCGTGCCCACCCTTTTTGAAGCCAATTAGAGCCTCTTTCTCTAATCATGTGCTTCAAAAAAAAAAAACCATTGTAATCCATGCGTCCGGCACCCTGCATATAGATTAGGGTCGGGCGCATGGATTAGGAGGGCGGCACCCCTGCACCCCATATGAATGGGCCGCCACTGATTGTAATTGTATATTTACTGTATTTAAATCTTGTATTTTATTAATAATAATTTATGTCTATAGAAGAGTAAACCTTTACAAATCTATTCCAATCCTGACTCAGAACATGAGAATAAGGGTGAACAAAATTAAATTTGTACTTGTTTGGACCACATTTTTCTATTGTCTACCATCACTTAGTATTGTCTACCATCACCTAAGTTTCTTGTACCTTAGCATGAAATTTGTTATACATTGTAAAAAAAATATTGATAGGGACCATATATTCTCTTGTACACTATATAAATAACAATTTTAATTCTCAAATTGAGGTATCATGTTATATCAACAACATGTTGTTAAATGTGCATGTGTTTCTGTACACCAATCTCCCAGAACATGATATGACCCTAGTTGCAGTTTCTACACTTTGGGATGTTTTTAATCTTAGACAGAGTGTGCATTCCAGCACATGCTTACACATACATATTTATATAACTTTTTCCAACCCATATCAGCTAGAACAACCTCGATGCACCTGTGGTCTCATGGCTTCCATCACCTCAACACCTAAGGCTTGAAGTCATGTAATGTACAGCTGGGAATAGGTAATCATAGCTTTTCACACCCTTTAAAACACAGGGAAAAAACTGCTAATCTGTTCTGAGCTTCTACATGTCGGAAAATACCACTATATGTTTAGGAAGGTTAATAACTTTTTTTGCAGATGTTTTACTTATGTGATTCATAATAGTCAGAATTAGCAGGGAGCGAGGGCTGCAGCTTGGACAATAGTACCATTCTGGGCACAAAAGTTACCAACACTATACTTCCATAAAGGAATTGTGTACTCAGTAGTAGGCTGTCATTATTGAATAGTTTTTCTTAAAATGGTAGTTGTCTGGCAGTAATCCATGTTTCCATCTTCTGAGTCACCAACCTGGAACAAGTATGCAGATCAGGAGTTCTGACTTGCCCCTGACTTCACTGGCTGCTTGTGTGTCATGGATCAGCATTTAACCACTACCCGCCCAAGGTACGTCATATGACATCCTGGACTTTGATTGGGGATCACAACATCTCCTTAATCCCTGTCAACTGCCCTCTGAAGAGTGATCCACTGAAGAGTGCTCTTCAGAGGGCAAAATTTGTATAAATGTGCCAAATGTGGTGGCAATGACCTTATTGGTGTGAATAAAAGGGTCTCAAGGAAATGTATGTGTGGCAATGTAACAAACCATAAAAGATGATTGCAGAAGTTGCAAAGTAAAACCTGAAAGACAAATTATAAATAATGAGGTAGCTCAATAGACTATACACATTGCCACTGAATACTAGCTAGAAGGTGCAACTTAAACCAGCCAGCCATGGGTGATTGCTGAGACACTCTGAAAATAAAAGGGAAAAGACAAGCGCAACCTCCATAGTGTAGTAACAATATTTATTAATGATTAAAAACACACTCACAAAGGAGGAGCTTGCTGTCTCTGAAGCATGGAGCCGCCGTGGAATTCCCCTGCTCAGCCATGAGCAGGGGGAACAGAGCATAGACAGGAGGGAGCCGCTGCTGCAGAGAGACAACCCGACCAGGGATGGAAGCTGGAGCCTGGATGGAGAGGATGTCTGACACTGCTGGGTGTGCATTGGGAGATAGGGATGCATTTCAAAGCATGTCGCCTCTTCTTCAGCCTCCTCTTTCTCAGCCTTTTTCTTCTTCAGTATATCGCTGCCTACCTCTGAGTTTTGAGCACGCACATGCGCATTCCCCCGCAGCCACCTGCTGTGATTGTACTGTCAGCAGGTCCCAGTAAATGATTCACGGGACATGCTGATAGGCTGTGTACATCCACAGCCCAGAGCTCTGTGTTGACATTCAACACAGAGCTCTGTACAGAGAGAGCCATATCTGTTTTTCTCATCCTTGCAAAGCAGAGATGAGAAACTTAGAGATCAGTTAGTAAAAGCATCACACTGCACACTTATTACACATAGTTAGGCACATAATCAACCCCTTGATCGCCCTAGGTGTTAACCCCTTCCCAGCCAGTGTCATTCGTACAGTGACAGTGTATAGTATTATTACTGATCAATGTATTAATGTAACTGGTGGTGTCAATGGCAGTTAGTTATTTCCCTCCAGCGCCAGTTAGTGTCAGATCACTCACTGCACTATCGCAGTCCCCTTATAAGTCGTTGATCGCTGCTGTTAGTAGTATAAAAAAAAATCCAGTATATATACCATAGTTTGCAGGTGCTTTAACTTTCACGTAAACCAATCAATATACACTTATTGATATTTTTTTAATTAAAAACATATAGTAGGATACACTTGGGCCAAAATGTATGCAGAACTTTGATTGTATCAATTTTATTATTGTATATGTATTATAGCAGAAATTAAAAAAAATATATATTTTTTCATTTTCAGTGTTTTTTCGTTTATAGTGCATAAAATAAAAAACCTAGTGGTGATCAAAAACCACCAAAAGAAAGCTCTATTTGTGTGAATAAAAAAAGAAATAAATTTGGGTATAGCATTGCATGAACGTGCAATCGTCAGTTAAAGTAGCATGGTGCCGAATAGCAAAAAATTGCCTGGTCATGAAGGGGGTAAAAACTGACATATAATTAGTAAAAAAAGCTAAAAAGAGCTAAGAAGAGAGAAATGAGAATTAATTACAGTTAAAGGGTATCTAAAGCCAAAACTTTTTTGTAGATTTGTGTTCAAGGTATAGATCTTCTGGTAGGTTTTAACTTCTGCAACCTTGCTGGGGAGATTCACCTTGTGGCACGGTGAAAAGAAATCAACAGAAATTAAACATTTTGTGGTTGTCACCAGAGCAGGAATAAAAAAGGAAATCCTCAAATTGGTACATCTGTTTTGAGGACATCTTGAAGGACTTTTCCCTTCACTACAGATTTTATTTCCTGTTTTGTCTTTGGGGCAGGAAATGAAAGGCATTCTCCCCAACAGGACACAGAGAAGAAAAAAACACAAGACAGGGATTTTACCCATTCCCTACTCAATCTACAGCTAATATAAAAGTGTTGGTTTTAAAGCGCAACTCCACTTTTGTTGAGAAAAAACACATTCTGGGTGAACTATGTACATTGCAAGGTTTTTAACAACCTTTGTTGCAGATTCCTAACTTTTGTTATTCTGAAGAAATGCCTGTGTGTTTGTATCTGTAACGGAACGTCCCATCCTCCGCTTGAGTGCTTTCATCATATATCGCTTCCTCCCAGTCTGAATATAGATACCAGATATTCCAACCGCTCACAAGCACAAAACAAGATACTTGCTTAGTTGCTGAATATGGACTCTTTTATTAGAACCAAAATACAAGTCTTATATACAGTAAAAAAGGAGGTTCCTCCCTCCTGCTCATATTACCCTAACAATGCAACTGTAACCAGAAACAGAATTAACAAGAGCTAATAAACTAATCCCTTAAAGCAGCTGATGTGACTCCATGCCCTCCTGAGCATTGTTATGATTAATCAAGATTTCACTACAGGTCAGACTTGTTGTCACCGAGCTTCACACAGTAGACTATACATTATCATAAACAACAACACCGAACTCCTTCATACAATAGCAAGGTTAATTAGCACAAACAACAATGGGTGAAATACTCTTAGAAGCTGTGGCAAGCCAGACTAGACTCATTTACATTATAGAAGACAACAGACAGGTGGCTGGAGTTGATGACATTAGCATCTAACAGTATGTGTCCCAACGGTATGAATCAGTCACTATTTCTAATATGGCATATACAGGGTTCCCAGAGTCTGTGTGTCTTGGGGGGATATGGACCTGAATCCTAAGTAACACCACCTCAAGCATCCCCAGGCATACAGCTCACAAAGATCACCGTTCCCCCAAATGCCAGGGCCCATAGTCGGTAGGCAAGAGGCTAGCATTCAGTCCCTTCCAAAAGCCTCTGTTCTGGCTAGGTCTGTCACAGTATCCATGTGACAAAGTGAGTCTAATGGGAGAGGTTTCATAATTATCAGTCAGCTGTGCACCGGCAGGGCTCTAATGAGGAAAATTGCAGGGTCTGCATCTCTTTAGACGTGTTCCTATTGGGAGTATCTCCCCAGAAATGACATTTTTGTTGCAGGGAATGCCTGAAATCTGACTTATATCTTAGACTTCAGGGAAAATTGGTGAGCTAATCACACAAGCAGGAAATTATGTTTCTGGGGGGTGCTCTGTACATATTATGTGTATAAAACACCTCCAAGTATTTATATTGCATTTTACAGACAATTACAGAGCTGCAGTTTGAAAAGGTAAGGTCATTTTTTATAACATATGAATTGTGTCGTAATTGTATGCGCTATATTATTTTTTCTTTATTTGCTATTTTTTCCCCATGAAAGTGGAGTTACCCTTCAAATTTATTTAAACTAAAAGATAAAGGGAAAATAGATGGACCTGACATATACCTGACACCTGGGTATAAGTGTGCTTGTAGCCTATGTTCAGTGATAAATATATACAGTATACTTCTTGTCTTGAGAGTTAACATCGTATACTCTTTTTAACTTTGGAATGAATAAAATATTTCTTTTTTTTTATTTAAAAAAATGTTTGTGTATATTTGTGGCACCATTAAAATCCCCCTCTCCAGCTCTTCTTCATAAATTTATATTTGGGATGTGGGTGCCATTGATCTCTTGAATAAGTGTGACTATTTCGACATATACCGTATATATTCACCTTTTTTTTAGGTTGAAACCCCCCCCTTGAAGACCCCAGATGACGGCTCCTTAGCTGAAACATGTCGGGTGGATCCCTCACGATTGCCGCTATATGATATTTGAGCTTTTTTCGATCTTCAAAAATGTGAGTTTGTTTTTTATTATTTTAATAAATTAGTGTTTTAAAAATGTTATTACGCTATGTGAGTTTTCTTTGCTCCTCGCATGGCATATGAATTATACGTTTGGCTTATGCTGGATTGTCCATGGGTGAGGAAACCGTGCTGTTACCCCTTTCTCCACCATATGTTGATGACATCTGACAAGATGCACTCCTCAGAATCGTTGGTCATTAAGCCTTTCTGACTTGTTTGGCGTACGCCGTTTCAGGTCATGTAGTTCCGGTAAGCCTCCTCTACTCCTGGTGATGACCCCGGCACTGATGTAAAATCTTTGTACACTTGTGGTCTTCTTATTTTCTACCCACTTGCCAGATCTGGTGAAACCATCCATCTGTGAATTTGGGAGTTTTTTCCATCACTGGCCATTTATTACCCCCATAGACCTTTGGTGACGTTTTCTTCACAATTTTTTTCACACATTTTTTACATACTCAATATGGACTGTTATGCTTTATGATTTTTGATTTTTGATTTTTGAGGTGTTTGGTTCATGGAACCGTCATGGGTTTCTTATTACTAGTCACTGGTACATTTGATAACAAAGTATATTTATCGTTTTATTTAATTTTCCTTGTGATCAACAATGTTTAATTATTTGGTATTATCCATATTTATGGTCATACATGTTTTGTTAGTATTCAGCTTATATATGCACTTATGTATTGTGATACACACATTTGTGGATGTAGAATATAGCGCTACACTTTTATTTTTTTGATGAAAACCCACCTTGGCTTATACTCGCGTCAGGGTCTCGAGTGGGGATCTCGAGCGAGGGTCTCGAGCGAGGGTGCAGCCTCACTGTGCCCATCTACCTTTGATTACTGAAACAGTGGGTGTCTCCCGCTGTGTTATGCAGTCTGTCGGCGGCTGTCCATTGTAACAAAGCCCCGCCTCCTCCTTGTCCATGATAGAGGAACACTAATACAATGCTGGGAAACTGTATCAGTGTTCCGCATATCACGGACAAGGAGGAGGTGGGCTTTGTTACAATGGACGGCCGCCAAACAGACTCCATAACACACCGGGAGACATCCGCTGTTTTAGAAATCAAAGGTACGGCTGCAGATGGGCACAATGAGACTGCAAATGAGCACAGTGAGGCTGCAAATGGGCCCAATGAGGCTGCAAATGGGCACAGTGAGGCTGCAAATGGGCAAAAGGAGGCTGTAAATGGGCAAAAAGAGGCTGCAAATGGTCACAGTGAGGCTGCAAATGGGCACAAGGAGGCTGCAAATGGGCACAGTGGGGCTGCAAATGGGCACAGTGGGGCTGCAAATGGGCACAAGGAGACTGCAAATGGGCACAAGGAGGCTGCAAATGGGCACAGTGGGGCTGCAAATGGGCACAAGGAGACTGCAAATGGGCACAAGGAGACTGCAAATGGGCACAAGGAGGCTGCAAATGGGCACAAGGAAGCTGCAAATGGACACAAGGAGGCTGCAAATGGGCACAGTGAGGCTGCAAATGGGCACAAGGAAGCTGCAAATGGACACAAGGAGGCTGCAAATGGGCACAGTAAGGCTGTAAATGGGCACAGTGAGTCTGCAAATGGACACAATGAGGCTGCAAATGGGCACAGTGAGGCTGCAAATGGGCACAGTGAGGCTGCAGATGGGCATTGTTTACCCAGTAGCTGCTGCATTTTCCCACCCTAGGCTTATACTCGAGTCAATAAGTTTTCCCAGTTTTTTGTGGTAAAATTAGGTGCCTCGGCTTATATTTGGGTTGGCCTATACTCGAGTATATACGGTATATTATTATAGTTCACAGGGTATGGTACAGTATATGCATACCATACCTGAGGGATCTCCCCTAGCTTCCGGGTTCCATGTCAATCAGTTGCCCTGCTGCAATGTGAACACAAGAGGTCAGCCTCTGGCCATTCAGAGAATGCTTTGCATTTGCTCAATGAATGGAAAGCATTCTCTGATTGGACAAGGTGGAGAGCAGTCATTGCCCTGCCTCTCCAGCTCATCGAAGCAGAGAACCCATTGCATTTTTTGAGAAAATGCATAGCGTTCTCTAAATAGCACCAGTGCCAAGCGCCCGGCCTTTCATGTTCAGAATGGAGCAGGCAGCTGTTCAGCACAGGATATGGAAGCTAGTGCAAATCACTCAAATAGCAATGTTTACTGCAGTGATTTCCAGCTTTTAGAGGGATCCCACAGGTATGGTATATGCATAGTTACATTGGTCCAAGCTGGATCAATGTAACTGTAGCAAAGTCCCGGGGCCCCTGAAGTCAAATGGTGACCTCCAGAGTTAAGGACAGCTGACATCCTTCAGTGTAGAATGGGTTTCAAGGCATGGTGGGTGTAATGCAAGATGAACAGGAGGGCGGCAGACACTTTGTGAATGCAAAGAGATTTATTGTCTCTTAAACAGAACTGTGGGAGAGAGGATAAGGGCCAGGACACCCTTAGGTAGATGCAATGTTAATTGGCAGACTCCGAGACTTCTATAGGTAGACAGTAATACAGGTGAAGGACTCCAGCCAGACACCACTTCTGTATAGGTAGGACCGCTGTCTCCTATGGCAACAATATTGTAGCTGTTACTAGCGGTAAAGGTATTCAACTTTCTGCAATACGAACAGTTCTCTTTACCCCCCACTCACTCACTGTGGGTCTTCACTCAACAAGCTCCCAGTCTCTCTCAGTAGCCTTTAGATTCACTAGCCACTGGATCCCTGGAGCTCTTTCACTGTAGCACTCAGTATCTTCCTCAAGCGTCACCCCCGCGTCACTGCTGGGTCCCTGGCTTGGCACTCACAGATACTCCTCAAGCTTCACCCCTGCTGACACGTTAGGTACCTGGCTTGGCACTCCACAAGCATCACCTCTGCTGTCCCGCTGGGTCCCTGACTTGGCACTTGCTGATGCTTTCCCACTTCTTCACCGTCCCCGGTTGGTGAGAAGTCTGCTCTGGTATTGGCCTCAGCTCACTCACTGTGGTCTCCGGTAGCAAGGTGGATGGTCCCTTTGTGGTGACAACTACCTCTGACCACGACAGGTTCCCCGGCCGGCTGAATCGTTACATTTGGTTGGACTACAAACCTGCAGTCCCCACCCTGCACTACTTCTGGATAAGCTCTCAAATAGCCTACCAGCCAAATGTCCTCGGGATAGGCCTTTAGGTTTCTGGCCTAGCAGCCCGTGGCAATACAACACACATCCACCCAGACAGCCTTCCAGAAGGCACAGAACCCCGATCACCTGACTCCACCCAAATAAATAGGCTCTCCCAGCAGGTCAAGGGACCCAAGAAAATCCCTGCCCAGTGGCTGAGACACCCCATTCATTCTTAATCTGTCCTTGCAATGCCCCCGTTCCATCCAATGTCACCAGAAACCCGACCATCCAGCGACAGAAGAGAGAAGTGCAGCAACCCCAGAACCAGGGCGAAATCAATCAACCCCCACCAACAGGCCAAGACAACCACCACCCGGCAAATAAATTCAACAGTAACCCTGCCTAAACATCAGGGTGCTGCATTCTCCCCCTGCCTAGGAAAACTACATCTCGGAGTTCCAGAAAATAATTTGAGCTCTTAAGCCTGAGAGTGAATGTCCTGGGAAAAACTGAGATGGGTGGGGAAACAGGAAAAGAATAATAATAACAAACAATACACGTGGTACACCACATGGCGTAAACATGTATAATATATACATGAGCGAATGGCAGTTCACAAAGGGCAGATAAATATTAGACATTATATACAATTTTACATGTGGCGTACCACCCAAACAGTTAAGGGAAACATATAAACAGTAGCCTTATATCATAACTATCTAATATATTCAGTAGTAAAGGGCATGAATAGTTAGCATTATTATCCATGTCAGGTCACTGTCTCTCTTTGTCCAAGGAAGACGCAATGGTGCAGGAACACCTGAAAGAGAAAATAAACATTAGTGCACATGCATCCTATCCCTATGATGCAATATATATATAAGTGAATCTTAAGAAGTTGTTAATTGCCCTCAGCCAAGAACAGCATAGCAGTGTAAATACACCCTAAAATATATCTAAACTACACACATATAAATGAAAGCTGGCCCCAACCTCGTCCGAAGATGCCACCCCCTTCCCCAACTAACCTACAGAAACTTTCCTTAGTATGTTCTATCAACTATACATATAATATGAATAAAGGCTCACTCAGGTTGGCACTACTCACGCCACCTGGTTACCAGTATAGGAAACAATCCTGGTACATTGAACAGTTCATCATTCAAATGTAAGGTGAGAATTTGTCCCTTTGCCATAGCTCATTCTACCTAACTAGCCAAGCACCCCAGTGTATTGACGTTTCACAGTCCACCAAATTTTTTCACAATATTTGGAACAATATTTCCCAGCAGTCTCCCTTCTTCTCAGGGTCAACTGTGGGGACAGGAGGCACAGCTGCAATCAGGCAACAAGCAGCCAGGCCATGGTGCAAGGGACCGCACTTCTGAACACAGGTCCCTTTGCAATGGTAATCTCAGTCTATTGGTGTGACAACTGGTAACTGAGAAAGATTTCCTCATTGGTTGAAGAACAAACAGGTTGAAAGTCACATCAACAGCTTACTTTTCAGAGGAAGGCACACTGGCAACTTCACAGCACTAGCCAGCGTGACTCAGGTGGGCACTCCCTGTATCTGCCGCCAGCATTCAGTCCAGCACAGTCCCAGCAATACAGCCAACAGGAGTGTTCCCCACTAGCAACAATTCTTGTACAAAGGGTGGAGTGGTTTCTCAGCATAGCATCTTAACTCCACAAAGCACACATTTGTAATCCACAGTGTCAGGGAAACACAGTCCAACATCATTTACCAGTAATACCTGGGATCCGGTAATTTCAAGGCCCCTCCTTTAGTGTTCACCGTGGTAATGTAGTGTCGAATGTCTGCCTTGTTAGGCTTGAGGATGATCACACTATCCAAGTTAATTTTGTGACCATAGCCCCAGGTGTGCACCACTGACAGATACTTCTCGGCTATCTTGGGGACAACTTTGGGAAGTCCACCTGCAGAGGGATCCTAAGCAAACTTCGCACAGCTTTGTCTATCCATTTAGTCTCTTTATCCTGGATCTCCTCCCCTAGATGGGCTGGTATACAGGGATACAAATAAACGTATTCCTCAGCCACTTTCTTAATGATGATGCGCTGTACTTTGGACAGCGTCTTAGGGTCTCCATGCCCAGTAGGACCCATGGGTCTGGAGCACACTGAACCGGGTATCCTGCAACAACATCAGGTTTGCAATTGGACTTAGTTGCCTCTATCAGTTTAGTGGAAACAACTTTAGAGACCCAATGTTCCCAGCGATCCTCCTTAAAAGACTTAATGATACGCACATTTGGGGCAATACTAGCAGACAGTTCAATATTAACACTTGCAGTAGGCCCAGGAGGAATCTCATCCTCCTCCAAATCACATACTTGCTCCTCTTCGCTATCACTCCACTTTCCAGTCCAAGAAAAATTGTATGGGAACAGTTTTGGAGATCCCGTCAGAGGGAAAACTCGAATTACACTGAGCAAAATTATAAACGCAACACTTGTGTTTGCCCCTATTTATCATGAGCTGAACTGAAAGATCTATGACTTTTTCTATGTACACAAAAGGCCTATTTCTCTTATATATTGTTCACAAATCTGTCTAAATCTGTGTTAGTGAGCACTTCTCCTTTGCCAAGATAATCCATCCACCTCAAAGGTTTGGCATATCAAGATGCTGATTAGACAGCATGATTATTGCACAGGTGTGCCTTAGACTGGCCACAATAAAAGGCCACTCTAAAATGTGCAGTTTTACTGTATTGGGGGGTCTGGGGGGGTCCGAAAACCAGTCAGTATCTGGTGTGACCACCATTTGCCTCACGCAGTGCAGCACATCTCCTTTGCATTGAGTTGATCTGGTTGTTTATTGTGGCCTGTGAAATGTTAGTCCATTCCTCTACAATGGCTGTGCTGAAAGTTGCTGAATAGAACTGTAACGCGCTGTCGTATACGTTGATCCAGAGCATCCCAAACATGCTCAATGGGTGACATGTCCGGTGAGTATGCTGGCCATGCAAGAACTGGGATGTTTTCAACTTCCGGGAATTGTGTACAGATCCTTGCAACATGAGGCCATGCATTATCATGCTGCAACATGAGGTGATGGTCGTGAACTAATGGCACAACAATTGGCCTCAGGATCTCATCACGGTATCTCTGTGTATTCGAAATGCAATCATTAAAATGCACCTGTGTTCGTTGTCCATTGCATACGCCTGCCCATTACCCCACCGCCACCATGGACCAATTGATCCACAACGTGGACATCAGCAAACCGCTCACCCACACAATGCCATACAGGCTGTCTGCCATCTACCCTGTACAGTGAAAACTGGGATTCGTCCGTGGAGGGAACACCTCTCCAAATTGCGTGTGAGCATTTGTCCACTCAAGTCGGTTACGATGAAGAACTGCAGTCAGGTCGAGACCCTGATGAGGACCACGAGCATGCAGATGAGCTTCCCAGAGACGGTTTATGACAGTTTGTGTAGAAATTCCCTGGTTATGCAAACCGATCGTTGCAGCAGCTGTCCGGGTGGCTGGTCTCAGACGATCTTGGAAGTGAAGATGCTGGATGTGGAGGTCCTGGGCTGGTGTGGTTACACGCGGTCTGCAGTTGTGAGGCCGGTTGAATGTACTGCCAAATTCTTTGAAACACCTTTGGAGACAGCTTATGGTAGAGTAATGAACATTCAATTCAGAGGCAACAGCTCTGGTGGACATTCCTGCAGTCAGCATGCCAATTGCACGCTCCCTCAAAACTTGTGACATCTGTGGCATTGTGCTGTGTGATAAAACTGCACATTTTAGAGTGGTCTTTTATTGTGGCCAGCCTAAGGCAAACTTGTGCAATAATCATCATGTCTAATGAGCATCTTGATATGCCACACCTGTGAGGTGGATGGATTATCTCGGCAAAGGAGCAGTGCTCACTAACACAGATTTAGACAGATTTGTGAACAATATTTGAGAGAAATAGGCCTTTTGTGTACATAGAAAAAGTCATAGATCTTTGAGTTCAGCTCATGATAAATAGGGGCAAACACAAAAGTGTTCCGTTTATAATTTTGCTCATTGTCGATATGGTGGAGCATTCTTTGGCTGGGAAATAGTTGTGCTTGGAGCTGGCTTTAATTGGCACAACCACATTATCTCCCTTAATGGCCACAGGTATTACCTCCCCCACTGGCACACCACTTTCACCCCTTGCAGGCTTACCTGATTCCAGTATTCTTTTTCTCGGTGATTCCGCCATCAAGGAGAGCAGGTGGGCCCGACCACGGCCTCGAGGGGCGACTGTGGCTGGGTCCTGAAGCAGCCACAGAAGCAGGAGGAGCAACTTCTCTCACTAGCCGGGTGATAGCAGGTGGACTCTCGATGCCGCTCCCAGCCGAGACGGCAACTTTCTTGTCCCGTTCCACTTGCAGTATCCACAGAGTTTGGGCTGGTGCCACTACCTGGAGCAGGGGTTCCCCACAATGTCCACAGACAATCCAAGGCCCCAGATGCGTGGCCAAACCAGAACACTTCCCGCAGATCAGTCCCAAGGCCTCATAGCCTCCAGCCGTGTACAGGGCAAGACTACCCTTAGGTGTATACTGCACTCCGGTGTCAGTCAGAACACCTTTGGGCTCACTCAGTCCAAAGTCAACACCCCGGGCATACATCTTCCAATAAGCCATAGTCAGGGCTTTTTTTCTCAGAGAGTAGGTGCAGGAACTCCCCCTTTTGGGAGTTACCCATTGTCTTTGCCCCTACCTACTTCTGAGCACCAGTCCTTGGTTCCACCCCCTACCCACCTCCCAGCATTGCCCCTTTTAGAGAATACAGAACCAAGTAACATTTGTGGTACTAAGTAATTTGTATGGAATTTGTTATTGATAACAAGAAAAGTAGTAAAATAGACCCCCCCACAGCCAACAACAATAGACCCACCAACAACAAAAGATCCACCCCCTGCAACAATGGACCACCTACAACAAAATACCCCCAGCAACAATAGACCCTCTAGCAGCCAGTTATAATAGACTGCTTCCTCAACAGTAGATCCCTCCCAGTGACAACTGACCCCCCAGCAACATAAGACCCACCCCAGCAACAATAGATCCTCCACCAGCAACAATAGACCTCCCCAGCAGCAATCAACCCTTCTGCAGAAATCGATCCCCACCAGCAACAATAGATTCACCCGCAGCCAGCATCATTAGACACTGTAGCACAACCCAGCACTCCTTGCCACTACATACATTCAGTGCTGGAGGTGCCGGAACTGCGTTCCCCGCGTTCCCGCTGAAAAAAAGCCCTGGCCATAGTACTTCCAAACTGCGCCATCTTCTCCAACCCACAACCAAGCACACGTGGCAGCACTTCCTTATCCTCCTCTGCAGAGCAGGGGCTCCTCCCCCTGCCAACTGATTGGTGCAGATACTTTCTGGAAACTTCAGCGCCCACCTCTGCTCCTTTGCAGAGCGCCAAAACTTTAATGGAGTCCGTTTTAACCCTTGCAGCACTGGCGTGAAGTGTCAAAAGACCAGGCTGGTACTCTCCCATGAGCAATGAGACATGTTGGTTCTTCCCTACATTGTTGGAATGCACAATAACACAGTCTTTATGAAGTAAAGATGTTACTTGCCATTTTCCCAAAGAGCCAGATGAAATCCCAAGGTAGTTGTAGCCAGTTGCTAGGGGGGACTGCTGTAGGAATAACGCCTTTGCCCCACATTGGGCGCCAAATGTAGCAGGGGCCCCTGAATTCCAATGGTGACCTCGAGCGTTAAGGACAGCTGACATGGGTTACAAGGCATGGTGGGTGTAATGCAAGATGAAGAGGTGAGCGCCAGACACTTTTTGAATGCAAAGAGATTTATTGTCTCTTAAACAGAACTGTGGGAGAGAGGAGTAGGGTCAGGACACCCTTAGGTAGATGCACTGTTAATTGGCAGACTCCGAGACTTCTATAGGTAGACAGCTATACAGTGTAAAAAAGGGGGGAGTTGGGGGAAAGGAACAAACCCAATAGAGATGGGTTTAGAAAGGGGTTACTATGAGCAACAATGTAATCATTGGTATTAGTTATTTAAATAAAATCAATTTTATTCAATCATTCTTAACATATAAAATCGCATCTGGAAATTGATACTGTAAATATCACAACAATGGTGCAATTGGGGTCGCGGATAACAAAACTGACAGGACAAACATTACATGAAAAACATATCTGGCTACCCAGTCAGGGCGTATTGCATTATACCTCGGTGGCCATGGAGGACCATCAATCAGTCAAATAGTGGTATGTGGTGTCCACTAAGAATAAATATTCTATTTAATTTAAAATTTTAAAGTGCGGTCATCCATGGCAAAATGCAATTAGAGGGTGGAGAGTGTAGTAGAAGGAAGGCACCTGTGCTGAACCGGGGTAGGATTGCAATTCCTATTAACATCTATTGGATTGAGGTTTAAATTCAAGTATTACTCCAAAATCTAATGAAGAAGGGTAAAGACAAATGGTCCTGTAGCAATATTAATAGCAAAACAATAGTCAGTGAGTCATTAGTCAATCCTTATCAGAGGTACAGTATAGGGGTTCCTGATTCAGACCAGTATCGGACAGAAGATAGGATCATGAGTTTTCAATCAACACTTATTGGTAGATGTAGTTAAAGATGGTTGCGCTATATAGTGTAGTATTGTTGCTTGCAATGAAATTGCAATGGTACTTAATTATATTGATATAGCTGTACGTTACCATCTACATCATAGCTGCGTCGCTCCGGGGTGCTGTGATCCTCAAAGCTTGTGTGCCGATGCGTTCCATATCTCATATAGGGTGTCCTTTAAATGGCTGCAGGGAGAGACCATCAAAGCTGGAAAGGTGACTCCTAAATGGTTCAGCTGCGGCGATCCCGGTAACTGGGAAATTCCTATAGCTGTGTAATGTCCATTAGGTATCCACCGCCTTTGGAGCCCGCTGCGATCGTAAGCTCCCTGCTACAGTTGACCGCCGTACACTCTCCTCCGTGCCCATAACGCATAGACTGGGCAGCGTAGTGACTTCAACGCGTTTTGCCGTGGTTCACTGACGTAGCTTCATCTTGGACGTTCGACAGCTATATACAGCTATACAGGTGAAGGCCTCTAGCCGGATACCACTTCTGTATAGATAGGACCGCTGTCTCCTATGGCAACAATCTTGTAGCTTTTACTAGCGGTAAAGGTATTCAACTTTCTGCAATACCAACAGTTATCTTTACCCTACACTCACTCACTGTGGGTCTTCACTCAACAAGCTCCCAGTCTCTCTCACTAGACTTCAGATCCACTAGCCACTGGATCCCCTGAGCTCTTTCACTGTAGCACTCAGTATCTTTCTCAAGGATCACCCCCACTTCACTGCTGGGTCTCTGGCTTGGCACTCACAGATACTCCTCAAGCTTCACCCCTGCTGACACGTTAGGTCCCTGGCTTGGCACTCCACAAGCGTCACCTCTGCTGTCCCACTGGGTGCCTGACTTGGCATTTGCTAATGCTTTCCCACTTCCTCACCATCCCTGGTTGGCGAGAAGTCTGCTCTGGTACTGGCCTCAGCTCACTCACTGTGGTCTCCGGTAGTAAGGTGGGTGGTCCCTTTGTGGCAACAGCTTCCCCACTACCTCCGACCCTGACAGGTTCCCGGCCAGCAGAACCGTTACTTCTGGTTGGACTACAAGCCCGCAGTCCCAACCCTGCACTACTTCTGGATAGGCTCTCATATAGCCTAGCAGCCAGATGTCCCTGGGATAGGCCTTAGGTTTCTGGCCCTGGCCTAGCAGCCCGGGGCAATACGACACACACATCCACCCAGACAGCCGTCCAGAAGGCACAGAACCCCAATCACCTGACTCCACCCAAATAAACAGGCTCTCCCAGTAGGCCAAGGGACCCAAGAAAATCCCTACCCATTGGCTGAGACACCCCATTCATTCATAATCTATCCTTGCAATGCCCTCTGTCCTATCCAATGTCACCAGATACCCGGCCATCCAGCGACAGAAGAGAGAAGTGCAGCAACCCCAGAACAAGGTCAAAATCAATCGATCCCCCACCAACCGGTCAAGACAACCACCACCTGGCAAATAAATTCAACAGCAACCCTGATGTTTGGTGCTTCATAACTATGTATAAATATCCATACCTGCAATTATTTAAGGTGTATCTATGGTCAAAATTTTAAATGATGTATTAATTTCCACATTGTATTTCAATTATCTGTAACCTATTTCTATTAATCTATCAATCTTGAAGTTTGTAAACTTACTTTGTGAAGATCTCCACATAATAATTTACTTGAATTTTGAAACACACATTCACTATGACCTGTGAGCAGGCACTGCTGTGTCACAGCAGTCACAGAGCCGGCTTTCTAAACTATAGAGGAGCTGAGAGGAGGAGGTTCAGGAGTCAGTACAAGAACCACAATTTCCAGGCAGAAAAGTACTATGGAATATGTAGTCCGTGAAAATTGAAAGTAAACAGCAGAGGAAAAGCTGAAAAGTATGCAGGGAATCCAGAAAGTTGTGGAATAAGATGACCAGCAGACAGGCAAAACGTGTATGGCTATTACAATGCTGATAATATAAAATAAAAGTGTATGCTGTGAGCATAAAATTCCTTTAATACCTTATATAAGGGCTCGCGCATCTAAACAAATACAATATATGTGACTGAATTAATTTAAAACAAAAGTGCAGGAAACCATATGTGCATATAATCAACTCAAAATAGGTACGAGGTTTAAATGATCCAACCTCCCCCTAAGCAAGTATGATAGACCATATAAATATGGAACATTGGTGCAGAAAAAGAACGTGAAAAAAAACTGCAATATATTAAAATACAAAGTGTAATAAAAAGTCCACACACATAAACACCAAAGGGTGATGTTGCAATCCAAAATTTATCCAATTGTTGTGAAATCCTAGGTATATGGGTCCACCACCATTAATAAAGAGCCTGGCCACTTACCAGAACCCCATGACCCCCCGTTACAGAGGGTCTAAATGGGTTTGAAATCCTTCTGTTCAAATCGCCAAGGAATCAGGTGGGAGCTGTGCTAGGACATCAAGAACTTAAATGCAGATAGATGGATCCACAAGGAAAGGAGGCTCACCCCTCAGCGAAGTATTATCATCATAAAGGGAAAAAACAAAGGGCTGTATCTCCTAGAAGATGGGGGGGAAAGAGGGGAGAACGGGGTAGGTCTGCCAGGATAAATGCTGTCGCCGTACCGAGGGAGCCCCGTGCTGAAGGTGAGCGTAGATGGTACAAAAAGGCCAGAGAGGCAGATACGGCAGCTGGCTTAATGCCAGGGACCACACACCTCCCAGGATACAAATCACTTTAAAGGAATACCTGAGTGGAGAGTTTGATGTGCATGGGTCCCTTGGTTTCTGCAGCAAGGGACCCATGCATATCAAACTCTCCACTCAGGTATTCCTTTAAAGTGATTTGTATCCTGGGAGGTGTGTGGTCCCTGGCATTAAGCCAGCTGCCGTATCTGCCTCTCTGGCCTTTTTGTACCATCTACGCTCACCTTCAGCACGGGGCTCCCTCGGTACGGCGGCAACATTTATCCTGGCAGACCTACCCCGTTCTCCCCTCTTTCCCCCCCATCTTCTAGGAGATACAGCCCTTTGTTTTTTCCCTTTATGATGATAATACTTCGCTGAGGGATGAGCCTCCTTTCCTTGTGGATCCATCTATCTGCATTTAAGTTCTTGATGTCCTAGCACAGCTCCCACCTGATTCCTTGGCGATTTGAACAGCAGGATTTCAAAGCCCATTTAGACCCTCTGTAAAGGGGGGTCATGGGGTTCTGGTAAGCGGCCAGGCTCTTTATTCATGGTGGTGGACCCATATACCTAGGATTTCACAACAATTGGATAAATTTTGGATTGCAACATCACCCTTTGGTGTTTATGTGTGTGGACTTTTTATTACACTTTTTATTTTAATATATTGCAGTTTTTTTTCACGTTCTTTTTCTGCACCAATGTTCCATATTCATATGGTCTATCATACTTGCTTAGGGGGAGGTTGGATCATTTAAACCTCGTACCTATTTTGAGTTTATTATATGCACATATGGTTTCCTGCACTTTTGTTTTAAATTAATTCAGTCACATATATTGTATTTTGTTTAGATGCGCGAGTCAATATTTTTCTTATTTACGTTTGTGTGTTTGTGTCACATATAGGACTCTGCAGCACATATTATTGTTGTTATTATTCTTTTTGATGCGCAGTTTTTTTCCCAATTTTTCTCGTTATATAAGGGCTATTTATCTATTGCAGTATGACTTTATGATAACCTTACAGTAAACTGTGTTGTGATGAAATCAAACATCGTTTTTAATTTTGAACTTCTTTGAGAACTTGAAAGGACAACAAGGAAATATATACTTTCTTTTTTTTTTTTTTTAAACAGAGAAACGTAGGAAATATATACATTTGCTACAATTACAAGCATTCATACATTACAGGAAGTCACATAACCTGGCAGTGACAGCCAGTGTATCAAGCATGTAATGCAATGGATGACATCCAGGACAGCGCAACAGGGGAATTTTAACAGAAATTGGTCATGCCTGTTAAATTTAAGCTTGCACTGGTCAGGCTGAAGTATGTGCTGTTATATACAAAGATTTCGTAATTGCAATAACTTATATAACCCTTTTTAATTGGACTCTTCTGCACAAGTCCTCCATAAACATGTTTTTCTTAGGGCAGCACATGGGAAAAAAAGTTAAAATACTAATGTTCTATCCTGGTAACAGGCAATAATTTTAGTTTTATTTATTGTAGTTATTACATATATACATTAAATTACTGTCAGACGTCAGCAAGGATAGAGCATTAAATATGCATCATAAACATAAACTGAGTTATCCAAAGAGAAGAGAGAGGACAAAACCTTATGCTAATCTGAAATAAGTATATGTTGTTTAATACATATAGGGGTTGATTTACTAAAATTAGAGAGTGCAAAATCTCTTGCAGCTTTGCAAACCAATCAGCTTCCAGTTCTTTTTCTTTTTGTCAAAGTTTGATTGAACAAGCTGATGTTAGAAGCTAATTAGCTACCATGCACAGCTGCACCAAATTTTGCACTATCCAGTTTTAGTAAATCTCCCCCCATCCAGTACATTTAAAAAGTATTTTTTTTCAGGCAAAACCTTGAATCTAGTACAGAGTATGCTAAAGGAATGTATATATTGCCAGAGTCAGCTTTTTATTATAAGCTACTGCTGCCTGCATGTACTATTTGTAGCACTCAGGCAGAGAATGCTCATTCACTAGTACCAGTGAGGGTTCTCCTCCCCTCTGCTATTGAGACACAGCAGGCAGAGAGTTTTTTGGTACACGTTATAATTCTGTATCAGGAACCCATAAACTGCCTTTGTGCCCAGACTTTGGACATTCGATAATTTATACACTATATTACCAAAAGTACTGAGACACCTACCTTTACACGCACATGAACTTTAAAGCGGGGTTCCACCCAAATTTTGAACAATATCTGTATGTATTCTCTTCCTTGCCTAGATGCTGACATGCCGTTTAAAAAAATTTAAATCGCTGTAATTACCTTTTATTTTTCTGTTTACAAAAGTTTTTATTTGGAAGCTTAGGTAATATACATACGGTATAGTTAACATTATTGTATTATGTTGGTACAGAGGTAAAAGGGATATAGAAAATACAAAACATAAGTTATATAACTTTGAGTTACAAAAGCTGTGATAGTGATAGAAATATTTTTATATGCTTATATTATAAGGCAAAACATTATGTTAGCAATAAGAAATAGGTAGTTATGGTACTAGTATATTAACCAATTTAGGTTGGTTTCCAATAGGCCCATTTCTTCTGGTGAATATGAATAGTGTCATTAAGGGTATGATAAATCCACTCAGAGAGTTTGAGGAGCTCCATTCTATTAATTACTTGTTGCCATGACAGATTTGAGGATTTCCAGTTAAATGCTGTCATCCAGTGGATTGAACTACATAGGGAGTGGAATAGTCTCATACATGGGAGAGGAATGTCAGGAATACCTGCGTATAGCAAGCAAATCTGAGGAGAAGGAGTAATCTTTTGATTAGAAAGTTGTTCTATTAAATTGATTGCCTTAAGCCATATGTGGTTAATATGTTTGCAGCTCCAAAAAATGTGTAAGAGGGAGCCAGATTCCGGACATCCTCTGAAACAATTAGGAAGGTATGGAGTTTTGAAGGGGTGAGGTACCATCTAGAGAAAATTTTAATGGGGGTCTCTCTGAAGGAGATAGCTTTGTTACTTTTACGGAGGTTTTCTGACATGGAGCTCCACTCCTCAATAGTAAGCGAGACATTCACATCTGCCTCCCATTGGAGCATCTGTGTAGATTTATCGGGAACACCAACACCATTGATATAACTATACATCCTAGATATGAGGCCTCTGTCTCTAGAGGATAAAATACATATATGTTCAAATGTAGTGTATGACGGATGAGTATTGAGTGCAAAATATTTAGCGTAGAAGGTTCTAATTTGATGGTAACGCTGGAGTTCATTTGTATCTAAATTATGTGTGGCTTGTAGATCTGAAAATGGGATAAATTCCCATTTTTGTTGAAGGGATCTCAAGGTAGTCAGGTTTTTGTCAATCCAAATGGAAAAATCTTGTACGTTGTTATAGGCATATTCAAATCTATGGTCTCCTATGAAGGAAGCCAGGGGGGGAATGTCTGATGAGAGTTTGTATATGTCTTTATATTTAGACCATAATTGGTAAAATTGAGCTATAATGAAGTTGTGTTTCATAAGTTTGTTGTAAGTGGTAGTGTTGGACCAGAGGATACCCTGCAGATGGAGTGGGAGAATTGAGATGGATTCAAACATTTTCCATGGGGAGTTAATTGAGGGAGTGTACCACTGGGTGAGTTGTGTGAGTCTTGAAGCCAAATAGTAGAGCCATATATTTGGGAGGCCTAGGCCGCCTGAAGATTGTGGCCTGTGCATGAGGGCGTAGCTGCATCTTGGTTTTCTCTTGGCCCATATAAATTTGTTTATTTCTCTCTGAAGAGAGGTCAATTTGGATTTAGGAACATTAATAGGTAGGGCGCGAAAAAAGTATAATAGTTTTGGGAGGATTGTCATTTTAATAGCACATATTCTACCTAAGAAGGAGATATGAAATGAGGACCATGACTTTAAAAGAGATATGATATGTGAGAATAATGGGATATAATTGGATTTATATAAAAGAGTGTGTGTGGAGGTTATTGTGACGCCTAAGTATTTGAATGATTTAGGACACCATATAAATGGGAAATTTTGTGATAGTAAGGATTGGGTGTTATGAGGGTAATTAATTGGAATAGCAGAACATTTATTAGTGTTAATTTTGAGGCCTGAAATATTTTGAAAAGATTTCAGTGTACTTAAAAGGGATGGGATAGAAGTGAGGGGGTTTGTGATGAAAAGGAGAGCATCATCAGCATATAGGCTGAGTTTAAATTCTTTGTCCCCTTTTGTATATCCTTTTATGTCAATATTATTCCTAATCTTTTGAGCTAAGGGTTCAATTGCTAAAGCAAATAGTAATGGTGACAGCGGGCAGCCCTGTCTGGTGCCTCTACTAAGAGAGAAAAAGTCCGAGTTGTGTCCAGGGATTTTAATTCTAGTTTGGGGGTTATGATAAAGAGCGTTAAAACCCTGTAAAAATTTATCTGAGATTCCATATTTAGGAAGTAAGTGGTTTAGATATGACCAGCTAACGCTATCGAACGCTTTATGGATGTCTAAGCTGAGTAGGCATAGTTGTTGGGAGGTTAAGTTGGCATCTTGGATAATATTAGTGACTAATCTGACATTATCTACTATCTGTCGGCCTGGAATGAAGCCGGTTTGGTCTACATGGATTAAATTTGTAATTACTGCAGCTAGTCTATCTGATAGTAACCTACCAAAAATTTTTAGATCATTGTTAAGGACAGATATAGGTCGGTAATTTTGAGGAAGGGAGTGATCTTTTAGTGGTTTGGGGATAAGGGAAAGATTAGCTAAGAGCATTTCATCTGGAAAATGACTACCGTTAAGAATGTGATTGAAAAGTTTGGTTAAGTGTGGGGTTAAAAGAGGGGCATATTTTTTATAGTATGATGTAGAGAAACCGTCTGGGCCAGGGGCCGTAGATGTTTTGAGAGATTTGATAATTTTTGTAATTTCTGTATGCGTGCAAGGAGCATTAAGGGATTCTATTTGGGTGGCATTTAGAGTAGGTAGTTGAATATCATCTAACCATGATTTAGAGAGTTGGTCAGGAGGGATTTGAGGGCTACAAAGTAGGTCTTTATAAAATGAGGAGAAGATCTCAAGAACGCCTTGAGGGTGAGTGATCATGTTCCCAGCTCGATCTCTAAGTTTATATGTATGAGATGGTTTATGATCATGGTTAAGTTTTTTAGCAAACATAGCTGATGGGGAATTGCTGTGTAGTAAAAATTTAGCTTTTGAGAATCTCAAGGATTTTTCCGTGTTCGCTGATAATATAAGGTCCAGGGCATTACGTTTGTCTTGGATTTGTTTGGTGATCTCTTGGGAGGGATCGTGTTGTAGTTTATGATAAAGTAGATTTAAGTCTTTGGTGAGATTTTTAATGTTTGTGAGTTTTTCTTTATTTCTTTTAGCAGCTATGCTAATTAGATGCCCACGAAGGACTGCTTTATGTGCTATCCATATAGTAGAGGGAGAGATATCATCTATAGCGTTTTCGGTGAAGTAGTTTTCAATATGTGATGATATGGTTTGAGATATTGAGGGATCTGTTAGAAGTGAGTTATTTAGTCTCCAATTGTAAGGGGAAGGGGAGAGTCCTATGTGGGACGTTTCGAAGTAAGTAATATCATGATCAGACCAGGGGCAAGGATGGATCTGCGCGTCCGAGGAGTTAGCTAGCATAATAGGAGTACAAAAAATATAGTCAAGCCTAGCGTGTACATCATGGGGGTATGAGTAATGAGTATAGCCTCTGATTCCTACATTGTGAGATCTCCATGTGTCAATAAGTTGAAAATTATTTAGAAAGCGGTTCGTGGATTTAGAGAAGGCTTTTGATGAAGAGGAAGTTTTACTTCTATCAAGTGTTGCGTGTGCTGTCATGTTAAAGTCTCCTCCTACAATAATATGAGGTGAGCTGTATTGGTCAAGTTTGTCGAAGAAATTTGTGAAAAAGGTAGATTGAGATTCGTTGGGGGCATAAATTGAGGCTATTGTTATAGCTTTATTGTTAATAAATCCCTTGATGATAATATATCTACTGTCAGCATCTTTGAAAATATTTTGTATATCCATAATAATGGTGTTGCGTATAAAAATAGCCACACCACGGGTTTTATTATGAAATGTAGTATAATAAAATTGGTTGAATGACTTATCAAAATAATTGGGATGGTTGGAGGAAGCAAAATGTGTTTCCTGCATGAGGATAATATCTGCTCCTAGCCTTTTATAGTGTTGAAAAGCTTTTTTACGTTTATGAGGTGAGTTGAAACCTTGGACATTATGTGAGATAACTCTAAATACCATTATATAAAGATAAGGTAATAAGTTTATGAATAAAATCAAACATATATGCAGAGTATGCTATAGGTAAGAATATATGTTTTGTAAAATAAGTATAATTGGTGATAATATTTACTGAGGTGAGGTAGGGGTTATATAAAAAGTAAATATGGAGCTTAATTAGTTGTATGTAGTACCATGTGATTAACATACCATATTGAGTGAATTTAAACCAAGATATATACCATAGTATCTGTGGGATATCAAGAAAACTTCCATTTTTAAAGTATAACGTACCATTTGCCCGAAGGGCGACCAACAAGTGTAAAACAGTTATGTAAAGTAGTACCAAAGGGACAAGAAACGTCTTGTCACTAACAAGTAAGTTAACTTCGAGAGGACAAAAAAGTCCTAGTCCTACCAGCGCGGTCGGGTGCGACAACCCCACAGTTGGGAGCGTCGCAGTCAACGGCAACAGCAGGATGGGGGACAATCCAGCGGTGGCGGATGTCACAGGTCTAAGGTAAGCATATTAAAAGGTTTCAAAAAGAAAATTAGTGAAACCATGCATAAAGTAACCAGGGGGGAGGATTTAACAAGTTGGTGGGAAAGGGGAGGGGGGGTGGGAAGGGGGGAGGTAGAGGTAAGGAAGGAGAGGGTAGGAGGGTCATCAGGGAATGGAATATGGAGGGAGTATTACCATCTCTCATTGCGTTATAATGGCAGTATAGTAGCCATAGAGTTGTAGTTCTATTGCAAAGAGATTGTTATAGACACACACAAAAAAAAAAAAAAAAAGGGGGGGGGGTGGGGGGGTTTGGTATGAGGGAGACTCTATCTTCTTTCTTCATCCCTCTTCTTCCTTTTCAGCTCTTAGTAAAGAAACAATGTCCATGTCCTGGTCATGCGGTTAGTCGGCGTTGTCTCGCAGAGGTTGACGCCATCTTCTTTGACTGTTTGTGTTACGCCTGGAGGAGGGGGTGGACCATATTGGAGAAGATCTTGGGGTTACAGGAAAACGGTTGGGTGGTTCAGGTTCAAGCAGGCCCAGTTTCACAAGTAGTTCTTTGCCTTCAATTATGTTGTATACTGTGTATGTGGATCCATTGTAGGGAATAGTGAGTTTAAATGGGAAGCCCCATCTGTATTTTATTCTTGCTGCTTGTAGGATGTTGGTGACTTCTTTCATCCTGCGTCTTCTATCCAATGTGGCAGGGGAGATGTCTGGATATATTTGCAGCTTTTTGCCTTCCAGGGAGATGTTGGGGGAGTTTCTTGCTGCGCGCATGATGTCCTCTTTAACCAGAAAATCTTTCATGCACATGATAATATCCCTGGGTGGTTTATCAGGGGTAGGTTTAGGACGTAGAGTCCTGTGGATTCTGTCACAAGTGAATGCAGATGGAGGCCTATCTGGTAAGAGATTATGAAAGATTTTGGAAACCGTTGGCATGAGGTCAGTAACTGTCTCTGGGACGCCACGCAGTCTGATGTTATGACGTCTGTTTCGATTATCGAGATCTTCAACTTGAGCCTGCATGAATGCAAAGCTGTCAGCAAGTGTCTCATAATCTTTCCTTAGGTCGTTATGGGCTAGTGAAAGTTCATCATGTTTAGTTTCCAATATGTCTGTGCGATTGCCAATGCTGGCTATCTCTTGTACCTTTTATTTTTCTATTCTTCTTTGCACTTCCTGGTTCTCCTCCCATGGGAGTAGGCGTGTTTCTAGCCTCTCCCAGACTCCTGGGAGCTAGTCTCAGGCTTCCCAGGATGCCACTGAGCATGTGCGGGAACGAGCGGTGAATGCTGGGAGCACAGCATTCACCACATCCAGGAAAAAAATGCTTGTGGGCTTCAAATGCCCACAATGAAGATGGAAACCGCCTGCAGTGAATAATATAAGTTATTCTTTCCGACGAAATCTGACACAGGCGGACATATTACACACAATATGTAAGTATGTAATGCTGAGAAGAAAAGTTTGTGAATGAACTCAAAAAAAAAAAAAACGATAGATAGGTGGACCCCCGCTTTAATGGCATTTCAGTCTTGGTCCGTAGGCTTCAATATTGAGTTGCCCCACTTTTTGCACCCTCTAAAAGCTTTAACTTTTCTGGGAAGGCTGTCCACAAGGTTTAGGAGTGTGTCTATGGGAATGTTGACCATTTTTCAAGAAGCACATTTGTGAGGTAAGGCACCAATGTGGACAAGAAGGCCTGGCTCGCAGTCTCCACTCTAATTCATCCCAAAGGTGTTCTATCGGGTTGAGGTCAGGACTCTGTGCAGGCCAGTCAAGTTCCTCCACCCCAAACTCACTTATCCATGTCTTTAAAGACCTTGCTTTGTGCACTGGTGCGCAGTCATGTTGGAACAGGAAGGGACCATCCCCAAACTGTTACCACAAATTGGGAGCATGAAATTGTCTAAAATGTCTTGGTATGCTGACGCCCACACCATAATCCCTCCTCCACCAAATGATTTTGACCAGTGCACAAAGCAGAGTTCATAAAGACATAGATGAGTGAGTTTGGTTTGATGGAACTTGACTGGCCTGCACAGAGTCCTGATTTCAACCCGATAGAATGCCCTTGGGATGAATTAGAGTGGAGACTGTGAGCCAGGCCTTCTCGTCCACATCAGTACCTGACCTCACAAATGCATTTATGGAAGAATGGTCAAACATTCCCATAGACACACTCCTAAATCTTGTGGACAGCCTTCCCAGAAGAGTTGAAGCTGTTATAGCTGCAAAGGGTGGGCCAACTCAATATTGAAGGTTAATGCAGCCCAATACTTTTGGTAATATAGTGTATATTCCTAGTAGTGTTTCAGTCAGTTTCTAACAGCACTTGGCTTTTAGGGCTGGCAGGCTGCCAAGATTCTGCCCTATAGAAAGCAAAGGGAAAAGAGCTGCACTTTCAGTGAGGTTGATTTACTTTCGAGGAAGGGGTACAATATGGGATCAGTGAAAGCAGAAAGCCAAAAATCAGTTTAACAAATGTAAAAACAGTTTGGCAGCTGGAAGTGTGTTTAAAAGCCTGTGCTGCACAGACATAAGCATTATATCATTGGCAGTGAAATGGTTAAAGAGACCATTCACTTCAGCAACAATCTTCCCATTAGGTTTATACACACATTTAACATGTTTTATGCATGTTATTTAGCTGTAATAGCCTCTCTTTTTGTAGACATCCTAAAGACCTAAGCAGGGCTTTTTTTCTCAGAGAATAGAGAATAGATGCAGGAACTCCCCTCTCCCAAATCACCCACCTCCAAGCACCATCCCTTGTTTCCATCCTTTACCCACCATCTGTATGGAAAATAGACCCCCCCCCCCCCCGCAATAATAGACACCCCAACAGTAACAGATCCCCCAGAAACAACAGCCCGCTTGCAACAAAATACCACCTTGCAACAATAGACCCACCCCAGGAACAATAGACCCCACCAGCAACAATAGATCTCCCAGCAGCCAGCATTAATAGACCCTCCCAGCAACAACTGACCACCAGCAATATAAGACCCCCCAAGCAATAATAGACCCCCTCCCTCAACAATAAATCCCCCCAGCAACAAAAGATCCCCTAGCAGCCAGCATTAATAGACCCTCCAACAGCCAGCAACAATAGACCCCTCCTTCAACAGTAGACCACTACCAGCAACAATTGACCCACTAGCAACATAAGACAGGGAGGTCTACTTTGCTAGTCAATTGTTGCTGGGAAGGGCAGCAACAATAGACCCCCCCCCCTCCAGCAACAACAGATTCTCCAGCAGCTGGCATCATTGGACCCTTCAGCACACCCCACTACCCCTTGCCACTGCATACATTCAGTGCTGGAGGTGCCGCGTCCCCCCGTGCCCCCTTGCATTCCAGCTGAAAAAAAGCCCTGGGCCCTAAGACTGCTGCTGAGCACCTCCATCTTGGATGTGATGTTAGCAGCCCCAGTAGACTCAGACCTGTCACTTAAGTGACACTCTTTAGTATTCCTGTTCATTTCCCCCTGCAGCTACATAAAAGGTAAGGATGGGATAAGGAGTTTTTTTTTTTCAAAAGTTTGGAGGTTTGCATGTGTCCCCCGCCCGGCATGCACAAAGTTAAATGCTTTCAGTGACCTCTTCTGCTCCAGCTCTACTTGTTTCCTGATTGGTTCGCTGTGTGATCTGGAGCCGGTGAGCACATGAGCCCTCCTTTTCCATTTCCATCTACGGAACGTGGGTCCTGTGGAGTTTATTGAAGTCTGGCATATGCGTGGATGAGAGGATCTGGATGGACCTTTGAATTTGCCGCCTGTGACTGACCGCTCACTTCTGTTTGTGCCTATTAGACCTCTGTAATAGGGGTCCTACAGTTCCAGTAAGCGACCACCTGGCCTCCCCTTTCTTTCATTCCCTGACCATCTGGTGAGACTATATGCTGAAAAGGATACATTGGGGCTCTTCATCGGAATAATCCCTTTCCATATGAAGTGTACCTAATGTACTATGGACCTTTTTTGTGTTTTTGCTAACACTGGAGTTCCCCTATTTGTTTCAGCACTTATTTGTTTTAGCACGTTTTTGTCTATGCTAATATGGTTATGCGGATAGAGGCCTTTTGAGATTTATCTGGACATTCACAATATTCCATTTATTCACTTGTCATAATTAGAGCATTAGAGTGCACTTATTCCCTTTCCCTTGTGTGTCTTATGTACACATTCATTTTTTTCTTGTGGGTTGCGCATCTATTACCTATTTTATGTCAGTGAAACTTGTCAGGAGTGACTCATGCTGATAACAGAGGAATGAGGCATCAGAGGGAATTGACACTCAATGCTTTGGAAAGAAGCAAGTGCACAGTAGAGAAATATGTGCTTTGTTCAGATTTCATGTCTGAGGTTTACAACAACTTTGAGATACCATAAAATTCCTAACAATATATGAAGAAGCACAGGGCACAATGCAATGGTATTCGGTTAAACCACTCATATTTTAACATTTTTAACCAGGGAAAAATCCAAAGTCTCCAACCTAAGGAACCAGAGGATACCAAGAGCCAATAGAAAGGCATAGAAAAAAGGGGGCATTAGCATAGTAGAATTCTGGGTCCAGTAGTCTCACTCCTCCCCTCAATTTTGGCCTGACTAGGATGTCCCCACTTATACGAGTTGCTTTGTCTTGCTAAATACACTGTATTTCCAAAAGTATTGGGACACCTGCCTTAACACGCACAGGAACTTTAAAGACATCCCAGTCTTAGTCAGGGCTGTCTTAATGAGTGGGCACACCTGGGCACTGCGCAGGGGCCCCAGCTGCATGGGGGCCCTACACTTTCCCCAAAGCAGTTGGTCCTTGAGCCCATGCTTCCCCGAAATTGGGGGCCCCATGATGGCACTGAGAGTGATGGATACACAGGGGAGGCAGGCTGGCAGTGGTGCGCCGTGCTGTGCAGAACGATACCTATTATTTCACAGTCAGCAGGGAGGGGCAGGGCTGGAGCAACAAGCTGCTGAGTCGGCAGCACTGAGAGCCCACCTGCGGAAGTAGCATTGTGGATGGTGTCATGGTGATCCCAGCTGTCCAGCAGGTGGAGGTGAGCACATAGCCAAAAGTTTACATGCACTGCATCTCCACTGGAAAAGGGGGTACTACATGGATGGAATAATGGTGCTGGGGGATATCAAGGGTGTATGGGGGAAAACTATGCTGAGGAGGGATCTGGGGTGTATAGTGGGCAGCAATGCTTGGGGATAGCTGGGGTGTAGAGCGGTCAGAGTGCTGGGGGAATATCTGAGGTGTAGAGGGGTCAGAATGCTGGGGGATATCTGAGCTGTAGAGGGGTCAGAGTGCTGGGGTGATATCTGGGGTGTAGAGGGGTCAGAGAACTGGGGGGATATCTGAGGTATAGAGGGGTCAGAGTGCAGGGGTGATATCTGGGGCATAGAGGGGTCAGAGTGCTGGGGGGATATCTGGGATGTAGAGGGGTCATAGTGCTGGGGGGATATCTGGGTAGAGGGGTTAGAGTGCTGGGGGATATCTGGGATGTAGAGGGGTCAGAGTGCTGGGGGATATCTGGGATGTAGAGGGGTCAGAGTGCTGGGGGGATATCTAGGGATTAGAGGGATCAGAGTGCTGTTGGATATCTGGGGTGTAGAGGGGTCAGAGTGCTGGGGGGGATATCTTGGGTGTAGAGGGATAAGAGTGCTGGGGGGGATATCTGGGGTGTAGAGGGGTCATAGTGCTGGGGGATATCTGGGGTGTAGAGGGATCAGAGTGCTGGGGGGATATCTGTGGTGTAGAGGGGTCAGAGTGCTGGGGGGATATCTGGGGTCTAGAGGGGTCAGAGTGCTGGGGGGATATCTGGGGTGTAGAGGGGTCAGAGTGCTGGGGGGATATCTGGGGTGTAGAGGGATCAGAGTGCTGGGGGGATATCTGGGGTGTAGAGGGATCAGAGTGCTGGGGGGATATCTGGGGTGTAGAGAGATCAGAGTGCTGGGGGGATAACTGGGATGTAGAGGGGTCAGAGTGCTGGGGGGGTTATCTGGGGTGTAGACGGGTCAGAGTGCTGGGGGGATATCTGGGGTGTAGAGAGGTCAGAGTTCTGGGGGGATATCTGGGATGTAGAGGGAGTCACAGTGCTGGGAGGATATCTGGGATGTAGGGGGGTCAGAGTGCTAGGGGGATACCTGGAGTGTAGAGGGGTCAGAGTGCTGGGGGGATATCTGGGATGTAGAGGGGATCACAGTGTACAGAATGATTGTTCATGTAGTTAATGGGGAGCTCCATCCAAAAGGGGAAGCTCTGCATGTCTGCCTCCTACCTACTTGATGTCTGTTTACCTGCACTGTCTCCATTGTAGGGGCCCCAGAGCATTACTTTGCCCAGGGGCCCATGATGCTATTAAGACAGCCCTGGTGTCAGTGGGAGGAATAGTGGCCATCATTGGTATCAGTAGAAGAAATAGTTTTCATCCAACTTCATGGTGTGAGTGCTGCCTGTTTGCTAACAATCTCTTTCCACAACTTCCTGGACTCACTGAATGCTTCTCAGCTACTCCTCATTTCTAAGGACTACATATCCCATGGTATCTTGCTGCCCACAAGCAGTGATCCCTACACTGACTCTGCCTCCTCTCTGCACCTCTATAAATCAGAAGACGGGGCTCTGTGAAATGTGTGACACAGTAGTGCCTACTCACAGGCCATAATGACTCTGTGTCATAGAAAACAAGGAAGCAGGAGCGTAACTACAGGGGGTGCAATTGCTTCCCGACCCCAATGCTCCAGGGGTCCCGTGCGACTCCCCTCTACACCTGGACACCTGGAACCGATGGCCTCCATGTTCCTCCTGCAGTCACTGAATGCCTGCTTCTCCTTCTCTCCCTCCTGCAGGCATTCAGGGGCTGCAGGAGGAACATGGAGGGCATTAGTTCCTCGCTGCTGGGTTTCCCCCTTCCCTCTCTTGCCGGCTGCTGTGGGGATGGGTCAGGATGGATAGCGGGGAATGGGCCAATAAATATGTTATTTACCAGCCCCTTCTTGTCTGAAATGACACCGATCACTGACTCTGATCATTCATAACTGAAGTGTAGTAAACTGTGATTACTATGCTTCATTTTATGAATGACAGGAAGCTCTGTGCAGAGTTATTCCGCTCCATTCATTCTGTGCAGTTGAGGTTCAGAAATGGAGGACGTGTCCTCAATCTTCTTTCTCTGTCTCAAAGGTGAAATATCAGAGGTCTGTTTAGAGCCTCGATATCTCACCAAAGCCCCCCAACGGGGCTCCTAAAAACGTTGTAAAAAAAAAAAATCATAAAAAATAATAATATTGTAAAAAATAAAATAGTAAAAAAAATAAATAAATAAGATATAAAACTATTGACACTACTAAAATCACTTTTTTTTTATTGGTCTTATGTAATATTCAAATTTGCTGAGATATTTAATTTTGGGTTTTCACTAGCTGTAAGCCATAATCATCAAAATGAAAAGCAGGAAATCCTTCAAATACAGTGAGGGGAAAAATTATTTGATCCCCTGCTGATTTTGTACGCTTGCCCACTGACAAAGAAATGATCAGTCTAAAATTTTATTGGTCGGTTTATTTTAACAGTGAGAGACAGAATAACAACAAAAATATCGAGAAAAACGCATTTCAAAAAAGTTATAAATTGATTTGCATGAGTGAAATAAGTATTTGACCCCTTCGCAAATCATGACATAGTACTTGGTGGCAAAACCCTTGTTGGGAATCACAGAGGTCAGACGTTTCTTGTAGTTGGCCACCAGGTTTGCACACATCTCAGGAGGGTTTTTGTCCCGCCCCTCTTTGCAGATCCTCTCCAAGTCATTAAGGTTTTGAGGCTGATGTTTGGTAACTCGAACCTTCAGCTCCCTCCACATATTTTCTATGGGATTAAGGTCTGAAGACAGACTAGGCCACTCCAGGACCTTAAAGGTTCACTAAAGCTATTTTTTTAAATAACAAACATGTTATACTTACCTTCACTATGTAGCTCGTTTTGCAAAGAGTGGCCCCGAACCTGGTCTTCTGGGTTCCCTCGGCGGCTGTCTCGGCTCCCCCCCCCACAAGGACTCAACACTTTCATACAAGCTCCCTTGCATAGTGTTGAGTGCTTGCGGGCGCGCTCCCGTGATACAGCCAATGGCCATAGCCGCTCACTGTATCACTTGGCCCCGCCCCCTGACGCGCCAGGTCATTGGATGTGATCGACAGTAGCGCGAGCCAATGGCTGCGCTGCTTTCAATCCATCCACTCTAGCCAAACAGCCAGGCTGAGTGGCGAAGAGGATGTCGGGAGCGAGCGCGGGACTTTCAAGGGGTCAGGTAAGTAAAACGGGGGGCTGGGGGGGGGCGGTATTGTCAGATGTTTTTTCACCTTAATGCATAGAATGATGCAAAGATATTAAGGGGAACCCCGGCCAAAATTAAAAATGGCGTGGGGTCCCCCCAAAAATCCATACCAGACCCTTATCCGAGCACGCAACCTGGCAGGCCGCAGAAAAAGAGGGGGGATGAGAGAGCGCCCCCCTCCTGAACCGTACCAGGCCACATGCCCTCAACATTGGGAGGGTGCTTTGGGTAGCCCCCCAAAACACCTTGTCCCCATGTTGATGAGAACAAGGGCCTCATCCCCACAACCCTGGCCGGTGGTTGTGGGGGTCTGCGGGTGGGGGCTTATCGGAATCTGGAAGCCCCCTTTAACAAGGGGACCCCCAGATCCCGGCCCTCCCCCCTGTGTGAAATGGTAAGGGGGTACAAAAGTACCCCTACCATTTCACAAAAAAAGTCTCAAAAATGTTAAAAATGACAAGAGACAGTTTTTGACAATTCCTTTATTTAAATGCTTTTTCTTTCTTCTATCTTCCTTCGGTTTCTTCCTCCATCTTCTTCTTCTTCTGGTTCTTCCTCCGGTGTTCTCGTCCGGCATCTTCCTCTGCGGCGTCTTCTTCCCTTCTCCGGGCCACTCTGCATCCTTGATGGTATGGAGGGAGGCTCCCGCTGTGTAACGCTTCTCTCTTCATCTTCTTCTCTTCATCTTCTTCTCGGGCCGCTCCGTATCCATGATGGCATGGAGGGAGGCTCCCGCTGTGTGATGCTTCTCCTCTTCTGGCGGTTCTTAAATAACGGGGGGTGGGGCCACCTGGTGACCATCAACATGGGAACAAGGTGTTTTGGGGGGCTACCCCAAAGCACCCTCCCAAAGTTGAGGGCATGTGGCCTGGTACGGTTCAGGAGGGGGGGCGCTCTCTCATCCCCCCCTCTTTTCCTGCGGCCTGCCAGGTTGCATGCTCGGATAAGGGTCTGGTATGGATTTTTGGGCGCACCCCACGCCATTTTTTTTTAAATTTTGGAGCGGGGTTCCCCTTAAAATCCATACCAGACCTAAAGGGTCTGGTATAGATTTTGAGGGGGACCACACGCCATTTTTTTAATTTTGTCCGGGGGTTCCCCTTAATATCCATACCAAACCTGAAGGGCCACGTCATTTTTTTTTTTAAATTTTGGTTCGGAATTCCCCTGTGGGGAATTCCCATGCCGTTTTTATCAATGAACTTTTATGTGTATTGTCGGACCGGCAATTCATTATAGCCGCGAGTAGTTTAAATGACTTTTTTTCCTTTGAAATGTAATTTTGCTGTCAGACTGTTCTAAGCACGGGAAACATGCTCCCCTTTACAGGCATACTATAAACACCCCCAGGTACGAAATTTAAAGGGATATTACACTTTTATTGTTTCACTTTAAGCATTATTAAAATCACTGCTCCCGAAAAAACGGCAGTTTTTAAAACTTTTTTTTTGCATTGATCCATGTCCCCTGGGGCAGGACCCAGGTCCCCAAACACTTTTTATGACAATACCATGAATATAAGCCTTTAAAATTAGCACTTTTGATTTCTCCCATAGACTTTTAAAGGGTGTTCCGCGGCATTCGAATTTGCCGCGAACACCCCAAATTGTTCGCTGTTCGGCGAACTTGCGAACAGCCGATGTTCGAGTCGAACATGAGTTTGACTCGAATTCGAAGCTCATTCCTAATTAGCAGACTTCAGACGGTCCTGTACATGTGCTTTCTTAAACAGGGGGACCATGCGGGCGCTGCAGGATTTCAGTCCTTTACGACGTAGTGTGTTACTAATTGTTTTCTTGGTGACTATGGTCCCGGCTGCCTTTAGATCATTGACAAGATTCTTCTGTGTAGTTCTGGGCCGATTCCTCACCGTTCTCATGATCATTGAAACTCCACGAGGTGAGATCCTGCATGGAGCCCCAGACCGAGGGAGATTGACAGTTATTTTGTGTTTCTTCCATTTGTGAATAATCGCACCAACTGTTGTCTCCCTATCACCAAGCTGCTTGGCGATGGTCTTGTAGCCCATTCCAGCCTTATGTAGGTCTACAATCTTGTTCCTGACATCCTTGGACAGCTCTTTGGTCTTGGACATGGTGGGGAGATTGGAATCTGATTGATTGATTGATTGCTTCTGTGGACAGGTGTTGTTCTGCCCACACTATACGTGGCTGAGGTATAATTAGACAGACAGCTAACTCTCCTCCCTTAACAACTCATTGAGGCACAAGGTCCTTTTTTCAACTTTTATTGCAGGGAAGTTAGAGTAAAACTAAAGATAAAAGAAATAACATACAATGAGTATACACAATATACAAATATACAGTCCTAACACTCTAGTCTAACTAGGGAAAGGGATATGAACATACCGATGTTTCAGTTAGGCTGGCATTAGAATTGCAGCAGAAGGTGTAGAGTCCTCTGGAGCAGATGCATGGATGAAGAAGGAAGATGGCTACTAGGGGTTGTCTCTAAGACCTCATGGTATAGTCCAGTGGAATTATGGGAAGGTACGGTGGCTTTTAAGCAACAATCTCTATCTACCTACAGTAAACTATTCACAAATACTAAGTATGTAAAAGAGCCACTAGATGGCGATATTATAATGTATTATACATACCATTAGCATATACAAGAATTAACAATAAACATAAGAAAACCTTGCTGAAGGCATGACACTCCCCGTCTGGTATCCCATGGATACCAACTATGGTGGTCCCTCTGGGGAAAGTAGTAAAATTAATTTGGACACAGGTCTGAGGAAAAGTTTAGGTTCGTCTTGCCTAATGACCTTAACCTCAACTTTCCTGACTTTCTCATCTTTGCTTGGAAACACTTGGGTTATCAGGCCCAAGGGCCATTGGTTCCTCTTCTACGTTACAAAAAAGACTAAAGGTCAAAAGAGATTCTTCAAAGAGGAACACTCAGGTCTTAAAAGGATACAAATTGATAAGTTTAATAAATACTTGAGATGACAGACAAATAATGCAAGTGAAAATACTAATTCTTCCACCAAAATCTAAATGAATAAATACCAAAACAGACACACCATCCATGTGCCCCTCACTCACTCCAGTTTTCCCATGTAAGCGGCAAGGATCCTAAAACCTGTTCACAGACTATATAAAGAAAGTAAACTTCTCCTGGATAATAAAATAGGTTGTGGGGCAGTCACTGTATCAGAGTGAATGAAATGTTGATGTAGCAAATTCCCAGCGTTGCGGCCGTTGATTTGTTAAGGAGCACAGGATATCCTTATATGTTCCTATACAGCATATCTGACTAGCAGTATGCCGTATGTCCTGGTGAGAGGAATATTTTTGAGAGTCTATGGCGGCATCAAATCATATAGGTGGCCATAGAATGATCACAACAGTTTTGTGGTATTATTTCTCAAAAAATAAAATACAGAGTCGACTGGTCTCACCTGACTATGGTCATTCGCTCCGTGGTTGGACGGTATCTCAAAGGAGGGATCCCTGGATGGTCCGGAGAAGTGATGTGTCCTCCCGGTATAACAATATAGCTGGTGTAACACCGAATTCCAAGACCTAGTCATTGGTTAGAACAGCTTGTAGTATCTCGCTGAGCTGGAGCTCCACACTGCTCAGTGTACGCTACCAGCGGGACAGGCTGAGATATGCAGCCGTGCAGCACAAGGAGCGGAGTCCAAGTGGGTCAGCTCTAAGCGGAAGTAAAAGTATTCTTGACCATGATGAGTGTCTTGGATTATGGTCTTCGGTTGTAGAAACTCAAAAGGCACCAGTATCTAGCCCAGAAATAGTCCATGGGTAGGCTCACATAGAGAAGCACAGAGACCAGGTTATAGAAACGCCAAGAAATCATCCGAGAAACAAAAGTTTTGGGAATAGCTGAAGGATGGGAGATGATCGGGAAATTATTTCCAGATGGTTGCTGTATGTGTGGGGGCGCCCAGCTGACGCGTTTCAATCGTTAACCAATTTTCTTCAGAGCTAGATGTGTTCTAGGTCCTGCACAGCTAAATACCAAGGTAATTGGTTTAATTGGCTACTTGGAGAACCTAACAGACTTCCCACATTTGAAAAATTAACCCGAAGTGCTCAGCATAGCCGTGTGCATAAAACAAACAAGAGGATATCCCAAACACGCTGGTAGCAAGCGCACATACACAAGATCACACTTTGAACCCTTCCCAGATAAATGTAAGAAAGTTGGATCCTACAACTTGTACATCAGACTCAGGCTCCATCAGTACATATGTGCCTTTTTCAGGAGTGCTAGGCACTGGTTTGTACAGGAAGGGTGGTCCTGTGAGCTATGTAGTATCTCTAAGGCGGGATGCTGGTACAGCCCTTGTAGCATGATCTGCTGGGTTATGATCAGTTGAGACATAATGCCACTGGGTAGGCTGTGTCGACTTCCTGATCCTCAGGACTCTGTTGTGTACATAGACATAGAATCTCCTGCTCTCATTGTAAATGTAGCCCAGCACTACCTTGCTGTCCGTATAAAAGTTTGTATCCTCAGAACATGGTGCTAGCTTCGCCTTACACATTACAAATCCAATATGGACTTGACCTTTGATGTCCACTGACTTAAGGTAGGCTACTGCAGCTATAGCTTTGACTGAAGCATCACAGAATACACATATCTTTCTAAAATGAACTTCTGCAGGGGAAATGTGAGCATATGGCCTATGTATGTGTAAGTTGAATAATGCCTTTAAAGAGTCTCTCCATGTTACCCATAATGTCTCTTTCTCAGGAGGAAGTGGATAATCCCAATCACATGTGTCTGCAGTAAGCTCTCTGAGCAGCATCTTACCTTGGATGGTCACTGGTGCTGAAAACCCAAGTGGGTCATACAGACTGTTTATTGTAGACAAGACACCTCGCCGTGTGAAAGGCTTTGGTTCCTGGTCGGCCTGGAAGGTCGTCAGACTTGAGATCCCAATTGAGTCCCAGGCTGCGCTGCATGGGTAGCGAATCTGTTGCCAAGTCTAAGTCTTTCAAATCTTTGGCGTGATCTTGAGAGCGGAAGGCCTCCATAACAGCCTTGCTGTTTGAAGCTATCTTATGCAACCTAAGGTTTGAACAGGCAAGTGTGGTTTGGGTCCTCTTAAGTAGACTGATTGCAGCCTCAGGTGATGGAAGTGACTTCAGGTCATCATCTACATGAAAGTCTCTCTCAATGAACTGTCTAACATCTTGCCCATAGTCTTTTTCACCTTCTTGGGCAGATAGCTTAAGTCCATAGATAGCAACAACAGGGAATGGACTATTGTCAAAACGTGCACTTGCATGCGGTATTCCATAACGTTTTTAGTGGGGTTGTTATCCCTAAACCAGAAGAATCTCAGAAAGTTCCTGTGTTCTTCCTTGACTTGAAAACTGTGAAACATTTGTTGTATGTCAGCAAGTATGGCGATGGCTTCTTTGCGGAATCTGATGAGAACGCCAATAAGTGTGTTGTTGAGATCTGGTCCTTTTAAGAGGACGTCGTTGAGAGAGATTCCTTTGTACTGGGAACTGGAATCAAATACTACTCAGATTTTCCCTGGCTTCTTGGGGTGGTAAACAACAAAGATAGGTAGGTACCAGCACTCTTCTTTCTCTCTCAGTGGTGGGACCACCTCTGCATGGCTGTCTTCAAACATCTTACTCATTAAACGAGAAGAAATGCTCTTTCATTTCTGGTTTCCTTTGAAATTTGCACCTGAGAGGAGAAAAATGTTTTAGAGCCTGTAGTCTGTTGTTAGGAAGACACGGTCTCTGTGTTTTGAAAGGCAGGGGTGCTACGCAGCTGTTTGCATCATTTTTGTAGAATCCCTGTACCATTATCTTCAAGAAGATATGGTCTTCAATAGATAGGGCAATTTTGTGGTCTTCTTTTGTCTGGGATGGATGCCCATTCTCTAATGTCCTTGTAAAAAGAGAGTTCACACTGGTTGGTTTGTGAGCATTTCCTAGGCAAACATCCCCTCTAATGTTACCAAAAAAAAGTGGAAAGTTCCCCATGGGGTTTTTTAGCAGCAATCATTGAGAAAATTATATAAATTTTTTGTAAAAAAAAAGGTGTGTTTATTAGCAAAATACTCTGAACATGATTATAGAAAATACAAGATTTTAAAAACATGAGCTCCGGTTTTACAAAGAACGAGACATACTAGGTAAATTGCACAGAACGAACAGTAAATTACCGTGCAGTAGGTTACAGGGAGTGTACAATAAGCTACTTCCTGGAAAGTTGTAGGTATATTGATGCTTGGTATTTAGAAAAGACCCCCTTTTTAACATCCCCCTTCTTTTTGATGCCTCTGCAAAGCTTTAAGGACCCCCTGAGGAAGACTATGACCCTACAAGGTTGTAAAGGGGTCTTCTGTGACAAGCAGGATTTGCCAAAGAGACCTTCTCCGCAGACTTGGGTGCACTGGGGTTTCACTACAGGAGGTACTGTGTCTCGCTGCTCCCCGCTGTGCTCTTCAGCCTGGTTTGAGGGGGTAAGAGTCCATGGCGCTGGCCCTGGATGCAGAGCCGTATTGTGCTCTGTGCTGTCAAACTCTGAACAGTTTATGCCCAATTTGCAGTTCTTTGCAAGGTGCAAAGTTGATGCACAACACTTGAAGCAAATTCTATTTTCTTTGAGAAAGGTTTTGCAATCTTGGATAGTCTTTTCTCTGAAACCTCTGCACTTTAGCAATGGGTGGGGCTTCTTGTGAAGCGGACACTCTCTGCTTGGGTTCTCTGTTGGTGATACGCTTATTTTGTGTACTGCAACAGATATGTCTTTGAAGTTGCGAGTTGAAGTAGGCTTACCTGCCCTAGGGTAAGTAGAGTCAGATGATGAGAAGTCAAGACTGGGATCATTTTTAGTCTTTGCTTGTTGGTGAACAAAGTCCACAAAGAAAGAGAATGGTGGGAAAGGGACGTTATGCTCTTGCTTGTAGCGGGAGCCTCGTGTAACCCACATTTCTTGAAGGCTGTAAGGCAGTTTTTGCACTATGGGGTTAACACCACAGGCTGTATCTAGAAAAGCAAGGCCTGACAAATCTCCTTCTGTCTTGGCTAATTGGAGCTCTGTTACCAGGTCGCTTAACTCTCTCGGCTTCTGAAAGCCTTTGTTTGGAATCTTAGGGAAGTCCTCTACTCTTTTAAAGAGTAAATTTTCTATGGCTTCTGGGGAACTGTAACACTCTTCAATCCTCTCCCCTATCATGCCCAGTCCTCTGCTTGGATAGTTAACATTGATGTCTCTGATTCTTCTTGCATGCTCTACTGACTCAGTCATTTGACTGCCATTTGACTAAGAGATCGGCCTCCTCACTTGCAGGTAGATCTAGATCTTTTATTGCATTTCTGAAGGACGATCACCATGCTCTATAGCCTTCAGGCCGGCCGTTAAAACCTTGTGAGTCCTTTTGTCAACAGTTCACGCCGTGCAACGAACTCAAGAAAATTCAACATACCTTGGTCTTTGTGAGAGTAGTCTGGAGGTACTTTGGTGTGGGGAACTTGGTGGGTATTTGTGGTCATCAGAAATGCTGTCTCTGTGATTTCTACCCCACGACCCTTCCTTTCTGAAATGGGTGACTTCATTATAGGGGTTGGATGCAAATTGCACTGAAGGTTTACTGAGTATGGGATTATTTTCTTGTTTAATGTAGGGTGTGTGGATGGCAGGAGTCGACTCTGCTCTTGGAGCTGAATGCAGGCAGTCATCTGGCTTGGCATGTTGCAGCACATAGTCTGAAGGGACAAAGAAAGCAAAATAGCGGGAACTTTAACGGTGCCAAAAAAACTTGAAAAATAATTTCATTTTAAAGAGTATGAATTTTATTGCTACAAAATATGTTTAAAAGAAACAAATTTATTACAGATGATGCAACACTTCTTACAAAGATAATAAAAGCAAGGTGGTTATGAAATATGTAGGTTCAAACCAAATTCGAGAGAAATTGCACATTAGCCCAACATGTTTTGCTGATTGCTTCTTCAGGGGACGTGCAATTCCGAGAAAATTGGTATGGCAAACTAAACAATATAGAGAGAAAAAGGACAATTTAGACCAAATTATCATTCAATATTGATCTTAAACATACAAGCAAATGTATTAACTGGGTCTCCACTACAAGCCATGTGAACGCAACCACTCACCCCACAAATAAAACCACCAATAACACGCCAGCCGGGTATGAAGGCTCACCCCAAGATTCCCCAACACAGAAGGGAGATGGTCTAGGTAGTGGCCATATTCTGAAGTACGCTGCAAATTGTCATGAAGATCAGATTTAATCTCAAGTATGTTGCTGAGTCTCTCACTGGTGGGGTTGGCAAGTTCCTCTAAGATGTCTGCCTCAGCGACTGCTGCTGCTGCTTCCTTCTCTGCAGCCAATTTCTCTAACTCCGTTTCTATGCGTAGCTTCTCTAATTTAATTTGCATCTCTTTTTCAGCAAAGGCAGCCTTTACTTTTGCAGCTTCTGCTTTTGCGCTGGCAATAGCGACCATGTTGCTGCTCAGTGACCTCTTTGAACTCCTGGAGCTAACTGAGACTTGAGACCTTGTCTCTAATGGCTCTGACTTTTTCTCTGACATGATGTCTTGCAATGTGGAAGCTGGTCAAAGACTGCTGTTACACTGGGCTTCTGTGTGCAAGCCTGTTTGTGGCCACCGTTTTACTGGCTTTCTATGTGCAAGCCTGTCTGGAGCCGCCGTTTTACTGTTCTGCCCTCACTATACGTGGCTGAAGTATAATTAGACAGACAGCTAATTCTCCTCCCTTAACAACTCATTGAGGCAGGCGCAAGGTCCTTTTTTCAACTTTTATTGCAGGAAAGTTAGAGTAAAACTAAAAATAAAAGAAATAACATACAATGAGTATACACAATATACAAATATACAGTCCTAACACATTAGTCTAACTAGGGAAAGGAATATGAACATACCGGCGATGTTTCCATTAGGCTGACATTAGAATTGCAGCAGAAGGTGTGGAGTCCTCTGGAGCAGATGCATGAATGAAGAAGGAAGATGGCTACTGGGAGTTGTCTCTAAGACCTCATGGTATAGTCCAGTGGAATTATGGGAAGCTACGGTGGCTTTTAAGCAACAATCTCTATCTACCTATAGTAAACTATTCACAAAGTATGTAAAAGAGCCAATAGATGGCGATATTACAATGTATTATACATACCATTAGCATATACAAGAATTAACAATGAACATAAGAAAACCTTGCTGAAGGCATGACAGGTGTTGTTTATACAGGTAACAAGCAGAGATTAGGAGCACACTCTTAAAGGGAGTACTCCTATTCTCAGCTTGTTACCTATATAGAAGGCCCCTAGGAGCTAGAAATCTTGCTGATTGACAGGGGATCAAATACTTATTTCACTCATTAAAATGCAAATCAATGTATAACTTTTTTCAAATGTGTTTTTCTGGATATTTTTGTTATTCTGTCTCTCACTGTTAAAATAAACCTACCATTAAAGTTATAGACTGATCATTTCTTTGTCAGTGGGCAAATGTACAAAATCAACAGGGGATCAAACACTTTTTTTCCCTCACTGTATATCTTCCATGTGTAACGCATCTATATAAAATATATGAGTTTCACTTTTTGTATTGAATGCTTTCTGAAAATATATCATGTTTGGCCATTATATATCATTTTGTAGCACCAAAAGAAAATGATGATTTTAACGTTTGTGAGAAGTGTCAAAATTGTCCCAGGCAGCGAAGGGTTAACTCATTTAAAAATTAGAATTTTTTATCGGGAAAAAAAAGAGGTCATGTGACATGACCATATGCATATTTGAATTTTTTTGTCAGAAAAAAATTATTAAAGCTTGACTTTTTGGGTATCTATTTACTCATCTCATGTCTTATATTTTTTTTAAAAAAATAGGTATTATCCCTTTCATGACAGCCTAATTTTGAAATTTGGTGTTTACAAGTTAAAATTCGTATTTTTTGCTAGAAAATTACTTAGAGTTCCCAAACATTATATATATTTTTTTAGCAGAGAATCTAGAGAATAAAATGGCGATTGTTGCAATATTTTTTATCACACGGTATTTGTGCAGCGGTGTTTTAAACACAAACTTTTGAAAAAGGGACACTTTCATGAATTTTAAAAAATCCAAACAGTAAAGTTACCCCAATTTTTTTGTATAATGTGAAAGATGATATTACGCCGAGTAAATAGATACCAAACATGTCACCCTTTATAATTGCACACACTCGTGGAATTACGACAAACTACGGTACCTATGAATTTCCATAGGCGACCCTTTAAAAAATTTTTACGGTTATCAGGTTTGAGTTACAGAGGAGGTCTAGGGCTAGAATTATTGCTCTCGCTCTGACGATCGCGGCGATACCTCACATATGTGATTTGAACACCGTTTACATGTGCGGGCGCGACTTCCGTATGCGTTTTCTTCGCTGCGCGAGCTCGCGGGGACAGGGGCACTTTAAAAAAAAATTTTATTTTTTTTTATTTATTTTATTTATTTTTTTACTTTATAAATTGTGTTTTAAAAAAAATTTTTTTTTTACTTTTATTGCTGTCACAAGGAATGTAAACATCCCTTGTGACAGTAATAGGTGGTGACAGGTACTCTTTATGGAGGGATCGAGGGTCTAAAAGACCCCCCATCCCTCCTTTACACTTCAAAGTATTCAGATCGCCGAAAACGGCGATTCTGAATACTGTGTACTTTTTTAAATTCGGCGCCATTGGCAGCCGAGTAAACGGGAAGTGACGTCATGACATCGCTTCCGCGTTTACAATGAGAAGGCTGGAACGAAGCCGCCCACAGCTTCGTTCCAGCCCGCCCCCAGCCGCCGAAGGTACCAGATTGGACTCTGGACCTCCCGATCGCACGGAAGGCCCGGTAACAGCGGCGGGAGGCGGCTTTTAGCCGCATCGGTTGTTATACACGGGTAGCCGATCGCCCGCTGTAAACAACGGTACCAGGATGATGCCTGCAGCTGCGGGCATCATCCCGGTATAACCCCGGAAAGCCGAGTACGCATATCTGCGTACGGTCGGTGGGAAGGGGTTAAATGGTGTTTGTGTGCAATAAATGCATTTAAGTGTATTTTTTCCCTGAAAATTTGCATTTAATAAACAGCTGCGTGAATATCGTGGGACATAAAATATGGCAACAACCACCATTTAATTCTCCAGGATCGCTGCTTTCAGAAAATATATCATAGTTGGCTTTTATAAGCCATTTTCTTGCTAAAAAACATGTTTATTTTAAAAAGTGTGAGAGAAATGTCAAAACTGTCCCTGGCAGCGAAGGGTTAACAGGTTTACAAATTAGAATTTTTTGTCAGTTAGAACAAAAAAAAAGTCACGAGACATGACCATATACATATTTGAATTGTTTGTCAGTTAGAAAAACAAAATTATTAAACCTTGACTTTTTGGGTATCTATTTACTCATTTCAACCTCATGTTTTTTTTTTTGTTTTTTTTAAATAGGTATTATATGGTGTTTGTGTGCACTAAAATGCATTTAAGTGTATTTTTTCCCTGAAAATTTGCATTCAATAAACAGCTGCGCGAATATCGTGTGACGTAAAATATGGCAACAAACATTATTTAATTCTCCAATTGGCTATTATAAGCCATTTTTCTAGCTATTGTAACAAGTGTGTGAGAAATGTCAATACTGTCCCTGGCAGCGAAGGGTTAACAAGTTTACAAATTTGTATTTCTTGTCAGTTAGACAAAAAAAAAAAAAAGCTCATGTGACATGACCATATGCATATGTTAAATCTTGACTTTTTGAGTATCTATTTACCCATCTCAACCTCATATTTTATATTTTATAAAAATTATTGTAATAATTATTATCATAAGCCATTTTTCTAGCTACAAAACATGTTTATTTTAACAAGTGTGTGAGAAATGTCAAAATTGTCCCTGGACAGCGAAGGGTTAACTTGTCTATTATAACTATGCCATTGAAAACCATATAACCGACTTTCCATGCATTTTTGATTTAGAAAAAAATGCACTGGACTGCATGTGGTGTGAACTGGCCCTTAGCCTTAATGCCCAAATATCAATTCCTTCCTGTCAATCTAATTTCATCATTTTGCAAAATCCTAAATAATAATGATCCCAGTATTCTGTATTTATTCTCTATACTATTACATTAGTTATGCAGCAAGGGTGCGATCTGAACTTTTCTCATGCTCTACAGTCATATACAGTATATAGATGATATATATTTCTATGTATACTGTATGTGACTGTAGAGCATGAGAAAAGTTCAGGTCGCACCCTTGCTGCATAACTAATGTAATAATATAGAGAATAAATACACTGGGATCTTCATTATTTAGGATTTAGCAGAACAATGAAATTGAATTGAGAGGAAGCATCATTACAGAACAAGCACTACTAAACAGGCAGCACAGCCTACATACATAATGAACCACAATAGGCCCCCCTTTGTAGCAGATCAGTGGTCTTTGGCACCATCTCCCAGTGTCACCACCTCCACCCTGGAGGGGGGGGACAACCCACTGGTTCCATCCACCAATGACAATGAGGCAACACCAGCTATGACTGTGGAGGACCAACAAAGTGCAGTCTCCCCATCTACCATTGAGCGTGAGCAAACTGCACTGGTTTCATCCACCAGTGATAACAAGGCAACACCAGCTATGACTGTGGAGGACCAACAAAGTGCAGTCACCCCATCTACCATGGAGGGTGAGCAAACTGCACCAGTTGCAACTGCACTGGTTCCATTCACCAGTGAGGATGAGGATGAGACAACCATAGTATCTCTGATTGTGGAAGGCCATAAATGTCCAGTCATCCCATCCACAAAGGACAGTAAGAAAACTCCACTGGCTACTACCACCAGTGAGAGTATAACCAAATTGGACACAGCAAAGGAGGACCAGCAAAGTATCATCACTTCAGACATAGTGGAGGGTGAAAACCCACAGGCTCCATCCACCAGTGGAATTAAACTGGATACAGTTAAGGAGAACCAGCAAAATTCACTCACTCCTTCTAATGGTGAGGTTGAAAACAAATTTTGGGCAGCATTTGCAAACTTCATAAAGCAACAACAACCTCCAAAGTGCAAAAAGAGTGAGCTATCACCTCTGGTCCCTTCATATCTTGGAGCCAAAATGCCTGGGCAGAATCAACCTCGATCCATCCCCACCATGAACAAGAAGACATCTGAACTGGTCCCATTCAGCAGTATCAGGAAACTATATGTGGAAACCTTCGCCTTCCATAAGGTACTTGGAGAGGGGAGCTTTGGAAAAGTGGTGTTGGACACCCAACATGTTGGCCACCCATCCAGCCACTGACCAAAAGCTGGCAGTGAAGTTCATCTCAAAGAAAAAACTACTGAGATCTGGACCCTACCTTGCACTCACTGAAAGATGCTTCTGGAAGAAGGCAGAGAGTGCCCATACATCACCCGTATATAATGGATTTTTCCAAACACAGGTAAGTCTTATAATTTCCCAATTTCTTCTTCTCTTTCCTGTACTGCGCTCCACTATTGATCCAGACCCTCTACAATAGTTATGCAAATGGTGACTTTTTTGGGAGTCAAAACTTACACAAAGCTAAGCATCCCTCTGCACCTTGAGATGACAGTGTTCAGACCTGTCATCTAGTCCTTCAGGCACTAAGTGCTAAATTGGAGGAGGCAGAAGAAAGCTTCACTTGTGTCCCGCATCAGGTTCTTCTGGGGGCTCTGGCTGTAGATTAGAGCAATGCAGTAAAGGTGAGAGAAGAAGTCTAGAGTGCTTCCTACAAGGCTGGAGCTTAGTGACATAAACTGTACAGAGTAGAGGCTTTCCTTCAAGAAACCATATACTGAGAGGCCGGGGACGGAAAGTATTCAGACCCCCTTAAATTTTTTACTCTTTGTTATATTGCAGCCATTTGCTAAAATCATTTAAGTTCATTTTTTTCCTCATTAATGTACACACAGCACCCCGTATTGACAGAAAAACACAGAATTGTTGACATTTTTGCAGATTTATTAAAAAAGAAAAACTGAAATATCACATGGTCCTAAGTATTCAGACCCTTTGCATTGACACTCATATATTTAACTCAGGTGCTGTCCATTTCTTCTGATCATCCTTGAGATGGTTCTACACCTTCATTTGAGTCCAGCTATATTTGATTATACTGATTGGACTTGATTAGGAAAGACACACACCTGTCTATATAAGACCTTACAGCTCACAGTGCATGTCAGAGCAAATGAGAATCATGAGGTCAAAGGAACTGCCTTAAGAGCTCATAGACAGAATTGTGGCAAGGCACAGATCTGGCCAAGGTTAAAAAAAATTTCTGCTGCACTTAAGGTTCCTAAGAGCACAGTGGCCTCCATAATCCTTAAATGGAAGTTGGGAGATGGGAGAAAGTTGTAGAAAGTCAACCATCACTGCAGCCCTCCACCAGTTGGGGCTTTATGGTAGAGTGGCCCGACGGAAGCCTCTCCTCAGGTGCAAGACACATGAAAGCCCGCATGGAGTTTGCTAAAAAAAAACACCTGAAGGACTCCAAGATGGTGAGAAATAAGATTCTTTGGTCTGTTAAGACCAAGATAGAACTTTTTGGCCTTAATTCTAAGCGGTATGTGTGGAGAAAACCAGGGACTGCTCATCACCTGTCCAATACAGTCCCAACAGTGCAGCATGGTGGTAGCAGCATCATACTGTGGGGGTGTTTTGCAGCTGAATGGACAGGAGTGCTGAGGATCTCAGACTGGGCTGAAGGTTTACCTTCCAACAAGACAATGACCCTAAGCACACAGCTAAAATAACGAACGAGTGGCTTCACAACAACTCTCTGGCTGTTCTTGAATGGCCCAGCCAGAGCCTTGACTTAAACCCAATTGAGCATCTCTGGAGAGACCTAAAAATGGCTGTCTATCAACGTTTACCATCCAACCTGAGAGAACTGAAGAGGATCTGCAAGGAGGAATGGCAGAGGATCCCCAAATCCAAGTGTGAAAAACTTGTTGCATCTTTCCCAAAAAAGTCTCATGGCTGTATAAGATCAAAAGGGTGCTTCTACTAAATACTGAGCAAAGGGTCTGAATATTTAGGACCATGTGATATTTCAGTTTTTCTTTTTTAATAAATCTGCAAAAATTTCAACAATTCTGTGTTTTTCTGTCAATGTGGGGTGCTGTGTGTACATTAATGAGAAACAAAATGAACTTAAATGATTTTAGCAAATGGCTGCAATATAACAAAGAGTGAAAAATTTAAGGGGGTCTAAATACTTTCCATCTCCACTGTACATCTTCCAGGATGGGAAGCCAAAATATAGAAGTCCTTGGGCCACCATAACAACCAGACAAAACTAGTATTGTGGTAAAGATCTTCCAGCAATGGCGGTATACCATTGTTCTCTGTCCGGTTTTTCAGAGTCCCCCCACCGGAAGCATTTAGTAAAGATGCCACACTGCACTCTCTACTGTGTCTTCATATATTCCTTCACAAAGTGAAAACTTCAATGTCTATAACGTAACCTGTTTTTCTTATTTTCACAGAATCATCTGGCCTTTGTTATGGAGTATCTGAACGAAGGAGATCTCTCCGACCTCATAAGATATACAGCTCCACTTCCTCTGGACACCCTAAGGTAAGTTTGATGTTGGGGTCACTCTGGAGTCAGGGAAGGCTGACCACTGAGGACAGGCAGTGACCTAGCCAGGCCCCTCCAGCAGATCCTGTCCATCTATACCAGTATTTCTCAACTCCAGTCCTCAAGGCACCCCAACAGGTCATGTTTTTAGGCTTTCCGTTATTTTGCACAAGTTTCACTGCCTTAGTAATTACCACAGCCATTTCATCTGAGGGAAATCCTGAAAACATGACCTGTTGGGGTGCCTTGAGGACTGGAGTTGAGAAACACTGATCTATACCCCTAGGTACTATAGGGAGAAGTCACTTTATCTTTACCATTAACTGGTCTGTGATGATTTTTGATCCTAATCCATGTATTTCTTTCTCCATCAGAAACCTAACAGCGGAAATTATTTGCGGCCTGCAATTCCTGCACGCCAAAGAGATCGTTCACAGAGATCTGAAGCCAGAAAACAACCTCTTAGATAATGCTGGCCATGATAGAAATTGCGGATTTTGGATTGTCAGTGAAGGGAGTCACCGAGTCTAAGAGAATTAACGCCCCAGAAGTAAGTATGCGCCTGATATCAGACCTAATTATAACATTTATCAAGATATACCAATTATTATGATTGAATATAGAAAAGAGATAGGTGCTCCACTTCCACTAAATGGAGAATGTCTCTACTGGTGCCCCAGTTGCTTTTCGTGGGTTTGCAGGCCAGAACAATATCCCCAACAAAAGCTAGGAAGTTCTGCGGTATGGAGCAGTGTTGGGGCTTCTTTGTAGGGGACATTGAGGCCGAGTGTAGATGGATTAATCTGCCTGGCCCGTTTCACACATATGAATGGGGTAAAACCTCCAGTAACTGCTCACCCACTGTTTACCTTCTCTTCTTGTGAACATTGAGCTATTGGGGTCAGTATACCTTCATCCACCTACTTTAAATGGGGCAATTAAAGGACACCTCTAGGCAAAGCACTAGAGTGTTTAACCCTTTTCTATTTTATCCAACATGTAAAAAAAGCAATACTTATGTGACATATTTCTACCATCAGAGAGACAGGACAATGGACTTACATCCCGGCCCATGTATTATGAGGAGGCTAGGGATGAGCCGAAAACCCTCCGGTTCGGTTCGCACCAGAACCTGCGAACGGAACAAAAGTTCGCACGAACGTTAGAACCCCATTGACGTCTATGGGACTCGAACATTCGAAATCAAAAGTGCTCATTTTAAAGGCTAATTTGCATGGTATTGTCCTAAAAAGGGTTGGGGGCCCGGGTCCTACCCCAGGGGACATGTATCAATGCAAAAAAAACTTTTAAAAACTGCCGTTTTTTCGGGAGCAGTGATTTTAATGATACTTAAAGTAAAAAAAAAAAAAGTGAAATATTCCTTTAAATATCGTACCTCGGGGGTGTCTATAGTATGCCTGTAAAGTGGCGCGTGTTTCCCGTGTTTAGAACAGTCCCTGCACCAAATGTCATTTTTTAAGGAAAAAATCTCATTTAAAACTGCTTGCGGGATTAATGTAATGTCCGGTCCTGGCAATATGGATGAAAATCAGTGAGACAAACACCATGGGTACCCCCCAGTCCATTACCAGGCCTTTTGGGTCTTGTATGGATATTAAGGGGAACCCCGCACCCAAATTAAAATAAGGAAAGGTGTGGGGCCACCAGGCCCTATATACTCTGAACAGCAGTATACAGGCGGTGCAAACAAGACAGGGACTGTAGGTTTGTTGTTAAGTAGAATCTGTTTGTCATTTTGAATGGGTACATTTTTAACGTGTTTAGCTCCAGCCAAAAAATCTTTTTTAAGCTTTTTGGAAAACATAGGGAAGGGTTATCACCCCTGTGACATTTGTTTTGCTGTCTTTCCTCCTCTTTAGAAGATTTCACCTCACTTTTTGTCCCAATGACCAATGCTTTTTGAGAATTTGGGTTTTTTTTGTGGAACAAGAATTGGAAAGCATCAGTGGAAAGGAGAAATGTTTTTCCCATATTAACTCTTACAGGAGAGAATTTCCCTTCCTGTTGTCTCCTACCGTTTGCAAGTAGGAGTTGTTTGTAAGTTAGATGTTTGAAAGTAGGGGCCTGCCCTATATACTCAGCAGAAATTTGGGCCTTAGGTGTTGTTGTGGCCACAACACTGTAAGCCCTCACAGGGCCCTGCTGTGAAATATTAGATCAAGAATTGTAATTACATGCCCCTGTTGAACAGGGGCAGAAAAACTGGGCCTTTGGTGGTGGTGGTGGTGGTGCTGGTGCCACAACACTGTAAGTCCTCACTCGCTCTTGGTGGGTGCAGAAATGGGCCCTGCTGTGAAATATTAGATCAAGAATTGTAATTACATGCCCCTGTTGAACAGGGGCAGAAAAATTGGGCCTTTGGTGGTGGTGGTGGTGGTACTGGTGCCACAACACTGCAACCCCTCACAGACACTCTAGTTGGAACGCAGGAACGAGCCCTGCTGCAAAGTATTGCATCAAAAATTGTAATTACACGCCCCTGTTAAACAGGGGCAGAAAAATTGGGCCTTAGGCACTGGTGCTGGTGCCACAACACTGCAACCCCTCACAGACACTCCAGTTGGAACGCAGGAACGAGCCCTGCTGCAAAGTATTGCATCAAAAACTGTAATTACACGCCCCTGTTAAACAGGGGCTGAAAAATTGTGCCTTAGGCACTGGTGGTGGTGCCCAGAACCAAAAATGTTCTTACAAGCTATCAGCGTGATGATTGAGGAGGAAGAGGATAATTACTCAGGGATAGTCATTCAGCATCAGCATAGGCAGTCTTTGAAGGGATCTGAGATTTCAAAAAAAATTATTCGGTTACATCAGCATCAGGTGCTTGGTAGCTGGTGGTGATCCAAGACTGATTCATTTTTATGAAGGTCAGTCGATCGACCGAGTCGGTGGACAGACGCACCCTGTGATCGGTTACCACGCCTCCAGCAGCACTGAATGTGCATTCCGAAAGAACGCTGGATGCAGGACAGGCCAGTATCTCAATTGCATACTGTGCAAGCTCTGGCCAGTGATCCATCCTCAAGACCCAGTAACCCAGAGGATTTTCAGTGGGAAAGGTGTCCAAGTCTGATCTTGCCCCTAGGTATTCCTGCACCATGTAAAACAGACGCTGGCGATGGTTGCTGGAACCGATCATACCATGGGGCTGCGGACCAAAAAATTGTCTAAACGCATCGGTCAGACGGCCACCTTCTCCACCGCTCCTTCTTTGACTGACCGAAGCCTCAGCAACACGTTGTCCAGAAACAGGAGTTTGTAACCTCCCAGTCTCTGGGAAAGCGTTGCACAGACCTTTCTGCAAGGCCTCCCGAAGATGTTTCATCCTCTGCTCCCTCTGCGATGGCAAGATAAGGTCTGCAACCTTACCCTTGTAACGTGGATCAAGGAGGGTTGCCAGCCAGTATTGGTCCTTCTCCTTGATACCACGAATACGAGGATCCTTCAGCAGGCTTTGCAGGATCAGGGAGGCCATGCAGCGTAGGTTTGCTGAGGCATTCGGTCCGGAGTCCTCTGGGTCACTAAGGTCCGCAGCCACCTCCTCCCAGCCACGTACAAGTCCATGTGTTTCTTGGGACTGATCCCTTAAAGACTGGTGCTGATGCTGAGTGCCAGGCTCCACCTCCATACTGACACAATCTTCCTCCTCCTCCTCCTCGTCCTCTTCCTGTGTGATCGGCGGGCACGCAGGAACACTGTCTGGATAAAGGGGGCCTTGAGAGCTAAGGAAGTCCTCCTCTTCCTGCCTCTGTTCTGCCTCAAGTGCCCTGTCCATTATTCCACGCAGCGTGTGCTCCAACAGGTGGACAAGGGGGACAGTGTCACTGATGCATGCACTGTCACTGCTCACCATCCTCGTGGCCTCCTTAAATGGTGACAGGACAGTGCATGCATCCCTGATCATGGCGTGGGGAAAAAAAACAAGCTCCCCTGACCCTGTCCTGGTGCCATAGTCGCACAGGTACTCATTTATGGCCCTCTGCTGCGTGTGCAGCCGCTGCAGCATGGCCAACGTTGAGTTCCACCTGGTGGGCATGTCACAGATTAGGCGGTTCTTGGGCAGGTTAAACTCCTTTTGGAGGTCTGTCAGTCGAGCACTGGCATTATATGACCGGCGGAAATGCACACAGACTTTCCTGGCCTGCCTCAGGACATCCTTTAAGCCCGGGTACCTGCCCAAGAACCGCTGCACCACCAAGTTAAGGACGTGAGCCAAACAGGGCACATGGGTCATTTGTCCCTGTCGGAGGGCAGAGAGGAGGTTGGTGCCATTGTCGCAAACCACCATTCCTGCCTTAAGTTGGCGTGGCGTCAACCACCTCTGAACCTGCCTCTGCAGAGCTGACAGAACCTCTGCCCCAGTGTGGCTCCTGTCCCCCAAGCACACCAGCTCAAGCACCGCATGGCATCTTTTGGCCTGCGTACTTGCGTAGCCCCTTGAACGGCTACGGAGCACCGCTGGTTCCGAGGACAAAGCACAGGAAGAGGCCATGGAGGAAGAAGAAGAGGAGGGGGTGGAGGAGAGAGGTGTGTCACAATCATTAGCATTTTGGAGGCGTGGTGGCGGAACAACCTCCAACACTACTGCACCTTGTCCTACATCCTTCCCAGCTGCCAGCAGAGTCACCCAATGCGCCGTGAAACTTAGGTAACGTCCCTGTCCTAGCCTGCTGGACCATGAGTCAGCGGTAATATGCACCTTACCGCTGACCGCCCTGTCCAGCGAGGCATGGACATTGCCTTCCACATGCCGGTAGAGAGCCGGAATCGCCTTCCGTGAGAAAAAGTGGTGTTTGGGTACCTGCCACTGAGGAACCGCACATTTCACAAACTCACGGAAGGGGGCAGAGTCTACCAACTGAAAAGGCAGCAGTTGAAGTGCTAGCAATTTTGCCAAGCTAGCATTCAACCGCTGGGCATGTGGATGGCTGGGAGCAAACTTCTTTCGGCGGTGCAGCAGCTGGGGCAGGGAAATTTGCCTGGTACAATCTGACGTCAGTGTACCAAAAGCAGATTGCCCACAAGTACTTGGCTGTGACACACCTAATTCTACACCTTCATTCCTCTCAGTGCAGGTCTCAGAGAGGACTGAAGGTCTAGTGGGGTTGGAAATCTCAGCTGATGAGGAGCAAGGAGAGGTCCTCTTTGTTCTTTGGTGTGGGTCTTTTAGATACGCTTGCCAACGAACTGCATGGCAGGTCAACATATGTCTGGTCAAGCATGTGGTACCCAAGCGGGAGATGTTTTGGCCACGCGAGATACGCTTGAGACATATGTTGCAAATAACAGCGGTGCGATCTGATGCACTCGTCTCAAAAAAGGCCCACACCAAAGAACTTTTTGAATAACGTGCAGAGACTGCAGCGCCCTGCACATGTGGAGCTTTGGGGTGTGATGCAGTCAATGTGCTGCCCTTAGGCTGGCCCCTGGAGGGCATCCTGCCTCGTTGGTGATGTGCCGCCTCCTCCTCCTCCTCTCTCCTATCAGGCACCCACGTTGAGTCAGTGACCTCATCATCCCCTCCCTCCTCATCACTAGAGCAAACCTGGCAGTATGCTGCAGCAGGGGGAGCATGACTGCCAGATTGCTGTCCTTCTTGGGCACCCCCTCTGTCCGTGCTCATGTTACTGCCTTCATCGAGCTCAGTATCATCATCAGAGCCTTCCAAACGCTGGGCATCCTCCTGGAGCATGTACCCAACACTGTGGTCAAACAGTTCGAGGGACTCCTCAGGAGGACATGGTAGGGCTAGGGAAGGAGTCACTGATGACATTGAGCCGAGGGAAGAGGCCGCTGCTTTGCCAGACAAAGTACCCTGGGCATGGGTGAGAGAGGATGAGGAGGATGAGGACGGCTTGGTCATCCACTCGACCAAGTCATCCGCATGTTGCGGCTCAACACGGCCAGCTGCCGAAAAAAAGGCCAAGCGTGTCCCACGGCCACGTGCTGATGAGGATGCACCGTCTCCACAACCAGCACTAGACACAGAGCCTGCTTGCCCTCTCTTATTGGCTTGTGATTGTCTGCCGCTCCTTCTTGGCCTTCCAGACATTCTAATGGCCTGTAGCTGCACTAAGCTGGGATATATATATATATGTATGTACTGATACTGCAGCTAGCAAAATCAACTGCCTGCCTGTAGTATGAGAACACCACCATCCTTCTACAGGTAGCTTTAGCTGAACACTGTGAGGTGGACGCACCCCACTAACTTGTTGTAGGTTTAGCTGAACACTGTGAGCAGGACGCACTGCACTAACTGTAAAAAGTCTAGCTGCCTGACTGTGGTACTAATAGGATCAAAAGAACACCAGCAATTTTCTTCAGGTAGCTGTATTTACTGTAACAAGACAAGTCTGCCTGTCAGTAAGAAGATAACAGGAACGGATCTAGCTGAACACTGTGAGCAGGACGCACCCCACTAGCTTGTAGGTTTAGCTGAACACTGTGAGGTGGACGCACCCCACTAACTTGTAGGTTTAGCTGAACACTGTGAGCAGGACGCACCCCACGAACTTGTAGTTTTAGCTGAACACTGTGAGCAGGACGCACTGCACTAACTGTAAATAGTCTAGCTGCCTGACTGTGGTACTAATAGGATCAAAAGAACACCAGCAATTTTCTTCAGGTAGCTTTATATACTGTAACAAGACAAGCCTGCCTATCAGTAAGAAGATAACAGGAACGAATCTAGCTGAACACTGTGAGCAGGACGCACCCCACTAGCTTGTAGGTTTAGCTGAACACTGTGAGGTGGATGCACCCCACTAACTTGTAGGTTTAGCTAAACACTGTGAGCAGGACGCACCCCACTAACTTGTAGGTTTAGCAGAACACTGTGTGCAGCACGCACTGCACTAACTGTAAATAGTCTAGCTGCCTGACTGTGATACTAATAGGATCAAAAGAACACCAGCAATTTTCTTCAGGTAGCTTTATATACTGTAATAAGACAAGCCTGCCTGTCAGTACAAAGATAACAGGAACGGATCTAGCTGAACACTGTGAGCAGGATGCACTGCACTAACTGTAAATAGTCTAGCTGCCTGACTGTGGTACCAATAGGATCAAAAGAACACCAGCAATTTTCTTCAGGTAGCTGTATTTACTGTAACAAGACAAGTCTGCCTGTCAGTAAGAAGATAACAGGAACGGATCTAGCTGAACACTGTGAGCAGGACGCACCCCACTAGCTTGTAGGTTTAGCTGAACACTGTGAGGTGGACGCACCCCACTAACTTGTAGGTTTAGCTGAACACTGTGAGCAGGACGCACCCCACGAACTTGTAGTTTTAGCTGAACACTGTGAGCAGGACGCACTGCACTAACTGTAAATAGTCTAGCTGCCTGACTGTGGTACTAATAGGATCAAAAGAACACCAGCAATTTTCTTCAGGTAGCTTTATATACTGTAACAAGACAAGCCTGCCTATCAGTAAGAAGATAACAGGAACGAATCTAGCTGAACACTGTGAGCAGGACGCACCCCACTAGCTTGTAGGTTTAGCTGAACACTGTGAGGTGGATGCACCCCACTAACTTGTAGGTTTAGCTAAACACTGTGAGCAGGACGCACCCCACTAACTTGTAGGTTTAGCAGAACACTGTGTGCAGCACGCACTGCACTAACTGTAAATAGTCTAGCTGCCTGACTGTGATACTAATAGGATCAAAAGAACACCAGCAATTTTCTTCAGGTAGCTTTATATACTGTAATAAGACAAGCCTGCCTGTCAGTACAAAGATAACAGGAACGGATCTAGCTGAACACTGTGAGCAGGATGCACTGCACTAACTGTAAATAGTCTAGCTGCCTGACTGTGGTACCAATAGGATCAAAAGAACACCAGTAATTTTCTTCAGGTAGCTTTATATACTGTAACAAGACAAGCCTGCCTGTCAGTAAGAAGATAACAGGAACGGATCTAGCTGAACACTGTGTGCAGGACGCACTGCACTAACTGTAAATAGTCTAGCTGCCTGACTGTGGTACTAATAGGATCAAAAGTACATCAGTAATTTTCTTCAGGTAGCTGTAAATACTGTAACAAGACAAGCCTGCCTGTCAGTAGGAAGATAACAGGAACAGATTAGCCAAACTGAATACAGTGTATATTATATATATATATATATATATATATATATATATATATATATATATATATGCAACACCTGGGATGCATATATACAGTGCCTTGCGAAAGTATTCGGCCCCCTTGAACTTTTCAACCTTTTGCCACATTTTAGGCTTTAAACATAAAGATATAAAATTTTTATTTTTTGTGAAGAATCACCAACAAGTGGGACACAATTGTGAAGTGGAACGAAATCTATTGGATTGTTGAAACTTTTTTAACTAATAAAAAAAGTGGGGCGTGCAAAATTATTCGGCCCCCTTTCGTTAATACTTTGTAGAGTCACCTTTTGCTGCAATTACAGCTGCAAGTCACTTGGGATATGTCTCTATCAGTTTTGCACATCGAGGGACTGAAATTCTTGCCCATTCTTCCTTGCAAAACAGCTCGAGCTCAGTGAGGTTGGATGGAGAGCGTTTGTGAACAGCAGTTTTCAGCTCTTTCCACAGATTCTCGATTGGATTCAGGTCTGGACTTTGACTTGGCCATTCTAACACCTGGATACGTTTATTTGTGAACCATTCCTTTGTAGATTTTGCTGTATGTTTGGGATCATTGTCTTGTTGGAAGATAAATCTCCGTCCCAGTTTCAGGTCTTTTGCAGGCTCCAACAGGTTTTCATCCAGAATGGTCCTGTATTTGGCTGCATCCATCTTCCCCTCAATTTTAACCATCTTCCCTGTCCCTGCTGAAGAAAAGCAGGCCCAAACCATGATGCTGCCACCACCATGTTTGACAGTGGGGATGGTGTGTTGAGTGTGATGAGCTGTGTTGCTTTTACGCCAAACATATCGTTTTGCATTGTGGCCAAAAAGTTCGATTTTGGTTTCATCGGACCAGAGCACCTTCTTCCACATGTTTGGTGTGTCTCTCAGGTGGCTTGTGGCAAACTTTAGACGAGACTTTTTATGGATATCTTTGAGAAATTACTTTCTTCTTGCCACTCTTCCATAAAGGCCAGATTTGTGCAGTGTACGACTGATTGTTGTCCTATGGACAGACTCTCCCACCTCAGCTGTAGTTCTCTGCAGTTCATCCAGAGTGATCATGGGCCTCTTGGCTGCATCTCTGATCAGTCTTCTCCTTGTCTGAGCTGAAAGTTTAGAGGGACAGCCAGGTCTTGGTAGATTTGCAGTGGTCTGATACTCCTTCAAAATGATCGCTTGCACAGTGCTCCTTGGGATGTTTAAAGCTTGGGAAATCATCTTTTTGTATCCAAATCTGGCTTTAAACTTCTCCACAACAGTATTACGGACCTGCCTGGTGTGTTCCTTGGTCTTCATGATGCTCTCTACGCTTTCAACAGAACCCTGAGACTATCACAGTGCAGGTGCATTTATACAGAGACTTGATTACACACAGGTGGATTCTATTTATCACCATCAGTCATTTAGGACAACATTGGATCATTCAGAGATCCTCGCTGAACTTCTGGAGTGAGTTTGCTGCACTGAAAGTAAAGGGGCCGAATAATTTTGCACGCACCACTTTTCATTTTTCTATTTGCTAAAAAAGTTTAAAATATCCAATAGATTTCGTTCCACTTCACAATTGTGTCCCACTTGTTGGTAAATCTTCACAAAAAATTAAAATTTTATATCTTTATGTTTGAAGCCTGAAATGTGGCAAAAGGTTGAAAAGTTCAAGGGGGCCGAATACTTTTGCAAGGCACTGTATATACACAATACACTGTAAGTGCAGCTAACTGACTGACTGTCCTGCCTAATCTAGCTAACTCAAATGAAATGACACTGTCTCTCTCTCTCTCTATCTCTCAGCACACCGGAACACACTGCAGAGGGCCGCCGTGCAGGCGGCCTTATATAGTGTGGGGCGTGTACTAAATCCCCTGAGCCATAATTGGCCAAAGCCTCCTTAGCTTTGGCCAATTACGGCTCTCTGTTCAGGCGGCGCTGTGATTGGCCAAGCATGCGGGTCATAGTGCATGCTTGGCCAATCATCAGCCAGCAATGCACTGCGATGCCGCAGTGAATTATGGGCCGTGATGCGAATGGCCCATACCGTTCGCAATTCGGCGAACGACCGAACAGCCGATGTTCGAGTCGAACATGGGTTCGACTCGAACACGAAGCTCCTCCCTAGAGGAGGCTCGTGACAACATCATAGAGCCTAATGTTCAGTTTTTCCCAATTGCCTACATCTAGTGCACACCCCTTCAGGCTGGGTGCAGATGGGACAGTTTTTATCAGTGAGCTTTTCTTATATTAGTGTGCTTTTCTTATATTTGTGTGTGTTTCATATATTTGTGTGCTTTTCTTATATTTGTGTGCGTTTTTTTATATTTGTTTGCTTTTCGTATATTCGTGTGCGTTTCTTATATTCATGTGCTTTTCTTATATTAATGTGCTACTCTTATTTTCGTGTTCTCCCCCTGTTGGAAGAACAACAGCAATCTGCTTATATATATACTGTGAACTATGTACTGTGTGCATTATACCCATCTATCCAGCAGGTGGCACTGTAGTGTGTATTCTATGGTACAAAGTAATAACCAGATGTACTGTCTATATCTAAATGTGTACTCCTCACGTGCAGGGTTAACCTGGGGGTCGTGACCTGGGGTCAGCACGCAGCTAAGTCCAAACTCCCGTGAGGGGGTCCCTGGCAGAATACCGGCTGGCCCTTAGATTCCACGCCCTGGGTGATCCCATGTCATCTGCTCACCTATGGGCTCACACCAGTGGTGCCATGACAATCACCTACTAAAGGACAATCAAGAGCAAGGTGTTATTTCAGGTACACAGCTACTTATCTGATGAAAAACACAAAAATCATCAGAGAAACTTCAAGAGTTCATTGCCATGTCTAGCAACAAATTCCAACGCAAACCAGGACCAATACACACCAATGGAGGAGAATACATAAGCAAAGAAGTAGCCTCATACCTGAAGAGTCAAGGAATAGTACACCAGACAACCACACCATACACTCCTTAACAAAATGGTGTAGCAGAAAGGAAAAATCATACTCTTATAGAAGTGGCCAGATGCATGTTGTCGGATGCCAACCTACCTCACAAGTACTGGGGATAAGCAGTTATGATTGCAACCTACCTACAGAACAGACTACCCTCAAGAGTTATTAAAAGTACTCTATTTGAAATGTGGCATGGATCAAAGCCTAACATAGGGCACATCAGAGTCTTTGGATGTAAAGCATATGCCTATATTCCAAGTGAAAAACGATCCAAGCTGGAGAACAGAGCCATAGAGGGCTACAGCAAGAAAACTAAGGGTTACAGAATCCTACACCCAAAGACTCACAAAGTGACAATAAGCCATAGTGTTTATTTTGATGATAGCCCATCACCAGAAACACTGATCCCTGAAAGCTGTGAAGTGAATATGCCAAGCACACCAGAAGAAAAGGTCGACCAAAGCAAACCTATGCAGGAGTCAGAACAAGAGGTGGAACTCACATTGCCTAAATCAAGTTTCCCACCAGATCCTGCTGAACTGCCTGAAGTCAGAAGATCCACTCAGACTACAAAGGGGATACCACCCTGCAAGCTGTTATACACTGTCAAAACACACAGCATACTTGAACCAACATCCTGGGAAGACATAGAAAAACTGCAAAAACATGAAGCCAATAAATGGAGAAAAGCAGCAAAAGAAGAATTAAAGTCACTTCAAGAAAATGAAACCTGGACACTCACAGAGCTCCCTCCTAACGGCGAAACTATAGAAAATAAGCGGACTTTCAAAGTAAAGTCAGAAGCAGAAGGGAATATCCACAAATACCAAGCCAGACTAGTTGTAAAGGGTTACTTTAAGAAATTTGGTGAAGATTAAGATGAAACTTTCACTCCACCATCAGAGTGCTTCTTAGCATTGCAGCCCGAAAAGGGCATGCAAGTGAAACATCTAGACATTAAAAGTGCTTTCTTATATGGAGATATTAAGGAAGATCTCTACATGGAGCAACCACCAGGGTTTGAGCAAGGGGACAACCTTGTGTGTAAACATCAGAAGAGCATCTACGGTCTTAAACAATCAGCAAGGATGTGGAATGCGAAAGTGAACAAAGTACTTACTAAAGAGGGATTTTCAAGAAGTAAAGCAGACCCCCGTCTCTACTCCAGGAATCAAGAAGACAGAAGGATTTACAAACTTATCTACTGTATGTTGATGACATTGTAACCTCTTTTGAACAAGAAGGGGATTACATTCAGATAGTTCACAAGCTGAAAGAAAATGTTGAAATCAAAGAACTTGGGAACATTACCTAATATCTGGGTATCCAAATAAAGGGAGAAAAAGATGGAAGTTATCTTCTCAGAAAATCTCCGAAATCTTGCAACAATTCCATAGCAATATGCAAAGGAAGTGAAAACGTCTATAGAACCAGGCAATGAAGGAGAAAGCTTGCTAACCAACAATGATACGTATCACAGAGCAATTGGTAAGCTGCTATATGTTGCCACTGTGACAAGACCAGACATACCCGCAGCAGTGGGATCCAGGGCCATCCTCACCTCGCCTCACCTCGCCATCCTCAGTTTTTTTCCTCCCATACCCCAAAGACGTCCCTGGCATTGGTGGTGCAGTGGTGAGCATAGCTGCTTATCCAGCAGATGACCTGGGTTCAAGTCCCGGCCAACGCAAGTGCCAAGATAGTTGCCTTAACTGCTTTGTGTCCCCAGGGAGAAATCTGCTGTGCAAATTAAATGCTGATGGAATAAAATTTAAACCTAAAAGGAATGTGTATATGTATGTATTTTGTTAAGCACTTTTGAATAATATATTTTTTTGCACAAGAATATGATTGTTTTCTATTCTCATTTTCAGCCAGGAGGTGGAGCACTCAGCTCCTTTTCAGGTATTTTCTAGGCTATCCTTAACAACTTGGCTGAAAAAAGTCTGCTGTTTACTATATAGCTCAATAGCTCTCTCTAACACTAACCCTCCCTGTAACCCAAATACTAGCCCTCTCTATATCCCCAAGAATAACCCCCCTGTAACCCCAATACTATCCCTCCCTATATCCCCAAGAGTAACCCTCCCTTTAACTCCTATACTATCTCTCCCTATGTAGTGATGTGAACTGTGACTATAAAGTTTTGTACCTTCCAGTGTTTTGAATATTGTTGGCCCCGTGATTATTCGACAGCCAGTGACCTCATACCTGTGCGCCAGCAGAGTGAGTTATGGGGTGTATAGTCCTTCTGGAATCTGCTGCTATATATTTCCGTACTCTAATGCCCCGTACACACGGTCGGACTTTCCGATGGAAAATGTGTGATAGGACCTTGTTGTCGGAAATTCCGACCGTGTGTAGGCTCCATCACACATTTTCCATCGGATTTTCCGACACACAAAGTTTCAGAGCAGGATATAAAATTTTCCGACAACAAAATCCGTTGTCGGAAATTCTGATTGTGTGTACACAAATCTGATGTACAAAGTGTCACGCATGCTCAGAATAAAAAAAGAGATGAAAGCTATTGGCCACTGCCCTGTTTATAGTCCCGACGTACGTGTTTTACGTCACCGCGTTTAGAACGATCGGATTTTCCGACAACTTTGTGTGACATGTGTATGCAAGACAAGTTTGAGCCAACATCCGTCGGAAAAAAATCCTAGGATTTTGTTGTCGGAATGTCCGAACAAAGTCCGACCATGTGTACGGGGCATTCGACTACAAATCCATTGCAGTGGCCTGAAGGTTGCTGGGAGGGATGATAAAAGGAGCTTATGAAGCCCGGCATGCTCTCTTCCTCCTGGGCCTGACATAAGATGAACCTCCTTGTAACCCCAATACTATCCCTCCCTATATCACCAAGAATAACCCTTCCTGTAACCCCAATACTATCCATCCTTATATCCCCAAGAATAACCCTCCCTATATCCCCAAGAATAATCATCCCTGTAACACCAATACTAACCCTCCCCATATCCCCAAGAATAACCCTCCCTGTAACCCCAATACTATCCCCCCCAATACCCCAAGAATAACCCTCCCTATATCCCAAAGAATAATCCTCCCTGTAACCCCAATACTAACCCTCCCTATAGCCCCAAGAATAACCCTCCCTGTAACCCCAATACTAACCCTCCCTATAGCCCCAAGAATTACCCTCCATGTAACCCCGATACTATCCCTCCCTATATCCCCAAGAATAACCCTCCATGTAACCCCATTACTAACCCTCCCTATATCCCCAGGAATAACCATCCTTGTAACCCAATACTATCCCTCCCTATATCCCCAAGAATAACCCTCCCTGTAAACCCAATACTAACCCTCCCTATATCCCCAAGAGTAACCCTCCATGTAACCCCAATAATATACCTCCCTATATCCCCAAGAATAACCCTCCATGTAACCCCAATGCTATCCCTTCCTATAGCCCCAAGAATAACTCTCCCTGTAACCCCAATACTAACCCTCCCTTTATCTCCAAGAATAACCCTCCCTGTAACCCCAATACTATCCCTCCCTATATCCCCAAGAATAACCCTCCGTGTAACCCCAATACTAACCTTCCCTATATCCCCAAGAATAACCCCCTGTAACCCCAATACTAACCCTCCCTATATCCCCAAGAATAACCCTCCCAGTAACCCCAATACTAACTCTTCCTATATCCCCAAGAGTAACCCTCCCTGTAACCCCAATACTATCCCTTCCTATATCTCCAAGAATAACCCTCCCTATATCCCCAAGAATAACCCCCCCTGTAACCCCAATACTCTCCCTCCCTATATCCTCAAGAATAATCCCCCTGTAACCCCAATACTATCCCTCCCTATATTCCCAAGAATAACCCACCCTGTAACCCCAATAATAACCCTCTCTATAGCCCCAAGAATAACCCTCCCTGTAACCCAATTTCTAACCCTCCCTATATCCACAAGAATAACCCTCCCTGTAACCCCAATACTATCCCTCCTTATATCCCCAAGAATAACCCTCCCTGTAACCCCAATACTCTCCCTCCCTATACCCCCAAGAATAATCCCCCTGTAACCCCAATACTAACCATCCCTTTATCCCCAAGAATAACCCTCCCTGTAACCCCAATACTATCCCTCCCTATATCCCCAAGAACAGTGGTGACCCATCCATACGGGGCGCATGGGCGCGGCCTCCCCTCCCAGCAGTCACAAAAAAATAATTTAAAAAAATAAATATTTTTTTTTTTTTTAAAGGTCCCTTAAAAAAAAAACTTGAAAATGTTCTTTAAGTACACTGTGTTGGGGGCACCGGACACAGTGCACTATTGGAAGTGCCACATCAATGCAATCACAAGATTGCAGACAAGGCGCTTAATTTGCAGGCTTTTGACCTGCTTTGCGGCGCAATCAAAAGCGCCCAACAGTGGTATTACTATGGGCGGGAGCTTTGTTGTTAAGAGTGAAGAGGTTACTTCCGGTTTCCCTGTTCCAGGGAACCCGGAAGTGACGTTGGCAGCTCCGTGGAACGCATGGCACAAGCGGAGCTGCCTGTAAGGTAAGTGAGGCTCAGGGCTGCATTTGATGGGGCACAGTGAGGCTGCATTAGATCGGGCACAGTGACGCTGCATTAGATGGGGCACAGTGAGGCTGCATTAGATCGGGCACAGTGGCTGCATATGATGGGCACAGTAGCTGTATTTGATGGGGCACAGTGGAAGCATTTGATGGCACAGTGGGAGCATTTGATATGGCATAGTGGCTGCGTGTGATGGGCACAGTGGCTGCGTTTGATGGCACAGTAGTGGCAATTGATGGGCACAGTGGCTGCGTTTGGCACAGTGGCTGTGTTTGATGTTACAGTGGCCGCAATTGGTGGGCACAGTGGCTGCGTTTTATGGCACAGTGGCTGTGTTTGATGGGGCACAGTGGCTGCATAAGATGGGCACAGTGGCTGCATAAGATGGGCACAGTGGCTGCATATGATGGGACCAGTAGCTGTATTTGATGGGGCACAGTGGCAGCATTTGATGGCACAGTGGCAGCATTTGATGGCACAGTGGCAGCATTTGATGGCACAGTGGCAGCATTTGATGGCACAGTGGGAGAATGTGATATGGCACAGTGGTTGCATTTGATGAGCACAGTGGCTGCATTTGATGGCACAGTGGTGGCAATTGATGGGCACAGTGGCTGCGTTTGGCACAGTGGCTGTGTTTGATGGTACAGTGGCGGCAATTGATGGGCACAGTGGCTGTGTTTGATGGCACAGTGGCTGCATTTGATGGGCACAGTGGCTGTGTTTGATGGGCGCAGTGGCTGCGTTTGATGGGCGCAGTGGCTGCGTTTGATGGCACAGTGAGGCTGCAATTGATGGGGTTTTTTTTCAGAATTTTTCAATTTGTTTGCGCCCCCCCAAAAAATTTTGAGCACCAGCCACCACTGCCCAAGAATAACCCTCCATGAAACATGTAACCACAATACTCTCCCTCCCTATATCCCCAAGAATAACCCTCCCTGTAACCCCAATACTATCCCTCCCTATATCCCCAGGAATTCCCCTCCATGTAACCCCAATACTATCCCTCCCTATATCCCCAAGAGTAACCCTCCCTATATCCCCAATTCTTTCCCTCCCTATGTAGTGATGTGAACTGTAACCAGAAAGTTTCATATCTTCCATGTTTTGAATATTGTTGAACCCGTGATTATTTGACAGCCAGTGACCCCATACCTGTGCACCAGCAGAGTGAGTTATGGGGTGTATAGTCCTTCTGGAATATGCTGCTATATATTCCCGTACTCTAATGCCCCATATGCACGATCGGACTTTCCGAAAACACAACCGTGGAATTTTGTTTGAAAGTTGTTGGATCCAACTTGTCTTGCATACACACGGTCACACAAATGTTGGCCAACAATTACGAATGTAGTGACGTACAAGACGTACGGCGAGCCAATAAAAAGGAAGTTCAATAGTCATGTGATATCTCCATTACGAACGCTAGTTTTACAAGACTGATCGCTTATGACTCGTACTTGTGCGTCAGACTTGTGTACACACGATCGGAAAGTCCAACAACAAAATTTTGTTGACGGAAAATTTGAGAACCTGCTAACAAACATTTGTTTGTGGAAAGTCCGACAACAAATGTTCTATAGAGCATACACAGTCGGACCTTCCGCCAACAAGCTCACATCCATCATTTCTCATCGGAAAATCAGATCGTGTGTACGTGGCATATGACTACAAATCCCAGAGACCCTTGCAGTGGCCTGAAGGTTGCTGGGAGGCATGATAAAAGTAGATTATGAAGCCAAGGTACGCTCTCTTCCTCCTGGGCCTGACATAATATGGAAAAAGAATTAGGTTTACAATTACAAATTATACTTGCCTGCTCTCTATAATAGTTTTGCATAGAGCAGCCCCAATCCTCCCCTTCTTGGGTTCCTTGCTGGTGCTCCTGGCTCCTCCCCCTTGCCCAGTGCACCCCATAGAAAGCCGCTTGCTATGCTGTCCATTAAAGTACAGAGCATGGCCCCACTCCCCTGCTGTCTGCTTACTGGCTTTGATTGGCTCCCACTGCTGTCTCTCTGTCCAGTGAGGAGACAGAGAGCTACTGCTCTCAGGCACAGCGCTGGATCCAGATCAAGCTCAAGTAAGTATTTAGAGGGGGGCTGGGAGGAGTTGCAAATAGGTTTTTTCCTCCCACTCTACAAAGACATTCCTCACATTGGTGGTGCAGTGGTGAGCATAGCTGCTTATCCATACCTGAGGATGTCACAAGGGTGTGACATAACGCGTAGGACGCAAAAAATGTAACCGGAAGTCGTTTACCGTGAACAGGAAGTTTACCGCGAACTGGAAGTTATTACCGCTGACCGGAAGTGACGTATGAGGTGGCGGAAAACGCCGTTTCTGGTCTCTGTTTGGCTTATCCTCCATCTTTTTGATGTAAGCACATTTTTTATTTTTATAAACTGTGTTTTTTGTGGTAATACACCATTGGAGGCATTTTTTTCCATGTGGATTCGGATACCGGGCTGGAGGTGACCATTATTCTTTCCATCAAGTACCCGTCCCTATCCTGATTGAGTCTGGGCCCCGACATCGAGGTGTTTGTCCTAGTAATGGATTAAGGCATTTATCTATGCCCTCGAGGTAACAGCATTGAGGGCACATAGAAGGAGTGTTGTTACCATTTGAATTACAGTCAACATACTATGCTTTCTTCTATCTGATGGTGAAGATTCCTGGAATTTTTTGCACAGTGGATTTTATTTTGAACTTTGGTATCTTATTTGATACACTTGCTGCAACTCGCACACTTCATTTGATACACCTGTTGCAACTTGCACACTTGACACTTTATTTGATACACCTGCTGCAACTTGCACATTTTTTTGAACATTTTTTGAACACTTTTGCATTTTTTATGGATTATTTTTGCACATTGTAGCACCTTGTTGTAATAGTTTGTTATCGGTGTGAAGTTCTATATCAACCTGTCTTTGTTTTCATATACACGTGATTTTATTTTATCATCATTGGTTTCTCTTTCTAGTTAGATATTGTCATTGAGGAAAGATCACATATAATTATTTATATACACTTTATTGACACTAGGTGAATTGTGATCACCGTTGGAATTTGCAGCATTTCCATTTTTTCTTCTTTTTTAATTTATTCACTTTAATAGCGCAAAGGTCCTCTTAATTATATTATATGTTGTGGTTTTGTCAGGATGTCATTCTCTTTTGGAAAAAGCAGATCAGGTCTAGATCTATTACATGCCTACCTGTACGCCTTTTTATGGCAAGTTTAAGAATAGCCACGTTTGAGCAGATGATTTATTAAAGCGCCGGCCTCAATTTTGAAAGAGTCAAATGTAGAGCAGATCCTCTTGAGCCTGAGGTACTGACCGTATGGAATAGAACAAATCAGCGATTGAGGATGGGCACTAGAAGCATGGAGGATGGTGTTTCCCGCAGTGGGCTTCTGAAAAAGCTCACTGGAGAGACCACCATCCTCATTTTTCTGAACGGTGACATCCAAAAATAGTAATCTTGGTAACACTGTAAGACATTGTAAAGTGTAAATTGAAGGCATTCTTGTTGATGGCCAACATAAATACATTCAAACTTTCAATGGAGCCCTCCCAAATAACAAACACGTCGTCTATATAATGATACCAAGTGGTGATGTTGCTCATCAGTGGAACCAAATCCTCATCATGCAAGAGAGAACGCTCCTACTCCCCCAGGTACAGGTTCGCATAGGAGGTGGCACAAAATGTCCCCAGAGCGACCCCCTGTACCTGTACCTGGAGGTAGTGGGACCCATCAAAAGTAAAAGTGTTTTGTGTTAGAATAAATTCAAGAGCTGATATAATAAATTGATGGATTTTTTTGTCGTCTCTATGTGACTGGGAGAGTGTATGTTGTATGGCCACTATTCCAAGATGGTGCGGGATGGAACTATATAATGTTTCAACATCAATATCCAGTAATAGACTGGATTTAGGAAGACATTTTCAAGAATCTGTAAGAAATGTATAGTATCTTTTATGAAAGACGGGAGGTTTTTATTTTAAATTATCAGTAATGCTCACTCTGCCTGAGATGATGGGTCTTCCGGGAGGGAGAGGGGTTTGTTTGTGGAATTTTGGTAAACAATACAGCGTGGGGATCCTAGGGTACTTGGTGCGAATAAACTCCCATATACCCCTATCGAATATGCCACGGGAAAAGGCATCATCGACAAGCATATAGAATGCCTCATAGAACTTGTCAATTGTATTTCTTATGATTCTTTTATACCAAGCTTCATTTTGTAAGATTTTCAAGCACATTTTATATTGCATGTTGGACATAATGACTATGTTGCCACCCTTGTCAGCCTGTTTAATTGTGAGAGAGTGTTGTGCGCAGAGTAAACATAGTGCAGCAGTCTCTTGCTGAGAGAGATTTCCACCTCATTTATGCTTATGCATTTTTTTAATATCATTAGTGACACAATTAACAAATGTTGCCAAATTCAGGTTTTTAGACAATGGGGGAAATTTTTTAGATTTAGATTTAAAAGATCCATGTAAACGCTTGGGTACATTTACATGTGGGGACTGTACCATATGTCAATATATGGATACTAGACCTCACATTATGTGACTAACTACAGACAACCCAGACCTACTCTTTGGTAGACACGTTAGGGACCTTCATGGTGGCAAAACCCATAAAATTTCTTTCATAATCCTTGATAGGATTCATCCAAATGCGAGAGGCGAAGAATGGAATAAACTCCTTCTCCAGAGAGAATCTCGTTGGATTATGGAGTTATGTGCCACCAATGTACCAGGCCTTAATAGTGTTTTAAGCTATAGACCTTTTCTTGAGGGGTTTAGCTCTGGGGTATGTGAAAAGGATATGTAAATTGACGATTAAGATTTTGCAAATTTTTTTTTTTTTTGAGAATGCCATTTTCTGTAATGCCACAAATTGCAATGTATAATCAGAATCTGTTGTTATGAGATATTAACTTTGCAGGTTCTTCTGCACACTTTTCTCCTAACAATGAGATAAACTTTGAATTGATGTGATGTGTGCCTTGCTTGCTGGTGGTGACTGCATCATCCCTTGAGGGTGGGAAAGCATTTGTTTGCCGTGCCTACCCAATGCGCGCCCTTACCACCATTTATTTAGAATATTATGACCTGTATTTTATTTATATCAAGTGTCATTTTTAATGGGTTTATCTTTTTTGTAATGTAGTGATAAGTTGAGCTGTCCGTACTATGTATGTTAATATTGACAACTCCGCCTGCTTTATGTACATTCATTACTTTGTTGTGATGATGCCGTCTTCTTCTGTGGCACATGCGCGTCATCGACACTCCGATTTGTTTACCAGTAGAAAGTTGTTGTCATGACGCCTTTTCATTGGCGTGCATGCGCGATTGTATACACAGCTGTCGTATGACTTGACGCCCTTGATGACACCGCCCCTGTTCTTTTTGACGTGGTTACATGCTGTGCATTATCTTAATATCACCACAGCTGTTGTTTGGCTCTCACTGCGCAGATACCGGTATCTCCTCAGCCTACATAAAGCCCCTCGTTAGAATGTTTAATGTCACTGCTGTTCCCTGATGGAAGGATCTCCTCACACGCTGTTGACGGCATCCTTAGGTATATAGATGGACCTTTTGACTGAACTTTGTCCTTGTCTCCTTTTTGATAGTCCACATTAGTTTATGTCTGTTTTGACAGGACCAGAATTACTATTATATTTTTGCTTAGACTAATGCCTTTGTTTTTGCTTGGCCATTAGCACTGCATACTAAGCTTACTGCAGCACTTTTAGAGACAGAATAGAATAATGTTTATTTATTTATTCTTTTTTTCTTTTTGTTATCCTTGGGCAATGATGACATTGACTTTTTATGCCCTGACTGGAGGATAACATTTATATGCCTCTAATTTATATTTTGATGGCTAATTGTCAGTTGACCCATGCCATTCATTAAACTCACTTTAGTATATTAAATATCTAAATCCATTTATATATAGCTAAATATTGTTATATTACATTTTTATTATTCTCATTTTTTCTTGTCAATTTATAGAAACCACACAGGCACTACTATTCCCTCTTTTGACTACTTATACATTCATATGTGGATATGCTGCAATTAAAAACATCCGGCTTTGGGTGCCTTTTGACAGCTAATACTGGAACCCAGTGGTTACCAATCATTACTTGGTCCTAAAGATTGCCTTAGCCTGACGTTTGAACTCTACCTTCTTCTACTCTCAGTGTACATCCAGCAGTGAATCTACTTCTTTTTGACACCAAGTTACATTTGTTTTTCTATATTTGGTGGTGAGGCCATGACCGCGTGGGTGGTGGGTGGTTTGGCAATTGCTTCCCCGCCCTCAACGATGCTCACCACATGCCCCTTCTCCCTATGTTTCTCAATGCTAATGTATGTTTTTGTTATAGATGTACATTGTTCTCCACAAGGGAATGCCCCTGAAGAAAGGACAAGATCTTGAAATGCATTGGGCGTAATCTCTATTCAGGAGACAATACCAGTGTCACTCTGTATTTATTGTATTTTTTGATATTGTTCTTAAATAGTCAATCGCAGTGTTATGTATATATTGACTTTTTATCCTAACACATTTGGTTTCATACCTATACTTAGTTGCCTTTAAAGTCCCAACCCTCCTTGGGGGACCTTTCTTTACATATCTATGTGTGGGATGTCGGCAATGCTTTAGTCCACTTTTGGTGAAATGTCTTTTTGAGTTATTTGGGGTGTAGAGGGGTCAGAGTGCTGAGGGGATATCTGGGATGTAGAGGGGTCAGAGTGCTAAGGGGATATCTGGGGTGTACAGGGGTCAGAGTGCTGGGGGGCATATCTGGGATGTAGAGTGGTCAGAGTGCTGGGGGGATATCTGGGATGTAAAGGGGGTCACAGTGCTGGGAGGATATCTGGGATGTAGAGAGGTCAGAGTGCTTGGAGGATATCTGGGGTGTAGAGGGATCAGAGTGCTGGTCAGAGTGCTGGGGGGATATCTGGGATGTAGAGGGGGTCACAGTTTCACAGGGTCACAGTGTACAGAATGATTGTTCATGTAGTTAATACGGAGCTCTACCCAAAAGGGGAAGCTCCGCTTGACTGCCTCCTACCTACTTGATGTTTGTTACCCTGCACTGTCTCCATTGTAGGGGCCCCAGAGCATTACTTTGCTCAGGGGCCCATGATGCTATTAAGACGGCCCTGGTCTTAACCTGTAGGGTTCAATATTGAGTTGGCCCACCCTTTGCAGTTATAACAGCTTCAACTCCTTTGGGAAGACTGTCCACAAGGTTTAGGAGTGTGTCTATGGGAATGTTTGACCATTCTTCCAGAAGTACATTTGTGAGGTCAGGCACTGATGTGAACAAGAAGGCCTGGCTTGCAGTCTCTGTTCTAATTCATCCCAAAGGTGTTCTATAGGGTTGAGGTCAGAAATCTGTGCAGGCCGTTCAAGTTCCTCCACCCCAAACTTGCTCATCCATGTCTTTATGGACCTTGTTTGTGCAGTGCGCAGTCATGTTGGAACAAAAAAAGGGGCCATCTCAAAATTGTTACCACAAAGTTGGGAGCATGATATTGTCCAAAATGTCTTGGTATGCTGATGCCTTAAGAGTTCCCTTCACTGGAACTATGGGGCCAAGCCCAACCCCTGAAAAACAACCCCACACCATAATCTCCCCTCCACCAAATGATTTGGACCCAAGCACAAAGCAAGGTCTATAAAGACATGGATGAGCCAGTTTAAGGTGGAGGAACGTGATGGGCCTGCACAGAGTCCTGACCGCAATTCAATAGAACACCTTTGAGATGAATTATAGCTCAGACTGCGAGGCAGGCCTTCTCGCCCACATCAGTGCCTGACCTTACAAATGCGCTTCTGGAAAAATGGTCAAACATTATCATAGACATGCTGCTAAACCATGTGGCAGCCTTCCCAGAAGAGTTAAAGCTGTTATAGTTGCAAGGGGTAAGCCAACTCAATATTGAACCCTACGGACTAAGACTGGGATGCCATTAAAGTTCATGTGCGTGTAAAGGCAGGTGTCCCAATACTTTTGGCACCTTATATATCCGAGCGGCAAAACGAAAAAGTTCAGCCATTGGTAACACTAGGAAGGTGTTAAAGCTGCAAACAATTACCATTACAGGGGGATGGCAATTACACACACACCTGCTTTTTAACCTTTACAATTAAAACTCCATAGAGTCATCATGGTGCCATCTTGTGGACAAACTTGATATTACTTCAGAGTAATGGATTTTTATTACATTACCCTTACTATTCAAAAACTTTATTAAAAAACATTAAAAGAGGTGGGGGGAAAAAACAATGACTAAAGATTCATTCGAATCACCCTTCAGCAACTGAAATCACATAAACCTCTATATCAATAAAAAATAATAATAAAGAGAGGAGGAATTTAAATATATTTCAATCAAAATTTTTCTATATATTCAGAAATATATTCTATATTCAGAAATCACAATCTGAATACTGTATCTCCATTCCGACCATATCATAGAATAGCGAAAACCCCATTATAAAAAAAGGGGGGGACATTAACTTTAAGAGGAATTTAAGAAAAAAAGGAAAAATTACACACACACCTGCTTTTTAACCTTTACAATTAAAACTCCATAGAGTCATCATGGTGCCATCTTGTGGACAAACTTGATATTACTTCAGAGTAGTGGATTTTTATTACATTACCCTTGCTATTCAAAAATTTTAATAAAAAACATTAAAAGAGGTGGGGGGAAAAACCAATGACTAAAGATTCATTCGAATCACCCTTCAGCAACTGAAATCACATAAACCTCTATATCAATAAAAAATAAAAAATAATAATAAAGAGAGGAGGAATTTAAATATATTTCAATCAAAATTTTCTATATATTCAGAAATATATTCTATATTCAGAAATCACAATCTGAATACTGTATCTCCATTCCGACCATATCATAGAATAGCGAAAACCCCATTATAAAAAAGGGGGGAACATTAACTTTAAGAGGAATTTAAGAAAAAAAGGAAAAATTACAACAAAAGAAGGAAGAAAGACAGGAGAGGGGACATCAACTGTTATTAATAAAACAGTTCATGTCCCACTCTACATTAAGGCCCATAGGTACATGACAGCCCAGACGGTATATCCAGTTAGTCTCACTCCTGGATATACAACGTCTACTGTTGCTCCCTCGCCAGTGTGGTATATATTTCTCCAAGGCAAAAAATGTCGTGCCTGTGGGGTCCCTGTCATGCTTAAGGTCATAATGTTTTGAAACATTATGTTTGTCAAAACCCCTTCGTATATTGGCGATGTGTTCACCCAATCTGACTTGTAACTTCCTGGTAGTACGCCCTACATATTCTAACCCGCAAGGGCACCTCAAAAGATATACTACACATCTTGTGGTACAGGTGATAAAAGATCTAATCGGATATGTCATACCTGTCCCAGTTGATGTGAACTCAGTTAGTTTCCTACCCTTAAACTCATTAATTTTACAAACTTGACATTTTTTGCAAGGAAAAAAACCTTTTAGATCACCAAAAAAGGTGGGTCTTGTGGGTGGATCCGGGACGTTAGGTGCTATAAAATGCCTAAGGTTTGAGGCTCCCCTGAATAATACGCAAGGCTTATCTGCCAGCAAAGGCCCCAAGACCCTATCATTTTTTATAATGGGCCAATGTCTCTTAATTATTAGTTTTATGGCCCAGTGTTGACTGGAGTAAGTAGTCAAAAAGGCCAAACCAAAATCCTCTCTGTTCTCTACTTGTGGTTGATTATCAACTAAAAGGGACTGGCGATCTCTATTTCCCACTTCTGCTATTATTAAATCTAGAGTCTGATTTTCATAGCCCTTGGTCAAAAATCTAGATTTAAGAACCAAGGCCTCTTTTTTGTAATCCTCTAGATTAGTGCAGTTGCGCCTGAGTCGCAAAAATTGTCCCTTAGGGACTGCTGATAGCCAGGAACGGTGATGGCAAGAGTCTAATGGAATGTACCCGTTCCTGTCTGTTGTTTTGAAGTACGTAGATGTAATAAGCCTCCCATTTTCTATGGTTATTTTCAAATCCAAAAAATGAATCTGCGAAGCATTCACTTCATGTGTAAGGACAATACCCCTATCGTTATTGTTCAAAAATGATAAAAAGGCCATGACAGATTCAATGTCACCGTCCCATATGAAAAGGACATCATCAATGAACCTTTTCCATAGGATCAGCTCATCGCGTCTCACATTCAAAACCACATCCTCCTCCCACTTGGCCATGAATAAGTTAGCCATGCTCGGAGCAAATTTTGCTCCCATGGCTACTCCCTTTATTTGTAGGTAGTGAGTACCACTATACCAAAAGTAATTGTGCTTCATCGAAAAGTCCAGTAGCTCCAACACGAATTTACTCTGCGTGATGGAGATACTGGAGTCTCGATAAAGGAAATGCTGCACCGCTTCAAGGCCTAAGCGATGGGAGATAGCCGTATAGAGTGATGCTACATCTGCGGTTACCAGCAGATATGAAGACTTCCACTCTATCTCACCTAGTAAGTTGATGACATGTTTAGTGTCTTTTAGGAAGGAGGGGGTCCCCATCACCAGTGGTTGTAAGTACTTATCAATGTACTTACCGACTCGTGATGTGACTGAGTCAATCCCACTGATGATGGGTCTTCCAGGGGGATTGACCAAGGTTTTATGTATCTTAGGCAATATATATATAATTGGCAGCCGTGGTGCCAAAGGCACCAGATATTCTCTCTCCTTTTTGTTCAGAATGCCCATATCTGAGCCCTTCTGAACCAAGGCTTTTAAATTTTGTTTAAATTTTGAAGTGGGGTCTGCGGGCAAGGGGGAGTATGTCTCAGAATCAGAGAGGATCCGTATCATTTCATTAGAATATGACTCTTTATCTAAGACAACAATGGCCCCTCCCTTGTCCGCAGGGTGAACCACTATGTCCTTCCTCTTACAAAGAGATTCCATTCCAACCTTAATGTCCTGTTTAGATCGAATAACTCTTGTATTCAAACTTGCCAAATCTTTAATAACCAGATCCCGGAAAATATTGACATTAGGCGCCAAATTCCCTGGGGGGTTGAAAAGTGAGGCGTTGGACAAGTTTGAATGAACGATAGTAGAGGTTTCCCTCATTGATTGTCTGGTTGGATTGCTCATAAGATACCTTTTGATATTTAGTCTCCTTGTATACTTATGGACATCTATGAAGGTTTGGAACTTATTCAGATTCCGTTCTGGGGCAAATTTTAACCCTTTACTTAAAGTCAAAAGTTCTTCCTTAGTTAACTCCTTATTGCTAAGATTAATAATACCATTAGTATCTAGGTCCTTCTTCTTTTTGGAGTAAAGATTCCTCCCCCCTCTGCTCCCTCTCTTCCGTCTCCATTTTCTTTTCACTACCAGGAAGTTACAAGTCAGATTGGGTGAACACATCGCCAATATACGAAGGGGTTTTGACAAACATAATGTTTCAAAACATTATGACCTTAAGCATGACAGGGACCCCACAGGCACGACATTTTTTGCCTTGGAGAAATATATACCACACTGGCGAGGGAGCAACAGTAGACGTTGTATATCCAGGAGTGAGACAAACTGGATATACAGTCTGGGCTGTCATGTACCTATGGGCCTTAATGTAGAGTGGGACATCAACTGTTTTATTAATAACAGTTGATGTCCCCTCTCCTGTCTTTCTTCCTTCTTTTGTTGTAATTTTTCCTTTTTTTCTTAAATTCCTCTTAAAGTTAATGTTCCCCCCTTTTTTATAATGGGGTTTTCGCTATTCTATGATATGGTCGGAATGGAGATACAGTATTCAGATTGTGATTTCTGAATATAGAATATATTTCTGAATATATAGAAAATTTTGATTGAAATATATTTAAATTCCTCCTCTCTTTATTATTATTTTTTATTTTTTATTGATATAGAGGTTTATGTGATTTCAGTTGCTGAAGGGTGATTCGAATGAATCTTTAGTCATTGGTTTTTCCCCCCACCTCTTTTAATGTTTTTTATTAAAATTTTTGAATAGCAAGGGTAATGTAATAAAAATCCACTACTCTGAAGTAATATCAAGTTTGTCCACAAGATGGCACCATGATGACTCTATGGAGTTTTAATTGTAAAGGTTAAAAAGCAGGTGTGTGTGTAATTTTTCCTTTTTTTCTTAAATTCCTCTTAAAGTTAATGTCCCCCCCTTTTTTTATAATGGGGTTTTCGCTATTCTATGATATGGTCGGAATGGAGATACAGTATTCAGATTGTGATTTCTGAATATAGAATATATTTCTGAATATATAGAAAAATTTTGATTGAAATATATTTAAATTCCTCCTCTCTTTATTATTATTTTTTATTGATATAGAGGTTTATGTGATTTCAGTTGCTGAAGGGTGATTCGAATGAATCTTTAGTCATTGGTTTTTCCCCCCACCTCTTTTAATGTTTTTTAATAAAGTTTTTGAATAGTAAGGGTAATGTAATAAAAATCCATTACTCTGAAGTAATATCAAGTTTGTCCACAAGATGGCACCATGATGACTCTATGGAGTTTTAATTGTAAAGGTTAAAAAGCAGGAGTGTGTGTAATTGCCATCCCCCTGTAATGGTAATTGTTTGCAGCTTTAACACCTTCCTAGTGTTACCAATGGCTGAACTTTTTCGTTTTGCCGCTCGGATATATAAGGTGCATGCGCAGACGTGCGGGCGTGCCCCTGATGATGTCATTTCTGACGAAACGGCCGTAGGATTGACACGCTCGTACCGACGGCGCATGCGAGAAGTTTCGTTTTAAAGCTGTATTGGTTCCTTGCAAGGAAAAGTGTTTTTATGGATGCCAGTGAGGCGACTTTTAATAAACAAGAGATAAAACGTTCTACACCATTGGAGTTTTCTCTTTTCTTTTAAACACGGTGAGAGCTCTCTTCCCTGATTGTACCGCTGTCTGGAAGCCTGTGGCGATCGTTTGTGGATCTACATCCATCATCCCAGCTAAAGTTCCAGCCGCTGTGGAGGGCAAACCCCAAGCTATTAGCTCTATGCCTCTGATTAGAGGCTATCCGGTAAGCCTTCAATCTTTACCAGGTGACGGGATTTCAACACGGTGACAGTCACGGATTTATTATTCATAGAAAGTCACATTTAATTGCTTTTTTGGACATTTGTTTTGACATAATTTTTGCATCTTTGGACTTTTTCTAAATGTGTGGATAAAAAACTGGGAATAGTCACGCATATATATCACTATAGTAAAGCATCCATGTTATTGTTCACGCATATATATCACTATAGTGAAGCATTCATGTTATTGTTTATTTTTCTTTTTTTCTTTTACCACATATGAAAGTTGTTGGTACTTTAATAGTAATATCAATTTTTGTTGTATTTTTGCAATTATATCCAGCGCTGTGCTTTTTGTTATATCTATTTAGTAGTGCCCTTATCAAGGTATAGTGCATAGCTGCAGGATTTTCCTTCACGGGTGATATTCACCAAGTTACTGTTTGTACACCTAGCGCAAATTTTTTCTTTAGAAACATCAATATTACGTTGGCTCACCCTTTGCTGCTATAACAGCTTCAACTCTTCTGGAAAGGCTGTCCACAAGGTTTTAGGAGTGTGTCTATGGGAATGTTTGACCATTCTTCCAGAAGCGCATTTGTGAGGTTAGGCACTGATGTGGCTCGAGAAGGCCTGGCTCACAGTCTCTGCTCTAATTCATCCCAAAGGTGTTCTATCAGGTTGAGGTCATGGCTCTGTGCAGGCCACTTAAGTTTCTTTTACCCCAAACTCACTCATCCTTTATGGACATGCCAATAAAATTCATGTGTGTGTAAAGGTAGGCGTCACAATACTTTTGGTAATATAGTGTATACAGGTAGAAACTTGAGTAGGTATAAAAGCTGGAGTATCACATTCATTTTTAAAAATGTTACATCTTCCGAACCAGGAGAAGGCAAGATTGCTCCAAGTGCTAAGATCTCAAAGTAAAGAGTTCAAAAGTGGGAGGTAGTTCAATTTGAATATCAAGCTAGGATCTGCAGGTATATTCATTTTGTTCAATAAGTTTTACTTGAAGAGAAAGGTACAGTTTACAATGAAATAACAGTATATATTCCCAAGTGGATATTTCAGTAAACGTAGAGAGCCTCCTTGCATAAAGAGAACTCGGGAAATTTTAAGTCATAAAAGTTGAAACATTGGATACCTAGTTCTGTTCAGCAAACATAATCCAGTATGACACATAATAGCAATAACTCTTATGGCGCACACACACGATCGGAAATTTGGCCAGCAAAAGACCAATGAGAGCTTTTGGTCGGAAAATGCGACCGTGTGTATGCTCCATCAGACTTTTGCTGGTGGAATTCCCAGCAAAAGATTGAGAGCAGGTTCTCAATTTTTCGGTCGGAAAAAGATCCTATCCAAAAAATGCGATCGTCTGTACAAATTCCGACGCGCAAAATTCCTACGGACACTCGGAAACAATTCGACGCATGCTCGGAAGCATTGAACTTCATTTTCTTGGCTCGACTTAGTGTTGTACGTCACCGCGTTCTTGACAGTCGAAAGTTCAGAGAACTTTTGTGTGACCGTGTGTATGCAAGGCAAGCTTGAGCGGAATTCCGTCGGAAAAACCATCCAAGTTTTTTCAGACGGAAAATCCACTCGTGTGTACGCGGCATTAAAGTCAGGTAGAGCAAGACCCCCTTCCTGTTTATGTTTAAAATGTTGGGTTCTAGAAATTCTGGGACGTTTGCGATACCAAACATACTTACATACTAATGACCTCAACACATTGAAGAAATTCACAGGGATCTTGTAAGGGATCATTTGGAAAGTAAACAGCAGCCTGGGTAAAATGTTCATCTTCACAACGTTGATCCTCCCCAACCATGAGTGTGCTAGCTGGGTCCATTTATGCAGGTCCGATTGGATCGAATATACCGTATATACTCGAGTATAAGTCGAATTTTTCAGCACATTATTTAGTGCTGAAAGTGCCCCCCTCGACTTATACTCGAGTCAAGCACTTTTCTGCAGCAAAAAATTTCATTTTCCGAACCGAATTTGGGGCCCCGTATCTCAGGGCCACTTGGTGCTAGGAACTCCAAATTTGGTGTGCAAACCCAGTGGACCTGGTACCACAACATATCCAAAGCTGAAGTTCCTAGCACTAAGTGGCCCCGAGATACGGGGCCACAAAATCGGTTCGGAAAATGTCATTCTCTGCTGCAGAAAAGTGCTTGACATTTTCTGAACCGAGTTTGAGGCCCCATATCTCAGGGCCACTTAGTGCTAGGAACCCCAAATTTGGTGTGCAAACCCAGTGGACCTGGTACCATAACATATCCAATGCTGAAGTCCCTAGCACTAAGTGGCCCTGAGATACAGGGCCCCCAAACTGGTTCGGAAAATGTCATTCTCTGCTGTAGAAAAGTGCTTGACATTTTCTGAACTGATATTTGGGGCCCTGTATCTCGGGGCCACTTGGTGCTAGAAACCCCAGCTTTGGAAATTTTATGGTGCTAGTTCCACTGGGTTTGCACACCAAATTTGGGGTTCTTAGCACTAAGTGGCCCTAAGATACAGGGCCCCAAATGTGGTCAACTGTGTCCATCTGCTGCAATGTCATTTCGGGACCCTTTGGGTTCAGAGACCCCAAATTTTGGCTGCAGCTAGGGGGCATCTAGGAACCCTTAACTACCAAGTTTGAAGTTCAGGGGACCTATGGCTGCAAATGGGCACAGTGAGGCTGCAAATGGGCATTGTTGACCCTCTTTTCCACTTACAGTAGCTGTGCATTTCTCACCCTCGTCTTATACTCGGGTCAATAAGTTTTTCCCATTTTTTTGTGGTAAATTAGGGCCTCGACTTATACTCGGAACGACTTATACTCGAGTATATACGGTAGTAATGGGATGAAGTTTACACAAAATAACAATGCTGGATTGGGGTGAAGAATATGCCAAGGTATTTCAGTGAATAGGGTTGCCAACTAAAGGGAAAGGATGGTTTTATATGAGATACCATTTTATGTGGGACCGAGATGTTCAGTATTTCCGATTTGGATAGGTTGATTTTAAAGTTGAAAATAGATCCGAACGTCACAAAGGACGAAATCAGGTTCGGGAGGGAGACAGTAGGCTGCTGAACATAAAATAATATGTCGTCTGCGTATGCCGCATATTTATGTTCTATGGCTCCCACTTTAATTCCGTGTATGTTGGGGTTATTTCATATCTTAGAGAGAAAGGGTTCTAAAGAGAGGGCAAATAACATAGGAGAGAGGGGACAACCCTGATGGGTACCATTGGATAAAGTGAAATGCTTGCTTAAAGTGCCATTGATTCGTAGTTTACCGCTGTGGATAAATTATAAAGTGCAGAAATCCGAGTTAACATGGAGGGGCCAATGCCCAGGAAATATAATGTCAACATCAGATATTTCCATTCCACCCTATCGAAAGCTTTTTCAGCATCTGTAGACAAAAGAAGGGTGGGCTGGGAAGATCTACAAATGCAAGAGATCAGGGACAGAGTTCTTAAAGAATTATCAGGGGCCTCCCTATCTGGGATAAATCCCGTCTGATCACTAGATATCCATTAAGGTAACAAGGCTAAGAACCTGTGCGCAATGGCTTTGGCATATAATTTGGCATCTAGGTTCAGTAAGGAAATTGGCCTATAACTGCCACAAATGCTGGGGTCTTTATCCGGTTTAGGGAGGATAGTGATGTGTGCATGAAGGGTTTCTGGTTGGAGAGCACTGCCTTCAGAGATCGAATTAGCATAGGATGCTAGTCGAGGGAGTACTGTGTCCGCGAAGGCATGGAAATATGCTACGGTCAGACCTTCCAGGCCTAGGGCCTTTCCACTAGCCATGGTTTTAAGTGCTGCTCGCAGTTCTGAGGCAGTGAGCTCTCCTTCCAGTGCTTCAAAAGTGGAAACAGGGAGCTTGGGTAGGTTAAGTTGGTGAGATATTCCTGAATAAGGCACTCTCTAGCTGACTTATCTATTGTAGTTTGATGGACATGATAGAGTTGCTGGTAAAAGGAACGGAATTCCTTGGCTATGGCATTAGTCTCATGTGAATAAGGAGGGAATTTGAGACTTTAAATGAGGCTATTGACATTGTGGAGGTGAATTGGTAAAAGAACATATTTATTGACATGGAAGGATGTAGAAAATACATATCGAGAACAGTTGAAAAGTATTGATCATACATATACACATACATATACACATATGGCATGGACATCAATGATACATAAATATATATCAACTTGGCAACACATGATAATGTAGAAAAATTGATAGATAAATTCTATAAATTCATATATATACTTGTCATCTGGGCGGCACATTGTATACACCATTTTATATCATTTCTTTTTACTGCAATGTGCCGCCCAGATGACATGTGTATATATGTGAATTTAAAGAATTTATCTATCAATCTTTCTACATTATCATGTGCTGCTAAGTTGATATATATTTATGTATCCTTGATGTCCATGTCATATGCCTTTATGTGGCTTTATTCTCATATACCAAGGTTTCCGAGGGCGTCTTAATTTTAGCTATAAAAGAGGCAGATTTTTTCTGTTGTGAATAGTAGTGAACGAGCAAGAAGCCAACTGGGTTTATTACCCCATTCGTACAGTTGTGAAATTATGCGGAAGTGACTTTTTTTCTTCTCTCTTCAGAGTCAGGGAATGATAAAGTGTCCGGGAGTGTAATGTTTTACGATTCCTCTCTAAGGATTCGATTTCCCGAATTAGTTACGATAGGAGATGCGCTCTCTCCCTTTTTTTTCTAGAGGCCATTTCTATGAGCTTCCCTCGAAAATGTGCCTTATGGGCCTCCCAGAGTACACCAGGGAAAATCTCAGGGGTCATATTCTCTTTAAAGTAAAGGGAGAGGTCATCACCAATTTGCTTTTTATCTATGTCTTCGGAGATAAGGGAGTCGTTTAATTTCCAGTTTGTGGTTTGTAGTAGTAGATTTTCAGCTTAAGACATATCGGAGCGTGATCGGATATCGTCAAAGTTTTGATTTTAGAGTGGAGTGATAGATCTAGGTGGTGATGTTCAAGGAAAAAATAATCTATCCACGAGTAGGAGCAATGGAGGTGGGAGTAATGTGTAAAGTCCTTTGTCCTCGGGTGCATCACCCTCCAAACATCCATGAGTTGAGCGTCATGGAATCGTTTGCGAATAAATGCTAAACATTTATGGGAAAGACTAGACTTGACCAGGGAAGTGTCTATGCTAGGTTCCAGAGGGCTGTTAAAATCCCCTGCCAGGATGATGCACCCGTGAGCAAAGTCCTTCAGTTTGGTGAGGGTAGATGCTATGAAACCCGCCTGATCATGGTTGGGGGTGTATACATTTGCCAAAGTGCAAGGTAAGTTACCCAGGTTGCCCTTTAAGAATATGTATCTACCAGAGGTATCGATCAATGCAGTTTCAAACGTAAAAGAGGTTCCTCAATGGAATCCAATGGCTACACCTTTTGCCTTATTGATATCTGAGAGGCTATAATGCCATGTTGGGTAATGTGGAGAAAAAAGCTTGACTGAAATAGTATAGTATGGGTAAGGTGAGTTTCCTGAAGGAAGACAATGTCCCCCTGCAAGCGTTTGAGTTCCCTAAAAAGATTATGTCTCTTACCAGGAGCACAAAGTCCCCTAACATTAAGGGATATCAGGTTTACAGTAGCCATTGGGGCCAACGGGGGGCCTCTCGATTCATAAACCACCTTGTGTCTGGTGATGAGGCAGGGGGGGGAAGAGACAGAGGAGGAGTAGAGATATAAGGAGCAAAAACGCAAATACAAGGCGGGACGAAAGAAAAGCAAATGTAGAACTTTAGTTAATGTACATTCATGTCCAAGATATGCATGCAAAAGACAGGGCGTCCACAGGACCCAATACTCTAGAGAACATCACCCAACAAAGAGCATTAACACGGAGGCATGGGGTCACAAGGAGCCCCGTGGAGGGGGGTAGGGCAGCTCCGGACATCAGTGCATCCCAAATAAAGATGTACACCATCTGAGTGCTCCGATGCAGGTGCAGTGCATATTACATTTATAGAGTGTGAAAATATAATTACAGGCATATTAACTAAATCCTAAACCTTATAATAGAAGCTAAAAAGTCTCAACCAAGCCATCGTTGGGCAGCAATTAGATCTTCCAACCAAACAGTAGGTGTAAGAAGAACAAACATGAACACCGAAGTGATACTTGCTTGTGGTAATAAGAGATAAAACCCCTGTTCAGGCATTACCCTATCTGTGGTGAAGAGCTCGGAGTGGCTGAGCGATGTTTCCGGGACACTTTCTGCCAGTGTACCTCAGATGTAGTAGGTATTGGAGGAATGGCATCCTGCCAGCCAAGGAGGGTTGATATTCAGATCCATGCAAAACTTGTCCAGGTTCTCAGGGAAGCAGAGAACAGCAGTTTTGCCATCTCTATTTGCTATGAGGGCACCTGAGAAGCCCCATCAGTAGTTGATAGAAGTAGAGCGCAGTTTATCCGTTAAGGGCTTGAGAGCTCCAGGGTCTCCCTGGCCAGATCAGGGAAGAAGGACAAGATGACTCCCTCAAATTCCAAGGTGGCTGCTTCTCTGGCCGTCCTCATGATAAGTTCTTTTTCCTCAAAATAATGGACCATGCAAATGACCTCCTGTGGGGTGTCAGATGACAGGTTGCGGGGACGGAGGGCCCGGTGAACTCTATCCAACTTTAGGGGGTGGTCTGCTGAGTTACGCAACAAGCTGTTGAAAATGCCATGGATAGAGGCAGGGAGATCATCATCTCTAGTCGCTTCAGGTAGGCCTTTGATCCAAATGTTATTCCCGTCGGTTGCGATTCTCTTGGTTTTCTATCTTTTAGAGGGCTATTCTGTGTGCGATGGAGAGGTTGCGGGTTGTAGACTGCAAGTCTCTGATAGCCGCCGCGTGGCGATCCAGCCACAGCTCTGATTCCTCCACCTGTACTAATACTTGTGAGAGGTCAGACCTGACCGCTGAGACCTCTTTCTTAATGGCTCTCTCCAGGCTGAGTAGCATGGATGCTAGCTCTGTTTTAGTGGCGAGACCGCTCATCAGTGCCCCAACTTCAGAGTGCTCCTATCCCTGTGGGAACCGGCAGATGAAACTGGAGACCGGTGTCTGGATTCAGGCTTATGCTAAGAGGCTGAGCCAGTGCCTGCACAACGCGGGAAACGACCTAGGCCATCCGTCTCAGGAGAATTGTCCAGTTTCGTGGCTAGGAATCGTTTGATTGAGCCTGAAGAGGTATTTTTCTTAGGCAGGGTCTTACCTGTTCTGCTGCCCATAGTGCTCAGTTAAAAAAAGGCTGCTTTATAGCGTGTTAATGCAGTTAGAATGAATACCAGAAGAAGCGTCCTCACTGCTTCATGCCAAAACTACGCCCCCTGCAGGTATATTCATGCCCAGGTACTATATAGATTGGGAATCCCATTGAAGTGGAAAATTAGGGTGGATAGACTTCAAGATAGGATCATCTAGGGATATATTTGGAGAAATTACACTCAGTGCTTTTGAAAGAGGCAAGTATGTCAGTGTATTAAGGTCTTCCATAGTTTGGATATCACTCACCCTGGCAAACCACTGTTGAAATATCGGTGGAGTAGATTGTTTACAGGTCCTAGAAATACATGCCCTGGCAGCATTTATTGGTAATGGAGTAACAAGGATTTCTTATAGCTTATCCGTGATATATGCATAAGATTGAGAAGGATGGCGGCCATCAAAGAATATACTTTAACGTGGTTGTAAAGGCATTATTTGCATGAAGGTAAAAAACCTTCAAGGTGCAGCTCCCCCTCAGCCCCCCTAATTCTTACCTAAGCCCGGTCTCGATCCAGCGATGTGCACAAGACCCAAGGTTCTCCCAGGTCTCTCCCTCCTGATTGGCTGAGATGCAGCAGCAGGAGTCATAGTGACTTGCTATGGGGGCACTCGACAAATTGGGAGGGGCCCAGAGCACTGGCGGGGGGATCCGAGAAGAAGAGGATCGGGGATGCCCTGTGCAAAACCACTGCACAGAGAAGATAAGTATGACATGTTTGTTATTTTTTTTAATAAAGATGTTTCCTTTTCTCAACATGGATGGTTGCTAGTGTTTTTATAAGTTTTCTATGTGTTCTCTGGTACTAACTTACCATCCAATGCCTTTTGTGACATTAATACCGGAACATTTTCTTCCTTCTAATAAGGTATGTCATTAAATTTCATGTTGTGCTGTGGTCCTAATCCTTTCATTTGTATTTTACATAACTGCTGTTTTTTTATGTAACCTGTTATGTATTGCAATTGGCACAATAAAAACTTATTTTGATTGGAAAAAAAAAATTACAATCACTTTGATTTGCTTTATTAACTCGGTGACTTGCTGCCAGAAGGTTTTTAGTATAGGACAGTCCCAGAAGACACATGAAATTGATTCTGTGTGTATGCCACAATGTCAGCAAGTGGGACTCTGCTGTGGAAATAGTTTGGCAAGGACTGATGGGGTCCTGTACTATCTTTCTACGATCTTGTAGGAGATCCCCTGATATTTATTACAGATGGAGGCTTTATGGGCAAAGAATAGTATTCTACTCTTCCATAAATTAGAACTGAAGGTCCTTCTCCCATTTTCTGTAGTAAGAAATCCATGGTCATTTTGTGATTGTGTAGTCACAAGATGTTGGGAAGAAAAATATAAAAAGTGGTACATAGCCCCAGTGTCCTGACAGACTTCCTCAAAAGATGACAATTTTCTAAGAAAATTATGGGGTTTAGGCAGGGAGTGCAAAAAATGGGATAATTGGTATTGGCGCCAAGCTTAAGCTGAGGGACATTATAAGCCTCAATAATAGAGGAAAAGCTGTTCCACTCATGGGCTGACAAGAATTCCGATGCCCTCATAGCCCCTCATTTAGTCTACATATGGGAGACTGTATCCACTTTATCCACTTGACGTGGGAGGAACACAGGGTGTCAAACAATAGGTGTCAAGGAAGATTATTGGGTGTTTGCGCAAAGATTTGGGCACATGTTGTCCATCCCATGGTACCCCAGCCAGTGTGACAGGAGAAGAGTCTTGCTCTAAGGAGACCCATAGTTTGAACTTACTATGTCTGCATAAGTCTAGCAATTGTGTCATAGGTACCACAGCATAGTAGAATGCTGGGTCCAGTAGGCCCACTTCTCCCCTCAATTTTGGCCTGACTAGGACGTCCCCACTTACACGAGTTGCTGTGTCCCACTAAATAAATCTGATGAATTCAGACCTTATGGAATGGAAGAAGGCACGCTGGACATATAGGTAGAGTCTTGAGTAGGGGTATAAAAGTTGGGGTATCACATTCATTTTTAAAACATTATATCTTCTGAACCAAGAGAAGGCAAGAGTGCTCCAATTGCTAAGATCTCGATGTAAAGAGTTTGAAAGTGGATGTGGTTTCCACCTACTCTGACATTATGCTCCCCACTTGGGGACTGTATCTGCGGCCACTATCTACACTGCACGTGTGGCAAGGAGAACCCCTGAGTATACCTGACCAAGGAGACTTAGATCTATCACATCATTCTCAGTACTCTGGTTTGTTATTGCATTCCTCCTTGAAGATATGTCTGCTTCTTCCAGATGGGTGAATTACCAATAGTTTCTTGGAATGTCAGATGTTTAGGCTCCCCACTTAAGCGCATGATGGTATCTACATGTATGAAGAAGTACCACTCTATGATTTTATGTATGCAGGAAACGCATCTAACCAATTAGTGCATGGGTAGGCAGGGCCTACTATTCCACTCACACCTCCTATTCCAGGGGTGTGAGTGTAATGATCCATAACTCAATAGATTTTCAGGAAATTGATGTCTGTGTAGATACCGAGGGCCGATTTATTTTTTTGCATTGCCGAGTGGGAAAAGTGTACTGTATTCTGGCTTGTGTGTATATACCCCCGCAGTTTTCGGTGGCGGTACTCCGACTACTGCTGACGTATTTAGAGGGCAAACCGGATCTACCACTATTGATAGTGGGTGACTTCAATTGCTGATCGAGTCCCTCCATGGACAAACATCCGAATTCGGGGGTCTATGTCGCATCGAGGGAGTCTCCATTGCTAAGACTACTAAATGAGGTGGGTTGGATTGATATATGGAGGTTTAAACATCCGGTTTGGAGGTTTTAAACAATTTTCTTGCTTCTCCAAGACCCATGGGACATTGTCCAGAATTGACCTTGCTGTAGGTAACCCTGCCATGCTCCCATTCGCCTCGGAGGTGATGTATAAGTCCGGCAGTGTATCGAATCATTCGCATGTAGTGATATACTTGATTATATCCCCGCCATCCACACTCCCCAGAGCCCCGTGGAAATGTAATGCCTTCTGGCTAAAATTATTCTTGACACGCGATGAGATGGAGCAGAGCATGAGGGAATTTCTGGATGGACGGGACTTTAATGACTCCCCGGCGACACTGTGGGATGCTTTTAGGGTATATGTTATGGGGTTACTTATCTCTGAAATTAATAAGGAAAAGAAGAACTCCTTTGGGCACAGAGAGGACCTTGAAAAACAGGTGGCGGCTCTAATGGAGGCTTATGTACAAACCCCGACAGACTCGGCCAGGGAGGCATGGCAGTCGGCTCAATCAGTCTATGAGCGGCTGCTGTCCTCCACGGCAGAGAAAAAACTTTTTTTCTCCAAGGTAGCTTTCTATGAGGAGGGGGATAGCACGGGGCGCATGTTGGCCAGGATAGCGAACTCCCAACAACGCTCCCTGAGTATCGGGGCTATCAAAATGACAGAGGGCAGGATAGTAAACTCCCCTGACTTAATATTGGAGGAACTGACCAGATTCTATGAGAATCTCTATTTCCCGACTGGACAGTATACCCAGATGGAGCTTACGGAACACTTACAGAGCATTGCTTTTCCACAACTCACGACTGAACAACATAGGGCCCTGGATGCCCCTATTACTTTGGAGGAGCTACAAACAGCACTGGCGGCGTTTCCCAACTGTAAGGCCCCGGGGGAGGATGGGATACCCATGGAGATATATAAGCAATATGTGGACATACTCCTGCCCAAACTTTTAGCAGTGTTTAATGCGGCTAGGAAGCGGAGGGCTTTGCCTTCTCCCTTGGCCGTGGCTAACATTGTCCTCATATTGAAACCTGGAAAGGACCCTATGGACCCGGGCTCATACAGACCCATATCTTTGCTACAGAGCGACATTAAGCTTCTGGCCAAAATTCTGGCAATTAGGCTAGGCTGAACGGGGCCATCACAGGAATCGTTCACTCTAATCAGGCTGGCTTTATGCCTAATAAGTCAAGGGCTGTCAACTTACAGAGGCTTTACCTCAATATGCTATGAAGGCCTTTTATAGCGTCGAGTGGGAGTACCTCTGGGAGATCCTCCGCCGTTTCGGCTTCGGAGAGACATATATCTCCTGGGTGCGACTGCTGTACCACAGTCCTCAAGCAGCCATCCGGGCGACCGGAGCTATGTCCCGCACTTTCACGTTGGGTAGAGGCACACGCCATGGGTGTCCTTTGTCACCCCTGCTTTTCGCATTAGCCATCGAACCCCTAGCGATAAAGGTGAGAGCAAATCCAGGAATTGTGGGATTTAAATATGGGAATAAGCAGGAGAAATAATGCTATACGCAGATGACACTATGATCTTACTGGGCGACATGGAAGGCTCTCTTACAGAAGCAATGGCTACTATAGACTAAATCTTCTCTGATGCTAATTTATGAGGGTGGGATGCCCCCGACCTCTAATATAGTACCACTGACTACTTCATTTAGATACCTGGGTATTCAGGTGACACCCAACATTTGTGATTATGGAAGACTGAATGTCTCCCTGCTGCTACAAAGATTTAGAGACCGGATCAAAACGTGGAACTCACTCTGCCTGTCGGTAATGGGCAGAGTGAATCTAATTAAAATGATCCTCATGCCACAATTACTCTACATGCTCCACAATGCCCCGACGGTAGTGACTCTGAAGGTGTTTAGAATTGTTAACTCCCTGTTTTGTACACTTATTTGGAAGAACCGCACACCTAGAATTAAACTTAAACATCTTCAAAGACCAAAGGATGAGGGAGGGCTGGCTCTCCCAAATCCTTGGTTATATTATATTGCTGCACAACTACAACAGTTGATAGGTATGATCCACGCGAACACAGACAGAGAGAGAGAGACTGGTGACTCTTCTGAACAAGTAATGCTACATACGGTGGGGAGGGACTCAGTATCAACAGCCCTGGAGTCGACAGCATTTGGGAAACCAAATAAACTATTCCCGACATATAACCTTATCCAAAAAATTTGGAATAAAACTAGATATCTGCAAGGGGTGCCAGGGTACACAGACTATAGTCCTATCTGGGCTAATGACTCATATCCAGAACTAGCTAAATTACAGCACGGCAAGTTGTGGAAGAGATATGGGGTGGTTTACCTTAGTCAGATCTTCCACAATCGGAAAATGCTTACATTTGAAACCTTGCAAGGCCTTTTCGGTTTACCGCAATCTATGAGATTTTATTATATGCAATTAAAACATGCTATAACGGCCCAAAGTAGATCCTCGGAGTGGGTCCTCTCTCCGACTCCATTGTTTAATTTAATAGCTAGAGCACCTAATACTAAGGGCTTTATATTACAATGCTATCATATGCTTTTACAAAACTTTTTGAATAAATACCCGCTGCGAATGTTGGACAAGTGGGAGGGGGGGTGGGCCCAATTGACAGAGACCAGTGGGAGGAGGTCCTGCAGGCAGTACCCACATGCTCCTTGAATTTATCACATAGATTGTTGCAGCTGTATCTACTGTTCAGAGTGTATTATACTCCTCACAGATTGTTTATTGTGGGCCTGCGACCTACCCCGCTTTGCACCAGATGTAAGAGGGATCATGGAGACCAGATCCACCTACTGTGGAGGTGCCCGAAGTTCCACCCCTATTGGAAGGGGGTGGTGGACACCATAAACAGGGTGTTTCAGGTCTCGGTGCCTACAAATCCCAGACAGTGCCTTCTCAATATTCTGGATGAATTGAACTGGGAGGAGTGTACTAGGGTGGCAGTCATTAGATCTCTGTTTCAGGCACGCAAGTTAATTATGGCTCACTGGATCCCCCTACGCTTAAGGAGTGGACTAACATAATGGGAAGTATGCTCCGGAAGGAGAAGGTAATTTATCAACATAGGGGCTCCGCCCAGAAGTTTGAGAAGCTATGGGGAACATGGCTGAATGTACCAGGACTTGCCCTGGTGGATTTGGTCATGGGCAGACTGCTGGGTATTGGTACTTAAATGGGGTATACCCTGGATTATTGGCTCAAATATACTTTAGAGCTTCAGATTTGTTCAGAATTGGAAAGAGCACTGTAGGTACAGAGTTTTTGAAGGAGAGATAGTACATAAATGATTGGACTGTTAATTTAAAAAGGAAGGTTATCAGCATGCGCTGTGACCTTGTGGTGGCAAACCCAAATGGGCAAGCCAGTGATGTCTGGGTCATTACGAACAAGTTGTAAAAGGGATTCAAGGATTAACACAAATATCAAAGGTGATAAAGGACAGCTTTGTTTAGTCCCAATGAGAAAAGTAAAGTGAGCGGAATAACAGTCATTGATTGAAACAGTCTACAGAAGGTCTACACCTAAAATTTTACCACTGGAAAAAACCTGCAATGTCGCTTTTAATTTGTAGCATATTAAAATGTTCACTTACTGTCCTGCCACTGATCATTTTTAGATACTGTGAGGGGGATTTAATAAAACTGGTGCACTCAGATTCTGATGCAGCTGTGCATGACAGCCAATTAGCTTCTAACTTCAGCTTGTTCAATTTACGTTTTGACAATAAAACCTAAAAGCTTATTGGTTTCTATATTGAGCTGCTCCAGATTTTTCACGCTCCAGTTTTAGTAAATAACCCCCACAGTTCATTAAATGCTACACTCTAATTATTATTGATAGATAAAACCTACCTGGTCTCTCCCGATTTGGGTCTGTTCAACCTGCTAATGCACTGTTCTGCCACTGGACATTTTTTAACAGATACTCTAGTTTTTATAACTGGAAAACATCTGTTTCATTTCTGCCTATTTAGGTCTTCTCTATTTGATCACATTCTGTCCTGCTACTGGATAATTTCTACCAAAATATACCTGCACTGTTTTGACTTTGTTTTTTAAGCTTTTAATACTAAACAGTGCAGTGTTGCAAAAAAAGAACCTCACAAACAACTGCTGTGACAATGGTAATTTTTACCAAGCTACACCTGCTTTAGATGTAATTTATTTGGCTGTTAGACTGCTACTTTTACCAGTTAAAGCAGGCTTATGTTGATGCTGAGACTACCTGAACAAAGCCTTTTTGTTAATCTGACCATATACGGTTTAGATTTGTACGTAAAAAATTCAGAAAAATATTTCATCAGAACATACTTTCTAACCATCCTAAAGTCAATTAATCTAATTTGAAAACCCTTAACATTTGTCCAGACTTGCTATTTGAATGGAATCCCAGATGTATTAAATTCTTCTCAAAATTCAACAAATGTTCTGAAAAAGAAAATTATTGAACAAAATACTGGGCACTTAAACCCCCTTCCTGCCCAGCCCAATTTTCAGCTTTCAGAGCTCTCACACTTTGAATGATAATTGCACGGTCATGCAACACTGTACCCAAACAACATTTTTATCATTTTTCCACACAAATAGAACTTTCTTTTGATGGTATTTGATCACCACCCTGTTTTTTTATTTTTTGCTAAAGAAAAAAAAATGCAAACAGGTAATTTTTCTCCTTCACTGATGTGAGCAGATGAGGCTGCGCTGATGAGGCTGCACTTATGGGCACTGATAGGCTGCACTGATGCTCACTGATGAGGAAGCACTGATGGGCACTGATGAGGAGGCACTGGTGAGGCCACAGTGATAGGCAGGAATGATGGATACTGATAGGCACTGATAGGTGGCACTGATGGGCTCTGATAGGCAGCACTGAAGGGCACTGATAGGTGGCACTGATGGGTATTGATATGTGGCACTGATAAGCGGCACTGACAGGTGGCACTGATGAACACTGATCAGGCGGCACTGGTGGGCAATGATGAGGGGGCACTGGTGAGGCCGCAGTAATAGGTGACAATGATGGGCACTGATAGGCACTGATAGGTGGCACCGATGGACTTTGATAGGCAGCACTGAAAGGGCACTGATAGGTGGCACTGATAGGCAGCACTGATAGGTTGCACCCATGGGCTCTGATAGCCGGCACTGATGGGCTCTGATAAGCAGCACTGGTGGGCACTGTTGGGACTATGCTGATATTCAGGACACTGATAATCAGTGCCCTGATAATCAGTGTTGATGTCCCTTTAACACAAGTCGGTTATCGGCTTTCTTCTTCTCTTTTCACGCTGACAGGAGAGCCAATAATTGGCTTGTGTTGACATCCAAGATCAGCTGTCATTGGACACAGCTGATCATGTGGTAAAGGGCTGCTGTGATTGGCCCTTTACTCTGATCTGTGATCAGCTGAGTCCTTTGGACTCGGCGATCACAGAGTGCGCTGTAAAGCGCCATCATGGGAGGACGTCAATAGAAGCCCTCCCAGCAAAATAAGCCTATGCTGTAGCCATTTGATTATAGTGGGGGTGGCAACAGGTAATGCCATCACTGCTTTAAGACAACCCCAAACTTGTGATTATAAGGATTTGTATTTTTTTCATGTCAACCCTAAAGTCATATTAAAAAAAAAAAACTCCCTCCCCGTTGTACTGTACTTAGTGGCTCTGGACTGAATATTTGCTTTGCACATAATTGTTAGTATGTCTGCATGGCACATTTTCAGTTGTTTTTTGTGATATTTTGAGTTTTGATTACACATTTATTTTAGGTGTATTGTATTACAAATATTGTATTATTGATACATTCTAAATATTGCTGCACTTTCTTTCTATTTCCTTTGTTACCAATAATTTTGTAAATTTGTGAAAGTGTGTGTGCTGCTACTCAAGAATCTAAATACAAATTCAACCAATACATATACACAAGTGAGCGTGCAATCACATATAATACCACAAAGAGGAAAATACTCCACATAAATTGTATCAAAAAAAGTATCAAAAACAGTATAAAAAAAGTGTGTCCATTGTAGTGTTAAACTAACTTCAAAAAACAAGTGTCCATAGGTGTCTTAATACGGAATCTTGAAAATCCACGCTATTAAACTACGTATAACAAAAAAGCCTCTTACCAGAGATGATGGACCCCAAATTATAGGGATCAAAAGTGATTGATTCAATTTAGGTTCAGCTGCCGTGCTCCACTCCTTCCCCTCCATCAGGAGATCTGGTATTGTTGGTTCACCTGAATATGGAAATCCTTCCAATGTATCATAAATTACTCCGAGCTTCCACAATAATCCTGCTGAGTGCTCGCCAGTATGGGGAAATATCAAGAAGAGAGCGACTCTATAGTGCAGTACATTTTTAAGACCATTTATTAAGCAGTTCCATTGCACATTACAGATCAAACGAAAGACTAGTTTCCGGTCCTAGTCGATGCTTCTTACAGGAAAACGCATTGGGTGGAACTATTACCTGTGACGTCACCAAGCTCTAGCTTGCAGGACAAGGTCCACAGCCAATCTGTCTCCGGTCCCAGTTGATGCTTCTTATGGGGAAACGCGTCAGTTGGAGCTATTACCTGTGACGTCACCACGCTCTAGCTTGCAGGACAAGGCCCGCGGGTGGTTTGTTTGCTGAAAACATTTGTTTGATCTGTAAAGTGCAATGGAATTGCTTAACCACTTCAGCCACGGAGGATTTGGCAGCTCAATGACCGGAGGACCTTTTACAATTTGGCACTGAGCTGCTTTAACTGGTAATTGCGCGGTCATGCTATGTTGTACTCAAACGAAATTTGCGTCCTTTTTTTCCCACAAATAGAGCTTTCTTTTGATGGTATTTGATTGCCTCTGCGATTTTTATTTTTTGTGATATAAACGGAAAAAGACAGAAAATTTTGAAAAAAAATGATATTTTCTACTTTTTGTTATAAAAAAAATTAATAAACTCAATTTTAGTCATACATTTAGGCCAAAATGTATTCAGCCACATGTCTTTGGTAAAAAAAATGGCAATAAGCGTATATTTTTTGGTTTGCACAAAAGTTATAGCGTCTACAAACTAGGGTACATTTTCTTTTAGTTTATGACTGCCTATCTGATTTCTTGAGGTGCTCAAGAAATGGCAGGGCAGTACAAACCCCCCTCCCCCAATGTACCCATTTTGGAAAGTAGACACCCCAAGGAAATTGCAGAGAGGCATGTTGAGCCCATTGAAATTTTTATTTTATTGTCACAAGTGATTAAAAAATGACAATAAAAAAAAAATTACCAAAGTTGTCACTAAATGATATATTGCTCACGCATGGTTATATGTGGAATTACACCCCAAAATACATTCTGCTGCTTCTCCTGAGTATGGGGATACCTCATGTGTGAGACTTTTTGGGAGCCTAGCCGCGTACAGGACCCCGAAAACCAATCCCTTCAGGATTTCGAAGGGTGTAAATTTTTATTTTACTCCTCACTACCTATCACAGTTTTGAAGGCCATAAAATGCCAAGATAACACAACCCCCCCAAATGATCCCATTTTGGAAAGTAGACACCCCAAGCTATTTGATGAGAGGCATGTTGAGTCCATGGAATATTTTATATTTTGCCACATATTGCAGGAAAATTAATTATTTTTTTTGCACAAAGTTGTCACTAAATGATCTATTGCTCAAACATGCCATGGGCATATGTGAAATTACACCCCAAAATACATTCTGCTGCTTCTCCTGAGTACGGGGATACCACATGTATGAGACTTTTTGGGAACCTAGCCGTGCACAGGACCCCAAAATCCAAACCCAAAAATTCAGGCTTTCTAATGCCTTGTACACACGAGCGGACTTTCCAGCAGACTTGGTTCGACGGTCTTTCCGCCGGACTTTCCGGCGGGATACCTGCACGGACGGACTTGCCTACACACGACCGGACTTTCCAGCAGGCTAGGTCTACCCGTCTTTCCGACGGACTTTCACCGGAGTTACGGCGGACTTTCAGAATGAACGGACTTGTCCACACGGACAAGTCCGTTTATTTTGAACGTGACTCGGGTACGACGGGACTAGAAAAGGAAGTGAATCTCGCCGCTTTTATTGGCGATATTGACACCTTGCGAGCCCCGTTAAGTCTGGTATGGATTTTAAAGGGAACCCCCTACGCCGAAAAAACGGCGTGGGGTGCCCCCTAGGATTCATACCAGACCTCGATCCGAGCACGCAGCCCGGCCGGTCAAGAAATCAGGTGGGGACGAGCGAGTGCCCCCCCTCCTGAACCGTACCAGGCCGCATGCCCTCAACATAGGGGGGTGGGTGCTTTGGGGGAGGGGCCCCTTTCACCATAAAGCACCTTGTCCCCATGTTGATGAGGAGAAGGGCCTCTTCCCAACAATCCTGGCCGTTGATTGTCGGGGTCTGCGGGCGGGGGGCCTATCGGAATCTGGGAGCCCCCTTTAATAAGAGGGCCCCCAGATCCCTGCCCCCCACCCTATGTGAATGAGTATGGGGTACATGGTACCCCTACCCATTTACCTAGGGAAAAAGTGTCAATAATAAAACACAGTACACAGGTTTTTAAAGTACTTTATTAGACAGCTCGGGGGGGTCTTCTTCTGACTTCGGGGGTCCCTCCGGTTCCTCTTCTCCTGGCGTCCAGTTGGTTCTTCTCTGTCAGAAGATCAGAAGCCAGAAGTCCGGGCCTCCGCTGGCAAAAGAGCAGCATGAAGATAGCGGAGGAGCCGGCAGAAGAACTGGAACACCGGGAGAGGAGGCCAGAGATAGCGGAGAAGAACCAACCGGACGCCGGGAGAAGAGGAACCGGAGGGACCGCCGAAGTCAGAAGAAGACCCCCGAAGCCGGAAGAAGACCCCCCCGGAGCTGTCTAATTACTTTAAAAACCTGTGTACTGTGTTTTATTATTGACACTTTTTCCCTAGGTAAATGGGTAGGGGTACCATGTACCCCATACTCATTCACATAAGATGGGGGGGCCGGGATCTGGGGGCCCTCTTATTAAAGGGGGCTCCCGGATTCCGATAAGCCCACCGCCCACAGACCCTGACAACCAACGGCCAAGGTTGTCGGGTAGAGGCCCTTGTCCTCATCAACATGGGGACTAGGTGGCTCTGTGGTGGGGGCCCCCGCAGGGCGCCCCCTCCCCCAAAGCACCCACCCCCATGTTGAGGGCATGCGGCCTGGTACGGTTCAGGAGGGGGGGTGCTCACTCGTCCCCACCCCATTTCCTGACCGGCCGGGCTGCGTGCTTGGATTGGGGTCTGGTATGGATTCTAGGGGGCACCCCATGCCGATTTTTCGGCGTAGGGGGTTCCCTTTAAAATCCATATCAGACTTAAGGGCCTGGTATGCCCCGCGCTCGCCGCAATAGGAAAATGTGTTTTTCCCATTGCACCGAGCGCGAGATGCAATACCCTGCCCTTGCATCATATCTGGTCCGTCGGACCAGCATACAGACAAACGGGCTTTCCGTCAGGAACTGAGTCTGGCAGACTAAGATTTGAACCATGCTTCAAATCTAGGTATGACAGACTTTTGGGAAGAAAAAGTCCCCCGGAGCCTACACACGATCGGATTGTGCGGCGGACTCTGGTCCGCCGGACCAAGTATGCCGGAAAGTCCGCTCGCGTGTACGCGGCATAAGGGCGTAAAATGGTGATTTCACTTCCTCACTACCTTTCGGAGGCCATGAAATGACAAGATAACACAAAATCCCCCAAATGACCCCATTTTGGAAAGCAGACACTTCAAGGTATTTGCTGAGAGGCATGTTGAGTCCATGGAATATTTTATATTTTGCCACAAGTTTCGGGAAAATTTTATTTTTTTATTTTTTTTTACACAACGTTGCCACTAAATGATATATTGTTCAAACATGTCATGGTTATTTGTGGAATTACACCCCAAAATCCATTCTGCTACTTCTCCTGAGTACATGCGTGGAACTTTTTGGCTGTCTAACCGTGTACAGGACCCAGAAAAACAATCACCGCTTCAGACTTTTTTAATGGCGTATATTTTTGATTTCACTCCTTACTGCCTATCACCGTTTTGGAGGCCATGAAATGCCCAGTTAGCACAAAGCTCCCCAAATGGCCCAATTTTGGAAAGTAGACACCCCAAGCTATCTGCTGAGAGGCATGGTGAGAATTTTTCAGATCTCACTTCTTGTCACAAAGTTTTGAAAATTGAAAAAAGAAAAAAAAATACATTTTTCTTTTCTTTCTTCATTTTCAAAAATAAATGAGAACTGCAAAATACTCACCATGCGTCTTAGCAAATACCTTGGGGTGTCTACTTTCCAAAATAGGGGTCATTTTGGGGGGGTTTGTGCTATCTGGACATTTTAGGGCCTCCGTAACAGTGATAGGTAGTGAGGAGTAAAATCACAATGTTATGCCTTTAGAAAGCCTGAAGGCGGTGATCGGTTTTCGGGTTCCTGTACACAGCTAGGCCCCAAAAAAGTCTCACACGTGTGGTATTCCTCTACACAGAAGAAGCACCAGAATGTATTTTGGGGTGTAATTTCACATATGCCCATGGCATGTTTGAGCAATAGATCATTTAGTGACAACTTTGTGCAAAAAAAAAAAGTAATATTCCTGCAACTTGTGGCAAAATATAAAATATTCCATGGTCTCAACATGCCTCTCATCAAATAGCTTGGGGTGTCTACTTTCCAAAATGGGGTCATTTGGGGGGTTTTGTGCTATCCGGGCATTTTATGGCCTTTAAAACTGTGATAGGTAGTGAAGAGTAAAATAAAAAATTTACACCCTTCGAAATCCTGAAGGCGGTGATTGGTTTTCGGGGTCCTGTATGTGGCTAGGCTCTCAAAAAGTCTCACACATGATGTATCCCGGTACTCAGGGGAAGCGGCAGAATGCATTTTGGGGTGTAATTCCACATATAACTATGCCATGTTTGAACAATATATCATTTAGTGACAACTTTGTGTAAAAAAAACAAAAGTGTAATTTCCCTGAAACTTGTGACAAAATATAAAATATTCCATGGACTCAACATGCCTATCAGAAAATAGCTTGGGGAGTCCACTTTCCAAAAAGGTGTCATTTGGGGGGTTTTGAACTGTCCTGGCATTTTATGCACAACATTTAGAAGCTTATGTCACACATCACCCACTCTTCTAATGACTTGAAGACAAAGCCCGTTCTGACACTTTTTGTTTACATGAAAAAATTTTATTTTTTTTGCAAGAAAATTACTTTGAACCCCCAAACCTTATATATTTTTTTAAAGCAAAGGCCCTACAGATTAAAATGGTGGGTGTTGCAATTTTTTTTTTTTACACAGTATTTGCGCAGCGATTTTTCAAACGCAATTTTTGTGGAAAAAACACACTTTTTTAATTTTAATGCACTAAAACACACTATACTGCCCAAATGTTTGATGCAATAAAAAAGATGATCTTATGCCGAGGACATGGATACCAAACACGACATGCTTTAAAGTTGCGCACAAACATGCAGCGGCGACAAACTACATACATTTTTAAAAGGCTTTAAAAGCCTTTACAGGTTACCATTTTAGATCTACAGAGGAGGTCTACTGCTAAAATTACTGCCCCCAATCTGACCTTCACGGTGATACCTCACATGCATGGTGTAATTGCTGTTTACATATGAAACCAGACCGACACTTACGTTCGCCTTTGCACATGAGCACGGGGGGATAGGGGTGCTTTTTTTTTTTTAATTATTTATTTTGCTTTTTTAATATATTTTTAAACTGTTCCTTTCATTTTTTTGATCATTTTTATTGTTATCTCAGGGAATGTAAATATCCCCTATGATAGCAATATGTAGTGACAGGTACTCTTTTTTGAAAAAATTGGGGTCTATTAGACCCTAGATCTCTCCTCTGCCCTCAAAGCATCTGACCACACCAAGATTGGTGTGATAAAATGCTTTGCCAATTTCCCAATGATGCTGTTTATATCCGGCGAAACGTAAGTCATGAAATGCTCGTAGCTTCCGGTTTCTTATGCCATACAGATGATTGGAGCCATTCTGGTCTCTGATCAGCTCTATGGTCAGCTGGCTGAACCACTAGCTGCATTCTCGGGTTCCCTGTTGGGACAGGAGAGCCCGAGAAAACCATGGAAGACGGTGGGAGGGGGGGGACGTTCCTTCCCACTGCTTAGAAAAGCAGTCTAGAGGCTAATTAGCTGCTAGGATTGCTTTTATATGAAAGCCGACCGCTGGCTGAAAAGAATGATACCAAGATGATACCTGTACCTGCAGGCATCATTCTGGTATAACCACTCAAAGTCCAACATACCAGTACGTTGCTGGTCCTTGTTGGACATACATTGTAATGTTCTTTTTTTCATGCAGCCTGTGGGCTGAACGAAAAAAAGAGATTGATCAGTGGGTATGCCCACCATTAGAATACTGCCCTTCATCCACCCACTTCTAATGATGGGCATACATGCATCATTTTTTCTTAACTGTGGTGGTAAAATCACCTCCGACAGCGCTGGAGTCACGGCTTTACATAGCGTGTGAGCAAACACTGTTAATGTCAAGATAAAAAAACCTATGCTGCAGCTGAATGGCGTACTTGCTAAGCAAATGATGGTTAACATTAAAACAAAGTAACATTACAGTAAAACAGTAAGACTTACCATACCTGCAAAGCAAATACAATAAAACATAGTAAAAATAAAACATTGCAATCTGTGCCTAAAAAAAATATAGGCCAAAGACTGTGGGCAATCCGCCCCTAATTTCAGGAGCAAATCACTCCTCCACCCCTGCTGCCCCCATGCTTCGGCATATATGCTCTTTTTTTTAAAACTGTGGTGGTGAAATCACCTCCGACAGTGCTGGAGTCACGGCTTTATGTATTGTGGGAGCAAACGCTGTTGCTATCAAGATAGATAAACCTGTGCTACAGCTGAATGGCGTACCTGCTAACATAAGAGAGAGAACAATAGAGAGAGATGAGAAAATACAACCACAACTATTTTTGGATTTTTTATTTTATTTTTATTTTTTTTCACTTTTTTCACTTTTATAAAAACTGTAAAAAAAAAAAACTGTAAACTGAACGTTGCAGATTAGGGTCTCTCAAAATGTGATGGCCATTACATCTTTCGAGACCCAGAGACCCTGTGTTAGTGTGCCTAGGACTGTGTGGTGCTGTACCCTACACTAAAACTCCACTAGTGTGCGGTAGTGTTTGAAACATTCGACAATGCAGAGACCAGGTTGGTCAGCAAAGGAGGGACAATAAAAGCGTGTGTCATGCCTAAATCCACGTTTTCTGCAGACACAACGTCTTTTTTGGGGGTTTCTTTGGGTAGGGGTACCAGGGAGGACAAAAGGAAAATGCCTCTCATGCAGCTGGCTCACTGCATTTGGATTGGGAAGTTGGGCAAGAGCACCGTCTAGAAACAGAAGGGCCCTGATGATCTCTTCCTGAAAATAAAGGAAGGATCCAGTCCGTCCTGAAGCTTTGTATAGCAGAAAAGCGTTCAGCAAAGCCAATTGAAAAAAATAATTGGGAGGTCCACCCCTCCCATGTTAAGGTTGTATTCATGAACACAGAGGGGTTTTTCCACAACACCAGTCGCCGTAGGAATTTGGACTGCCGTGTCTGCGTGAAGCGAGGACAGAATGACATTGCGTGAATCCCTCCACTTCACTGCTAACAAATTATTACACCTCAAGCAGGCTCTCCCCCTTGTCTAAGTCGGGATTCCACAAGCCATTGGGGGAAGCCCCAGCGATTAGATCGCATGGTGCCACATGCGCCAATTCCATAATCAAAAAGGTGACTAAAAAGTGGCACGCTTGTTTAATAATTGTCCACGTACAAGTGGTACCCCTTTCCGAATAAGGGTGACACCAAGTACCACACTATCTTATCATCGCTCCCTATGTAATCTGGGTAGTTCTCCGGCTCTACGTGACTATCTCTTCCCTCGTAAACCATAAAACTATATGTATAGCCTGTGGCCCTGTCACAGAGCTTATATATCTTGACCCCGTATCTGGCACGCTTTCTGGGAAGATACTGTTTGATAGACAAGCGGCCAGAAAACTTAATCAGAGACTCATCTACACAGACAACTTGATCAGGAGTAAACAAGGCTGCAAAACGTTGGTTCAAGTGGTTTACGAGGGGGCGAATTTTGTAGAGCTGATCAAATCCAGGGTCACCCCAAGGATGACAGTTAATTGTCGCTGAAGTGCATGAACCGCAGGATCTGCTTGTATCGTGTCCTGGTCATGGAGGCAGAGAACACGGGTGTATGGTGAATTGGGTCAGTGGACCAATATGACGCAACTCACTCTTTTTGGTTATGCCAAGGAGGAGGGATAGGCCCAGAAAGGTCTTAAATTCGGAAACCATAATAGGTCTCCAATCTCTGGCAAGGGTCAGCTGGGGATTGGCAGCAATGAATTGAGCAGCATACAAATTTCTTTGGTCCATAATAGATCTATAGAAATCTTCGATGAAAAACAGCGAATAAAAATCAAGTGACGTAAAATCAACTGTTTCCACCTGAATTGCGGGTTGGCCAGTGAATGGGGAAAGTACAGGTGCTAAAAAAGTGGTGGGTTCCCAATTAAGATTGGCGAATGCAGCAGGAAGGGCACTATGAGCTCGACGGGCCTGTTTTGTCTTTTTCTTGGTGGCAGCGAGACACTACTCGTGCTTGCCATCTCGCCACCTTGAACTGCACTTATGGGACTCGCCACGTCACCAAGTGTTACTGCAGTGCTGGATGTATGACCAGAATGTACTAGGCCCCTGGTGCTTGCCAGTTCACCAGAAGGAATAGAGGTGCTAGTACTGGCTCTCTCCTCCATATGAGGCACCTGCGGTTCTTGCACCTCAACGAAGAAGATCGAGGTCTGGTACGCCTGACCTTGGCAGGGGCAGGGGCCACAACTCCGTCGTCAGAGCTATCTGTCAGGGTGCCGCTGCTGTCTATAGGTTTGTATTCTGAGCCTGAATTTGACAGATGAGAGACTTCCTCTTCACTATCTGTCATGTTCAGAAACGTGTAGGCCTCTGCACTAGTGTACGTTTGATTTAACATTTTGGTCTCTAAGTTTACTGGTACACTAGTGAGTAGGGATGAGCCGAACACCCCCCTGTTCGCTTCGCACCAGAACATGCACACAGGAAAAAAGTTTGTTTGAACACGCGAACACCGTTAAAGTCTATGGGAATTGTGTGCCTGCGTGACCTGGTGTCAGTGTAGTATTGGTGCAACTCACTGTTTGATGCTCTCTCCTCTCAGTCCGGAACGAAAAGACCGACACGAGGAGAGATGACATCACTTCCCCTGTCAGTGTTTACAGTTACACAGACAGGGGAAGGATCTCATTCGTCAGGAGCGATCACCAGTGCCAGGCCAGATTTCATTGGCCTGGGCCTGGGGATTGATCAGTCTCAGTCCCCCATAGCAGGCCGCACGCATCACGCAGCCGGACCAAAACTGCCGTGGCTGGTCCGGAACTGGTTAATGAATGGTCATAAAAACGTGCTGCACTATGGAGTCTCTCTCCTTGATATTTCCCCATGCTGGTGAATATGGAGGAGCCGAACACCCCCCTGTTCGGTTCGCACCAGAAAATGCGAACAGGAAAAAAGTTTGTTCGAACACGCGAACACCGGTAAAGTCTATGGGACACGAACATGAATAATCAAAAGTGCTAATTTTAAAGGTTTATATGCAAGTTATTGTCATAAAAAGTGTTTGGGGACCTGGGTCCTGCCCCAGGGGACATGGATCAATGCAAGAAAAAGTTTTAAAAACAGCCATTTTTTCAGGAGCAGTGATTTTAATAATGCTTAAAGTCAAACAATAAAAGTGTAATAAATTTCGTAGCTGGGGGGTGTCTATAGTATGCCTGTAAAGGGGCGCATGTTTCCCGTGTTTAGAACAGTCTGACAGCAAAATGACATTTCGAAGGAAAAAAGCCATTTAAAACTACTCGCGGCTATTGCATTGCCGGTCCGACAATACACATAGAAGTTCATTGATAAAAACAGCATGGGAATTCCCCACAGGGGAACCCCGAACCAAAATTTTTTTTTAAAAAGGCGTGAGGGTCCTCCTAAATTCCATACCAGGCCCTTCAGGTCTGGTATGGATATTAAGGGGAACCCCGCATTGAAAAAAAAAAAAAACGGCGTGGGGTCCCCCCAAAAATCCATACCAGACCCTTATCCGAGCACGCAACCTGGCAGGCCGCAGAAAAAGAGGGGGGATGAGAGAGCGCCCCCCCCTCCTGAACCGTACCAGGCCACATGCCCTTAACATTGGGAGGGTGCTTTGGGGTAGCCCCCAAAACACCTTGTCCCTGGCCGGTGGTTGTGGGGGTCTGCGGGTGGGGGGCTTTTCGGAATCTGGAAGCCCCCTTTAACAAGGGGACCCCCATATCCCCCCCCTGTGTGAAATGGTAGGGGGTACCCTACCATTTCACTAAAAAACTGTCAGAAATGTTAAAAATGACAAGAGACAGTTTTTGAAAATTCCTTTATTTAAATGCTTCTTCTTTCTTCTATCTTCCTTCATCTTCTTCTTCTTCTTCTTCTGGTTCTTCTGGCTTTTCTGGTTCTTCCTCCGGCGTTCTCGTCCAGCATCTCCTCCACGGTGTCTTCTATCTTCTTCTCCTCGGGCCGCTCCGCACCCATGGCATGGGGGGAGGCTCCCGCTCTTCTCTTCATCTTCTTCATCTTCTTCTTTTCTTCTCTTCTTCTCTTCTTCATTTTCTTCTCCGGGCCGCTCCGCATCCATGCTGGCATGGAGGGAGGCTCCCGCTGTGTGACGGCGTCTCCTCGTCTGACGGTTCTTAAATAACGGGGGGCGGGGCCACCTGGTGACCCGCCCCCCTCTGGCACACTGGACATGACGGGACTTCCCTGTGGCATTCCCCGTGACGTCACAGGGAAGTCCTGTCAAGTCACCGTGCGTCAGAGGGGGGCAGGGTCACCGTGTGGCCCCGCGCCCCCCCGTTATTTAAGAACCGTCAGATGAGGAGACGCCGTCACACAGCGGGACCTCCCTCCATGCCAGCATGGATGCGGAGCGGCCCGGAGAAGAAAATGAAGAAGAGAAGAAAATAAGAAGATGAAGAAGAAGATGAAGATGAAGAGAAGAAGATGAAGAGAAGAACGGGAGCCTTCCCCCATGCCATGGGTGCGGAGCGGCCCAAGGAGAAGAAGATAGAAGACGCTGCAGAGGAGATGCTGGTCGAGAACGCCGGAGGAAGAACCAGAAGAGCCAGAAGAACCAGAAGAAGAAGAAGAAGATGAAGGAAGAAAGAAGAAGCATTTAAATAAAGGAATTGTCAAAAACTGTCTCTTGTCATTTTTAACATTTTTGACAGTTTTTTAGTGAAATGGTAGGGGTACTTTTGTACCCCCTTACCATTTCACACGGGGGGGGCGGGATCTGGGGGTCCCCTTGTTAAAGGGGGCTTCCAGATTCCGATAAGCCCCCCGCCCGCAGACCCCCACAACCAACGGCCAGGGTTGTGGGGATGAGGCCCTTGTCCTCATCAACATGGGGACAAGGTGTTTTGGAGGGCTACCCCAAAGCACCCTCCCAATGTTGAGGGCATGTGGACTGGTACGGTTCAGGAGGGGGGGCCGCACTCTCGTCCCCCCCTCTTTTCCTGCGGCCTGCCAGGTTGCGTGCTTGGATAAGGGTCTGGTATGGATCTTTGGGGGGACCCCACACCGTTTTTTTGGCACGGGGTTCCCCTTAAAATCCATACCAGACCTGAAGGGCCTGCTATGGAATTTAGGGGGACCCCCCACGTCATTTTTTTTTTTTAATTTTGGTTCGGGGTTCCCCTGTGGGGAATTCCCATGCCGTTTTTATCAATGAACTTCTATGTGTAGTGTCGGACCGGCAATGCAATAGCCGCGAGTAGTTTTAAATGGCTTTTTTTCCTTCAAAATGTAATTTTGCTGTCAGACTGTTCTAAATACGGGAAACATGCGCCCCTTTACAGGCATACTAATAGACACCCCCCAGCTACGAAATTTAAAGGGATATTACACTTTTATTGTTTGACTTTAAGCATTATTAAAATTACTGCTCCTGAAAAAACTGTAGTTTTTAAAACTTTTTTTGCATTGATCCATGTCCCCTGGGGCAGGACCCAGGTCCCCAAACACTTTTTATGACAATAACTTGCATATAAGCCTTTAAAATTAGCACTTTTGATTTTTCCCATAGACTTTTAAAGGGTGTTCCGCGGCATTCGAATTTGCCGCGAACACCCCAAATTGTTCGCTGTTCGGCGAACTTACAAAAAGCCAATGTTCGAGTCAAACATGAGTTCGACTCGAACTCGAAGCTCATCCCTACTAGTGAGACTCACAGGTATAAAAGCTCCTGACTGTTAGCGACTGATTCAAACGCTACCAAAAAACTGTTAGCGATCACAGGGATCAGGCCTGACTCTGCAAATGCTGCAGTTATGTGTGTTGTGATTTGTAAGGGCCCTTTCACACTGGGGCGGTTTGCAGGCGCTATTGCACTAATAATATAATAATAGCGCATGCAAACTGACCCGAAAGTGCCACTGCTTTGGAGCAGTGCGCTAGCAGAATGGTAAAAAAAGTCCTGCTAGCAGTATCTTCGGAGCAGTGAAGGAGCGGAGTATATACCGCTACTTCACCGCTCCTGCCCATTGAAATCAATGGGACAGCATGGCTATACCGCCAGCAAAGCGCCTCAGAGGCGCTTTGCAGTTGTTTTTAACCCTTTCTCGGCCGCTAGCGGGGGGTAAAACTGCCCCGATAGCGGCTGAATACCGACGGTAAAGCGCCGCTTACAATAGAATCTTATCAGATCAAATATCCATCCGTTCAGACACTATACTACTAAACGAGGCGTATGGTGCGTGCGTGGGTGTTAGCGGTACTGGCACTAATCTGGTGCTACCTGGGGCGATGCAGACCATATCTGACGCTAAAACCTAACTTTGATCATCCGCCGCGTGATCAGGGGGTTAAACCTTTATTGGGTAAAATACGACGGGTGCCCTGATACTATAGAAAATAAACTAGCTATACTGCATCAACCGTGACACTTAAGCTGTTATCATAGGGGGAAATCAAGGGGTTAAACCATTATTGGGGGGGTCCCTAGACCTATCTGGGCCTAAGACTAATTACCCTAACACTAATTTTAGTCACTAATGACACTAATACAGCGATCAAAAAAAAATCTGATTGCTGTACTGGGTGACACAGTGACAGGTGGTGAAGGGGTTAACTAGGGGGGGATCGGAGGGTGAATTGTGTGCCTGCGTGACCTGGTGTCAGTGTAGTGTTGGTGCAACTCACTGTTTGATGCTCTCTCCTCTCAGTCCGGAACGAAAAGACCGACACGAGGAGAGATGACATCACTTCCCCTGTCAGTGTTTACAGTTACACAGACAGGGGAAGGATCTCATTTGTCAGGAGCGGTCACCAGTGCCAGGCCAGATTTCATTGGCCTGGGCCTGGGGATTGATCAGTCTCAGTCCCCCCTAGCAGGCCGCACGCATCACGCAGCCGGACCAAAACTGCCGTGGCTGGTCCGGAACTGGTTAATGAATGGTCATAAAAACGTGCTGCACTATGGAGTCTCTCTCCTTGATATTTCCCCATGCTGGTGAATAGGGATGAGCCAAACACCCCCCTGTTCGGTTCGCACCAGAACATGCGAACAGGAAAAAAGTTTGTTCGAACACGCGAACACCGTTAAAGTCTATGGGACACGAACATGATTAATCAAAAGTGCTAATTTTAAAGGCTTATATGCAAGTTAATGTCATAAAAAGTGTTTGGGGACCTGGGTCCTACCCCAGGGGACATGGATCAATGCAAAAAAAAGTTTTAAAAATGGCCGTTTTTTCAGGAGCAGTGATTTTAATAATGCTTAAAGTCAAACAATAAAAGTGTAATATCCCTTTAAATTTCATAGCTGGGGGGTGTCTATAGTATGCCTGTAAAGGGGCGCATGTTTCCCGTGTTTAGAACAGTCTGACAGCAAAATTACATTTCGAAGGAAAAAACCCATTTAAAACTACTCGCAGCTATTGCATTGCCGACAATACACATAGAAGTTCATTGATAAAAACGGCATGGGAATTCCCCACAGGGGAACCCCGAAACAAAATTAAAAAAAAAAAATGACGTGGTAGTCCCCCTAAATTCCATACCAGGCCCTTCAGGTCTGGTATGGATATTAAGGGGAACCCCAGCCAAAATTTAAAAAAAAAATGACGTGGGGTTCCCCCTAAATTCCATACCAGACCCTTTAGGTCGGGTATGGATTTTAAGGGGAACCCCGCGCCAAAAAAAAAAAAAACGGCGTGGGGTCCCCCCAAGGATCCATACCAAACCCTTATCCGAGCACGCAACCTGGCAGGCCGCAGGAAAAGAGGGGGGGATGAGAGTGCGGCCCCCCTCCTGAACCATACCAGGCCACATGCCCTCAACATTGGGAGGGTGCTTTGGGGTAGCCCCCCAAAACACCTTGTCCCCATGTTGATGAGGACAAGGGCCTCATCCCCACAACCCTGGCCGGTGATTGTGGGGGTCTGCGGGCGGGGGGCTTATCGGAATCTGGAAGCCCCCTTTAACAAGGGGACCCCCAGATCCCGCCCCCCCCTGTGTTAAACGGTAAAGGGGTACTTACCCCTACCATTTCACTAAAAAACTGTCAAAAATGTTAAAAATGACAAGAGACAGTTTTTGACAATTCCTTTATTTAAATTCTTCTTCTTTCTTCTATCTTTCTTCATCTTCTTCTGGTTCTTCTGGTTCTTCCTCCGGCGTTCTCGTCCAGCATCTCCTCCGCAGCGTCTTCTATCTTCTTCTCCTTGGGCTGCTCCGCACCCATGGCATGGGGGGAGGCTCCCGCTCTTCTCTTCATCTTCTTCTTCAGCTTCTTCTCTTCTTCCTTCTTCTCTTCTTCTCTTCTTCATTTTCTTCTCCGGGCCGCTCCGCATTCATGCTGGCATGGAGGGAGGCTTTATAATTAATTAGGTTTTTTCCTTCTAAATGTCATTTTGCTGTCAGACTGTTCTAAACACGGGAAACATGCGCCCCTTTACAGGCATACTATAGAAACCCCCCAGCTACGAAATTTAAAGGGATATTACACTTTTATTGTTTGACTTTACGCATTATTAAAATCACTGCTCCTGAAAAAACGTCCGTTTTTGAAACTTTTTTTTGCATTGATCCATGTCCCCTTGGGCAGGTCCCAGGTCCCCAAACACTTTTTATGACAATAACTTGCATATAAGCCTTTAAAATGAGCACTTTTGATTTCTCCCATAGACTTTTAAAGGGTATTCCGCAGCATTCGAATTTGCCACAAACACCCCAAATTGTTCGCTGTTCAGCGAACTTGCGAACAGCCAATGTTCGAGTCGAACATGAGTTCGACTCGAACTCGAAGCTCATCCCTACTGGTGAACATTCAGCAGGATTATCGTGGAAGCTTGAAATAATTTATGATACATTGGAAGGATTTCCATATCCGGGTGAACCAAAACAAAACCAGATTTACTGACAGAGGTGAAGGAGTGGAGCATGGCAGCTGATCCTAAATTGAATCAAGCACTTTTGACAGACAGGATAACATAGAGGGGAGTTTATGGATTGTTAAAAAAACCGCCCAAACTCCCAAAAATTGCCGTTTATGAGCTTCAGTGTGCATGGAGCCTTACAGTTTGAGAGAAGCCATGTGGGGGGCAATCATGTGGAAGAAGGTGCTCTGTTTAGATGAGATCAAAATGTAACGTTTTGGCCTAAAAGCAAAACGCTAGTCAGGTCCATAAATATTGGAACATCAACACAATTCTAACCTTTTTGGCTCTATACACACCACCACAATGGATTTAAAATGAAACAAACAAGATGTGCTTTAACTGCAGACTTTATTTACATCCAAATCAGGTGAACCGTGTAGGAATTACAACAGTTTGTATATGTGCCTCCCACTTTTTAAGGGACCAAAAGTAATGGGACAATTGGCTGCTCAGCTGTTCCATGACCAGGTGTGTGTTATTTCCTCATTATCCCATTTACAAGGAGCATATAAAAGGTCCAGAGTTCATTTCAAGTGTGCTATTTGCATTTGGAATCTGTTGCTGTCAACTCTCAATATGAAATCCAAAAAAGCTGTCACTATCAGTGAAGCAAGCCATCATTAGGCTGAAAAAAACAAAACCATAAGAGAGATAGCAAAAACATTAGGTGTGGCCAAATCAACTGTTTGGAACATCCTTAAAAAGAAAGAACGCACCGTGAGCTCAGCAACACCAAAAGACCCAAAAGACCGTGGAAAACAACTGTGGTGGATGACCGAAGAATTCTTTCTCTGGTGAAGAAAACACCCTTTACAGCAGTTGGCCAGATCAAGAACACTCTCCAGGAGGTAGGTGTATGTGTGTCAAAGTCAACAATCAAGAGAAGACTTCACCATAGTGAATACAGAGGGTTCACCACAAGCTGTAAACCATTGGCGGGCCTCAAAAACAGGAAGGCCAGATTAGAGCTTGCCAAGCAACATCTAAAAAAGCCTTCAGAGTTCTGGAACAACATCCTATGGACAGATGAGACCAAGATCAACTTGTACCAGAGTGATGGGAAGAGAAGAGTATGGAGAAGGAAAGGAACTGCTCATGATCCAAAGCATACCACCTCATCAGTGAAGCATAGTGGTGGTAGTGTCATGGCGTGGGCATGTATGGCTGCCAATGGAACTGGTTCTCTTGTATTTATTGATGATGTGACTGCTGACAAAAGCAGCAGGATGAATTCTGAAGTGTTTCGGGCAATATTATCTGCTCATATTCAGAAAATTCACAGGACGGCGCTTCACAGTGCAGATGGACAATGACCCGAAGCATACTGCGAAAGCAACCAAAGAGTTTTTTAAGGGAAAGAAGTGGAATGTTATGGAATGGCCAAGTCAATCACCTGACCTGAATCCGATTGATCATGCATTTCACTTGCTGAAGACAAAACTGAAGGGAAAATGCCCCAAGAACAAGCAGGAACTGAAGACAGTTGCAGTAGAGGCCTGGCAGAGCATCACCAGGGATGAAACCCAGCATCTGGTGATGTCTATGCGTTCCAGACTTCAGGCTGTAATTGACTGCAAAGGATTTGCAACCGAGTATTAAAAAGTGAAAGTTTGATGGATGATTGTTAATCTGTCCTATTACTTTTGGTCCCTTAAAAAGTGGGAGGCACATATACAAACTGTTGTAATTCCTACACTGTTCACCTGATTTGGATGTAAATACCCTCAAATTAAAGCTGAAAGTCTGCAGTTAAAGCACATCTTATTTGTTTCATTTCAAATCCATTGTGGTGATGTATAGAGCCAAAAAGATTAGAATTGTCAATGTCCCAATATTTATGGACCTGACTGGAAATCCAATAGAGATCTGTAAACTGTGGCAAGACTTGAAAAGTGCTGTTCACAGATGCTCTCTATCCAATCTGACAGAGCTGGAGCTATTTTACAAAGAAGAATGGGCAAAAAAGTCACTCTCTAGATGTGCAAAGCTGGTACAGACATTCCCAAAAGGACTTGCAGCTGTAATTGTAGTGAAAGGTGGTTCTACAAAGTATTGACTCAGGGGGGCTGAATGCAAATGCACACCACACTTTTCAGATATTTATTTGTAAATAATTTGAAAAACCATTTATTATTTTCCTTTCACTTCACAATTATGTGCCACTTTGTGTTGGTCGATCACATATAAAATCACAATAAAATACATTTCTCACTCTCTCATACTAGTCACTGGAAGTTCAACATGGCACCTCATGGCAAAGAACTCTGAGGATCTGAAAAAAAAGAATTGTTGCTCTACATAAAGATGGCCTAGGCCAGTGATGGCAAACCTTGACACCCCAGATGTTTTGGAACAACATTTCCCATAATGCTCATTCACTCTGCAGTATAGTTGAGCATCATAGGAAATGTAGTTCCAAAACATCTGGGGTGCCAAGGTTCGCCATCACTGGCCTAGGCTATAAGAAGATTGCCAAGACCCTCAAACTGAGCTGCAGCACAGTGGCCAGCGATTTAACGGGATAGGTTCCACTCAAAACAGGCCTAGCCTGGTCAACCAAAGAAGTTGAGTGCACGTGCTCAGCGTCATATCCAGAGGTTGTCTTTGTGAAATAGACGTATGAGTGCTGCCAGCAATGCTGCAGAGGTTGAAGGGGTAGGGGGTCAGCCTGTCAGTGCTCAGACCATACGTCGCACACTGCATCAAATTGGTCTGCATGGCTGTCATCCCAGAAGGAAGCCTCTTCTAAAGATAATACACAAGAAAGCCCGCAAACAACTTGCTGAAGACAAGCAAACTAAGGACATGGAGTCCTGGAACCATGTCTTATGGTCTGATGAGACCAAGATAACTTATTTGGTTCAGATGGTGTCAAGCGTGTGTGGCGGCAACTGGGTGAGGAGTACAAAGACAAGTTTGTCTTGCCTACAGTCAAGCATGGTGGTGGGAGTGTCATTGTCTGGGGCTGCATGAGTGCTGCCGTACTGGGGAGCTACAGTTCATTGAGGGAACCATGAATGCCAACATGTACTGTGACATACTGAAGCAGAGCATGATCCCCTCCCTTCGGAGACTGAGCCGCAGGACAGTATTCCAACACGATAACAACCACAAACACACATCCAACATGACCACTGCCTTGCTACATAAGCTGTGGGTAAAGGTGATGGACTGGCCAAGCATGTCTCCAAACCTAAACCCTATTGAGTATCTGTGGGGCATCCTCAAATTAAAGGTGGAGGAGCGCAAGGTCTCTAACATCCACCAGCTATGTGATGTCATCATGGAGGAGTGGAAGAGGACTCCAGTGGCAACCTGTGAAGCTCTGGTGAACTCCATGCCCAAGAGGGTTAAGGTAGTGCCGGAAAATAATGGTGGCCACACAAAATATTGACACTTTGGGCCCAATTTGGACATTTTCACTTAGGGGTGTACTCACTTTTGTTGCCAGCTTAATGGCTGTGTGTTGAGTTATTTTGAGGGGACAGCAAATTTACACTGTTATACAAGCTGTACACTCACTACTTTACATTGTAGCAAAGTGTGATTTCTTCAGTGTCAGATGAAAAGATATAATAAAATATTTACAAAAATGTGACCGGTGTACTCACTTTTGTGAGATACTGTATAATATATATATATATATATATTATACAGTATATATATATTTATATATATAAATAAATAAATATATATATATATATATATATATATATATATATATATATATATATATATATATATATATATATATATCATTTTTTTCTCAATTTTTTTTTTTACATTTTTAATACACTTTTCTTTTTCCCAACTTTTTTACATACTGTCCCCAGAGCAGTACACTGTCACATAGTGACAGTGTTATGCTTTGGGGAGGTGATTTTTTTTGGTCACTATGATTGTTTATTACAGTGATGATCACTGTATAAGAAATAATTTTTACATTGTGAATGCATACCTCCCAACATTTGAACTTCCCAATGAGGGACACTTGAGGCAAGGGACAACCTGTGGCGCATGCCATAGCAAAATGTGGGTGTGTAATGTACAGAATGCAGGGGTGTGGAGTGTGTAATGCACAGAACGCAGGGTCGGGAGTGTGTAATGCACAGAACGCAGGGTCGGGAGTGTGTAATGCACAGAACGCAGGGTTTAGGAGGGTGTAATGCACAGAACGCAGGGTTTAGGAGGGTGTAATGCACGGAATGCAGGGGTCAGGAGGGTGTAATGCACAGAATGCAGGGGTCAGGAGCGTTTGGAGTCTGCATTTTTTACTACATTTTTTTACTACATAAATAGTGCAGGGTGGTGGGGTGCACTGTGTACTGAGTGCATGGTGGGCTATGTACAGAGTGCAGGGTTGCGGGGTGCACTACGTACAGAGTGCAAGGTTGCGGTGTGCGCTAGATACAGAGTGCAGGTGTGCAGGGTGCACTACGTACTGAGTGCAGGGTGCGCTATGTACTGAGTGCAAGGTGCGCTATGTACTGAGTGTAGGGTGCGCTACGTACTGAGTGCAGAGTGCGCTACGTACTGAGTGCAGGGTGGTGAGGTGCGCTATGTACAGAGTGCAGGTTTGCGAGGTGCGCTATGTACAGAGTGCACAGTGGAGGGGTGCGCTATGTACAGAGTGCAGAGTGGCGAGATGCGCTGTGTACTGAGTGCAGAGTGGCGGGGTACACTGTGTACTGAGTGCAGAGTGGCGGGGTGCGCTATGTACTGAGTGCAGGGTTACGCTATGTACTGAGTGCAGGGTTGCGGGGTGTGCTATGTACTGAGTGCAGGGTTGCGGGGTGTGCTATGTACTGAGTGCAGGGGTGCGGGGAGAAAGAAGGGGGAGAAGAGGGGAGAAGGAAGGGGGAGGGGGAGAAGGAAGTGGGAGAAGGGGAGAAGGGGGGGATAAGAAAGGGGGAGAAGGGGAGAGAAGGAAGGGGGAGAAGGAAGTGGGAGAAGGAGGGAGAAGAGGGAAGGGGAAGGGGAGAGGAGGGGGAGAAGGAAGGGGGGGGGAGAAGGAAGGGGGGAGGGGAGAAGAGAGAGAAGGGGGAGATGGGGGGAGAAGGAAGGGAAAGGGAGAGAAGGAAGGGGAAGAGGGGGAAGGAAGGGGGGAGAAGGAAGGGGGAGGGGGGAGAAGGAAGGGGGGATGGAGAAGGAAGGGTAGGGGAGAAAGAAGGGGAGAAGGAAAGGGGAGGAGAGGGGAGAAGGGGGGAGAAGGAGGGGGATAAAGGGGGGAGAAGAAAGGGGGAGAAAAGGAGGGGGGAGGGGGAGAAAAGGAAGGGGGGAGAGAAGGGAGGGAAGGGAGGGGGAGAGGGGGGAGGGGGGAGAAGGGAGGGGGGAAGAAGGGAGGGGAGAAAAGTAGGGGGGAGGGGGAGAAAAAGGAAGGGGAGAGAAGGGAGGGGAAGGGGGAGAGGGGGGAGAAGGGAGGGGAGAGAAGGGGGGGAGAAGGAAGGGGGAGGGGGGAGAAGGGGGGAGAAGTGGGGAGAAGGGGGGAGAAGGGGGGATCCTAGCCCTGTCTGCATTGATCCTGGGCTGGGAGGTCTTCTGAGCTCTTCTCCCTGCTCCAGGGCAATCGGTTCTGGTCGCCCTCACGGCTCTTCATCCCTGCCGCCTCATGGAGCCCTCAGCCACAGACAACACAGTGCAGGACTCACTCCCAGCCAGACTCCCGGCTGGGAGGCGGCCGGGTGGAGACAGAGCTGGCAATAAAGAGGTGACACTGACGGCTCAGCTTGGAGATGTGCACACGCTTCCAGCCACAGATTCCAGTGGGAGAAGGAAGGGGGAAGAAGGAAAGGGGAGGGGGGAGATGGAAGGGGGAGGGGGAGAAGGAAGGGGGAGGGGGGAGAAGGAAGGGGAGGGGAGGGGAGAAAGAAGGGGAGAAGGAAGGGGGAGGGGAGAAGGGGGAGAAGGGGGGGAGAAGGGGGGAGAAGGGGGGGAGAAGAGGGGGAGAAGGGGGAGAAGGGAGGGAGAAGGAAGGGGAGGGGAGAAAGGGGGAGAAGGAAGGGGGAGAAAAGGAAGGGGGAGGGGGGAGAAAAGGAAGGGGGAGGGGGGAGAAAAGGAAAGGAGAGGGCGGAGAAGGGAGGGGGAGAAGGGAGGGGGAGAAGGGGGGGAGGGGGAGGGGAGAAAAGTACGGGGGAGGGGGAGAAAAGGAAGGGGGGAGAAGGGAGGGGGAGAAAAGGAAGGGGGAGAAGGGAGAGGGAGAAGGGGGGAGAAGGAAGGGGGAGGGGGGAGAAGGTGGGTGAAGTGGGGAGAAGGGGGGATCCTAGCCCTGTCTGCATTGATCCTGGGCTGGGAGGTCTTCTGAGCTCTTCTCCCTGCTCCAGGGCAATCGGTTCTGGTCGCCCTCACGGCTCTTCATCCCCGCCGCCTCATGGAGCCCTCAGCCACAGACAACACAGTGCAGGACTCACTCCCAGCCAGACTCCCGGCTGGGAGGCGGCCGGGTGGAGACAGAGCTGGCAATAAAGAGGTGACACTGACGGCTCAGCTTGGAGATGTGCACACGCTCCCAGCCACAGATTCCAGTGGGAAAAGGAAGGGGGAAGAAGGAAGGGGGAGGGGGGAGATGGAAGGGGGAGGGGGAGAAGGAAGGGGGAGGGGGGAGAAGGAAGGGGAGGGGAGGGGAGAAAGAAGGGGAGAAGGAAGGGGGAGGGGAGGGGAGGGGAGAAGGGGGGGAGAAGGGGGGGAGAAGGGGGAGAAGGGAGGGAGAAGGGGGAGAAGGGAGGGAGAAGGGGGAGAAGGGAGGGAGAAGGAAGGGGAGGGGAGAAGGGGGGAGAAGGAAGGGGGAGAAAAGGAAGGGGGAGGGGGGAGAAAAGGAAGGGAGAGGGCGGAGAAGGGAGGGGGAGAAGGGAGGGGGAAGAAGGAAGGGGGAGGGGGGAGATGGAAGGGGGAGGGGAGAAGGAAGGGGGAGGGGGGAGAAGGAAGGGGAGGGGAGGGGAGAAAGAAGGGGAGAAGGAAGGGGGAGGGGAGGGGAGGGGAGAAGGGGGGGAGAAGGGGGGAGAAGGGGGAGAAGGGAGGGAGAAGGAAGGGGAGGGGAGAAGGGGGGAGAAGGAAGGGGGAGAAAAGGAAGGGGGAGGGGGGAGAAAAGGAAGGGAGAGGGCGGAGAAGGGAGGGGGAGAAGGGAGGGGGAGAAGGGGGGGAGGGGGAGGGGAGAAAAGTACGGGGGAGGGGGAGAAAAGGAAGGGGGGAGAAGGGAGGGGGAGAAAAGGAAGGGGGGAGAAGGGAGGGGGAGAAGGGAGGGGGGAGAAGGGAGGGGGGAGAATGGAGGGGGAGAAGGGAGGGGGAGAAGGGAGGGGGGGAGAAGGGAGGGGGAGAGAAGGGGGGGAGAAGGGAGAGAAGGGGGGAGAAGGGAGGGGGAGAGAAGGGGAGAGAAGGGGGGGAGGGAGAGGGGGGAAGGGAGGGGGAGAAGGTAGGGGGAGAAGAGGGGGAGAAGTGGGGGGGAGAAGGGGGGTAGAAGGGAGGGGGAGAGAAGGGGGGAGAAGGGAAGGGGAAAGAAGGAAGGGAGAAGGCAGGGAGGAGAAGGGAGGGGGAGAGAAGAGGGAGAGAAGGGAGGGAGGAGAAGGGAGGGGGAGAGAAGGGAGGGAGGGAGGTGAAGGGAGGGGGAGAGAAGGGAGGGGGGAGAAGGGAGGAGAAGGGAGGGAGGAGAAGGGAGGGGGGAGAAGGGAGGGGGGAAAAGAGGGAGAAGGAAGGGGGAGGGGGAAAGGGGGAGAAGGAAGGGGGGGAGAAGGAAGGGGGAGGGGGAAGAAGGGGGATCCTAGCCCTGTCTGCATTGGTCCTGGGCTGGGAGGTCTTCTGAGCTCTTCTCCCTGCTCCAGGGCAATCGGTTTTGGCCGCCCTCGCGGCTCTTCATCCCCGCCGCCTCATGGAGCCCTCAGCCACAGACAACACAGTGCAGCACTCGCTCCCAGCCAGACTCCCGGCTGGGAGGCGGCCGGGTGGAGACAGAGCTGGCAAAAAAGAGGTGACACTGACGGCTCAGCTTGGAGATGTGCACCCGCTCCCAGCCACGGACTCCTGGCTGGGTGGCGGGGGAAAGCAGAGCCGCCCGCTGACAATGAGCAGAGCCAGTGACAATGCTCAGGAAGGTCGGAGATTAAAAGCAGAAGATGCCACCAGGTCAGTACCCACTCGTTCAGCCCCACTGCTAACTGAACCAGAGTGGTAGTACTCACTGGTTGTTTCTTCCTGCGGGGGAGGGGACAGTGCAGAAGTTCAGCACACAGGAATGCCCTGCTGCCGGAATCCTCACATGGAGTGGAACTCAGTGCCAGAACATGCTCCGGGACTGTTTTCCGGGACTCTATCCCATATCAGCGGGACCCCGGGACAAACTTGAAATCGCGGGACGGTCCCACGGAATCTGGAACAATTGAGAGGTATATGAATGGCATTCATTGTTTCTTATTGTGATAAGTGTAATTCACCACATCTATCACATGATACAGGCCCACTGCGATTTGCCCTATACCATGTGATCACTCTAATCAAACACAGAGATTACAATAGTAAGTAATGGCTATGAACAACAGCTATTGTTTACAACTGACATGTGATCTCTGTGATTGGTCAAAGTGATCACATGGTACCAGGGCCGCACACAGTGGTCTGGTACAGCGATCTGTGCTCCACTGTGTCCAGTGGGCACAGCAGTGATGACAAATTGTGCCACTGAGTGAGAGTTGGGGCGTGCACGAGGCGCACAAGTGGGAAAACTTCATATGACATCCACCTGGAACAAGAGAGTACCTACCTGGCCATATTATTATAATAAGCAGAGCAGGAATTTTATAAAACCAAACTCAAGGTAAAGCCGACCATAGATGTTTTGAATCTCAACTGGTTCAGAAGGGACCGGCCAAGATTTGAGCCATCTATGGACAGGCTGATTGTACCCAAATCAATCCATCATTCAGATTTTTACATGCAATTATTGCCAGCAGCTATAGCCACTGCTGGCAATAATCTCTCTGTTCTCCTAGCAGGGACGGCTCCCTGCACCTCCTCCCCTGCTGGGAGAACACAATAGCTCTGCTGGAGAAATTCCCCCATCAACACTAACTGTGTGTTACAGGAAAGAAAATTGTATCATCTATGGCTTGCCTAACACTTTTGAAAAACTTCCAGACTTTTGGCATTCTAAACACGCACCAAAAAAGGTCATCCTTTTGCACAGGACATGTGTAGCATGTCCAGTGTCCCTGCCATGCTGCTGGAACCTCCCCTCCCAGTATACAGCAATTGTTAGTTTTGATTATTCAAAGCCGGGATTGCTGTGTACTCAGAGAAGTTTTCAGCAGCTGCAGCTGTCAAAAAAGCAGTCTTAGTCAGAGTTTATAAACAACACTGCTCCAGCCTCAATATAGAAAGATACTGTCACGTACCTGAGAGGAGACTGAAATGACAAGGTTGGCTTCTCTTGTATCTCCAGCCCAGGTCCCACTCAAAGTGGAACAAAGGGTGCTGAGGAGTAGGAGGAACACAAGTGCCAACAGATGTTGATAGGAGAACTTGCAGCAGGAGATGCGGTCCCAAGAAGACTGGTGAACCATCAGGTCAGGAATAGTAGCCATGCTCAGTAGTCCAGCTGAAGTTAAAGGGGCACTCCACTTGCGCTGCTGGCCCACGACATGTGGCTGGTCAGAGCTCTAAGCAGATGTGCAGCAGGAACACTCAACAGGGCGCAGAGCTGCAACAGCAGACAGCCAGGCGGGCACTCGAACAGGTTGGGAGGCCAAGATCAGAGACAGAAGCATGGTCACAGGATTAGCCAGGGTCATAGAGAGGCAGGCAGCGAGGTATCGAATTATGAGCAGAACCAAAGTCAGGAATAAGCCAGGTCAGAAACTGGCGACAAGTCAAGAGCAGAATCCGAGATCAGGTCAGAAGCAAGTTGGGTCAGAAACAAAGGGAACACACTGGACAAACGCAGGATACAGGGAACAGGTGAAGACCAGTCAGCACTTGGGCACAGGCAGGAGCATCCCTAAATAGTCTGCCTGGTGCCAACATGCACTGTGCATGCGCCCACGTGCATTTATGTGCGAATGCGCATAGCTGGTTACCATTCTGCGCTGAATTCCATGCGCATTTCTGTGAGCCACGTCTCACAGAAATTCCCTGACAGATACAAAGTAACATGATGTTACTTTGTATCATTTTGTCCATTCATCTACAGATCAAAGGGACGAATCAGCAGATTATGTCCATTAATAACCCTAATGCCACGTACACACGAGCGGACTTTACGGCAGACTTTGCCCGGCAGACGGGATTTCGTCGGACAATTCAATCGTGTGTGGGCTCCAGCGGACTTTGTTTTCTCAAAAGTTGGACGGACTTAGATTTGAAACATGTTTTAAATCTCTCCGTCAAACTCGAGTCCGGTCAAAAAGTCCGCTCATCTATATGCTAGTTCGACGGACAAAAAGCCACGCTAGGGCAGCTATTGGCTACTGGCTATAAAACTTCCTTGTTTTAGTCCGGTCGTACGTCATCACGTACGAATTCGACGGACTTTGGTGGATTGTGTGTAGGCAAGTCCGTTCATTTGGAAAGTCCGTCATAAAATCAGTCGAAAAGTCCGCCGGGCAAAGTCTGCTGTAAAGTCCGCTCGTGTGTACGCGGCATTAGTTTACTCTAATCAGCCCTAATTAACACCTTCTTCTCATTCTCTGTTAATTGATTTTTTCCTGCTGATTGTTTTTTTTCTTCGTTTCTATTTTATTAACTTTTAACCGAAGGTTTTGCTACCTTCATGACCAAGCCATTTTTTGCTATTCAGCACTGTGCTACTTTAACTGGTAATTGCTCAGGCATGCAACACTGTACACAAATGAAAATTATATAATTTTTTTTCACACAAATAGAGATTTCTTTTGGTGGTATTTCTTTGCTATATAAATGAAAAAAGGCCGAAAATGATAAAAAAAGAACAATATTTTGCTACTTTTTGTTATAAAGCGTATCCAATAAAATCAAATTTCTTTATAAATTTAGGCCAAAATGTGACCTCTTTTTGGAAAGTAGACAGTCTGAGGTACTAAGCAAGATACATGGCAAATTTATTGAAGTTGGAAATTTTTTGTCACAATTTTTTGTAAAAGGAAGAATAAATAAAATATGTTTTTTGACTGCAGTCATCATATGGCTTTGATCAGGGATATTGTCTGGTGACAGTATGTTAAAAAAAAACATAAATATTCACCTTTTTCCTTTTTTTTTTTTTACATACATTCATGAGAGTAGTTCAGTGTCACCATAGTGACACTTTACTACTCTCGGGGATTGATCAGGGATTTGAACAATGTTTTGAACTGTCATGAATGGGTTTCATTCATAACAACTGTGATTACTATTGGGATCGGGAGCTGTAATCTATTGTGTCCAGTGTGAGGTGAAAGGACACGTGGAGTATTTAGAGTTTGAAGATTATGTACTTTTCATACAGCGGACTGTATGAAAGGGAGGGGGAGAAGGGAGGGGGAGAGAAGGGGGGAGAAGGAGAGAAGGGGGGGGAGAAGGGAGGGGGAGAGAAGGGGAGAGAAGGGGGAGAAGGGAGAGGGGGGAAGGGAGGGGGAGAAGGTAGGGGGAGAAGAGGGGGAGAAGTGGGGGGGAGAAGGGGGGTAGAAGGGAGGGGGAGAGAAGGGGGGAGAAGGGAGGGGGAGGGGAGAGAAGGAAGGGAGAAGGCAGGGAGGAGAAGGGAGGGGGAGAGAAGAGGGAGAGAAGGGAGGGAGGAGAAGGGAGGGGGAGAGAAAGGAGGGGGAGAGAAGGGAGGGGGGAGAAGGGAGGAGAAGGGAGGGAAGGAGAAGGGAGGAGGGAAAGGGGGAGAAGGAAGGGGGAGGGGGGAAAGGGGGAGAAGGAAGGGGGGGGAGGAAGGGGGAGGGGGAGGAAGGGGGATCCTAGCCCTGTCTGCATTGGTCCTGGGCTGGGAGGTCTTCTGAGCTCTTCTCCCTGCTCCAGGGCAATCGGTTCTGGCCGCCCCGGCTCTTCATCCCCGCCGCCTCATGGAGCCCTCAGCCACAGACAACACAGTGCAGCACTCGCTCCCAGCCAGACTCCCGGTTGGGAGGTGGCCGGGTGGAGACAGAGCTGGCAATAAAGAGGTGACACTGACGGCTCAGCTTGGAGATGTGCACCCGCTCCCAGCCACGGACTCCTGGCTGGGTGGCGGGGGAAAGCAGAGCCGCCCGCTGACAATGAGCAGAGCCACTGACAATGCTCAGGAAGGTCGGAGATTGAAAGCAGAAGATGCCACCAGGTCAGTACCCACTCGTTCAGCCCCACTGCTAACTGAACCAGAGTGGTAGTACTCACTGGTTGTTTTCTTCCTGCGGGGGAGGGGACAGTGCAGAAGTGCAGCGCACAGGAATGCCCTGCTGCCGGAATCCTCACATGGAGTAGAACTCAGTGCCGGAACATGCTCCGCCACTGTTTTCCGGGACTCTATCCCATATCAGCGGGACCCCGGGACACACTTGAAATCGCGGGACGGTCCCATGGAATCTGGGACAATTGAGAGGTATGTGAATGGCATTCATTGTTTCTTATTGTGATAAGTGTGATTTCACCACATCTATCACATGATACAGGCCCACTGCGATTTGCCTATACCACGTGATCACTCTAATCAAACACAGAGATTACAATAGTAAGTAATGGCTATGAACAACAGCTATTGTTTACAACTGACATGTGATCTCTGTGATTGGTCAAAGTGATCACATGGTACCAGGGCCGCACACAGTGGTCTGGTACAGCGATCTGTGTTCCACTGTGTCCAGTGGGCACAGCAGTGATGAAAATTGTGCCACTGAGTGAGAGTTGGGGCGTGCACGAGGCGCACAAGTGGGAAAACATCCTATGACATCCACCTGGAACAAGAGAGCACCTACCTGGCCATATTATTATAACAGGCGGAGCAGGAATTTTATAAAACCAAACTCAAGGTAAAGCCGACCATAGATGTTTTGAATCTCAACTGGTTCAGAAGGGGACCGGCCAAGATTTGAGCCATCTATGGACAGGCTGATTGTACCCAAATCAATCCATCATTCAGATTTTTACATGCAATTATTGCCAGCAGCTATAGCCACTGCTGGCAATAATCTCTGTGTTCTCCCAGCAGGGACGGCTCCCTGCACCTCCTCCCCTGCTGGGAGAACACAATAGCTCTGCTGGAGAAATTCCCCCATCAACACTAATGCCGCGTACACACGGTCGGACTTTTCAGCTACAAAAGTCGGACAGCCTGTCCGACATACTTCCGGCGTACCTTCGGTGGACTTGCAGCAGACTTTCTTCCGAACGGACTTGCCCACACACGACCACACAAAAGTACGACAGCTTAGTACGCGGTGACGTACACCAAGTCCGACGAGACTATAAAACGGAAGTTCAATAGCCCGTACGACACCCTTTGGGCTCCTTCTGCTAATCTCGTGTTTATCTCGTGTTAGTAGAAGTTTGGTGAGAGACGATTCGCGCTTGTGAGACTCGTATTTTTCAGTTCGTTTTAACTGTTGTTCAGTCTGTGCTTGTGAGGTTTGTATCTGCTTTTCAGTGCGTTTGGTCAGTTGGCATTGAGAAATCTTTGTTTTATTGGCCGCTCGTTCCTGATTTTCAGGTCGTTCTTCACAGGCCTTGCTGTTCTTCAGTGCGTTCTGTTTAGTGCGTTCTGACCAGCTGACCGTTTTGAAACCATGTTACCTGTACGTACTCGTCGTCGAGCTCGTGCATTGTATGTGTTTGGTGCTGTAGTTTATTCTTCAGCCCAAGACCAGTCCATGAACAGGGCGAGGAGGAGTTCATGGACCAAGAATTGGTTGCTCCAGCGTGACCAGTTCTGTCACATGCCATTGCTCCGTGAGATCCGTGAGAATAATCCTGAGGATTTCAGGAACTTTCTCCGGATGACGGACCCTGTTTTTGACCGTTTGGTGGCTTTGCTGACCCCCTATATCAGCAGGCAGGATACCTGCATGAGGCAAGCCATCACTCCGGAGCAGAGGCTGGTCGCTACCTTGCGGTATTTGGCCACAGGGAGAAGCCTGCAGGACCTTAAGTTCTCGACAGGCATCTCCCCCCAGGCTCTGGGGATCATTATCCCAGAGACCTGTTCTGCCATCATCCAGGTCCTGCAGAAGGACTATATTAAGGTAAGATATTTTGCTTTTATTAGCATCACATGTTCTTTTATGTAATCTTTGATAATGTAATGTATTTCTTGCTTCAAACACTACTTACCATCATTGCAATATAGTGTGAATGTCCCCTTTTTATCCTCACACATGCGGGATTTTTTTCCTGTTATTTTTTGTCATGCATGTATATTTTCCTTCAATAACCTCCCCAGCATGCAGTGATGGGAACATATCTACCTAGTCTACTCATTTTGAATGTATTTTGTTTGAGTGTATTTAGTGTGCTTATAATTAGCAATTAGCTAGATTTCCCAACCCCCCCCCCCACCTAAACTCACTCCAAATAGTGTGCTGCTAATTAGCAATTATCTAGATTTCCCACCCCCCCCCCACCTAAACTCACTCCAAATAGTGTGCTGCTAATTAGCAATTAGCTAGATTTCCCACCCCCCCCACCTAAACTCACTCCAAATAGTGTGCTGCTAATTAGCAATTAGCTAGATTTCCCAACCCCCCCCCCCCCACCTAAACTCACTCCAAATAGTGTGCTGCTAATTAGCAATTAGCTAGATTTCCCAACCCCCTAAAATGTAATCAATGTTCCATCAGAGGGGGTGAGCAATCTGATAAGTGTGCCTTTCCATATTAGTTTTTCCTGAAGAATTAAATTATTTAATGTTATACTGATGCTGGGGAATAATGTTTTGAATTGTCTAATTTTATTGCAATGTTAGCTTCCAAATTAATTGATTTTGGTTTTCTTGTTTGATTCCCCAGTTTCCTTCAACGCCACAGGAATGGCAGACTGTGGCATCCCATTTTGCCAGCCGTTGGGACTTTCCCAATTGTGGAGGGGCTATAGATGGGAAAAATGTCCACATTGTGCCACCACCCCATTCGGGGTCATACTATTTCAATTATAAAGGGTTCCACAGTATTGTTTTAATGGCGGTGGTGTCTGCACACTATGAATTTTTATATGTGGACGTGGGGAAGAATGGCCGGATGTCGGATGGAGGAGTATTTGCCCAGACGGAGTTCTGCCAGCGTCTCCAGAGTGGTGTCCTGGGATTGCCACCTGATGCGGATAATGTGGAAGGACTCCCCTTTGTCTTCATTGCCGATGAAGCCTTCACTCTGAGCAAGCACCTCATGAGGCCATTCCCCCAAAGAACCCTCACCCCGGAGAGGAGGGTTTTTAATTTCCGGCTGGCCAGAGCTAGAAGAGTGGTTGAGAATGCGTTTGGAATTCTGGCCAGCCGGTTCCGCCTGTTTCAAACAGCCATTAATTTGGCGGAATACAAACTTAATTTTATCATTTTATCGTGCTGCATTCTGCACAACTTTTTAAACAAACATTCTCAGAATTATATAGGCACAGTTGGGCCTGAGGCCGGACTTATAGATGACAACCTTACGGGCCTGGATAATGTCCGTACTGGCTTGGCCCCCCAAAGTGCCCGTCAAGTTAGACAGCAATATGTTAATTATTTTATGGGTAGGGGGGCCATTGCAATGGGCCATGATATTTAATTTTTTAAAATGAAAAAAATATGGATGAAATCTTGAATTATATTTATTGCTTGCCTTTCTTTTGGGCTTTCTCCTAGGTTATGGTCGAGCAGTTGTAGTGCCAACTGTATTTTCATTTTAAATGTCTAAATAAAAACTCCATTACCACTGTAAACAACTTTTTGACAATTATAACCAAACTGATACTGAGCATTGAAATAACAAACCACACATTTATTTAATTCCTATAAGGAGATGTTTTTATTAATGGTTGTTATGCATTCAGTTCTGCATTTAGTATAAAATGTTCATAGACAAAAATATAATGATATCTTAATAATTTCGAAAAATATAATTATATTTAAATATTTAGACATAATCCACAAAAAATATTTTTGGCTTTTTGATTTTCGCAAACAGGCTTTTTTTTTGATTTTTTTTTAAATCAAGTTTTTTTACTTTTTGGCGTTTTTTAAAATCAAGTTTTTTATGTTTTTTTTTTTTTTTTTTTTTTTGCAAATAAAGTTTTTTTTTATTTTGTTTTGAAAATCAATTTTTGTTTTTTTTTGGTTTTAAAATCTTTTTTTTTTTTTGGTGTTTTAAAATCAATTTTTTTATTTTTTTTGGTTTTTAAAATCAATTTTTTTTTTCTTTTTTGTTTTAAAATCAATTTTTTTATTTTTTTTTGGTTTTTAAAATCAATTTTTTTTTTTTTTTGGTGTTTTAAAATCAATTTTTTTATTTTTTTTGGTTTTTAAAATCATTTTTTTTTCTTTTTTGTTTTAAAATCAATTTTTTTATTTTTTTTGGTTTTTAAAATCAATTTTTTTTTTTTTTTTGGTTTTTAAAATCAATTTTTTTATTTTTTCTTGGTTTTAAAATCAATTTTTTTTTTTTTTATTAAAAATATTATTTTTTTTTTTGGTTGTTGTTTTTTTGAAAATCAAGTTTTATTTTTTTGTGGATTTGGAATGTATTTTAAAGAAACAGCCCTCCTTTTTAAAATTAGGTTAAACAGCCATTTATGTTCAGCCAAAAAAATAAAGAGAAGGCCCAGAATGGGGTCAGCAAAACAGGAAATGAAGGACATGATCGATGTTTTGGGGTTTCAAAAAGGGCATTTAGATTCGACCCAAAACATCAATCATGTCCTTCATTTCCTGCTGCATACGATCCAGCCGATTCCGCATTTCATCCATGTCCTTATTCCAGGCCATTATTTGACCAATTAGCCGTTGGGCACTTTCAGAAGTGAAATAGTCACTTTGTGTACCTAAAGTGGAATGAAACCAAAAAATGTATTTAGAAATATGCACACATACATAGTTTACCTTACCATAATAAAGCTGTTGTCTCAGACACTGACCTGGTGGGGTGCCCATGTAGCCTAATTCCTCCACATCCTCGGGGGTGGCACTGTTGCTTGAATCAAGCACAACCAGATCCCCTAAAATAGAGTAGAAAAATTACATTAAACAAAAGGCAGCCATGCATAGATTACCGTAAGCTGGTGTGTCAGACACTCACCTGGTGGGGTGCCCATGTCGCCCACCTCTCCTTCCTCCACATCCTCAGTGGGGCTTGGGCTGATTTCCCAATCATGTTTGGCTTGGGGTGGACTGTCTTCTTGTTGGCTGAGTGATTTTTCCCCTAGGTGAAACCAAAAATTATTAATCTACTTAGCACACAGATATTTTAGTACATAGTCATTTTCTAAAACATTTGTAGTGAAGTGGTTTGTGTAGAGTTCCTATTTTACCTCCATATTTAAAATTATAAAGACATATCGGATAGATAGATATCAATATCTCAAAATATAGTTAATAATCTTTTGATCTCTCTCTCTCTCTCTCTCTCTCTCTCTCTATATCTGGAACAAAATCGATAAATATCTAACTAAATGTAATTAAAAAAAGATAACTTAAAATATTCCAAAAGAATGTTTTACATTTCTATATCTATCTATCTATATATCTATATCTATATTTTTTTTTTTATATATATATATATTTTTAGATATATATATATTTTTAGATATATATATATATATATATATATATATATATTTTTAGATATATATATATATATATATATATTTTTTTTTTTTAGATATATATATATATATATACTTTTTTTTTTAGAGATATATATATATATATTTTTAGATATATATATATTTTTACATAGATCTATCTATAGATATGTAACGAGGTTTTGTAAAAGATCGTTTGAAACGATGAACAAAAAAATCGTATAGGAAGGAAAAGCACATGGAGCAGTATACAAGGTAATAAACACAAGAGAAAAACACGACAAGTACTTACTTTTTTTAAGCACTTTCCGGATCCGTCTATATTGATCCGGCTCCCTGAGTTTCAGGTCAGACCATCTTTTGCGAAGTTGATCTCGGGAGCGCTGTACCCCAAAAGAAGCCTGCAAAGTGTCCACGACCTTCGCCATTATTTTGGCCTTGCGCAAATTTGGCCGTGCGTACGGCCCATACTTCCCATCATAGTCGTCTTTGTGAAGAATGGCCACCATCTCCACCATTTCTTTAAAACTCATATTGGAGGCCTTAAATCTAGGCCTCACAGATTTTGTGGACGTTCCAGCCTCCGGGCTTTTTCCACTACCTGAGGACATGTCAGGTGTCTCCGCCATTATTTACCCCACTACGCGCCGTAACTAAAAATGGGCGGAGAACATGAGTTAAAATCGAACGTCAGGGGCGGGCGACGCAGGCGGAGTTTCACACATGCGTAGTGTATAAAGAGGGGCCTTGCGCACGTGTCGTACGTACGTTCTGTGCGTCGAATTAGGGGGCGGAGAACATGAGTTAATTTCGAACGTCAGGGGCGGGCGACGCAGGCGGAGTTTCACACATGCGTAGTGTATAAAGAGGGGCCTTGCGCACGTGTCGTACGTACGTTCTGTGCGTCGAATTAGGGGGCGGAGAACATGAGTTAATTTCGAACGTCAGGGGCGGGCGACGCAGGCGGAGTTTCACACATGCGTAGTGTATAAAGAGGGGCCTTGCGCACGTGTCGTACGTACGTTCTGTGCGTAGGTGATAGTGGACCAGGACGTTACAAAACGAAGGTAATTTTATTTTTTTTTTGTTGTTTTCTTTGGTTTTTTTGGGGGGGTTTTATGGTCATGACTTTGTAGCAAGCGGCCTATATGGCTTGATAGATTGATGAGGCCTACATAGGGAGAAGATGATGAGGGGTTAGCAGAAACCTATAATAAGTGTTTTTGGTCTTGTGACTTTCTCTTTTCCAGATATAATGAATCCCCTATTTAAGGATCCAGAGTTCCTTACAGCTTTTATTTCAAAATATCGAGAGATGAGGAATTTGTGGGAGGTGAAACACCCTCAGTATTATGCCAAGCATGTGAGGAAGTCAACGCTGGAGAGACTTCTGTCCTTTGTCCAGGCGACCATCCCGGGAGCAACAATGGAGACAGTGCTCAAGAAAATTGGGGTCTTGAGGAACATGTATAAGAGGGAGCATAGGAAGATCCAGGAATCAAGGAGATCAGGAGCATCAGCAGATGATGTTTATGTACCCAGGCTGTGGTACTACAATCAACTCCGTTTTCTTGATGACCAGAATGAAGCCAGGGCATCACTTTCAACCCTTCCCTCCACCCTTCCCTCCACCCTTCCCTCCACCCCAGCAGAGGCTGATGAGGAGCAAGCTGGGTCTTCCATCCTGGATGAACCGGATATGACCATCTGGAGTCAGGTAAATTATTTTAACAAATATTTACTGTACTAATATTAATGATGTTAACTGGATGTTATAATTGTCTAAAATAATTTTGCACTCAAAATTGTGTATACATATCAAATGACAGTAGTGGCTAAATATGTTTGGCACCTGCTTGAAATAATTAGGGTGTCTGATTAGACTCTTTTATTAAAGAGATGTATTCACATTGAATTTGCTAGTCATGAGAAGCAAACTGTGTGTCATTGATGAACCCAAAAAAAGAAACTAAAACTATTGTCCTTTTTTTATACACAGGATGAGTCCATCCAGGAGGAATGTGGGGAAAGTGGCAGGCAGGAGGAGACCGGGCCCATGGACAGCCTGGAGGAGGCCGGATTCACCATCATCCTGGAGGAGGCTGGGCCCAGTGTCAGGCAGGAGGTGGCTGCTCCCAGTGAGGTGGCTGGGCCAAGTGAGGTGGCTGGGCCAAGTGAGGTGGCTGGGCCCAGTAGGAGCCTGACCCAATCCCAAGTGCCTCCCCTCCAGCTTCCCAAAAAAAGGGCCAGGAAGGGGATGGTCACACAGGACGCATCCCTGCGCCTCATGCAAGAGGCCACCCGTTTTTTAACGAGCCCCCCCGAAGCGGAAGAATCCTATGGCTGCTACTTAGCCAGCAGGCTTCTTCAGATGGATTGGGAGCAGCGCCTCATTTGTGAGCGACTATTTGGGGAAACAATCCATAAGGGGCTGCAGGGCACGCTAACACAAAACACCCAACTACATGAGGCAGCCCCCCCTCCTCCTCCTCCTCCTCCTCCTCCTCCTCCTCCTCCTGCCACAACTGAAACACCAGAGCCACAGCCTCAAAAGAAGGCTACAGGGAAGGCTGCAGGGAAGGCTGCAGGGCAGCGTGGAGGAAAGGCTGCAGGGAAGAGAAGAAAGTGATGACCTGGGTTCAGTCTGGTCTGACAGAAGACGCAGGCTGTTGTAGGACCACAGTCTGGGGACATCTAGATCATCTGCTGGTGCTGTTGATCTCTGGGATTCTTGCACCAGATTGTGCTCCCTCTTATATGGACTCCGCAAGATCCCAATTTTCTTGTACAACGACTTTTTCCAGCGTTGACTTCCTCTTTATTTTATTTTGACCATGAATAAATGGATCTTTTTTGAGTTTAGCAAAAGACTTTATGTGTTTTCTTTGAAATCATTGATTTTACACACAATGTTAAATTAACAAGGGACAACAATCTCATTGAGTTTGAAAAAACACACCAAAAATACATTACTAATGTTAATAATGTTCAAGTGGTAAGTCTTGAAACTAAAAAAATCTACATAACCAAAAACGGTGCTTTGGGTTCACTTTATATAAAAACTAAAAAGTAATCACTAGAAAAAAAAAATAGAATAATGGGTTCTTTGTGGTAACTTTACAAACCTAAAAAAAAAAAAATATAAAGGGAAAAAGTATTATTAGTATGGAAACATTGTTTTTAAAAAGCATACTATATCATTCATGAGATCAAAGAGAAAAAGAATCCAGAAATCAGTTTAGGAGAACTCTGATTATGAACAGCAAAACACCTTCGTTCTTTAGAACATTCGTAAAGAAGAAATAAAATGCGCTGCATTCAACGATCACAGATTTTACAGCGTGATGAATGTGCTACCTACAATACGAACACTAGTTTTACTAGACCGAGTGCTTCCGTTTAGTTTTTGCTTATGAGCATGCGTCGTTTTTTTGTCCGTAGGACTAGCATACAGACGAGCGGACTTCGGGGTCCGTCGTAGTTACGACGTAAAGATTTGAAGCATGTTTCAAATCTAAAGTACGTCGGATTTGAGGCTAAAAAAGTACGTCGAAAGTCCGGAGAAGCCCACACACGATCGGATTACCAGCCAGCTTTAGTCCGTCAGCGTCCGTTGGACTTTTGTAGCTGAAAAGTCCGACCGTGTGTACGCGGCATAACTGTGTGTTACAGGAAAGAAAATTGTATCATCTATGGCTTGCCTAACACTTTTGAAAAACTTCCAGACTTTTGGCATTCTAAACACGCACCAAAAAAGGTCATCATTTTGCACAGGACATGTGTAGCATGTCCAGTGTCTCTGCCATGCTGCTGGGACCTCCCCTCCCAGTATACAGCAATTGTTAGTTTTGATTATTCAAAGCCGGGATTGCTGTGTACGCAGAGAAGTTTTCAGCAGCTGCAGCTGTCAAAAAAGCAGTCTTAGTCAGAGTTTATAAACAACACTGCTCCAGCCTCAATATAGAAAGATACTGTCACGTACCTGAGAGGAGACTGAAATGACAAGGTCGGCTTCTCTTGTATCTCCAGCCCAGGTCCCACTCAAAGTGGAACAAAGGGTGCTGAGGAGCAGGAGGAACACAAGTGCCAACAGATGTTGATAGGAGAACTTGCAGCAGGAGATGCGGTCCCAAGAAGACTGGTGAACCATCAGGTCAGGAATAGTAGCCATGCTCAGTAGTCCAGCTGAAGTTAAAGGGGCACTCCACTTGCGCTGCTGGCACACGACATGTGGCTGGTCAGAGCTCTAAGCAGATGTGCAGCAGGAACACTCAACAGGGCGCAGAGCTGCAACAGCAGACAGCCAGGCGGGCACTCGAACAGGTTGGGAGGCCAAGATCAGAGACAGAAGCATGGTCACAGGATTAGCCAGGGTCATAGAGAGGCAGGCAGTGAGGTATCGAATTATGAGCAGAGCCAAAGTAAGGAATAAGCCAGGTCAGAAACTGGCGACAAGTCAAGAGCAGAATCCGAGATCAAGTCAGAAGCAAGTTGGGTCAGAAACAAAGGGAACACACTGGACAAACGCAGGATACAGGGAACAGGTGAAGACCAGTCAGCACTTGGGCACAGGCAGGAGCATCCCTAAATAGTCTGCCTGGTGCCAACATGCACTGCGCATGCGCCCACGTGCATTTATGTGCGAATGCGCATGCCTGGTTACCATTCTGCGCTGAATTCCATGCGCATTTCTGTGAGCCATGTCTCACAGAAATTCCCTGACAGATACAAAGTAACATGATGTTACTTTGTATCATTTTGTCCATTCATCTGCAGATCAAAGGGACGAATCAGCAGATTATGTCCATTAATAACCCTAATGCCACGTACACACGAGCGGACTTTACGGCAGACTTTGCCCGGCAGACGGGATTTCGTCGGACAATTCAATCGTGTGTGGGCTCCAGCAGACTTTGTTTTCTCAAAAGTTGGACGGACTTAGATTTGAAACATGTTTTAAATCTATCCGTCGAACTCGAGTCCAGTCAAAAAGTCCGCTCATCTGTATGCTAGTTCGACAGACAAAAAGCCACGCTAGGGCAGCTATTGGCTACTGGCTATAAAACTTCCTTGTTTTAGTCCGGTCGTACGTCATCACGTACGAATTCGACGGACTTTGGTGGATTGTGTGTAGGCAAGTCCGTTCATTTGGAAAGTCCGTCATAAAATCAGTCGAAAAGTCCGCCGGGCACAGTCTGCTGTAATGTCCGCTCGTGTGTACGCGGCATTAGTTTACTCTAATCAGCCCTAATTAACACCTTCTTCTCATTCTCTGTTAATTGATTTTTTCCTGCTGATTGTTTTTTTTCTTCGTTTCTATTTTATTAACCATTAACCGAAGGTTTTGCTACCTTCATGACCAAGCCATTTTTTGCTATTCAGCACTGTGCTACTTTACCTGGTAATTGCTCAGGCATGCAACACTGTACACAAATGAAAATGATATAATTTTTTTTCACACAAATAGAGATTTCTTTTGGTGGTATTTCTTTGCTATATAAATGAAAAAAAGACTGAAAATGATAAAAAAAACAACAATATTTTGCTACTTTCTGTTATAAAGCGTATCCAATAAAATCAAATTTCTTCATAAATTTAGGCCAAAATGTGACCTCTTTTTGGAAAGTAGACAGTCTGAGGTACTAAGCAAGATACATGGCAAATTTTTTGAAGTTGGAAATTTTTTGTCACAATTTTTTGGAAAAGGAAGAATAAATAAAATATGTTTTTTGACTGCAGTCATCATATGGCTTTGATCAGGGATATTGTCTGGTGACAGTATGTTAAAAAAAAAAAACATAAATATTCACCTTTTTTTTTTTTTTTTTACATACTTTCATCAGAGTAGTTCAGTGTCACCATAGTGACACTTTACTACTCTCGGGATTGATCAGGCATTTGAACAATGTTTTGAACTGTCATGAATGGGTTTCATTCATAACAACTGTGATTACTATTGGGATCGGGAGCTGTAATCTATTGTGTCCAGTGTGAGGTGAAAGGACACGTGGAGTATTTAGAGTTTGAAGATTATGTACCTTTCATACAGCCTTACTTTGAACTTTTTTGCACACAAGATACATTATTTATTTATTCATTTATTATATCCCTAATATTGTTTTGAATATGAATTTTTGTTCTGGCGTAACTTAATGATTTTTTTTGTATGAACATTTGCACCCTTTTAATGAACTTGCCACTTTGATGAATTAATTTTATTTATGCAGTTATTGATGTATTTTACACAATTAATTAGTATTAATTGTATATAATATAAGTGCCCTTATTTTTTGGTGGTTGTTTTAGATTTTTTAAGCTAGCATCAGAGACACAGTGGTTAAGCAGTTAACTTTTTTTTGGTTTTTTTTTAGATTGGGTCGGGGGTTAAAAGTTTTAACATAAATGAATAAAAGCTGACCATTGTAAGTATCCCTTCTGGCAACAGAGACATTTGTAACCCCTTTGGCCAGAGGGGATATGTAGTTAAATAAAGAATAGATAACAGAGTGTGGATGTAAGTGGGGCTCACTTGGAACAGGGACCAATCAGTATTAGTGTACCCCATGTCTCTGTAGTAGGTCCTATTTTGATTAGGCTGCTAGTAAGGTATGCCATTTTGTGCAAAAGTGTGTATTTGGGTTGACACAGTTGTAATAAAAAGTATGTGAACCCTTTTGGAATGATATGGATTTCTGCACAAATTGGTCATGAAATGTAATCTGATCTTCATCAAGTCACAACAATAGACAATCACAGTCTGCTTAAACTAATAACACACAAAGAAGTAAATGTTACCATGTTTTTATTGAACACACCATGTAATCATTCACAGTGCAGGTGGAAAAAGTATGTGAACCCCTAGACTAATGAGATCTCCAAGAGCTAATTGGAGTGAGGTGTCAGCCAACTGGAGTCCAATCAATGAGATGAGATTGGAGGTGTTGGCTACAGCTGCCCTGCCCTATAAAAAAGACACACCATTACTGGCTTTGCTTTTCACAAGAAGCATTGCCTGATGTGAATGATGCCTCGCACAAAAGAGCTCGCAGAAGACCTACGATTAAGAATTGTTGACTTGCAAAAAGCTGGAAAGGGTTATAAAAGTATCTTCAAAAGCCTTGCTGTTCATAAGTCCACGGTAAGACAAATTGTCTATAAATGGAGAAAGTTCAGCACTGCTGCTACTCTCCCTAGGAGTGGGCGTCCTGTAAAGATGACTGCAAGAGCACAGCGCGGACTGCTCAATGAGGTGAAGAAGAATCCTAGAGTGTCAGCTAAAGACTTACAAAAGTCTCTGGCATATGCTTACATCCCTGTTAGCGAATCTACGATACGTAAAACACTAAACAAGAATGGATTTCATGGGAGGATACCACAGAGGAAGCCACTGCTGTCCAAAAAAAACATTGCTGCATGTTTACAGTTTGCACAAGAGCACCTGAATGTTCCACAGCAGTACTGGCAAAATATTCTGTGGACAGATGAAACCAAAGTTGAGTTGGAAGAAACACACAACACTATGTGTGGAGAAAAAGAGGCACAGCACACCAACCTCAAAACCTCATCCCAACTGTGAAGTATGGTGGTGGGGGCATCATGGTTTGGGGTTGCTTTGCTGTGTCAGGGCCTGGACGGATTGCTATCATCAAGGGAAAAATGAATTCCCAACTTTATCAAGACATTTTGCAGGAGAATTTAAGGCCATCTGTCCACCAGCTGAAGCTCAACAGAAGATGGGTGTTGCAACAGGACACGGACCCAAAGCATAGAAGTAAATCAACAACAGAATGGCTTAAACAGAAGAAAATACGCCTTTTGGAGTGGCCCAGTCAGAGTCCTGACCTCAACCCGATTGAGATGCTGTGGCACGACCTCAAGAAAGCAATTCACACCAGACATCCCAAGAATATTGCTGAACTGAAACAGTTCTGTAAAGAGGAATGGTCAAGAATTACTCCTGACCGTTGTGCACGTCTGTTCTGCAACTACAGGAAACATTTGGTTGAAGTTATTGCTGCCAAAAGGAGGTTCAACCAGTTATTAAATCCAAGGGTTCACATACTTTTTCCACCTGCACTGTGAATGTTTACATGGTGTGTTCAATAAAAACATGGTAACATTTAACTCTTTGTGTGTTATTAGTTTAGGCAGTCTGTGATTGTCTATTGTTGTGACTTAAATGAAGATCAGATCACATTGTATGACCAATTTGTGCAGAAATCCATATCATTCCAAAAGGGTTCACATACTTTTTATTGCAACTGTATTTCTGAAGATTTTTTAAACAAGGAACCTGGATTTAGTATAGCTGAAAAATTGATCAAAATAGAGGAATCTAGTTTCTAAAGGCAATGTTTCTAAATGCAAAATAATGCAGGAAAGAAAACATTTCTGAGTACAATATTGGGGAATAGTGTCGGGCAGATGATTCCATAATGAGGAAACAGTTTGGCCAGGCAAGGGGAAAGCAAACAGAATTCTTTGGTAAAAAAATTCCCAATAAGTGTATATTGATTGTTTTGCTTGAGTTATAGCATCTGCAAATGATGGTATATATACTGGAGTTTTTATGAAATTTTTTTATACTAGTAATGGCTGTGATCAGCCACTTATAGTGGGACTTTGATAGTGCAGTGGACAATATGACACTAACTGGCACTGGGTGAGAACTGACTAGTTGACATTGACATTACCAGTGACAATTTTACAGTGATCAGTGCTAACACTATATACCGTCACTGTACTAATGGCACTAGCTGGAAAGGGGCTAACATGTAGGGGCAATCAAAGGGTTAACTGTATGCCTAAAAATGTGTATTGTGTGTAATGTGTGCTGCTTTTATAAAGAGAAGTGGTTGTTTTTAATCCCTGCTTTGCAGGGGGAAAAAACAGCCACATCGCTGCTCCGTGTACAGAGCCCTGTGTTGTTAGTAAACACAGGGCTCTGTACAGTGATTCACTAAGTCAATCAGCAGGTCTTGACCATAAATCATTGGCTGGAACCTGCTGTATGAAGTGTGTTGTATTGAATGACAGCACAGAAATTCCAGATCAGATACAGGTACAGTACGTGATCTGACGCAGATCGGCCGCCCTGCCGCAGTGTATTTATATGGGGCAGTCTGCAAGCAGTTCAACAGGAGAGCCACCAGGCAGCTTTTAAAACAAATAAACAACATTAGAGAGTGTATCATTTTACAAAAATGTTTTTTTTCCGATGGATGTTGGCTCAAACTTGTCTTGCATACACATGGTCACACAAATCTTGTCGGAAATTCCGAACGTCAAGAACACGGTGACGTAAAACACGCATGACGAGCCGAGAAAAATTAAGTTGAATAGCCAGTGCGGCTCTTCTGCTTGATTCCAAGCATGCATGGAATTTTGTGTGTCGGAATTGTGTACACACGATCGGAATTTCCGACAACAGATTTTGTTGTCGGAAAATTTGAGATCCAGATCTCAAATTTTGTTTGTCGGAAATTCGAACGGAAAATGTCCGATGGAGCCTACACACGGTCGGAATTTCCAACAACGAGCTACCATCGAACATTTCCCATCATCGATCCGACCGTGTGTATGCAGCATTAGAATAAGGTTCAGGTCTACGCTTGGCCCTTCTGTGTGGTCCCATGCTTACCTTCTTCCCCTTTTCATGTGACGTAAGGTAATCCTCTCAAAAACCTTGTCTGATTTTATCGCTAACACTTGAGGCCACAGATGGTGAAGTGGATGCAAATGGAGATCACTGTGGAGTAGGGGGAGTGGTGATCATGGAGCAGTAAGATCCTTTTGCTTCTGTGATGAAGAATCACATCACCTCATGCATGTGGTACCTAAATAAATTAACATGCTTGATACGCCAAAGGCAGAGGCTGCAAACCACTATAGCGCTGTCAACAGCAGATGTGTTAAAAAAGGACCAGGCCGGTGAGCTATGTGTGCTATCCAGTGGAGAAGAATGGTTGATAAACATTTACTGGAATTCTTGAGCATCCTCCTGCATCAAGTTGCTCATGCTGTGCTCAAAATATTCATCTGACTCCTCCATACCAGTCTGTGAGGGAATATAGGGAAAGAGGGGGTGCATTTTCAGCTGCTGGACAAAATCCACTGATCTGAACCTGGAAGAGGGAGGATGAGGTAGGCTTGGTTAACCACTCCACTCCCTCCTCTGGCTGTTTAGCAATGTCACTGCCAGAATGTAAAGGAAAGAGTCAAGGGTGCAGCCCATAGATGTAAAATCTGTTCAACTCCTACTAGCTGCATGCAAAGAACCTCTGCCTTTCCCTTTACTATGTCAATAGGGGGATTGAGGAGGTGGTGCTTTGGTGCACTTCTAAATGTGATTTGGTGCACTAAACAGTACTACACCACTATTCTGTAGTATCCTGAAAATAAAAAGAATTGTTGCCTGTATCAGGAACAAGTTCATGCTGCTGACCCCCCAAAAATACAAAAATAACAAAATTAAATTTAAATAAAATATACAAGCGTACCTCCCTAAAATAATTTAAAATACTTAATAAACTCAAATATATTCATGTATATATAGAGTATATATATATATATCACTGTGCAAAAGTTTCAGGCAGGTGTGAAAAAATGCTGTAAATTAGGAATGCTTTTAGAAATAGAAGCGTTAATAGTATATTTTTATCAATTATCAAAAAGGAAAATAAATGAACGGAAGACAAATCCAAATCAAATCTATATTTGGTGTGACCACCCTTTGCTTTCAAAACAGCATCAATTCTTCAATTCTTCTAGGTACACTTGCACACAGTTTTTGAAAGAACTTGGCAGAAATGTTCTTTCAAACATATTGGAGAACTAACCACAGATCTTCTGTAGATGTAGGCTGCCTCAAATCCTTCTGTCTCTTCGTGTAATCCCAGACAGGCTCGATGATGTTGAGATCAGGACATCCAGGACTCCTTGTTCTCCTTTACACTTAACACTTAATGACATTGGCTGCATGCTTGGGGTCGTTGGTGAATAAATTTGGGGCCAATCACATGCCTCCCTGATGGTATAGCATGATGGATAAATATCTGCTTGTATTTTTTCAGCAACGAGGACACCATCACTCCTGACCAAATCTCCAACTCCATTTGCAGAAATGCAGCCCCAAACTTGCAAGGAACCTCCACCATGCTTCATTGTTGCCTGCAGACCCTCATTATTGTAAAGCTCTCTAGCACTTCGCAAACAAACTGGCTCCTGCTACAGCCAAATAGTTGAAATTTTGACTAATCAATCCAGAACACCTTTCTGCACCCCAGTTCCTATGTATTTGTGCATAGTTGGGTCACTTAGTTTTGTTTCCACATTCTATGCAGAAATACAGGCAAATACGTATCCATCATGCCATACCATCAAAGAGACATGTAATTGGCCCCAAATTTATTCTGCAGCAAAACAACAACCCCAAACATGCAGCCAATGTTATTAAGAACTATCCTCAGTGTAAAGAAGAGCAAGGAGTCCTGGAAGTAATGGTTAGGCCCCCACAAAGCTCTGATCTCAACATCATCGAGTCATTCTGTGATTACATGAAGAGGCAAAAGGATCTGAGACAGCCAACATCCACAGAAGATCTGTGGTTATTTCTCTAAGATGTTTGTTCCTTCAAAAACTGTGTACAAGTGTACCTTGAAGAACTGAAGAATTGATGATGTACTGAAGGCAAAGGACGGTCACACCAAATATTGATTTGATTTGGATTTCTCTTCTGTTCATTTACTTTCCATTTTGTTCATTTATAAAAAATAAAATATTACCACTTCTATTTCTGAAAGCATTCTTAATTTACAAAGAAAAAAAATTTCACACCTGCATAATGCTTTTGCACAGCACTGTGCAACTTTACAGTGCAGGTAAAAAAAAGGGGGCAGCAGCTGAACAGCAAATGCAGTTATTGCTGACACACACACACAAAAAGGTAGTCCTGAAAAGACTTTCAGATCTATGCACTTTGAAGAGGTGGGAAGACAATAACAGTAAACCATAACATACTACAATTCACAGCAATGTGTCACAATACAGAACAGTAAACACAATAGGGATATAGACTATGTAGCCCACCACACTGCAATTCACGTTAATAATTTAGCAGAGTACAGAACTTTATAGTACTGTATACAGTATAGCATAGGTTAGCACAATATACCAGCTGCTACACTATATTTCAAAAAGTATTGGGATACCTGCCTTTACATGCACATGAACTTTAATGGCATCCCAGTCTTTGTCCGTAGGGTTCAATATTGATTTGGCCCACCCTTTGCAGCTATAACAGCTTCAATCTTAACAGTAATCTGAGATTCTGGTAATCTGTACAGCTGAGATAGGAATACACACCGGCTGCAGTACATGGAGCGTTGTGTGGAGCATACATCTGTTTGCTGGATAGACTTAGTGCTGGTCAAAGGGCACTGTTAAATGTGAGTGGGCATTTATTATGTGTATTTTTATACTTTTATGGATGCGTTATGATGGCACCTTTTTCATTATATGGGTCCTACAGAGGGGATGTACAGGATTCCTGGAGGGTTTAAAGATCAAGGGTAATTGAGCAACATACTTAACCTAACATCCCTGGTTGAGTGGATGGACATGGAAACACTCTGTATTGGAGGAGTTCTGGTGAGCGAGTGGTGTTTATGGTGAAGGATTCACTCACAGCGGTGTGAAATAGAATCTTTGGCACTGAATCAGAATTACTAAGAAGTGTTCACAGACTATATATGTTTTTTGTGATACATCAAATAAAGAGCCTAGTAATGTAGTACCTAAAAATGCAGGGTGACTCTACAGGTACTAGATAAAATTTGTGCCAGCGTCCCCAACATTAAAGTAGTGGATAAATAGAAACTAGGGATGGGACTTTAAAGGCACAACAATATTAAACTACAAAAAGGTAAATTGGTTTAGGGATTTTTATTAATAAAGTAAAAAGACAATGGACAGACATACATGTTTAAAATCACATCAGATTAGGCATAGGACCTAATATTCATTTACCCTGTGGACCCTATCCTGCAAGCTTGTATAGTGACGGAAGCATTATAAGTACATAAGCAAATCACTTGGTCAAGGTAGAGGAGAGATACTTCCCCAAGTGTTACACAGTAGATAGTCAAAAAACTAGAACAAGCTGAATGCTGCAGGTTGGGTGATCCACGATGGATAATCTCTGGTTGCTCTACATGTTTCGCGTTTCGCAGAACGCTTCCTCAGGAGCTAGAGATTCTAAATTAAAATACATGAAGAAACAACAAAGAAGAGACAAATTCAAAAAATGCAAACAATACAAGGGATATACATAAGGATTTCAGAACTATAAATATAACCACTGCCAGGTATAATGACCCATAGGACAGGCCCTATACAAGATTATGGTCTCCAGATGACGCACGGCAAGGCTCGGGAGTTAGGGTCAACCAGGTTAGGGGAACCAGAAAGTACATATTGGGGTCAAGAGGTTTTCAATATTGTACATATATGTGTAATGTAAATAGTATATAATCAACTTTTTGAAGGAGCAGTGCGGGGGGAGAGAGAAAAAAGGACCAGAAAGGAAAAAAGGGGGAAAAAAGGGGGGGGAAGGGGGGGAAAAGGGGAAATAAGGGAAGAAGGAAAGAGGGGGGGGGAGGGGGGGAAAGGGGGGGGGGAGGGGGAAAAAAAAGGGGAGGGGGGAGGAAGGGGAAGGGGGGGGAAAAGAGGGAGGTAGGGCAGGAGGGAAGATGGGTAAGGAGGGTGGGACTCAGAGGGGGAGAGGGGGGGGCAAGACAAAGGGGAGAAAGGGGGGGGAAAGGGAGATAGAAAAAGGGGGAAAAGGGAAAGGAAGAAACAGGAGGGAAAAAGGGACAATAAGGGAAGTATGTGAAAGGATGAAGTTCACTTACCAGTGAAAATGGTAAGACCAGAAACTGTAGGTAGTAAGGTGCATATGATCGCGATTCGATCAGAGGTCACTATCTGGAGTAAAGATGTGGACAGCAGCCGGCAATGTGTACTGGGGTCTCTTAAATGAAGGGTAGTATCAGGTATCCATGGATGAAAGGGTGAGGACTTTGTATGGTAGTGCTAATAAATGTGTAGGGGGAAGAAGGTAAGCAGATAAGGTACTAATTATGAGGTATTGCAGTTAAGCAAAGTAAAAAAATGGTCAGAGTTTGCTTGTAGTTAAAGAAATGTAGAAATAAATGTCCTGGACTTACCCTCAAGTCATTGAGAGGAACCATGTGTGTGCGCCGTCCGGTCAGTAAAAGGCTGGTGCTGTGAATACACAGGGGCAGACAGTGCTGTGCCCCTATATATGGTGACCCAGACCGGAAACGAGTGGCTTGAGGGCACACGCCGTATTCCGGTCCCGTGGCGGGCTACCGCGCATGCGCCACGCCACGTCACCCCCACGCAGTAATGACGCAATGACGGGAGGATCCCGCGCATGCGCCAAGAGATACCGCGGGGGGAAGCGGGGCCAGGCTGACACGCAGGCAGCAGAGGCGGAGATATGGGGAAAGGGAAGCCCCCGCATCTCCGCCAATCACCGCACATCCGGCCAAGGATTCGGACCAGATGTGCGGCGCGGGGCAACGGAACTGACCGAGCAGGGGCCATGCGTGACAGAAGGAGACCAACACTAAGGGAACCCGTCCCTGGGGCATCACGATGGCAGGGAAAAGAAATAGCAAAAGATAAACATTATGCTTGTAACATCATTCTAATAACATGACATGCGGGGGCTTCCCTTTCCCCATATCTCCGCCTCTGCTGCCTGCGTGTCAGCCTGGCCCCGCTTCCCCCCCGCGGTATCTCTTGGCGCATGCGCGGGATCCTCCCGTCATTGCGTCATTACTGCGTGGGGGTGACGTGGCGTGGCGCATGCGCGGTAGCCCGCCACGGGACCGGAATACGGCGTGTGCCCTCAAGCCACTCGTTTCCGGTCTGGGTCACCATATATAGGGGCACAGCACTGTCTGTCCCTGTGTATTCACAGCACCGGCCTTTTACTGACCGGACGGCGCACACACATGGTTCCTCTCAATGACTTGAGGGTAAGTCCAGGACATTTATTTCTACATTTCTTTAACTACAAGCAAACTCTGACCATTTTTTTACTTTGCTTAACTGCAATACCTCATAATTAGTACCTTATCTGCTTACCTTCTTCCCCCTACACATTTTTTAGCACTACCATACAAAGTCCTCACCCTTTCATCCATGGATACCTGATACTACCCTTCATTTGAGAGACCCCAGTACACATTGCCGGCTGCTGTCCACATCTTTACTCCAGATAACAGTGACCTCTGATCGAATCGCGATCATATGCACCTTACTACCTACAGTTTCTGGTCTTACCATTTTCACTGGTCAGTGAACTTCATCCTTTCACATACTTCCCTTATTGTCCCTTTTTCCCTCCTGTTTCTTCCTTTCCCTTTTCCCCCTTTTTCTATCTCCCTTTCCCCCCCCCCTTTCTCCCCTTTGTCTTGCCCCCCCCTCCCCCTCTGAGTCCCACCCTCCTTACCCATCTTCCCTCCTGCCCTACCTCCCTCTTTTTCCCCCCCTTCCCCTTCCTCCCCCCTCCCCTTTTTTTTCCCCCTTTTTCCCCCCCCTTTCCCCCCCCTTTTTCCTTCTTCCCTTATTTCCCCTTTTCCCCCCTTCCCCCCCCCCTTTTTTCCCCCTTTTTTCCTTTCTGGTCCTTTTTTCTCTCTCCCCCCGCACTGCTCCTTCAAAAAGTTGATTATATACTATTTTCATTACACATATATGTACAATATAGAAAACCTCTTGACCCCAATATGTACTTTCTGGTTCCCCTAACCTGGTTGACCCTAACTCCCGAGCCTTGCCGTGCGTCATCTGGAGACCATAATCTTGTATAGGGCCTGTCCTATGGGTCATTATACCTGGCAGTGGTTATATTTATAGTTCTGAAATCCTTATGTATATCCCTTGTATTGTTTGCATTTTTTGAATTTGTCTCTTCTTTGTTGTTTCTTCATGTATTTTAATTTAGAATCTCTAGCTCCTGAGGAAGCGTTCTGCGAAACGCGAAACATGTAAAGCAACCAGAGATTATCCATCGTGGATCACCCAACCTGCAGCATTCAGCTTGTTCTAGTTTTTTGACTATCTACTGTGTAACACTTGGGGAAGTATCTCTCCTCTACCTTGACCAAGTGATTTGCTTATGTACTTATAATGCTTCCGTCACTATACAAGCTTGCAGGATAGGGTCCACAGGGTATATGAATATTAGGTCCTATGCCTAATCTGATGTGATTTTAAACATGTATGTCTGTCCATTGTCTTTTTACTTTATTAATAAAAATCCCTAAACCAATTTACCTTTTTGTAGTTTAATATTGTTGTGCCTTTAAAGTCCCATCCTTAGTTTCTATTTATCCACTACTTTTTTGTGATACAACTTTTCATTTTTTTGGACTATGGACTATTATTTGCACATAGGATGCATATTGGTTTAAATTAGTTTAAATTAGTTTAAATTTTCCCATTAAAAGGGGATTTGCATGGCATATATTAGTGCAGCTATTCATTTATAGCATTGTTATTTTCACTGTGTAGTGAAACACTTTAGCTGCAGCTGATAAACTTAATAGTAATGTGCCGGTGACACACATATTACAACTATGGGAATGTTTGACCATTCTTTCAGAAGTTTATTTGTGAGGTCAGGCACTGACGTTTAACGAGAGGGCCTGACCTGCAGTCTACGCTCGAATTCATCCCAAAGGTGTTCTATGGGATTGACGTCAGGACTCTGTGCAGGCCAGTCAAGTTCCTTCACCCCAAACTCACCCATCCACCATGTCTTTATGGACCTTGCTTTGTGCATTGGTGCACAGCCATGTTGGAACAGGAAGGGGCTATCCCCAAACTGTTCCCACAATCGTCCAAAATGTCTTGGTATGCTGATACCTTAAGAGTTCCATTCACTGGAACTAAGGGGCCAAGCCCAACCCCTGAAAAACAACCCCACACCATAATCCCCCTCCACCAAATGATTTGGACCAGTGCACAAAGCAAGGTCCACAAAGACATGGATGAGCAAGTTTGGCGTAAAGATACTTGACTGGCCTGCACAGAGTCCTGACCTTAACCCAATAGAACACCTTTGGGACGAATTTGAGAAGAGACTGCGAGCCAGGCCTTGTCATCCAACATCAGTGCCTGACATCACAAATGCGCTTCTGGAAGAATGGTCAAAAATTCCCATAGACACACTCCTAAACCTTGTGGACAGCCTTGCCAGAAGATTTGAAGCTGTTATAGCTGTGAGCCAACACCCTTTGTATTATTGTATTATTGTATATTTGAACCCTACGGACTAAGACTAGGATGCCGTCAAAGTTCATGCATGTGTAAAGGCAGGTGTCCCAATACTTTTGGCAATATAGTGTATATCTCCTTGCAAACATTCTGTCAGCTATCCTTTTTTACACTAAGCCTGCAGACACATTGAAAACATGCTTTTGGGAACCCTTGCTTTTATAATGAGGGAGTGGCAAATAGAAAAAGCCCAATTATTTGCCCTTGTATTTCACCTGACCACTGTTCAAAGGCCAGGAGATGCATGATTTCATAATACTGGTTACTATAGGAGCAAACAACTGAACTAGTTTGCCATTTTTCTGAACTGCAAATGAGTTCTAGTCTGTACCTAAAAAGGTTAAAAAGAAATGCACATTTTCAAAAACAAAACATGTTTCAGATTGCAGTTCTAATTCATCATACACATTACTCAAAATAATGCACTATAATTTATGGCCACAAGGTGGCACCATTTGAGTAATAATAAATTGTGTACTTTCAGAAATGAGTTCAACAACGACATTATTTGTAGACTCTAAAATTTGTGCAAATTGCTGTGACTTTGCATTACAAAGAGTAACCCATACAAACCATCACATTAAACTCATCTTGATTAAGCCTAATATTTAGTCTTTTTGATAATTTATGTTCTGACTTTACCAAAACTAACAAAAAAGGGTTATCTGAAGTCGGACAGTTGCTGCTCTGCTAAGTATCTTCCCCACCCCATGCTAAGAACACTTCTCCACTAAGTAGGTGAAACAAATGTACACAGGATGTTATTTTTGACACTACTAATGTACAAAAAGACATGGCCCAACCAGGTACCACATTCCTATAATGCAAACATCACAAAAAACTTTTTGAGCAGACTTTACTGGTACCAAATGGAGACACAAATTTAAAGGGTGACTCCACTTTCTTGGTGAAAAAAAATTGCAAATAAAGAAAAAATAATATTGCGTTAAACTCATCTTGATTAAGCCTGAAATTTAGTCTTTTTGATCATTTATGTTCTGACTTTACCAAAACTGATTTATAATGCTGACACCTATAGATTTATGTACTCTGCTTGGTAATGATGCTAGGCCTTGTGAATAAGATAGAAGGGTTATCTGAAGTCGGACAGTTGCTGCTCTGCTAAGTATCTTCCCCACCCCATGCTAAGAACACTTCTCCACTAAGTAGGTGAAACAAATGTACACAGGATGTTATTTTTGACACTACTAATGTACAAAAAGACGTGGCCCAACCAGGTACCACATTCCTATAATTCAAACATCACAAAAAACTTTTTGAGCAGACTTTACTGGTACCAAATGGAGACACAAATTTAAAGGGTGACTCCACTTTCTTGGTGAAAAAAAATTGCAAATAAAGAAAAAATAATATTGCATATACAATTGAGATACAAGTCATATTGTAATTGAATTTTATTAAAAATGACCTTTCCTTTTCAATCTGCAACCGCTGTAATGTTCTATAAATGCAAAGAAATATGGCTACATGGAGTTGCTCTGTACACAGAATGTGTACTGGTCACTCCCCAGAAACATCATGTCCTGATTTTATGACTGGCTCACCAATTTTCTCAGAAGTCTGCCTAAGATACAAATCAGATTTCAGGCATCCCCTGCAACAAAAATGAGATATTTCCAATAGGAACATGTCTAAAGGGATGCAGGCCCAGCAGCTTTCCTCATAAGTGCCCTGCAGCTGCCACAGCTGACTGAAACCACTCCCGTTAGACTCACTCAGTACAGAGGCACAAACACGCTTGGATTTCTGCAGAATAACAAAAGTTAGGAATCTGCAACAAAGGTTGTTATAATCCTTGCAATGTACATCGATCACCCAGAGGGAATTTTTTTTTCTCAACAAAAGTAGAGTTACGCTTTAAATTATTCAACTTTTATATTGATATCAATGTAGAAAACAGAGTGGGCAAGATGGCCCTAAAACAATCACAATTCAGTGCAACAATTCTATACATGTGTAGCGGGTGCCGCGGATTACACCTCCCACTTGCTCTCCCCGCCAGGACACAGAGAGAGACAGAGCTGCAGGATGCCACTTTCTCCTTTCCTGCCTCCTGTCAGCTCAGACAGCAGGGAGACTCACAGGGGACCAGAGTGGCTGTGCTGTGAGCTTTCTCTCCCCCAGCTCAGAGCACAGCCACAGCAGGAGACTGGACTAGTTGTCCAGAGACAGAACAGCGATGTGACAATCGGGGGAAGCGAGCGCAGGCTGTCATTACATTTCGCCCCGCTCGCCCCTTCTTCTGTAAGCAGCACGTGCAGGAAGAGGACAAAGCAGTGCTTGCAGGGATCACCGCCCGCTCTGATTTCTCCTGCCTCTCCATTGGCTGCAGCGGGGGACCAATCAGCAGCCAAGAGGGGAGCATCATGGGACATGAGGTCCCAGAAACAATGCAGCCCATAGGATTTAATGGGGCCTAAACTACAGTCCCCAGCATGCCTGGAAATAGGGAGGGGGATATCCTGGAGCCCAGGAAAGGCTGTGAGGAGTGTGAGAGGAGCGTGACAAGGGACAGAGAAGGGAGGAGAAGGCTGAGGAGAGTGAGGAGAGAGAGAGAGCCCAAGCCAAGACAAGTTCCTGGAGTTATGCCAGCCTGTGCACCTGAGTGAGGAGAGAGAGCCAGGCTTCTTTAAAGCACTACCGGAAGAGTGCTGTCAGGAGAGAGGACAGGCTGGGGGACACCAGGAAAAGGAGGCTACCACATGGTCCACCATCGTTCAGCAGCCCAGCACCATACAGCCCAGTGGAGATGACCCACACTGCTTCAGGGATTGCTTTATCTATCCAGATCCCGAGTCTGCTGCTGTCCAATCACTTTCCAAGTTTCACTACCCGCCATCTTGATCGGTTGTCATGAGGTGATCCGGGGCCTCACTACATTGCCAGGAGCCTGAACCAGCACTTAGGATTTCCAATTTGTGAGCAGGTGTAAACCCAATATCCTTCTTAGCACCGTACAGATACTGTATGCAGACACCTATTCCCCTTTCTAGTGTCAGAGGGTACTTGTTTGGAGCAGCCACCTTTAGCGGTTTGTCCTTGCAAATCACTACCTAACGGAACATCCTAATTGATTACTGCTTCTCTTGAGCTTAATTTAACATACTCTTAAACAAAGCCCCCATTGTTTGCTAGCAGAAGACACCAGTATTCTCCACCCGGGACCTGCAATGTGGTTCGCTGTACCTGTTTGATCCATTTTTGTTGTTTAACTTTCAACGGCGATCACAGCCCAGAGGGAGCTGAGAAGTTGACAAACCCTCTCTCCACCCTCTCAGCGCCCGTGTTACGGGTATATAGATTACTGTATTTTTATATACTTACAGTTGCTAAATATTGAAAGTTGTTGTTTTTATTGTATTGATACTCTGCAGTAAGGTTTAACAGTGCTGTAAGTATACACATATTTTAAACCGTGATAAAATATTCAACTTGTTTATCACTACTGGTGTGTCTGTCTGTTTCTGGTAACAATCCACAGTCAGGCTAACAGTATTTTCTACTTGTGTCATTAAAAAGTGTTTGCACTGATTTTAGCTAACCAGTAGTCGTTATTTGTCGATGGCGCTACATGTGAGGGCTCGTCCGGAATCCTTTTTTCTACTAGCGAACCTTCAAGAAAAAGCCTCAGAGAGTCTCACGATGAAGCCTGCTGCTGCAACCTAGTGGTGTGAGGAGGAAAATGGTGAACGGTAGTCAAGTGTTGTAATCGACTTCCCTGGGTTAGCCTGGACCAAGGAATGGGTCAGTCAAGCTGTGAAAACACAAGTCCCAGGTCAGAAGGTGTGGGTAATAGACGTCAAGCCTGATCAAGAGAACTCCTGCACTTATGGGAAGAAAGGGATCCCTACTTGTCTCCAAAAGGCTAGTAGCCGCCCCTTCACGGTGTTACACATGTATGTACTGTAAATCCCATTCCACAGTCACTAGCGGCCGCATACCGACGGTAAAGCACCGCTTACAATAGCGGAGCTTTACCGCCGACGCCCACCCCAGTGTGAAAGGGCCCTAACCTTTGTCCAGGAATCTCTCCCTCAAAATGTTAACTTGGGACTTGAAGGTGGCAGTGTCAGTGCAGTTTCTGCGAAGCTGCAGAAACTGGCTTTTAGAAACTGAGCTCAACCACGATTTGTGGTGGCAACTTTCTGTGGGTATAAACCCATTCCTATCAGTAGGTTTAAAGTGGGTACTCAATATGAAATGTTGTTCCGATCTTTCAATCGCAAGATCCAAAAAGTTGATTCTGGAAGACCTGGATTGGTAAGTTAAAACAATACCTCGATCATTATCATTAAGAAAGAATTCTTCCAAAGATTCTGATATGCCAGCCCATAGGAGGAGGACATCGTCAATGTACCTGGCCCACAAAACCAAATGTGGGTGGGCCAGGGCATAGACGACAGCCTCCTCCCACTTGGCCATAAAAAGGTTGGCCAGACTGGGAGCGAATTTCTGTTTTGGCTATCAATCAACTGTGTTTATTCTTTTTAAATCATAACGGCAACAGAAACTACCCAAATGACCCTGATCAAAAGTTTACATACCCTGGTGATTTTGGCCTGATAACATGCACACAAGTTGACACAAAGGGGTTTGAATGGCTATTAAAGTTAAGTAACCATCCTCACCTGTGATCTGTTTGCTTGTAATTAGTGTGTGTGTGTATAAAAGGCCAATGAGTTTCTGGACTCCTGACAGACCCTTGCATCTGTCATCCAGTGCTGCACTGACGTTTCTGGATTCTGAATCATGGGGAAAGCAAAAGAATTGTCAAAGGATCTGTGGGAAAAGGTAGTTGAACTGTATATAACAGGAAAGGGATATAAAAAGATATCCAAGGAATTGAGAATGCCAATCAGCAGTGTTCAAACTCTAATCAAGAAGTAGAAAATGAGGGGTTTTGTTGAAACCAAACCATGGTCAGGTAGACCAACTAAAATGTCAGCCACAACTGCCAGGAAAATTGTTTGGGATGCAAAGAAAAACCCACAAATAACGTCAGGTAAAATACAGGACTCACTGAAAACATGTGGTGTGGCTGTTTCAAGATGCACAATAAGGAGGCACTTGAAGAAAGATGGTCAAGTCGCCAGAAGAAAGCCATTACTATGCAAATGCCACAAAGTATCCCGCTTACAATCCGCCAAACAGCACAGAGACAAGCCTCAAACCTTCTGGCACAAAGTCATTTGGAGTGATGAGACAAAAATTGAGCTTTTTGGCCACAAACATAAACGCAACATTTGGAGAGGCATCAACAAGGCCTATGATGAAAGGTACAGAGGTGGATCGCTGATGTTTTGGGGATGTGTGAGCTACAAAGGCACAGGAAATTTGATCAAAATTGTTGGCAAGATGAATGCAGTATGTTATCATAAAATACTGGAGGAACATTTGCATTCATCAGCCAGGAAGCTGTGCATGGGACGTACTTGGACATTCCAACATGACAATGATCCAAAATACAAGGCCAAGTCGACCTGTCATTGGCTACAGAAGAATAAAGTGAAGGTACTGGAGTGGCCATCTAAGTCTCCTGACCTCAATATCATTGAGCCACTCTAGGGAGATCTCAAACGTGCAGTTCATGCAAGACAGCCCAAGAATTTACAAGAACTGGAGGCTTTTTGCCAAGAGGAATGGGCAGCTTTACCATCTGAGAAGATAAAGAGCCTCATCCACAAATACAACAAAAGACTTCAAGCTGTCATTGATGTTAAAGAGGGCAATAAACATTATTAAGAACTGGGGTATGTAAACTTTTGATCAGGGTAATTTGGGTAGTTTCTGTTGCCACTATGATTTAAAAAGAGTAAACATAGTTGATTGATAATAAATAGCTTCAGCCAAATACTAACCATTAATGAAAGAAAAGTTTTTGTGTTTTCATTCATATTCTCTAAAAAATGGCCAGGAAATCATAAATTCTGCCAGGGTATGTAAACTTATGAGCACAAATGTATGTGTTAGCAAGTCAGTGATACAAGAGTAAACTTATGGGGTGAGCTGGGGAATAGAGAGACAGATTTGGGTGTCATCAGCATAGAAATGGTATTGGTATTGGAGTAGAAGTCCTATTAGGACGAAACGCGTAGGGCTTGGTTCATCGCTCCACATTGCTTTTTATCCATGATCACATTTTTTAACCTGTATGTTGGTTTTTTGGAAAATAAAAAACCCATCTTTTTTGATCTGCACCATTGGAAGTCCTCTTCTTTTTTTGCATATCCTCTGTATCATGATCCTGTCTGACCCTTCCATCTGGTCATTCACGGCTCATTGGCTGTCTTTACCATCGAGACCCCACCGAGAGACCTCTGGACCCTCAATGACCCCTTGGACCGTTCCTGCTGAACCGTTCATTGTGATATCTATGCTTGATTGAACTGGTGTCGCTGACATCCAGGTCCACTGGTTCTGGTAAGAGTAACTATTCTTTTTCCATTTTGGATGCCATTGTTCTGCGGATGTCATACCATTCAGTTTTCCATTTCTTCCCCATATGAACAACCATTTGTTTGTGGTGAATTCGCCATTTGTTTGGACTGACTCACTTGGGACTTATTAGTTGCCCTTTCACTTCCACACAGTTGGGACTTACATATTTTATGTATGAATTTTCACAGTTTAATTTTTACTGTTTTCCATATCAGCGCTTCATTTCCACCCATGGGTTAAAGAGTGTAGGATAGAGCCAGAGGGTGACTGTAGTATTTGCAAGGGAAAAGGGTCCAGGGGCAGGTGGTTAGGTAGGCATTAGAAAAAAGTTTAGTAACTTCCTCTATAGTGGCTCGATCAAACGAGGAAAGTATTGATTGTGCAGGTGGACAAGGAGTATAAGGTGATGGAGATATCTGTACAGTGGAGATCACCAATTGTATCAATCTCCTGGGCAGTGAGTGAGTTAGTGGGTGGAGGTAGTAAAAGACGAAGTAGAGGCTAAACTAAAGCTCACAGACTGAACTAAAGAAACCATGTAGGGCCAGCTTACGTAAATCTCTTATTTCTTGCTCTTACCTCCCAGAGCAAAAAGAGTAACTCCAAAAATAGAAAAAAAGGCCCAACTCCAGGTATTTTTTAGTTTTAGATAAAGTTAGAAAAGATTATAGCATCAGTCAAATTTTATTGCTTTCTGTGTCCTTTCCTTTTTGATGTGTGACAGGCAAAACAGGAGGTAGGAGGAAATCCCCCCAATAGGGACACATAAAGAAATAAAACAAATTTGAGGAAGTTAGGAATGTTTATAACCCCTGTCAGGATTTTATTGCTTTCATTTCAGACTAGTGACCCTGTGACTGGTGCTAAACCAGCAGCCATGTTAACCACCTCAATACCAGGCACTTAGACACCTTCCTGCCCAAGCCAATTTTCAGCTTTCAGCGCTGTAGCAATTTGAATGACAATTGCGCGATCATACAACACTGTACCCAAACAAATTTTTTAGCATTTTGCTCTCACAAATAGAGCTTTATTTTGGTAGTATTTGATCACCTCTGCGATTTTTCTTTTTTGCGCAGCAAATAAAAAAAGACCGAAAATTTTGGAAAAAAAACACGTTTTTCTTTGTTAAAATTGTCTTTGTTCTGTTAAAATTTTTTGTAAATAAGTACGTTTTCTTCTTCAATGATGGGCACTGATATGGCTGCACTGACGGGCACCGATGAGGTGGCACCAATGAAGTGGCACTGATGAGGTGGCACTGACAGGCACTGATGATGGGCACTGATAGGCGGCACTGATGGGCACTGATAGGTGGCACTGATTGGCACTGATAGGTGGCGCTCATAGGTGGCACTGATGGGCACTCATAGGTGGCACTGATGGGCACTCGTAGGCGGCTCTGTTGGAGGCTCTTTACCGAGATCAGTGTAGCGGTGTGTCAGACTGATCGGTTCCAGTGCCCGCGGCAGCTGTTATCCTGAAGTACATCATATGACGCCCAGTCAGGATAACCGAACCACCGCCCGGCCGTCATTTTGCTATAGGCCAGGCGGGAAGTGGTTAAATCATCCTAAATTTGAAGTTTTTACCCCTCTCACCTTGACACATTGCAGGATGTAGAAATCTGTCATAATTCCTCTCAGTGACAGGACTGGACCTCTTCCCTGCATTAGGCCATCTGACCCAAATAAAAATGCAGTAAACATGCATTGTGTTTTGTGCTCTTTATCTTTCTTTTTCATTTTTATTAAATCACATATTAATTGGATGAAAAAAAAACCAGAAAGCATATATGGCGGCACAGTTGTGTAGTGGGTAGCACTGTTGCCTAGCAGTAAAAAGGGTTGCTAGTTCGAATCCCAACCACGACACAACCTGCTTGGAGCTTGCATGCTCTCCCTGTGCCTGCGTGGGTTTCCTACCACACTCCAAAGACATGCTGGTAGGTTAATTGGCTTCTGTCTAAATTGGCCCTAGTATATGAATGTGAGTTAGGGACTAGGGATGAGCTTTGAGTTCGAGACAAACCCATATTCGACTTGAACATCACATGTTCGTCAAATTTCAAGTGGCGCTTCACAGCCCATAATTCACTACAGCATTGCTGGCTGATGATTGTCCAAGCATGCACTATGACCTGCATGCTTGGCCAATCACAGCACTGTCTGTACAGAGAGCTGTAATTGGCCAAAGCCAGAGTGGCTTTAGCCAATTATGGCTCAGGTGGTCTAGTACTGCGTGGCGGCCTTATGTAGTGTGTGGCAGCGGAGAGATAGACAGAGAGACAGTGTCATTTGATTTAAGTTAGATAGAGTAGGCAGGCGAGTCAGTAAGCTGCACTCACAGTGTATTGTGTATATATATGCATCCTAGGTGTTGTATATATATATATATATATATATATATATATATATATATATATATATATATACATATACACACACTGTATTCAGTTTAGCTAGATCCGTTCTTGTTATTCTCTTCCTACTGACAGGCAGGCAGGTTTTTTTACAGTATTTACAGCTACCTGAAGAAAATTAGTGGTGTTCTTATGCTCCTATTAGTCCTATTAGCTACAGTATTTACAGTTAGTATAGTGCGTCCTCTGCAACGTTTGCACCTAAAGCTACCTGAAGAAAATTGGTGGTGTTCTTCTGATCCTATTAGTACCGCAGGCAGCTGCAGTATTTACAGTTAGTCTAGTGTGTCCTCTGCACAGTGTGCACCTAAAGCTATCTAAAGACAATTGCTGTTGTTCTGATCCTATTACTACCACAGGCAGGCAGCTACAGTTTTACAGTTAGTGTACAGTTGATTCTGCTAGCTGCAGTATCAGTATATATATATATATATATATATATACATCCCAGCTTTGTGCAGTTACATCTCACTGCAGGTCATTAGTATGTCTGGAAGGCCAACAAGGAAAGGCAGAAAGTCACAAGCCAATAAAAGAGGGCCAGCGGTGTGTCTAGAGGCAACAGTGCTAGTCGTGGAGAAGGTGCATCCTCATCAGCCCGTGGCCGTGGGACACGCTTGTCCTTTTTTTCGGCAGCTGGCCATGTTGAGCCGCAACATGCGGAAGACTTGGTAGAGTGGATGACCAAGCCTTCCTCATCCTCCTCATCCTCGCTCACCCAGGCTCAGGGTACTTTGTCTGGCAAAGCAGCTGTCAACGCGGCCTCTTCACTCAGCTCAATGGCATCAGTCACTCCTTCCCTAGCCCCACCATGTCCTCCAGAGGAGTCCCCCGAACTGTTTGACCACAGTGTTGGGTACATGCTGCAGGAGGATGCCCAGCATTTTGAAGGCTCCGATGATGGTACCCAGCTAGAGGAAGACAGTAACGTGAGCCCAGAGAGAGGGGGTGCTCAAGAAGGACAGCAATCTGGCAGTCATGTTCCTCCAGCTGCAGCATACTGCCAGCTTTGATCCAGTGATGAGGAGGGAGGGGATGATGAGGTCAGTGACTCCACATGGGTGCCTGATTGGAGAGAGGAGGAGGCACATCTCCAATGAGGCAGGATGCCCTCCAGGGGCCAGCTTAAGGGCAGCACACCGACTGCATCACACCGCAGAGCTCCGCATGTGCAGAGTGCTGCTGTCTCTGCGTTATTCCAAAAGTTCTTTGGTGTGGGCCTTTTTTTAAATGAGTTCATCGGATCCCACCTCTGCTATTTGCAACATATGTCTCAAGCGTATCTCGCGTGGCCAAAACATCGCCCGCTTGGGCACCACATGCTTGACCAGACATATGTCGACCTGCCATGCAGTTCATTGGCAAGCGTACCTAAAAGACCCACACCAAAGAACAAAGCGGACCTCTCCTTGCTCTTCGTCAGCTGGGATCTCCAACCCCACTATACCTTCAGTCCTCTGTGAAACCTGCACTGAGAGGAATGAAGGTGTAGAATTAGGTGTGTCACAGCCAAGTACTTACGGGCAATCTGCTATCGGTACACCGACGTCAGATTGTACCAGGCAAATTTCCCTGCCCTAGCTGCTGCACCGCCGAAAGAAGTTCCCAGCCATCCATATGCCCAGTGGTTGAATGCTAGCTTGGCTAAATTGCTAGCACTTCAACTGCTGCCTTTTCAGTTGGTAGACTCTACCCCTTTCCGTGAGTTTGTGGAATGTGCAGTTCCTCAGTGGCAGGTTCCCAAACGCCACTTTTTCTCATGGAAGGCGATTCCGGCTCTCTACCGGCATGTGGAAGGCAATGTCTTGGCCTTGCTGGACAGGGCAGTCAGCGGTAAGGTGCATATTACCGCTGACTCATGGTCCAGCAGGCATGGACAGGGACGTTACCTATCTTTCACCGTGCACTGGGTGACTCTTATGGCAGCTGGGAAGGATGCAGGACAGGGTGCAGTAGTGTTGGAGGTTGTTCCACCACCACGCCTCCAAAATTCTTCTAGTAGTGATTCTGCCACACCTCTCTCCTCCACCCCCTCCTCTTCTTCTTCCTCCATTGCCTCTTCCTGTGCTGATTTGTCCTCAGAACCAGCGGTTCTCTGTAGGCATTCAAGGGGCTATGCAAGCACGCAGGCAAAAAGATGCCATTCAGTGCTTGAGCTGGTGTGCTTGGGGGACAGGAGCCACACTGGGGCAGAGATTCTGTCAGCTCTGCAGGGGCAGGTTCAGAGGTGGTTGATGTCACCCCAGCTTAAAACAGGTATGGTGGTTTGCGACAATGGCACCAACCTCCTCTCCTCCCTCCGACAGGGACAACTGACCTATGTGCCCTGTTTGGCTCACGTCCTTAACTTGGTGGTGCAGCGGTTCTTGGGCAGGTACCCGGGCTTACAGGATGTCCTGAGGCAGGCCAGGAAAGTCTGTGTGCATTTCCGCAGGTCATATAATGCCAGTGCTTGGCTGGCTGACCTCCAAAAAGAATTTAACCTGCCCAAGAACCGCCTAATCTGTGACATGCCCACCAGGTGGAACTCAACATTGGCCATGCTGCAGCGGCTGCACACGCAGCAGAGGGCCATTAATGAGTACCTATGTGACTATGGCACTATGACAGGGTCAGGGGACCTTGTTTTTTTTCCCCATGCCAGTGGGCTATGATCAGGGATGCATTCACTGTCTTGTCACCATTTGAGGAGGCCACGAGGATGGTGAACAGTGACAGTGCATGCATCAGTGACACTGTCCCTCTTGTCCACCTGTTGGAGCATACGCTGTGTGGAATAATGGACAGGGCACTTGAGGCAGAACAGAGGGAGAAGAGGAGGACTTCCTTACCTCTCAAGCCCCCCTTTATCCAGACAGTGTTCCTGCGTGCCCACCGATCACACAGGAAGAGGAGGATTGTGTCAGCATGGAGGTGGAGCCTGGCACTCAGCATCAGCAGCAGTCTTCAAGGGATCATTTACAGTATGAAGAAACCCATGGACTTGTACGTGGCTGGGAGGAGGTGGCTGTCGTCCTTAGTGACCCAGAGGACTCGGGACCGAATGCCTCAGCAAACCTACGCTGCATGGCCTCCCTGATCCTGCAAAGCCTGCGGAAGGATCCTCGTATTCATGGTATCTAGGGGAGGGATGATTACTGGCTGGCAACCCTCCTTGAACCACGTTACCTTATCTTGCCATCGCAGAGGAAGCAAAGGATGAAACATCTTCAGGAGGGCTTGCAGAAAGGTTTGTGCAATGCGTTTCCAGAGCCCAGGAGGTTACAATTTCCTGGTCCTCCTGGACAACATGTTCCTGAGGCTTCGGTCAGTCACAGAAGGAGCGGTGGAGAAGGTGATCATCTGACCGATGCGTTCAGACAATTTTTTAGTCTGCAGCCCCAAGGTCTGATCGGTTCCAGCTACCATCGCCAGCGTCTGATTCACATGGTGCAGGATTACCTAGGGGCAAGATCAGACTTTGACACCTTTCCCACCGAAAATCCTCTGGGTTACTGGGTCTTGAGGATGGATCACTGGCCAGAGCTTGCACAGTATGCAATTGAGCTACTGGCCTGTCCTGCATCCAGTGTTCTTTTGGAACGCACAATCTGGGCTGCTGGAGGCTTTGTAACCGATCACAAGATCACAAGGTGAATTGGTCGATTGGCTGACCTTCATAAAAATGAATCGGTCTTGGATCACCAGCTACCAAGCACCTGATGCTGATATAACTGATTGTTTTTTTTTTTTAATGTGAGATCCTATCAAGACTGCCTATGCTAATGCTGAGTGACTATCCTGTTATGATGAGTCACAATCCTCTTCCTCCTCAATTTTAATGCTGATAGCTTGTAAGAACATTTTTGGTTCTGGGCACCACCACCAGTGGCCAAGGCCCAATTTTTCTTCCCCTGTTTAACAGGGGCGTATAATTACAATTTTTGATGCAATACTTTGCAGCAGGGCTCATTCCTGCGCTCCAACTATAGCATCTGTGAGGGGTTGCAGTGTTGTGGCAATTTTTCTGCCCCTGTTTAACAGGGGTGTGTAATTACAATTTTTGATGCAATACTTTGCAGCAGGGCTCATTCCTGCGCTCCAACTAGAGTATCTGTGAGAGGTTGCAGTGTTGTGGCACCAGCACCAGTGCTCAAGGCCCAATTTTTCAGCCCCTGTTTAACAGGGGCATGTAATTACAATTTTTGATGCAATACTTTGCAGGAAGGCTCATTCCTGTGCTCCAACTAGAGTATCTGTGAGGGGTTGCAGGTTTGTGGCACCAGAACCAGTGCCCAAGGCACAGATTTTCAGCCCCTGTTCAACAGGGGCGCATAATTACAATTTTTTATGCAATACTTTGCAGCAGAGCTCATTCCTGCGCTCCAACTATAGCACCTGTGAGAGGCTGCAATGTTGTGGCACCAGTGCCTAAGGCCCAATTTTTCTGCCCCTGTACAATTCTTGATCTAATATTTCACAGCAGGGCCCATTCCTGCGCCCAACAAGAGTAACTGTGAGGGCTTACAGTGTTGTGGCAACATCACCACCAAAGGCCCAATTTTTCTGCCCCTGTTCAACAGGTGAATGTAATTACAATTCTTGATATAATATTTCACAGCAGGGCCCGTTCCAGCGCCCACCAAGAGTAACTGTGAGGACGTACAGTGTTGTGGCACCAGCACCACCACCAAAAGCCCAATTTTTCTACCACTGTTCAACAGTGGCATGTAATTACAATTCTTGATCTAATATTTCACAGCAGGGCCCATTCCTGTGTCCACCAAGAGTAACTGTGAGGGCTTACAGTGTTGTGGCAACACCAACACCTAAGGCCCATTTTTCTGCAGAGTATATAGGGCAGGCCCCTACTTTCAAACATCCAACTTACAAATGACTCCTACTTGCAAACGGAAGGAGACAACAGGAAGTGAGATGAAATCTAACCCTAGGAAGGGAAATTCTCTCCTGTAAGAGTTAATATGGGAAAAAAGTGTCTCCTCTTCACTGATGGTTTATCACCAATCCTTGTTTCACTAAAAACCCCAAATTATCAAAAAACATTTGTCATTGGGACAGAGAGTGAGGTGAAATCTTCTGAAGAGGTGCACAGCCAGAAAAACAAATGTTACAGGGGTGATAACCCTTCCCTATGTTTTCCAAAAGCTTAAAATTAGATTTTTTGGCTGGAACTACACTTTAAAAATGTACCAGTTTAAAATTACAAACAGATTCTACTTAACAACAAACCTACAGTCCTTGTCTTGTTTGCACCGTCTTTATACTGCTGTTCAGAGTATCTAGGGCCTGGGGCCCCACGCCTTTCTGTTTTTTAATTTGGGTGTGGGGTTCCCCTTAATATCCATAGGGCCTGGTAATGGACTGGGGGGGGGGTACCCATGCCGTTTGTCTCACTGATTTTCATCCATATTGCCGGGACCCGACATTACATTAATGCCGCAAGCAGTTTTAAATTACTTTTATTCCTTTAAAAATTTCATTTTGTGCAGGGACTGTTCTAAGCACGGAAAACACGCGCCACTTTACAGGCATACTATAGACACCCCCAGGTATGATATTTAAAGGAATATTTCACTTTTTTTTTCACTTTAAGCATCATTAAAATCACTGCTCCAGAAAAAACGGCCCCCTGGGGCAGGACCTGGTTCCCCAAACCCTTTTTAGGACAGTAACTTGCATATTAGCCTTTAAAATTAGCACTTTTGATTTTGAACGTTCGAGTTCCATAGACTTTAATGGGGTTCTAAAGTTTGCGCAAACTTTTGCTCCGTTCCCAGGTTCTGGTGCGAACCGAACCGGGGGGTGTTCGGCTCATCCCTATTAGGGACCTTAGATTGTAAGCTCCTTGAAGGTAGGGACTGATGTGGATGTAGAATGTATATGTAAAGCACTGCGTAAATTGACGGTACTATATAATTACCTTAAATAATAATAAATAAATAATAGCCACCATAAGGCAGGTTTGCCATCGCAACCTATCCAAGTGACAGATGTAAACTACCACTTTACAGATAACTGAGCCAGGAATTCCGAGCTGTAAATTATGATGAGCGGCGGCACAGCTATAAATGGGCTCACCGTATCATAAAGTATTGTAAAAAAATGAACAGCTTGTCCACTAACTGTTTGAAATTTGACTTTATCATTTCAGTAGCAATGAGTAAAGAGGCGTGAAACAAACTTGGAAAATGTTACATTTGAGTGCAGTAATTTACACATCTATGCGTGTTTATGCGCCCATACTCATGTTTATGTGCGTATATATGTGTATATTTCAATATTGGCAATGAAGAAGAATTGTACTCTTGTATATGCTTACATGTCTTTACACTCTTTTACACGTGTTTATGCAAGGTCTTTATGAAACATTTTACACAGGATCTCTTTGTCAACAAGATCCTGAGTATATAATCATCAGTAAATACTTACATCCGTGTACTACTGGCCTATTTTTCAAACACTTGCTAATGTCATTACAGAATTTGTCCACAAGAGGGTAATGTTTTACCATCATCAGTATTTTGTAACCGTAACAGTTGACATTTTCATATTGTGGATTGAATTGTAACAATTGTAACTGTGTTAGATGGCAGTCAAACTGGCATTGAAAAGGGCTAGTAGTTGTAGCTACGAATTTACCAAGGGGTCTAAACACCAGCCTTTTACTTCTGCTATCCACGGTTTGGTAACTACCTATGCCATTGCAGATCAATCCTTTACCTGAGCCCTGTTCTTTGACATCTTATATTCTCTGTAAACTTCATTAACAACAGAGATGTTGAGATTACAATAATAGCTGCAACAAATATAGAAAGTGAAGTTTGTTTGGGTACAATCTGTCTGCTCTTTGGCATCCCAACTACAAAGGTTTTAGAATCAAAGCTAACATCATTTAAATGTGTGGCCTGTAAGTTAGATGAGGGAATTGGGAGTAGGGATGAGCTTTCTGTTCGGGTCGAACATGAGTTCAACTCGAATATTGGCTGTTCGCCCGTTCGTCGAAAATCAAACATTATGGACCATTCGTGCCAAATTCGAGTGGCGCGTAATGGCCCATAATGCACTGTGGGAGCGCAGTGCATTGCTGCATGATGATTGGCCAAAGCATGCACCATGACCTGCTTGCTTTGGCCAATCCCAGCTCCCTCAGCTAAGAGAGCCATAATTGGCCAAAGGCAGGTTGCCATTTGCCAATCATCGCTCAGGGGGACTAAGTCCACGCCCCATACTATATAAGGCTGCCTGCACGTCGGCCCCATGTAGTGTGTTGCTGGCGCGGACGGAGAGAGAGTGTAATTTAGATTGAGCAGGCAGGCAGGTTATTCAGTTAGCTGCAGTGTATTAAATATATATATATATATATATATATATATATATATATATATATCCACTGTATCCAGTTTAGCTTTAGCTATATCTGACTGCAGTCCGTTCCTGGTGTACTGTTTCTAATATACTTCAGGCAGGCAGGTTATTCAGTTAGCTGAAGTGTATTTAACATATATATACAGACAGTCTCGTATATATATATCTATATATATATATAGATATATATATAGATATATATATATATATATATATATATATATATCTATACATATATATATACATACATACAGTGGGGACGGAAAGTATTCAGACCCTCCTAAATTTTTCACTCTTTGTTATATTGCAGCCATTTACTAAAATCATTTAAGTTCATTTTGTTCCTCATTAATGTACACACAGCACCCCATATTGACAGAAAAACACAGAATTGTTGACATTTTTGCAGATTTATGAAAAAAGAAAAACCGAAATATCACATGGTCCTAAGTATTCAGACCCTTTGCTCAGTATTTAGTAGAAGCATCCTTTTGATCTAATACAATCATGAGTCTTTTTGGGAAAGATGCAACAAGTTTTTCACACCTGGATTTGGGGATCCTCTGCCATTCCTCCTTGCAGATCTTCTCCAGTTCTGTCAGGTTGGATGGTAAACATTGGTGGACAGCCATTTTTAGGTCTCTCCAGAGATGCTCAATTGGGTTTAAGTCAGAGCTCTGGCTGGCCCATTCAAGAACAGTCACGGAGTTGTTGTGAAGCCACTCCTATGTTATTTTAGCTGTGTACTTAGGGTCATTGTCTTGTTGGAAGGTAAACCTTCGGCCCAGTCTGAGGTCCTGAGCACTCTGGAGAAGGTTTTCGTCCAGGATATCCCTGTACTTGGCCGCATTCATCTTTCCCTGGATTGCAACCAGTCATCCTGTCCCTGCAGCTGAAAAACACCACCACAGTATGATGCTGCCACCACCATGCTTCACTGTTAGGACTGTATTGGACAGGTGATGAGCAGTGCCTGTTTTTTTCCACACATACCGCTTAGAATTAAGGCCAAAAAGTTCTATCTTGGTCTCATCAGACCAGAGAATATTATTTCTCACCATCTTGGAGTCCTTCAGGTGTTTTTAAGCAAACTCCATGCGGGCTTTCATGTATCTTACACTGAGGAGAAGCTTCCGTCAGGCCACTCTGCCATAAAGCCCTGACTGGTGGAGGGCTGCAGTGATAGTTGACTTTCTACAACTTTCTCCCATCTCCCGACTGCATCTCTGGAGCTCAGCCACAGTGATCTTTGGGTTCTTCTTTACCTCTCTCACCAAGGCTCTTCTCCCCCGATAGCTCAGTTTGGCCGGACGGCCAGCTCTAGGAAGGATTCTGGTCATCCCAAACGTCTTCCATTTAAGGATTATTGAGGCCACTGTGCTCTTAGGAACCTTAAGTGCAGCAGAAATTTTTTTGTAACCTTGGCCAGATCTGTGCCTTGCCACAATTCTGTCTCTGAGCTCTTCAGGCAGTTCCTTTGACCTCATAATTCTCATTTGCTCTGACATGCACTGTAAGCTGTAAGGTCTTATATAGACAAGTGTGTGGCTTTCCTAATCAAGTCCAATCAGTATAATCAAACACAGCTGGACTCAAATGAAGGTGTAGAACCATCTCAAGGATGATCAGAAGAAATGGACAGCACCTGAGTTAAATATATGAGTGTCACAGCAAAGTGTCTGAATACTTAGGACCATGTAATATTTCAGTTTTTCTTTTTTAACCAGTTGCCGACCGCCGCACGACGATGTACGTCGGCAGAATGGCACGGGCAGGCAAAAGGACTTACAGGTACGTCCTTGCCTGCCCGCGGGTGGGGGGTCCGATCGGAAAGGAACAGTTTATAAATAAGATAAAAAAGAAAAAAAATAATAAAGAAAAAAAAAAGCACCCCTGTCCCCCCTGCTCTCGCGCAAAGGCGAACGCAAGCGTCGGTCTGGCGTCAAATGTAAACAGCAATTGCACCATGCATGTGAGGTATCACCGTGAAGGTCAGATCGAGGGCAGTAATTTTAGCAGTAGACCTCCTCTGTAAATCTAAAGTGGTAACCTGTAAAGGCTTTTAAAGGCTTTTAAAAATGTATTCAGTTTGTCGCCACTGCACGTTTGTGCGCAATTTTAAACATGTCATGTTTGGTATCCATGTACTCGGCCTAAGATCATCTTTTTTATTTCATCAAACATTTGGGCAATATAGTGTTTTTTAGTGCATTAAAATTTAAAAAAGTGTGTTTTTTCCCCAAAAAATGTGTTTGAAAAATTGCTGCGCAAATACTGTGTGAAAAAAAAATGAAACACCCACCATTTTAATCTGTAGGGCATTTGCTTTAAACAAATATATAATCTTTGGGGGTTCAAAGTAATTTTCTTGCAAAAGAAAAAACATTTTTCATGTAAACAAAAAGTGTCAGAAAGGGCTTTGTCTTCAAGTGGTTAGAAGAGTGGGTGATGTGTGACATAAGCTTCTAAATGTTGTGCATAAAATGCCAGGACAGTTCAACCCCCCCCCCCCAAATGACCCCATTTTGGTAAGTAGACACCCCAAGCTATTTGCTGAGAGGCATGTCGAGTCCATGGAATATTTTACATTGTGACACAAGTTGCGGGAAAAAGACACATTTTTTTTTTTTTGCACAAAGTTGTCACTAAATGATATATTGCTCAAACATGCCATGGGAATATGTGAAATTATACCCCAAAATACATTCTGTTGCTTCTCCTGAGTACGGGGATACCACATGTGTGAGACTTTTTGGGAGCCTAGCCGGGTTCGGGACCCTGAAAACCAAGCACCGCCTTCAGGCTTTCTAAGGGCGTAAATTTTTGATTTCACTCTTCACTGCCTATCACAGTTTCGGAGGCCATGGAATGCCCAGATGGCACAAACCCCCCAAATGACCCCATTTTGGAAAATAGACACCCCAAGCTATTTGCTGAGAGGTATAGTGAATATTTTGCAGTCCTCACTTTTTGTCACAAACTTTTGAAAATTGAAAAAAGAAAAAAAAATACATTTTTCTTGTCTTTCGTCATTTTCAAAAACAAATGAGACCTGCAAAATACTCACCATGCCTCTCAGCAAATAGCTTGGGGTGTCTACTTTCCAAAATGGGGTCATTTTGGGGGGTTTTGTGCTATCTTGGCATTTTATGGCCTTCGAAACTGTGATAGGTAGTGAGGAGTGAAATCAAAAATTTACGCCCTTAGAAATCCTGAAGGCGGTGATTGGATTTCGGGCCCCCGTATGAAGCTAGGCTCCCAAAAAGTTCCACACATGTGGTATCCCCGTACTCAGGAGAAGCAGCAGAATGTATTTTCTCTTTCAATGTTTTTATTGAAATCAAGTTTTAACAGATAACAAGGTTCACATTGATACAAGTTTTGTGTCAACAGTAATGTTACAATAGTGAATCTCAAATTAGCGTGAATGGCTCATTATATAACTGTACTAGAACTAAGGTCCCCACCCTATCCATTCCGAACCATAAAGAGAAACTTATGGTTGATGAGACGCCTAACACACAGTGAAATTCCCTGTAGAGGGACTATCATGTGATGTAATTCAATTTCCCAACTTGGAGTTATAACAGAAAACTTAGGTATTAAGTATACTCTAGGTTTAATATACTGTAGAGCCCGATGTCATACGTTTGTATGTAGAAATAAAAGAAAAGGAAAGGGGGAAAGAAAGAAAAGGAAGAAAAGAAAAGGAGAAGTAGAATGTGCATCTCCACGCTCCAGGCTGCTGACCCCCCCCCCCCCCCCACCCCTCATGGTGACTGAAGATATTTAATCTAAGGGTTCCAAACCCTTTCAAATCTATCTTGTTGGTCGCAAAGAATACTAGTTAATTTTTCATTTATCATGATCCAAGAAATTTTGTTTTTAACTAATGCCAAATTTATCAAGGGGGTTTTCCATGCTCGCGCTATGATGGTTATCTTAGCTGCTAGGAGGATAAAAAAGATAAGGGATCTGAGGTGCCTGGGTAGTTCGCTCGAAAGATCAGAAAATAAGGCTGTCTTAACATTTTTAGGTATGTTAACTCCAGTCACCGAATAAACCAAGTTAAAAATTCTCGGAACTAGGTACCATCGTGACAATACCTTATAGTTCGCCTCTACTAGGGAGGTGTTCAAAATTCCCTTGTGCACCATGGTTGACCACTTGGACCAAACGTCCTCATCAATCGTCTCCCCCAGGTCCGCCTCCCAAGCTAATTGGTAGGAAAGTTTAGAGCCCTGGACTGTTAGTAAAACATACAACTCTGAAATACTACCTCGCGTTCCAGGCCCTCTTAAGCATTTATTTTCGTAGGACGTTCTAGTGGTGATGTCCCCCTGGTCTCTACATAGTGAACGTAAATAATGAGTCGAAAGGTCTCGGCCGGGGGCATGTCTAGAGTGTCTCGAAAGTAGGAGGGTTTTCTGATGCCCTTATGATCTATGAAATGTGCTATCTTGTACAAGCTTTTATTGATCCACCAAGCAAACTGTTGTGGATGTTGACCTGGGGGAAAGTGCGAGTTCCCAAAAATGGGGGCTACTGGAGTATGTGGTGACCTAAGAGAGTATACTTTGCACATCCTATCCCAAAGGCCCAGTGAGTGAGATAGAGAGGGGCTCAGAATGGCTCTGCGTTCCTTAGAAGACAGCCACATTAGAAGGTCCATAGGGAGAGGAGAGCTCGCTTAACCCAATCAGGGCGATAGGTTGTAGAAAAAATTTGGTAAAGTTGTGCCAACTGGGCCACTCTATAGTAACGCAAAAAGTGTGGTACCCCTTAATCCACCCTGTCCCTTTGAGACATACAAGGAAGATCAAGCCACCCTGCAACCTCCCCGGCTCCAGATGAATTTGAAAATTAATGATTGGAGTTGTTTAAAAAATGTTGTAGGAACCAAAATCGGAAGGGACCTAAAATAATAAAGAATTCTAGGAGGGGTCATTATTTTGACGGTACTTATTCTGCCCAACCAAGAAAGACTATGGTTTTGCCAATTCTTTAAATCCTCCATCGTGGAAGAGAGAAGAGGGGCGTAATTAGCCTTATATAGTGTAGATATGTCTGGGGTGAGTTTTACACCTAGGTAGGGAAGGGCCTGTTTACACCACCTAAATGGAAAAGAAGCGCGTACAGAGGTCAAGGTTAAGGCAGGTAGATTAATATCCATTGCCTCTGATTTAGATTGATTGACCCTCAGGCCCGATACTATTCCAAACTCAAAAAGAAGTGAAGCCAAGTTAGGCAGGGTCATGATAGGGTCTGTAATGAATAATAAAAGATCATCTGCAAATAATGCGCATTTATGATCTCTGCCTCCGCTTAATACACCGTGTATATTAGGATTAGACCTGTTGGCAATCTTTTAGTATCTTTTGCGGGTTTTGTGTAAAGGACCCGTTATGTTGTGTAATCTTTGGGACTGTCCTGCGACGAGGCCTGGGAGTCAGTCTGCGTGCTAGCAATGTTCCCGGCTTATCTATTTGGGTATAAAATTTTGCCTGTGTCCATCTAAGGTTTTTTCTGCCCTGGTTGTTAAACAAAGGTTTAGTTCCAGTCTAGCCGAGTCAATCTGAGTCCTCAGATCCAGATCAGGATTGTCTTTGTGTCGGGTTACCAGGTTGGACAGCTCGCGATCCTTTTGGCTAATTATTGAATCAGAGGTTTTCTTCAGCCTTGAGGCAGTCTGAATGAAATATCCCCTGATAGTTGCTTTATGTGCTGCCTAAGTATTCACCACAGAAGTGTCCAAAGGGTCATTCTGAGCAAAATACTCTGTGATCTTTTGTTCGATATCAAAGCAGATCGAGGGATTACTAAGTAAAGAGTCATTCAATCTCCAAGGGGCCGGGCCTGAATAACATTGTAAGGAGTCACACGCTGTCCAAACTGCTGAGTGATCAGACCACGTCCCGTCTATTATTTTACTAGTGTGGAATATGGAGACTGCCAATGGAACCGTGAAAAAATGATCTATTCTAGAATAGGTGTTATGGACATGTGAGTAAAAGGAGTAGTCTTTCTTGGATGGATTAAATTCCCGCCATAGATCAATTAGATTATGATAGTGTAACATTTTAGCCAGCTTAAAGCCGATTTTTGGGAAATGGCTCCAGGGAGTCGAAAGCCGTCTCGTTTTATCAAGTATGGAGTCCAGGGCCACATTGGAGTCACCGGGGTCGCTTTGTGCAAAAGTTTCCAAAAGAAGGGCAATTGCCCTGAGTTCGGAGCATAATATGAGATTAAAGAAACTAAATTGCCCTCCAGACGACCCACCACCATTAGGTAGCGGCCCTCTGGATCAGCCACGAGTTTCTCCAGTGAGAAGGTGAGACTACCATAAAAAGAAAGCTCTATTTGTGGGAAGAAAAGGACGCAAATTTTGTTTGGGTACAGCATTGCATGACCGCGCAATTAGCAGTTAAAGTGACGCAGTGCCAAATTGTAAAAAGTGCTCTGGTCAGGAAGGGGGTAAATCCTTCCGGGGCTGAAGTGGTTAATAAATCTGCAAAAATGTCAACAATTCTGTCTTTTTATGTCAATACGGGGTGCTGTGTGTACATTAATGAGGAAAAAAATGAACTTAAATGATTTTAGCAAATGGCTGTAATATAACAAAGAGTGAAAAATTTAAGGGGGTCTGAATACTTTCCGTCCCCACTGTATATATATATCTCCACTGTATCCAGTTTAGCTATATCTGACTGCAGGCCTTTCCTGGTGTACTTTTTCTAATATACTTCAGGCGGTGTACACAGTACAGTGCACCCCTAGTGCAGTAGCTACTACTTTTCTGGTGGTGTACACAATACAGTACACCCATAGTTGTCATTACACTTCTGTTGGTGTACACAGTACCGTGCACCCATAGTGCAGTTGCTACTACTTTTCTGGTGGTGTACACAGTACACAATACAAACAGTGCACCCATAGTTGCTATTAGAGTTCTGTTGGTGTACACAGTACCGTGCACCCATAATGCAGTTGCTACTACTTTTCTGGTGGTATACACAATACACAATACAAACAGTGCACCCATAGTTGCTTTTAGACTTCTGTTGGTGTACACAGTACCGTGCACCCCTAGTGCAGTTGCTATTACTTTTCTGGTGGTGTACACAATACAGTACACCCATAGTTGTTATTACACTTCTGTTGTTGTACACAGTACCATGCACCCATAGTGCACAATACAAGTGTAGTGTGGTGTTGCAAAACAAAATCCCCATCATGTCCAGAAGGCCACCAAGGAGAGGCAGATGCACACAGGCAACTAAAAGAGGGCAAGCAGGTTCTGTGTCTACAGTCTACAGTGCTGGTCATGGACATGGTGCATCTTCTGCAGGTGGCCGCGGGGCACACTTGCCCTTTTTTTCTGCTGCTGGGACAGGGGCAGAAAAATTGGGCCTTTGGTGGTGGTGCCACAACACTGTAACCCCTCACAGATACTCTTGTTGGGCGCAGGAACGGGCCCTGCTGTGAAATATTAGATCAAGAATTGTAATTACATGCCCCTGTTAAACAGGGACAGAAAAATTGGGCCTTAGGCAGTGGTGGTGGTGCCCTAAACCAAAAATATTGTTGGAAGCTAGCATCATCAAGATTGAGGAGGAATAGGATAGTCACTCAGCATAGGCAGTCTTCAAGGGATCCCACATCCATAGCAAAATCAATCAGTTACATCAGCATCAGGTGCTTGATAGCTGCTGCTGATCCAAGAGTGATTGATTTTTATGAATGTGAGCCTATCAATGGAGTCTGTGGACAGGCGCACTCTATGATCCATTACAAACCCTCCAGCAGCACTCAATGTGCGTTCAGAAAGAACGCTGGATGCAGGACATGCCAGTAGCTCAATTGCATATTGAGTTAGTTCTGGACAGTGGTCCATCCTCAAGACCCAGTAACCCAGTGGATGCTCTGTTAGAAAGGTCTCCAAGTCTGCTCTTGCCCCTGGATATTCCTGCACCATGTATTGCATATGCTGGCAATGGTTGCTTGAACCGATCAGACCTTGGCGCTAAGGACTGAAAAATTGTCTAAAGGCATCGGTCAGCCGGCCACCTTCTCCACTGCTCTTCCTTTGACTGAACGTTGTCCAGCACCAGGAAATTGTAACCTCACCGGGTCTGGAAATGCATTGCACAAACTTTTCTTCAAGGCCTCCTAAATATGTTTCATCCTCTGCTCCCTCTGTGAAGGCAGGATAAGTTCTGCAACCTTTCCATTGTAACGTGGATCAAGAAAGGTTGCTAGCCAGTAATGATCCCTCTCTTTGATACCAGGAATCCTTGGGTCTTTACGCTGCATGGCCTTCCTGATTCTGCAAAGCCTGCAAAAGTTTGCAGAGGCATTACATTTTGAGTCCTCTGGGTCACTAAGGATCACATGATCCGTAACAACCTCCTCCCAGCCACGTACAACTCCTTGGGTTTCTGGGGACTGAAAACCATCCCTTGAAGACTGCTGCTGAGTGTTATCCTCCATGTCCATGCTGACACAATCCTCCTCCTCTTCTTCCTGTGTGTTTGGCGGGCCTCCAGGAATAATATCTGGATAAAGGGGGCCTTGAGAGGTAAGGAAGTTCTCCTTTTCCTCCCGCTGTTCTGCCTCAAGTGCCGTGTCCATTATTCCATGAAGCGTGTGCTCCAACAGGAAGACAAAAGGGAAAGTATCATTGATGTATGCATTGTTGCTGCTCACCATCCTCGTGGCCTCATCAAATGGTGACAGGACAGTGCATGCATCCCTGATCAGTAGCCACTGGCATGGCAAAAAGAAGCCAAGCTCCCCTGACCCTGTCCTGGTGCCATACTCACACAGGTACTCATTGATGGCCCTCTACTGTGTGTGCAGCCGCTGCAGCATTGCCAACGTTGAGTTCCACCTGGTGGACATGTCACAAATGAGGCGGTTGGTGGGCAGGTTGCATTTCCTTTCAATGTCAGCCAGCCGAGCACTGGCATTGTATGACCTTTGGAAATGACCACAGACTTTTCTGGCCTGCCTCAGTTCATCTTGTAAGCCTGGGTACCTGGTCAAGAACCGCTGCACCACCAAATTCAGGATGTGTGCCAAACATGGAACATGGGTCAAGTGTCCCTGTCGGAGGTCGGAGAGAAGGTTGGTGCCATTGTTGTATACAACCATTCCTGGCTGAAGCTGGCGTGGCGTCAACCACCTCTGAGCCTGCCCCTGCAGAGCTGACAGAATCTCTGCCCCAGTGCAGCTCCTGTTTCCTAAGCAGTGGTTTAACCTTAAACTACATAGAGGGTTCTTTACTGTAAGAGCTCAAGGATCTGGAATTCCCTTCCATAGGTGGTGGTCTCAGCAGGGGGCATCAATAGTTTCAAGAAACTATTAGATAAGCACCTGAACGACCGCAACATATATACAATGTAATACTGACATATAATCACACACATAGGTTGGACTTGATGGACTTGTGTCTTTTTTCAACCTCACCTAACTATGTAACTCATGTACCCCATGGCATATTCTTGCCTGAGTGCTTGCGTAGCCCCTTGAATGCTTACGGAGCCCCACTGGTTCAGAGAACAAATCTACAGAAGAGGCCATAGAGGAAGAAGAAGAGGAGGGGGTGGAGGAGAGAGCTGTGGCAGAATCACCACTAGCATTTTGGAGGCGTGGTGGTGGAACAAGCTCCAACAATACATCCTTCCCAGCTGCCAGCAGAGTTACCCAGTGCGCCGTGAAGGAAAGGTAACATCCCTGCCCATGCCTGCTAGACCATGAGTCAGCGATAATATACACCTTACTGCTGACCGCCCTGTCCAGCAAGACAAAAACATTGCCTTCCACATGTCGGTAGAGAGCTGGAATGGCCTTCAGTGAAAAGAAATGGCGTTTTGGAACCTGCAACTGAAGTACAACACATTCCACAAATTCACGAAAGGGGGTAGAGTCTACCAGCTGAAAAGGCAGTAGTTGCAGTGCTAGCAATTTGGCCAAACTAGCATTCAGATGCTGAATATGTGCATGGCTGGGACTGAATTTCTTTTTACGGTTTAGCAACTGGGGTAGGGAAATTTGCCTGCTAAAATCAGATGGTGGTATACTGCTAGCAGATTGTCTGCAAGTACTTGGGACACTTATTGCTATATCTTCATTCCTCTCAGTGCAGGTTTTCGAGAGGACTGGAGGCATAGTAGGGTTGGAGATCCCAGATGAGGAGCAAGGAGAAGTCCGCCTTTTCCTTTGATGTGGGTCTTTCAAGTGCTGTTGCCAACGGACTTGTTGCCTTATGAGTTTATGTGAAATCTCCATTAATAGCTGTAAAATATTGTAATTACGAATATATTTAATTTATCTTGTATCTATGTAGGGCGGAACGTATTATCTTCACAGAAATCTCTGGTAGACCAGACAAGCCAGTGCCTAGGCTTGTGTATACAAACAATGGGATCTAAACCTCATTGTTTTACACATACTCACTTCAAAGGATCACATGCTGGGATATGCTTCCTTGGTGTAGACTATAGATAGATGTTTATGTATTAGATAGACTTTCAACTACTCACCAATAAATGTTGTTATTGTGTTAAAGCTTTCACTCATGGTCAAAGAACTCTCATTTAACCAAAATCATATCCAAGAGATATTAAATCTCAAATATAGTATACGGGAAACAGATTGCATGGGAGGTCATCATATGTTTGGTCAAGCATGTGGTGCCCAAACGGCTGCTGTTCTGGCCACGCTTGATCCGCTTCAGACATAGGTTGCAAACAGCAACGGTGCGATCTGCTACACATGTGTCCAAAAAGGCCCACAGCAAGGAACTTTTCAAAATCAGCAGGGAGTCAGCAGTGCCCTGCACATGCAGAACTCTGCGGTGTGATGCAGTAGGGTGGCTGCCCTTAAGCTGCCCCCTAGAGGACATCCTGCCTCATTGGAGTTGTGCCTCCTCCTCCTCTATTCTATCAGGCATCCAGGTAGAGTCAGTGACCTCATCATACCCTCCCTCCTCATCACTGGAGCAAACTTGGCACTATGCTGGGGGAACATGACTGCCAGTTTCTTGGGCACCCCCTCTCTCTAAGCTCACGTTACTGCCTTCCTCAACCTGGGAACCAACATTGGAGCCTTCAAATCACTGCGCATCCTCCAGCAGCATGTACCCGACACTGTGGTTGAATAATTTGGGGGAATCCTCCATGCATGATGGTGGGGCTACAGAAGGAGTGAATGTGGACAAGGAGCCGGTGGAATAGGCCACTTTGGCAGCTGCATGGGAAGGAAAACTACTCTGAGCCTCGGTGACAGAGTATGAGGAGGATGAGGACGGCTTTGTTATCCACTCCACCAACTCTTCTGCATGTTCTGGCTCAATAACACGGCCAGCAGCAGAAAAAAAGGACAAGGACAAAGGGCAAGGCCACCTGCAGAGGATGCACCATGTCCAGGACCAGCATTGTTGACTGTAGACACAGAGCCTGCTTGCCCTCTTTTAGTGGCCTATGAGCGTCTGCCTCTCCTTGGTGGCCTTCTGGACATGATGTATATTTTGTTTTGCAACACCGCACTAAACTGTATTGTGTACTGTGTACACCACCAGAAAAGTAGTAGCAACTGCACTACGGCTGCACTATATTGTGTACTGTGTACACAACCAGAAAAGTAGTAGAAAATGCAATACGGCTGCACTGTATTGTGTACTGTGTACACCACCAGGAAAGTAGTAGCAACTGCACTACGGCTGCACTGTATTGTAATTACAATTTTTGATCTAATATTTCACAGCAGGGCCCATTCCTGCGCCCAAGAGTATTTGTGAAGGGTTACAGTGTTGTGGCACTACCACCACCACTGCCTAAGGACCAATTTTTCTGCCCCTGTTTAACAGTGGCATGTAATTACAATTTTTGATCTAATATTTCACAGCAGGGCCCGTTCCCGCTCCCACCAAGAGTAACTGTGAAGCTTTACAGTGTTGTGCCACCACCACCACCGCAGGCCTAATTTTTCTGCCCCTGTTTAACAGGGGCATGTAATTACAATTCTTGATATAATATTTCACAGCAGGGCCGTTCCAGCGCCCACCAAGAGTAACTGTGAGGGCTTACAGTGTTCTGGTACCACCAACACCTAAGGCCCAATTTTCCGCAGAGTGTAAAGGGCAGGCCGTATAGTATATACAGGCAGTCTACTATTTTCAAACATCCGACCTACAAATGACTCCAACTTACAAACGGAGGGAGACTACAGGAAGTGAGAGGAAATCTACCTCTAGGAAGGGAAAATTCTCTCATGTAAGAGTTAATATGGGAAAAAGGTGTCTCCACTGATGCTTTATCACCAATCCTAGTTTCCCTAATAACCCAAAATTTTCAAAATACAATTGTCATTGGGACAGAAAGTGAGGTGAAATCTTCTGAACAGGGGCACAGACAGCAAAACAAATTTTACATGGGTGATAGCCCTTCCCTATGTAATCCAAAAAGCTTAAAAAAAGATTTTTTGGCTGGAGCTACACTTAAAAAATGTTCCAAATTACACAGATTCAACTTAAGAACAAACCTACAGTCCCTATCTTGTTTGTAACCCGGGGACCACCTGTATACTGCTGCTGTGTCAGGGCTGGTTCAGCCCTTCCTTCTCTGAGATGGCCACTCAGCTGTCGGCTAATTGCCAGCTCTCATCTCTCTCCACAGTTAACCAACTGTTGTGGATCTGCTCGTCAGTCCCGCCTACTTAAAGATCTCAGGCTCACTTCATCCCTGCCTTCGCCTTAGTCACATCACAAGAAACCATCTCCTGCGTTCCTGTTTAAAGACTGACTTTGCTGACATCCCTTCTGGCTCCTTATCCTACTTGCTGTTTCTCTACTTGGATCCCTGACTTCTGGCCTGGCTGATTACCCGATCTGGTTATTGAACTCTGGCTTGGCTGATTACCCGATCTGGTTACTGGACTCTGGCTTGGCTGACTACCTGATCCGGTTACTGGACTCTGGCTATGCTTTTACTACGCTTACTCTATTTACCTTTTTATTTTCATTAATAAACAAGTGTGATTTTACTGTACTTCTGTCTCGGACTGGTTCGTGGTTTCTGAGTATATAGGGCCGGGGGCCCCACGCCTTTTTTTTTGTAATTTGGGTGCAAAGGTGCCAAAGGGCCTGGTAATGGGCTGGAGGGGGGGTACCCATGCCATTTTTCTCAATGATTTTCTATATTGCCGAGACCCAACATTACATTACAGCCGCAAGCAGTTTTGAATGAATGTTATTCCTTTGGAAATGTCATTTTGTGCAGGGACTGTTCTAAACACAGGAAATAATGCGCCACTTTACAGGCATACTATAGTCACTCCCCAGGCACAATATTTAAAGGAATATTTCACTTTCATTGTTTCACTTTAAGCATTATTAAAATCACTGCTCCAGAAAAAAATGCCTTTTTTAAACCTTTTTTTGCATTGATACGTGATCTGCTTTCCCCTTTTCACCCTGCTTTGCCCTTCTGCATTAAACAGTGGGAATGGGGGACTTAAAGTGTATGTTAACCTTTTAGGAAAATTTTCAGAATACCCCCCTGTGCAACTCTATATCCAATAAATGTGACCAGTGTTTCTCAACCTCAGTACAAGTACAAGCCGGCAACTCGACAGCTTATCTATAGAAATTTTTATTGTAGCATTATAGCAGTAACAGCATCCAAAATTCTGACGCGTTTCCACCTAAGTCTTCATCAAAAGCAATGTTTATGATGATGTTTTTGATGAAGGCGTAGGATGATGTTACTGCTATAATGCTACAATAAAATTTTCTATGGATAAGCTGTTGAGTTGCCGGCTTGTACTTGTTATGGATTCACTGTGAACTCAATTAGTCAGAGCACCGACCACTCTGCACACTAACCACATTATACAGCGGTAGAGTTTTCTTTTGCTAAATGTATACACAATGCCTGGATGATCATTTTCTTGGGTCTGCAGATTCTATGTGATCCACTCTGGATGGAAATATTTTAAAAAAAAAGTTTTGGTTAACTAATTAATCACATGTCAAAGACCTATTGCCTTATGAGTCTTGAGTTTGAAGTGTAAAAGACTCAAAAAAGTTAAAGCCATGGAAGAACATACAATTTACCAGCATGATTACAACATTTTTCACTCACTCTAGTAAGTTTACATAGACTATCAAACGAAGAAAAACCATACTATGACTTGATAGATGCTATATTCCAAAAACTGGAGCAACATGCCAATGACAGAAGCACTTCAGTAACAGGCAGCCTTGAGCCATCGCTATCTGTTTGTCACTACTTAGCACTGCAGCTCAGGTCTACTCAGCGCACACCTGCTCTAATAAAGCGGGTTTAGGAGACTGATGGACATATTTACCATACATGAACAGCAGGTTCGTTTCTTAGTGTTCATTCCCTGAATACAGGTCTGTCTGACTTCTGTCTTTTCATGCCCTCACTTTTTCCTGCAAATTGTTTGGACAATTTGTACCAATTTGCAATTGTACTAAGCTTGTCTATACTTATCTTTCTCATAAATCTGTTGTCTCTGCAAATGGCAGTCATTGCTTTGTCCGTCTGAAGCCAGGATGTTTAGAATCTGTTTGACTGTGTTTGATCTACTCTTTAGCCTACTGACTCTGCTACTGTTTTCTGTTTGCTCTGACTATCTGTTTGAAGACTTACATAACTTTTCTTTACTAAAAACGAGGTGCACCTGCCCACGCACCAGTAACCACTGGGCTAAAATACCAATTTTATTTGAGAATATTAAAAACATATCCAAAATAGTTCTGTGTAGTTTCCTATAAATGCAAAATTGAGTGAGAGATGGGATGTACAAAGACAGTCCACTATAAATAACCCACATAACTTTAGCATTAGTTGGCTGTTGCCCCAGGGACACACTGGGTCCACTAAATAATCATGGCAACTTCAAAACCTCAACAAAGAGAGGGTTCACTGACTCAGCGCATTACCATAGCACAATTTTATTAAATCAATATAACAAGTAATATACTCAAAAATTCATGACATGCACAAGCATATCAAAAGATGCAAATGAGCCTCTAGGTCCACAGTGCTTAACTGGCAGAGGAAGAACTCTTAGCGTCTAAAACAGTTTACGCCTTGGACTCTAAGGAAGAGGGCTTGACCCTCAAAATGCGTAAGCCATTTTGGACGCTAGGAGGTCTTTCCATGCCATCAGTTGAGCACTGTGTACCTAGAGGTGGTCACATTTGCATATTTGATACACCTGTGCATGCCATGCGTTTGTGACTTAAGTATATCACTTGTTATATTGATTTAATAACATAGTGTTATGATAATGCACTAGGTTGGTGCACCCTCTCTTTGTTGTTGCTTTGTAGCATTAAAAAGGTATTGGAAGCATTTGATAGCCACAGTCCTGATGGGGCAGCAAGACATTGTGCATTATACTTGTAAGCCAGTCAAGCAGAGAGTCAATTGAGTCCTTAACCACTTCCCACCCGCCCTATAGCAGATAGACGTCCGGGAAGTGGTTCCGTTATCCTGACTGGGCGTCATATGACGTCCAGTAGGATAACATGCCGCCGCGCGCCCCCGGGGGCGCGCATCGCGGCAATCAGTGGAGCGGTGTGTCAGTCTGACACACCGCTCCACCGATCTTGGTAAAGAGCCCGCGCTCTTTACCAATCAGCCAATCACGGCTGATCGCGCTGTCAATGGGAAGAGCCGTAGATCGGCTTTTCCTCACTCGCGTCTGACAGACGCGAGTAGAGGAGAGCCAATCGGCTGCTCTCCTGACAGGGGGGTCTGCGCTGATTGTTTATTAGCGCAGCCCCCCCTCAGATCACCACACTGGACCACCAGGGATCGCCACTAGGACCACCAGGGAAGGGGCAACATGTGGATGGCCAGGTATGTACCCCATGGCCATTCACATGTGCCCAATGTGCCAAATCTGTGCCAATCAGTGCCCACAAATGGGCACTGATTGGCACCATTATGTTCCAGATCTGCCCAGCAATGCCCTCAATATTTTTTATCAGTGCCATCTGTCATTGCTCATCGGTGCCACCTGTCATTGCCCATCGGTGCCACCTGTCAGTGCTCATCTGTGCCCATCAGTGCCCATCAGTGCCCACCTATCAGTGCCCATCAGTGCCACACATCAGTGCCACCCATAAGTACCCATCAGTGCCACCCATATGTACCAATCAATGCCACCTATGAGTGCCCATCAGTGCCGCCTATGAGTGCCCATTGGTGCCACCTATGAGTGCCCATCAGTGCCACATACCAGTGCCACCTATCAGTGCCCATCAGTGCCACCTATCAGTGCCCATCATCAGTGCCCGTCAGTGCCCGTCAGTGCCACCTCTTTAGTGCCACCTCATTGGTGCCACCTCATCGGTGCCCATCAGTGCCACCATATCAGTGCCCGTCAGTGCAGCCATATCAGTGCCCATCATTGAAGGAGAAAACGTACTTATTTACAAAAAATTTTAACAGAAACAAAGAAAATCTTGTTTTTTTTCGAAATTTTCGGTCTTTTTTTATTTGTTGCACAAAAAATAAAAACCGCAGAGGTGATCAAATACCACCAAAAGAAAGCTCTATTTATGGGAACAAAATGATAAAAAATTTGTTTGGGTACAGTGTAGCATGTCCGCGCAATTGTCATTCAAATTGCGACAGCGCTGAAAGCTGAAAATTGGCCTGGGCGGGAATTTGTCTAAGTGCCCAGTATTGAAGTGGTTAAGCACTACACTCAAGCGTATTCTTTAACCATGGCAATTTTGCAGACTCTGAAGTCATAAAACAAAGTAGCTGGCTTCATTTCTTTCCTTTCGTTTCTTAAACTGATCTTAGCCTGAAAAAAGAAAACTAAAGCAGTCACCATATCTAAGAGCTGGTAAACTGTGATACAGTTACTGTAGGTCCATATATATTTGGACACAGGCACAATTTTCATACTTTTGGCTCTGTATGCCACCAGAATAAAATTAAAATGAAACAATTCAAATTAATTTGAAGTGCAGACTTTCAGCTTTTATTCAAGGGGTTGAACATGAATATCAAGCACAAATTTTAAGAACTGCAACCATTTTTATACACAGCCCCCCTCCATTTTAAGGGGCTCAAATGTAATCGGAAACATGAATTAATCATTAATAAATTGTTAATTTTATATATTTTGTTGAGAATCCTTTACTAGCGATGACTGCCTGAAGTCTGGAACCCATGGACATTACCAAAAACTTGTTTTTCTCCTTTCTGATGCTTTGCCGGGCTCTAACTGCAGCTGTCTTCAGTTGTTCTTTGTTTGTGGGTCTTTGTGCCTTTAGTTTTCCCTTCAGCAAGTAAAATGCATGCGCAATTGGGTTGCGATCAGGTGATTGACTCGGCCATTGCAGAATATTCCACTTCTTTTCCTTCCAAAACTCCTGGGTTGCTTTTGCAGTGTGTTATGGTTCATTGTCCATCTGTACTGTGAAGCCCTGTCCAATCAACTTTGCTGCATTTGGCTAAATCTGGGCTGACAGTATATCTCTAAACACCGCAGAATTATTCCAGCTGCTTCTGTCTTCTGTCACATCATCAATAAACACCAATGACCCAGTGCAACTGGAAGCCATGCATGCCCATGCCATCGCACTGCCTCCACCATGTTTTACTGATGACTTTGTGTGCTTTGGATTATGAGCTGTTCCAAGCCTTCTCCACACTTTCTTCCTCCTGTCATTCTGCTACAGATTAATCTTAGTTTCATCCCTTCAAAGAATGCTTTTCCAGAACTGGTCTGGCTTTTTAAGATTTTTTTTTTTAGCAAAGTCTAATCTGGCTTTTCTATTCTTCAGGATTATGAATGGTTTGCACCTTGTGGTGAACCCTCTGTATTTGCTGTTGTGAAGTCTTCTCTTGATTGTAGACTTTGACAATGATACGCCCACCTCCTGGAGGGTGTCCTTCACTTGTTTGGATGTTGTGAATGCATTTTTCTTTAACTCAGAGAGGATCCTGTGATCATCCACCACTGTTGTCTTCTGTGGATGTCCAGGATTTTTTATTCTGCAGAGCTCACCAGTGCGTTCTTCTTTTCTCAGAATGTACTGTTGATTTGGTCACTCCTAATGTTGCTGCTATCTCTCTGATGGATTTGTTTTGTTTTTGAAGCCTTACAATGGCCTGTTTCACTTGCTTGGATAGCTCCTTTAAACACATGATGTAGGTTCACAGTAATAGATTCCAAATGCAAATACCACACTTAGAATCAACTCCAGACCTTTTACCTGCTTAATTGATGAAGAAATAATGAAGGAGTAGCCCACACCTGGCCAAGAAACGGCTTTTGATTCAATTGTCCAATTACTTTTGGTCCCTTGAAAAAGGGGGGTGGCTGTTCTTAAGAGCTGTAATTCCTAATTCCCTTCTCAGATTTGGATGTACATACCCTCAAATACCCTCATACCCTCAAATGCACTTTCAGCTCATATACATGATATAACTATAGCTTGAATTTCTTTTGGTAAATACATGGAAAAAACTAAAATTGTGCCTGTGTCCAAATCACACTGTAGTGTTGATTTCTAGATTTTACTATTTCTGTTGATGGGCTCAGTACAAATACGTTTTATTCCGCAAACATAAGTTAAAAAAAATGATTTGTGTTTTTTTTCTAGGAATAAAGGACACTCTAATGTTGATTAAAAAGTTTTACTATGGCTGATGGTGGTCCTGTTCAAAACTGGGCCTGCTACAAATGATTAAATACTTTGCTCTTAGGAACTAAAATATTTTTTGAGCAAAAAAATTACACAGTCATTTTCAAAATAGCATTTGTTGGTCTGGTTCAAAATGGGGCCTGCTACAAATTATTAATATTGGGCATGTGGGCACAAAAATATTTAGAGGGGGCTTTTTCTGTGAATATATTGCACTCTAATTTGTTTATTTCTAGATTTTGAAATGGATGGTGGGCATCCTGCTCTAAATAAAGCTTAGTACAAATGATTAAATACTGGGCACAAAAACATTTTGGTTGAATTTTTCTGTGAATATCTTGCACTCTAATTTTGATTTATAGCTTTTACAATGAATGGTAGATGTCCTGCTCTTAGTACAAATTAATAAATAAATAAATACTGGGTATATGAGTATATGGGCACAAAAATACTCTGGGTTTTTCATGGAATAATATTACACTGTAATGTTGATTTATTTATAAGAACATTAATGGTGGTGGTGGTGGTGGTGGTGGTGGGGGGGGGGGGGGGGTGTTGTTCAAAATAGGGCCTAGTACAAGTGATTAAATAGTCTAGACATGTGCACACTGAAATATTTTGTTTCGGAATTTTGTTTTCGTCTAAAAAATAAATTTATTTAGTTACTCCCGAAATTCGTTTTTATTTATTTCGTTTTTCGTTAAAAATTGCATTCGTCCGAAAATCCAAATTAAGGTTGAATCTGTCATTGAAGGCTTATGGTGTCTGTCGAATGTTCAAAGAAGATTCGACGGAGTAGCTAAACTGTATGACGCCATATAGTTTACCTGCTCCGTCGAATCCTCTTAGAACTTTCAACAGACACCATAAGCCAAAGTACGTGTGTACTTAGTTCTAGCTATTTTACTGCTCCTCCTCTTTGGTTACAATCAGCCAATAACATTCATCATCATCATTATTTTTATTCATCTTTTCTCCCCTAAGTCGAATCTTTTCTCCCCTACGTCAAATCTTTTTTCCCCTACGTCGAATTTTTTCTCTCTATGTTGAATCTTTTCTCTCTAGAATAATCTTGGACTAATAGAGTTAAGGGTTAGGCACATTCGACCACAGGTTTGAGGGACACAGATTGTTATTGTCATCATCATGTCGAATCTCCTATCTATATCGAACTGTTGTAGCAACGAAAACGAAAATAAAGCATTTGTTTATGTCAGATCTTTCGTTTTTCGGATTCTGCACTTCGGACGAAAATGCATTCGGACGAAAACTGGATGGCATACTCCAGGTGCAGCCGGACCAGGGTCTTGTAGAGTGGGAGAATTATTGTTTTATCTCTGGAGTTAATTTCCTTTTTAATGCATGGCAATATTCTGTCTGCTTTGCTTGCAGCAGCTTGACATTGCATGCCATTGCTGAGCATGTCATCTACTAGGACCCCCAGGTCCTTTTCCATCCTAGATTCCCCCAGAGGTTCTCCCTCTAGTGTATAGATTGCATTTATATTTTTGCCACCCAAATGCATTATTTTACATTTTTATACATTAAACCTCATTTGCCATGTAGTTGCCCACCCCATTAATTTGACCAGATCTTCTTGCAAGGTTTCCACATCCTGCAGAGAAGTTATTGCCCTGCTTAGCATACTATCATCCGCAAATACTGAGATTGAGCTATTTATCCCATCCTCCAGGTCATTTATGAATAAATTAAATAGGATTGGTCCCAGGACAGAACCTTGGGGGACCCTGCTTTCCACCTCTGACCATTCCGAATACTCCCCATTTATCACTACCCTCTGAACTCGCCCCTGTAGACAGTTTTCAATCCATGTACTCACCCAATGGTCCATGCCAACGGACCTTAGATTGTACAGTAAATGTTTATGGGGAACCGTATCAAAAGCTTTTGCAAAATCCAGATACACCACGTCTATGGGTCTTCCTTTATCTAGATGGCAGCTCACATCCTCAAAGAAGGTAAATAGATTGGTTTGGCAAGAACGATTCTTCATGAATTCATGCTGATTACAGCTAATGATACTGTTGTCATTACTAAAATCTTGTATATAGTCCCTTATCATCCCCTCCAAGAGCTTGCATGCAATTGATGTTAGGCTAACTGGTCTGTAATTCCCAGGGATTATCCCTGTAAAAGTCAGCAGCTACTAACACTGTAGCTACTGAGTTTAAATAAGTACTTACCTGTCCTGGGTGCCCGCGATGTTGACTGCCCGAGGCCGACCCGTCCCTCAGCTCTTGGGGTCCGGCACCGCCATACTAAGTAAGGGAAACAGGCAGTGGAGCCTTGCGGCTTCACTGCCAGTTGCCTACTGCGCACGCGCGAGCAGCGTAGTGATTTGTGAATGGCCCCGTGGTGTTCTGGGAACACACACAGTTCCCAGAAGACAACTGGGCCGCTCACCGAGGAGCAGAACACGCCGTGGAATAGGAAGAGGCAGATTAGGAAGACTGCCGAGCAACAAGGGTTTAGGTAAGTTTCAATTTTTTTTTCAAATGTTTTTTTTTATTTTTTTTTAGGATTTTTGGTGAATTTTTTTTTCAGGGTGGCCCTCCACTTTAAATATTGGTGCTACATTGGATTTTCCCCATTCAGCTGGTACCATTCCAGCCAGTAGACTGTTCATATAAATTAAGGAGCAATGGTCTGGCAATTACTTGACTGAGTTCCTTAAGGACCCTCGGGTGCAAGCCATCTGGTCCCAGTGACTTATTAGGGTTACGTTTTTCAAGTCTAATTCGAATTCTGTCCTCTGTTAGCCATGAGGGTGCTTCCTGTGACATGTCATGAGGATAAACATTGCAGTTTTGGTTACTGAAGCCCCGTGATTCCCTCGTGAAGACTGACAAGAAGAATAAATTCAATACCTATGCCATGTCTCCATCCTTAGTAACCAGATTCTCTTTATCATTCCTAATGGGACCAATATGATCTGACCTCCCTTTCTTACTATTTATGTACTTAATTAATTTCTTAGGATTTTTTTTTACTCTCTTCCGCTATGTGCCGTCCTGTTTTATCTTAGCCACCCTGATTGCACCCTTACATTTCTTGTTGCATTCTTTGTAAAGTTGGAATGCTGATGATGATCCCTCAGTCTTGTATTTTTTTAAGGCCTTCTCCTTTGCTTTTATATGCATTTTTACGTTGGAGTTAAGCCACCCAGGACTTTTATTAGCTTTTTAAAATGTATTTCCCATTGGGATGCACTGGCTAATGCCCTTATTTAATATGCCCTTAAAGCATACCCATTTTTCCTCTGTGTTCTTTGTTCCTAAGATTTTATCCCAATTATTATCTTCTAGCAAGGATCGTAGTTTAGGGAAGTTGGCTGTTTCGAAATTCAGTGTCTTTGTATTTCCCTTATGTTTCCTATTTGTGTGATTTATACTAAAATTAATTGACCTGTGATGTGTTTTCTGACGCTGTTTCCTAAATTGCCCTGTATTTCCACATCCATGATCAGGCCTGTATTGTTGGTAATCAGTAAGTCTAGTGACACTTTGTTTCTAGTTGGTGCATTTACTGTCTGACCCATGAAATTGTCCTGTAAAGACATTTAGGAACTGACGAGCCTTAGATGAATGGGCGGTTCCGTCCATCCAGTCTATTGCCCCGCACACACGATCAGAAATGCCACCAGCAAAACTCCGATGAGAGTCGGTCGGAAAATGCGACCGTGTGTATGCTCCATCGGACTTTTGTTGGCGGAATTCCAGCCAGCAAAAGATTGAGAGCAGGTTCTCAATTTTTCGGTCAGAAAAAGTTCCTAGCCGAAAATGCGATCGCCTGTATGCAATTCCGACGCGCCAAAAATCATGCATGCTCAGTATCAAGTACGAGAAGGAAGCGCTCGGTCTGGTAAAACTAGCGTTCATAAGGGAGCTAGCATATTCGTCATGCTGTAAATTTTTGGATCTTTTAATGCAGCGCATTCTTTTGTTCTTTATAATGCTAGAAGAATGAAATTGTTTTGCTGCTGATATTCACACAGAGTTCTCACAAACTTATTTCTTTATTATTTCTCTTGATTTCCTGAATAATATTTTTTGTTTTTAAAGCCAGATCTCCATAATAAGGTTTATAATTATTTTTTTTAGTCATCTTTTTTTATTTTAAATCAAGATCTCCTGTTTTTTGGATTATTTTTTAATTAGTTTCTAGTGATCTCCATAATTTTTTTTTGTGTGTCAAGTTTCCACAACAACATTATTATCTTGTATTTTTATAAAGCTCAAGGAGGTTGGTGTTGTTGTCCCTTGTCCCAAACAAACTGTCCTATTTGAATAAAAACACATAGGCAAGTATATTCATATAAAAAAAAACATTTATTCTGGCTCATAATAACAAAATAAAGAGGAAGGCAACGCTGGAGAAACTGCTTGAATTTGCGAAGACTTGGCCCCCAGGGCATGCATCAACTCTTTGTAAAATAAAATTGGTAGCCTGAGAAGTCCATATAATAGGGAGCACAATCTGGTCCTGGACTCCCAGAGATCATGAACAGCAGCAGATGAAATATATGTCCACAGGCTGTGGTACAACAACAGGCTGCATCTTCTGTCAGACCGACAGACTGAACCCAGGGCCATCATTTTCTTGTCTTCCTTGCAGCCTTCCCTCCACACTTCCCTGCAGCCTTCTCTGCAGCCTTCCTTGGAGGCTGTGGCTCTGGAAGTGGACTTGTGGCAGGAGGAGGAGGAGGAGGGGCGAGCACAACTAAGTGCACATTATCACTAATTTGGCCACTCATTACCTTATGAATGGCCTCAAAAATAATTTTCTCACACCTGACGCGTTGGCCCTCCTCCATTTGCTGCAATTTGGCAGCTACATAGCAGCCATAGGCCTCTTCAGCATCGGGGGGGCTTTTCAGGGCCGCATTAGCCTCCTTAATGAGGCCCAGTGTTACTCCCTCCTCCATGTTACTCCCCTTCCTGGTCATTTTTTTTAGGGGAGGGGAGGCACCTGGGATAGCGTGAGGCTCCTACTGGGCCTGGCCACCTCCTGGCTGACATTTACCCCTGCCTCCTTCTGTGTGCTACATTCCAGAGCCTCGTCCTGGCTGAGGTGTTCCTGTGTATGAAAAAGGGACATAGTTTTAGTTTTTGGTTCATCAATCACACACAATTTTCAGCTCATGACTGTTGCAATTTGAATGTTAACAAATAGAAAAGACTATCATTCTGAGCCCAGCATTTTTCATTCTTGTCCCAATCATTTTTGGCCCCTACTGTCTATTGATATGTAAAACACTTTTTGTTAAATCATTCATTTGTTATCAATAATAACATCTAGTTAACAACAATAATTTTCGGACAATAAATATGACCCAGGTTGGTCCTCAGAAGCCTCAGCTGGGGTTGAGAAAATGGTTGAGGGAAGGCTGGATGGAAGTGTAGAAAGTGATTCCCTGACTTCCATCTGGTCTTCCAGAAACCGCATCCTGTTGTAGTACCACAGACTGGGTACATACACATCCTCTGCTGCTGCTCCTGATCTCATGGAAGCCTGGACCTTATTACGCTCCTTCCTATATGTGCTTCTCAAGCTACCAATTTTCCTCTCCACAAACTCGATGTCTGCGTTGGGGACCTGCGTCTTCACAAACTGCAGCAGTTTCTCCAGCGATGCCTCCCTAGCTGGTTTATTGCGATATAACGGGTTTTTAACCTCCCACAAATTATGCATATCCCTGTATTTGTCAGTGAAATGGCCTATGAAATCAGGGTCTTTGAATTGTTTCATATTTGCTGCAAGACAAAAACACTAATATCAGGCTAAATTCTCCTAATCTTATCCCAATATAGGCCTCAATCTCCAATCAGTATAGGCCACTGATGACCCAAGTTAAAGTGTTACCTTCGTTAGAACATTCGGCGCTTCCGGTCCTCCTTCCTATGCACACAGAACGTAGGTACGACACACGCGTGTTAGCTTTATATACACTGTGCATGCATGAAACTCCGTCCGTGTCGCCCACCCCTGACGTTCTTTCTAGAATATTCCCCGCCCCTTCTCTTTCGTTGCAGTGAGAGAGGAACATGGCGGAGACACAGCAGGTGTGTAATAGTAGTAACAAGGAGGAGGAAAGCCCGGAGCACAAAACGTCCCAATCCCGGAGGAGAAGATTTAAGGCCTCAAATATGGCCTTTGTAGAGATAGTGGAGATGGTGGAGATCTTGAAGAGGGCCGACTATGACGGGAAGTATGGACCATACCTAAACCCAAATGTGAGAAAGGCCAAGATCATGACTAAAGTTGTGAAGAGTCTGCACAAGAATTTTGGGGTACGACCATCCAAGGAGCAATTGAGGAAACGCTGGTCAGACCTCAAATTGAGGGAGCAGGATCAGTACAGAAGAATCAAGAAAGTGCTTCTAAAAAGTAAGTAGTTGTTGTGTGTTCCGATTATTATTATTACTTGCATGCTGCACCATGTGTTTTTCTTTACTGTTGTACAGTTTAAAATGGCAACTTTCAGGCTCGTGGGCACAGTAATCGTTCGTAGTAAACATTGTTCGTTCACCAACTAAATACGATGTTTTAGGCAGATACAGGGTTAACTACATTTGGTCATACTAATTTGTATTAAACGAAGTTTAGGACATTGTGAAAATTGTAATAAAACTGCGCTAACCCAGTGAGAATCAAAAACAACAAAGCTGCTACACAGGAATGTGACAAGTATTCAAATAAGATAGTGTAAATAAATGTAGCGCAATAACAAAATATAATGTAAACACATATATCAAAACTTAATGGTGCTAAAAAAATTAGTGAATGTTGAAATCCAACCAATATAATATAGATGTGAAAAACTGAAATAATATAAATGTGATAAAGTCCAATAGTGAAATGGATAAAAAGCGTTCACGCCCTCTTACGAAGTCTACGATGATACGCGTTAGGGTAGAGTGACACCAGGCAGGCAAGCTACTGTTTACATGCTCATTTTTAATACTATATTTATACATCTGGAAGAGAGCTAGTTCTTTTGAAAAACAACAGACTTACTTGCTGGATCACCAGGTGGAAATAGAAGAAAGACACCCTAAAAGAAAACAAATGCAGCGATCTCCTCTAAGAATTGATTTTTGATGTCCCTATTGGATGTGTTGCTTCTTCGGTTTGGTGGATACATCTGAGGTTGTTCCAGTCAAGAGGAGATGTCTTCTGAGATCCGGGGTCCCTACCTTCATCTGGGAGAGCCATCCATCTGGATTTCTAAGCTTGTCTGATTCAGTGTCGCTGACATCCGAATCCACCTGCTCCGGTAAGAATGTTTAATCTTTTTCACTTCAAGGATTCACTAGCGGTTGAATTAAACTTTGGAGGATTTTTTCACTTCTCAGCTGGACTTTTTATCCATTTCACTATTGGACTTTATCACATTTATATAATTTCAGTTTTTCACATCTATATTATATTGGTTGGATTTCAACATTCACTAATTTTTGAACACCATTAAGTTTTGATATATGTGTTTACATTATATTTTGTTATAGCGCTACATTTATTTACACAAGTTTAGGACATTGTTGTCTAGATGTGTTTTTAACTAAAATGAATAGCAAACTTGATTCAGTGTAATGTAAGGAGAAGACACTCAGCAGCTGTTTACACAGCTCGACTCAGGAGCACTAGTTTGGGACACAAGAACAAACTTTTTAGGGTGTCCCACACAGGTACTTCAGTGTATACTTGGGGTGTCTCCAGGTGTGAAACTTGTCCAAAAAAGGTAAGTACTGCAGCTTTGTTAAAAGAATAAATGTCTTCGGGGGCATGGCCTGGATGGGACCCGAGATGGCTGCTTGAAGAGACAGCTCCCGCACATTGAGGACGAAAGAAGCTGACACTGGGGCTTTAGAGGCACGAACCCACGATGGGAAAGACCAACAGGACCACCTCCACACCCCGCACACAAAAAGAGCCCACATCGCAGCTCAGCGGCAGTATCCCGGACATATTCCGGACCCGCCAGTCTGCACTACTAGAGGCATCGCAGGCCACACACGTCGCACAGGCCTCATCCCCGGACTCGATTAGGAGCATTACGGACCCACTAATGGACGGCGACGGTCCCAGCGCTCCGCACATGAGCCTTCTTGATCTCCAAAGAGACCTCCAAAAGGTTGCCCTGGACATCAAGCACACCATGATGTCAGCGATCTCAGACCTGAAGGAGGACATTCACTCAATGACCCATCGGATCAATGATGTGGAGGAGAACGCCAGAGTACAAGCATCAGCCATCAGGCAAGTACAAAAGACGTATGATCTCCACTTGCCACACATGTTTGAGCTACACAGGCAAGTGGAGGACTTAGACAACCGAGGCCGCAGACATAATATACGGGTGAGGGGGGTCCCGGAGGGGATTGATCAGGCCGCACTTCCTCACACAGTATGCGCCATCTTTAATGACCTGCTGGATCGCCCGGCAAACTCCCCCATAGAGATGGAGCGCTTGCACCACGCACTGAGGCCTCCTCCTCGAGACTCTGAACCACCCAGAGACATTATTTGCTGCATCGTTAACTTTCCCCTCAAAGAGGAAATCCTCAGAAAGAGACAAAGGCCGCATAATGTTTAATGGGACTGAGGTGAAATTGTTCCAAGACTTGTCACAAATCACACTGCAGAATAGATGCACGCCATGCCCCCTACAGGAAGTGCTTTGCACTCGCAACACCCAGTATCAATGGAAATTTCCTTTCTGTCTTTCTGCATCTGCCAGAGGTCGCACAGCATTGCTTAGGACCTGCCTAATTTCTGTGAGCAACTAGACATACCCCTGGTGGATCTCCCTGAATGGTATGCCTTCTATTTCCCCACGGAACCTTGGAAGCCAGTCTCCAACAATTCCTCCCCCAAAGCCCAAAGGCAACGCTCGAGACGCCGTAGGCTGGATCCCACATCTCCTGGAGGTCGCCTATCACACCGAGACATGCCTGCACACAGCCCGGGGCCATCTGACAGCCCGCGTCAAAACCTCCCCATGGCGTGACATAGTCCTGGAGTAGTCCACCTTGTATGCACACGGATGATGCTAACTTTGACTTTCTTTCCAGTTACAGTTCACCCTTCTTTGTTTTGTTTAGCTCCTCTTGAAATAACAGACTCATTCGGATCCTGCATTTTTCAGAACTTCTCCCTGATACCTCACATCTCAGACTCTGACCCTGGAAATCTGAGACTCCTGAGACTTTCCACTCCTTGCCTGATACAGGAAGATAGAAATGTTTTCCATGGACTCATGTATTCGTAGCTTAATCATCTTCTAATCAGGTATTGCTTGCTTTCACTCACACACACGCTGACGGAGATTAATCTCTTAATTCGGTCTGGTCACCCTCTCAGGGTATAAATTTCTATGTTTATAGAATGCTCAGGTAGTCTCTGAGGTTTGCCAAAGTATGCTACATGAGCTCAGAATACTCCTGACCTATACAAGTGTTAGCGAGATCTATCCACATCTAGACATCCATAGAAGACCATCTCACTCCACTCTCAAAACCCGGAAGGCCTAGCCTTCAGGGCACATTCTATACTAGATTACTAGTATAACAAATAGATTAAGGTATCGTATCGCTTACATTGATTTATGATAATAGTTTTTCACTAGATATACTATTCTTACTAACCTCACCAACATGCAGTCATAATAGATTCTTGGTCAAACTTATCTGTACCGTTACTTATTACCCTCTCGGTTACACACTGCCTTATCTTATTGGAAGGGAGTATTGTGTTGTACTGGTTTGTTTTGTTTTATCTTGTTTAATTGTTATCTGTAACCACAGTTATAAGTTCCTCAAAAAGTCTTTTAGGCTCAATGAGCCAATCACTATATATTGCCTTAAGAGTCTGATCATACTCATGACCCTTCACATAACACTCTTACAACTTGCGGAACATATGCTACTGTAGTCCTCTTACACCCCATGCCGTAGATACATATCTCTTTACGTCCTCCTCAGTGCTACAGCACCCACTCCCTTTCAGGTTTACTTACCCCACACAGCTGTCCATACGGACTAGAGCTACCAACCCGGAACCCCCACTAAGTGGATAGGCACGCCTACGACCACCTCCGGTAACTGGTGTACTCTTTCCTCGCGTACAAACCTATCCCTATCCAAGTCTACGCCTTCCCACTTTCTCCTTTTCCCCTACTTTCCCTCTCATGTCCTCTATGCTCTTACCCCCCTTACACAGAGAGGCGCCGCTCCTCTCTTCCACTCTCCATACTCACTTCTAGTGACTCCATCAACGAGATAAGAAACATCAGAGTGCACTAACGGCACACGTATAAATTCACTCTAAAATCTTACTACCTCCATACCATGCAGAAGAAGCTACTAGTAAGCGACAACTCTCACTTAAATGCCTTTCACTCAATGTGAGAGGCCTAAATCTCCCTGAAAAGAGATATCAAGTTCTCTCAGGGCTAACGAAACATAGAGCCCATTTTCTATTACTGCAGGAAATGCATTTTCGAACCAAAGCCATTTACAAATTGACAAATCACATATATAAGCAAGCCCTACATTCTACGAACCCATCCTCTAAAACAAAAGGAGTCTCCATACTCATTTCCAAAAATGCTGACTTTCAAATGGCTGATTCGCTAATCGATCAGGGAGGTAGATATATCTTCATTAAAGGCACATACGCGTCTAAACCCATCTCAATAGCAAATATCTACTGCCCAAATGATCAGCATGTAACCTTCTTCTGGAAAATCTGTGACCTACTATCCACCTTCCAAGCGGGCATACTGATACTAGGAGGACACTTCAATGTCCCACTGAACCCTACCCTTGATTCCTCTACAGGCACTTCCTGTCACGAACGTACGTCCCATTCCAGAAGGCGTGCGCCTATGCGCATGCGCGAGTCACGGACCGCTCGTACGAACGTGCGCATGTGCGTTCGTTAAGACGCGCTTTGGCGCCCAATAGCCTTTAAGAGATGCTCAGTGGCGCTGCCTCTTGCGGTTTGATCTGCTTCCGTTCCCTGTGTTCCTGATTGTACCAGTACTCTGTTCCTGTATTCTGACCCGGCTTCCTGACCCTGCTGTTGTCTCCAATCCTGACCTTGGCTAGTTTGACCCCGCTCTGTCACCTGCCTGATTGCCTGTTGCCAAAACCCAGCCTGGACTCTGACTATTCTCTGCTTGCCGTTTCTGCTGTATTCCCTGATGTGTATGACCCGGCTCGTCTGACTCCGCTACTGTCTGCAAACCTGCATCTGCTGATCTGCAAACCTGCATCTGCTACCCTGCATCTGCTGCTCTGCAAACCTGCACCTGTTGACCTGCATCCGCTGCTCTGCTAACCTGCATCTGCTGATCTGCAAACCTGCATCTGCTAACCTGCATCCGCTGCTCTGCAAACCTGCACCTGCTGACCTGCATCCGCGACCACTTCAAGCAGTAAGGACTCAGGCACCTTTACCTCACTGTGCTCTTACCACCACTGTTCCCACTTCAGTGGTCTCCGAGCCAGGGTGGTACGGGAGGTCTCCCTCCACACGTCAGGCTCACATCCCATACCGGGCATTAAGACAGATCAAACTCCAGCTACAAGACTTGACCTTACACGACACCTGGCGCACCATGTACCCGACGGACAGAGATTATACGTACTTCTCCCCTCCACACCAGAAATATTCAAGAATTGACCACATATTTTTATCCCAGACAGATCTCTCATTTCTCTCACAAGCCACAATAGAGCCCATGTTCTTGTCCGACCACCACCCTATCACGATAACTCTTACATTCCCGGATTCACAAAAGACCACCAAAACATGGAGGTTGAACCCATCCCTAAAAGATCCTGAAACAATCCGACAAATAAACGCCCGAATCCAACTGTATTTCCAGGAAAATTCAACCCCAGGGGTCACTCCTATCACACTCTGGGAAGCACACAAGTACGTTATACGGGGAAAACTTATAGCCTTAGCCACGACAGAAAAAAGAGACACCAGGAACAGATTATGTCTCTTATCACAACGATCCACAGACTTAAAACATCCCATAAACAATCTATTTCCCAATCTACATTACAGACCCTCACACACGCAAGATCCTCTTTATTGGACGAATTAGGGAAACGCACTAGGCGAACATATATTCTCGGACAGAAAGTGTTCTATGAACACGGCAACAAAAGTGGGAGACAGCCAAAGCATCATCTATAATCCACCATCTCCGCACTGCACAAGGCACACTTCTTTCTAAAAATAAAGACATACCCAAGCACTTTGAGGAGTTTTACTCTAAGCTTTATAACTTACCACAAAACATTGGAGAGTCGCCTACTGCACCCGACCGGTCCTCACAAATTCGTGATTTTTTGACCCAATATTGCCCCAAACCGATCACAATCTCAATCTTGCTATTAGGCAAATGAAAATTGGTAAGAGGCCAGGCCCAGATGGACTACCTCTAATCTATTATAAAACCTTTTTAGAGACGCTATCGCCCAGAATGTTGTCAGCATTTAACTCCCTTTCAAACCCACTCGCTCCAATGGGCCACATGTTAGAAGCCCATATAGCAGTTATACCTAAAACAGATAAAGACCCAGTGCTTGTATCCAATTACAGACCCATATCACTGCTCAATGTGGATATCAAATTATATGCAAAAATCATTGCAAATAGACTACTACCCTTTGTTCCTGATCTGGTCTTGCCCGACCAAGTAGCCTTTGTCCTGGGTAGGGAGGCCAGGGACAACACCATACGCACCCTGAATATTCATCATTGGCTCACTGCATCTGACACTAAGGGCTTTCTGTTATCCCTTGACGCTGAAAAGGCGTTCGACAGGGTGGCCTGGGATTTATTGCAGGAGGTACTTAAAGGCATTGGCCTTCTACCACGTATGTTTGCACATATTAATGCTCTATACACCAACCCAACAGCGAGGGTTAGAGCAAACGGTCTCCTGTCGAACGCCTTCCCCATCAGCAACGGAACTCGCCAAGGGTGTCCTTTATCCCCCCATGATTTTTGTCTTGACCCTCGAACCCCTTCTCAATAGATTACGGGCCAATCCCGATATCCAGGGTATCTCCATTAATCGTAGGGAATTCAAGGTAGCCGCATTCGCGGACGATATCCTACTATCACTGCAAGCTCCCCGCACATCTCTTCCTAACCTTTTGAAAGACATCAAACATTTTGGAGTAATGACAAACTTCAAAATTAATTACTCTAAATCCCATGCCCTGAATATCTCTCTTCCCTCACAAGATGTTATTCATTGCCAATCCTTGTTCCCATTTCAGTGGAAAGGTGACGCTATTATCTATCTTGGCATTCAAATTCCCAGTCGTCTAACAGATCTCTATGACCATAACTTCCTTTATACCTTGACTAAAATCCAGACGGATCTAAAAAATTGGGCCACTCTCAATGTTTCCTGGTTTGGGCGATCGGCATTGATAAAGATGATAGTCCTGCCCCGTCTTCTGTATCTTATGCAGACTATTCCAATTCAACTGCCCCCATCTTTCTTTATGTCCTACAAAAAAGCCTGTTCAAAATTTATCTGGAAAAATAATTCCCCGCGCATTAAATACACGCGGTTGACATGCACTAAAACGAAAGGGGGGATAAATACTATCTAGCATGCCACCTTACTAGAGTGGTATATTGGAAAACCCACAAAAAAGATAAGACCTGGATCGTACTGGAAAACTCCTTCAGTAATACTCCTTTACACACCCTGACTTGGCTTCTAGCGAAACACTACCCCCACGCAGTTAAGACGCATCCACTCATCTACCCTTTACTGCTAGCTTTTACCACAGCTATAAACCTATACCAATTATCCTCAATACCAGGACCACTGACCTCTCTTAGAGCAAACCCAGACTTTCCCCCAGGGGAGTCGAACACATTCTTAATGCAAGAGTGATCACATGATGATGTTCAAACTCGGCACTTCTTCATTGAAGGTCGGATACATTCATATGAAAATTTGAGGTCCATTTCCCGCACGACAGACTTTCCCTTTTGGTCTTATAGGTAACCAAGGTACTTTTTCACAGCGACAAATGCAAACGACACCTGGACAAGATCACTCACTCCATTCGAAACAATGTACTCCTAGACCACTCCACAAAGACACCTGACCTCCATGATTTACTCTCTCCTACAGGACAACCCCCAACTCTCACAGACAGAAACTTCACGAATTTCCTGGGGGAAGGACCTACGAATTACTTTTACAGATGATGAATGGGAATCCATCTTCACATATGCCCACACGGGATCATTGAATGTAGCAATACAAGAAAATGGCTACAAAATAGTCACAAAATGGTACAGAACCCCGACACGCCTACACAAATTCTCGCCCTCCATTCCAAACATTTGTTGGAGATGTAATAAGGAGGTAAGAAACATGGTTCATATATGGTGGGATCGCCCAATGCTCAATGGAAAGAGGTACATTCCATTATTACACGAGTAACTACCTACTCCTTAGACTTTAACCTGGCCCAGTATCTCCTCCATCATTCAACCCTGACCAAAAAAACCTATCATAAATCATTAGCTATGCACATGGTCAATGCAGCCAGATTGTGTATTCCCGCACACTGGCGTTCAACCAACTCCACTACCATTAAGGAATGGCTAACTAGGATTGCAAGGATTGAGGAGATGAAAGAACTGATTTATATCTCCCAAGATCGCATACAGAAATTTACCGCCATATGGGCTTGCTGGACACAATTCAAAACTACTGATTACTATAGATCCTTCTTCCCGTTTTGACATCCCTTCTCTCCCTAGCTTAAAGCTAACCCTATTAACTGTTCTCTAATTGCCACCATGAGGTCCGAGATGAGGAGCGGCCCCCCCTCACCTCTTTCACTTTCCATTCTCTTCTCCCCCCCCAATATTCCCCTCTACTTGGCTCTACCTCCTCCCCTTTACCCACCTAACTCCCCCTTATCCCCTAACCTCCCTCACCTATCTACCCACACCATCCGAATCTTGGGTATTACCCTATCAAACAACCAATCTAACATGCTTGAACTTCTCACTAGAGACACTCGAGCCTTACTTTCCATATCCACAAATGCCAACTTAGAAGACGGTTAACCACTCTCTCTACTACCGGTCGTAACTAAGCATTCTCACCACAGAATAAGCATAATTGTGCATTTCCTGGTACCATGGTTACCTCCCTCTTGATTTACTTATGTTTACCAAACTTTGTATTTGTATTTTGACAATACCAGATTGTAACAATACTTTTGGTCCTTTCTCACTGTATAATGAGTGTCATATTTGCTTTCTTTTGATACCTTTTCAGTGCTCTGTACTGCTACTTTATTCTTTCTTAATAAAAAATTTTTGTGGCCAAAAAAACATTGTACCACTCTTCCAAACAATGTTTCACATTCATATTTCTGGCCACAAATATCTGTGTGCTAAGTATACCTTTTGTTTCATTCCCTTAGGGGAAAAAAGACTCAGGACGTCGGAGAACAACAGGAACCCCTTCCCTCCTGAAAAAGGGGAACAGAGGACACAACCTCAGGATGTGGAGGAAGGAGAGGTAGTGGAAATTGTCACCATAACAGGTGAGTGTCTGACACCACAGATTCAGGTAATAGATGTATGCCTGCATATTTATAATACATGGTGTGTATTTTTTCTTTTAGGTGATGTGCATGTTGTGGAAGAACAATCTACTCATTTCACGACTGTGCACAAAGGCTAATCCAGGAGATAATGTTTTGTAGTCGGGATTTAGACCTCATCATGGAAAAAAACCAAGGAGATTGAACAAAGAATGAAGAACATTATTGATGTACTAAATCAAAAAAATGACAACTTTTTTAATTTTTTCTAAGAAAATTTAAATAACCTTTTTATACATTTTAAAAGCCACATTTTGAAGATGCACATGGTGTGTCAACATGTGCTATCTGCCATCAGGGGATTTCAATGTACGTGTTTTGTGGGTGCAACCCCTTCCTCGCAACTCTAGTAGGTGAGAGGAAGGGGTTGCACCCCCAAAACACGTCCATTGATCCCCCATGATGGGAGATAGCACATGTTGACATTAGGCATGGGATAAGGAGGGAAATCCCCATTTTTACTCCCAATTTGTGTGCATCTTCTAAATTAGGCTTTTACAGGGGTGACATCACCCCATCTGATGAAGGCAAGATCAAGACATTATTGACAATACCTTTAGTTTTTCAATGTTGAACTTTGTAAGTTCCTGAGTTGTGTATGTTTTGAAACATGCCTGTTTATGTACCAAAATAATATTTTTAAGATAAAAATTTATAAAACAAAGATGTTATTTTTTTAACAAAAAAGGTTTTACAACACACATGTGAATTTGCACGGAGTAAAAGGTTTTATACTCAACAATGTGTGGCTTCTTCTTTCAATGCTCAATACCAGTATTTGTATTAAAGTGGTGTTCCGGCCGAAATTATACTTTTTAAATAAAAATACCCCTATAATACACAAGCTTAATGTATTCTAGTAAAGTTAGTCTGTAAACTAAGGTCTGTTTTGCTAGTTTATAGCAGTAGTTTGTTATTTTATAAACTTACAGCAGGCCGTGGCCATCTTAAGTCTGGGCATCTGAAGCCAGACTGTATTTCTTCCTGGATCTCATCCTTGCAGATCTCGCACATGCTCAGTGCAGCACAAGCAGTGTAATAGGTTTCAGGTCAGGTTTCCATAGCAACGGCAGTGTCAGACGAAGTTGCCGCCCCTTCCCAGAAGGCATTGCAAACAGGAAATGATGCGATGGGCCGCAGCCAGGGAGGAGGAAGTGAAAAATGAATACAGCAGATATACAGTAAGTGCTGAGAAAAAAAATAAAAAAATATAAAATTAGTTTACAGTGCACAGTTTAGTGAGGGTGCTGAAGAGTTGCAAAAGTGGGTACAACTCCACTTTAAGTTGGTGTTTACAGTGACAATTGGTATTATTTTAATAATGGAAAAACCACTTGGCGCTACAAGTGCACTAGGAGAACCTAGGAGACAGATAAAAGAAACCCAAGCAGTAAATCAAATTCAAGATTTTATCATATAGTTTTTTTTTTTTTATTTTGCAAATATTTAAAAATTTGCTGGCAAAGCAATGGCCTCCCTACCTGTAAAATATTCCACATATTTTTTATACATTTCACGGGCGCTTTTGGGGGGGGCAAGCCAGGAAGGCCAGCTTCCAGGGCCCTTGGTTCATAAAGTCTGGCCTCAGGCCCAACTGAGGCTACATAATTAGTAGCATTTCTCTTTAAAAGTTGTGCAAGATGCAGCATGCTAACACGATGTGGTTACGTTTGTACTCCGCCATATTTATAGCCATTAAAAATAGGCGTAACCGGCTGGCCATTATCCCAAAGTGTTCTCCACAACTCTTCGGGCTCTGGAATTTCCAGCCGGAAATTAAAAACCCTCTTCTCCGGGGTGAGGGTCATCTGGGGGAATGGCCTCATCATGTGATCACCCAGGCTAAATGCTTCATCAACAATAAAAACAAACGGGAGTCCTTCCACGTTCTCTTCCGCAGCAGGGCGGCACAGTGGTGCAGTGGTTAGCACTCTCGCCTAGCAGTAAAAAAGGGTCGCTGGTTCGAATCCCAACCACGACACTACCTGCCTGGAGTTTGCATGTTCTCCCTGTGCCTGCGTGGGTTTCCTCCGGGTACTCCGGTTTCCTCCCACACTCCAAAGACATGCTGGTAGGTTAATTGGCTTCTGTCCAAAATTGGCCCTAGTATATGAATGGGGACCTTGGATTGAGGGTAGGGATTGATGTGAGTGTGCGATGTTCAGGGTTAGGGACAAGGGTCAGGGTTGTAGACCCACACTCACTCAGGTTGAACTGGATGGACTGGTGTCTTTATTCAACCTTACTAACTATGTAACTATGTAACTATGCAGGTGGCAATCCCAAGCTACCACTCTGGAGACGTGTGTAGAACTCCGTCTGGGCAAAGACTCCACCATCCGACATCTGGCCATTCTTCCCCACGTCCACATAGAGAAACTCATATGTCCCCTGACACCACTGCCATCAACATGATACTATTGAAACCATTATAATTAAAATAGTATGACCCCGAATGGGGTGGTGGGACGATGTGGTCGTGCTTCCCATCAATTGCCCCTCCACAGTTGGGAAAGTCCCAATGGTTGGCAAAGTGGGATGCCACAGTCTGCCATTCCTGTGGCGTTGAAGGAAACTGTGGAGTCAAAACATTAAAAAAAATTAGTACTTTTGAACACAAACATTGCAAGCAGATTAGACACAAACATTCTTGGCCAACATCAGTATAATATTTAGTTTAAGGAGTATTTAAAGACAAAAATATAAGGTCCACTTATCAGATCCTATGATGGCCAATTGGAAAAATTTAAGGTGAGGAAGGTTATAAATGAGTTTAAGGACAACAATAACCTTTGGACACATTTTAGGGGGTGTTTAGGGTAAAGCAGTACTATAGAGCTGACAAAATACATTGTTAAGTGAATAGGCTAGGTGTATATGGGCCCAGGAAAGCATGCTGGGGAGGTTAGTGAAGGCAAATATGCATGAAGGACAAAAAAGGAGCAATAAAAACTTCCAGCATGCATGAGGTTAAAGAGGACATTCACAGTATATTACAATCATGGTAATTAGGGAATGATGAAAGAAATAAAATACATTAGCAAACATCAAATACATAGAATGTGATGGTAAAGGAGAAAACTTACCCTAATATAGTCCTTCTGCAGGACCTGTATGATGGCAGAACAGGTCTCTGGGATAATGATCCCCAGAGCCTGGGGGAGATGCCTATAGAGAACTTGAGGTCCTGCAGACTTCTCCCTGTTACCAAGTACCGCAACATGGCGACTAGCCTCTGCTCCGGAGTGATGGCTTTCCGCATGCATGTGTGCTGCTTCGTAATATAAGGGGACAGCAAAGCCAACAGACGGTGAAAAACTGGGTCCGTCATCCGGAGAAAAGTTCTGAAATCATCAGGGTTTTTTTTTCTGGATCTCACGCAGAAAAGGCATAAGAGAGAATTGGTCATGCTGGAGCAACCAATTCTTTGTCCATGAACTGCTCCCCACCCTGTTCATGGACTGGACTTGGGTCAAAGTAATAACCCCAACACCAAGCCCCCGCACAGCATGAACTCTACGACGAGTACGTCCCTGCAACATGGCTTCAAAACGGTCAGCTGGTCAGAACGAACTAACAGAACGCACTGAAAAACAGCAAGGCCTGTGAAGATCGAGCTGAAAATCACAAACGAACAGACAAGAACGTACTGAAAAACAGATACAAACTGACTACATGCACTAAAAACCAGATACAAACCCACAAGCACAAACTGAAGAGCGGTAATGGACTGAAAAGCAGGAAAGCAGAAAAGCGTGAATCGTCTCTCACCAAACTTCTACTAACATGAGATAAACACGAGATTAGCAGAAGGAGCCAAAAGGGTAGCACAGTAGCTATTGAACTTCCTTTTTCTAGTGCAGTTGTACATGTTGTACGTCACCGCGTTCTTCACGGTTGGAATTTGGTGTAACCGTGCGTATGCAAAGCAAGCTTGAGTGGAATCCCGTCGGAAAAGCCACCATTCCTTTTTCCGACCAAAATTCCAATCGTGTGTACGCGGCATATGTCTGGATAATTAAAATCCCCCATTATAATGACAATTCCCATTCTTGCCACTAATCCAAATTGTGATAGGAGGTCCGCCTCCGCCTCTTCCCTCTGGTTAGGGGGGCTGTAGCATAATCCCAGTATTTCTTTCCCCTTAGTTTCCTCCCTTTGTAGCTCTTCCCATAACGATCCAACCTCCTCCCTTGCTCCCTTAGTGATGTCATCTCTCACATCCACTTGTACATCATTTTTGATATACAGGCATACCCCTCCCCCTTTCGCTCCCCCTTTTTTATCCTCTCTATCCCTGCGATATAGGGAATACCCTTGAATGGTTGCCAGCCAATCGTGAGAGCTGTTGAACCAAGCCTCTGAAATTCCCACAAAATCGAAATCTTCCTCGTACAACAGTAGTTTTAGTTCTCCCATCTTGTCTGCCAGACTCCAGGCATTGGTGAACATGCCACGTAGTTTAGACCGGTCACATACTATCTCCTTATTGGGTGCTCTGGGGTTGCAAATAGGACTTGTTACTATACTTACCTTTTAGGTGCGTTTAGGTGTTTTAGTCAACCTACCACTAATGCCCCCAATACTACCCACTGGAATATGTTCCACGCTGACTATCTCTACCTCTGGACCCTCCCCCGTCGCCTAGTTTAAAATCCCCTCTAACTTTTTCCAGCCATCTTCACTCCTTCCCCATTTAGGTGCAGTCCATCCCTTCTATAGAGCTGGTAAACAACTAAGAAGTCGCCCCAGTTCTCCAGGAACCCAAACCCCTTCTTTCTACACCAGCTCCTCAGCCACTTGTTTACTTCCCTAATCTCCCTCAGCCTTTCTGGTGTGGCTTGAGGTACTGGTAGTATTTCTGAGAATACTACCTTGGAGGTCCTTTTCCTCAATTTAGCTCCTATGTTCCTAAAACCATTTTTTTAGGACACTCCATCTTCCTCTGACTTTGTCATTGGTGACAACTTGCACAGCTGGGTCTACCCAAGCGCCGGGTAGACAACATACAGTTTTGGCGCTTCAGGTCTTTGTGACAGATTGCCCTCTCTGTCCTTCTAAGAATTGAGTCCCCTACCACCAGAATCTGTCTTTCCTTTCCCTTGGCTTTAATCCCACCCTCACTGAAGGAGTTATTCCCCTGGCAGCTCAATGTCACTCAACGGGGCGTACTTATTGGGATGTTCTAGCCCCGGACCGGCCTCCCTGACTCTTTCCCCTCTATCCTTCCTGACTGTCACCCATCTACTCTGCTTTGGTTCCTGCCCCTCTTTATCCCCACCCGCCTCTGTGCTGGCCCCTGCTGGCCCCTGCCTATTACAATCTTAACTCTCCTTTAGTATGGAGAGCGTGTCCAGAAAGTGGTTGATTAATGGTATATTTTCCGAATGATGTGGAGTTATAAGCAGTGTGCACCAGGGCTCTGTTCTGGAACCAGTTATGTTTGACTTGTTCATAAAGGATATTGAGCTTGGAATAAATAGTTCAATCTCAGTGTTTGCTGATGGTATAGCAAGGGAAAAAAATGCTTGATCCCCTGCTGATTTTGTACGCTTGCCCACTGAGAAAGAAATGATCAGCCAATAATTTTAATCATAGGTTTATTTTAACAGTGAGAGACAGAATAACAAAAAAAAAAATCATTCAATATCATATCATTTCAAAAAAGTTATAAATTGATTTGCATTTTATTGATTGAAATAAGTATTTGATCCCCTATCAATCAGCAAGATTTCTGGCTCCCAGATGTATTCTATACAGGTAATGAGCTGAGATTAGGAGCACTCTCTTAAAGGGAATGCTCCTAATCTCAGCTTGTTACCCCTATAAAAGACACCTGTCCACAGAAGCAATTAATCAATCAGATTCCAATCTCTCCACCATGGCCAAGACCAAAAAGCTGTCCAAGAATGTCAGGGACAAGATTGTAGACCTACACAAGACTGGAATGGGCTACAAAATCATCGCCAAGCAGCTTGGTGAGAGGGTGACAACAGTTGGTGCGATTATGCGTAAATGGAAGAAACACAAAATAACTGTCAATCTCCTTAGGTCTGGGGCTTCATGCAAGATCTCACCTCATGGAGTTTCAATGATCATGAGAATGGTGAGGAATCAGCCCAGAATTACACGGGAGAATCTTGTTAATGATCTCAAGACAGATGGGACCATAGTCACAAAGAAAACAATTGGTAACACACTACGCCATGAAGGACTGAAATCCTGCAGCACCCGCAAGGTCCCCCTGCTCAAGAAATCACATGTACAGGCCCGTCTGAAGTTTACTAATGAACATCTGAATGATTCAGAGAACTGGGTGAAAGTGTTGTGGTCAGATGAGACCAAAATCAAGCTCTTGGGCATCAACTCAACTCACCGTGTTTGGAGGAGGAGGAATGTTGCCTATGACGCCAAGAACACCATCCCCACTGTCAAACATGGAGATGGAAACATTATGCTCTGGGGGTGTTTTTCTGATAAGGGGACAGGACAACTTCACTGCATCACCAGGGCGATGGACAGGGCCATGCACTGTCAAATCTTGGGTGAGAATCTCCTTCCCTCGTCCACGGCATTGAAAATGGGTCATGGGTGGGTATTCCAGCATGAGAATGACCCAAAAAACATGGCCAGGGCAACAAAGGAGTGGCTCAAGAAAAAGCACAATAAGGTCCTGGAGTGGCCTAGCCAGTCTCCAGAGCTTATTCCTATAGAAAATATGTGGAGGGATCTGAAGGTTCGAGTTACCAAACGTCAGCCTCAAAACCTTAATGACTTGGAGAGGATCTGCAAAGAGGAGTAGGACAAAATCCCTCCTGAGATGCGTGCAAGCCTGGTGGCCAACTACAAGAAACGTCTGACCTCTGTGATTGCCAACAAGGGTTTTGCCACCAAGTACTAAGTCATGTTTTGCAAAGGGGTCAAATACTAATTTCACTCATTAAAATGCAAATCAATATAACACTTTTTTGAAATGCATTTTCTGGATTTTTTGTTGTTATTCTGTCTCTCACTGTTAAAGTAAACCTACCTTTAAAATATAGACTGATCATTTCTTTATCAGTGGGCAAACATACAAAATCAGCAGGCAATCAAATACTTTTTTCCTTCACTGTATAAAGCTAAGCAGGACAATAACTTCACAACAGGATACAGCAACTTTACAATAAGACCAAGCTAAAATCAGAGGGTGGGCAACTATATGGCAGACAAGGTTTAATATTGAGAAATTTAAAGTAATGCACTTGGGAGCAATAGTACCCTGTTTCCCCGAAAATAAGACCTAGCGTGATTGTCGGTGATGGCTGAAATATAAGCTCTACCACCCAAATAAGCCCTACCCTGTTTCCCCAAAAATAAGCCCTACCCTGAAAATAAGACCTACAAGGACTTTAAGTAGGGCTTATTTGGGGGGCAGGGCTTATATTGCAGCCATCACCGACAATCACGCTAGGTCTTATTTTTGGGGAAACAGGGTATGCAATGCCAAGCTGCAGCAAGCAAGGCTAGCAGACTATTAGCATACATTAAAAAGGCTATTCAAGCAAAAGATAAATACAAAACTCTGGTTCAGCCAAATCTTGAGTATGTAGTTCAGTTTTGGGCACAATCAGGAAGGATGTGCTTAAATTGGTCCACAGAAGGGCAACAAAGCTAATAAGGGGCTGAGGACCTCAGTTATGAGGAATGATTACAAACATTAAACATATTCTCTCTGGAGAAGAGTCACTTAAAGAGGGGATATGACCACAATATACAAATCTTTGAATGGTGACTATAGCATTGTAAGGAAACTATTTAACTTATAGTATCTAAAGCAGACATGCATCAACACAATGAAGTTGGAGAAGTGGTTCAATTTTAAACCATGTAAGGGGTTCTTTACTGTTAGAGCAGCAAGAATGTGGAACTCTCTTACACAGTTGGTGGTGTCAGTGTGGAGTGTAGATATATTAAAAAACTTTTAGATGTGTGTCTTAGCGTACACAATGTACATGGCTATGGAAAATGGTAGTGACATAAACATACACATGCACGCACACCCCCACCCCCACACACTCAGGTTTAACTGGATGAACTGTTATCTTTATTTAACCTTACCAACTATGTAACTATTTAACTTTATTTTTCTTTTGTTGGTGATAGTTTCCTTCAGAGAAGAAGGCAAGCTTTTCTCCCTCCTAATCAACTTTTGTATGGATTGGTGGGAGCGGTCTCGCATCTTTGGGGCTAATAAGTAATTTAGGACACCTATAAAGTGTTTCACTTGGTACATTGATGATATGTTGTTTATAATTTCTGGTGCACCCAATGATATCACAGCTTTATTATTGTAGTTAAATTATAATGATTTGAATTTAACACCCTAACCATACCAAAAAGGCATTCCTGTCAAGCTTTGAGAGAAGGATAAATTCAGAAGAGAAAAATGACAGAGATGGTTTTTCAATGTTTGGCTGCTTTCACTAACCACTTGCCCGTCCACAGTAATTTTACTGCGGGTGGTACAGCCAGGCACAGTGGGTTTGCAGCGTGCCGCTCCTACGACGGCTGTGTCTACAGCTTTGAGTGGCCAGGGTATCACGTGATCGCGCTATGTGATCACATGATCACATTGTAAACACAACTATTATGAATGGTAGGGATGCACCATTACCGTTTTTTTATTGGCGAGTACGAGTACCGATACTTTCGGTCAAGTACTCACTGATACTGAGTACCGCTACTTTTCATCCATACAAAATGAATGGGCGCAAATCTCATTACGAAGGGTCGCATGTGATTTGAATAGAAATGTGGTGTGATTTCTGTCTGAATTACATGCGGATTCCCCACCGCTCCTATGTGAACCCAGGCTTGTCATAGTGATTTCAGCCCGGGTTCACACAGGAGCGATGCAGGAAACCACAAGCGTTATTTGGACAGGAATCGCACTGCATTCCTGTTTAAATTGCATATGGTTCTTTGCAGTGAGATTTTTGCCCATTAATTTTGGATGGACGCAAATCACACCGCACAGTATCGGTTTCAGCGTCGGGACCATTTTTTACTAGTACAAGTACTTGTGGAAATACTCGGCAACGATGCATCCCTAATAAATTGGTTTCATTAATGACAGCTGTGCTTAGTATTCTGATGCTGTGATTGGCCCACAGCTATTACATGGAACTTCGGCCAATCACAGCACCCTGTACCATGTGATAGCTATGGGCCAATCACAGCACACAATAGTAGTCACAGCTCATGACAGTTCAAAACATTGCTGTTACAGTGATCATCACTGTAACAGCAAACAAAGTGTAAAAAAAAAAAAAAATCCCTGATCACCCCCCTCATTATGGTGACACTGAACTACTCTCTTTAACATACTGTCACCAGTCAGTATTCATGATAATGCCCACACCAGTCATATGAGGACACTGTACTGCACTGGTGACAGTATGTAAAAAAACTATTGTGGAAAAAAACTAATTTTATTTAATTGCTTAATTTTCCAAAAAATTGTGACAAAAGATTACAACTTTTACAACTCTTACTAAATACCTTGGTATTTGTGCTATCCTGGCATTTTAAGGGCATCAAGAAATAGCCATTCAGTACATCGGGATTGATCAATTTTCATACAGTGTATACAATAGTTTGCAGATGCTATAACTTTCACACAGACCAAATAATATACACTTATTGGGATTTTTTTTTACCAATGACATATAGCAGAATACATTTTAGCCTACATTTATGAAGAAATTAGATTTTATTGGATATGTTTTATAACAGAAAGTAGAAAATAATGTTTTTTTTTTCAATTTTTTTTCTCTTTGAATTTATATAGCAAAAAATTAAAAAAAAACAGTGGTGATCAAATAATACCACAAGAAAGCACTATTTGTGTCAAAAAAATCATATAAACTTAATTTGCGTACAATGTTGCATGACCGCACATATGCCAGTTAAAGTTGTACAGTGCTGAATAGCAAAAAAATGGCCTGGTCATGAAGGGGGTAAAACCTACCAGAGGGCAATGGTTAAACCATGATCCTTGATTGGTAATTATTAAATTAATGTTGCTGCTTTTTAAGTAGGGGTATTATTAGGTTGAAAAGGCTGCTTGAATCCCAAGGAATTAGTCTATGAGTAAGCACCTGTGGGTGTGCAATGTATAACGGTTTTCATTTATGTGATCTGCTGTTCTGCCAATTTGTATGCATTAATAAAGTAACCAAGTACAATGTATTTCCCAGGTGTGCTGTCATCTATATATTTAGACTCTGTTTCCACTACTGCGAGTTGTTGTGCGACTTTACACATGTCAAGTCTCATGACAAGTCAAAACCCATGTATTTCAATGGTCCCAGTTCTAATTGGTGCGACTCAAGTCGCAGCGACTCCAAAAAAGGTTTTTGCACTACTTTGTTACGTCTTTGGTGCGACTTGTTCTCCATAGAAAGTAATTAAGTCGCAAAGCAGTCGCATGTACATGTCTGACACCGCAACTTTGTAATAAGAATATTCCTGCGCTACCCAATTGGAAAAAGAAAAGAAAACAAGAACTCAGAAAAATAGTAAAAACGCACGTATGCGACTGGACAGCTGCATGCACCGAAGGAAGGGTCAGACATAAGCCCAAAATCAAACTGAGGTATAGGGGGGGAGGTGCTGCACTAACCAGAAGAAAGCTGTAAATCTCTGTCTGTGGTCAATTAATAAAATGACATAAAATCGCATAATAAATCGCATAAATAAGTGTTGACACTAAAAAACATTCAAGTCTTAATAATCAGCATCATGTGTATGTGAAAAAAGTGCATAAAAAATCCTTTTCAATTGGTATATACTAAATGACAAAAAATCGCATGTTAAATCGCATAAATAAGTGTTGACACTAAAAACATATAAATTTAGCTAATCATGTGTTGGTGCACAAAGGGACATAAACCCAACTTCATGTGAATAATTCTAAATAAAAATACATAGAATAAATCAGAAATAACCATCAAAAACATATACTTATAAATGGTGCAAAACGTACAAAGTGCCAGTGCTTAAAGGTGATCTAGATATCGCAAATAAAACACATCAATCCAACGCAATATGGATAATAAATAATATAAATAAATGTTCCAATAATAGTGATATAAAATATATTGTGCTGGCCTGCGAAACAAATGACCAATGACATGCCAGTAAGTGCAGCAAACTTAAAGTGCCAGTGTAAAAGTCATTGAAGGTGCAAAAGCAAGTTCTGGTGTATTCAACAAAACAACAGTGGGGTGTCTGGGATGCAATTCACTCAGTGTCCTCTTCGTGCATAAAACACTAATGTAAGCAGTGGCCCCTTACCTAGCGGTGCTAGGTCAACCGCATGAATTGTAGCTAAAACGCCAGGTCCTGAGCCTCAATCGCGTCCCTATATCCACGCTTGCCGGTGTTGGGTTATCCTAATGGCAGCTGATTACAAGTGGCTATGGTCCTATCAGGGGTCCTGGACCAGCGCGGATCCTAGCTCAGCCTCCACATCTCAGGTATGTATGTACAGGAATATGCAGGACAAAGGTTCTTGATAGTGAAGTATGTATTAACCAGGTAATGCTTTATTAAAAATCTTTAAGTAGATGTACTCACATAAAAACAATGCAGAGCAAACCTCTCTCCTACGAGCAGCGAACTCGTTCTGTGTCTAGCAATGTGAAACAGCCTATTCCGTCCCTACGCGTGACATCACCGATCACGTGACCCCCCTGAAGAAGAATTATCCACATGAAGTATTGTTTATGTCCCTTTGTGCACCAACACATGATTATCTAGATTTATATGTTTTTAGTGTCAACACTTATTTATGCGATTTAACATGCAATTTTTTTGTCATTTAGTATATACCAATTGAAAAGGATTTTTTCTGCACTTTTTTTCACATACACATGATGCTGATTATTAAGACTTGAATGTTTTTTAGTGTCAACACTTATTTATGCGATTTACTATGCGATTTTATGTCATTTTATTCATTGACCACAGACAGAGATTTACAGCTTTCTTCTGGTTAGCGCAGCACCTCCCCCTATACAACACCGCAACTTTGTTGCGACTTCCATGGAAGTCTACGGAAGCACATGATCTCTGCTCCTCCCAACTACATCACTTCCTATATGTATGTACATGAGTGTGGAAGGCACCCAGGCCTGTACTGGCCATAGGGACTACCAGGAGATTCCCGGTGGGCTGATGTCTCAGTGGGCCAGTCAGGTGCAGTCCTGGAGCCGCTCCTCTCTGACAGTGAGTGATCGCAATTTCACTCCTGTCAGGCGGAGAAGCTTCCTTCCATTAGGCGTTATGCTCCCTCCAGCCTGCAGGGGGAGATAGACCAACAGCAGACTTTCCTTCCTCTCTCCCCTATCACTTGTTATCACATGACTGGAGAGAGGAACGAGAAGCTGCCTTCAAAATGGTGAGTACATGTGGGAGGGGGAGGAGAGGGAGGACACTGATGTGAAGGGCTGCTGATGGGGGCTCTCTGGTGGGGACTCTAATGTGAAGGGAGCTGCTGCTGGTGGGGACTGTGATGTGAAGTGGGCTGCTGGTGGGGACTCTGATGTAAAGTGGGCTGCTGGTGGGGACTCTGATGTGAAGTGGGCTGCTGGTGGGGACTCTGATGTGAAGTGAGCTGCTGGTGGGGACTGCTATGTGAAGTGGGCTGCTGGTAGGGACTCTGATGTGAAGTGATCTGCTGGTGGGGACTTCTATGTGAAGTGGGCTGCTGGTGGGGACTCTGATGTGAAGGGAGCTGCTGGTGGGGACTCTGATGTAAAGTGGGCTGCTGGTGGGGACTCTAAAGTAAAGTGCGCTGCTGGTGGGGACTCTGATGTGAAGTGGGCTGCTGGTGGGGACTCTGATGTGAAGTGAGCTGCTGGTGGGGACTCTGATGTGAAGTGAGCTGCTGGTGGGGACTCTGATGTGAAGTGAGCTGCTGGTGGGGACTCTGATGTGAAGTGAGCTGCTGGTGGGGACTCTGATGTGAAGGGAGCTGCTGGTGGGGACTCTGATGTGAAGGGAGCTGCTGGTGGGGACTCTAATGTGAAGGGAGCTGCTGGTGGGGACTCTGATGTGAAGTGAGATGCTGGTGGGGACTGCTATGTGAAGTGAGCTGCTGGTGAGGACTCTGATGTGAAGTGAGCTGCTGGTGGGGACTCTGATGTGAAGGGAGCTGCTGGTGGGGACTCTGATGTGAAGTGAGCTGCTGGTGGGGACTCTGATGTGAAGTGAGCTGCTGGTGGGGACTCTGATGTGAAGTGAGCTGCTGGTGGGGACTGCTATGTGAAGTGAGCTGCTGGTGGGGACTCTGATGTGAAGGGAGCTGCTGGTGGGGACTGCTATGTGAAGTGAGCTGCTGGTGGGGACTGCTATGTGAAGTGAGCTGCTGGTGGGGACTCTGATGTGAAGTGGGCTGCTGGTGGGGACTCTGATGTAAAGTGGGCTGCTGGTGGGGACTCTGATGTAAAGTGGGCTGCTGGTGGGGACTCTGATGTGAAGGGAGCTGCTGGTGGGGACTCTGATGTGAAGGGAGCTGCTGATTGGGACACTCTGATGTAAGGGGGACGCTGTTGGGGACACTCTGATATAAGGGGGACACTGTTGGGGACACCCTGATATAAGGGGGACGCTGTTGGGGACACTCTGATGTAAGGGGGACGCTGTTGGGGACACTCTGATGTAAGGGGGGCGCTGTTGGGGACACTCTGATGTAAGGGGGGCACTGTTGGGGACACTCTGATGTAAGGGGGGCGCTGTTGGGGACACTCTGATGTAAGGGGGACGCTGTTGGGGACACTCTGATGTAAGGGAGACGCTGTTGGGGACACTCTGATGTAAGGGGGACGCTGTTGGGGACACTCTGATGTAAGGGGGACGCTGTTGGGGACACTCTGATGTAAGGGGGACGCTGTTGGGGACACTCTGATGTAAGGGGGACGCTGTTGGGGACACTCTGATGTAAGGAGGGTGCTGTTGGGGACACTCTGATGTAAGAGGGGGCGCTGTTGGGGACACTCTGATGTAAGGGGGATGCTGTTGGGGACACTCTGATGTAAGGGGGATGCTGTTGGGGACACTCTTATGTAAGGGGGGCGCTGTTGGGGACACTCTGATGTAAGGGGGACGCTGTTGGGGACACTCTGATGTAAGGGGGACGCTGTTGGGGACACTCTGATGTAAGGGGGACGCTGTTGGGGACACTCTGATGTAAGGGGGACGCTGTTGGGGACACTCTGATGTAAGGAGGGTGCTGTTGGGGACACTCTGATGTAAGGGGGGGCGCTGTTGGGGACACTCTGATGTAAGGGGGATGCTGTTGGGGACACTCTGATGTAAGGGGGATGCTGTTGGGGACACTCTTATGTAAGGGGGGCGCTGTTGGGGACACTTTCATGTAAGGGGGGCGCTGTTGGGGACACTCAAAATTATAGTGGGCCAGTCATTAGGAAGTCCAGGGCCAAATTTTTGTCCCAGTCCAGCCCTGAAGGCACCAGGAAGCATGCCTAGGGCTAGAAAGAACAAGCGACAAGTTCATGACAATGAAGAAATCATTCGGCTTGTCAGACAACATCCGGCAATATATGACCTTAGAGATCCATGTTACAAAGATCATGTAAAGAAGGAGAGAGCATGGTTGGAAGTGGCTCACATATATTATGATACCTGGGACTCTTTATCAGCTACAGAACGGTAAGTGGTTGATATATGCTGTTTAGCACTTTACGGCTTGCACCTATTTAAATATGCAGCAACCAATGTGGGTGTTAATAACGCGCAGTAACCTCTAGCAACCAATGGGTGTGTGTTAATAATGTGCACTGTGTTTTCTTGGTGGGGACCGCTTCTCCTGCCGGGAGATCACAATGGTTTGGCAGGAGGGAATACCTTGTCAAAACTATCTGTGTTGATGGTGGAATTTAGTGCAGCGGTCACCTACTGACCAGTAGGTGAGCTTTCAGTGTTTAAATGACAGAGTACAGTTTCAGGTAAACTTAGGCAGGGTTGCATTTTTATTTCAGGCCTGGTTGTTTATTTTAGGACCTAGGAGTGTCAGTGTAGTGCAGGGTGTGGCCACCTGTGTATGGGCCCAGAGATGCCTCCTCTTGCTTTCAGTGGAAATGGTTCTGGAAGAGAGGTTGGACTTGGGATCTGAGTGGCAGGCAGCTCATGTGTGGAGTTCTGGCCAATCATTAATTTGTTTGGCAGGAGGCGGGACTCCCATATAATCTGGGGTCGCATGCTGTAGTCAAGAGTTCGGAGGAGGGAGAGATTGTAGAGAGAGCCCCCGGCGGGGAGCAAAGCTGAGCCCCCCTCCCTACAGGGAAGGGGGGGGAAACAGGCCACGTGGAGGAGAGGAGTTAGTGACACCACATAGCATGTAGTCGCTGGTATCGCTGGACGCCCCCTGCGGGGAGGGGAGCGTGCCAGACCAAAGAGGAGGGATGGAGGAGCCATCCGGTAGAAGTGGTAACTAAGCGGAAGAAGACTGGGCGATCTATTGTTTGTAATACAAAAAATGATAAATAATACAGCGCTGCGTGTAAAAGGGAGTGAACAGCTGCTAACACACCTGTAGACCCAAGTGGTAAATAGATGTATAAAGAAAAGTGTGGCGCTATAAACTCCAAACAAATGACATGTCAAAGCCAAATAAAGTGTATATATAAAAAATGACATACCATATGGTTAGATATTAGTGTGAAAAGTCTAGATGAATACATATTAGTTCACATTTTTTTTGTTTACTATATGTGTAAAACCCCTGCAGTGTTGATATAAATGGAAATGGTACACTGTATATATAATATATAAATTATAAAAATATCAAACCATGTGAACAGTGATACAAATATAAATAAACATGAAGAAAAAAGCAAGTACAGTCCAAAAAAGTCTTAAATGGGATTAGCACCACAGGGAACCAAATTATCAAAGTCCACCAATGATGAAGGAAATTGTGGAGGGAGTGAGAAAGCCACCACCCAGGGTCTTAGGGTGCTTACCAGAAATAAATGACCTGGAACGACTTATGCCGACCAAGTCACAAGAGGCTTTGAGACCAACAGGTCACAAGAATATAACTCCTTAGACACACATGTTGACTCGCAGATTAAAGTGGAGGGTATGTGAGGAGGCTGGGTAGAAGTTTAAAGGCGACCAAAATAACCAGGAAGGGTAATAATGGTGGAAAGAGTCGTCACCTGAAGGTATTAGAGGATTACCAGAGGTTGTTGACTTGGGAAGACTTATGTCATCCAAGTCAAAATCATCATCATTCATGGAAAGTAATATCTCAATGGAAGGCCACAAACAAAATGTCATATGCCATGCGAAAAATGGATGAAAAAACTCACATAGCATAATAACATAGACACTGGTTTATTAAAAATATAGGAAATAAACTCACATATTCGTAGATAATCAAAATACAAAGATCAAGTAGCGGTAATAATGGAGAGTCCACCCAACGCGTTTCTGCTAAAGAGTCGTCATCTGGGGTGATGACGACTCTTTAGCAGAAACGACTCTTTAGCAGAAACGCGTTGGGTGGACTCTCCATTATTACCGCTACTTGATCTTTGTATTTTTATGATCTACGAATATGTGAGTTTATTTCCTATATTTTTAAGAAACCAGTGTCTATGTTATTATGCTATGTGAGTTTTTTCATCCATTTTTCACATGGCATATGAAATTTTGTTTGTGGCCTTCCATTGAGATATTACTTTCCATGAATGTTGAGGACAACTGTGGATGATAAATAACCACCCTGTTTTGGAATCGATTGAGGATATCGAAAGGGGGTGTACCTTTCTGACCAGTTGGTCTCCTTGCCTTTTTTGACTTGGATGACATAAGTCTCCCCAAGTCAACAACCTCTGATAAGCCTCTAATACCTTCAGGTGACGGCTCTTTCCACCATTATTACCCTTCCTGGTTATTTTGGTCGCCTTTAAACTTCTACCCAGCCTCCTCACATACCCTCCACTTTAATCTGCGAGTCAACATGTGTGTCTAAGGAGTTATATTCTTGTGACCTGTTGGTCTCACAGCCTCTTGTGACTTGGTTGGCATAAGTCGTTCCAGGTCATTTATTTCTGGTAAGCACCCTAAGACCCTGGGTGGTGGCTTTCTCGCTCCCTCCACAATTTCCTTCATCATTGGTGGACTTTGATAATTTGGTTCCCTGTGGTGCTAATCCCATTTAAGACTTTTTTGGACTGTACTTCCTTTTTTCTTCATGTTTATTTATATTTGTATCTGCACTGTTTACATGGTTTGATTTTTTTATAATTTATATATTATATATACAGTGTACCATTTCCATTTATATCAACACTGCAGGGGTTTTACACATTGGTTCACATTTTTTTGTATACTATATATGTATTCATGTAGCCTTTTCACACTAATATCTCACCACATGGTATGTCATTTTTTATACATACACTTTTTTTGGCTTTGAGATGTCATTTGTTTGGAGTTTATAGCGCCACACTTTTCTTTATAGATCTATTGTTTGTGAGTGGCACATGGACTGTTGATCAAGTGAGTGAAAGCCCAGGGGAGCGGTACTTTCAGAGGCTGAGGATGTTGGTACGCAAGTCAGTGATGCAGGCGCTAATGGTCTGTGACTTCAAGGTTCAACATGCCCAGGGTTTCCAATCAGTCAGGCGGGAGGAATTATTCAGAGTAATCTCTTCTTTAGCTCAACTTGGAAGTACTGTACAGATGGGAAGTAGTGGTTAAAGGGCGGCGGTAGAGCTCCGAGCACAAATAGAGATACAGATTGTTCTAAAAAGGTCTACGGGTGAAGAGGTTATTCAGAGTGACTCTTTACTACAATAGCCTATGTATTCTCTAGTAAATCTACCAAAGTCTATATGCAAAGAGTTATTCAGAGCGGCTCTTTGCTATTCACATTCATTATTCTCAAAGACCAGACTACTCCAGTCTTCCCAAAGAGAAGTTATTCATTATCCGCATTGTTCTAAGTCTTTGCATAAGAAGGCAAAGGAAAGATTATGAAGCAGCAAAAGAGTATCTCAGAAAACCCTTTTTCCCTATCCCGGTTCATGTTATACAAATAAAAGCAAGAGGAAAAACTACAATATGGACTGTTTCTATTTCTATGGGCTGCGATGTGCTATGTGGTGAATGTGATTTATGGATAGAACAACAAACTGCAGCTCCTATGGGTGTTGTGTGCTACATTAGCTAGTTTCTTTCCTGCAACCTGTGGCTGCAGAAAAGTAAATCAGTGTGTGTGTGTATGTGGGGCCCCAAATAATATTTGCCCATGGTCCAAACCATATTAAAGATGGCCCTGTCGACATCCTTCAGCACATCACAAATTCTGCATGTGTCATGGATAATATATCTTGTTTTCCCACCATCAACATCAATTATGCAGCCTAGCAAATGAATGACCTATGAGCAGTTAATAAAGAAAGATTTTTGAACTTGGTATTGTCTTTATATTTTGCAGTGAACTCATTACGAACTCGATGGAGAAGTCTCAAAGACTGTTACAACCGGTACCTACAAAAAATTAAAAGAAGGAAGGTGTGGTTCCTGCTCAAAAAGATTAGCCCCATATGCCCATGCCGGGGATCTTGAATTTTTCAAACCGGTGTGGGAAATGCGGGAGTAAGTTATCAGCAGGCATATTTTATTAATTTGACATATAAAATTGTAATGCTTACTTTTTTTTTTTTTAATTAAACGTAAGTTTATTGAACAGTAAGAAAAAAGTTCAGTGTACATAATAAACACCAAAAAGAAATAACAATACATTTCTCAAGATGTACAAATAAATTCGTGTACAGTATTATAACCCATGTCTTATCTCATTTTTCCCATGATATATATATACAAAAGCTAATTAGTCGTATCTTACTAGATTGGCCGGGCCTCGCTGCAATAGCTCAGCATGTGTGGTGTGGAGGAGCGCTGGTCCCTGAAGCACCCCATTACCTAATTTATTCTCATGTGCAAGTATCGGGTGACTGAGTCCATTTGTCCCATATTTGGTCATATTTAAGAGGGCAACCTCTATGTAGGTAAACTAGTTTTTTATAGGGTAATGTGTTATTGACTTCCGCCACCCAGTGTGAAAACTCTGGGGGATTAGGCCTCATCCAAACTCTAGCAATTACTTTTCGTGCAGAAAAAAGTGTTTCATGTACAAATACCTTTTTGAATTTATTTATCTCCGGGTCTGGTAAAATTCCTAGAAGGCAGAGCTTGGGCTGCAGTGTTACAGGGGAGCCCATTGTGTCATGGAGGAAGCGCACCACTTGTATCCAGAACGCCTGGATCTGGGGGCACTGCCACAGTAGATGAAAAAAGGTGCCGGTAACCTGATTGAACATTGGGCACATTGTTGATTGATTACTCATATATTTTGACAACCTAAGTGGCGTGAGATATGCTCTATGAATCAGAAATAATTGAGTTAATCGGTCGGACAGTTTAGGGGACACTAAGTTACATGCGTCTAGATCGTCGCTCCATTAGTCATCTGCCAGTGTGCCTACTTCTCTCTGCCACCTTAATTTCAGGGCGTAAGCCGATGTAGTTGCCTGCGGCAACGTCAACATTAGGTAAAATTGGAAGATTAGTTTTTTTCGGGTCAGGGCATTTCAGTGCTTCCATTAGTGGGTTATTTACCAGATTAAGTTCACCGGGCGGGAACTGTGAGTGGAAGGCGTGACGCAGTTGCAGGTACCTGAAAAGCATTTGGTTTGGTAGTGTATATTCCGTTTTCAATCTATAAAAGGTTTTTAACCTGCCATTATGTATGATGTGTAGCATATAAATGATCCCTCTAGAACTCCACACCTCACTGTCAGGCATCAAATTAAATTCTGGGAGATTTATTTTGTGCCACAGGGGAGTGAATTCATTTATTACTGGCAGTTGAAGTCTATTCATGGCTAGGTTCCAGATCTTAGTATAGTGGTACAGTAGTGATTTACGATTAGCATTTCTGTCTTCCCCAGTGGTTTTCCCCATTATCGCGACCAATGGGTCTTGTGACGACTGAGACCACTTAGGACACAGCAAGTGCAGAAATCTTTCTCTATCTATCTTATCCACATGGAAAATTTGGGATAACTGCGCTGCAGTATAGTAAGCATTAAAGTCAGGTAAAGCCATTCCTGCTAAGTCTGTGGGGTTTTTAAGTTTTTGCCAGGCGATTTTATGTCTGTTGCTACCCCATATGAACGGCTTCAAAATGGCTTCCATTAATTTGAAATGTCTAAGCACCAAGTATATTGGCGAATGCCAAACCATGTAAAGTATTTTAGGTAGGAGGACCATTTTGACCAGATTTATTCGTCCCATTACTCCCAGTGGGAGGCGAGCCTACACCTGTGTTTTGTGTTTAAGCATTGCAAACAACGGAGCTATGTTGAGTGTCTCGTAGTCAGCTGGGTCCCTTGTAGTCCTTAACCCAAGTATTTGATGGTATCCACTCTCTGTAGGGGCAGCATTGCTCTGTCTTTGGGCTGCGGGAAGCTGTTAAGGGGTAGTATCTGGGATTTGTCCCAGTTTATCCTGAGGCCGGAGAACGTACCGAACCGTTTTATTAGGTCCAGTGTGAGAGGCAGGGAGTTTTCTGAGTCATCAAGGTATAATAGGGTATCGTCTGCGTATGTACTGATTTTTTCTGTCACGTCCCCCCTGCGAAGTCCCTTTATTTCTGGGTGTGCCCGGATGGCTATGGCCAGGGGTTCTGCCGCCAATGCGTATAGTAAAGGCGACAGAGGGCACCCCTGCCTCGTACTCCTGGACAACGAGAATTGCTCGGATGGCCATCCGTTCGCCAGTACCCTCGCCAACGGAAATTGGTATAAAAGTTGCACCCATTTTATAAATTTAGGGCCGAAGCCGAACCTGCCCAGACAACTCCACAAGTATCCCCACTCCACCGAATCGAACACTTTGGCTGTGTCCAAAGCGACGATTATTCTTGACCCTACGTTGTCATGTATGACCTGTAGAAATTATGAACAGTCTCCTAAGGTTGAAGGATGTATTTCTACCTGGCATAAATCCTGCCTGGTCGCAGTGTATTAAGAAAAGGACTACTTTATTAAGACAGATGGCTAATATTTTTGCAAGTATTTTGATGTCTACTTGGAGTAGAGATATAGGGCGGTATGACTCTGGAATAAATGGATCCTTTCCTGGCTTGGGAATCAATACTATGGTGGCTTCTCTCATGGACGCTGGCAGTATGGAGTCTTTAAATATGGCCTCATATAGCTGTAGTAGTCTAGGGATCAGTATTTCTGAGTAAGTGGAATAAAATTCCACCGGTAGGCCGTCCGAGCCCGGGGACTTTGAACCGGGAAGTTCCGCCAGGGCTCTGGATATCTCGTCTATTGTTAATGGGGCCTCTAATTCCTCGACCTGTTCTATGGAAAGCTGGGGAATTGTCAGTTCTCCCAGAAATGTTTCCATTGGGGAGGTATCTGCTGGGGCTGTTGCTATGTAGAGCTTACTGAAGAATTCTCTAAAGATGTCGTCTGTTACTCTGTGCGGTTCTGTTTCTATAACCCTGTTAGGTGAGCGAAGCGAGATTACCACGGGGGGCCTATCTTCGCTGTGTATTAAATAAGCTAGGAGTTTCCCCGCCCGGTCCCCGTGTTCAAACGACCGCTGTCTATGGAAGAATAGTTTTCGTTTGGATTTTTCGTAGTGTAGCTGGGTCAGCACCCTTGAACAAAGTTTAAGGTTGTCGGCTCTATCTGCGGTGGGGGCCTCGAGAAATATTTTTTCTGAGTCTCGGAAGCTATCCTCCGCCTTAACTATTACCGACTCTGACACTCTTTTTGAGTTTGTTAATTCTATTAGTCAGGATCATACGGGCGTGTTTCTTAAAGGCTTCCCACACTAACTGGACCGAAGCAGAGCCTTCATTGATTAGGAAATAGTTTCCCCATTCTGTCAAAAGTTCATCCTCCTCCGGCAGTATGGTCAACCAGAAGGGGTTCAGCCTCCACGTCACCGGAGGGCGGCTGTGAGGGACTGTAAGTAGGGCCCAGTAGGGACAGTGGTCCGAAAGGGACCTAGGGGAGAAGCCTGCATCTGGCAATCTAGGAAGGAGCACCTTGGAGACCAATATAAGGTCTATGCGTGACATAGCACGGTGTGATGTGCAGAAACAGGAGAATTGCCTATCTGTAGGGTTCCTGATTCTCCATGTATCTACTAGGTTGAAGTCTGATAGGAGTCTGGCGAATCTTGTGGGATGAGATGTCACTGGTTCAATGGTTGATGTGTTAAGTCTGTCTAGGGCTGGATCTAGTACGTTATTGAAATCGCCTAGCCATACAGCCGGGATGTTAGGGTGCAGGGTCGTAAAGTCAAACCCAGCGGTAATAACAGCCGCGTTGAATGGTGGTGGAACATAGAATGCCATAAGGAGAATCGGGTCTCCGTAAATTTTAGCTTTTAAAAGAACATATCTACCCGATGGGTCGATCACTGAGTCCTGGAGCTCGAAATGGGTGTTTTTAGCAATTAGGAGTGAGACTTCCCTTGAGAGTGTGGTGTGCGTCGATTGGAACGCCCATCCAATCCATGGTTTCTTAAGTACTCTATGTGCAAGACCTTCAGCGTGTGTTTCTACCCGAGCCACCTTCTGAGGCGGTTCTCAATGTCATCTTGCTTCTGAATCAGTTGGTTCACTTTATGCTGCAGCTCAGATGTTGTGTTTTGCAGGGGGGGGGGGATCCTCCACATTGCTCAGCCTGGTCTCAGCCTCAGTGACTCTGCCCTTTAGCTTCTGGAAATCCTGCCTTACCAGTGAAATGTCCACTTTAACTTCTTCAATCCGCACTGTGAGGGAAGTCTGGCATGCTGTGATTGCTTCCTGGCATGATGATATCGCCTCCAGCACCCTCGCTGTGTCTGTTGTGGCGGGAGGCTCCTCTTCCAGCGCAGCGGCGCCATCTTGGCTGGAGGGGTCCGTGCCTTGCTGGCAGTATTGTCCCAGCTTTGCAGCCGCCGCAGATGCCTTCTTTGTAGGCGACATGGCCCTGGTAGGTTGCCCGGTTCGGTGGTGGTATGTTGTGGATTGAAGTTAGCTGTTTAGCGGTCTCAGGAGTTTGCATAAGGATCAATGGCCGGCGGAGCTCTGTCTATCTGCGTCCTACTTCATGCCGTTCCAGGCCACGCCCCTGTAATGCTTACTTTAAAAATATGTTATTCGTATTTCAGAACCCAAGCAAGCTGGGAAGACAGCACACAGGGTTTGCCACAGGAAAATGAGTCAGAGGAAGCTGCTGCTGCTGCAAAGGAAGAACAATTCCAAGACAATGTTGACAAGGGACTGCTCATAGATGAATCAAGGTCATCAACAAACTCCATGAATGAGGAGGATGCAAAACCAGGGCCTAGAAATGTCTCTAGGCCTTTGCGAAGATCCTCAAGGGGAAGTGCCAGGGCTGGGAAACCCATGGATAAAATCTTAGATGTAGTCAGTCAGATGTCCACTAAAATGGCTGAAAACCAGTGTGAAGACACAGCATCTCTCACTGTAATTTTAGGCATATGTAAACAGGTCCCAGAGAGAAAAAATATGCACTCAGGATGGCTTTGATGTCAACTACTCAATCCTTTGTGGGTGAGGAGCCAACAACATCCTCAGCATATATGCAGCCCCCCCCCCCCATATCCCCCTTATCAACAATACCCTCACTTTCAAAGTACACAGTATGCTCCACCAATAAACCGGCCATACTGTGACCAGTATGGTAATATGCTGAATCCCTCAAGGCCACACATGTTGCATTATATTCCTGTCCCCACTACCTCTACCCTTGGCCCCCCGACCACTCACCAACTTAGGCAGCCTACAACCAGTCAGGTTCCGCCTTTTCTTGAAAGGAAATACTACCTGGGAACGTGAGTGGATTAGCCTGGACCAACCACTAGTTCAGTTTCCGGGACCACTGAAACAAAAACATACCAGCAATTATAAGGTTTTTTATTTTTGGTGTTTTGAAACTTGTTCATTTATTTTTTTTTGTTGTGGTTGCCAAAACAACAACCCAAAAATGGTTAAGTTCACGGAAACTTTTCAGACTATATATTGTTATTTTTTGTATGCCTTTTTTTTTTTTGGTGTTGTTCAAATTGGTATATGTTAATTTATTTTTCTTTGTTGTGGTTGTCTAAAAATAAAAAAACAACAAATGGTGTAGTTAAAAAAAAATACTTTATTTTTGGTGCATTCCTGCACAAAATTTTTGCAAATAAAAATTATTCTGGTTACATTATGCCTTTTTTATTCATCCATTTTTATATTTTGTGATAAAGACCTGTTATTCAGCATTTTAATAGCAAATAAACATAACGGACATATAAATAATAATGAATAATAAAAAATGCGTGACATACATTATGCAATGGCATCCTGCTGCCAGGGGACACAACCAGCAGCAGACATGAAAAACGAAGTGAAACTCTCACGCACAGTGGCACCATTGCTGGTGCCCCTACTGGCACTCCATTGTGCACCTTTCATATCATGCATGAGGGAATCTACAAAAAGTTACCCATCACGAATTCGGGCATAGTTATGAAACAGACATGCTGCTTTTACCGCAGATATTGCAAAGCCCTCATCCCCAACATACACAAATGGCAGTGGTGGCCCATTTGTTCCTGGCAACGGACAGTCCCGTGGCAGGTCCAGGCCATTTTCCCTCAACATCCTTCCAAAAGATGATCGTGCAAAAATACTGGAGTCTGAGCTGCTGCCGTACAATCCTATGTCTATATATTTAAAACAATAATTGGCATCAGCCACTGCTAGTAAGACAAACGAAAAATATTTTTTATAGTTGAAGAATTTTGTTACACTGCCAATGGGCATCACTACTCTTATATGTTTGCCATCAATTGCCCCGACACAATTCGGAAAATTGCATCGGTCCCAGTAAACTTCCGCTATCTTGCACCAATCTTCAGGAATGGGCTTCTTCAGTACCAAATCCCTAAGAACATTCCAGATGTCTCTGCAGGTATCATGTACAATATTGCTGGCAGTAGGTTTGCCAACCAAGAAATCAAAATGCAAACTTGCAAAGGAATGTCCAGTTGCCAGGTACCTAAAATGGAAGAGTAAATACAGTTTATTAAAATGATACATATTAACAATAAACGACTTTTATATTAGAACTAAAAACAAGCTTGGAAGGAGGTGCCCGAGGAAGTGAAGGAAGAGGAGGAGCAGGAGAAAGACACTGGTGATGTACAGGGACAACTAATATTGTAAAAACAATCACACCCACAATAACATGCTAGTATTTATTATTTCAATTCATGTAAAGAGGATGAAAGAATGATGTGGATATCCAAATGCCACATATGAGGTAAGAAGAAGAAAAAGTAGGTATGAAAAGTTACCTCAATGTTTTAATGAGTCTTTCAACATCTGGAATACTCCTTTGGAAACTGGTGTTTTGTCGCTCTAGATGGCTAGAGAGCAAAGCCAACAATTCATCAAAACTGTAAAGAGAAAATTTATGGCTATTATCTACATTGACCATGTAAAAATCAACCATTTATAAATCTATTTCCATTTTTTTTTAAATATGATCAGCTTATTGTTAACACTTCTAGCTTTTCAAAGCTAAAAATTAGCAAAAGAGTCATAGTGACCATGCATATACGCGTTTTCCTAAATATATCTTGGAGCATTTGCAAGTTGACATAAACAAATGTTCTCACCTTTTAATTGACATCTGTGTGTAGTTGAAGAATTTGTCTTCATGAGCACGGAGGTCATTGTAAAGGACCCAAAACTGGCCTCTCCTTTCCCTTTGGACGATGACAGGATGGATCCAAAATCTATGCCTTCTCCTCCTCCGGTTATCCTCTTCTTTTTCATCTATTAATGCTGCCACAGCAACCATAATGACTGCTGACCCAACATATTGCATAGCCAACATGTTTGCTAAGCACTATACAACAGGTGACAATGAAAAAGGAAGGGGAAATAACTAAGCAGGATAAGGAATTACATCACTATGACTAAATCGCAGAACATCAAAGTTGCACAAAGTCGTTTGGAAAGTTGCATCAAATCGCAACACAAATCGCATTGCAAAGTCGCACTGTAAATCGCGTGACTTTGGGGTTGCAATAGTGGAAACCGAGCCTAAAGTAGAACTATAGGCAATATTTTTTTTTTTTAATTTTGGATAGAACAAGGAAGAGTTATAACCCATCAGATTTTTTTTCGCCATCTGTGTCCCATTTTAGATATTACCCTTCACTTCTTCCATAGCCAAACAGGAAGTGAGAGGAAATCACTGCAAGTTAAGAGAATCCCTTGGGATCCCATGGTCACCACAACTAGTGTCCCTATTGAAATATTTCCCCTCTATTACTTTTCTGGGGACCACCCAAAACATTCACTTTCAATGATAATGGTAAACAGGAAAAATAGAGAGGGTGAATCTCCTTAACAGGCGCACATACAGCAATATAAAATGATAGTGGTTCTAATCCTTCTCCACTATAATCAAATCTAAAAAAAAGTTTTATATTAGTTGTACTTTAATGTACAGTAGAACTTTTTTTTTGAAGAGTAAGGGAGGGATATCTGGGTCCCATTGCGGAGATTTCCCTTCTCTTCCCCATAGCCTAAATAGGAAGTGAGAGTAAATCTCTGAAAATTAGGGGAATCCCTTTGGCTCCCTCCCAGCTCACCAGAACTAGTGTCCCCATTGGAAGATTTCCCCTCTTTGACTTTTCTAAGGACAGTCCGATATTTTGGATTTTCTTTTACTTTCACTTTGAATAATAATGATAAACAAGACAAATAGAGAGGGTGAATCCCTCTAATGGGGGCACAGACAGTAGTAAAAAACCTGATAGGTGTTCTAATCCATCTCCATTCTGTTCAAAGCAAAAAAAAAAGTTTTGCCTTTAATTATACTTTAACCACTTCAATATTGGACACTTCCACTCCCTCAAGAGTGCTCAAGAGTATTTTTGTCAGGGTATTATTCTGAACAAAGATGAGCATGTGCTTAAAAGGAGACAAAAGAATAAAAATGTACATGTGCTGAAGAAAAGGCCTGGCATAGTTTGCAATACTTTACATGGTCATGCTCATTTGCGCAAAAATGCACGTATGCACGCGAACGCTCGCACTGGCATATGTTCACGCACATCTGCTGCCAGAACTGGCACCAAACACCCTATATAAGGTTAGTGGCTGCACTTGGACTTTGGGTGATCTTCAGCTACTTGGTTTCTTTAGATTACCTGTTACCAACTTGGTTTGCCTCTGGACTTCTCTGCTGTCTTATTCCTGGTTTTGACCCAGGCTTCTCTTGCTCTACCGTGCATGACCCTGACTTACTCTTGACTACCCTCCTGCTTGCTCCACTAGATCCCTGTGAATGACCTTGGCTCTGTTCTTGACCATGCATCTGCCTACTCCCTGGCTTGCCTTCCTATGTATGGCTTTGACACCCATCCTGTTTACGTTTCTTCAGTCTGGTACTGCCAGCCTGATCCTGCTTCTTCCTCGGGTGCCACCTTGCCTGTGGTCGCTGCCCTGGTTCTGCTACATCTCCAGGGGCTACAGAGGTCCTGTTATCTGTCCTGACAGACTAGCTGACAGCTATCAAGTTCTGCTGTGCTGCAAGCAGCTTCCATAAGATCTACCTAAATGACACCCGTGCTTTTTTTTATCACTTCCTGTTCTCACCTTCAGGGGTGCTTGGCAAAGGAAGCCTTCTCGTCAAATTGACCTCAGACCAGGGGTGTGACAATTTAATTATGCTCAGCAGACCCAACCCTATGGCAACTATCCTGAGTACATCTATATTTAGCAGAATGCGTTAGATAGCAAAATATTACATAGCTCGGATGTATATGTCTCTTAGAAAGTCAATTTGTCTAATTAGTTCTCTGGACTTTGTAATTTAGACAGGTTTGGTGTCCAATGCTGGGTACACACGGGCCGAAAATTTTCCAAAAATGGTCCATTCTTCAGGAACTTTCAGTCCGTGTGTACAGCTCTTTGTATGACAGAAGCTGGTCGCATGATCGGCTTCTGTCGAACAAGCATGCTGAAAAACCAGTATCCGATCAGCAATCGCACCCAATGTTGGCCAATCCCGTACAAGTTTCTTTGATGCCTTGGGTGTTAGTGCAGATTTTCCCACACTTGATGGACCGGACATTGAATTAAACACTTCCTGTTTTGGGATGAGATATACATCATTTGTATTGTCGAATGTATGTATAACTTATCTGGTGAGGATATATTTACCTTTCTCCTCTTGGATATAGTGTGCAGGTGCATCAATTCTGATTAATGTTGCATCCAGACGTGCACTCCCAGCTCGTTTTTCATCCATTAGAGTTTGAACCAATGTGCTTTTGCCACCCCTCATTGCAGGTGAGTGCAGCAGTATTCAGGTGTTTTGACCATTTCAAGTGTTGTTGGTAACACGGCTATATGGCTAGTGAAATGGGAGCCCTGGTCCATCACTGATATACTTTCTTGATTTATTCCCATTAGGTGTGCTCTTTTATTACAATCTACACCATATACAGTGACCAAGTCTCATATATACTCCATATCGGTGAGGTGAAGTGTTTTTTCATTCCTTGGTCTCCCCTAAGCCTGAACACATCCAACTATATAGGTATGCTTTTGTGGTGTCATCTTTCATATGTGGGTTGGATGGTTGGGCGGGTGTTTGCTTTTTTCTTTCTCTCTTTCTTGGGGACAGTTTGTTGTGTGTGTAAATATATACAGTATATCACAAAAGTGAGTACACCCCTCACATGTTTGTAAATATTTTATTATATCTTTTCATGTGACAACACTGAAGAAATTACACTTTGCTACAATGTGAAGTAGTGAGTATACAGCTTGTATAACAGTGTAAATTTGCTGTCCCCTCAAAATAACTCAACACACAGCCATTAATGTCTAAACCACTGGTAACAAAAGTGAGTACACCCCTTCGTGAAAATGTCCAAATTGGACCCAATTAGCCATTTTCCCTCCCCGATGTCATGTAACTCGTTAGTGTTACAAGGCCTCCCATGTGAATGGGGAACAGGTGTGTTAAGTTTGGTGTTATCGCTCTCACTCTCTCATACTGGTCACTAGAAGTTCAACATGGCACCTCATGGCAAAGAACTCTCTGAGGATCTGGAAAAAAGAATTGTTGCTCTACATAAAGATGGCCTAGGCTTTAAGAAGATTGCCAAGACCCTGACACTGAGCTGCAGCACAGTGGCCAAGACTATACAGCAGTTTAACAGGACAGATTCCTCTCAGAACAGGCCTTACCAAAGAAGTTGAGTGCACCTGCTCAGTTTCATATCCAGAGATTTTCTTTGGGAAATAGACGTATGAGTGCTGCCAGCATTGCTGCACAGGTTGAAGGGTTGGGAGGTCAGCCTGTCAGTGCTCAGACCATATGCCGCACACTGCATGAAATTGGTCTGCATGGTTGTCATCCCAGAAGGAAACCTCTTCTAAAGATGATGAACAAGAAAGCTCACAAACAATTTGCTGAAGACTGGAATACTGGAGCCATGTCCTGTGGTCTGATGAGACCAAGATAAACTTATTTGATTCAGATGGTATCAAGCGTGTGCGGCGGCAACCAGGTGAGGAGTACAAAGACAAGTGTTTCTTGCCTACAGTCAAGCATAGTGGTGGGTGTGTCATGGTCTGGGAAGACATGAGTGCTGCCGGTGTTCTGCCGAGAAAGTTCCGCTCGGCGGATAAGGACCCCCCTCTACTGGATCCGGCGGAAATAGCCGAAGATAATAAGAGGAAAATCAGCTGTACACGGCACCTGTAAGAGGGCCCCTCGCGGGCTCGCTACGCTCGCCACGCTTCGGGCACGGCCTCGCTTCGCTCGGCTCTTTTAGATTCCCCCTCTAGCTCCCCTCTATGTTGGGGAAGGAACCCGGACCCAGAGCGCAGGCGCTGTGTACAGCTGATTGTAGATTTTGTTGTTCGGCTATCTCCGGCGGCTGCTAGTAGTTGGTACTGCGCAGGCGCTGCGCCTGCGCAGTACAGGGCTGGAACTTATCCGCCAAGGGAACTTTCTCGGCAAGACACCGGCACTGGGGAGCTACAGTTCATTAAGGGAACCATGAAAGCCAACATGTACTGTAACATACTGAAGCAGAGCATGATCCCCTCCCTTTGGAGACTGGGCCACAGGGCAGTATTCCAACATGATAACAACCCCAAACACCCCTCCAAGACGATCAATGCCTTGCTAAAGAAGCTGAGGGTAAAGGTGATGGACTGGCCAAGCATGTCTCCAGACCTAAACCCTATTGAGCATCTGTGGGGCATCCTCAAAAAGAAGGTGGAGGAGCAAAAGGTCTCTAACATCCACCAGCTCAGTGATGTCATCATGGAGCAGTGGGAGAGGACTCCAGTGGCAACCAGTGAAGCTCTGGTGAACTCCATGCCCAAGAGGGTTAAGGCAGTGCTGCAAAATAATGGTGGCCACAGAAAATATTGACACATTGGGCCCAAGTTGGACATTTTCACTTAGGGGTGTGCTCACTTATGTTGCCAGCGGTTTAGACATTAATGGCTGTGTGTTGAGTTATTTTGAGGAGACAGCAAATTTACACTGTTATACAAGCTGTACACTCACTACTTTACATTGTAGCAAAGTGTCATTTCTTCAGTGTTGTCACATGAAAAGATAGAAGAACATATTTACAAAAATGTGAGGGTTGTTCTCACTCTTGTGAGATACTGTGTATGTGTATATACAGAATTCAATATATATATATATATATATATTATATGTATATATATATATATATATATATATATATATATATATATATATATACCGTATTTATCGGCGTATAACACGCACCGGCGTATAACACGCACCCCAATTTAGGAGGGAATTTTAAGGAAAAAAAAACTTTTAGGAGGGAAGTTGAAGGGAAAAAAAACTTACATTTAAACGCCCATCATTGCAGCCTTCTCAGTGCAGTCTTGTCAGTGCAGCCTTGTCAGTGCAGCCATGTCAGTGCAGCCTTGTCAGTGCAGCCTTGTCAGTGCAGCCATGTCAGTGCAGCCATGTCAGTGCAGCCTTGTCAGTGCAGCCTTGTCAGTGCAGCCATGTCAGTGCAGCCTTCCCCAGTGCAGCCTTGTCAGTGCAGACTTCCCCAGTGCAGCCTTGTCAGTGCAGTCTTCCCCAGTGCAGCCTTCTCCAGTGCAGACTTCCCCAGTGCAGACTTCCCCAGTGCAGACTTCCCCAGTGCAGCCTTCTCCAGTGCAGACTTCCCCAGTGCAGACTTCCCCAGTGCAGACTTCCCCAGTGCAGCTTTACCCAGTGCAGCCTTCCCCAGTGCAGCTTTCCCCAGTGCAGCCTTCCCCAGTGCAGCCTTGCCCCAGTGATCCCAGCCATTCTGGGCTTCAAAATCGCCGATCGCGATTTGAAAATGGCGCCGCAGGCGCCGAAATACACAGTGCCGGTCCTCGGCTCTTTCCGGCGGCTGTCGTTCATTTTCGGCTCCACTCGTAGTCCCGAGCGGAGCTATCCGAACCTAGGTTCGGATAGCTCCGCTCGGGACTACGAGTGGAGCCGAAAATGAACGACAGCCGCCGGAAAGAGCCGAGGACCGGCTCTGTGTATTTCGGCGCCGGCGGCGCCATTTTCAAATCGCGTTTGGCGATTTTGAAAATGTGACAGGTCGGGATCGCAGGGGATCGGCGTATAACACGCACCTGCGACTTACCCCTGATTTTAAGGGGAAAAAAGTGCGTGTTATACGCCGATAAATACGGTATATATATATATATATATATATATATATATATATATATATACACATATATATATATACATATATATATATATATATATATATATATATATATATATATATATACATATATATACAAAATTCAATATACAGTGGGGCAAAAAAGTATTTAGTCAGCCACCAATTGTGCAAGTTCTCCCACTTCAAAAGATGAGAGAGGCCTGTAATTGTCATCATAGGTATACCTCAACTACGAGAGACAAAATGTGGAAACAAATCCAGACAATCACATTGTCTGATTTTTGAAAGAATTTATTTGCAAAATATGGTGGAAAATAAGTTTGGTCACCTACAAACAAGCAAGGTTTCTGGCTCTCACAGACCTGTATCTTCTTCTTTAAGAGGCTCCTCTGTCCTCCACTCATTACCTGTATTAATGGCACCTGTTTGAACTTGTTATCAGTATAAAAGACACCTGTCCAAAACAGTTACACTCCAAACTCCACTATGGTGAAGACCAATGAGCTGTCGAAAGACACCAGAAACAAAATTGTAGACCTGCACCAGGCTGGGAAGACTGAATCTGCAATAGGCAAGCAGCTTGGTGTGAAGAAATCAACTGTGGGAGCAATAATTAAAAAACGGAAGACATACAAGACCACTGATAATCTCCCTTGATCTGAGGCTCCACGCAAGATCTCACCCCGTGGGGTCAAAATGATCACAAGAAAGGTGAGCAAAAATCCCAGAACCACAAGGGGGGACCAAGTAAATGACCTGCAGAGAGCTGGGACCAACGTAACAAAGGCTACCATCAGTAACACACTATGCCGCCAGGGACTCAGATCCTGCAGTGCCAGACGTGTCGCCCTGCTTAAGCCAGTACATGTCCGGGCCTGTCTGAGGTTTGCTAGAGAGCATTTGGATGATCCAGAAGAGGATTGGGAGAATGTCATATGGTCAAATGAAACCAAAGTAGAACAGTTTGGCAGAAACAGAACTCGTCATGTTTGGAGGAGAGAGAATGCTGAGTTGCAACAAAAGAACACCATACCTACTGTGAAGCATGGGGGTGGCAACATCATGCTTTGGGGCTGTTTCTCTGCAAAGGGAACAGGACGACTGATCCGTGTACATGAAGGAATTAATGGGGCCATGTATTGTGAGATTTTAAGTGCAAACCTCCTCCCATCAGTAAGGGCATTGAAGATGAAACATGACTGGGTCTTTCAGCATGACAATGATCCCAAACACACCGCCCAGGCAACGAAGGAGTGGCTTCATAAGAAGCATTTCAAGGTCCTGGAGTGGCCTAACCAGTCTCCAGATCTCAACCCCATAGAAAACCTTTGGAGGGAGTTGAAAGTCCGTGTTGCCCAGCGACAGCCCCAAAACATCACTGCTCTAGAGGAGATCTGCATGGAGGAATGGGCCAACATACCAGCAACAGTGTGTGACAGCCTTGTGAAGACTTACATAAAACGTTTGACCTCTGTCATTGCGAACAAAGGATATATAAAAAAGTATTGAGATGAACTTTTGATATTGACAAAATACTTATTTTCCACCATAATTTGCAAATAAATTCTTTCAAAAATCAGACAATGTGATTGTCTGGATCTGTTTCCACATTTTGTCTCTCATAGTTGAGGTATACCTATGATGACAATTACAGGCCTCTCTCAGCTTTTTAAGTGGGAGAACTTGCACAATTGGTGGCTGACTAAATACTTTTTTGCCCCACTGTATATTCAATTGTATATTAACGTGAAATGATTAATTGTGTCTTGTTTGTACATAAAGCAGATGTTTGTGATTCACATATAGAGGATTAAGCCTTGAAGAAGCGGTAATGACCGCAAAACATGTTGGCAGATTGATGTATATATGTTTTATCTTAACCATGGGGACTACCATTTAAAAGCCCATTTTCTACAATACTTTTTTTGTACCGGCAAAGTGGCTCTCCTGTGCCGGATCAAGTGCCTAGTATGTTATACGGCACCTCCGGGTAGGGGGTGCATGTGTGATTAGTCACAGCACAAGCGGATCAGCGGGTGCCGGCCAATGGATGACTGCCGGCACCCACTGATTGGCGAGGAAAAACACAGAACAGAATTCTGCCAATTTATACAAGGCAGAGCTTTATCTTGTCAGCAGGGATGTGCTAGACTTTCTTTCCCTACAGAGAATAAAATTCAGCACATCCCTTAGTAAAAGCACCACATAATGAACACAAAAACACTGGTTAGGCACACATTTAACCCTTTGATCACCCTGGATGTTTAACTCCTTCCCAGCCAGTGTCAGTATAGTAACAGTGTATAGTTTTCACACTGATCACTGTATTAGTATCATTGGTTCCTACAAGTGTCAAAAGTGTCAGTTAGCGTCCTATTGTCCGCCGCAAATAAATACAATTCCAGTATATATACCATAGTTTGTAGACACTATAACTTTTGAGCAAACCAATCAATATGCACCTATTGGGTGTCTTTTACCAAAAATATGTAGCAGAATACATATTGGCCTAAATTTATGAATAAATTCAATTTTTTTTTTTAAATTATTGGATATGTTTTTTAGCAGAAAGTTAAAAATATTTTTTTGTTTAGAGCACAAGAAATAAAAAACTCAGTGGTGATCAAATACCACCAAAATAAAGCTCTATTTGGGGGAGGGATTACATATATTTAATTATGTATATGTATTACCTGACTGAGCAATTGTCAGTTAAAAAAATGCAGTGCCGTAGAGCAAAAAATACTCTGGTCATGAATTGGGGTAAATCTTCTGGAGGTCAAGTAGCACACTTACCTGAATAAGTGTAAACAATAAAAACCTCATGCATCGGTGTCTCTGCAATAGCAAACTTTACGTAGTCAGTCAAGACTGATTAAACAGTTGAAAACTTTTATTTAACTGCTTGCCGACCAGCGCACAACGATGTACGTTGGCATAATGGCACGGCTGCACAAGTGGGGGTACCTATCCGTCCCCTTTAAGAGGCAGCATTGTGAGCGCGCCCGCGGACTCGGTGTCCGCCAGGGGCCCGTGATCGTGACACAGAGCGGCAGAACGGGCAGATGCCTATGTAAACAAGACATTTCCCTGTTCTGCCTAGCAACATGACAGGGATCTACTGCTGAATAAATATGTAAGTATAAAATATATATATAAAAAATGCCAAAGTGAAAAGAAAAAAGTGATAAAAGAAAACTAAAGCAAAGTCCCATCACAGGTAAAGTCCATAAATTCCTATGTAGCAGTGTCCATCCAAATAGGCAAATATAAGTTGTAAGAAGAAAATCCTCACAAACTCTTCAAACAAAACAAAGTGCACGCAGATTGCCACCCAAGGTGTTTGAATAACCTGCTTACCAGAAAGCAATGACCGCAACAGCAGTCTTGCCCAGAAGACCGTTTGGCTGCCCAAAGACCAGAGCACTTTTTGCGATTCCGCACTGCGCCACTTTTACTGACAATTGTGCGGTCGTGCGACGTGGCTCCCAAACAAAATTGACGTCCTTTTTTCCCCCACAAATAGAGCTTTCTTTTTGTGGTATTTGATCACCTCTGCAGTTTTTATTTTTTATTTTTTGCGCTATAAACAAAAAATAGCGACAATTTTGAAAAAAACGCATTATTTTTTACTTTTTGCTATAATAAATATCCCCAAAAAATATATAAAAAAATATTTTTTTTCCTCAGCTTAGGCCGATACGTATTCTTCTACATATTTTTGGTAAAAAAAACCGCAATAAGCGTATATTGATTGGTTTGCGCAAAAGTTATAGCGTCTACAAAATAGGGGATAGTTTTATGGCATTTTTATTAATAATTTTTTTTTTTACTAGTAACGGAGGCGATCAGCGATTTTTATCATGACTGCGACAATATGGCGGACAGATAGGACACTTTTGGCGAGATTTTTGGACCATTCACATTTATACAGAGATCAGTGCAATTAAAAAGGCATTGATTTTTGTGTTGATGTCTATGTGACTGGCAGTGAAGGGGTTAACCACTAGGGGGCAGTGAAGGGGTTAAGTGTGTCCTAGGGAGTGAATCTAACTGTGGGGGGCATGGCTATGTGTGACACAACACTAATCACTGCTCCTGATTACTGGGAGCTGTAATCAGTGTCCTGTCACTAGGCAGAACTTGTTTACATCAGCATTTCCCCATTCTTCCTCTCCGTGAGACGATCGCGGGTATCCCACTCACGGAGGTCGCGGCGTCGCACGCACGTCCGCAAACCGCTCCTTAAAGGGCATTGTGCAGGTACATGCCCTTCTGCCGACGTATATCGGCGTGAGCAAGCGGTTAAGGAATATCCAGAGCTCCCGCTGTTGCTATTGATACTCAAAAACATAAAGCGAAAGAAACTTTCATGGTGTAGTATGTTGATAATATATAGATTTAATAAAGGAATACGTTTGCACTTACAAGAGATTGGTCATCTATCAGCAAAAATGGTACACATTCAGCTTGCCAGAGTTGCGGTATCTCCGTCAGTCTCGCTATACTTCCTATATCATGCACCCATCCACCGTCTCGAAAGAAACAAACGTGATGACGTCACCATCAGAGGCTCCACCCTACATGTTTCATCATCAATAGGACGTCGTCTGGGGATTGGCCAGATGAAACTGTAATCACGTAAGGTGGTTAAATACTCATCCAGCGCCATTTTGACTATTGGCAACTGTAGGTTTAGTGAATGGAAAACCGGCACCGCCATTTTAGCTGCTGGCCGCAAATAGGGCAAAATAAAAAATAGGAAGTGACAAGGATAATTAAGATGGAGAGAAACCCGCTATCTAGTGGAGAATTAGGAATTAGTTCAAAGAGTAGCAAATTCATTATAGACAATGGGGGAATGTTATTCAGACATGTGAAGTCTTCAGACACAGGAAGAAAGGAAACTTCAGAGAATCGCAAACTCTGCAAATTCGACATTTAACAAAAACATTGAGTACTAAAAAGATGACCATAATTAAAAACAATATTAATAACAATACATTTTAGCATAAAAGTTATAATATTGAAAATTTAAATATTGAATAAAAAGTTGAATTAAAAGAAAGAAAGGAAAAAAACCAATCCTCATTTAAGAATTACTGATGAAACAGTTAATGTCCCAATTGACATTTAAGCCAAAGGGCACATAAAATTGCATATCAAAAATCCATCTTGTTTCAAGTTTTGAGATGGATCTAACCATGTTGGTCCCCCTCCAATGAGGTTGAATTTTATCAAGGGTCAAAAATGTAGTTCCCTTAAGTTTCCTTTAATGGTATTTGTCATATTGTCTTGATAAATTGTGTTTTTTAAAATCTCGCTTGATGTTCCCCACATGCTCAGCCAACCGCACATGCAATTCCCTTTTAGTACGTCCAATGTACTGCTTAGAACAAGGACATTGTATCATGTAGACTACAAATCGGGACGAGCAAGTGATGAAGGATTCAATGTTATAAGACCTATTTGTCACTGAGTATTGGAAGGTCTCACATTTCCGCCCTCTGAAAGAATTTATTTGACAAATATTACATTTACGACATTGAAAAAAACCTTTCATTGAAAAAATGAAAGAGTTTTTGGAGGCTTGTTCACATTTGGAGCTATATATTGTCTAAGAGAGAGATCTCCTCTATAGATTAGTATAGGAAGGTCAGGGATAACTGAGCCAAGTACCTTGTCATACCTTGTTTGAATATCTGGTAATCATGGACCATCCAAATGTGTTGTTTGGTTTGTAACGATTAACCGGTAAAGAGTTAGTTGCTCTAATTCTATTAGGCATACCATACCTATCCATACCAGCAACGATAGTAATAGTTTCATCAATTTCTTTTCAAGATATCCTTTAGCGAGCAATCTCTGTTTCAGAATAGATGCTTTCTGATAATAATCCACAATTTCTGTACAGTTATGCCTAATACGCTGGAATTGTCCTTTGGGTGCTGCAACTAGCCATGATTTATGGTGGCAGCTAGATAGAGGAATATACGCATTCCGATTGGTCTTTTTGAAATATGTGCTAGTAATAAGTCGCCCATCTTTAACAGTAATATTTAGATCCAGAAAATGAATCTGGGTATAGCTAGCTTCATATTGCAAAGGATACCCCTATTATTTTCATTTAAATTCCTGCTACATAGGAATTTATGGACTTTACCTGTGATGGGACTTTGCATTAGTTTTCTTTTTTCACTTTTTTCTTTTCACTTTGGCATTTTTTATATATATATTTTATATTTATATATTTATTCAATATTGTTTGATTGTATGAATTCATTTAGTGCCGCATCCTTTTTGATATATACACTTTGGTTGGAGTTTCTGTACTGGACTTTTTGATGTTGGCAGCTTATTTAGTATTATAATTCTACTTAAAATTTTCCCTTATTTATTTATAGCGCAGCGTTATCCTTAGGGCTTCACATTTTTCTATACATATAACCAGCTACTAGACGTTGCTGCTGAAACAGTCCATCATGGACATTTTTGATTTTAGATCTCAACACAACATAAATGTTGATGGAGTCTTTGATGGTAATACGGAACAACCTGATGAGATATGCAGGTTGTTTCTAATGCCCCGTACACACGGTCGGATTTTCCGACGGAAAATGTGTGATAGGACCTTGTTGTCGGAAATTCCGACCGTGTGTAGGCTCCATCACACATTTTCCATCTGATTTTCCGACACACAAAGTTTGAGAGCAGGCTATAAAATTTTCCGACAACAAAATCCGTTGTCGGAATTTCCGATCGTGTGTACACAAATCCGACGTACAAAGTTCCACGCATGCTCAGAGTAAATAAAGAGATGAAAGCTATTGGCTACTGCCCCGTTTAGAGTCCCGACGTACGTGTTTTACGTCACCGCGTTCAAAACGATTGGATTTTCCGACAACTTTGTGTGACCGTGTGTATGCAAGACAAGTTTGAGCCAACATCCATCTGAAAAAATCCTAGGATTTTGTTGTCGGAATGTCCGATCAATGTCCGACCGTGTGTACGGGGCATTAGACTTAAAGATCTTTTAATATCTGAACTTCATACTAGCTGGGATGTGGCCTATCTTGAACATTATGTTAAAAAGAAAATGGTACCCCGGAGTATGAGGTGGGAGGGGAACCCACAAAAGGGTGAAACTGATTTAGAGGGTTGGTTTATATATTTTAATGAAACTGGTATTAAGTTTCTTCAATTCCTTATAGGTAAAAAACTATTGAAACTTAAGGTATTGAATGATGAAATTATTTTAGTTAAAGATAAATTAATTTCGTTCAAGGATCAGGAAATTTATAAACAAAAATCTGATCTATTACGGCAATGTTTGGAGAAGGAGGATAATGATCAAAAATCCAAAAAAAAGAAAAAATACAATTGTGATTTTGCTGATTATTCAATTAAAGTTGTTTTTAAATGGAAAATTAAAATTGATGAAAATGTGGAGGGTGAGAGAGCTAATGTTAATGTGGCTATCTCATCCAAACCTCCTTCTACCACATTTCCTAATACTACTATACCACCTTCATTTCAAAATAGGGTGAGTGATAGGAACACCCCAAGGAGCTTTTCCCCTAGAAACAATAGAGGGAATTCTAGCCTTCCCAAACAGAATCCTAATAGGAATCAAAGTAACACCCGCCAACAAGGTGCCCTTTATCAAAACTATCAAAAAGGAACTCCTTATCAGACTCATCAGAAGGGCCCTGCTCGTAGTAATAATTTTAAAGGTAATTATCCACCACGTAGAGCATCATATAAGCAAAATCCTACCCATATGAATCAATGGGAGCATAGGGGAGACCCTAGGGTCTGGCTATCAGGGAGATAGATTTGAAGATAATCAAGTTATCATGAGACACCCTAATCAATATAGTGACTATGCCATATCACAAAGCGAAAACTATCATGACTCCCCTTTTGAGGATATGGATGAAGGTCAGTCTATTTTTTTTCCTCATGGGCAACAACAGAGCAAAAAGGGGTCACGAAGAAAGAGAGGCATTAGAGGGGGGAGGAGGGTCAGAGCCAAAAAAAAGAAAACAGTAGATATCAGTGGGGGTTTTAATTTGAATTCAGCTCAATTAACTCAAGGGGAACAAAGAGTTCTTAGGGTTTAAAATTTGCTCCCCCACATAGACTCAACAAATTTGAAACTTTTATCGATGTGCACAAATTTATTTGTAAAATGAATATCAAAAGACATTTTATTCTGAATCCGATCGGTAATAGTAGTCAAATTATCCGTAATTCCTCTCTTCAATCTAAAACTAATGTCACGACTAATCTCGTGCCCCAGACTACTACAGGGGGTGATGTCAGTGTTCAAATTCATCATACCAATATTTCCAACGCTTCTCTGTTCAATCCCCCTGGATTTGTTGCCCCTTCGGTGCAGGTATTTAAAGACCTGATACTGAAGGATTTAGTGGCATTAAAAATCCCTAGGATTAGAAACACTAATGAACTTCAATCGAATCTCAAACAGATTTGTGAACGTAATGAAATATTCAGATTGTAATTTTAGACAAATCCCAATATAAAGAAGAGATGAATAGAATACTATTTAATCGAGTAACTTACACACCTTCGGCTTCTAACCCTACAGTAAAATTTAGGAAAGATCTCTCCAATTTGATTTATTACTGTTTCCAAGAAGGGGTTTTAAATAAGAAAGAAAAAGCTTATCTCATACCCATTGTGCCGAGAGTACCAGTCATATATTACCTGCCCAAGATTCATAAAAATCTTACTAAACCACCTGGTAGCCCTATTATTAGTGGCATAGACTCTGTGACAGCAAAAATAGGGAGGTATGTGGACAATTTTCTCCAACCCTTAGTTGTTGGGACTCCCTCGTATCTATGGGATACAACACGAGTTATAAACCTGTTAGATGGTTGCGAGTGGAGAGAGGGCTGCATTCTGGCAACAGCAGATGTAGCCTCCCTTTACACCATCATATCCCATCAACAAGGTTTTGAAGCAGTGAATTTCTATCTTGAACAAGATGAGTCTGTCTTTAGTACAGAAGAATTTTGTTATGGAGCTTTTACGTTTTGCAACAAGCCACAATTATTTTTGGTTTAAGGGTGATTTTTTCTTGCAAACTTGTGGCATTGCTATGGGTGTCAAATTTGCGCCCAGCCTAGAAAACCTATTTATGGCCCGTTGGGAGCAAGAATGTATTGATAGCGATCGTCCCAGAGAGTTGCACCTCTGGAGAAGATATATTGACGATGTGTTTGCCCTCACTTGAGGCCTTTTTTCTCAAATTAAATGAAAATAATAGAGGTATCTCTTTGCAATATGAATCTAGCTATACCCAGATTCATTTTCTGGATATAAATATTACTGTCAAAGATGGGCGACTTATTACTAGCACATATTTCAAAGAGACCAATCGAAATGCGTATATTCCTCTATGTAGCTGCCACCATAAATCATGGCTAGCTGCAGTACTCAAAGGACAATTCCAGTGTATTAGGCGTAACTGTACAGAAATTGTGGATTATTATCAGCAAGCATCTATTCTGAATCAGAAATTCCTCACTAAAGGATATCTTGAAAAAGAAATTGATGAAAATATTACTATCGTTGATGGTATGGATAGATATCCTATGCTTAAAAGGATTAGAGCAACTAACTCTTTACCGGTTAATCACTACGAACCAAACAACAAATTTGGATGGTCCATGATTACCAGGTATTCAAACCAACATTTTTCTATTAAAAAAATTCTCAATAAGTATTGGGATATACTGAAAAATGACAAGGTACTTGGCTCAGTTATCCCTGACTGTCCTATACTAATCTTTAGAGGAGCTCCCTCTCTTAGACAAAATATAGCTCCAAATGTGATCGATCCTCCAAAAACTCTTTCATTTTTTCAATCAATGAAAGGTTTTTTTCAATGTAATATTTGTCAAATAAATTCTTTCAGAGGGCGGAAATGTAAGAACTTCCAATCCTCAGCGACAAATAGGTCTTAAAACATCAAATCCTTCATCTCTTGCTTGTCCCGATTTGAAGTCTACATGATACAATGTCCTTATTCAAGCAGTACATTGAACGTACTAAAAGGGAATTGCATGTGCGGTTGGCTGAGCATGTGGGGAACATCAAGCGAGGTTTTAAAAAACACAATTTGTCAAGACAATATGACAAATACCAATACAGGAAACTTAAGGGAACTTAAGGGAACTATATTTTTGGCCCTTGATAAAATTCAACCTCATTGGAGGGGGACCAACATGGTTAGATCCATCTCAAAACTTGAAACAAGATGGATTTTTGATATGCGATTTGATGTGCCCTTTGGTTTAAATGTCGATTGGGGAATTAACTGTTTCATCAGTAATTCTTAAATGAGGATTGGCTTTTTTCCTTTCTTTTAATTCAACTTTTAATTCAATATTTTAATTTTCAATATTATAACTTTTATGATAAAATGTATTGTTATTAATATTGTTTTTAATTATGGTCATCTTTTTAGTACTCAATGTTTTTGTTAAATGTCGAATTTGCGGAGTTTGCGATTCTCTGAGGTTTCCTTTCTTCCTGTGTCTGAAGACTTCACATGTCTGAATAACATCCCCCCATTGTCTATAATGAATTAATGAATTTACTACTCTTTGAACTAATTCCTAATTCTCTACTAGATGGCGGGTTTTCCTCCATCTTAATTAGCTTTGTTACTTCCTATTTTTTATTTTGCCCTATTTGTGGCCAGCAGCTAAAATGGTGGTGCCGGTTTTCTATTCACTAAAAATGCAGTTGCCAGTAGTCAAAATGGCGCTGGATGAGTATTTAATCACCTTATGTGATGACAGTTTCATCTGGCTAATCCCCAGACGACATCCTATTGATGACGAAACGCGTAGGTTGAAGCCCCTGACGTCATCACGTTTGTTTCTTTCGAGATGGTGGATGGGCGCATGATATAGGAAGTAAAGCGAGACTGATGGTGATACCACAACTCTGGCAATTGGTACCGTTTTTGCTGATAGATGGCCAATCTCTTGTAAGTGCAAACTTATTCCTTTATTAAATCTATATTTTATCAACATACTACACCATGGAAGTTTCTTTCGTTTTATGTTTTTGAGTATCAATAGCAACAGTGGGAGCTCTGGATATTCCTTAAGGTTTAAGGGAGACCTTACTTCCTTATGCTGGGCAAGACTGCTGTTGCGGTCATTGCTTTCTGGTAAGCAGGTTATTCAAACACCTTGGGTGGAGATCTGCATGCGCTTTGTTTTGTTTGAAGAGTTTGTCATGATTTTCTTCTTACAACTTATGTTTGCCTATTTGGATGGACACTGCTACATAGGAATTTATGGACTTTACCTGGCATGGGACTTTTCTTTAGTTTTCTTTTTTCACTTTTTTCTTTTCACTTTGGCATTTTTTATATATATATTATATATATACACTTTGGTTGGAGTTTCTGTACTGGACTTTTTGATGTTGGCAGCTTATTTAGTATTATAATTCTACTTAAAATTTTCACTTATTTGTTTATAGCGCAGCGTTAGCCTTAGGGCTTCACATTTTTCTATACATATAACTAGCTACTAGATGTTGCTGCTGAAACAGTCCATCATGGTCATTTTTTATTTTAGATCTCAACACAACATAAGTGTTGATGGTAATACGGAACAACCTGATGAGATATGCGGGTTGTTTCTTAGACTTAAAAATCTTTTAATACCTGAACTTCATACTAGCTGGGATGTGGCCTATCTTGAACATTATGTTAAAAAGAAAATGGTACCCCGGAGTTTGAGGTGGGAGGTGAACCCACAAAAGGCTGAAACTGATTGGGAGGGTTGGTTTATATATTTTAATGAAACTGGTATTAAGATTCTTCAATTCCTTATAGGTAAAAAAAAGCAATTGAAACTTAAGGTATTGAATGATGAAAATATTTTAGTTAAAGATAAATTAATTCTGTTCAAGGATCAGGAAATTTATAAACAAAAATCTGATCTATTACGGCAATGTTTGGAGAAGGAGGATAATGATCAAAAATAGAAAAAAAAAGAAAAAATACAATCGTGATTTTTCTGATTATTCAAATAAAGTTGTTTTTAAATGGCAAATTAAAATTGATGAAAATGTGGTGGGTGAGAGAGCTAATGTTAATGTGGCTAGTTATAATAGTTTTCTTTTTTCTTTTCACTTTGGCATGTATATATATATTTTATATTTACATATTTATTCAATATTGTTTATGAATTAATTTAGCGCTGCATCCTTTTTATATACACTTTGGTTGGAGTTTCTGTACTGAACTTTTTGATGTTGGCAGCTTATTTAGTATTATAATTTTACTTAAAATTTTCACTTATTTGTTTATAGCGCAGCATTAGCCTTAGGGCTTAACATTTTTTCTATAGGGATCTACTGCTCCCTGTCATCGGGAGCAGTGATCTCTGTCATGTTGTAGTGAGCCCATCCCCCCCACAGTTAGAATCACTCCCTAGGACACACTTAGCCCCTTGATCGCCCCCTAGTGTTTAACCCTGTCCCTGCCAGTGTCATTTACACAGTAATCAGTACTAATAAAAAAAAAATAATAATAAAAATGCCATAAATCTATCCCCTATTTTGTAGACGCTATAACTTTTGCGCAAAGCAATCAATATAAGCGTATTGTGATTTTTTTTACCAAAAATATGTAGAAGAATACATACCGGCCTAAACTGAGAAAGAAATTCGTTTTTTTATATATTTTTGGGGGATATTTATTATAGCAAAAAGTAAAAAAATATTGCTTTTTTTTCAAAATTGTTGGTCTTTTTTTGTTTATAGCTCAAAAAATAAAAACTGCAGAGGTGATCAAATACCACCAAAAGAAAGCTCTATTTGTGGTAGAAAAAGGACGTCAATTTTGTTTGGGTGCAATGACACACGACCGCGCAATTGTCAGTTAAAGCGACGCAGTGCTGTATCGCAAAAAGTGCTTCTGGGTCTGAAGTGGTTAATACAAGTGTCCATGTAATCTAACTTAATGTAAGTATGTAGAAAAAATAAATAAATAATAATAAGTGTGTTTTTTAGAGTATTTAGAATACCTCTTCACTGGAAATATTTTAGTATAATTAGAATTATATTGATTAGTCCCATTGCATGAAATTGATAGAGTTAATCTGATGCATATCACAGATTAAGAAAATCATATAATTCAGTTCATCTTGTCCTACGGGCATACAATATAGAGAGGATAGAACTTTTATTATTTGAAGGATTAGTTAAATCTAATAAAAGATAACCCAGTCCTTTAAACTTATCACAATTGCGCACAGTTCGTGGTCTTTTGTACCTTGACATAGGCATTTAGGATTAAGAGACTCTAAGGAACTCTGGCTGCTTCAAGCAGTGATGGGTAAATCCAGTCACACCATCACATTGCCTAAACTGTCATTAAGCTACTAAATATCTGACAAAAGTAATCCCACAGAAACACACTATTGTTAAGCACTCACTATTTGCAATTCATCCACATCATTATATTTGCAGCTAACATAATATGTTAAACTTTGGTAATAGTAGGAATGACATATTTGCTGGAGTCATATGTTTGATACAAGACACTGTGCCAGTAAAGCTATAACAAATCTTGGGAGGTACTATCACTAATAGAAAAAGAACCCTACATGCCATAGACTTCTCAGATTTGACAGAAATGATTTACCTTTAGATGACTTCATTAAGGTAGGTGATTTACTAAAAGTAATTAGACTCTTTACTTGGCAAAGGAAAGTTGGGGCAGGGCTGGGCTGCAGCTCCGTGTCTGAATGAACACAGGGAGCTGTGACTCGGTTTGGGTGCCCCCATAGCAAGTTGCTTTCTGTGGGGGCACTCAACAGGAGGGAGGGGCCAGGAGCACAGAAGAGGCACTCAAGAAGAGGAGGATTTGGGCTGCTCTATGCAAATCCACTGCACAGAGGAGGTAAGTATAACATGTTTATAATTGTTATAGAAAAAAAACAAAAAAAAAACAAGATTTTACAAACACTTTATATCTACAACATAATGGAATATGAACCAGTTTGCTCCCATATAACAGTTGAAACTTTTCTCTCCCCAGCCTTTACAAAAAAACTGGTTTAAATGTGACATACAACAGTCTGGTCTGGTGGCATAGGCAATATACTGTACAAAGGCATTTTTTGGCACTCACTTTAGCTTATATGCAATGTAAACTAATCTCTACAAGGTGCTCTAGATTGCATCTTAGGGCCTGTTCAAACCAACCTGGCCCCCAATGCTGACTTAAACACATGTGTGTTGCATTAGGGAAGCCTATTTGAATAGGGTGCCCAACACACCACAACAGATCAGAATAAATGCATATAGCAGTGCTTTGTGCACTGGTCCAAATGATTTGGTGGAGGGGGGATTATGTGTGGGGTTGTTTTTCAGGGGTTGGGCTTGGCCCCTTAGTTCCAATGAAGAGAACTCTTAGGACATCAGCATACCAAGACATTTTGAACAATTTAATGCTCCCAACTTTGTAGGAACAGTTTGAGGATGGCCCCTTCCTGTTTCAACATGACTGCGCACCAGTGCACAAAGCAAGATCCATACAGACATGGATGAGTGAGTTTGGGGTGGAGGAACTTGACTGACCTCAACCCCATAGAACACATGTGGAATTATTTAGTGCGGAGACTGTGAGCCAGACCTTCTCATCCACATCAGTGCCTGATCTCACAAATGCCAGTCACGTGCAAGGAAAATTAAACAAAATTATTTTTGCTTGCACATGATTAGTTGATGGACATCAGCAGTGCTTCACCTCATTCAATAAACAAAAGAAAAAATCCTTTGCAGTGAATAGGCTATCAACCTCTGTACTTCTCTGGAGAAAAATACTTAAAGCGTTTGTTAACCCCCCAAAAAAATGGATCCTGCTCATTTAACCACTTAAGGACTGGAAGGATTTGCTCCCTTAGGCTCGGTTCACACAGGGACAACACGATTTCAGCGCGACTTTGTACGTCGACTTCAACGCGGCTTCAACGCGACTTCAGCGCGACTTCAGCGCGACTTTAGCAAATTACAACGCGACTTCAAGTCGCCTCCAGGACAGGCGACTTTGGCTGTGGCCAATCACAGGACAATCTGCTCTCTGGGAGGGGTTTGCCTGGGCAAACAAATTTTTTTGCCTGCAAAGTCGCTTGACTGTAGAGAGAGATCCGACTTGGAGGCGACTTCCATTGATTTCTATGGTACAGGTCGCCTACCAAGTCGGATCCAAGTAGTACAGGGAGGCTCGGTTCACACAGGGGCAACACGATTTCAGCGCGACTTTGTACGGCGACTTCAACGCGGCTTCAACGCGACTTCAGCAAATTACAACGCGACTTCAAGTCGCCTCCAGGACAGGCGACTTTGGCTGTGGCCAATCACAGGACAATCTGCTCTCTGGGAGGGAGGGGTTTGCCTGGGCAAACTAAATTTTTTGCCTGCAAAGTCGCTTGACTGTAGAGAGAGATCCGACTTGGAGGCGACTTCCATTGATTTCTATGGTACAGGTCGCCTACCAAGTCGGATCCAAGTAGTACAGGGAGTACGCTCTGAAGTCCGAGCGACTTCAGTAGTGTCTATTAAGACGCTCCCTCTCACTGTCATGTGAATCTCTTTCTGGGGCGACTTGGGGCGACTTGAGGGGCGACAAGTCGGATCCCAAGTCGTCCCAGTGTGAACCGAGCCTTAGTGACCAAGCCATTTTTTGCAATATGGCACTGTGTGTGTGTGCAAATTGAGCTTTCTTTTGGTGGTATTTGATCACCTCTGCGGTTTTAATTTTTTTGCATTATAAACAAAAAAAACGACAATTTTGAAAAAAAAAAACAATATTTTTTACTTTTTGATATAATAAATGTCCAAAAAAAAATTTCTTCATCAGTTTAGGCCAATATATATTATTCTACATATTTTTGATAAAAAAATTGCAATAAGCATATATTTATTGGTTTGCGCAAAAGTTATAGCGTCTACAAAATAGGGGATAGATTTATGGCATTTCTATTATTATTATTTTTTTTTACTAGTAATGGCGGCAATCTGCGATTTTTGCAAATAGTGAGTAAAAACCAAGCGCTGATGTGGATAAATTTGAATATATACAAATAAAATAAATGTGCGTAAAAAATGAAATAAAAATATTGTGAGTGTCGTGATTGGATCAATAAAATTAAGCTGCTATCAATGCAAGGTGATCAGAACCCCAAAAGGTATAAAACATAAAATGTAAAATTGATGCGCTCTTCTCAAAATTGATCCTTGAGAAAGTCACGTGTCAGTGACGCAACGTGTGGGAGGAGCTTAGGACGTTCATTGCTGCATGACACATCAAGCTGAATAGCAGCGGTTTCTCTATGGGAAGCCTCGTCCACAGCGGCTGACTGCAATCTGCATACCTGAATGCCTTTAGTATACCGGGCGCATGTGAGTGTATCTCTTAAAAACACAGTGAATCAATTAATTTTATTAACCACTTGAGCCCCGGACCATTATGCTGCCTAAGGACCAGAGGTCTTTTTCCAATTTGGCACTGCGTCGCTTTAACTGCTAATTGTGCGGTCATGCAATGCTGTACCCAAACGAAATTTGTGTCCTTTTCTTCCCACAAATAGAGCTTTCTTTTGATGGCATTTGATCACCACTGCGGTTTTTATTTTTTGCGCTATAAACGGAAAAAGACCGAAAATTTTGAAAAAAATTTATATTTTCTACTTTTTGTTATAAAAAAAATCCAATAAACTCAATTTTAGTCATACATTTAGGCCAAAATGTATTCGGCCACATGTCTTTGGTAAAAAAAAATGTCAATAAGCATATATTTATTGGTTTGCGCAAAAGTTATAGCATCTACAAACTAGGGTACATTTTCTGGAATTTACACAGCTTTTAGTTTATGACTGCCTATGTCATTTCTTGAGATGCTAAAATGGCAGGGCAGTACAAAACCCCCCAAATGACCCCATTTTGGAAAGTAGACACCCCAAGGAAATTGCTGAGAGGCATGTTGAACCCATTGAATATTTATTTTTTTTGTCCCAAGTGATTGAATAATGACAAAAAAAAAAAATATTTACAAAAAGTTGTCACTAAATGATATATTGCTCACACAGGCCATGGGCCTATGTGGAATTGCACCCCAAAATACATTCAGCTGCTTCTTCTGAGTATGCGGATACCACATGTGTGGGACTTTTTGGGAGTCTAGCCGCGTATGGGGCCCCGAAAACCAATCACCGCCTTCAGGATTTCTAAGGGTGTAAATTTTTGATTTCACTCTTCACTGCCTATCACAGTTTCGGAGGCCATGGAATGCCCAGGTCGCACAAAACCCCCCCAAATGACCCCATTTTGGAAAGTAGACACCCCGTGCTATTTGCTGAGAGGCATGGTGAGTATTTTGCAGCTCTCATTTGTTTTTGAAAATGAAGAAAGACAAGAAAAAACATTTTTTTTTTCTTTTTTTAATTTTCAAAACTTTGTGACAAAAAGTGAGGTCTGCAAAATACTCACTATACCTCTCAGCAAATAGCTTTGGGTGTCTACTTTCCAAAATGGGCTCATTTGGGGGGGTTTTGTGCCACCTGGGCATTCCATGGCCTCCGAAACTGTGATAGGCAGTGAAGAGTGAAATCAAAAATTCACGCCCTTAGAAAGCCTGAAGGCGGTGCTTGGTTTTCAGGGTCCCGTACGCGGCTAGGCTCCCAAAAAGTCTCACACATGTGGTATCCCCGTACTCAGGAGAAGCAGCAAAATGTATTTTGGGGTGTAATTTCACATATTCCCATGGCATGTTTGAGCAATATATCATTTAGTGACAACTTTGTGCAAAAAAAAAAAAATTGTCTCTTTCCCGCAACTTGTGTCGCAATATAAAATATTCCATGGACTCGACATGCCTCTCAGCAAATAGCTTGGGGTGTCTACTTTCCAAAATGGGGTCATTTGGGGGGGTTTTGAACTGTCCTGGCATTTTATGCACAACATTTAGAAGCTTATGTCACACATCACCCACTCTTCTAACCACTTGAAGACAAAGCCCTTTCTGACACTTTTTGTTTACATGAAAAAGTTATTTTTTTTTTGCAAGAAAATTACTTTGAACCCCCAAACATTATATATTTTTTTAAAGCAAAATACCCTACAGAATAAAATGGTGGGTGTTTTATTTATTTTTTTCACACGGTATTTGCGCATCGATTTTTCAAACGCATTTTTTGGGGAAAAAACACACTTTTTTAATTTTTAATGCACTAAAACACACTATATTGCCCAAATGTTTGATGAAATAAAAAAGATGATCTTAGGCCGAGTACATGGATACCAAACATGACATGCTTTAAAATTGCGCACAAACGTGCAGTGGCAACAAAATAAATACATTTTTAAAAGCCTTTAAAAGCCTTTACAGGTTACCACTTTAGATTTACAGAGGAGGTCTACTGCAAAAATTACTGCCCTCGATCTGACCTTCGCGGTGATACCTCACATGCATGGTGCAATTGCTGTTTATGTTTGATGACAGACCGCCGCTTGCGTTCGCCTTAGCGCGAGAGCAGGGGGCGACAGGGGTGCTTTTTTTTTTTCTTTATTATTTTTTTTCTTTTTATCTTATTTTTAAACTGTTCCTTTCATTTTTTTTTAATCATTTTTATTGTTATCTCAGGGAATGTAAATATCCCCTATGATAGCAATAGGTAGTGACAGGTACTCTTTTTTGAAAAAATTGGGGTCTATTAGACCCTAGATCTCTCCTCTGCCCTCAAAGCATCTGACCACACCAAGATCGGTGTGATAAAATGCTTCCCCAATTTCCCAATGGCGCTATTTACATCCGGCGAAATCTAAGTCATAAAATGCTCGTAGCTTCCGGTTTCTTAGGCCATAGAGATGTTTGGAGCCACTCTGGTCTCTGATCAGCTCTATGGTCAGCTGGCTGAATCACTGGCTGCATTCTCAGGTTCCCTGTTGAGACAGGAGAGCCAGAGAAAAACACGGAAGACGGTGGGGGGGGGGGCATTCCCTCCCACGGCTTGTAAAAGCAGTCTAGAGGCTAATTAGCCGCTAGGATTGCTTTTACATGAAAGCCGACCACTGGCTGAAAAGAATGATACCAAGATGATATCTAAACCTGCAGGCATCATTCTGGTATAACCGCTCAAAGTCGTGAATGGCGTACCTGAAGACAAAAAAATGGTTAACAATAAAGCACAGTAAACGGTAAAGTATAAAAAATTGCATACCTGAAAAACAAACATGACAAAACAGAATAAAAATAAAACATTGCAGAATAGAATACAGTAAAAAAGAGCAGAACAATAGAGAGAGAGAGAGAACAATAAAATGACAACTATTTTTTTTATTTTATATATATATTTTTTTTTTTACACTTTTTTTGTAACTAACTTTTTTTTAGACCTCTCTGCTGCCTTTGACACAGTTGACCACCTGCTGCTCCTCAGCAAATTACACTCCCTTGGCCTCCGTGATTCTGCATTATCCTGGTTCTCCTCCTACCTATCTCAGCGCACTTTCAGCGTCACTTACAACTCCATCTCCTCCGCTCCCCTTCCTTTTTCTGTTGGGGTACCCCAAGGCTCTGTCCTTGGGCCTCTCCTTTTCTCACTCTATACCTCTTCCCTGGGCCAGTTGATCACCTCCCATGGCTTCCAATACCATCTCTATGCCGATGACACACAGATCTATCTCTCCACTCCCCAACTCACCCCCACTATCTCCTCACGGATCTCAAACTTGCTGAATGACATATCGGTATGGATGTCACACCACTTCCTCAAACTTAATCTTTCTAAAACTGAGCTTGTTATATTTCCTCCTTCACGGTCCCCCTCCTGTGACTTCACCATTAATATCAACAACACAACCATTGGTCCCTCCACACATGCCAGAGTCCTGGGTGTAATCCTTGACTCTGACCTCTCCTTCAGCCCCCATATCCAATCACTGGCTAAATCCTGCCGCCTTAACCTCCGCAACATCTCCAAAATTCGACCCTTCCTGACTAATGACACTACAAAACAACTTATTCACTCCTTGATTATTTCCCGCCTCGACTATTGCAACTCTCTCCTTAATGGCCTACCCTTAAGCAGGCTATCCCCCCTTCAGTCTATTATGAATGCTGCTGCTAGACTAATACACCTCACTAATCGATCCGTGACTGCTGCTCCTCTCTGCCAATCCCTTCACTGGCTTCCCCTACCCCACCGTGTAAAATTCAAAATGCTAACCATAACATACAAGGCCATTCACAACATCGCCCCCACCTACATCACCAACCTCATCTGCAGATATCGCCCAAATCGCCCCCTCCGCTCCTCCCAGGACCTCCTGCTCTCTAGGTCCCTTGTTACCTCCTCCCATGCTCGCCTTCAGGACTTCGCCAGAGCCTCTCCCATCCTCTGCAATTCCCTGCCCCAGTATGTCCGATCAGCCCCTACCCTGTCCACCTTTAGGAGATCCTTGAAAACTCATTTATTCAGGGAAGCCTATCCCACACCCACATAACTGTCCCTGAGCCACCCCCATCAAATCATTCTTTGCAGCTATTACCTTTTGTACCACCACCCCCTCCCTTTAGAATGTAAGCTCTACGAGCAGGGCCCTCCTGTACCTTTTGTATTGAACTGTACTGTAATTGTGTTGTCCCCCTTATACATTGTAAAGCGCTGAGTAAACTGTTGGCGCTATATAAATCTCGTATAATAATAATAATAATAATAAGAGCCCTTTCACACTGGGGCGGGGGGCGGCGTCGGCGGTAAAACGCCGCCATTATTAGCGGCGTTTTACCGTCGGTATTCGGCCGCTAGTGGGGCGGTTTTACCCCCGCTAGCGGCCGAGAAAGGGTTAAATACCACCGCAAAGCGCCTCTACAGAGGCGCTTTGCCGGCGGTATAGCCGCACCGTCCCAATGATTTCAATGGGCAAGAGCGGTAAAGGAGCGGTGTACACACCGCTCCAAAGATGCTGCTGGCAGGACTTTTTTCACCGTCCTGCCAGCGCATCGCTCCAGTGTGAAATCCCTCGGGGCTTTCACACTGGATACACAGCAGCGGCACTTTCGGGTCAGTTTGCAGGCGCTATTATTAGTGTGAAAGGGCTCTAACTGTAACCGGTACCATGTTCGGGTCTCTCAAAATGCGATGGCATCTTGGGAGACCCTGTGAAAGTGTGTCCTAGTCTGTGCAATGCTGTACCCTACGCTAATACTCAACTAGTGAATGGTAGCGTTCAAAACATTCACCAATGCAAAAACCAGGATTGTCAGGACAGGAGGGACAATAATAGCAGGTGTCACGCCTATATCCGCGCTTGCTGCAGACACGACATCTATTTTGGGGGGGTTCGTTGGGTAGGGGTACTCGGGAGGACATAAAGAAAATGCCTCTCATGCAGCTGACTGCATTTGGTTAGGGATGTGAATGGGGGAAGTACGGGCGCTGCAGAAGTGGTGGGTTCCCAATTAGGATTGGCGAATGCAGCAGGAAGGGCACTATGGGCACGACGGGCCTGTGTTTGTCTTTTTGGTGGCAGCGGGACACTACTTCTGCTTGCCACCTCACCAGCTTGAACTGCACTTATGGGACTCGCCACGTCACTGCAGTGCGGGTTTGACTACGACCGGGGTGTACTAGGCCACTGTTGCTTGCCAGTTCAATAAAAAGCTACCAAAAAAACTGTTAGCGATCGCAGGGATCAGGCCTGACTCTGCGAACGCTGCAGTTATGCGTTTAGTGTTTTGTAAGTGACAGTGATCGATCGATACTGCACTTGGGTGGGCTGGGCTGGGCCGGGCGCAGGGGCAAAACGCAGGTGCTAGCAGGTATCTAGGCTGATCCCACTAACACTGCGTTTTTGGGTGTTAGTGGTACTGGCGCTAACCTGACGCTGCTTGGGGCTGGTGCTTGCCAGTTCACCAAAAAAACTGTTAGCGATCGCAGGGATCAGGCCTGACTCTGCGAACGCTGCAGTTATGCATTTAGTGTTTTGTAAGTGACAGTGATCGATCGATACTGCACTTGGGTGGGCTGGGCTGGGCCGGGCGGAGGGGCAAAACGCAGGTGCTAGCAGGTATCTGGGCTGATCCCGCTAACACTGCGTTTTTGGGAACCCTAAACTGCTGGGGATGCTAGTATAGTAGTTCAGATATTGATCCGTTCAGATACTATACCACTAAGGGAGGTGTACGGTGCGTGCGTGGGTGTTAGCGGTACTGGCGCTAATCTGACGCTGCCTGGGGCGATGCATATCGCCGCCGGGCGATCAGGGGGCTAAACCTTTATTCGGTAATAAACGGCGGGTGCCCTGACACTATAAAAATAAACGAACTAACCAGCGTCACCCGTAACACTTATACAGTGATCAGTGGTGAAAGGGTTAACTAGGGGGCAATCAAGGGGTTAAAACATTTATTAGATAGTATATGGGGGTCCCTGACGCTATAAAACGCTGACGGTGAACCTAAATATTTACTTCCCTAACTAGCGTCACCAGCGACACTAATACAGCGATCAGAAAAATGATCGCTTAGCGACACTGGTGACGGGGGGTGATCAAGGGGTTAAAACTTTATTAGGGGGGGTTAGGGGGGTATCCTAGACCTAAAGGGGGCTAACCCTAACTGTCCTAACACTGTAACTGTCACAAACTGACACCATGCAGTAATCAGAAAAAAAAAAACTGCTTGGTGTCAGTTTGTGATGGGGGGGGGGGTGATCGGGGGCGATCAGGGGGGGGGATCGGGGTGTTTTGTGTGCCTGGCATGTTCTACTGTGTGTGTGTGTGTGTTGTGCACTCACATTACAGTCTTCTCTCCTCGGCGCCGGAACGGAAAATACCGAGCCGAGGAGAGATGACATCATTTCCTTTGCTGCTGTTTAACATACAGCAGCAAAGGAATGTTCCCATTGGCCGGTGGCGATCGCGAGGGGGGGCCACGAACGGATGGCCTCCCCCTCACCTCCGATCGCCGGGGAACAAAACAGGACCATATAGAGAAAATGGTAAAAGAAACTGCGCTAAAAACCAAGTGCTAAAATAAAATACAGTGAAAAGCAGCAATCCTCACAAAAACATCAATTGTAAAAAAGCATAAAGAAAATAAGAGGTTGCGCTAATGCTAGTGGAACACAATAAATAATTTGCAGTGAAGAAAAAATTCATATGGGAATTATAAATAAATCAATGTGCAGAACTTTAGTAGTGAAGAAAAAAAGTCCATAAATTGAAACCTCAATTGGGTGTTATAAAAAGTCCAAAGAATAAAACATCAATGAAGTGTTAAAAAGCGTCCAAATCACCAACAGAAAATAAAAATAAAAGTAAAAAAATTCCAAGTGGTAAACAATGAAGATCAGTGACAACGAGGAAGGGTCCACCACCAGGTATTGAAGGGGTTAATCCTTACCAGAAGGCCATGACCCCCCACTACAGAGGATCACAGCAAGCAGAGATCTTGATACCATAAAATAGAAGGGGCTCACATAGTGTAAAACCACTTTACATTTTATTAAAATAGATAAAAAACAGATGTACACTTACAAAGTGTCAGATGGATAAACAGCCTTAAGTCCGGCTCCGTGGCCACCGGAGCTCGGACAAACCCGTCCTACTAGAAAGCAGCTCGCTTGGGGGTGACGTCAGCGCGTCGTCTGGCTCCGCCCTACGCGTTTCGTGACATCATCACGTCTTCCAGGGTTTGTCCGAGCTCCGGTGGCCACGGAGCCGGACTTAAGGCTGTTTATCCATCTGACACTTTGTAAGTGTACATCTGACCCCTGGTGGACACCGCTGCTAATCCCCATTCTGGCTTTAAAAGATCTCTGCTTGCTGTGATCCTCTGTAGTGGGGGGTCATGGCCTTCTGGTAAGGAGTAACCCCTTCAATACCTGGTGGTGGACCCTTCCTCGTTGTCACTGATCTTCATTGTTTACCACTTGGAATTTTTTTACTTTTATTTTTATTTTCTGTTGGTGATTTGGACGCTTTATAACACTTCATTGATGTTTTATTCTTTGGACTTTTTATAACACCCAATTGAGGTTTCAATTTATGGACTTTTTTTCTTCACTACTAAAGTTCTGCACATTGATTTATTTATAATTCCCATATGAATTTTTTCTTCACTGCAAATTATTTATTGTGTTCCACTAGCATTAGCGCAACCTCTTATTTTCTTTTTAACAAAACAGGACCGCCTCGGGCAGCGGGGGGGTCCGATCGGACCCCCCACCCGCGGGAGGCAAATCACGTGTATGTACGTGATTTTGCCTGCCCGTGCCGCCTTGCCGACGTACATCGGCGTGAGGCGGTCCTTAAGTGGTTAAGGGAATGAACTGCTGGGTCTATTTTCATATATATTTTTTTGAACTAACTTATCTCCGCTGGAATTTTTTATAATTTTTTATGATTGCTTATTTATCAGATCTGCACTAATTATCTTTTTATTTTTACACACCGTCACAATATCAATTTTTGGGGGATATGTGTATATGCATTAGCACCAAGATTATTTATACCTTTATTTTATAGGTATTTATATGCATAATTGATTTATTTATTTGAGCATATTTTATTTGACTTGATCTAGTTTTTTGCACATTGGTCAATTTTTAGAGCGCATCAATTTTATATTTTATGTTTTAATCTGCAATTTTTAACGGGACTGTGACATTGTGGCAGACAGATCGGACACTTTTGACACATTTTTGGGTCCATTGACATTTATACAGTGATCAGTGCTATAAAAATGCACTGATTACTGTGTAAATGTCACTGGCGGTTAACACTAGGGGGCGATCAAGGGGTTAAATATGTTCCCTGAGAGGTGTTTCTAACTGTGGGGGGATGGGATTGACTGGAGGAGGAGAGAGAGATTGCTGTTGCTAAATACTAGGAAGAGCAGATCTGTCTCTCCTTTCCTGTCAGAACGGGAATCTGTCTGTTTACATTGTCAGATCCCCATTCTGGCTCTCTGTGGAACGATCGCATGTGGCTGATGGACATCGTGGCTTCTGGCCACGCGCATCGGTTCATGCATCACGCCGCGTGCGAGCACCCCCTACAACTCTTAAAGCGGCCGACGTACAATTACGACAATTGGCCCAGGAGAGCCAACCTGCCACAGTACAACTGCGGTTAAAGCATGTTATATGACACAGTGCTTGTCCTGTGTCATTTGGCCACCTGTAACACTTAAAAAACCTGACTGATCCTGCCAGTTTTCCCCCTCCCCTCTGTAAACTGACCAGGGTGTATCATGGCTGCTGAGCCCTAACACTGTGGTCAGTTTACGTGCCTCTGTCATCCGCAGCCCTGCTTTCTGTCTCCTCTGTGCTCCCGTGTCCTCCTCCCCCCTCCCCTTCCTGCCTGTCAGCTCGTGACAGTGCCGCCCCACTGCTCCTGCTGCTCAAATAACTGTAATTTGTATGCACCATCCGCGCTCCTTATGCAGTGTCCCCCTTTGTGTGTGATTTATAAAAATAAATGCTGTAAATACCTCATGTAAGAGCCAAGATCCGTGATCACATGACCGTCCGGGTCACTCCTCCTTTCCTCCCCTCCCAACTGACGTCAGCGGGGGAATTTTGGCCCCTACCGCTGCATCTGACAGAGGAGGAAAGGGGAGACCCGGCCTGTCATGTGATCGTGGATATTGGCTCTTATGTGAGGTATTTACAGCATTTTTTTTTTTTTAAATCACACACAGAGGGTGACACTACATAAGGAGACAGCGCGGATGGTGTATACTTGTCAGAGTGGCTTAACAACCACTTTAAAGTATAACTAAATAATTTTTTTTTAGCTTAGGATAGAGTGGAGATGGATTAGAACATCTATTAGGTTTTTATTTCTGCCTGTGCCCCTGTTAGGGAGATTCCTCTTTTTTTGTCCTGAAAATCCCAAATTTTTAGTTGTCCACAGAAGAGTAATAGAGGGGAAATTTTCCAATGGCGACACTAGTTCTGGTTACCTGGGGGAACCCCATGGTTTCCTTTAATTTGCAGGGATTTTCTCTCACTTCCTGTTTTGCCTATGGGACAGGAAGTGAAGGTAAATCTCCCCAATGGTACCCAAACATGTATTTAGTTGGGTCCAACCAAACAAGAATCTCCTTCTTTATGAAGATCTGATACACCATAAATCCAAGAGGACTCATGCCTGCATTCATATCTTTCTGAATTAACTTTTGTACTTTTGTTTGAATGGTGGATTGGTGACCCTTTATTTACCCAGTGCCGTTTATGAATGGCACTGGAGAAATAGCCGTTGGGTGACTGGTTTATCCCATAATCTCTGTGCATCCAGCTATCATTAGACAGTTGGGTATACAAAGGCACTCTACCCAGCAGATCCGAGGAGCAGGGTACCATGTGATTGCTGTGATGGGCATCTGTTTACATTGCTGATCCCTCCTCCCCTTACCCTTACAACAGGGGAAGGAGAGATCCTGAGTAATAATGAATGTAAACACAATGAATGGATCAGCAGCTGCAGATCCATTCATTCTGTTTCACTGACACAAGGATTGTTTTTATTAACCTTTTCATGCCCCCTTTCTCTCCTACATATATACATAAATAGCTCCATTCTGCCTCTCAAGTGACCTGCATATTAACCCCTTTCACCTCTCTTATGCTGCACATCTGAACATTAACCTCTTCATATCCATGATGCCACTGTATGTGACCAGTAAATTACCCCATTACTTCCTCCTTGTGTTTGACCTGTACATTATTGTATGTGGTGCACCATTCTCAAGCTCCATGTTTTATCTCCTCAGTACCAGCATGCTTTTTCATTTCCAAAAAATTGTGGCAAAACATTAGATCATCATAGGGTATCTACTTTCCTGAGGGTTTTGTACTATTCTGGCATTTTTGTTTTCCTTTTTATAACATAAAATAAAACCCCCAGCAGTTAAATACCACCAAAAGAAAGCTCTGTTTTAAAAAAATGATATAAAATTGATTTGGGTACACTCTTGCATTACGGAGTAATTGTCAGTCAAACTATCACAGCGCTGAAAAATGGCATCGCAGGCTGGTACTCAAGTGGTTAAATATCTTTGCATTGTTTCCTGAATTTTATTAACCACTCATTGATTGATTTGATTATTAGCCATTTAAAAACTAAAAGTTTTGTCCAATAACAGGTATCACAAAATACCTAAAAATAAGCCATCCCACTATCCAGTGTCAACTGCTTACTGGCCAACAATGACACTTTTGGTAGATGGGATGTCAGGTGAGAGATACGTAGCTTTGGAGCACAGAAGTCAGTTTTCAGGTTAATAAAAGAATACAGCTGGCACCTTGAAACTTCTATACTTAGCCTGATAGGCTCACATTAATCATTAAACCATCTTTGCCCATGGCATCTACTCAAATGCTCCCTTTTCATATGTTTTGATGAATAAGTGAGACCCATCTGTTTTTGTTTTTTTTTGTTTTAAATTTGGTAAGGAATTATTGCAATTCTGCTAAAGATGAAAACATGTTACAATTATTAACAGATTTTTCTTTCTTGAGTGTATTTTTTAAAATGGGCCAATGTACTTAGTGGTGACTGAAGGAGAGCCCTTTGGAGTTTGCCATGATGAAATGGACACATCAGGATCCAACAATATAAATGACCCATCAATATAAAATGACAAATGAAATCTTACCTCACAAATTGGCTTTGTCTGCTATGTACTGGAAATGTATTGTATTGGTTAAAAATATTAAAGTGTTTGTTAAATCATAGGGTTAACTTTACATTATCCTCTTTGTTGATTAATCCAATTTCCCCTGTGACAGTGCTTTATTAAAAATGCAGCTATATACCTTATTTACTGATAACAGATCAGCAATCACGTGACATGCCACCTCTCTCTTCTCTTGGCCTGACAGATGCAGTGGGCGGGCCGAGTATCTCCCGCTGATGTCATTCAGGAGGAGAGGAGAAGAGAGGCAGCCCTGCCCACTGCAGCTGTCATGCGAGAGAAGAGAGAGGTGGCATGTCACGTGAGCGCCAGGACAGGAGGGGGCAGCGCGGACACAGAGCAGACAGTCAGAGAGGGGGGGGGGATGGAGGAGAGGACACAGGAGACACAGAGCAGGGCTGCGGATGATGGAGACACTGACTCCGGTGTCAGAGCTCAGCAGCTCTGAAATATCCGAGTCAGCGCAGAGAGGGGAGGGTAGAAACTGGCAGGATCAGCCAGGTATAACAGGAGGCCAAATGACACAGCACAAGCACTGTGCTGTATACAATGCTTTAAAGGTAACAGGATCTTTATTTTTATTTTTGTGGGGTTAACAAACACTTGATCACAATGGCATGTTTTAGTAAAATAACTATCAAACACACAGTCAGGTACAAAGTTCTTTTTATTAAAGTAATAATTTTTTTTATCGTTTTTATTTTTTGTTACAAAAAGCTAAGTGGCTCTGAGAGCAAAAAGTACAGTTACTGTATACAGTATGCTACAGATCCTTCAGGCTGGTCCTAGACTTGACATTATTTGATCCACTTCTGTTTTAGGTCTGTACTATGACTAGCGGCCTTAAAGAGTCATTCTATCCCTAGCACAGTTTAAGCTATTTACATTTAAAAAAAAAAAAAAATGATTACACTAATCAATAAAAAGGTAAAAAAAAAGTGACAAAAGTACCCTATCTTACAATCTCACAGAATGTGCAATACAAAGCCATTCTGAAAAATAAAACAAAACAAAAAACAAAACATTGTGAAAACAGGTAACAGTTGTCAAACTTGAGTAAAAGTGGCATGATATCTACTGAATTGGAGAACTGTGTAAGGATGGCTATGGGTTGGCAATATTCTTGGTCCCCGTTTAAGGAATAAACATAAAATAAGGCACATACATTTCAATAAAGAACTAAAACATTGATATGTAATGTATAAAACTACAGACATAGTATAATGAAAAATTAAACAGCAAAGTAGTACCATATTAAGACTTAACATAAATCAAGCCTCTTTGGGAAATTATGTCTGCAGTGCTACATGAAGTCAAGTACTGAATCATTATGTCATAAACAAGAGTACCATACACTTTGCACAGAACAATATTTATAAAAACAAAATACAAGTGGAGATTTCCCTTTCTACAAACAGATTGCTTTTTATTCTATCAAGTCATAGGAAAAAAAATGTAGGTCTGGCCCATACGGCATATATATATATATATATATATATATATATATATATATATATATATATATATATATGTATGTATATGTATATATATATATATATATGTATATATATATATATATACGATATATATATATATATATATATATATATATATATATGTTTTACAGGGACTAAATAAGTCATGACTGGCCTTTTTAAACTTGGCGTGACATGACATAATGATTGCCTTTGCGTAGATGCCCATTTTTAACATGTTCCTATTATTTCCAAGAAAAATGGAAAAAGCAAGAAAAAACCCCCCACTTAATTATGTAAATAATAACGATACATTTATTAGACTAAGACATTTTATGTACTGTATTTTTGGCATGCTACCTTTAGCACAACCTAAAACTGTAGCCTGAATATATTTACACTCTAGTGGTGCATTACAACTGCATTATCTGCAAAACCGTTAGAGGGGTGAATCAGACAGCATGGTCACAATCAGCTGGTTTAAAATAGAAAGTTACGTTTTTCAATAGAACACATTTACACAAGATCAGTCATTTAAACGATTAAAGCAAACAACTAAAGAGAATTAAGATAAAAAAAAAAAAAAAAGTCAAACATGCACATACATCACACTATTACATTGCTTTACATTTAGGGGAAGCATATAGACCCATACAGCAAGAAAAACAAATGCATGGTTTTGAGCTGTCAATACTGATCCAAAACTGAAATGGAAGACTATTTCTCCCTACAACACTTTAGGGCTTGAGTCATTATTCCATAATGGAACATACTTGGAATGTATCCCTTTTAACTGGGATAAAAATTTCTAAAATACGTACATATATATAAAATGTGTTACTTTCATATTCATGTACAGTTCATTTCAATCCTCCCGTCTATTGCATAACAGCAAGAAACTTGCTTTCTTCTGCAAGTGAGGTTAGCAAAGAACTCATGTCCCCAATTGCCATGTTAGTGGTACTCACTGGCATGGTTGGGAATGTAAGAGACACTCGGGGAGTTGTAAGACGTGATGAATTACGTGACAGGTTCTGGAAGATGCTTGGACTTAGAGCTCCAGAAATTAGGCTGGCATGATCCCCATCATCTATGATGGCATCAAAATCAATTTGCACCCCATCTAAACTGCTGCCATCAATATTATTCACTGTACTTGTGACTTGGTTAACTCCTGGTGAGAGAAGCTCAGAAGCATTGGCATTATTATTGTCTTCCTCTAAGCAGCTGCCTTCTGGGATAGACTGAGAGTTTGATTTCAATCTCTGCTGAGGGTAGCCTATAGCCTGGTCATACAACTGACCTGAGTAGTTCTGTGTATTTGCACAGTGTTGCTGTGGTGACAATTCTGTCTTTACACCGTTAATTTTGTAAATTTGTTGGCTGTTGTCATTTACTTGATCTTGAATATATGAAATACTTCTTTGCACATTTTGCCTGCCATTACCACCACTGCTAAAGCATGCCAAGTGATTTCTGGACTGAGGATATTGTTGGTTACCGTTGGGTTGTACTGATGGTGGGAAATTTTGGGAAGCTTCCACATTCTGACTGTTTTGACCCGAGACTGTCTGATTAGATCGGTTTACTCCTAAGGAATTCATGCCATATATCATGTGTTCGGTTGCAAGCTGTTGCATATATTCCTGGTTTAGAAGATTTGGATTCTGTAACACTTGAGCTGCATCAGATAACTGCTCAACATAGTGTATGGATGATACAAAGTTCTGCAGTGCACTGTTAATCTGGCTGTTACTTGCACACCTCTGCCCTCTGTTTGCTGGGATGCAGGGTACTGGATATTGCTGGTCTTTGTTAGCCATGGAACTAGTGTATAGATTATAATTATTCTGTATCATTTGAGAATCATTTTGTGCATTATGGTAGCCCCTGTGCTGTGACTGTCCATTTTTTGACATGTTTTGTTGCTGAACCCCCATATTACTAAACAAACCAATAGGTCGAATTTGCTGCGTAACAAAACGCTGCCAATATTTCATTCTAGATGGGGACTGATCTGCACTGCCTGAGCTAACTTCATTCCACTGTATTGGGAGGTCATTCTTGGTATTTAATTGATCTATCTGCTCTCCATTGCGGACTTGTTGATAAAACGAGCCATTAGTCATATGGGAGTGGTCATAATTATTGCTCCTTGATGAAGCTGCATTGTTTTGTGGTGTGTCTGGCTCCGTGTTCTGTGGGTTTTCATACAAACTTTGGTTTTGTGAATCAAGGTACTGAACCATATCATCTGGTAAGAAGTCTTCATCATCCAAATTCCCTTCGGCTTCCATGATCATGGCCTCCAGGGCAACATTTTCGCTAATGCTTGGAGGACATGGAGAATATACACTACGTGTATAATTTTGCAAAGCCAAGCTACGCCTATCAGAAATTGCAGACACATCATGGGAATTGATGCTGTTTAGACTGTTGAAACGCTGAACTCTACCAGTAGGTAGATTTGAGGAAACCATTTTTACAGGATCACTTGCCCTACGCATAGTGTTCACTTGTAGCTCGCTGGGAATTAAATGTCTTCTGCCAAAAGAGCTCACTCCACCATCACTACATCTTCTAGGAACACTGTTTGAAGAAAGAGGAGAAAGTCTACTGTCTCTTGTGTCACCCAATAATGCCATTCTTGTCTTTAGACTCATCATGTCCATGTTAGGTAATGGTGTTGGTGGAGGACCACCTGTAGCAGCAGCATATTTGGCTTTTAACCTGTATTGCTGTGCTGGAGTGAGGCTAAGGAGGCTAGGCAGACCATCACACTGACTTGCTTCACTTGACCTTCTTGAGGCATCGGTAGAGATGGGATCATATGAATCTGTAACACTGATATTCTGAACCCTTCCATCTGCTTGGGAAGCCTCACTTGATCTTCGGCTAGAAAAACATGGCGAAATGCCAGAAGATCTTCGACTACTACTTAAGTATGCAGAGCTGATTGTACTTGTATTGCTGTCCCTTCTATTGTTCAAAATATTCAATACTGTAATGTCAGAACTTGAAAATTCATTTTTGTTAGGAAGAATGGACATTGAGTCTCCCAAACTAAGGTTGCTGCTTGGCTGAAAACCTAGAGAAAGCAAAGACAGATCATAAATTGAATTTCTGTGATTCAACAGACCAAAACAAATAGAAATATTTCATAACTCAGTACTTCATATTTTAAGTATTTTATAAGATGATACTGAGCAGTGTGGATGTAAGGACTCATATTTATGTGTATTTATAAGTTCTGGAGGGAACATGGTTAACCACTTTAGCCCTGGAAGGTTTACCCCCCTTCATGACCAGGCCATTTTTTGCGATACGGCATTGCGTTACTTTAGTTGACAATTGCACGATCGTGCGATGCTGTACACAAATACAATTTATGTCCTTTTTTCCCCACATATAGAGCTTTCTATTGGTGGTATTTGATCACCTCTGCAAGTTTTATTGTTTGCGCTATAAACAAAAAAATACTGACAATTTAGAAAAAGAAACAATATTTTTTACTTTCTGCTATAAAACGCATCCAATAATAAAATGTAAAAAATCGAATTTCTTCATCAATTTAGGCCAATATGTATTCTGCTACATATTTTTGTAAAAAAAAATCACAATAAGCGTATATTGATTGGTTTGCGCAAAAGCTACAGCGCCTAAAAACTATGGGATGTATTTATGTAATTATATATATATATATACAGTATCTCACAAAAGTGAGTACACCCCACCCATTTTTGTAAATATTTTAATTATATCTTTTCATGTGACAACACTAAAGAAATGACACTTTGCTACAATGTAAAGTAATGAGTGAACAGCTTGTATAACAGTGTAAATTGTCTGTCCCCTCAAAATAACTCAACACACAGCCATTAATGTCTAAACCGCTGACAACAAAAGTGAGTACACCCCTAAGTGAAAATGTCCAAATTGGGCCCAAAGTGTCAATATTTTGTGTGGCCATCATTATTTTCCAGGACTTCCCTAACCCTCTTGGGCATGGAGTTCACCAGAGTTTCACAGGTTGCCGCTGGAGTCCTCTTCAACTCCTCCATGATGATATCACGGAGCTGGTGAATGTTAGAGACCTTGCACTCCTCCATCTTCCATTTGAGGATGCCCCACAGATGCTCAATAGGGTTTAGGTCTGGAGACATGCTTGGCCAGCCCATCACCTTTACCCACAGCTTCTTTAGCAAGGCAATGATCATCTTGGAGGTATGTTTAGGGTCGTTATCATGTTGGAATACTGCCCTGTGGCCCAGTCTCCGAAGGGAGGGGATCACGCTCTGCTTCAGTATGACACAGTACATGTTGGCATTTATGGTTCCCTCAATGAACTGTAGCTCCCCAGTGCTGGCAGCACTTATGTAGCCCCAGACCATGACAATCCCACCACCATGCTTGACTGTAGGCAAAACACACTTGTCTTTGTACTCCTCACCTGGTTGCCGCCACACATGCTTGAACCATCTGAACCAAATAAGTTTACCCTGGTCTCATCAGACCACAGGACATTCCAGTAATTAGTCTGCTTGTCTTCGGCAAACTGTTTGTGGGCTTTTTTGTGCATTATATTTAGAAGAGGCTTCCTTCTGGGACGACAGGCATGCAGACTAATTTGATGCAGTATGCGGTGAATGGTCTGAGCACTGACAGGCTGACCCCCCCACCCCTTCAACCCCTGCAGCAATGCTGGCAGCACTCATACATCTATTTCCCAAAGACAACCTCTGGATATGATGCTGAGCATGTGCACTGAACCTCCTTGGTCAACCGTGGCGAAGCCTGTTCTGAGTGGAACCTGTCCTGTTAAACCGTTGTATGGTCTTGGCCAAAATGCTACAGTTCAGTTTCAGGATCTTGGCAATCTTCCTATAGCCTAGGCCATCTTTATGTAGAGCAACAATTCTTTTTTTTCACATCCTCAGAGAGTTCTTTGCCATGAGGTGCCATGTTGAACCTCCAGTGGCCAGTATGAGAGAGTGAGAGCGATAACACCAAATTTAACACACCTGCTCCCCATTCACACCTGAGACATTATAACACTAACGAGTCACATGACCTTGGGGAGGGAAAATGGCTAATTGGGCCTAAATTGGACATTTCCACTTAGGGGTGTACTCACTTTTATTGCCAGTGGTTTAGACATTAATGGTTGTGTATTGAGTTATTTTGAGGGGACAGCAAATTTACACTGTTATACAAGCTGTACACTTACTACTTTACATTGTAGAAAGGTGTAATTTCTTCAGTGTTCTCACATGAAAAGATAGAATAAAATACTTACAAAAATGTGAGGGGTGTACTCACTTTTTGTGAGATACTGTATATATATATATATATATATATATATATATATATATATATAATATGAACCCACTAGATCTAGCATGATTTATTGATATGTGTCGTACAGTAATTCTAGTCATGATATCAGCAGCTATCATTGTTGAATATATTATAGCTCAGCTTACCATTTCCAGTGATAGGTGGAAGAGATGGGGCCTTGTATGGTGGTACAGGGTTCAGTCTTGGAAGTATACCATTAATCTGTTTAATTCTTTCTAATTTAACTTGTTCCATCCATTTAGTTCCTGTCATTATCCTCCTGCCTTGTAAACCAAGTCCTGTGGTTGCTGTGGAAATGGTAGAGTCCATGATTGGGGTATCATCCAGGGTGCTGAGGTCTCCTATGCTGCCTCCATTATTCAGAGTAAACTCGATCCCACTGTTGGTATAGTTGCTGATGGGGGACTGCTCGCTGCTGCATGAAGACTTACCACCAGGGCTTGGCTGAGATGTCTGTTGGAAAATAAAAAAAATAAATATCCAGCTAAAACAATTAAACACATAGCACATAAATGCATATGTTTATAGCCAATATATGAACAACATTTGAAAAGGTTATAAATACAATAATAATATTATTATTCTGCGCTCTCAACCTATACTGTACTAAACTGCCAGCATCTAGTACAAATGTATTTGCAAAAATTAAGAACTAAAAATAGTCCAGAGCTTTATTATTTTTCTTCTCCTAAAAAAATAAATAACTGTATCTAAGTGGTATGAACAAACTCTATGAAATTATTTGTATAAGCCTATAGTACAGATAGCCATAACTTTATAAAATGTTATAACTATTAGGCATGTGCAATTCGTTTCGTTCCGAATTAGTTTTTTAACAAATTTCGACAAATGAGTTAATTCGGGAATATCCGAACTAACGAAAACCCGTTTAACGAATATTTTCCGAATATTCGTAAATTCGATAAAATTGGACATTCGTAAATTCGGGCATTCGTACATTCGCAATTTACGAATGTACATTCGTACATTAGTAAATTAGTGAATTCATAAAATTTGTAAATTCGAAAATTCGGAAATCTGAAATAATAGTTAACTAATAATAACTTAACTATTAGTAATTACTAGTAACTTTTAAATTATAGGTATTGTAATTTCCTTTCACATTTGGCTGTTAGTGAACGTAACACATACAAATTTATCCAAAGTTATGACTGATCCAAAAAAATGGAATGGAACGTAATGAATTAATAATAATAAATAACAATAATAATAACAATAATAATAATAACAACGTTTTATTATTATTATTTATTATTAATTTGTTCCGTTCCATTTGTTTAGATGCAGCATTCATTTTGGATAATTCTCAACTTCGGATGAATTCGTATTTGTTAAGTTCACTGACAGTCAAATTTGAAAGGAAATTACAATACCTATAATTTAATAGTTACTATTTCAGATTTTTGAATTTTCGGGTTTTTGGATTTTCAAACTTCGAATTTACAAATTTCCGAACTTTCTAAATTTACAAATGTACGATTTTACGAATTTACGAATGTACGAATTTACAAATGTACAAATGTAAAAATGTCCGAATGAACGAATGTTCGAATTTACGAATGTGCGAATGAACGCATTTACGAATCACGATCATAACGAATGACCCGAAAAATGAAAAAAATAATAACTAATGAAACGAAAACGAAAATGAACAAATTTTGGCTGTGCACATGTCTAATAACTATCTATGCTATAAGCTTATATGATTAATTGCACATAATTATGTTAGTTCATACCACATTTATATATATTTATTAGTTATATATTTATATTAATTATTGTACAGTAGGGCATTGCTGCACTATGTGCTCTTCTTGACACTTGAAAAGGTAATAATACAAAGTAATATTAGCTTTATACAATGATTATTTCCAGGAACCATTTGAGCACATTTCATTTGAAAAAAAATACAGTTATACTGGAAGTTTTTCGGTACATTGTGCTTTTAGAATTTGTACAGTGTTACATTTTATATTACCAACGTAACATGCAGATTATGTTAATTAAAATATATTTATGCAGTTTACGTACATATAACAAGCTCAGAGTAGGCATAATTACATCACTAAGACACATATAATTTATAAAACTATTGACATCAATACATACAACACATCACAATGAGGAGTATGAATAACTGCTTTCTGGTAATCTTTTTTCACAAAAAATAAAGAAGAATTCCAAGAAAGTAAAAAATGTGCAGTTACATTTACCTCTGAGGCATCCTTCACTAGATATGTCATTTTAAGAGTTGGCTCTTTCAACAGTGTTTCTGCTGTCCGGTAATCTTACAGTCCCTGCAGAACTCGTCAACATTTTAATTTAAGTAGTTGGTGCTGTAGAAGTCTTTGGGGATTTCCAGACTTTCCAGCATGTTGCAGATTGGCGCAGGGACTAGCATTTTAGTTAGCAGATGAACTTACACATTACAGATTACATTTACCTCCCTCAAAGCTTTACAACTACATTTTTTGGAATTCTTCATTAACCAGAGTTAGAGATGAGCAAACTTAAAAAAACAAAAAAAACAAACAAAACACACTTTTACTGCATTTTGCCGATCTACCCATATTTTCCTACCAGTGTTTTTCTTTTTTGTGTTTATACTATTTATGTAAAACATGTATTGCACCTCTCTAAAGTGTACCATTCTGGAATGACAGCCATGTGGATTAGCATCCCAATAATAGGAAATTAAGAAAAGTATTGAGCACACAAAGTGAGCTGATAGATGGCTATGAGCATTAAACACGTCAACATGTGATCACAAAAAATAGAAATGGTGCTTGTTTCTCAAAGAACCAAGCCAGTGCCCATGAAGGTGATATGGATATATGGGACATACTAAAATGTTTAAGAAAAAATCCAAAGAGTCAGTCTTTCCCTTTCTCTGCAATACCCCATTTGCTTAAAGTGATTTTAAAGGGTATTTTATTTTTTTAAATAAAAAAAACTGTTATACTCACCTTCTCTGTGCAATGGTTTTACAGAGCAGCCCTGATCCTCCTCTTCTGGGGTCCCCCGCCAGTGCTCTTGGCTCCTCCTATTCTCGGTGTTCCGCCATAGGAAGCTGATTTCTATTTTGGCACACATGAAGGCTCTATTCAGAGCCGTGCTGCCTGAGTCCATAGACACAGACATCGTGGATTGGCTCCGTCTCCGATCCCTTGTCATAGAATTCAATTGACAGCAGCAGGAGCCAATGCCTCTCGCGGTTGCCTCTCTGTCCAGTGACAAGGGAGAGAGTGGAGAGAGATGCTGCTCTTGGGCACAGCTCTGGATCGCGATAACGCTCAGGTAAGTATTTAGGGAAGCCTGGGAGGAAACTGCACACAGAAGGTTCTAAATAGAAACTACATAGGTTAAAGGTAAATCTAAAGGAAATTGAATAAGAATGATGTATAATTTTTGGCCATAGAGGCTAAACTCCTACTGTCTTTTCTTCATGCACCTTTATGGAAACGAAAGCATGGGAATCTTTGTAATCCAATTCATATCAAAAGTTAAATGTTTGGTCTTTTTGTACATATCTCTGCTAATTTTCACACATATTAGGATATCCTTAACTAGCTTTGTTGAAAAAGTTCAAGCTCTAATTACACACACAGCCTAATGGGTCTGAAAAGTTACTCTTCCCCCTTGCCTCTGAAAGCAATCAGCCTCTGCTGTGCTCTGTCTTTAGAAAACACATAATACTCTTTGGAACCTGTGGCATGGGTGCACCTTGTGGAGATGCACAAAACATTTTATATAATTAGATTCAACATGAAATGGGTAGGTTTAAGTACTATACAGGATTATTAACCACATGTCGACCAGCCGCCGCAGTTGTACTGCAGCAGAATGGCACAGCTGGGCAAAACAACGTTATGTAACGTCGCTTCGCCCTGTGGCCACTAGGGGGATCTGTATGTGTAAACACACAGTTTTCGGTTCTCTGAGGGGAGAACTGACAGGTCCTCTGTTCATACAGAGTATGAACAATCTGTTAGTTTCCCTGCACAGTCCACATCCCTCTTAAGTTAGAACACAAACTAGGACACACATTAACCCCTTCACTGCCCCCTAGTGTTAACCCCTTCACTGCCAGTAACCTTTTTACAGTAATCAATGCATTTTTAATTGCATTGATCGCTGTATTAATGCCAATGGTCCCAAAAATGTGTCAAAATTGTCCGATGTGTCCGCCATAATGTCGCAGTCATGATAAAAATTGCTGATCGCCACCATTACTAGTAAAAAAAAAATATTAATAAAAATGCCATAAAACTATCCCCTATTTTGTAGACGGTATAGGTAAGAGATTGCAAATTGTAAAAATATTGGTGGGTATTGGAGTAAAGGTGGTACCCCATCTGAATAGTATTATCCAAAAACAAGGATAAACTAAAAACGAAAGGACTTTGTCAGTACCCAAGGACTACTCTAACAGTTAAAGAAAATACTACTTTTATTACAAATTTCAAACAGCAAATAAAAGCATCAATACAACGTTTAAAAATATACAGTTCATTTAATTTTTCTCCATAATGTACAGAACCCCCTACATTAAGCCATGTAACTTAATGTTGACTCAGATCATTAAAAGTAATAAATAGACCTATGTTACAGATACCAAAATGAGAGCTGATAGGGGGAGTCCAATAACCCTCCACATGTTTTGCAGCATAAACCGCTTCCTCATGAGGATGGGGGAGTTGGATGATCATCTCTTTGAAGTGGCTCTGGTTCCCTCCCCATGCGAGTGTCTGAGATTGCCTAAGAGCTGGGCAGATTTACACCTTTGCTGTTGCCGCTTTAGGGACAGTACTGTGCATCCGCACCCTTAGTCTAGGCATCTGTACAGTCAGAAGGGACCAGGCAGGATGAAATCATCCTCCAGGAAGGGAGGGCTGGTGTGGGCATCTACAGTCACAGTGCATGAGTATAAGGGTCCACTATGTTGTGGGGGCTACACTAGTGAGGTTCAGATTGGAGTGGGGTAATGTTGGTGTTTGAAATCTGTTGCAAGCAGGTATATATCCCTTTCTTTCATTCACTGACCTGGGGTTTCATAATTGTATTCATTGTTAATTTTTCACTATAAGGCAAGTATTAATATGTGTACTTCGAAGACATAGTTTGTTTATAAATTGCAAGGTTTATTCCCGATGGGGTGACCTTAATACAACTCTTTGCATCTAGAAAAGGTGAAGGTCGTGTTGTGTTAGTCATCTGCCAACCCCTTTCCTAATTAAACAATTTATTAATATGTCTTAGGTGTTTTATTTTTTTATATATTGGTATTATTTATAATAGGATGGGCTTATTATGGCTCCTATATCACTTTCACTTGACCCCCACCCCCATTCTTCCTTCAGTTAGCTATTAATTTGTTCTTATTATATTTATCTAGATGCTTCCCCTCTTTGTGCTTTAGTGGCCTGTTACGTATGGACTCCAATGCTCACCCCATGAGTGTCTTTTACAGATGATTTTAGTAAATGATCTGTTTTTTTTTAAATAATTTTGATGTAATTTATTTGTATTTGACATGGATATAAGGTGTTCATATATTGATTATAATTTCTGTATATACTGTATTATTTTGGATACCTATTCCTACAACTCCTCCATCCTCCGGAAGAGGTAGTCTATGTGGAGGATTATTAGATTCCCCCTACCAGCTCTCATTTTGGTATCTGTAACAAAGGTCTCTTGTTACCTTTAATGACCTAGGTCAACACAGTATGAGACAATTACAAGATTTAATGTGGAGGAATCTGTACATTATTGAAGAGCTGAAATTAAGTGTATATTTTTAGACTTTGTATTGATGTTTTATTTCTTATATGAAATTTGTAATAAATTAGTATTTTCTTTTATGTGTAGTCCTTGGTACCAAGAAAGTCCTTTCTTTTTTATTTTGTCCTTTTTTTGAATAGGTAAGAGGTTTTAAAAGACCCCTTTAACAGTTCACTAGGAGTAGGTATAACAACCTAAGAAGGTTACATATATATATCTTCCTCTGTGCCTAGTCCACCCGTTTCTGCACTTCAAAGGTGCAGAAGAACCTAGTGCTCCCCGCACTGCTCTGGTACTTTTGAAAGATTGATTCCATTCTAGATTCCCCTAAAAGAAATATAGACTGGTATTAGTATAGCAGGATTCCTGCATACTTGTTAATTTTGGTTAACTGGTTAATTTTGGTATGTGGATACACAAGCCTGTGCACCTAGTTCGCCATAATATGCTTTAGGGAAGGGGATCATATTTTTTGCGAAAAAAAATGAATGAAAAATAAAATAGACTTAAGTCTGAAAAATAAATCATTAATTATTCTCAGATACCCATTAGCCACAAACTAGCACTATCTATCATTACACTTGAAAACAAAGGATCAATTTGCTCATCTCTAGCAAAAGCAAAAGTATACATACAACTGAGTACATGATGAGTTTCTGGGTCAGGACAAATATCATAATAATATAATCCCTCACCTTATTACCCACTGTCCTTAGTAAGGTTGAGAAAGACATTTAAAATCAGACAGAAAAGACAGCAAATTAGAAAACAATTTTATAATAGTGCAGTGTTAGTCATACAATTTTGCCGTTATTCCATTTTTTCATGCATTTGGGTTTTTTAATGACATTTCCTGCTAGTAACATGCTGCTCGTATATGGACCTGCATATCAGTGAACCATTAAGAACACAGGGTAATATATTTAAATAACAAATACATTTATATATTCTTTTAATTATGATGAAAAAAAAAATCAAATTTTTTTTTTATCTGTATAACCATCCTTATTTAACCACTTGCCGACCACCAAACACCGATATACATCCTTACTTTGAGGATGGATATCGTTGTTATGGCAGCAGCTAGCTGCCATAACCCCAGTATCCTCGCGTTCGGCCAGCGGTCAGCCACAAGATAAAAGTTGTCTCTGCGGCGGATTCACAGCAAGATCACTTTTATCGGCAGCGGGAAAGGGGCCCCCCTCCCGCCGCGCTCCGGTGCCCTCTGACGCTTGCCGGAGCCGTCGGCAGCGGCGGGGGCGATCCGGTCCTCTCGGTGGCTGTGCATGGAGATGAGTGAGGGGAAGATGGCCACCACCCATCTCAATGACATTGCAGGCCGGAAGCGACGTCAAAACGTCACTTACGCCCATAGCTCTTAAAGGGCCATTTTTTAAATCATTTTTTTAAATGACTTTTTTTTTTATTGCATTTTAGTGTAAATATGAGATCTGAGGTCTTTATGACCCCAGATCTCATACTTAACAGGTCCTGTCATGCTTTTTTCTATTACAAGGGATGTTTACATTCCTTGTAATAGAAATAAAAGTGACACTATATTTTTTTTTTTTAAACGGTGAAAAAATAAAAAATAAAAGGTAAAATAAATAAGAAAAATAAAAAAAATTTAAACGCGCCCTGTCCTGCCGAGCTTGCATGCAGAAGCGAACGCATACGCGAGTAGCGCCCACATATGAAAGCGGTGTTCAAACCACACATGTGAGGTATCGCCGCGATTGGTAGAGAAAGAGCAGTAATTCTAGCCCTAGACCTCCTCTGTATCTCAAAACATGCAACCTGTAGAATTTTTTTAAACGTCGCCTATGGAGTTTTTTAAGGGTAAAAGTTTGTCGCCATTCCACGAGCGGGTGCACTTTTGAAGTGTGACATGTTGGGTATCAATTTATTCGGCGTAACATTATCTTTCACAATATAAAAAAAATTGGCTAATTTTACTGTTGTCTTATGTTTAATTCAAAAAAGTGTATTTTTTCCAAAAAAAATGCACTTGCAAGACCATCGTGCAAATACAGTGTGACAGAAAGTATTGCAACGACTGCCATTTTATTCTCTATGGTGTTAGAAAAAAAAAATGTATAAAGTTTGGGGGTTCTAAGTAATTTTCTAGCAAAAAAAATATGTTTTTAACCTGTAAACAACAGATCAAAAAAAGAGGCCTGGTCCTTAAGTGGTTAAGGGGCAAATGCTTCCTGTGTGATTATTCCCAAGAAAATCTACTTATAAATAACTCTTTACTTCCTCAGGACAGGTTTCTTTAAAAATGTAATATTTCATCATAGATTGGGAAACTGCCCTCAATATATAGCAAACACATAATTAGTCATTCAAATATAAATACTTTTCTATTTAATCTTGGATGAGTATTTATGAAAACCAAACAGTATATTTCTAAAAAGGGTGACGTCATATGTCACAAAGTCCTGGACAAACACACACACACTTAAAATCTGTGCGTGAATCACTTGTCACAGGCATAAACACCGTTAGGAGCTGCTTTATTATCTTAGGTAAAACGGATGTGATTAGCTGAGGTCATACAAGACAACCAAGGAGATGCTAAATGTATATGTAAACCCTATCAATTACCTTCTCTTTTCTGCTCCTTTCTGGTCTGCTAAATATACCATTGAATGTGTTTTGTTACATCTGTCCGATAAAAGTAAAAAAAAACCTGTTAATTTTGCCAGAAATCTTGTGAGTTGATAACTTCCCTGAAATATGATCATGGCTGTGCAGAAGTTTGTTTTTGTATTGTCAGCAGACTCTTGTGTAAAAAGGATCTGGATAGCTAAAGAGCTGCCCAATCACTTTTCTTGAATTTTTGGGTAATGTCCTAAACCTCCTTCCAAGGTGAGCAGAGCAGATGGAGACATTAGGGTCTAACAGGCCCCTGATGTCTTCATAAAAAGTACCTGCACAATGCTATCACATTGGGGGCTTGTTAGCCCCATTATGATCGCAATACATTGCACAATAAATAAAATAACACAATGAAAAGCATGCCATCTTCCCACATACACACATATGTAAGTAAATGCAAATCATTGCATAGAGTGGGCAGATGCAGTTTTCAGCCATGACATATTTGGTATCTACTGCATTTTGTTGACACTAGGTCATATTTTACATTGCACAAAATAATGGGCATTACATTTTGTTTGTGTGCACTAAAATTCATTTTAGTGTGTTTTTTACTAAAAGTATAGATTTGATAAACATTTGCACAAATATTGTGCCACAGAGAGAACTGCAGCTACCAAAAAAATGCTGATGTTAATGTGTAAAAAAAAACAAAAAAACTGAGGATTGAGGAGAAGTGGCAGAAGCAAAAGTTATATAAACATGTCTTAACGGTAAACTACATACCATTGGTTTTTCAGTTTTCACTGATTTTACATGGAGGCATTCTTCATGCTTTGAGGTAGTGTTACTGAGGTCCTTGTGCTCTCCATGTGTACCTTGAAACGAATGGCCTGGCGATCGAGATTGTGAATGATTCCCTGACTCTCTTGGTGGAGGAGGTCTTGGATGAATGTCACCACGCTGTTTCTTAGTGACATGAGCCTCAGGACCATGCACAGTCTTTACATGTTTCCTCAAAGAGCTGGGATCTGTATATCTTTTAGTGCAGCCAGGAATTTTACATACATATGGTTTCTGTAAAAGGAAAAAACAAAAAGCAAAACATGATTCCAACAAAAGAAGAATGTTAACCTCCCTGGCGGTATGATTATTTTGGATTTTAGGTGCTAAAAGCGGTACAATTATTTTGCATGGAAATTTGGCGTTTTATATTGTAGGTCTGTAATTCTTAACAATAACACACTTAAATCTGTCCAAACAAGAGTCTAGTAGATATCACGGGTATGATAAAGTTTGAAACACAAAAACATAAATTTTAATATAATAAATAAAAATAAATAATTAAAAATAAAAAATAAAAAATAATAATAAAATAAATTTCCCCACGATTCACTATCGCTCAATTCTGCAAGTGTTCTAATTTACTATCGCTGTTTTCTAGCTGGTCTAAAGCCACTTTTGACGTAAAGGGACACTTTTTGGTTGCTATGGACAATCTTCAGTTTCCAGGCAGAAAGAACAGTATATGTAATAAAAAACTGCATGCAGGGCATGGGCCAAAAGGGATGTGAAATCATTTCATACAGTACTGTAATCTGTAAGATTACAGTACTGTATGTGTTATGATTTTTACATTTTTGAATTTGCGCCAACCACTGATCGCAGGTGCAATGCTTTGTAGACTCCTGAGAAAAAATAAATAAATTCAAAAACATGTGCATTCATTATTTTTTTAAGGGTTCATGCACACTAGGTAGCAGAAAGAATGCCAGAACTGATAGAGAAAAGCAGCATAGAAAAACATTCATATGGAGCATATTGTACACACATTTAGGTGTGTTTAGGTGGGTTTGCATTTATAGGGCATTCCCCCAAAAGACTAGAAATAATGTACACTTGAAAATGCTTGATGTGCCTAAACATGACATTTAGGCACGTCAAGAGTTTTTTATGCCCGGAAGCTCCTCTCAAAAATGCACTTGTGATTTTTTTTTCAGCTTGTAAACTCTCATTTACAAATATGCCTGTAAATGCCCAAATGTGCATGGACCCATAGGCTAACATAGATTTGCTTCTACACGGATGAAAGAAAAAGTGGCGTATTAGCTGGTAGTTGCCTTTAATGTCCTTCAAGCCTCGTACACACGATCGGATTTTCCACAGGCAAAACCTTAGACATGTCCAAAGGCATGCGCCTGGATTTTGTCTTGCATACAAACGGCAAGAAATTGTTGGCCAGCAAACGCGAATGTAGTGATGTACTACATGTTTTTTCAGCTCTTTAGCGCCACCCTTTGGGCTCCTTCTGCTAATTTTGTGTTAGTAGAAGTTTGGTGAGTGTTGATTCGTGCTTTGCATTTAGCGCTTTTCATTTAGTGCTTTTCATTTTGCGCTTTTCATTTTGTGCTTTTCAGTTCGTTTCTGAACTGCCGTTCGTCAACCAGACATGTTGTGGAATCGGAGGAGATAACATGTTATTTAATGTTGACCTTGGAGTTATTGATTTGACCCAAGTACATTTCAGGAACAGGAGGTGGAGGATTTCTTGGACCAATTGGTTGCTTTATTAATTGTGACCAATTATGTCATATGCCTTTGCTGCGCGAGCTCCAGAAGAATAATCCGGATGATTTTCGGAATTATCTCCGGATGACGGACCCCTGCTTTCACCAACTCTTGGCATTGTTGACCCCCTTATATTAGGAAGCAGGACACGTGCATGAGGCTTTTATTTTATTTTTTGGTTGAATAATGATTTGATTTGGTATATTTTCTATATTTTTGGATGCATAGAATGCACTTTTTGGTTAGTTTTTTATTGGCAGATAGCATGTCTAATTTTATTTGTTTTCTTTTTTTAATGCACAATAAAAAAAAATGTGTAGAATAATACTTGGCTATGTGTTTTACTTCAAATGACAGTTTGGGAGTAGGCAGGTAAAAACAATGTAAAATTGACAAGGAACACCAACATAGTTGTATCTTTGATCTTAAAAACTACGGGATAATGGTGCTGTGGTAATTGCCCCAAAAAAAAGCATAATAATATTATTCTTGATATCACTAGAAAATAAAAGCCTTTTAAAATACGTTTGCCATAACTCCATCAGTATCACCAGCAAAGCAGCTTCATTATTATCCCATTAAATAAAGAATAAGAGAATGTGCGCTGCATTTCGAGATTTCATAATTTGCCACGTCACGAATGTTAATTCTCCATTATAAACGCTAGTTTACAAGACCGACCGTTCCCAGCTCATCCTTGCTTCAGAGCATGCGTGTTTGTACTTTGGACTTTTGTCCAACGGAATTGTGTACACACGCTCGGAAAATCCAACAACACACATTTGTCCGCCTAAAATTTTAAAGCCTATCATCCAACATTTGTCTGTGGAAAATCCGACAATTGTCCAACGGAGCGTACAAACGGTCGGATTTTCCACCAAGACCCTGTCAACACACAATTCCCGTTGGAAAATCTGATCATGTGTATGCGGCTTAACTTTTGGTTTTGTATAGAAAAATGCAATGGCTAAAACCTCTGTCTCTGTTTATTGCAGTGAATTTAATTATGGAGAAATTCGCTCACCTCCTGTCCTAGTAATGAAGGTCTTTACTGAGACAGCAAGTGAGTGGAAACTAGCCCAGCAATAAAAACATATTTTAGTTAGAGTATGGCAAATACTAGGAAACTTTGTCAAGTTTTAACTTTCTTCAAATGTACCCAAAACAAAAATACAAAGTTTGGACTGACCATTCTCATGACAAAAAAAAAAATCCTGATCCTAATGGTAACTGTTTTATCATATTCATACTAGCATTCATCTTCAATCAAAGATTATTTGCTATATCTCCCTAAAGAAGGAATGTGTGGTAATTATCCCCTACAGGGCTTCTTGCTCACACTATCCAAAAGTAAGAAAAAATCCTTTTAGTACAAGACATACACTTTAATCAAAGCATGTCAATAAACTTTTTCAAAAACATATAATTAGTTAAAACTTTTTCTTTTTCAGTGCAACAAGGAGATTCATTATATGGAACAGTTAGAGTTACCCTCTTTTGTCCTAAATTATCTATTATCTATTATAAGCATAGACCCTTATTTACTAATGCAGTAAAACATTTTTATTTTGAAAGTGATTCTTTTTTCTACTTATCTTAGCAAATAAGGTGGAACAAAGAAAAAATTCACTTAGCAAGGAAAACCCAATCATGTGCAAGGAAAATAAATGAAACGGTGTTTTTGCTCACACGTGACTGAATGATTGAATTTAGAAAAGCTTTACCTCCTTTACTATGCTAAGGGAAAATTCACTTTGCAAAGATAAAATTCACTGAGCTTAATGAATGAGGTAAGTTGAACTCAGTTCAACCATTCAACCACGTGCAAGCAAAACCTATTTTCTGTATATGATTGAATATTCTTTGCAATGTGAATTTTTTGTGTGAAGTTATTTCAGCAACGTGAAAAGTAATTTGAAGGTGAAAATGTTCTACTCCTTTATTAAATCAACTGCATACTGTTCACTAGCCTAAAAGTCCAAAAAAGATGTAATTATGTTACACATATGTTATATTATAGCATAAACAACTAAATATTGTATTCTGTATATCTAGATATATACATGTAGATATCTATATATATATATATATATATATATATATATATATATATATATAGATAGATATCTAGATATATATACATACAGTGCCTTGAAAAAGTATTCACATCCCTTAAAATTTTCCACATTTTGTCACGTTACAACCAAAAATGTAACTGTATTTTATTGTGATTTTATGTGATAGACCAACACAAAGTGGCACATAATTGTGAAGTGGAAGGAAATTGATAATTGGTTTTCAAAATTTAAAAAAATTATATATATATGAAAAGTGTGGCATGCATTTGTATTCAGCCACCTTTACTCTGATACCCCTAACTAAAATCTAGTGGAACCAATTGCCTTCAGAAGTCACCAAATTAGTAAATAGAGTTCACCTGTGTGTAATTTAATCTCAGTATAAATACAGCTGTTCTGTGAAGCCCTCAGAGGTTTGTTAGAGAGTCTTAGTGAAAAAACAGCATTATGAAGGCCAAGGAACACACCAGACAGATCAGGGATAAAGTTGTGGAGAAGTTTAAAACCGGGTTAGGTGATAAAAAAAAATATCCCAAGCTTTAAACATCTCACGGAGAACTGTTCAATCCATCATTCAAAAATTAAAAGAGAATGGCACAACTGCCAACCTACCAGGATATGGCCGTCCACCTAAACTGACAGACCGGGCAAGGAAAGAATTAATCAGAGAAGCAGATGGTAATTCTGGAGGAGTTGCAGAGATCCACAGCTCAGGTGGGAGAATCTGTCCACAGGACAACTATTAGTTGTGCACTCCAAATCTGGCCTTTATGGAAGAGCGGCAGGAAAAAAGCCTTTGTTGAAAGAAAGCCATAAGAAGTCCTGTTTGCAGTTTGTGAGAAGCCATTTGGGGGACACAAAAAACATGTGGAAGAAGGTGCTTTAGTCAGATGAGACCAAAATTGAACTTTCTGGCCTAAAAGCAAAACACTGTGTGGGGGAAAACTAACTGCATATCACCCTGAACACACTATCCCTACCGTGAAACATAGTGGTGGCAGAATCATGTTGTGGGGATGCTTTTCTTCAGCAGGGACAGGAAAGCTGATCAGAGTTGATGGGAAGATAGATAGAGCCAAATACAGGGCAATCTTAAAAGAAAACCTGTTAAGAGTCTGCAAAAGGCCTGAGACTGCGGCGGAGGTTCTTCCAGCAGGACAATGGCCTTAAACATACAGCCAGAGCCACAATGGAATGGTTTAGATCAAAGTATATTCACGTGTTAGAATGACCCAGTCAGAGTCCAGACCTAAATCCAATTGAGGATCTGTGGCAAGACCTGAAAATTGCTGCTCTCCATTAAATTTGACAGAGCTTGAGTTATTTTTTAAGAAGAATGGGCAAAAATGTCACTATTTAGATGTACAAAGCTGGTAGAGACATCACCAAAAAGATTTGCCGCTGTTATTGCAGCAAAAGGTGGTTCTACAAAGTATTGACTCAGGGGGGCTGAATACAAATGCAGTCCACACTTTTCACATATTTAAATGTATTTATATTTATTTGTAAAAAAATGTAAAGCCATTTATCATTTTTCTTCCACTTCACAATTATGTGCTACTTTGTGTTGGTCTATCACATAAAATCTCAATAAACTACATTTACATTTTTGGTTGTAACATGGCAAAATGTGGAAAATTTCAAGGGGTGTGAATACTTTTTCAAGGCACTGTATATATGCTCAAAATGGCAAGTGCACATTTAAACAAATAAAACTACTTATGAAAAAAGCATGTTTGATTAGATGGATAATAAACCTGAAAAGTGTAGTTTTATGCTGCTCATAAAGTGCAAAGAATAATGGAAACTACTGATTGGAACTATTAATTGTATCCTAAAAACATGTTTTATAGTAGTGAATTAGCCTGTAAAATTCCACTTAAATCACAGTTATATCTTAGTTCATATGCAGAAACATAATCCATACAAGAATATATTTGACTACCACTAGCCAGTTTCTATAGATGTAATCCATTCATTACTGTCAGATTTTTGAAAGACCACTAAATGTAAAAAGTATATTTTTTTGATCTAAGGCTAGGTTCACACTAGAACGAGATGCGGGAAACATGTGTTGTGTGTGTGTTTCCCACACCCCTTTCAAAACGCATTGCAGTTGTGATCTGCAGCGTCTGTCAGTGTTAAAGAGGTAGTAAACCTCCCTCTCATGTTTGTACCTATAGGTACGCCTATAATAAAGCTTACCTATAGGTACTGTAAATATCTCCTAAACTTGCACCGTTTAGGAGATATTTACTGTATACTGCCCGATTAGGTCATCAGCGCATGCGCTCTTAAGGAACGTCCACCGGTGCCGTTTCTTCAGAGCCCTGTGCTGTGACCGGCGGTTCATCACGCGGCTCCGACCAGTCATAGAGCCGGAGACTGCGGACCCGGAAGGAAGATGGGCAAAGATGGATGCAGCCTGCAGCGGGGACGATGAGGGCTTCATTTGCAGGTAACTGTCACATAATGTGCTAGTATGCGATTCATACTAGCACATTATGCCTGTACATTGCAGGTTAGAAAAAAGAGAAAAGAAACATCAGAGTTTACTTCCTCTTTAACTCAACAACACTGCAAACGCAGGTTGCAAATGCAGTTTGCCTGCGACGGATTGCGTAGTACAAAAGTGCCATGTGATCTGGTTGCAGCGCTATTCCAAAAATAGTGCATGCACTACTTTTTGGTGTGATGCAGTGCGATCTGAGCCTATGCAAAATGAATGGGCTGAAATTGCACCACACTGAATCATGTTTGAATTGCACAGGCATGCGCAGCATGCAATTCACCAAGGCTAAAGGGGGCTTTCTATAAAGCAATCGTTGACAGATTTCTATGTCGATTTCTTATACCAATAGAAACAAATATTACAAGCATTGAAGTTAAAATGTGATGAAAAGCAGCAACCAATAAAAACCTAGCAAAGTGAAATAATAAATAATAATAATAATAATAATAATAAAAATATATATATATATATATATATATATATATATATATATATATATATATATATATATGCCACCTTTGGGAACGCTACCACGACTAAGAAGAATGAACAATGCATTTAAAAAAAGTAACTCTTTGAAGCTGGAAACAAGTAAAAGGATCACGTCACAAATTTTTATTGGAAATCCATCATTTATAGTTTACCTCATTGGAATGAGTCCGGTTCTGGTGCTTGGCTCTGTCAGAAGCATTAGAGAAAGCCTTGTTGCAGCCTTCATGCTCACAGACATAAGGTTTCTCTCCAGTGTGAGATCTCAAGTGGGTTTTCAAGTTTTCTAATCTGGAGTAAGCCTTCGAACAGCCTTCAAACTGAATAAAAGAAGAAAGATGGAAACAGGATTATCTTTAAAAAGAATATTACGAAACTTTAGGCTAAACTCCAGGCTAGCAGATAAATACACAGGAGCTTTTTCACCTGCAAAAGATTTGTAATTCTGTCCAGTCAGGTTTGATATTTACACAGCCCTGGCAGGCAGCAAAGCCAGGTTTCTAATCTCATTTATTCTAATGCAGTTAAGCAATAAAGCCTAAATACCTTCTTGCCCCAGCCTGTGACTGGACAGTGAGGGAACAGCAGCAGCATGTTTTTTTTGTAGGCACATGTGCCTCAAGTAGAGGCTGATTGGCTCAGTATTGGCCCCTCCTTTCTCAGTCTGAGTGCTGCTGTGAAAGGGATTACAAAAGACTAATATCAACATACAGTGAGGTACTTTCATTCGCTGCATGTATACTCACATACCAGGAAGTGCATGGCTATATTTCAGAAGGAATTTCAGACAAAAAGTACATTTTCAGGATACTGCTTAGGCACAATAAAAAATGTTATGTTCCCTATAACCTAGCAATTATTTGGAGAACAAACAAAACTGCATAAAAAAATGGAACTCATTTGTCTAATAATGAATGAAACATCAAATGTGCTTACTGTGCATTTGTGTGGCTTCTCTCCTGTGTGTCTTCTCATGTGGACCACCAGCATATACTGAGCTTTAAATGGCTTTTGCTCTCTTGAACAGTCCAGCCAACGACATACAAACTCCTTCTTTTCACCATGTATGTGATCATTGTTTATATGCTGCACAAAAATAGAAAAAGGCAAACTTGAGCAGAGTCTTTACAAAAAAGATCACAATCCTTAGATGTAATCACTCATATTATTTTTTTTTCAAATTCTTTATTTATAAAGCAAAGGTATTAGAGGTGCACCGAATGGAAATTTTGGAAATTTTGAAACCGAAAATTCAGTTTTTAAAAATATATATATATTTTTTATATAATTGTATTATATTCAACCTTTTAATTAATATAATGAATTGAAATTAATATGAATTTATTGTCGGCCATTATCGGCACCTTTAGCTCAAGAAAAGCTCAAGAAAAATGCATCCCTTTAAATTCTCCAAAATGGCCTGCTGTGCTTCCGTTGTGGTGTTAAAAATATTGCTTGCTGCATTTTTTGGCAGTTAAAAAAACACACCAAAAGTGCACCTCCTCGTTGAAATGCATTGAAAACACAGCAAGAGCGTATCCGAAACGTACCTGTGTTACGTGCGGATGCAGTTTTTTAAGTCACATGACCTATGAAAAACACACCATAAACAGTAAAATCTGTGAAAAAATTGCGGTAAAATCTCTGCAAAATCGTGTGCGTTTTGTCGGCACCATTATCGGCACCTTTTTTTCTATCAACAATATGTCAAAAACACCATTTTCGGCCGATATGTTTCGGCTGCCGAAATTTCGGTGCATCTCTAAAAGGTATCTAACAAACCGTTTCAATACTGTAACAGCGGTGATGTCACGTAAAGTGAAGATCATAAATGGAAAGTTCATAAAATACATGTGCAATTATAACAGAGAAAGAAAGAAAGAAAGAAAGAAAGAAAGAAAGAAAGAAAGAAAGAAAGAAAGAAAGAAAGAAAGAAAGAAAGAAAGAAAGAAGGGGGGCGCACCGTTAATAAATTTACAGGCCTGATTTACTAAAAATGTGCTTTCACTCTAAATAGCAGTATCCAAATCTGAGAAGGGAACTCAAGTTGGGGTGAAAATTGCACATCCAACAAAAGCAGCCCCCCCCCGAAAATCTTTTGTGCAATTCTGACTAGCAAACATCTTGTGTAATTCCCTAACATCACTTAACAGGAAATGTTAATAAACACATTGTTTGTTCCAAAGCAGTAATTAAATGGGTATTTTAAATAGCAGATGCACAATTTATAAAGTTCTTATACATACATAAAAACATGCATGGGGAGGTCCAATAAAGGTGTATTTTTTTCTATTAGCCATGTGAATGCTTGTTTACTTTAAAACACCCTGTGATTTGGTGTGTTTTATTTTTATTATAGACATTCTACTGCTCACAACTGGATGTTTGAACCAAACTAACTAACAAATTAACTTGATTAATTGAAAAGATGGCTCTTTTTGGTAAACCCAACACTATTTCTTACAATACAATTTTAGATGACAAAGGACTGATTTAAAAATTATTGCCATTAATTCACTAATTGGCTCTTGAATTCTGTACGCAATGAACAGCTCCCTATATGCCTGTATGAATGCATAATTTAACAAAACTACTAAGAGTGTACCTATATAAATAATGTGAAAACCTGAAGGCAGTGTTAAGGTAGAAAAGCCATAGGGACTACTCTCAGCACATAGACCCACTTTATTAATAAGGGAGAAATCAAGAAATACAGAACAAAAAAGGGACATGTAAACATTTGCAGTTTTCGGAACTTATGACACCTACTGTAGTAGTAACAATTCTTTCTTGATACCTCTAGATGGCACAACATACAAAATAGTTCCACTGCTAAGTTGGAATTCCCTATCTTCAATTGTAAATACTTGTGATCTATATCATCTCAGTTTAATATGTTATAATCACAATGAGCTCGTTTGACCTTCTCTAGCACTGATTGTAAAATGTAGTACAGTCAAGGTGAAGTAATTTAACTGTATTACATTTAAAAGTCATTAGCTACATAAATACTTTGTACGGTAGAAACAAAAATAAGTCCATTGACTTTATCTTGAAATTTAAATTTTGTTTTCGCTACATATTGAAACCAAAAGAAAAGAAAACAGAGCAACAATTTTAGTTTGTAAAGTAAGTTACCTTCGGCAAATGCTTTAGTGCTGTAAAAATAAAAATTGCAATTCGCGGAATCAAAATTCTGACAGGCATTCAGGACATACAATGCAGACAGTTACTGTTTATTCAGGAGGCAGTTCAAAGTTGTTTAGCCTACAAAATGCTCTACAGAAATGACTGATGAGCTGTTTCTTGTGCCTGTCTAAATCTTAAAAATGCTAAAAGTGATATTTGTTTAAATATGAAGCAATTGATTTTACCACATCAGCTAGTTCCTAAGCAATATGTGATGCTTTAGTGTGGTCTTACATGCAGTAATAATATAAGTATCACAAACCGAAAGTTGTCTCTGCAATACAATAAAGACTTCAAAGTGGTATTTAAATCTTCTTCTAAACTTCAACCTGCAGGTAAGCTTATAATAAGTCTTATCTGTAGGTACCTTGGAAAGCACCTAAATCTGTGCTGTTTAATACATACATGTATACATGTATTGTCATTGGATCAGGCCAATGACATCAGTGGTGCATGCACAGTACACTCTGCATTCACAGCACACTGAGTGTGTCATAATTGTAGAGCATGCCTCGATGGTGACTCTGGCTTGCATGCATTAGAATGATGTCATCGCTGCCTGGCCATTTAAGTGGCCAGAGAGCATGAATTTGTAAGGAAGACCGGGCACAGATAGAAGGGCCAGCAGCGGTAACAGTGCAGAACTGGAGGGCTTCATTTCACAGGTAAATCTGTCATTGTGAATTGTAGAGAAAGAATGACAATTCTGTTGACAGTTACACATTGGAGACTGTTTTTGCCACCGACCAACTCTAAGGGTGATCCGAATCCTGGAGCTGATTTCTATGAGCACTTCACCCCATGGCTTCATTGAAACTAGTAATATGGAATGTGCGAGGGGTTAGAGACCCAATAAAAAGATCAGCTGTTTTTGCTCAACTTAAAAAGCAAAGAGCTGATGTGGTGGTACTGGTGGAGACCCACGCAGAGGGTTCAGTACAGAGGACACTTAAGCGTCCATGGATAGGATGGGCGTACCACTCAGTGCATACCACCCACTCTAGAGGAGTATCAATACTAGTCACTAAAACCACACACTTTGAGCTCCAGGGTTCGGAGACAGACCCAGAAGGTAGATATGTCTTTCTGAAAGTTAAAATACATGGCGACCCCATGCTGTTACTGGCGTATTATGTACCACCCCCATTCCAGTTCTCCACCCTGACTAGGGGATTTGACTTCATGGCTATGTATCCTAATACACCAGCTATATGGCTTGGTGATTTTAATACGGTGTTAGACCCAACGTTAGACAGATTAGCGGGATCCCCCCCTACGACTCCACCCCGACACCCGACAAGATTTGCAAGGCTCCTAGACGACTTTAATCTAGTCGACACATGGAGACACAAACACCCCACATTAAGGGCCTACTCATGCTTCTCCACTTCACACAACTCTATGTCCCGCATAGATCTTATTCTCATATCCAAAACACTACTCCCTAGATTGCTGGAAGCGGGATTTCACCCTAGATCACTCTCTGATCACTGCCCGTATTGGGCCACACTCTCCCTGCCACACACAAGACCTCCAAATTCATGGAGACTAAACCCTTTCTGGCTGACCCTGTTACCAGAAGACGATGATCTCGCTGTAGAATGGGATCAATTTTTTGTGATTAATGGAGACTCTGCATCACCGCAAATAATTTGGGAAACATTCAAAAAACATGTACGCATGATACTCAGCATGCGTATCAATAAGCTGAAACGCGCTTCTGCAATAACTACTGACATCGCAATTAAACACTTACAAGCAGCAGAGGAAGCCTTTTTAATTGATCCTACCACAGACAAAGCCAATAATCTCAAAATATATTCCAGATCATTAGATCAGATACATTATGAAAAATCCAAACGCAAGCTCTTCTTCCATAGACAGAAATCATTTGAATATGGAGAAAGGGCCGGGAAGCTATTAGCTTATATGGTGCATTGTGAGGAGAGACCCCCGGTGGTGATCTCCCTCCGTTCACAAAATGGAGTTCTGGTGACAGAGCCTACAGAAGTAGCATCCCTATTTAAAAAATTTTTTGCTGCTCTATACACAACCACAGCCCCAGATGATGTCACCTTAATGGAATCTTTTTTAGATGAAATATCAATCCCTAAACTAACAGAGGAGCAAATGAAAGAACTAGAAGCCCCGCTAACAGGAGATGAAATATTTAAGGCGATCGCTACATTCCCCAGGTCTAAGGCCCCGGGTTCAGATGGCTTGCCTGTGGAATTCTATTCCACATACTCAGACCAATTGATCCCTAGACTACTCACATTATACAATGCCATTTTTGAAAATTCAGATCTCCCAGCCTCTATGAGGGAAGCTACTATAATACTAATCCCCAAACCAGGGAAAGATCCACATCTTCCGGAGTCTTATCGTCCCATATCCCTACTTCAGGTGGACATTAAGATTCTTGCCAAGATTCTCGCCATTCGCCTTAACACAGTTATCCTATCGCTGGTCCATGGAGATCAGGCCGGGTTCATGCCGGGGAGAAACACGTCATTCAACCTCCGGAGGCTGTTTATCAATCTCCAAACCAAACATGATAATGCTGGATCCAGAATAGTCGTTGCCTTGGACACTGCCAAGGCATTCGACTCAGTCGAATGGAGGTACTTGTGGACCTGCCTAGGGAGGTTTGGGTTGGGTCCCAGATTTATAAAATGGATCCAGCTCTTATACCAGGAACCGGTGGCGAGGGTCTTGGCAAATGGATGGCCCTCTGAGCAGTTCCCTCTGTCCAGGGGTACGAGACAGGGATGCCCGCTGTCGCCGTTGCTATATGCACTGGCAGCGGAACCCCTCGCAATAGCCATACGGGAACATCCAGGAATAGTGGGCCTACGAAGGGGGGAGATAGTGGAAAAAATAAGCACATATGCTGACGATACCCTGCTATATCTAGATGACTCTGAAGATTCCCTCCCACTGGCACTGGCCCTTATAGAGCGTTTCGGCGCATTCTCTGGACTTAGGATTAATTGGGATAAATCCCAAATACTCCCTCTAGATAGCTTTCCGCCACCTAGGGATAGGGCTCTACTTCCTTTGCAGAGAGTAAATACCATAAAGTACCTGGGAATACGAACCACCCGAACACCATCAGACTATATCCCACTTAATATTGCGCCACTACAGGAAATGCTTAGACAAAAGACACAGGCATGGGCCCGCCTCCCACTGGGAGTGATGGGACGAATAAATCTAATAAAAATGGTCCTTTTGCCAAAGGTCCTATATATGCTTTGGCATTCACCGGTGTATTTGGTACTTAAGCATTTCAAAATACTTGAGACTCTCATCAAACCATTTGTCTGGGGCAACAACAGGCATAAACTCCCTTGGCATAAACTAAAACATCCAACAGATCTTGCCGGAACGGCATTACCCGATTTCAATACATACTATATAGCGGCTCAACTATCGCAGATTTTCCATATAGATAAAGTGGACAGAGATAGATTTTTACACTCTCTTTGTCCAAAATGGACTAGACAAACTTCAGACTCCCTGGTAGCAATAACGGGTGAAGGAAGAGACAAGGGTCAAAAAAAGGACCGAAAATCACTGTTATACCAATACAGAAGAGTGTGGAAGTTGGCCTCAGATAGAATGAATGTTATATCTCCCCATAGCTGCACTCATCTTTGGCAAAACACGTCCCTACCAGAGTTTAACCTTCTGCACGATAACAGAGTATGGAGTTCAAGGGGAATAGTTTACCTGGCCCAAATCACTCAAAATGGGAAAATTAAGTCTTTCCATAGTTTAAAAACAGAATTTGCACTACCAGAACAAATGTATTACAGATATATACAATTAAGACATGCATATCGTGCACAGTTTCCCTTAGATGTAAACTTGAATGATAACCCCCTATTGGCAGCAGTAAAATGTCCTGACCCAGAGAAATTGATTTCACAATTTTACAGCATGCTAACACTCCCCCAGGCAACTTCATCTGCATACGCACTCAAGACCAAATGGGAGAGGGAGCTAGGCCCTATAGAAGACTCTGAGTGGAGCGACGCACTCGATACATGCAAACTAGTGTCCCCTAAATTATCGGATCGCTTAACACAAATTTTCATAACACATAGAGCATACCTCACACCTCTTAGAGTTTCTAAATACAAAAGCAATCAATCTACTAATTGCCAAATGTGTAGTCAGGCAGTGGGCACCTACTTTCACCTACTGTGGCAATGCCCTAAGATTCAAACCTTCTGGACCCAGGTGGTGCAGTTTCTCCACGATAAAATGGGCTCCCCCATCACACTACAGCCAAAGCCATGTCTCCTGGGAATTTTTCCAGACCCAGATTTTGATAAATACACCAAAATATTTTTACATGAAACGCTTTTCTCTGCGCGTAAAACCATAGCCAGATTCTGGATGAGACCCACTCCGCCGGAATTTGTGCAATGGCTAATAGAAATCAATACAGCTCTGCCATACAAGAAACTAATGTATTCTAACAGAGGGTGTCCATCCAAGTACGATAAGATTTGGGAAAGGTGGCTAAAGGCCCCCGACACATGTGTATAATCGAAAATCCGAACACGATGGATTAAGCTAACCCCCCCTCTCCATCGACTTAACAAAATATGATGGATTACGGATCTCTACTGTCTATTTCCATCCCCTAAAACTTGACCGCACACTGGATATAATGAGTGTCAATAAGGCCAATTTTTACCTTACCTCGAATTTTATATAGAGTTGAATAGCTGTATACGACACAAACAATATGGTACTAGACCAATATTCATATACGTAAAGAAACGAATGTACGCCTATAATTGATAATCTTGTTTATAAATATAGATGACTGTCAAGATGACCGATTGTATGTAATCCTCTTTTTTTGTTCAATAAAAGATTTTGCCAATTAAAAAAAAAAATCTGTCATTGTGAGCTAATTTGCGATGCATACTAGCACATTATAGCATCCAGCACCTAGTGATCATTAAGAAAAAAAAAGAAGTGGAGTTAACTACTGCTTTAAACTTTGTCACAAAACACTGCTGAAAATTTTCAAAAATAGGAAGTCCCCAATATGCATGCCTTGCCTTGTTTTGTAAACTATAATGGCCAAGTAAAGACTCTGAAAACAAATTTATACACACTTGTATGCTAAAACTGCACTGAATTAAAAAGCACATGCCTTATGAAATTGCCACTAAAGATGGTCTTGATTGCAGAGGCAGTTTCAGATTACATTTTATCCTAAACAAGCTGGTGTCATGATGTAAGAAAACCTATTCGGAAAAAGCATTGGCCACTGCATGTGAATGCCAAATGAAAAAGGGATCTTCTAAGGCCCTAGTACCCAACTCGCAGACTGGGATTGCACGTGGATCTTTGGCAATTTTTTGTGGCCTTCAGAGCCCCTGCATATAGCAGTCTGCATTTTCTTTACCTGAGCACTTACTCAGGACATTGAAGGAAACATTTTCTTTAGACTAACTTCTAGTAGTAAAACTTTCTTTTTTCTTTTACACTATCGTGCCAATCTTACTTTTTCTGTACTGACTATTCCTTTTCACTTTTCATGTTATTTTAATCTGATATCATGTTGTATATAACGTATTTTGCTGAGAGAAATATCAAATATGGCACAAGTAATTCTTTAACCACTTCAATACAGGGCGCGTTCACCCCCTTCTGGCCCTGGCCAATTTTCAGCTTTCAGCGCTGTCGCATTTTGATTAACAATTGTGCGGTTGCAACACTGTACCCATATGAAATTTTTATCATTTTTTGAGAAAAAAAGCCAGAACATTTTGAAAAAAAAAACAAAAAACAAAAATGTTTCTTCTTTTCTATTGTACAAGTTTGCAAATAAATAATTTTTCTTCTACACTGATGTGTGCTGATGAGGCTGCACTGATGGACACTGATAGGCTGCAAAGATGGGCACTGATGAGGTGGCACTGATTGGCTATTTGCAGCTCTCTGTAGAGCCAGTGATTACCTGAGGTGATCGCTGGTGGACACACACAAAATCACACAGAATCAGGCCTCTGACTGCTACAACCTTGGGAAACAGATGACACCAGAAGTCTCAAAAATGTAGCCGCGTTCTTGAGCATCTGTGACGCAAGATTAAGTCTCAGAAAGGCTTCAACCAATATAAATCCACCCTCCAAAAACACAATTCCTGCCTCTACATTGCCAAACAAACATATTTTATCACTCTCATTAACACCCTTTCATCCTGTCTCCTTCAACTCTTCTCTACCTTTAACTCTCTACTATGTCCTCCACTACCTCCACCCACTAACTCACTCACAGTCCAGGAGATTGCCAATCACTCCAAAAATAAGATAGATACAACTCATGATGAGATCTCCACTGTACAGATATATCCCCCACTTAGCACTCCATGTCAACAGGTACACTCAATACTTCCCTCATTTAACTCTGCTACTATAGATAAGATTGCTAAGCTTTTTTCTAATGCTCTCTTATTCTGGCATCTTCCCCAACTTTCTAAAAAATGAACTAGTCACCCCCATACTTAAAAAGCCCTTGTTGGATCCCATGAATCTTAACAACCTCTGACCGTCTTGCTCCCTTTTACCTCCTTTTAACTCATTGAATGCCTGGTCTACAACTGACTAAGCTACCACTTCACTAAAAATAACTTTCCTAATCCCCTTCAGTCTTCTCCCTGGGTCAGCTGATAGCCTCCCATGGCTTTCAATACCATTTCTACGCTGATGAACCCCAAATCTATCATTGTACCCCTCAGCTCGCCCCATTAGTCTCCTCATACATCACTAATTTACTCACAGACATTCGTCTGAATGTCACAAGCCTTCCTCAAACTCAATCTATCCAAAACTGAGCTCATAATATTTTCTCCACCACGTGTGCCTTCTCATAACTACTCTGTCAACATTGATGGCACAACTATCATCCTGTCCCCGCATGCTACGGTGTAATTCTGAACTCTCTTTTCAGCCCCGCATCCAATCACTGCCCAAATCTTGCTGCCTCAACCTCTGCAACATCTCCAAAATATGCCCATTTTTAACCAATGGCACCACAAAGCTTCTAATTCACTCCCTGGTTTTCTCTCACCTCGACCACTGTAACACCCTTCTCATTGGATTACCTTTACATAGGCTATCCCCCCTTCAGTCCATCATTAAATACATACTAACAGCTTAAAAAGCCCCTAGCTACATCACTAACCTAGTTTCAAAACACCAACCAACTCATTCTCTTCATTCCTCCTATAACCTCCAGCTCTCTAGCTCCCTTGTCACCTCATGTCTCCCCCCATGCTTTCACCAAGCCTCTCCCATCCTCTGGAACTCCCTACCCCAATCTGTCTGACTATTTCTTACTCTGTCCACTTTTAGGCGATCCCTGAGAACCCTTCTCTTTAGAGAAGCCTATCTTGCTTCCATCCAACAACTGTACTTTAATTTTCTTCATCAACTCATCTCCCACAGTCATTACCTTTTGTATCACTTGACCCTCGCTTTTAGATTGTAAGCTCTAGCAAGCAGGGTCTCGTGATTCTTCCTGTATTGGTTCGTATTGTAATTGTACTGTCTGTCCTCATGTTGTAAAGTGCTGCACAAACTGTTGGCACTATAAAAATCCTGTGTAATATTAATAATAATAAAAATGTTTATAAGGCCACAAGAGGAAGAAGCAATGTGCTCTGACATGCGATAAGTTCTATCAGGGTCGCATAATGTAATTTTACAGTGGATCTGCACATTTCTATGTATACTTTTTTAACAGCCCCAAAAGTCAGCGTGCCATTGCACAGGAACCTCTTACAGTCATGGTTCCCAGTAAGAACAGAAAGAAAGTATCTAACAGTCTTGTGACTTTGATTGACACCGGGACATTTGCAGGTTCAACTCACAAGATGGGTATGTAAGTCACATGGAACACAAACTAATGTATTTGAAATGAAACCTTATTCCTCATGTCGTAACTTAAAATGACCCTAATAGGAAAAGTCAAAGTATCCTTACATTTTTTTTCACTTCTTTTTATTTATTTATTAGGAATCTAACATCAAAGGGGCAAGAAAACATACATTCCAATCAAATCAGAGCAGAACAAGAAGCATCTGTGAATTTGTCAGATTTTGAGGGCGCTCCATTCACAATATCTGAGTGTCAACCATCCCTGAATCCCTGAGATAAAACTGATCTGTGTTAGCAGAGTAGTTTATACTTTAGCCCTCATTTCACAGTATAGCTAGGTTTTCTTTTTTATCCACTGGGTTTGCAGCTGCCCATACATAACAGTCAATAGGTTAAACATGCTCAGCTTGTATGTTCAACTGAAAGTCCGAGAATTCCCAAAAGAGAAGAAAATCCCTGGCTCCTGTACAAAGAAAACACTGTACTTTGCTCCAAGGAGCTTTTTGTGGCAATTTAAATGTACAGAGACAGACACAATATCCTGCAGAAGCAAAATCTGCCTTATAACATTCCTGACCTCAAGAAGAAGATATGACCCCCTGGAGGAACAGGAGGTACAGTATCTATTCAGACAAATGCACTGTCATCCTTAAAGCAACTGAGTGATGCTTTTAATCTCCTTCTTGTTGCAGCACATATAGTTTGACGTATGCGATATGGATATGCTATATTTGAACTGTTTTAAATCAAATAAAATCAATGCAATGCCTGCATTAATACTGTAATCTTTGCAATGTGTTGTTTATATGTTACTGTTAATACAGTGCTTATATCATGATGGTGTTGAAATACTGTAAGTTGTAATGATGAATAAATATCAAAAACACATCTAAAACAAACAGTTACCCACTTAATGTACCTTACACAAATATTATATACATGTATAAAAAGAAAGAAAAAGTAGAGCTGTTTCCCACAGTAACTAATCAGTTATTGCTTTCAATTCTAACTCTAACAGAATAATAGTTTCGGATGTTAATGGTTGCTATGTGCATCCGATCTCTACCTGTGAGAAAACTATTACTTGAGTTTAAGAAACACATCCATTATATAAGCTTAGAAATACCAAATATATGAACCATTTTGTGTGACCTTTCCCTATACACTGTTTGATTCTGCTGTTATGTAGTAGTGTAACTGCCCTTAACTTCAAAAGCAAACTAAGGGACAAAGTTAACATTTTTTCAAAGCAAAACAGAGGTTAATACTAGACTAAACCTATGGCTTAGATGTACTTGCTTTCACAGCAGTGTTGCTGCTGGGTAGGGATGAGCTTCGTGTTCGAGTCGAACCCATGTTCGACTCGAACATCGGCTGTTCGACCGTCCGTCGAATTGCGAACGATATGGGCCGTTCGCGCCAAATTCGTGTGGCGCGTCACGGCCCATAATTCACTGCGGCATCGCAGTGCATTGCTGGCTGATGATTGGCCAAGCATGCACTATGACCCGCATGCTTGGCCAATCACAGCGCCGCCTGAACAGAGAGCCGTAATTGGCCAAAGCCAAGGAGGCTTTGGCCAATTATGGCTCAGGGGATTTAGTACACGCCCCACACTATATAAGGCCGCCTGCACGGCGGCCCTGTGTAGTGTGTGTTCCGGCGTTGAAAGAGATAGACAGAGAGACAGTGTTTGATTTGAGTTAGATAGATTAGGCAGAACAGTCAGTCAGTTAGCTGCACTTACAGTGTATTGTGTATATATATGCATCCCAGGTGTTGCATATATATATATACACTGTATTCAGTTTAGCTAGATCCGTTCCTGTTATCTTCTATCTAGACTATTTACATTCAGTGCAGTGTGTCCTGCTCACAGTGTTCAGCTAGATCCGTTCCTGCTATTTACATTCAGTACAGTGCTTCCTGCTCACAGTGTTCAGCTAGATCCGTTCCTGCTATTTACATTCAGTGCAGTGCGTGCTGCTCACAGTGTTCAGCTAGATCCGTTCCTGCTATTTACATTCAGTGCAGTGCGTGCTGCTCACAGTGTTCAGCTAGATCCGTTCCTGCTATTTACATTCAGTGCAGTGCGTCCTGCTCACAGTGTTCAGCTAGATCCGTTCCTGCTATTTACATTCAGTGCAGTGCGTCCTGCTCACAGTGTTCAGCTAGATCCGTTCCTGCTATTTACATTCAGTGCAGTGCGTGCTGCTCACAGTGTTCAGCTAGATCCGTTCCTGCTATTTACATTCAGTACAGTGCGTCCTGCTCACAGTGTTCAGCTAGATCCGTTCCTGCTATTTACATTCAGTGCAGTGCGTGCTGCTCACAGTGTTCAGCTAGATCCGTTCCTGCTATTTACATTCAGTGCAGTGCGTGCTGCTCACAGTGTTCAGCTAGATCCGTTCCTGCTATTTACATTCAGTGCAGTGCGTCCTGCTCACAGTGTTCAGCTAGATCCGTTCCTGCTATTTACATTCAGTGCAGTGCGTCCTGCTCACAGTGTTCAGCTAGATCCGTTCCTGCTATTTACATTCAGTGCAGTGCGTGCTGCTCACAGTGTTCAGCTAGATCCGTTCCTGCTATTTACATTCAGTGCAGTGCGTCCTGCTCACAGTGTTCAGCTAGATCCGTTCCTGTTATCTTCCTACTGACAGGCAGGCTTGTCTGGTTACAGTATATAAAGCTACCTGAAGAAAATTACAGGTGTTCTTTTTGATCCTATTAGTACCACGGTCAGGCAGCTAGACTATTTACATTTAGTACAGTGTGTCCTGCTCACAGTGTTCAGCTAGATCCGTTCCTGTTATTTACATTCAGTGCAGTGTGTCCTGCTCACAGTGTTCAGCTAGATCCGTTCCTGCTATTTACATTCAGTACAGTGCGTGCTGCTCACAGTGTTCAGCTAGATCCGTTCCTGCTATATACATTTAGTGCAGTACGTCCTGCTCACAGTGTTCAGCTAGATCCGTTCCTGTTATCTTCCTACTGACAGGCAGGCTTGTCTGGTTACAGTATATAAAGCTACCTGAAGAAAATTACAGGTGTTCTTTTTGATCCTATTAGTACCACGGTCAGGCAGCTAGACTATTTACATTTAGTACAGTGTGTCCTGCTCACAGTGTTCAGCTAGATCCGTTCCTGTTATTTACATTCAGTGCAGTGCGTCCTGCTCACAGTGTTCAGCTAGATCCGTTCCTGCTATTTACATTCAGTGCAGTGCGTCCTGCTCACAGTGTTCAGCTAGATCCGTTCCTGCTATTTACATTCAGTGCAGTGCGTGCTGCTCACAGTGTTCAGCTAGATCCGTTCCTGCTATTTACATTCAGTGCAGTGCGTCCTGCTCACAGTGTTCAGCTAGATCCGTTCCTGTTATCTTTCTACTGACAGGCAGGCTTGTCTGGTTACAGTATATAAAGCTACCTAAAGAAAATTACAGGTGTTCTTTTTGATCCTATTAGTACCACGGTCAGGCAGCTAGACTATTTACATTTAGTACAGTGTGTCCTGCTCACAGTGTTCAGCTAGATCCGTTCCTGTTATTTACATTCAGTGCAGTGTGTCCTGCTCACAGTGTTCAGCTAGATCCGTTCCTGCTATTTACATTCAGTACAGTGCGTCCTGCTCACAGTGTTCAGCTAGATCCGTTCCTGCTATTTACATTCAGTGCAGTGCGTGCTGCTCACAGTGTTCAGCTAGATCCGTTCCTGCTATATACATTTAGTGCAGTACGTCCTGCTCACAGTGTTCAGCTAGATCCGTTCCTGTTATCTTCCTACTGACAGGCAGGCTTGTCTGGTTACAGTATATAAAGCTACCTGAAGAAAATTACAGGTGTTCTATCCCAGCTTAGTGCAGCTACAGGCCATTAGTATGTCTGGAAGGCCAAGAAGGAGAGGCAGACAGTCACAAGCCAATAAGAGAGGGCAAGCAGGCTCTGTGTCTAGTGCTGGTCGTGGAGACGGTGCATCCTCATCAGCACGTGGCCATGGGACACGCTTGGCCTTTTTTTCGGCAGCTGGCCGTGTTGAGCCGCAACATGCGGAAGACTTGGTCGAGTGGATGACCAAGCCGTCCTCATCCTCCTCATCCTCTCTCACCCATGCCCAGGGTGCTTTGTCTGGCAAAGCAGCGGCCTCTTCCCTCAGCTCAATGTCATCAGTGACTCCTTCCCTAGCCCCACCATGTCCTCCTGAGGATTCCCTCGAACTGTTTGACCACAGTGTTGGGTACATGCTCCAGGAGGATGCCCAGCGTTTGGAAGGCTCTGATGATGATACTGAGCTCAATGAAGGCAGTAACATGAGCACGGACAGAGGGGGTGCCCAAGAAGGACAGCAATCTGGCAGTCATGCTCCCCCTGCTGCAGCATACTGCCAGGTTTGCTCCAGTGATGAGGAGGGAGGGGATGATGAGGTCACTGACTCAACGTGGGTGCCTGATAGGAGAGAGGAGGAGGAGGAGGAGGAGGAGGAGGAGGAGGAGGAGGTGGCACATCACCAACTAGGCAGGATGCCCTCCAGGGGCCAGCCTAAGGGCAGCACATTGACTGCATCACACCCCAAAGCTCCACATGTGCAGGGCGCTGCAGTCTCTGCGCGTTATTCAAAAAGTTCTTTGGTGTGGGCCTTTTTTGAGACGAGTGCATCAGATCGCACCGCTGCTATTTGCAATATATGTCTCAAGCGTATCTCGCGTGGCCAAAACATCTCCCGCTTGGGTACCACATGCTTGACCAGACATATGTTGACCTGCCATGCAGTTCGTTGGCAAGCGTATCTAAAAGACCCACACCAAAGAACAAAGACGATCTCTCCTTGCTCCTCATCAGCTGAGATTTCCAACCCCACTAGACCTTCAGTCCTCTCTGCGACCTGCAGTGAGAGGAATGAAGGTGTAGAATTAGGTGTGTCACAGCCAAGTACTTATGGGCAATCTGCTTTTGGTACACCGACGTCAGATTGTACCAGGCAAATTTCCCTGCCCCAGCTGCTGCACCGCCGAAAGAAGTTTGCTCCCAGCCATCCACATGCCCAGCGGTTGAATGCTAGCTTGGCAAAATTGCTAGCACTTCAACTGCTGCCTTTTCAGTTGGTAGACTCTGCCCCCTTCCGTGAGTTTGTGGAATGTGCGGTTCCTCAGTGGCAGGTACCCAAACGCCACTTTTTCTCACGGAAGGCGATTCCGGCTCTCTACCGGCATGTGGAAGGCAATGTCCATGCCTCGCTGGACAGGGCGGTCAGCGGTAAGGTGCATATTACCGCTGACTCATGGTCCAGCAGGCATGGACAGGGACGTTACTTAAGTTTCACGGCGCATTGGGTGACTCTGCTGGCAGCTGGGAAGGATGCAGGACAAGGTGCAGTAGTGTTGGAGGTTGTTCCGCCACCACGCCTCCAAAATGCTGATTGTGACACACCTCTCTCCTCCACCCCCTCCTCTTCTTCTTCCTCCATGGCCTCTTCCTCGGAACCAGCGGTGCTCCGTAGGCGTTCAAGGGGCTACGCAAGTACGCAGGCCAAAAGATGCCATGCGGTGCTTGAGCTGGTGTGCTTGGGGGACAGGAGCCACACTGGGGCAGAGGTTCTGTCAGCTCTGCAGGGGCAGGTTCAGAGGTGGTTGACGCCACGCCAACTTAAGGCAGGAATGGTGGTTTGCGACAATGGCACCAACCTCCTCTCTGCCCTCCGACAGGGACAACTGACCCATGTGCCCTGTTTGGCTCACGTCCTTAACTTGGTGGTGCAGCGGTTCTTGGGCAGGTACCCGGGCTTACAGGATGTCCTGAGGCAGGCCAGGAAAGTCTGTGTGCATTTCCGCCGGTCATATAATGCCAGTGCTCGGCTGACGGACCTCCAAAAGGAGTTTAACCTGCCCAAGAACCGCCTAATCTGTGACATGCCCACCAGGTGGAACTCGACGTTGGCCATGCTGCAGCGGCTGCACACGCAGCAGAGGGCCATCAATGAGTACCTGTGCGACTATGGCACCAGGACAGGGTCAGGGGACCTTGGTTTTTTTTCCCCACGCCAGTGGGCCATGATCAGGGATGCATGCACTGTCCTGTCACCATTCGAGGAGGCCACGAGGATGGTGAGCACTGACAGTGCATGCATCAGTGACACTGTCCCCCTTGTCCACCTGTTGGAGCACACGCTGCGTGGAATAATGGACAGGGCACTTGAGGCAGAACAGAGGCAGGAAGAGGAGGACTTCCTTAGCTCTCAAGGCCCCCTTTATCCAGACAGTGTTCCTGCGTGCCCGCCGATCACACAGGAAGAGGACGAGGAGGAGGAGGAGGAGGAGGAGGAAGATTGTGTCAGTATGGAGGTGGAGCCTGGCACTCAGCATCAGCAGTCTTTAAGGGATCAGTCCCAAGGAACACATGGACTTGTACGTGGCTGGGAGGAGGTGGCTGCGGACGTTGTTGTCCTTAGTGACCCAGAGGACTCCGGACCGAATGCCTCAGCAAACCTACGCTGCATGGCCTCCCTGATCCTGCAAAGCCTGCGTAAGGATCCTCGTATTCGTGGTATCAAGGAGAAGGACCAATACTGGCTGGCAACCCTCCTTGATCCACGTTACAAGGGTAAGGTTGCGGACCTTATCTTGCCATCGCAGAGGGAGCAGAGGATGAAACATCTTCGGGAGGCCTTGCAGAAAGGTCTGTGCAACGCGTTCCCAGAGACTGGGAGGTTACAAACTCCTGTTTCTGGACAACGTGTTGCTGAGGCTTCGGTCAGTCAAAGAAGGAGCGGTGGAGAAGGTGGCCGTCTGACCGATGCGTTCAGACAATTTTTTGGTCCGCAGCCCCAAGGTATGATCGGTTCCAGCAACCATCGCCAGCGTCTGTTTTACATGGTGCAGGAATACCTAGGGGCAAGATCAGACTTGGACACCTTTCCCACCGAAAATCCTCTGGGTTACTGGGTCTTGAGGATGGATCACTGGCCAGAGCTTGCACAGTATGCAATTGAGCTACTGGCCTGTCCTGCATCCAGCGTTCTTTCGGAACGCACATTCAGTGCTGCTGGAGGCGTGGTAACCGATCACAGGGTGCGTCTGTCCACCGACTCGGTCGATCGGCTGACCTTCATAAAAATGAATCAGTCTTGGATCACCACCAGCTACCAAGCACCTGATGCAGATGTAACCGAATAATTTTTTTTGAAATCTCAGATCCCTTCAAAGACTGCCTATGCTGATGCTGAGTGACTATCCCTGAGTAATTATCCTCTTCCTCCTCAATCATCACGCTGATAGCTTGTAAGAACATTTTTGGTTCTGGGCGCCACCACCAGTGCCTAAGGCACAATTTTTCAGCCCCTGTTTAACAGGGGCGTGTAATTACAATTTTTGATGCAATACTTTGCAGCAGGGCTTGTTCCTGCATTCCAACTAGAGTGTCTGTGAGGGGTTGCAGTGTTGTGGCACCAGCACCAGTGCCTAAGACCCAATTTTTCAGCCCCTGTCTAACAGGGGCGTGTAATTACAATTTTTGATGCAATACTTTGCAGCAGGGCTTGTTCCTGCGTTTCAACTAGAGTGTCTGTGAGGGGTTGCAGTGTTGTGGCACCAGCACCAGTGCCTAAGACCCAATTTTTCAGCCCCTGTCTAACAGGGGCGTGTAATTACAATTTTTGATGCAATACTTTGCAGCAGGGCTTGTTCCTGCGTTTCAACTAGAGTGTCTGTGAGGGGTTGCAGTGTTGTGGCACCAGCACCAGTGCCTAAGACCCAATTTTTCTGCCCCTGTCTAACAGGGGCGTGTAATTACAATTTTTGATGCAATACTTTGCAGCAGGGCTCGTTCCTGCGTTCCAACTAGAGTGTCTGTGAGGGGTTGCAGTGTTGTGGCACCAGCACCAGTGCCTAAGGCCTAATTTTTCAGCTCCTGTTCAACAGGGGCATGTAATTACAATTCTTGATCTAATATTTCACAGCAGGGCCCTGTGAGGGCTTACAGTGTTTTGGCCACAGCAACACCTAAGGCCCAAATTTCTGCTGAGTATATAGGGCAGGACCCTACTTTCAAACATCTAACTTACAAACGACTCCTACTTGCAAACGGAAGGAGACAACAGGAAGTGAGATGAAATCTACCCCTAAGGAAGGGAAATTCTCTCCTGTAAGAGTTAATATGGGAAAACAATTTTTCCTTTCCACTGATGCTTTCCAATCCTTGTTCCACAAAAAAACACAAATTTTCAAAAAACATTTTTCGTTGGGACAAAAAAGTGAGGTGAAATCTTCTGAAGAGGAGGAAAGACGCAAAACAAATGTCACAGGGGTGATAACCCTTCCCTATGTTTTCCAAAAAGCTTAGAAAAGATTTTTTGGCTGGAGCTAAACACATTAAAAATGTTCAAAATTACAAACAGATTCTACTTAACAACAAACCTACAGTCCCTGTCTTGTTTGCACCGCCTGTATACTGCTGTTCAGAGTATATAGGGACCTTTCCTTATTTTAATTTGGGTGCGGGGTTCCCCTTAATATCCATACAAGACCCAAAGGGCCTGGTAATGGACTGGGGGGTACCCATGCCGTTTGTCTCACTGATTTTCATCCATATTGCCATGACCCGACATGACATTAAACCCGCAAGCAGTTTTAAATGAGATTTTTTCCTTTAAAAATGACATTTGGTGCAGGGACTGTTCTAAACATGGGAAACACGCGTCACTTTACAGGCATACTATAGACACCCCCCAGGTACGATATTTAAAGGAATATTTCACTTTTTTTTTTTTACTTTAAGCATCATTAAAATCACTGCTCCCGAAAAAACGGCCGTTTTTAAAAGTTTTTTTTGCATTGATACATGTCCCCTGGGGTAGGACCCGGGTCCCCAAACCCTTTTTAGGACAATACCATGCAAATTAGCCTTTAAAATGAGCACTTTTGATTTCGAACGTTCGAGTCCCATAGACGTCAATGGGGTTCTAACGTTCGTGCGAACTTGCGGTCCGTTCGCGGGTTCTGGTGCGAACCGAACCGGGGGGTGTTCGGCTCATCCCTACTGCTGGGACTCTCTTGTAAGCTCTGTCAACACTGTTCTGAAAGCCAACTACAGTGTGATACTGTTTCACCTTCTTTGAGCAGCCTGTGCTCTGCTTCAAGAAATGGAATCCAGCAGGAAGCTAGTTAAGGAGGTGGTATTTATGATGTGACAGCTATCCCCTGAGATCTATACTTTACTGGCTTATGCAGTCTCTTTGGACAATGCAATGTCATAAGTGGCCTCTACTTTCTGATCCAAAAATCTGTGGCCTCTTTTAACACTATCAGAGAATATAAATTCATCACATTAAGAAAACAAGTGATAACACCATAAAGCAGGGATATGCAATTAGCGGACCTTCAGCTGTTGCAAAACTACAAGTCCCATCATGCCTCTGCCTCTGGGTGTCATGCTTGTGGCTGTCAGAGTCTTGCTATGCCTCATGGGACTTGTAGTTCTGCAACAGCTGGAGGTCCGCTAATTGCATATCCCTGTCATAAAGGGTCGAGCCTGGAGACTAGTTCCCCCATCCTGATGTTGATTGACAGCACATGGCAGTGGGCGGGTATATTCACTACAACAGCATTTGTGCCCTCCCACTGCCACACGCTATCAATCAAAAATAAGACAGACCTAGTGACCAGAGTCATTTTTCAAAAAAGGGTGTTACCATATTTGGGTAACTATATCAGCCCTATCCCCATCCTCTTTGTTTACATTCATCTGTATGCCAGCTCAGAACTGGTTTTAATTACCTCCAGTTTCTAAAATCTGCAAAATTACAGTGACTCTTTAAGAATCTGTCACTGCCACAGAGACAGGTTCCTAAAGTGGCGGTAGTTAAAAGTTCCTAAAATTGTTTCCCGTATATTCCATGAAGTATTCTGTCCAGTTCTGGTCACCAGTCCTCAGAAAGGATGTGCAGGAGCTGGAGTAAGTCCAGAGTAGGGCAACAAAATTAATAAGAGGACTGTAGGACCTCAGTCCAGGGGACTAGAGGACCTCATTACAAGGAACGGCTACAAGCACTTAATTTATTCTCCCTGGAGAAGAGACGCTTGAGAGAAGATATGATAGCGATATACAAATATCTCAATGGTGATCCCAGCGTGGGAAAAAACTATTCAGTCTCAAGGAGTGTAAGAGGACACAGGGCCACACAATGAGATTGGAGGAGAAGCAGTTTAACCTTAAGCTGCAAAGGTTTTCACTGTCAGGGCGATGTGACACTCACTTCCACAATTGCTGGTGTCAGCGGGGAGCATTGATATTTTTAAAAGGCTCTTGAACGTACATCTTAGTGGACACAACATACAGGGATATGGGAAATGATTATCAACACTGACACTCGTACACTTACACAGGTAAAACTGCATGGACTATTGTCTTTATTCAACCTTACCTACTATGTAACTATATGTGTATGTAATGTTACTGAAACTGTCACAGATGCTTGCTGTAATTAGAAGCAGCTAGTTCTAAAGGGACCTACTGCAACAAAAGTGTAGTTAGACCTTTACTGAAGAGAGTGGAGAATAGCAGTGCTGGAAAGATTTCATTAATGTGACAGCTTCCTGTAAAGGGCTCTATCCCTGCTGGCCAGGGGAATCCCCAGATGAAAGCTAAATGTATACAAAGAGACTATGGATAGTGGGGATGCCATTACCCAAATGTGGTAATGTACATATCTGGAAAATTACTTAAGCCATTAGTTTGGTGGAACCTGATGGGGAACTGACAGCGCATGCCAGTGAGTGGATATGAAAACTACTATTGATCTGAGTAGCAGCTATGTTTCCACACTCTACTGTGTGCTGCCAATCAACAGCTGTTTAGGCATGACTAGGCAGACTAGCATCTCAGTCCCCCATTAGCTTCTAACCACTGCACTACAAAATTCTCTGAACACCGGTCAGTGTGACAAGCGCAGGAACTAGAGAAGGAGGGACACTAAGGAAGGCGTTCTGTATGGACACATCTAAGCTCAGTGCCAGGCTCTGTCAAAGTCATGCATCTGTCTCTGATGGGCACATGAACTGGGCAAAGGCACCAACAATTTTGGTGCAGCGCCCTAATGGATTTCCTGATATGTGTATATGAAACCTTTTATGAATTAAATTGTACTGTGGTATTTATAGTGGATTTCTCAGATATATATTTTTTTTATCCTTAAAAACTTTATTAAATAAACTTACTCCAAACATACCAATAATCTTTTCCATGTACAGGAAAAAATCTTTTTATAGATGCAATTAATTTTCTCACAAGTTATTAAATACTACATCCCAGTGAAATTCAGGTACTGATAGCTGTAAAGTTAATAGTTTAAAATGCCTCATTCTTGTGTTATGAAAAAATAAGAACTCTTGTAACACCTCCAATATGGATTCCAGACTGAGCCTTGCCAATCTCTTCCACACAGTGTTGACATTTTTATAAAGTATTTGCATTGGTCCAAGGTGGGGGCGTAATTATTTCCACACATCATGAAATTCAATTGCCAATTTAGTGCTTTCGCATGTTCATGGCAAAAATGTATAAATGAAGGAATTCATTTTAGGTTTCAAACAGTATTTGTAAACTGTAATCACTACTACATAAAGGGTTAATGCATTATTTAAAGAATGTAAAATTAAATGTGATATGAATGGGGCTATGTCTTTAAAAAGGTCTGTGTAACTATAGTGGCTTTGAGGGGTTTGAACATTTTTGTTAAGGTTAAAGACTAATCTGATGTTCTCAATTGGTAAAAAGATATCAAATAAACAATACTGCCCCAACGTGCAAGCATATTATCACTCTTTATTATGTTGTTTTATAAAATGCAAGCATATATATCTGATGGTAATAATTGTCCTTTATTTAATATTTAGTACATCATCCTATCTTCACTTCTTCCTCAACAAGCGGTATTTTCTACAAAATGCGTTGACAACTCTTGCGGGAAGGCGACCCTGTCAGACTTTTTTTACATACAATTATTGCCCAAGTGTTGAATGTCTAGACTTATATTTGGCAGGGGTCTGGTCGTGGCTGCGGATGGTGTTTGTATATGATTGCTCTTTTATGTTTTGTATTGTAAATTTGTATTTGCATTGTATTTTATTTGTATTGTGTATTGTAATTTTTTTTATAATTGTATGATCTCATAGCAAGCTTGTTTGTAATGTCTGATTTGCTGTTGCTTATTTACCTATCTTGAGAACAAACGCTGTTGCTGTCAAGATAAGTAAATCAGTGCTGCAGCTGAATTGTGTACCTGAAAAGCAAGCAATGGTAACAATAAAACATTAACTCAAAAAAACAACAACAGTTTATGCCAAAAAAAGAGTAAAAAATATATGCCGAAGCATGGGGGCAATCCACCCCTAATGTTAGGGGCAAGTCACCCCTCCACCCCTGCCCCCATGCTTGAGCATATATGCTTTTTTTTTTTTAACTCTAGTGGTGAAATCATCTCCTACAGTGCTGGAGTTGCTGATTTATGTATTGTGAGAGCAAACGCTGTTGCTGTCAAGATGAATAAATCAGTGCTGCAGCTGAATGGCGTACCTGAAAATAAAATAATGGTTAACAATAAAACACAGTAACCAGTAACATATAAAAGAATTACATACCTGAAAAGTAAACATGATAAAACATAGTAGTAATAAAACATTGCAATTCAAAAATACAGTAAAACAGGGGGGGCGTGGCCAGCCGGGATAGCAGATGGACGCCTAATTCCACAGCTCTGAGCCAGGGGACAGAATCCAACGCCATCGGCTGCCAAAAACTATCCTAACTTACCCATCCGTGTTCCTCACAGTCAGGGGACAAAAAGGATGGCATCCAGAAAGAGATTTACCGACCACATACCTCAAAAACTCACTGAATTTGCCTACAAGCCGGCGGGATGGAAGATCCAAGATGGCGCCGGCCAGGCCACGCCATCCACAGCATACACGGACCTGCCGGATGATGTGACAGAAGATCCTCCAGACTCAGGTACCGTGGACAGCCTCCTCCATGCCCCAGAAGGTGACCCCAACCTAGGCAGCCCAGCAAAGGCAAAGATGAGGCTGGACGCAATGCCGCAGCGGTCGCGGTACTCGCAAATTGAGGCCCAGGCTCCTACCCCCTACTCACTAGACCAGGCCCTACATTCCTCTATGTCCTCCTTCCCCACCTCAGGGCAGCCGGTCATGGATACAACGCTCAAGGATATGCTCATATCCCTGCAGACCTCCCTCATGACAGATCTATCATCCCTCTTTCACAAGATCACCACTGACATCCACACACTGGATGACAGAGTAACAAATGCTGAGAGGAATTCATGCCTGCACCTCCACAGTGAACGACACCATTGAAGCTTTTGAAGCTGTTAGAGAGGAACAGACATGGATGCGCGCCAAGCTGCCCGATCTAGAAGACAGATCTCGCAGGAACAAAGTTAAGTTGAGGGGGGTCCCTGAATCCATACTACCCGCAGATCTGCCACGCTATGCAAAAGAACTGATGCACTTAGTCCTCCCTGAGGCCTCCCCGAGGGACGTCATTGTGGATAGAATCCATAGAATTGCTAAACCATCCCATCTAGCTGCCTCAGTCCCCAGAGATGTCCTGATGAGGGTTCACTTTTACCACATCAAAGAAAAACTGCTCATGGGACTCAGGGCTAAATCGCCACTACCAGCGCCCTACATGGGAATTCAACTCTTCCCTGATCTCTCAAAATACACCCTCCAAATGAGGCGCCAATTGAACCCGATCACCAAAGGCCTACAAAATCACAAGCTGCAATACAAATGGCGTTACCCTGCCACCATTCTCATCGCCCGCAATGGGCAAACCCACGCAATAGGGGACCTAGAAAAAGGCCTGAAGCTTCTCCACACCTGGGGCATAAACCCAGAACCGCCTAATCCTGCTCAGCATAACAGAAATTCCCCCTCTCCCCGTAGACACCTAGATCAAAACATCAAATGAACAGCATCAACCTCCAGAACTCACGAAGCCGATAACAGCAATAATAGCTCCCCTGTGCTATGGCTATCCATGATTCTTGTCTTCTGCTACCCGCTGTAGTGACTCTTTGTACCCCCATACAGAGGTCCTTTAGGTGCTCAGCACCCCCTCTAATTTGTTTTCTATTTATGTTATCTCTTTCTCAAAGTTTTTCATCTTGCAACGATATAACCGTCACCTCTCATCCAGCAAGCTAACTCAACAGTTCACAACAAAGATCTTTTTCAAAATTTTCATCGATCTTTAAATGTATACATGATCCCTATTTGGTTATAATTGCCTTGCTACCTAACCTATTGCTCTATTTGCAGTCTACTAGTCCATCCTCGTCTCGGCCCCCTGGCCAGTCAGAAGCAATGCTCATCGCTCCTCCACACGGAACTCAGCTGAACTGACTCCCGGACTCCCATAATTCATCCTACTCATCACATCGCCTGAAAAAACAAAAAACCAGCTCCTCACGATATCGTCCAACTGTAAGTGTTACAAAAAACACACACCAACTCCACACTCACAAGATGCCATCTAACATCCTTTCACTCAACGTTAATGGGCTTAATCATCCAGCCAAACGCCACTCACTATGGAAAACTGCCATGGATCTCCAGAGTGACATCCTTTGTGTCCAAGAAACCCACCTACTAGCCCCCAACACTCCTCTGTGCAAGAACCGCCACTTTCCAAACATATTCCACGCAACTCACTCTACTAAGACCAGAGGAGTCATGATTGCCATCAAAGATACCATAGACTTCCAACTACTAGAAATAGTCCCAGACCCCGAAGGTCGTTTCATCATTCTAATCTGCACCATTAATAGAGCAACTTATACCATTATCAACCTATATGCTCCGAACTCTCATCAAATGAGATTCCTACGCAGAATTATCCGCACATTAAAACCCATCCAAAAAGGCCACACAATTGTGTGTGGGGACTTCAACCTGGTCCCGGATGTGTCCCTGGACTCCACCTCTTCAGCGAAGAGACGCGAATCACCTCTGAAAGCGTTCATACAATCCCACGAACTGTATGATGTCCGGCGCTGTCACCATGGCGCCGAACACGACTTCACCTTTTTTTTCCCCAGACATCGCTCCTACTCCAGAATTGACTTGTTTTTGTCTGATAAGCATATTTTACAAAAAATATCTAAGTCTGTAATCCACACCATGACATGGTCGGACCACGCCCCCACCTCTATTACAATCCAAGATCATAACCTTCATCACAATACGTTCCTATGGAGACTAAACAACTCCATAATTCAAAATACTAAATACACCCCAGAAATATCAGAACACATTTCAGAATTCTTTTAATTGAATAAGGGGTCGGTACCCGACCCTGCCGTGGTGTGGAGCACACATAAAGAGTATATGAGGGGAATGCTTATTAAATTAAGCTCTCCTCATAAGCGACAGAGGACGCAGCGCATAGATGCAGTAACGGCCCAAATAGCGGACCTAGAAAAGAAACACAAATTTGACCCTCAAAACCCACACACAAACCAACTACTGTCCCTCAGACAGGAACTGAAAACCCTTCTCCTTCATTCCTATGAATTCCTTCAAAGGAAATTTAAAGAATCTTCCTACTCTACCTCCAACAAAGCAGGAAAGACATTAGCCCAACGACTCAAAGGAAGACGAAATAAAACCAGAATAACGCTACTTAAACACCCCCACACTAACACCCCACTGTCCAACCCCCAAGACATTGCTGATGCTTTCAGCACCTATTATGAAGACCTATATAACTTAAAACAAGATCCCCAAACCCCCCAACTCACACAAGACGACATTAAAACCTTTCTCACTAAGATCAACCTACCCAAATTATCTACTGACCAACTGACCACCCTGAATGCACCATTCACCGACCTGGAAATCAAAGCTACTATTAATTCCTTGCCTAGTGGCAAAGCACCAGGTCCAGACGGGATAACAGGGGAATACTACAAACTATTCTCCAACCAACTAACCCCACACCTCACTGAACTCTTTAATCACGCTGCCTCCTCTGCTAGCTTCTCGAAAGAATACTTAAAAGCGCTAGTAATAACTATACCACAACCAGGGAAACAGTCGGATGCCCCCCAAAATTTTCGCCCGATCTCTTTACTCAACTTAGACCTAAAAATCTACTCCAAAACCATAGCCAACAGACTAAATGAGATTATGCCAACTATCATACACCAAGATCAGACTGGTTTTGACAAAGGTAGACAATCCTCAGATGCCACCAGAAGAATGCTTGACCTCATACACCATGCTGAATCCACCGGAACACCTTCTCTGCTTCTTTCCCTAGATGCAGAGAAGGCGTTCGATAGAGTTCACTGGTCCTACCTAGAAGCAGTCCTACACAAATTTGGATTCCAGGGACAGATCCTAACAGCCATCCTGGCATTATATTCCAACCCTGAAGCTCAAGTGTTTACAGAGGGCATGCTCTCACGCCCATTCCCCATCACAAATGGCACACGCCAAGGCTGCCCCCTCTCCCCTCTAATATTTAACATGCTTATGGAACCCCTGGCTGAACACGTATGCTCCCACCCTAACATCTCAGGTATGTGTATCGGCCTTTCACACCACAAAATCAGTTTATTCGCGGATGATGTAATCCTAATCCTTACAGATCCGACTGTTTCCCTGGCGGAAGTACAAAAACTGCTTACATGGTTTAGCTCGATCTCTTATTACAAGGTTAATGTGACCAAATCATTTATACTAGACATAAACATAAACGCCACCATGAAACACCTCCTACAACTACAATACCCATTTAAATGGGCAGAAACCGACATATCATACTTGGGCATTCAACTCCCAAGGGAAACTAAGAAAATATACTCGTGCAACTACATACCACTCTTACAACAAATTCAATCCACTTCACAACAAATAGCAAAGCATGAACTCTCATGGTCGGGCAGACTTGCGGCATTTAAGATGATATGCCTCCCCCAAATACTTTATCATTTTAGAACCCTACCCATACCCCTGCCCACTACCTTCTTCAAATCTCTCAAAACAATTTTCAACAAATACCTATGCAATGGGAAAAAACCAAGGAGTGCCCAACACTCCTTACTTTACTTAGTAAAACACAAACTAGTCGGTGGAACAGGATCTATAGACTTCGAGGACTATTACTTAGCAACAATCCTAGCTCAACTGCCTTCCTGGTTCCAAACACACCCCACTACACTTTGGGGACAAATTGAAAACTCCTCACTAACGCAACCTAATCTGAGAACTTGGATACTTAGTATTCCACTGGGCACCATAATACCAAAAGCATTATCCCGGACCATGAGAGCATCGGCACTCGCCTGGAAAAAATCATCAACCTTACTGACATCCACACCCGCCACATCTCCAAGTTACATACCTTTGGAATCCCTAACTCACACATTACCGGAAATCTCTCTTATCACCTTGGATCACCAAAGGCATACATTTCATATAGGATCTAATACATAACAACCACATTAAATCATTCGCACAACTTCAGTCCGAATTCCATCTAACTGCGTCTGACAACTTCACCTACATCCACCTACACCACTACCTAAATACTCTACCCCTCCCCCTCTACAATATACATCATAAAACCTGGAAATATCTCACCAACACAGCCACTAAAACCAGAGGTATATCTTACTTCTACAACACTCTCCGCAACAAACGTACCTTCCATAAACTAAAACCCCACCAAAGTTAGGAAAATGACCTAGCCCATGCTTATACAGATGACCAATGGCAACTTGCCCTCAAAACCATGTATACAGCCACTAAATGCGCGGCCCTATGGGAACTCACACAAAAAATTACACTACGTTGGTATCTCACCCCAGCCAGAATTACAACCTTTAATCCAAAAATCCCCAACATATGCTGGAGATGCCATTCTTCTCCTAGCGATATACTTCATGTACTCTGGACATGCACTAAAATCCACAAATACTGGCAAAAATTTTTTTAGGTTAATCTCGAACATAACCCACATTAAAATTCCTCCCTCCCCAGCACTGGCGATACTTAACCTAACCATAGAATCAATCCCATACTCATTCAGGCCAGTAGTTACTCATATCCTCTTGGCAGCAAGACTCAACATAACCAGATATTGGAAGTCTGACAATCTCCTGACAATAGCCCAAGTCATTGACTTAGTGGCCCTTCACTATAGCTACGAGATCACAACAGCTACGTACACTGGCCAGGCAACGAAAATACACAAGAACTGGCAACCATGGACTAACTGGACTACACACTGCGCAACCCACACACCTAAACATTGATACATAGTTCTTCTTCTTGACCGAGCAATACCTTTATATAGGCAAGAGAAACAAGATGTAAGCAACGGCTAGTACTAACTAGCACATATTTATCAAGGTAAACTCATACTTAACAGGGCCTCTTTACTCCTGTGGCACTAAAGTTCCCATTTGGGGTGCAACACTAGTGAAGAGGACTAAAACTATGCAATTACGAGTTATATTTCCGGAAATCTAGAATCTACAATAGTTATATGTTTAATAAACGTTATAACCAACCCTGGTTGGTGAACAACAATACAAATTGAACTCATAAGATGTACCGTATACCTTGTATTGACTAACCAGAACGTTGTTGCACGACATACAATGTCCAATTGTACAATGTAATTTGCTTGAAAATTTCAATAAAAATATGGAAATAAAAAAAAATACAGTAAAACAGAGCAGAACAATAGAGAGAGAATAGAGAAAGAATAAAACGACAACTATTTTTGGCTTTTTTATTTTAACCACTTCCCGCCCGCCCTATAGCAGAATGATGGCCGGGCGGTGGTTCAGTTATCCTGACTGGGCTTAATATGATGTCCAGCAGGATAACAGCCGCCGCACGCCCATCGCGGCGGTCGGTGGTGCGGTGTGTCAGTCTGACACACCGCTACACCGATCTCGGTAAAGAGCCTATGACAGGGGCTCTTTACCATGTGATCAGCAGTGTCCAATCACGGCTGATCACAATGTAAACAGGAAGACCCATTGATCGTCTTTTCCTCACTCGTGTCTGACAGACATGAGTAGAGGAGAGCCGATCAGTGGCTCTCCTGAAAGGGGGGGGTGTTGTGCTGATTGTTTATCAGCACAACCCCCCGCGGATGCCCACACTGGACCACCACCAGGACTACTACAACATATGGATCACCAGGGATGCCACCCTAGACCGCCAGGGATTCCAGTAAGTGCCCAAACAATGCCAATCAGTGCCCACACATATTGCCAGTCAGTGCCAGTAAGTCAGTGCCTGCCAGATGTCTCCTCATCAGTGATGCCCAGCAGTGCCATCTATCAGTGTCCATCAGTACCACCCATCAGTGTCCATCAGTGCCATCTATCAGTACCCATCCATACCCATCAGTGCCCACCCATGCCACCCATAAGTACCCATCAGTGCCGCCTGTCAGTGCCCATCAGTGCCGCCTATCAATGCCCATCAGTGCTGCATACCAGTCCCACCTATCAGTGCCCATCAGTGCCCATCAGTGCCACCTATAAGTGCCCATCATCAGTGCCCATCAGTGCCACTTCATCAGTGCCCATCAATGTCACCTTATCAGTGCCCATTAGTGCAGCCTCATCAGTGCCCATCAGTGAAGGAGAAAACTTATTTATTTACAAACTTTTATAACAGAAACAAAGAAAAACTTTTTTTTTCAAAGTTTTCAGGCTTTTTTTATTTGTTGCGGAAAAATAAAAATGCCAGCAGTGATCAAATACCACCAAAAGAAAGCTCTATTTGTGGGAACAAAATTATAAAAAATTTGTTTGGGTACAGTGTAGCATGACCGCGCAGTTGTCATTCAAAGTGCGACAGCGCTGAAAGCTAAAAATTGGCTTGGGCAGGAAGGGACAAAAGTGCCTGGTGTTGAAGTGGTTACATTATTTTTGTTTTTTATCGACTTTTTTTTTACACTTTTATCTGTTATTGTAATGGTTGTAACGGTTCCAGGTTTGGGTCTCTCAAAATGCGATAGCATCTTTGAAGACCCTACGTAAGTGTGTCCTAGTCTGTGCAGTGCTGTACGAAACATTCACCGATGCAGAGACCAGGTCAGGAGGGACAACAATGGCGGGTGTCATGCCTAAATCCGTGCTTACTACAGAACGACATCTTCTTTGGGGTGATCGATTGGTAGGGGTACCAGGGAGGACATACGGAAAATGCCTCCCATGCAGCTAGCTCACTGCATTTACATTGGGAAGTTGGGCCACAGCACCATCTGGAAACAGAAGGGCTGTGATGATCTCTTCCTGGAATTTAAGGAAGGATCCAGTTCGTCCTGAAGCTTTGTATAGCACATAAGCGTTCAGCAGAGTCAATTGGAATAAGTATACAGACATTTTTTTGTACCAGCGTCTGGCCTTACAGGCAATTAATTACGGCGCCATCAACTGGTCGTTGAGGTCCACCCCTCACATATTCAGGTTGTATTCATGGACACAGAGGGGTTTTTCCACAACACCAGTCGCCGTTTGAATTTGGACCGTCATGTCTGCGTAAGGGAAGGACAGAATGAAAACATCCTTATTATCCCTCCACTTCACAGCGAGCAAATTATTACATTTTAAGCAGGCTCTCTCCCCCTGCCTAAGACTGGAATCTACAAGCTGCTGGGGTAAGCCCCAGCGATTAGATCGCACAGTGACACATGCGCCAATTTCATGAATAAACAAGTGACTAAAAAGTGGCACGCTTGTGTAATAATTGTTCACATACAAGTGGTACCCCTTTCCAAATAAGGATGACACCAAGTCCCACACAATCTTACCAGCACTCCCTATGTAGTCTGGGCAGTGTTCCAGCTCTATTTCTTTCATCGTAAACCAAAAAACTATATGTATAGCCTGTTGCCCTGTCACAGAGCTTATACATCTTGACCCCATATCTGGCACGCTTGCTGGGAAGATACTGTTTGAATGACAAGCGGCCAGAAAACGTAATCAGGGACTCATCAACGCAGACAACTTGATCAGGAGTAAACAAGGCTGCAAATTGTTGGTTGAAGTGGTTTACGAGTGGACGAATTTTGTGGAGCCGATTGTATTCACGGTCACCCTGAGGACGACAGAGTTCATTGTCATTGAAATGCATGAACTGCAAGATGTGCTCGTATCGTGTCCTGGTCATTGAGGCAGAGAACATGGGCATATGGTTAATTGGGTCAGTGGACCAATATGACCGCAACTCACTTTTTTTAGTTATGCCCCTGAGAAGGGATAGGACCAGGAAGGTTTTAAATTCGGAAACTGTAATAGGTTTTCAATCTCTGGCAAGGGTCAACTGGGGATTAACGGCGATGAATTGACCAGTATACAAGTTTCCACCTGAATTCCGGGTTGGCCAGTGAATGGGGGAAGTACGGGTGCTGCAGAAGTGGTGGGCTCCCAATTCGGATTGGTAAATGCAGCAGGAAGGGCACTTTGGGCTTGACGTGCCTGTCTTTGTCTTCTTGGTGGCAGCAGGACACTAGTTGTGCTAGCCACCTCACCAGCTTGAACTGCACTTATGGGACTCGCCACGTCACCACCTGATAGTGCAGTGCTGGTTTGACTATGACCAGGATGTACTAGGCTGCTAGTGCCTGCTAGTTCACCAGAAGGATGAGCGGCACTAGTACTGCCTCTGCTCCATACGAGAGCTCTGCGGTTCTTGCACCTGCAGACAGCAGAAGAACAGGGTCAGATACGCCTGACCTTGGCAGGGACCACAACTCCGTCGTCAGAGCTATCTGTCAGGGTGCCGCTGCAGTATACAGGATCGTATTTTGAGCCTGAATCTGACAGATGGGTGACTTCCTCTTCACTCTTATCTGTCATGCTCAGAAACATGTAGGCCTCTTCACTAGTGTACCTTCGATTGGACATTATGGCCTCTAAATTTACTGGTACACTAGTGAGACTCAAAGGAAAAAAAAAGCACCTGACTGTCAGCGATTCCTTCAAACGCTACCAAAAAAACTGTTAGCTTTCGCAGGGATCAGGCCTGACTCTGTGAACTCTGCAGTTATGTGTTTAGTATTTTGTAGGTGACAGTGATTGAGAGATACTGCACTTGGGTGGGCTGGGCAGAGGGGCTAAACGTAGGTTCTAGCAGGTATCTGGGCTGATCCTGCTAACAGTTAGTGTAGTGTTGGTGCAACTTACTGTGAGATATTCTCTCTCCTCTCTCTGGAACAAAAGGATTCCACTAGGGGAGATGACATCACTTCCCCTGCCTGTGTTTACACTTACACAGGCAGGGGAGGATTTCATTCTCCAGAACCGATCAGCAGGTCCAGGCCATAAATCATTGGTCTGGACCTGAAGATTGATCAGTTCTGAAACGAATCTGATGGTCGTGAGCGTGGCAGGGGCGCGACCCCCCAGCAGTAAATGTACGCAACACGGTTGGCAAGTGGTTAAACTCCAACTCCAGCCAGCGTATGTTAGTTGTGGAAACTTATGCAGCGTACACACGGGCACACTTTCCGACCGGACTGGTCGACGAACTTTCCGACGGACTTTTGACACTTTTTTTACGAACGGACTTGCCTAAACACGACCAGACTACAGACGGACTTGCCTACACACGACAGGACTTTCCGGTGGACCTAGTTCCCGACGGAGTTACGGCAGACTTTCCAAAAGAACGGACTTGCCCACACACTAACAAGTCCGTTCATTTTGAACGTGACTCGGGCACGCGGGGCATGCCAGGCCCTTAGGTCTGGTATGGATTTTAAGGGGAACCCCCTACGCCGAGAAAATGGCATGGGGCCCCCCCAAAATCCATACCAGACCCTTATCCGAGCAAGCAGCCTGGCCAGTCAGTAAAGGGGGTGGGGATGAGCGAGCGCCCCCCCTCCTGAACCATACCAGGCCGCATGCCCTCAACATGGGGGGGTGGGTGCTTTGGGGGAGGGGGACGCCCTGCGGCCCCCCTCCCCCAAAGCACCTTGTCCCCATGTTGATGAGGACAAGGGCCTCTTCCCGACAACCCTGGTCGTTGGTTGTCGGGGGTTTGCGGGCGAGGGGCTTATCGGAATCCGGAAGCCCCCTTTAATAAGGAGGCCCCCAGATCCCGGCCCCCCACCCGATGTGAATGAGTATGGGGTACATCGTACCCCTACCCATACACCTAGGGAAAAAAGTGTCAATAAAAAAAACACACTACACAGGTTTTTTAAGTAATTTATTAGACAGCTCCGAGGGTCTTTTTCCAACTTCTGGGGTCTTCTTCCGACTTCACCGATGTCTCCGGCCCTTTTCTCCCGGTGTCCGGTTCTTCTCCCGCTCTCCAGCCTTTTCTCCCGGTGTTCGACCTCTTCTCCCGGTGTCCGGTTCTTCTGCCAGCTCCTCCGCTATCTTCTGCCGCTCTTTTGCTAGCGGTGGCCCGGACTTCTGAGTCGTCTTCTTCCCTCTTCTCTTCTTCCGATGTTGACATAATGCTCTCTCCCACTGTAATGGTATGTGATTGCTCCGCGATGACTTATATAAGCGGTGACCCAGCCCCCTACCTTTGGCTTTCTGTCTGAGTGACTTCAGTTGCTTTTATGTAAGTCCTGGTGTCACAGGGGTAAAAAATAGATGGGAAATCTTCCCAATGGAGTAAGATTTTAAAATAGATGGTCAGCATGATAAAAACCGACATTTACTACAGGGAAAAAATGGAAAACCATTTGATTCAAAGGCTACTTAACTACAGTGTATGTATAGCCTTTTTGTTGTTTCAGAAACATGATGAATAAAGCTAAAACCCCTGTAGGTTTATTTATATATTTTTGTCTGTGTCCTTTCCAGGAGCTCTTTTTTCATTTCCTGAGCCAGAGATACAACAATATCTTTACAAAACTTTACAAAGTGTCCAGATTTTCCCTCTGAGACAGCTGTCATTGGAACAGGTTCTACGCTGAAAGATTCCACCCCCCCTCCCTTTTTCTGTTCTAGCGATAACGCAAAAAAATTGGATTTTTTAATGCTTTCTGTGTCAATGACAATGGCCACTGGGCCAAATTAAGAGGGTAAATCTCCCCAGTAGGAGCAAATACAGTGCCTTGAAAAAGTATTCATACCCCTTGAAACTTTCCACATTTTGTTACAACCAAAAACGTAAATGTATTTTATCTGGATTTTATGTGCTAGACCAACACACAGTGGCACATAATTGTGAAGTGGAAGGAAAATTATAAATTATTTTCCAATTTTTTTACAAATAAATATGTGAAAAGTGTGGCGTACATTTGTATTCAGCCCCCCTGAGTCAGCACTTTGTAGAACCACCTTTCGCTGCAATAACAGCTGCAAGTATTTTTGGGAATGTCTCTACCAGCTTTGCACATCTAGAGAGTAACATTTTTAACCATTCTTTGCAAAATAGCTCAAGCTCTGTCAGATTGTATGGAGAGCATCCGTGAACAGCAATTTTCAAGTCTTGCCACAGATTCTCAGTTGGATTTAGGTCTGCACTTTGACTGGGCCATTCTAACACATGAATATGCTTTGATCTAAACCATTCCATTATAGCTCTGGCTGTATGTTTAGGGTCATTGTCCTGCTGGAAGGTGAACCTCCGCCCCAGTCTCAAGTCTTTTGCAGACTCTACCAGGTTTTCTTCTAAGATTGCCCTGTATTTGGCTCCATCCATCTCCCCATCAACTCCGACCAGCTTCCCTGTCCCTGCTGAAGAAGCAAGCATCTCCATAACATGATGCTGCCACCACCATGTTTCATGGTGGGGATGGTGTGTTCATGGCGATGTACAGTGTTAGTTTTCCGCCACACATAGCGTTTTCCTTTTAGGCCAAAAAGTTCAACTTTGGTCTCATCTGACCAGAGCACCTTCTTCCACATGTTTGCTGTGTCCCCCACATGGCTTCTCACAAACTGCAAACAGGTCTTCCTATGGCTTTCTTCTTTCCACTCTTCTATAAAGGCCAGATTTGTGGAGTGCACGACTAATAGTCGCCCTGTGGACAGATTCTCCTACCTGAGCTGTAGATCCCTGCAGCTCCTCCAGAGTTACAATGGGCCTCCGGGCTGCTTTCCTGATTAATGCTCTCCTTGCCCAGCCTGTCAGTTTAAATGGACAGCCATGTCTTGGTAGGTTTGGAGTTGTGCCATACTCTTTCCATTTTCAGATGATGGATTGAACAGTGCTCCGTGAGATGTTCAAAGCTTGGGATATTTTTTTATAACCTAATCCTGCTTTAAACTTCTCCAGAACTTTATACCTGACCCGCCTTCATGATGCTGTTTGTTCACTAGGTTCTCTAACAGACCTCTGAGGGCATCACAGAAGAGCTGTATTTATACTGAGATTCAATTACACACAGGTGGACTCTCTTTACTAATTATGTGACTTCTGAAGGCAATTGGTTCCACTAGATTTTAGTTAGGGGTATCAGAGTAAAGGGGGCTTAATACTGTCAGGAAAGTCCCAGTAGGAGACACAGCGTTAGCCGCTCTGGCGTGCACCTGTGCATGTGCTCGTGCGTCACTCGGTGCAAAGTGGACTACTTAAACTGGGTGCTGTCTGATCTGCAGCTCCCTGTGACCCCTGCTCCTGTTTATCTGCCTTTGTGTGCTTGACCTTTGGACTATCTCTCCGCTCTCTGCCTGCACCTGACCTCAGCCTGCCTCTGACTTTGAACCTGCCTGCTCGTTTGATACCTCGCTGCCTACCAGTTGTTGACCCGGCCTGTGACTTGACCTGTCTGCCTAGCTTCTGCTCCAGTATCACCTGTCTGTGCATTAACCAGCCTGCTTGCTTCCACTGGAATCCACAAACCCCTGAACTTTGTACAGGACTGTTTGAGCCAACTTCTGGGTGTGGATATAGGGTGCTCCAGCTTCCAGCCTGTCTGCTGTTCGGACTGTCCTTACAGTTGGTGGTCACCTCTACAGCATCGCGGTCCCCAGAGCCACCCTGCCAGCAACCAACCTGCCAGGTTCTCGTACCACAATGCACTCCTGTGCTTCCTGTCTGCTCTACCAGGGGCCATGAGTCAGATACATAAGGGAGGCCTTACTCGAGCTCATCAGTCAGGTAAGTGAGAATCTGACAAATACAAATTACAAATGCACGCCACACTTTTCACATATTTATTTGTTAAAAAATTTTGAAAACCATTTATCATTTCCCTTCCACTCCACATTTATGTGCCACTCTGTGTTGGTCTATCACATAAAATCCCAATACAATACATTTACGTTTTTGGTTGTAACATGACAAAATGTAGAAAATGTCAAGAGGTATGAATACTTTTTCAAGGCACTGTACAAGAAGCAATAAAAAAACACTTCAGGGGTTCAAATCCTCCTCCACTCAATCCAAGAGTAAAAAAAATGGGCTTTGGATGCAAATTAGGTTTGGTTGCCATTTCTATTGTATGTTGTATAAGGACAAGGTAAGACACTGTACTCAGGGACTGCACAAACTAAAAAGGTGCTTTAAATCTTTTTGTCTACGTCACCTGCTTGGGATCTTTGCATTGAATTTGTTGTATCTGTTACTAACAGATGACCTTAATACTAAATGTACTTGTGTACACATTCATGGATTGATCCCCCTTTGGTTCTTATTTAATGAAAAATAGATGTTATACTCAGCGCTGCTCCTAGAAACAATAAACACGAATACAATATCTAATAATAAAGTGCCTACATCAATGTATTCAATGGCATGGTATTACTTAACAATATAAGGTGCTCAGTGCAATTATAGTGCAAAACAAATAAAGTGCAATCATATAAAGTCCATCCAAATAGTGTGTTGAACTTGTGCAAAATACGCAGTTGATGTGGTTCTTAGATGATTGAATTATTTAATAGGATACAAAATAAGGTAGTACTGAGTATTACCAGGGAGGCGGACTTTTTAGGCTAAGAAACAGTGGAGAAGATATAGCAGTATAAAAAATATAAATTTATTGAAAAATACAAATATCTAAAAAACAATGACAATTGTAACATATAGCATCTATGATTATTGTGCAGTGAGCCCTTGTATGTCTACGCATTTCAGTGTTAGGCTTCCTCAGGACACGGCCAAGGTTCACAGATCAGACAGAGAAGGGAATATGTCTCTCTATCTTAAATTGGAATGCAAAATCATGCAAGTCACAGTAGCATGAGAAAGTTCAATCAGCAGTAAGAAAGTATATTAGATATAGCTAAATATCTCAGCAGGGGCATGTAAACAATATTCCTAATTAAGGGAGCAGCCATTAGAGGGAGGAGAGCCAACACCGGATGCACCACTTGGATCCTGGATTTAATATCAGCAATGCTGAAGGCTCAATACAATCCCATCGCTGCATATTCAGGATACAAAAAATCCAGCGTGCCCCTGGGAGACAGCAATACAGGGAGGTCCGCCTCCCTGGTAATACTCAGTACTACCTTATTTTGTATCCTCAATGATTTATGGACATGGCTCATTTTTGGTGCACTTTCCTCTCTTTTTTTGTGTCTTAATTATTTAATACTTATACCTTTTTTGTACTTGTTGAACTTTCTGTAAACTTTAATAACATTTTATTATAAAAAAAGTGCTTTAAATACCCCAAAAAAATAACTTGCAACACATCCAATTAGCATTATATTCACACACTTGTAACTCGTGACACATACAAAAGACAAAAGTATGCCTATAAAAGTTATCAAAAAAATAGCAAAGTAAAAACTTGTTACATTACTGAATAGGTTGAACTTTCACAGAAAAAAAAAGAAAAAAAGAAAATGGTAATGTCACTTGCTGGTGTTCAGCAAGGCACTTATGCAAATGGCTGAGCCAAAATGCCTACAGAGAACTACTGGCTACTTAGATGTAGAGAAAACAGGCAAAATTCTGGAAAGGACAGGTGCCAGATTTAGAGCAGGTTTACTTTGTCCTGCTCTAAAACACATAGCACATTGTGGGGTTTTATTGCTTATTTCCAGCATGGAGACATACACTAAAAATATTGGAGGAATTAACAGGGCTGGCCTGCAGAGTCTCATCTATTTGGCACTATTTTCATCTGGCATGCTATGTACTTTCTGTGCAGTGAAGTCCAGGATTCACTTAGTCATGCCAATAAACTATATTACAGTGTGTCATAAATACAGATGCTGTACAGGTCAGCAGCTGATTAAAACCTTTGAATAGGAAATATGCAGGAAGAAAAAAAAAGAAGAAGATGATGGGAGAAGCTTTAAATGTGCCAGCCTGAGGGAATGGGTCACTTATTATAACTGACCATAGGGAAAGCAAACAGTTTTTTGTACACCTTGTTAAAGTTACATGCTCTGGAATGTGGCAGCCAGGAGAAGGCGAGGGTAAGCGTCAGCCAGGAGGAGGCAGAGGTAAGTGTCAGCCAGGAGGAGGCGGGGGGTAAGTGTCAGCCAGGAGGAGGCAGGGGTAAGTGTCAGCCAGGAGGTGGCCAGGCCCAGTAGCCTCACCCAATCCCAGGTGCCTCCCCTCCACCTTACAACAAAAAGGGCCAGGAAGGGGAGTAATGTGGAGGAGGCAGCACTGGGCCTCATTAAGGAGGCTTATGCGGCCCTGAAAACACCCCCTGACGCTGAAGAGGCCTATGGCTGCTATGTAGCTGCAAAATTGTAGCAAATGGAGGAGGGCCAACGATTTATGTGTGAGAATCTTATTTTTCAGTCGCTTCGGAAGGGGTTGAGGGGCCAAGTTAGTGAGAACATGCACTTATGTGCGCTCGCCCATCCTCCTCTTCCTGCCACAAGTCCACCTCCAGAGCCACAGCCTCCAAGGTAGGCTGCAGGGAAGCGTGGAGGGAAGGCTGCAGGGAAGACAAGAAAGTGATGGCCTGGGTTCAGTCTGGTCTGGCTGGCTGTTGTAGTACCACAGCCTGGGGACATATATGTCATCTGCTGTTGTTCCTGATCTCTGGGAGTCCTGGACCAGATTGTGCTCCCTATTATATGGACTTCTCAGGCTACCAATTTTTAGTTAAAAAGAGTTGATGTGTGTCCTGGGCAGTGGCGGGACAAGGTATTCCAGTGCCCAGGACGAAGATGCCAAAATGCGCCCCCCCCCTCGGTCACAGAGCACAGGGATCGGAGCTAGTAGAAGCATTTGCCGGACACAAAAACACATGTGATGGTTGCAAAGTGCTCCAGTATTACTATTTACATTTGTGGTTGGTTGGTCATCACAATGATCACAAAGCACACAGCCAATTAGATTGCTTTGATGACGGCTTGGTTCGCGGTCAATGAGTAACCTGGCTGCCCAGGAGTGATTTCTGAAGATTGTAAATGGTGCTCTAGAACTATGATCTGAGGGCTGCAGCGCTGATCATTGTATTCTGACAGTGGAGGAGTCCTGCTGTCAGAGTATAATGGCACAGTGGGGGGATTCCTCCATCCACCTTGTTTTGAGTGGATGCAGGAATCTGTTCAGCTTGCTGGAAAAAAAATAGCATGTACTAGGGTGGCACTGATATCGGTATCATTGCTGATACTAAGCATTTGCAAAAGTACTTATGCTCCAATATCTAAAACCAATACTTTCTGTGCGATTTGAGCTCATACAAAATGATAAAAAATGACTGGAGAGGGGGGAGAGAAGCCGCTGTCCAGAAGAGGAAAAGTTGTATACATGTAGACTTATTCAGGAAAGTGCTGATACCTTCCCAACCTCATGTGCCCCGCCTGCTTCACTCTACTGTTGCTGAAAGACTAGTGCTATGTACTGTGCAGGCAGGGGGGCGGGTGTAGTGTTGTGCTACAATCTACATGCAGGGACAAAGCCGCTCTCTGCCTGTGTTATATGCTGCAGAATGGGAAGTGTTGTACCCGGCAAACTGCGCCCTGTTCTCACATTAAATCATCCCGCCCAGGGCAGATGCTCCTCCCGCCCACCCCTAGTACCGACCCTTGTCCTGGGGTACAAAGGCTTTGCAAATTGAAGCAGTTTCTCCAGTGTTGCCTTCCTCTTTATTTTGTTATGAGCCAGAATAAATGTAGATTTTTTTTATATGAAAATACTTGCCTATGTGTTTTTCTTCAAAAAGGACAGTTTGTTTGTGAGTAGGCAGGTACATTTCAAAAATACAAGGTGAAAAAAATACCCCCAAATAAGGTTGTGGGACTTTAACGGCAACAGTGTAATGTAAAAACAATTTTATTCCATAGAAAATTTTATATATGTATACAAAACATTAGCATAGTTAATAAACATAATACAGTGAACACAATAAAAAGCTGAAACACAGCTGTACTGATGTGCATTGGATAAAGATGCTTGTAATGTCTTCCACGAGGGCCTACGCGCTTCGGGACTGAAACTGACCGTTCCTTCGTCAAGGGCGACTCGTGGGACAAGCTCTTACCAAACATGACAGTGTTGGAGCACCCATTGCCCAAATCAAGGTGGCGGATATGTCAAAACCACCCATGGATCCAAAAACCGGAGCCTGTGTGTGTGTGGCTGGCCCCACTCTGTCCACACTGATCCATCCCCAAAAAAGAGACACCAAATCACGGAGCCCGTCCAAGAGGGTACTGTGTCAGGAAGGCACAGACCCAAGTGGATGTCTGAGTGCTAGAAAATATACAGTGATGAATCTAGGGCGAGTAGAAAAAAGGGCTGTATGAAGGGAGTGTGGAGTACCAATTGAATGGTCATTGATTAGCTCGCATGAACATATTGATCTTCAAACCAGCAGAGTCGGTATAAGGCTCTTTAGTTAGTGGGCGTCAGATCTTGTAGCATCTATGTCCAAACGGGTCGCCTCCATTCAGAGCAATTAGTCATTGTCATAACCCATTGCGATAGTAGAAAAGGTTATACCTCCGATATTAACCCCTTGTTGTAAAAAAATATAGACAGTTAGAATCAAATAAAATGCGATAAAAACAATATCTTTATAAAAAACAAAACACACAGACTCTACACAAAACTGCACATCTCTAGTTCCTCATTTAACCCCTTAGGAGCAAGTGAGTCAAACATATATATCCAGAAGACTTCCCGTTTACACAACAGGGAGAATCTCTTGTTACTGGTTAATGTTCCTTTGGGGATGGTTTCTATCACAAAAACCTCTAGATGTCTAATATCCTTGTTGTGGAAGCGAAGAAAATGCCGGGGAACACTATGTTCATCGCTCCCCTTGGAAATAAGTCTACGGTGGTTGCCCACTTTAGCACATAATGCACGAATGGTCTGACCTACGTAGAGGAGACCGTAACGGTTTTTATTGTGAATCCTCCGAGCAACAAGGGGTTGATATCGGAGGTATAACCTTTTCTACTATCGCAATGGGTTAACTACTCCCACCCTAATTTTTGTTTTTTTCCCTCCCCTCCCTTTTTCCCCTCCCCTTTACCGAATACATTTTTTTATTTAAACCTTGTTAGTTGCCTCCATCCTTGACTATGAAAAAGCGCTGAGGCGCGAAACGTGTCGTCAAGGCAACCCTTCCACAGTGGTCTGATCAAGCAACATGCCATAGTGACCATCCATCCACCCTTGGGACCTCCATATTGCCAAGCATTATTGGCATTCATCACCTTTTTTGCTGGCGTTTTTATTCCCCTCCTCGTCTTCTTTTTACTTCACTTTGCACTGTTGCATCCCCTGAGTGACACCATTCAAGATAGAGGCGTTTCATCTCTGAGGGGACAAAGACCGGCACGTCAGCGGCTCAGTGTCTTACCAGCTGACACTCCAGCGGCTCTCCTTTGTGAAGCCGAGCCCTTCCCTCCTCGGAATGGCCTCCCAGCTGGGCTGACGTCATCGCTAGACAGAGCCTCAGCTCGCGCCCATTCCTTACGGCGAAGTGGTTGTCTCCCTCCACGCGGTACACACAGAATGGCATTCCGGAGCCAGTGATTCATCCCTTCAGGGCTCGCACCCCACATCCAGCGGGGATTCTGTGGGTCTCCGGAGTGTCTTTTATACCTGGGTCCCCCCTCCCCTCCCCCTCCATTCTGTCACAGCTTGGGACCATGTAGTTGGATGGATCTCCTGTTTTGGACTCTTGTTGCTTGATGGACAGTTTGTCACATATTATAAATTCCCTATGATTATTTTCAAGTATTGTGTATCCATGGGATTGTCTTTATGAATTGCCTTTATTAAACTATTCAGTTTTTTACTTTTGTCCTTTACAGTTTGACTTTGTGATATCCAGAGCGCTGGACTATTTTCGTTTTTGCTTTTCATCTGTATCTATCAGTTACGGTTGCTCTAGCTGCACTGGTTTCACACCCCCCCCTAGTTAACATATGTCAAATGTTATATTATATGGTATACATCACATGTTATGGTTTAGCTCCCCAGGTGTCCATTTACTGGCGCTGGGACATTGTTGTTGTTTTTCAAAGGGCTAAAAATAGCGCATGTAAAGAGCCTGAAAAACGCCTCCCCTGCCACCCCAGTGTGAAAGCCAGAATGCTTTCACACTGGAGCAGTGCGCTTGCAGGACGGGAAAAAAAGTCCTGCAAGCAGCATCTATGGAGCGTTGCGGGAGTGTGAATACACCGCTCCTAAAACTCCCCTGCCATTTAAATCAATGGCCAGCGCCATCGGCAGCTGCGCTTTGTGGGTGCTTTTAACCCTTTTTCGGCCGCTAGCAGGGGTTAAAAGCGATCCGCTAACGGCTGAAAAGCGACGCTAAAATGACGGTAAAGTGCCGCTACAAATAGCAGCACTTTACTGCTGATGCCCCCCCCCCCCAGTGTGAATGTGCCCTCTTATAAAAATAGTGACGGCATTATGTTTGTGTGAACAATTATGTTTGTGTGGACAATAGTGTTTTGTCAGTACCTTTATTTGTTTCTGTCTGGTGTCAATCACATGATGAGTAAAAACGTGAAGAACTATGGCTGCTACTGACTGATTTCCTTAGATCGGTATTTGGCCACTGTTTCAAAACATGTTAATGTAAAGTACTTGAATCCGCAGGAAAATGTACAGAAAGTGTTTTTCAAAAGTGTTGTGGCTGGGAGCACACTGTGAAGAGGTGATGAATGAGGAGGAGAGGTATAAGTTATCAGTAACAGAAGATAAGGAATGACAAGGTGCAGGGTAAAGCAGAGGTAAACCCTTTTTTTTTTTTTTTTTTTAGAAATAGTTTGAATGGCAAATAATGTCTGAAAATACATTTATTTAAGTAATAATCTTTATATCAGAACTTTTCACCAATTGCATCAATAAACTTTTCACAGTTTCACTGCATCATAAGAGCATTTTGTGGCCCACCATAGTGCAACACTAATCAGAAGGCATGGTATATGGATTGCGTCATGTGAATTACTGTGCTATGATATCATATGAGAGTATTACTGTAGGATTATTTTAAATGTTTTTCTATTTAAACCCCACTAAACATGCATGGGATTCTAGGGTTGGGCTGTGAAGCACTGAAAGTACCCACCAGCTTAAAGGTCAGTAGTTGCGACCTTGTGCCTTGTGGCTTACTGCAGACAGCTGAGTGCAAATCATGATCGTGCATAAAGTATAAAGGTTTTCCATTTTATAGGCTGTGAAAATAATAATAATAAAAACTTGAGAGAAATTAGATTAGAAATTAGCCTAATCAAGCACACGCCTTTCAAGTGTAATTATGTATCTTTCAACTACAAGATAATCTGTTTTACTTGCATGTCAGCTACACAAAAATTGATTGTTAGTATCTCCCAGATTTTTTGTAAACCAAATTATAATGGACATCCCATCCTGTACACAATTAACATGTCAGAGTTTCAATGATTAAAATTATGCTTATGTAAAATTTTGATAAAAGAGCCTCAGAATTTTTTTTTTAGTTAAACAATTGACTTAATTATGTCCCAGGATTTAGTTCACTTTCTATGGAAATGGTAAAAAAAAAATCTATAAATTCAAGAGGCCTATGAAGAACATTGAGAAAACTGTGTAAGACTTTTTTTCTAGTTTCAGTTGGTTGGAGACAGAGTAGACAGCTTAATATGATGCCAGTTTGGCGGAGGCTGCAAAGTCTAGCTGAGACATGATGAGTGAGTGGATTAAAATCTTGGAAACATCTTAAGTCACAAAGTAAAATTTTCTAGATATGCTTTGTAAGTGATGAACCATGGATAATTAGACTGGGATGCTGATGAAATTGCAACACTGCTGGGGCAGCTTAGGGACTATATAACTACAGGAGAAAAAAGAATTAGGGACAACAAATTCTTTGATGGAAGACAATGAATATCCCATGCACCTGGTACAAAGGCTCTGATTTTTCTCTTTCCCAAAGGATTGCAAAAGTATAAATTGCTCCCTTTTACATTTTATGTTGTCTTTTTATGGTAAAAACATGTATGGTGAATGTTGTAGGCTAGGTAAGACAGAGGACTTGTCTTTTGTTACAAAATTCATATTTCAACATTCATTTTGAACATGGCAAAGAAAATTAAGCTTTCACTTAAGGTGTTACATGTTATTATTGTGAACAACTGTTCCACGTGATTAGTTATTCCATACAATTTTTTTTTCCTTTTTCCACTCATACACTTTTATGTGGCATGATGTTTGTGCAATTAAATTTACATTTTAGTGCACAGGAGCACAATATAATATAGATTTTTGGTAACATATGTATAAAAGATGAGGTTTTGCCAAGTAAACAGCAAAAAATGAAAGTACCAAAAATTGTTCTTAGGCAAAATTTTAAACCCCTTTACAGGTTATCAATTTAGAGTCATCTATGAATGATGGCCCTAGAATGATTGCACTCACTCCGTTTGCTGTGATACCATGAGATGCAATCCCTGTTTACATACACCTGCACAGCCTACCTGCCTGGGTGCATTCGCATGTGTGTGTGGCAATGGAATTTTAATTTTTTTTTTATTATTTATTTAGTTAAAATATAATTTTTTAAACACGTTTTATATTTATTTTTTTATTTTCATTTATCTTTATTGCTATCACAAGTAGGCTAACAAGCCCCTAATGTGATAGCATGGGCAGGTTATAAGATACTCTCCATTAAGACATATGAGATGTCTAATAGACCACTAATGTGTCCCTTGCCCTCAACTGCAACTATCCAAGTACAGATCGTGCTTGATTTGTGAGTCTGGAAATTAATTAATTAAAACAGGAAGTGACAAAAAGCTCTTTTGTCTTCATCACTCACAAAGGAGATTGTGTAATGAATGTCTCAGAGTACAGTAAAAGTGATCGGGAAGCTCTACAACCTCCCAGATCACTTTTACTAGAAAGCCAGGAGCCAGCTGCAATGAACTCATTAAAACTGATTTTTCATTCAATTATGTTAGACAGAAGCTGCCTAATAATGGCATGGCATCTTTAAGGCTGCCTATTTTCCTTATCACAGGTGAAGACAAAAAGTTGGCATTTAGGAGGTTTAAATTTGTTACCAAAATAATGGATCTTGTAATGCCACCAGCCAGTAGTAGTTTACTATTGACTTGATCAATTACATAGAATATGCACAAAATGTACTTTACCATTGAGTATGCTCTATGTTACACAACTATCTCTGTAGGTGGCTAATAAAACATTCACGGCCCACAAATTATTTATGAGATGTATATATTGTATGAGATTCATATATTGTAGGAGATCCGTACTACTTACTTATACCTACCATCTGGGCTCCAATATGCCAATAACTAGGACATCTGAATTTCTATATGTATAGTGTGACTTAATCATTTGTAACCATATTTTACTGTTGGAGATGAAACCAATCATTTAAAAGTGTAATCTTTCTTTCTATAACCTTTCACGCAATGCTGAGATTTTCTTCAAAATGTACCGATTATAGTAATTAAATTGTAGTTCTAATCAATTTAAAAGTCAATAACTAAATATCTATACCATATATAGTTAAGATAAGATAAATAATTTATCTCATTTAAAGTGTATAAAGATTTTGAAAAACAACAACATATTTAATCTTTTTTCTCTCTATACTCTACTTCTACAAAGAAAACACAAAAACACAAGCCTTTGACTTAAGTTCTTGGGTGGACTTCCGCTTGAACTTCCTGATACATTCCTCCTCACGCTGCTGTATCCCTCCTTGACATTTGAGGCATGTAAAATTACAGTTTTATATGTAACTTGTGTCATCTGCTGCCAAACATCCAAACAGCTTGTTGACCGATATCAAACTGTGGGATGAATAACTGCTGAAAGTTTATTGGAAAACACATTTCCTTTTCTTCAATCAACAATGAGTTGCATGCCAATTCTTAATGTTAAAAACATTCTGGCAATCATTTTCATTGTAATCAGGTGGTGAGATCATAATAAAATGATTTACATGATTTTGATGATTTAAAAAATGATAAAGATGTAAATATACTTTTAGCAGATGTGTGCAAAAAACGAATAAAATAAAAGCACATGCGTTTTTGCTATGAAATTATCTTGTTTTCCAATTTTAGATAGGCAAATATATGTTTGGTAATATTCAATATTTCAAATAGAAATAAATGCATTCATACAAAGAAAGTCTGCTATAATACTTGTCCTCTGACTCATTCAGTTTATGTGTAAATCTGAGCTTAAAGCGGAGGTCCGCCCCCCCCAAAAAAAATTAAAAACCAGCAGCTACACATACTGCAGCTGTTGACTTTAATAATGGGACACTTAGTCCAGCAATATTGGCACCGCAGCTGATGTTTCCATCAGCTGTTGAGTGCTGCCGCCACCATTGCGGGTAAGAGTACCCGGCAATGTAGCCTTTCAGCTTCACGCTGGGAACCCTAGTGCAAATGCGCGAGGCCCGCTCCTCTCTCCTACTGGCCCGGTGACAGTGGGAGGAGGAGGGAGCCCCAGCCGTGATGTCAATAGCTGCAGCTGAGGCTCCCAGAAGTGAGAAAGGTATCCTGTCCCCCCTCTCCCCGAAAGGTGCCAATTGTGGCACCGGAGGGGGGGGGAGGAATCAGATGAGCGCAAGTTCCACTTTTGGGTGAAACTCCACTTTAAACTTTTGAGCTTCATAAACAGCATGCTTTTTTTTTCAGCAGAGCAGCTAAGGTTGGCCTAGTAAAAATGTGAAAAGTAGCCTAGCGACTCATCTGCTTTTTGTGTAGTCCCAAAAATAGGAAATAATTGCAAAAACACCATTAAGCAATACCGTTAACAAAACATACATATGTGCACATGCTCAAACACACATTTTCCTTTCTATTCTGCCTGTCAGCATGACATGAACACAACTTTTCTTCACTAGCAACCCTTCACAAATCACTCCCAACAAGTAGACATGTATTTTGGGGGTTATTTGCAACTGTCACAGTTGGTGCAATTTACTGATACACCTAAATATCATGTGCTTACAATTTTGGTTCTTGTCTGCTAGATGACTGATGTGAACCAAAAGAAAAGGGAAAAAGAGCCTCAGAACTATTGAGTTTTCTCTGTGATCAATAAAACCCTTTTTTAAGTGGGCAATCCTAAAACAAATTACTGCCACCCTCTGTCCTTCTTCAGAGACGTGGCCTTTGTCATTGTCACGTTATGCTGCTTCTGCTTTCACTGTTGTTTTTAGTTTGCTGGCACGTATGTGAAATGGATATTCCTAATAGGTGCAAATGTCAAAGCAATACGAATGAGTGAGGCAGAGTGCTTGATTCACAGCTCTGCGTCTCACTGTCTGCTGCAGTTTGTGATTATGGATCAACTCACAACCTAATGACACTTTTTATTTAATCAATAATTTCCATGCTGAGCAGACAGGCCTCTTACAGAGAATCGACAAGACGCTACTGATAGCGACAAGGCCCTGTTATTAATCTTTCCTTTGCCAGCTTATCAGTGAATGCTGGAAAAGAACCACCAAGATAGATATGAAGGAACGATGACTGTCTTTCATATCAAAAAGAAAAAAAGCACTCAAAAGATTTTGATACACTTCTAAGGTCTTTGCATCCATTTGTATGCTCTTAGTACTATTTATTCTAAATGCAGTCATTTAAAAAAATAATAATAGAGAAAGTGTACAAAAACCTATTAATTTAAGAAATTTGCAAATCAGCAAGACCTACACTAGATTACTTAGGCCAGGCTAGCCAGCATAGCCTAATAAATCAGTTTCATTGGAGATGTCAGTCGCCACAGTGCCTTGCAACAATGCTGGCATCTGTGATTCAGCAAAGCCTTTTCATCTTCAAATAAGATGCTTTATACTGATAAGAAGAGTAATCCTCTCCTGATCAAAAAAAAAAATCTGCATTTTACCAATTAAGTTTCTGCCAGAAGCAGCACTGAGGCTCCAGTGAAGTTTATCTCTGCTAAACATAAGGAGGAATACAGTCAGAGCTTTGTTTCATTTTCAGCTTGAATACTTATCTTTACTTAAAAACTGCAGTGTCTAGGCCCCGTGATATGCTAGTTCCATACCTACACTATTGCTCAGTATATGACACACACAGAAAATGCGGGCACGCCACCTATTCATTTGTAAAATCAGACATGGAAAGGCCTTGCTTGGAAATAATTAACCGCAATAAATGCAAATAAAAAAATAACACAAGTAGTAAAGAAGTGCTGCAGTGGGGAATATAATTGCGAACCACTGCAAGAAAAACTTACTTTTCCACTTGTATCAAAAACAGGAATGTCTCACATCGAGGTGCATCTCAGTGTGTGGCATTCCTGTTGCTGGTACATCTAACTGCTTCAGTGGAGATGAGCCAAGCCAGCACCTGAGATGGGATTGTGGAGTGTAAAGCTTAATACATTTTCACTTGGGTTATAATGTTAGGAATTAAATAAATAGTTAACAAAGTCATCTCTTACAGTCATCTACATAATTTCTTTAATTCACAGTCATATCCTAAAAAGAGGGCTAATAAATATAGAGTAATAGAAAAGGAGATATGGGTGCTTTGTCAATAATAAGCAATTACTTGCTTTACTTTTTTTACAGGAAAAATAATAGAAATGTTGCTGAGGACAAAAGCTTCATCATGCTCCAGTATTAAAGTTATTTTCAAAGAACTTAACACACACTACTGCCACCCAGCAATTGTCTTCTCATACCAGTGTGTGTCTCCACTATTAACTGCCAATATAAAGCAATTAGAGGATATACCTGTACAAAATTAATGAAAATAACAATTATAATTTCTTATTAAAACTTACCGCACAACACAACCCTTCAACCAAATAACACCCAAAGAGTACATTGATAATCATATTACAAGAGATCCAGGAAACATGAGAGATCACACCTAAAGATGTTTCTAAGTGACACCGAAGTTATGCATGTGGCCTTTTAAACATTAGAGCCACTATACAGTATATTGTACAGTGGTTTTTTTTAGGTATTATGTGCATTACCTAAAAGTAATTTTTAAGATACATCATGTTCAGTACTTTTTCAGCTACATCATGTAAAGATTTGTAGACTTTCTCCCTAGATGCTATGTTTATGACAGGAAAATAAATATATCATCCTTTCTGGATGACTGCTGAGATGACCAGTTACACGTGTAACTGATTAGACCTAAAGGTCCTGATTTACTAAACTGTAAACCCTTGTCAATGGGTGTCCCTGTTGCAGATTTTCCCACACTTCCTCTCTAGTGATCAGCGCGGCAGTAAATCTTTCTGTACATGACTAGATTTCTGTTATTCAGCCCCTGGGCTAAACAAGAGAAAAACAATAAATTCCACCATCCACACTAAATAGTATGAATGGAGGAATCTGCACTATGGGCTGTTGCATTAAAAAAACCGCAGCACCCACAGCAGCTTGAATACCCAAACAGTGACTGACTCAAACTGAAAAAACAGTGCTTGGTGATATTAGTGAATATAGTGAATAATTATTCACAGCTGCACTCAAAACACTAAAATATAAGTGCACAAATGATGATATTACAATATTGTTGCGCTGTGAAATCAACACCATAATCAAAATGCCCACATCTTAAGTGATACAAATAATGTGTGAAATAAAATTGAAATAAAATAAAGAAGAAAAAAAAGTCTATTAATGTGAACTATGAAAACTCCCGGTGAGTTCCTCCATCTCTACACACACAGCCTGTTACCAACTGCGAAGACCAAAATTATAGGTGATTTTATTGCCCCCACATCCGCATAAGCTCTGTTATTGTAAAACTCTAGACTTTATTGATCCACGTATATCTACTCACATTGAAACGAGTATTGAGATTCACTTTGATGGGCTTTTTTTGCCTTTTGCAAAAGGAATTGTCTTACTTTCGAGCCATTTTTGAACATCTTAAGTGAGGAGGAATATCTGTAATAGAGACTCAGAAAGCAGTAACAAATTCACAGGGGTGAATCCTTCACCACGCAATTAAAAAATAAGACTGCAGGAGTATAGATTTTGGTTGTCCCTAGCAGCTATCACTGGTTCCTTCCCTTGACCCCACATGACTGTAAAATACAGTAGTAATATTTTGTCAGAAGGTGGAAACAGTGAGAGCGGGGGGGAGGGGGGGTTGGGGACCACTGGGATTATTACTTCCAAAAGGTAAAGAGGCGTGAAGAGACCTTGTGTTCACGGCAGTCATCCAATCACTGAAAAGAAACATTTTTTTCCCTCTTCTTCGCTGGCTGTTTTCGTCTGCTTTTTTTTCCACTTTACACGTTATTAAAGCGGGAGTCCGGCAACCAATTTTTTTTTATTTTTTTTTAGGTCATTGAGACACTTTGCTAATCCCAAAATAATACTCACAGTTTGGGTGTAATATTTCCGCCTCTGTCTGTTTTCGTACTGAAGAAAAACTTAAAAAATGTGATGCTGGCTGTTTCCATCTTGCTTGTGGGCATGTGAAGCCCACAAGCATTGATTTCCTTCTGTTCATTTACAGCTTGTTCACGCGCATGATCATTGTTTCCGCACTGAATCTTGGGAAGCCTGACACTAAGCTCCCAGGAGACAGTGCAGCGCCGGGGAAAGGCAATAAACACTCCTACTCCCATGGGAGGAGAGACAGGAAGTGCCACAATAAAGTACAATATGAAGGTAATTACAGCGATAAAAAATTTTTTTGTGTGGCATTTGAACATCTATGCAATTAACTGAAGGGGGTAAGATAAGTTAAAAATTTGAGTGGAACCCCGCTTTAAGACAGAACATCATAGAACCTTTGCATAGCCTTTCCTGTACACACTGTGCTATGCTATACACTGTGCAAGGGTACCAAGGGGCCAAATATTATTCTGACCCTGATGTGTTCATACTTTTCTATCAAGAACTGGTGTAACTTCTCTACTGCAATCAATCCCCAACAGACATGGCCTGAAAGTTTGAATCTGGTTGGCAGCTGTGGGAAAATAAATCCAGCACTAGTAGTAATTGTGTTAATAAATAAGGCCCTTTATCTGACTGATTAAGGGCCCTATTTATTAACACAATTGTACTAATGTTGTACTAGTGGGGAAACTTTTCCACCTGATACACTGAATTGTTTTGATCTGGTCTGAAATACAGTGGGGTTGATTTACTAAAACTGGAGACCGCAAAATCTGGTGCAACTGTGCATAGAAACCAATCAGCTCCTAACTTCAGCTTGTTCAATTAAGCTTTGCCAAAAAAAACCTGGAAGCTGCTTTGTTTCTATGCAATGTCCATATGTTATTTTTCATATATGCAACATCAGCAAAAAGTATAAAAAAAAATATATAAAACACATGTAAAGTATTTAAAACGATCACTGATAAAGTCCTGGAAAATAGGAGTATAAATGTGGTCCTTTCACTTGTCTTGCTTTTAGTCTAACTGTAAAGAAGAAAGTAAGTACTGGGGAGATTTTGCTTTTCTCCTTGTAAAAATGCACCAAAGTATTGGGGCTAGTGTGGGGCAAGCACATTAAAAGATTACATGCTACAGATGAGTGGAGATAATTGTAAACAGTTCTGCTTTGTGATCTGGAACAAAGAAGCAACAATTGTTTTTAATACAGAGCAGAATTCATGCAGCAATCGAGGTTGAAACTTGTTCATAATACAAGATGAGAATTAATTGAGTCCAACTGTCTTTTGACCTTGTTTCAAAGCCAGGGTAAATTCAAAAGTATTGCCAACACTCCATAAATTAAACACCACAAGAATTGTAACAAGTGTCTGTTGAGTTTTGCCACATAACACTGAGCTTTTTTAATGAGTGAACTTTTTACTGCTTTTGCAGTCACTAAGCTTTTGTCAGGATCAAAGGTCATTAAAAAAAGAATTCTGAATGTTTTCTATAGTTTCTAGTGGTATAATAGTTTACATCTCTGCTGATTAGAGGTGCACCGAATGGAAATTTTGGTGCCGAGACCAAAAATGCAGGATGCACTTGGTCAAAAACCAAAAACGAAAATGACAGAAAATGACAAAAAAGATATATTTTTATAAACAATTGTATTATATTCAACTTTTTAATTAATATCATGAATTTAAATAAAAAAGGTGTATCTCTGCGCTGTGGTGGGGCAGCAGCTGACACAGATAAATAATATACCAAACTTTTATTAGCGAAAGAATGTGTTTACTTTGTTATTAATGGACAGCATATTGAAATAAAGTCCAAAAAACTGTTAAAGTGAAAAAAAATGCTAAAGTGAAATATATATATATCAAATCTTAAATGAAAATCCACAATGAAAAAACAATATCGTGAAAAATATAAATTTAAATGCACAGTCCCATGATAGGATCAGCAATATAAACTTATTGGTGAAAGCACAATAGTTCAGTGCAAAGATGTACACAACAAATAGGTGGTGACTTGAAAAGTGAAGAGGTTATCCAGTACAGTGCTACAGAATCATCTACTGCACCCCTGTGAAATGGACACTCCCTGAAAAAGCTGGCTGCTGTTACAGCAGCAAACACGCACTCAGTGTAGATCTGTCATCTGTTGTGGGGAAGGCTGTTCAGCAACTCGCACCATCCAGATGTAGCAGTAGTAAATAAAGCTCACCGGGAGCCAGATGAAGTCTCCAGAGTATGTTAATTAATTGGATTTGTATGTTAAAAGCCAAAATAAAACAAATCATAAAAACATTTGGCAATGGGTGCCACTGCCGACCTGGTATTGGACAGTGGCCTGACGTCAGCACTCGTGTCTCCTCCCTGATGTGTTTCATCCAACAGGACATTATCAAAGGGTCCTCTAGTGTCAGAACTCAAACTCGTTTATATAGCCTCTCAAAACTGCTCAAATCATGGTGTTTCCTTAGAGAAATTGAAAACAGGAAGTGATCCCTCTGCCATTTTTTTCTTCCTGTTTGCAATTTCTCAAAGGAGACACTGTGATTTGAGCAGTTTTGAGAGGCTATAGAAACTAGTTTGACGTCTGACTAGAGGACCCCTTGATAACGTCCTATTGGATGAAATGCGTCGGTCAGGAGACACTAGTGCTGATATCAGACCACTGTCCAATACCAGGTCAGCAGTGGCACCATTGTCATATGTTTTTATGATGAAAAACACACCATCAGCACAGTAAAATTGTGGCCAAATTGCAGTAAAATCGCGTGCATTTTTGGCGTCATTATCTGCACCTTTTTCCTTATTGGCAGAATGAACACAATTTTCACCCGATATGTTTCGGCCGCCGATCTTCCGGATTTCGGTACATCTTTACTGCTAATATACATATTAGCTGGCCTTCTAGGCCAAACATCCTGGATTACAGGCTGTATGTTCCCTACCTTAAGAACAATGCAGTTCAGTTCAATGAAAAAATGCAGTATTGGTGCAGTATTTGTGTCCCGTGGCCTGACAGTTATGAACTGCTTATGAAAAGGAGTGGAAACATGCATTTTTGAATTCTTCCATATGCGAATACCTGTTTTCAGATCTTTCAGCAGGGATGTCTACTTTTTCCTGATTTTACCATCACCACTCTGTACCCTCATTGTTTTTAAAGAAACCTTGACCCCCACTACCACTTATCTGTGGACAAATTCCATCAACTTGGATGTTATAGAAATGCAATCATTATAATATTATAGCATTACCAAAGGAATACAGCTCACAAATTAATATGCAGCATCTTGGTGACTACAACCAGTCTCCTTTTTTTTTTAAACTAACTGGTCTGGTTTTGTTCTCCATGCAAAAACTAGACTTAAAATAGAAGCAAAGATTCTCTACTATGTAAACTTTAAATGTTGTTTTCCTTCTGCCCTTACTAATGCTGCAACCGGTATGTAATAATAAGCAGTGTAGACACCCTTTTTAATCTGTTACTTAATGGTCCCATGATTGCGCAGCTCCGAGTCCTGGGTGACTGCTGCCAAGAGCCTACAACTGAGCTGTGCGGTTATTAGATTCTAAATCACTTGTATCTGTACAAGTGTATGAATCAGACAACGCTGTAGAAATTTATATACCAAAAATGGGCCACAGTAGCCCAAAACAATATACCAAAATGACTTGCATTTTTTGAAAGAGGGACAAATAGCCCTTACAATAATTCATACAAAAAAAGTTCCCATACAAACATAGTGGAGCGCTGTAAAAAATACCAATAAGAAACTAAAATGTTAAAAAAAGGTGGACTTTAAAGGCCCATTACAAGGCAAAAACATTAAAATTTGAATGTTTATTATAGCATATTAATATCTTATTATTATAAAAGATAATATTATCTTTAACAAGGGGATCACTATGTTAGAAGAAAGAAAGAAGATCATCATAAGGCCAGCTGATAAGGGAGGAGGTGTGGTGATACTCCCAAAGGATTTTTATCATGGCCAGATTACGGATATGTTATCTGACCAGGAAACATATCAACCTCTTGAGAACGACCCAACCCAAGCCTATAGGGATCAATTGAAAATTTTGGTGGACATGGATCAAGAAGTGGGGTCTTAACCGAGAAAGAGAAGCGTTTTCTATTACCCTCTAGCAGCCGTATACCTACATTATATATTCTGCCAAAGATCCATAAGGATCCCACCAATCCCCCAGCAAGACCCATTGTAAATAGCATTGAGTCTCTCTGCAAGAATGGGCCAGTATTTAGATTGTTTTTTACAAAAGAGTGTCATGAGCACTCGCTCGTACCTTAAAAACTTTCTAAATTGTTTGCAAAATGTAGATTTGACAGGTAAATCACAAGTCCTTTTGGTCACAGCAGACGTTGCGTCTCTATACTCCATTATACAGCATGATGATGCTCTTTTGGCGCTCAATTGGGCTCTATGCCAATTCCCCACAATCAGAAGATTTTTTTGAGGAATGCCCTGGATTTCTGTCTTAGCCACAACTACTTTTGGTATGGTGGCACATTTTACACACAACAGAGAGGAGTTGCGATGGGCGCAAAGTTTGCACCCAGCATCGCAAATCTTTTCATGGCAGAGTGGGAGGATAAAATCATCTTTAGGGAACAACGTCCAGAACTAATTTTCTACAAACGCTTCATTGATGATCTGTTTTTTATTTGGGCTGGGTCGTCGGATTCGTTGGAATTGTTTTTACAAACATTAAATTGTAATAACAATAATATAAGTTTAACCTCTAATTGGCATAATGACACAATTAATTTTCTTGATGTTACCGTATACCGACGGAATGATAAATTAGAAACAAAGTTATACTTAAAAAAAAAACGATAGGAATAGTTATCTACATATCACCAGTGGCCATCACCCCCTTTGGCTCAGAAATATTCCAAAAGGACAAATCATGAGGGTGAAAAGAAATTGCTCCGAGGAGGCTGAGTTTTTTCTCCGATCCAAAATTCCCACGGAAAGATTTGAAGCCAAGGGATACAAACCTGATATGTTGAAAAAAGTGGTGGAGGAAGTGGCAGCACTGCCAAGAGCAGCATGCCTGCAAGAAGTGGATCAAGCGAGTTCTGATACGCCATCCATGAAAGATAATAATCGCAATAAAGAATGGGGTTTTATTTTTCAATTTCACTCCCAGTACAAGGAAGTTGAGGACACTTTTAAAAAACATTGACGCATTCTTTTAATGGACAAGAAACTCACTACTGTACTACCACCCACACCTCATTTTATTTAAAGAAAAACCACAAATTTTGGTGATAAAGTGATAAAAAAAGTAATAGATCCTCCCAAACATCCTCAGACGTTTTGGGATCGAAACTGATTTTTTGAATGCAGGAAATGTAAGGCATGCAGGGAAGTCGCTAGACCTCTTGGGGGTATTGATAATTTTGTCTCCCCTGCTAACAATCGATCCTTTGACATTAAACAATTTATAACGTGCAATAGTACTTATGTGGTCTATGCTCTAAAATGCCCCTGCGGCTTGGTTTATATAGGTCGCACCAAAAGATTGTTACGAGTAAGAATCGCTGAGCATATTCATAACATCAAAATAGGTTACAAGGACCATAATGTCTCATTACATTTCAAGTTGAAGCACAATATGGATCCTAGAATTTTGGGGTGTAGAACATCTCCAAACTCATTGGAGGGGTATAAATCGCATCCGAGAACTGTCTAAACGCGAAACTCGGTGGATTTATTCTGTAGATGTACTTTCCCCCAAAGGCCTCAACATAGAGCTTGATATTAATTGCTTTATTAGTGACACCTAGTACTTCATTTAACACATTTTATTTGCACAGATTGATTCATGTAGTTTCATGCGGTCTCTGTTATATATAAAAGCTATCTTATTTGTAGGAATATAATATCTCTGAATTTCATGTAGGTTGGAATTTTATACTATTTTAATAATATTTTAGATTTCAGATATAATTTTTAGATTGCGGATACTCTATCGTTTTGATTGTAAGCTTACATTAACCGTTTTATATTTGTGTATTGTCTATATTGCTTGTACTATATGGATTTGTACCATTTTAAATTTTTGTGCCATTTTATTGCATCCTCCATATATGTTTATTCTGGGGTCCATACTAATATTGAGGGCAGTTGCCCGGTATGGAAATAATTTATGACGTTTTTAGATTGTTAAAATAGGATAAACTAGTTGGTAGGTTGCTATATATACACATATCCCATTTTAAATTTTAAATTATAAATATGTTCCGAAGCATTACATATGGAATAATACCTGCATGATTGACATTTGTAATTGTTGTAAATGCATGTAAGGTATCATCTTGCAATATGCATGGGGGTCACTTTCTTATGTGTGTCCGGTTGTTGGTCAAATTCCGACTGATAAGGGCTTTGTCGTTATTATTTCCCACTGCTGACAGCTCCCTAGACATAAATATAAGCGCAGCGGGGGTTTGCCAGCAGGACGCATCGGATTGGCCATCGAGTCTGTCACTCGTATAACTACAGCCCATTACAAGGTAGATTACTCTCTCAGATGACGTCCGGAAGTGACGAAACGCGTCAGAAACGTAATCTACCGGAAGTGACGGGTGCGTTCCACGCACCGGAAAGCAACCAGGAAGTGTGTGGTTCGCTACACACAGTGAATACTCTGGAGGGCTTCCCGGGAGCCATGTTATCAGGCACAGTGCACTTTAATACAAATGCTCTATTTATCTAAATCTCTGGTACGCAGATCTGAATAAGGGGGGATGTGTTTGGATATTTTTGAAGAAAACTAATTTAGCAATATCACGCTATGTAGATATCTTATTCCTCCCATATGTTATGCTGCATGAACCGAGAGTGTTACTGACATCTGGTGGCCGTACAGAGGAGGTGGAAAGCTGCTATTAATGATATACAAAGGCTTCTTTATGCTGAATTTCTGGTGAGTGTAATCCCATAGGGGTGGATTCCCCCTCACGAGGTGATTGTTTTGGGTGGAAGAAGCTCCTTACTCCTACAGAACACCGCTGCTCAAGCTTTTCCTTGATCATTTTTTTAAAAATGTGTCTTTGCAGTTTTGACACATAGCGCTGCTGCAATGGGATATTAAGAGAACTTTGCATCGGTTTTGTGGTTTCTTATGATTTTATTGTCTATATATACACGTGTTTTTATTATTTAAGTAGCTGCTTTTTTGCACATTTATACTACATCATATATCGTTATTCGATCTGGTTCCTGGCGCGGAGCAGTGTGGGATAGAGGCGGTACATTTTCACACTTTCTGGATAATATTATTATAGATACAACTAAAGCATAATAATGTGTATGACAGCAATCATAAGGGTGCCACTGGTCTCTCCATATGCAGATGTTAACGTGTTTCGCAAATACCATTGCTTCTTCAGGACTGGCTGGGTATGTATTTCACTAAAGTTAAGAACACACAGCAGAGTAACAAAATGTAACGTGGGACTACTCTTTGTTTGTCTTTTGGCCTGGATTATAACATAGACCCCACTACCTATATTTTTTAAGGTCTACTTTCGAGAGGTAGTGATTATGCTCTTATATCTTGGAGATATTCATGAGTACATTTATTCCTTTTGGATCTCACCTTCGGCCTTTTTTGAGGCCTCTAGCTTCTTTATTTTTCAGCCCCCTATTAACCACATTGGTAACAACGAGTACTGCTCTTTTGTATTGTGTGGCTGGTAAGCACATGTTAGTTTTTGTCTATGGAGATAATAGTGGTTTGAAGAGGGGGTATATACTTGGGATACATCATGGTACTACAATTTTTTTTATTTATTTCTTTACACAGGTATTGAGTCTGCACCCAAGACCAATTTTAAAGCTGCCCATGAACAATAGTGTCTGAATAGGCAAGCATCCTTTGAACAATATATTGTACTATTTGAATTTACACTGTATATACTATGTTATATGTATTTATATGTTTTAATCTTAACTTTAGTGAAATACATACCCAACCAGTCCTGAAGAAGCGATGATATTCACGAAACATGTTGACATCTGCATGTGGAGAGACCAGTAGCACACTTGCGATTGTTGTCATACACATTATTATACTTTAGTAGAGTCGTATTATCTATAATAATTGGGTGTCCCTCTCCCTTATTCCAGGGTTAGGAAAAATAATGTATCTCATATTAGTGGCATATTTTATCATGTGGAAGAGATATCATTTTACTATTGTACAATAAAAATTTGGATTATAATGTTTTTGCCTTGTGTTGTGGCTTTAAAGTCTGCCATTTTTTTAACATTTTTCTTCCTTATTGGTACTATACATTTTGGGATGTGGCACAGGTAAAGGTACCTTTTTGGTTACTGTAAAAAAATGTAATTTATATTAGTTTGCTCAGAACCTATCAATCAATCTTTGTAAACTGCAGTCAAAATGCAAAAATCAGTTAGTAGTTGAGATCATGGCACCAGGAACCAACTGTAGTTTGCAAAATATTGCCCCCCTATACATCATCTTGGTTTTAAAAAGATTCCATTCTAATACTCTACAGAAATATTCACAAAACTCAGAGGCCACTGTACCACTGTAGGTATAGATCTCAAGACTGAATATAGCCAAATTATCATTCTGAATCATTCTGGCTGCAATAAATAAAGGTTTGGCCCAGTTGTTGCCTAACCAAACATTGGAATGCATAAGATTGGTGAACTGCGCATAACTATTTGTGACAGTCAGGGTGGATGCTGAACTCCAGGGAGTTTTGCACACTCCAAAGTCTAGAGTTTTTAGAGAATAAAGCCAAAACAAACAAAAAAAAACATCAAACAAGCAGTTTAGTGGGCAGAAACAACTTGTACCATCATTCAAATGATGTTTATAGAACACAATTCTTACCCTGCTCTAAAGTGTTCCTAGGTTAAAAAAAAGCTTCAAATATCAGCTGCTTATCCAATAACAGAGTCAGAGAAATATGCAGGTTTTGTCAGGATTTAAAACTGCTCAGCAAAACTCCTAAATTGCAGCCTAGACCCTATTCTATGGAAGGATACCAATAATAGATAGTGCCTGGCTTCAGCAGGAAACCAGCACTGTCACATATTAGATAGAGAACCATGAAGAATCATTAATTCTGCTATTAGCTGTATGTCCAAGTGACAACTGATAGGCACTATAAAAAAAGACCCGGAGTTAGAAGGCTTTAAAATACCTTGTCCTCCCGTTAATGTATCAGGAAAGCTTTACTCTATCACCGGTTTATTTTTTTTACAATTATTGTCACATATTTACTTCTAAAAAATGCTATTTATTCAAATACCTTGTTGCATTCACGCTAGGGCTGTTACTGATTAAAATTTTCGTGTTTGATTAATCGATTTTCTTTTATTTGACTAATTTCGATTAATTATACTGCACATACAGATCCAACTACTTTTACCTGATTTAGCACCGTTGTTATGGCAATGGCCGAAGCCAGACATAACGGGGCATGGCTAGGACGTCACACGTCATAAACTCAGCCTCACCGTGCCCATAATCTCAGCCTTGCCGTGCCCATAATCGCAGCCTCACTGTGCCCATAATCACAGCCTTACCATGCCCATAATGCAGTCTCACCGTGCCCATAATCTCAGACTTACCGTGCCCATAATCGCAGCCTCACTGTTCCGATAATGCAGTCTCATCATGCCTATAATCGCAGCCTCACCGTGCCCATAATGCTGTCTCACTGTGCCCATAATCGCAACCTCGCCGTGCCTATAATCGCAGCCTTACCGTGCCCATAATGCTGTCTCACCGTGCCCATAATCGCAGCCTCGCCATGCCTATAATGGCAGCCTCCCCATGCCCATAATGCAGTCTCACCATGCCCCTAATCGCAGCCTCACTGTAGTCAGTGCCTGTGCCTGGATTACACAGTCTGCGGGCATCTCCTGCTTTGTGTCTCGGAGCTGAGTGTGAAAATTTTGGCCGCGCTGTGAGAAAAGTCCTGCCCTCCTCCTAGATCAGCTCGTGTGATAGACAGAACACTGCGTCTATCACACGAGCTGATCTAGGAGGAGGGTGGGACTTTTCTTACCGCGCGGCCAAAGTTTTCACACTCAGCTCGGAGACACACAGCGGGAGATGCCTGCAGACTGTGTATGACATATAGTGGAGGAGGAGGAGGGAGCGGAGCGCTGCGCTGCAGCCACAGCTTGGCCCAAAGCGGCCCCAGGGCAGGCAGCCTACTGATCAAAAAAATTTTGATTGATCAAAAAAATTAACGATTAATCGAGGAATTAATTGTTAATTTCCGCAGCCCTAATTCACACCCTACAACATAAAACATTAACAAAAACAAGCACATTTCTATACATTTACCAAGCAAATTTTCTTTCTCAATTATTACTGTTTACATCTTTGCACTATAATGTATGTATTTTTCCAGCATATGTTTGTAATTTCATTATTAACCACTTGTCGCCCACCATATAGCTGTCGGCAAAGTGGTTGTGATATCCTGACCGGGCTTCATATGACATCGCCAGGATATCAAGCATCGCAGCGATCGTTGTTGCAGTGTGTCAGTCTGATACACCGTAACTCCGATCTAGGTAAAGAGTCTCTGATAGAGACTCTTTACCACGTGATCAGCCGTGTCCATTCACGGATGATCACGATGTAAACAGGAACAGCAAGTTCCTGACAGATGCGAGTATCGGCTGCTCTCCTGACGGGGAGGTTCCTTTAGTCCCTTTAGGCCTCCACACAATATAGAGCTACAGCTTTGCCAGTGTTGACTGCAGTGTGGGTGCCTCATAACCAAAAAAGAAGTCTCTGGCTGTGCAATGTGAAGGTTTATAGGTAGGTAATCTGAACTCAAGGTCTTTGTGATTTCTGTGATCACGATGTAAACAGGAAGAGCAGTTGATCGGCTTTTCCTCACTCGCGTCTGACAAACGCGAGTAGAGGAGAGCCGATCGGCTGCTCTCCTGACGGGGGGTCTGTGCTGATTGTTTATCAGTGTAGCCCCCCCCCCTGGATGCCCTCCCAGGACCACCAGGATGATGCTGCCAGGACCACCAGGGATGGCCACCACACTGGACCACCAGGTATGGCACCCTAGACCACCAGAGAAATGCCAATCAGTACCTGGGCAGCTGCCCATCAGTGCCCAGGCAGCTACCAATCAGTGCCATTGAAAAATGCCTTCCAGTGCCAGTGATGCCTATCAGTGAAATCCAGTGCCAGCCATCAGTGCCCATCAATGACCATCAGTGCTGCCTTTCAGTGTCCATCAGTGATGCCTATCAGTGCCACCTATCAGTGCCACCCATAAGTACCCATCAGTGCAGCCTTTCAGTGCCCATCAGTGTCGCCTATCAGTGCCCACCAGTGCCACCTATGAGTGCCCATCAGTGCTGCCTATCAATGCTCATCAGTGCCGCCTATCAGTGCTGCCTATCAGTGCCCATCAGTGCGCCTATCAGTGCCCATCATCAGTGCCCATCGGTGCCTTCTCATTGGTGCCACCTCAGTGTTGTCTTATCAGTGCTCATCAGTGCAGCTTATCAGTGCAGGAGAAAACTTACATATTTACAAAATTTTATTACAAAAACAATAATTTTTTTTTTTTTTAATTTTCTGTCTTTTTTTATTTGTTTAGCAAAAAATAAAAACTGCAGAGGTGATCAAATACCAGTAAAAGAAAGCTCTACTTGTGGGAACAAAATTATAAAAATATTGTTTGGGTACAGTATATCATTTAAAAAGTGACAGCACTGAAAGCTGAAAATTGGCCTGGGCAGGAAGGTGCAAAAGTGCCCTGTATTGAAGTGGTTAAGGCCAGCCATAGGCAGAGCAAATGTATTTCTTGCAACCACGGGATGTAGGAAAGAAAATAGCTTGATTTCCCCATCAACACAGACAGTGTTGATGTGGGAATCCCTCCTGCCGAGCCATTATCATAACAGCCGCTTACAATAATTGCATGTAAAAGCCAGCAGGCTGGTTGTACCCAAGTTAATTGATCGATCAACTTGGGTACATTCAGCCTGCCCATACACAGGATTTGAACTGGCAGGCCTAAGGCTGCAAATTGAAAAAGCAATAAACATTTTATACTCCTATTAGCTGTGTTTATATTGCCAGCCTTCTGCTACTACAAACTTTGTGGACAAAATAAGTTAACAATTTTCAAAGAAAAAGGAAAGGACACAAGAGGACTGACACACAGGAGAACCAATATTTGGGGGCTCCCTTATTGTTAAAGGGGGTTTCACATTCTGATAAGACTCCCACCCACAGGCCCTCTACAACCACTAGGTCAGAGTTGTGGGGAAGAGGTCCTCATCAACATAGGGACAAAGTATCCCCTATTTTTTGGTCAGTCAGGTTAAAAGGATAAGGATCTGGTATGGACTTTTGGGGGATCCCACACTTTTCTTCTTGTTTTTCGTATAGGATACCTCCATAAAATTCATACCAGAACCGGATCATGGAAGAACTCTACACCAGTTTTTTTTTTTTTCCATGGAGTTCGCAGCTCCTGAGAAGCTGCCTCGATCTGAACCAAGGCAGGTTGTGTCATCCCTGGTAAGCAGCAATGCATTTAATCTTCATGTTTGGGTTAACCATTCTAGGGATAAACCATCCTTCCACTAATTTACAAGGCAGTGATTTAGCATATTTTTTTCTCTTTCTGAGTTTGTAAGAGGTAAGAACAAGCACTTTCATTCATTATTACACCTGGAAATTTTCCAGCTTGTTGAAGAACTCCCTTCAAGTTGGCCCATTTCTTTCTCATGCTATAGACTGGCCACTGTTGAGCTAAGATTGTGGTTGAGGGTTAACACTCAGGCAACTTGTTTGCTATCAAAAGACAGTTCCTTTAGTCCTCCACACAATATAGAGCTACAGCTTTGCCAGTGTTGACTGCAGTGTGGGTGCCTCATCACCAAAAAAGAAGTCTCTGGCTGTGCAATGTGAAGATTTATAGGTAGGTAATCCGAACTCAAGGTCTTTGTGATTTCTTGGCGTGGCAGTGAGCCAGCATTAGAGGAATTAGGGCTCTGAGAAATCCTGTCTGCAAGGTGAAGACTCATGCTATTAGGAGCAAGGAAAATAAATTTGAATTGCTTTCAGTTACTGAAAATATCAGGCTTCTAAAATATTTGTAATATCTTTATAAATGTTTATCCTAACTGGACTTTTCCTTTAAAATAACTGATTGTTTCATAGCTTGATAATGCAATAATAAACAACAGTAATCTTCAGGGAATGCCAATCATATAAACAGGCGCTACCAACATAATGAAAGGCAATAACAGAAAGGTCTATATCCATCACATCATGCAAAGATTAATGATCTGCCATAACCCACGGCACCAGTCATATCAGTTTTTAAGTCTAATTCACAGAACAAAACTGATCTGCACTTTCATGATTCTATTCAACCTTATGGAGTCTGTGTGTTCCTCCATTATCAGCTATCAATAGAGGCAGTCAGAAGACACTGGGGATCAGGGAAAGGGAACAACCATGTGATCTCTCATTTCACTGCCACTTTTGTTACTAGCAATTAAAATGTAAAATTGGAAAATACAGAAAAAACAAGTGTCTGCATTAAACTGGTAAAAAGAGATTAGATGATAAATGGAACTATACAGGACTTCTTTTGTTCTTAAATAACTTTTTAAAAGGTTTATTTATTTAAAAGTAACCCTCATGACTGTTTATTTTATGCTTCAGGTTGCTTTGGAATTAATGGAAGCTATAATAAATACATATCAACCACTGAGCCACAACAGCTATGACATCACACAGCAGCTGTATTATGTTCTTTGCAAACCAAATCTTGGAAACAATGACTATTTTAGATGACAAAGATGATTTATATCTAAATTTTTAAGAGTGTGCTAGTCAAAAAATGTTTGTTATTGCCAGGTAACAGAAAAAAAAATGTGTTTCTGCATATAGCTTTTCTTATAATCTAAAAAACCTGCCTAGCAGAAAACAGCATTTTGATTTAAAGAGTGACACCTTCTTTACACATAGATGGTTTGCATAATGTCTTTGTAATTTTGTACAGTCTATCAACAAGGCACTAGCTTTACAAATACTTCTTAACGTATTCAATTATTTTGTATACATGGATTTTAAGCAGTTGCTTGCTAAGAGTACTATACCATAATTTGTGTGAAAATAGAGTAGTGTGTATTTACTAAGTGCTTGTCTTACACATGATTTGATACTTAAAGTGAAAATAGGTGCACCCAATAACTGCGTTGCACCATATTCACTAAGTTAAGTAAATATTCAAAATCCAAAGTGAGAATACTCTACTCTTTTAATAAGTCAGCCCCTTTGAGTATGACGGTTTCTTCTCTGCCTGTGAATATGCAGCAACTAAGAGTCATTGCTGAAGCATTCCATTATTAATCAACCAGCAATAATTATGCTACAGGGGATGGAAAGATAGTTTCCTTACAAGTTTTGAGGCTTAACATATTTCAGTGTTTACATAATTCAGTTGTCCTTCCCTCAAAATAACTAATTGTTTAGTTGAGGCCTCATTCACACTGGCACTACTGCATTTAGCTTTTCTAAACGCAGGAAAAAGGATCTGGAAAGTTTAAACAATCTTCCGTTACATAACCAGGGAACATTTTGATATTGTTAGCTTTAGCCTTGACTATACCCCTTAATTTTTCAAAGTGAGACATTCCAAAGCAATAATATGTATAGGCCAGCAATAGATTATTTATCACTTTACTGCTGATGTGTGCAAGAGAACATCATGATCAGTGAGATGTTTTTTCTACTGCTCAACATTATTGAGTGAACACAGAAATGAGCCTGATTTGCTCGTGCTGCCTGCCAGTTAACATTTAGAGGGAATATGAATACTGCAATCAGGCTCAGTAACAGTGAATTAAGCAGGATCTTGTACCTCTGTATCATAGATAAAAAAAACAATCAAAAGGGGATTGTATTCTTAACAAAAACAATACTTAATGTTTTTAGTGAAGAAAATTGTTTAATGTTCCATAGCATAGGAACAAATTCTACCTCTCTTGCTAGACACAATTCAGATGTTCTGCCCTAGGATGAAGACACAGTTATGTCCCCAAAAGCTGGGCCAAGGGATGTGAGGGTCAACAATCATCTGCTGCCTGAAGCAAACCATCTTCTCTTAATAAAACTAATAATGTATTAAATTTGTGAGGAAGAAAAAGCTGCTTAGCTTTATAGAAAGAAGTCCTGGCTTCAGGTTAGTATTAATTCATGTTCAGCTTACTATTACTCAATAAATATCAAAGTCTCCTACAAAAAAATAATGTTTGCTGGCTTACAAGATCAGAGCCATTGCTGAAGTCTTTATTGAATTTTGCAGTAAGCTTTAGCTGACTGAACAGGTCAAGCACCACGGCTAAGACTTTCCTTTACTCTGAAACTCATAAAGTCCACTCCAGCATGCAATGCTGCTGGCTAAGAAACTTGACTCAGCACAAGGTCAAAGACCATGACCTCTATGGAGAAAGGTCACATAGCTTTCAAACCCCAGTTCCTGAATTCCATTAACTTACATGCACTAGCTGTTCTTGTGTGTCAAACTCTCTTGAGCAGGCTTCCCAATGGCAGTTTGTCTCGTAGACTACTTCAGGCTCTTGTTTACTTTCATCTTTGTCCCCCTCCTCTTTTACCAGAGTCATTCCATCTGGCTGATCCTAGACACAAAGTTAAAAGATGAAAATGTTAAAATAAGAAGGGGGAGGGAGGTGGCTGCATCTCAATGAAAGGAAAAGACAGAGAGCGGCCATGTTTAGCTGTAAATAAATACTGCACATTCTTACCAAATTCATCACATGGTTAAACATGCAAATACAACTTTATTTAAGATATGCTTTAAGCATAAATACATTTTTAACACACATAAGCATACACGTTATTTTACTTAACATATACTAATCTAAATATGTAAAAAGACCATCAACAAGAAATCATTTTGAAGTTATACTGAAATAAACACAACTCACAATAATAAAGCACACATATAAGAAAATTTTGCATTGTGTTTTACTTTTCTTCAGCTTCTGTAGTTTACAGTAGTACACTACCAGTCAAACTTCATAGCTCTAAGATATACAGTACATATACACATGAGGATTATGAAAAGATCAACAAAAAGAGGGCAAATCTATAGGCTAGTAAATGTTTGCAAAACGTATGATTTTTTTTGAAACGGCATAAAAAGAAAAAAAAAAGTAAAATTGTTTAAGGGCTGTATCCAACTGACACCCCGTATTCTTGTTGACAGCAACACAACATAAAGTAATCTTCACACCACTGCTACTTCCACCTTTTATAGTGATAGTGAGCGGTGCTAAAATTGAAGTTAAATATTACATAGCCTTGAAAATATGAATACATATTCCAACCCATAGCAACAATTACATTTACGTGTTAGCTATTAATTGTAAAAGGTGACATGTTTGATTTTACTGCATTGAAGCTGCAAGAATTGCTCTTACTGTCTCTCTATTAGAAATCACAATAAATATAAACATTGCACTTACCTGTATTCCTCCAGCAGCTGGGCTTGGTAGCTCTTCTTCAGGTTTAATCTTGGAGCGTTTATTGTGCATTGGGTCCCCTGTACTACTCACAGCTGACTCACTGGTAGGCTTGTTCTGTTTAAAATTTGAAAAAAAGGAAAATCCAATTTTTTGTCAGATGGGTGTGGTAATACAGTTGAGAACTATGGCTACACAATTGTAACTTTAATATGCCGATTTATTTGCAAAGTTGCAGCCTGCTGAATTTTGAGGATGATTTACTAAAGAGAAGTGAATTAGGCCCCTTTTACATGGGCTTTCCGATTTGACCCTCGGCCCCATAGGCAAATCTGCTACCTATGACATGTCTGCTGACACCCATTGCTTTTTCTGATCCGATCCTGTCCGTGAAATCCAGGTGGTTCCTTTTCATCTTCTCTCCATAGAGGAGAGTGGGCTTTGACAGGTCTGTCCCTGCACAGTGACCTGTCACCCACCTGCTCAGCGGGAATCAGCGGATCATTCCCCCGTTGAGCACAGCGAAGTCCGTCGGGCGGACTGCCCGTGTGAAAGAGCCCTTAGGGCAATTGGAAGGTGTGAACAAGAATAATCTCTGGAGGAGCTTCTTGACTCTGGATGCACACCAGAGAGAGATACATGGTGAAGTCATCAAAAATACATATTGACCAATTTTCATCTGTGAAGGCTAATGGTCTGGTAAGCTTTTTTTTCAAATAATGGTGGAGGTGATTTACTCACTGGTCCATACAGATTAAAAATTACTGTTTTTGGGAAGGCTAGATAAGTGCTGCTACATTTTATATACTGATGCTAAGGCTGATTTCAGACTAATGCTGTGCAGTCCCTTGCAGAGACATCAGTTTTCATGTGCATTTCAGTGAGTTTCTATGCACGTTGACATCAGTTTTCATGCGCGTTATGTGCCCCGTTCACACAAATGTTCATGTCATATCAGTTATTTTCCCATGCAGAAAATAAACTATATGTTGCAGATTCCTGTTGCAGAAAAAATCTGCATGTGAAACCAGTGTGGTGGTGTGAACAGGGCACAGAGAGAACAATTGTTTTTTTTTGTCCCCCTGCAGAACGCGTGCAGAAAAACTGATGTCTCTGCCTCAATCAAATGCACAGGATCTGGTGTGTATTTTTTTTTTTTTACGTATTAAAAAATATTTTATATTTCTTTTTAAGCAGGTAAATACTGTATGTAGTATTAGATATTAGAATTTATTTTTACCCCTTACAGCCATCAGAACTGTTGTTTTCTATAGACTAATAAAATGGTGACGTTACAAGATACAGTTAAGTAGCGGGGATGATCAAATTACATAAGCAGCTGAATGACCGAGAGGAGGGACATACCCCCTTCTCTTCCCCTAGCAGAAAGAGGACAAACTGAATTAGTTAATTTTAGACAGCCCAAAGTTGACTCAATTTCTTTCCTTCGACCACAGGTAGAAAAAAAAAATTTTTTTGCTTCCCCCCAGTAACACAGTCAGTCTCCCATTGCGCTACTGTATTGTGCCGGTGGGGGGGTGAGGGTACAGGGAGCCTTACCGATCAGCAGAACACAATGATTATTGATAGCAGCTATAGTCGCCGGCAGTAATTGCATGACAAAAATTGATGGATTGGCTTCAGTACAACCTGTCTGCCCATAGATGGATCAAATCTCGGCCAGCCCCTGCTATGACCTGCTTTAAAGCCTGCCAACAAGAATGCAGTGCAAGGCTTTCTCATTAGAATATGTATGTTCTGCTAACTTCTCCGCTCTCTCTGGCCTCTTCTCCCGGTGTTCAAGTTCTTCTGCCGGCTCCTCCACTGTCTTCATGCCGCTCTTTTGCCAGCGGAGGCCCAGACTTCTGGCTTCTTGTCTTCTTGGATTCTTCCCTCTTCTCTTCTCCAGATGTTGACACGACAGTCTCTCCGGCTGAACTGCTCTCTGAGCGCTCCGCTGTGACTTATATAGGCGGAGAACCCGCCCCCTCATGACGTCACAGTCCCTGGGCATGCTGGGACTGTGACGTTTTAGGGGGCGTGGTCACCGGGTGATGTTGGTATGGATTTTAGGGGCAACCCCACGCCGTTTTTTCAGCGTAGGGGGTTTCCCTTAAAATCCATACCAGACCTAAGGGTCTGGTATGCCCCGCGCTTGCCGCAATAGGAAAATTAGTTTTTTCTATTGCAGCGAGATGCAATACCCTGTCCGTCGGACCAGCATACAGACGAACGGACTTTCCGTCAGGAACGGAGTCCGGCGTGTCCGGCGGACTAAGATTTGAAACATGTTTAGTTACGGCGGACACACGATCGGATTGTTTGGCAGACTCCGCCGGACCAAGTATGCCGGAAAGTCCGCTCCCCTGTACGTGCATAAGCCTTTTCTGACACTTATTGCTTTCAAGTTAAAATCAGTATTTTTTGCTTGAAAATTACTTAGAACCCCCAAACATTATATATATATTTTTTAGTAGAGACCCTAGAGAAAAAAAAATGGTGATCGTTGCAATATTGTATGCCATATTTGCCAAGCAATGTTTCAAATGCAATTTTTTTGTAAGAAATACACTTTGTAAAAAAAAAACAGTGAAGTTAGCCCATTTTTTTTGTATAACGTGAAAGATGATGTTACACAGAGTAAATAGATACCTAACATGTCACGATTTAAAATTGCGACAAACTACGGTACTTAAAAATCTCCATAGGCGATGCTTTCAAAAATTTTAATGGTTACCAGTTTATAGTTAAAGAGGAAGTCTAGTGCTAGAATTGTTGCTCTCGCGCTAACAATTGCGGGGATACCTCATGGTGTGGTTTGAACACTGTTTGCATTTGTGGGCAAGACTTACGTATGCGTTCGCTTTTGCGCACAAGCATGGAGGGATGGGGTGCTTTCATTTTATTTTATATATCTTATTTAATTTATGCATTTATTTTTTTACACTGTCCCTTTAAAAAAAAAAAGACAAATCACTTTTATTGCTGTCACAAGGAATGTAAACATCCCTTGTGACAGTAATAGGCAGTGACAGGTACTCTTTATGGAGGGATCTGGGGTCTATAAGACCCCAAATCCCTCCTTTGTACTTGCAAGCATTCAAAACGCCTGTTGGCTGTTTTGAATACTGTAATTTTTTAAAATCTGGCGCCTTTAAGGCTTTAGTAAACTGGAAGTGACCCACTTCCGGGTTACTAGATTCGAGACCCGATCAAAGCCGATTCCGGACGTGCCAGCTGGTTGCTTGGGCCTCCTAGTGGGACAAGAGAGCCCGGACGAGCCACGGAAGGTGGCGGGAGGGGGGACGTCCCCTTACGCTGCTTGTAATAACAGCCGAGGGGTTGATTAGTCGCATTGGTTGTTATTACAGGAAAGCCAACAGTAGGCTCTAAAAAAACGGTACCGTGGTGATGCCTGCATCTGCATGCATTGCCCCGGAACAACTCCTTGAAGCCTAAGGCCGCATATTTGCATTACGTCAGCGTGAAGGGGTTAATTTTGATGATTATGGCTTACAGCTATTAAAAACCTAAAATCCAGTATTTGTCAGGATCACTTAAGTGCTCCTGCTCCTCATTCCAGCATCTGGGTTTTGGTTATTGTATTCTCCCTGTCTGTGTCCACCTGCTAGGTGATTGATGTGGTCAGTCACCTGTTATAAGCAAGCCAAACGCTTAGTCCCTTGCTTGTGATAGTAAGTGATACCTGTGTTGTTCTTGTTCAAGCTCTCTGTCTCTCTGCCCTGCTTTGCTAGTTTGGATTTCCCTGTGTATGACTTTGGACCAGATTTTTGGACTATTCCTTGAACTCAGCCTGTCTTTTTACCCAGACTGTCATAGAACCATGCTGCCTGTCTGCTAAATACAAGTATCTCTTTGCTTTGCTCAGTTCGCATCTGCCCTGGTGTGGTAGCCAGGCACTATAGCATTGTGTATAAGTCCTAGGGGCAACCAAGTACTGGTAGCCCTGCTTGCCTTAAGGGAAAGGGGGCTGCTATAGGAGAAGCACAGAGTAGCAAGCTATGTGTGTCTGACCACCTGTGTTGGGGTAGACCTGACAGTATTTTAGAAAACTAGAATATTGCATAAGACCAATAAAAAAGGATTTTTAATACAGAATTGTTGGCTTACTGAAAAGTATGTTCATGTACAGTATAGTATGCACTCAATACTTGGTCAGGGCTCTGTTTGCATGAATTACTGCATCAATGCTGCATGACATAGAGGCGATCAGCTTGTGGTACTGCTGAGTTGTTATGGAAGCCCAGGTTGCTTTGATAGCAGCCTTCAGCTTGTCTGCATTGTTGGGTCTGGTGCCTCTCATCTTTCTGCTGACTATAACCTACAGATTCTCTATAGGGTTTAGGTCAGGCGAGTTTTCTGGCCAATCAAGCACAGTGATACCATGATCATTAAACCAGGTATTGGTACTTTTGGCAGTGTGAGCAGGTGCCAAGTCCTGCTGGAAAATTAAATCAGCATCTCCATAAAGCTGGTCAGCAGACAGAAGCATGAAGTGCTCTAGAATTTTCTGATAGAGGGCTGCAGTGACTTTGGATAAAACACAGTGGACCAACACCAGCAGATGACATGGTTCCCAAATCATCACTGACTGTGGAAATTTCACACTGGACCTCATACAACTTGGATTCTGTTCCTCTCCACTCTTCCTCCAGGCTCTGTGACCTTGATTTCCAAATGAAATGCATAATTTACTTTCATCCGAAAAGAGTACTTTCGACCACTGAGTAACAGTCCAGTCCTTTTTCTTCTTAGTCCAGGTAAGATGCTTCTGACGTTGTCTCTGGTTCAGGAGTGGCTTGACACAAGAAATGCAGTTGGAGCCCTGGATACGTCTGTGTGTGGTGGTTCTTGAAGCACTGACACCAGCCGTAGTTCACTGCTTGTGAATATCCTCCAAATTCTTGAATGGCTTCAGGATCCTCTCAAGGCTGCGGTTATCCCTGTTGCTGTGCACCTTTTTCTACCACACTTTTTCCTTCCACTCAACTGTTCATTAATATGTTTTGATAAACCACTCTGTGAACAGCAAGCTTCTTTGGCAATGACCTTTTGTGACTTACCCTCCTTGTGGAGGGTTTCAATGACTGTCTTCTGGACAACTGTCAAGTCAGCAGTCCTCCCCATGATTGTGTAACCTACTGAACCAAACTGAGAGACCATTTAAAGGTTTAGGAAACCTTTACAGATGTGTTGAGTTAATTAGCTGATTAGAGTGTGACACCATGGGGGTTATTTACGAAAGGTAAATCCACTTTGCAATACAAGTGCACTGAAAGTGCACTTGGAAGTGCAGTCGCTGTAGATCTGAGGAGAAGATCTGAAATGAGGGGAAGCTCTGCTGATTTTATCATCCAATCATGTGCAAGCTAAAATGTTGTTTTTTATGTTTCTTGCATGTCCCCCTTTGATCTACAGCGACTAAACTTCCAAGTGCACTTCCATTTCGTAAATAACCCCCCATGAGTCTACAATACTGAACTTTTTCACGATATTCTAATTTTCCGAGATACTGAATTTTGGGCTTTCACTAGCTGTAAGCCATAATGATCAAAATTAAAAGAAAAAAATGCTTGACATATATCACTCTACAGTATGTATAATATTCTATATATTAATAATTCTATATAATATATGAATTTCACTTGAATTGAATTACTGAAATAAATTAACTTTTTGATGACATTCTATTTTTTTTAGATGTACCTGTATGTACTGTACATGTCTAAAACTGAAAATGCAAACCTATCTGTTACAGACAGCATCTCCAATTGGCCATATGAGGTGCTGGAAGATATTTTACAATGACTGATAGATACTATTGTATTACATATAGATAAGTGACTTGTGTCTTCTGTTGTACATTACTAGGGGAGACAAAAGGAGGCAGCAGGCCCGAACTGACAGTTAATTAGGAGCCTAGTAGAATCACCTGTTATTATTATTAATATGTGCATAATGCTAGATGTACACGACATGGGAAAACATACCAAACAAAAAGAAAAAAGATTACAAGGAGTAAGACAAATGATATATGTGCGTATAATGCGTGCTCTACATAACTCCTGAACAATCCATCCTTGCACTTTGAAAGCCTGGGATGGACAGGTAAAATAACATACTGTAAGTGCAAACCACAATTTCATATTACAAAAAAATGTATCAATTAGTAATTATTAAAAAAAAAAATACTTTATCAGCGCTGTTTTAATCAGATTTAACTGAAATGTAAAAAAAAATGTATGCATTGTTTTACTTTATTTGATTGGTGCATTGGATAGTAGGGTAATTGACTAAGATGGGCATAATGTGAATTTTTTTACATATTTAATTACTTAAATTGATGTTTTTTACTATATATATTTTCTACTATATGCATAGTGATTTTGTTTTACAATTAAACAATGAATACATGGCAAAGAATTCCCAGAACACTATGGGTTAGTTAACCACTTCAGCCCCAGACCATTTGGCTGGCCAAAGACCAGAGCACTTTTTGCGATTCGGCACTGTGTCGCTTTAACTGACAATTGCGTGGTCGTGCGACGTGGCTCCCAAACAAAACTGACGTCCTTTTTTTCCCACAAATAGAGCTTTCTTTTGGTGGTATTTCATCACCTCTGCGGTTTTTATTTTTTGCGCTATATCCAAAAAAAGGGCATTATTATTATTATTCTATTATTATTATTATTTTTGAAAAAAATGCATTATTTTTTACTTTTTGCTATAATAAATAACCCCAAAAGTATAAAAAAAACCCATTTTTTTTCCTCAGTTTAGGCCGATACGTATTGTTCTACATATTTTTTGTAAAGGAAATCGCAATAAACGTTTATTGATTGGTTTACACAAAAGTTATAGCGTCTACAAAACAGGGGATAGTTTTATGGCATTTTTATTAATAATTTTTTTTCTAAGACCCGTGATCCTACTCACAGAGCTCGCGGCGGGTGCACGCGCCGCCAGCAGCTCACACAAGATGGCACTGCGGCAAATTCAAAGGGATGTACAGGTACGCCCATTTGCGCAACCGTGCCATTCTGTCGACGTATATCTACATGCGGCGGTCAGGAACTGGTTAAAAAATTATCACAACGGACACTGCCTACCCTTAGGCCTGCTTGGTTTTATTGAAACCTCAAACTGAGCTGAGAAATGAACCAGTCCTCTCTATACAACAACTCTGAGGTCTGTATAAACAGGCTTTTACCAATAGTGGGTAAGAATAGAGTAAAGGAGATACTGTAGATAATATAAAGAGGAGTGCAAAGCTCCTCCTACTAGCTGAATAAAAGACCGCATAAGATTCTAACTACCTAACTGGTGTTTATGGGGTTTGTGCCGCTTTATATGTCTTTCTTAATAAGAAGAAAAGACCTTTGTATAAGATAAGGGCCAAGGAGGCTGTAATCTACACCAAGCTGCCCATTAGTTAATATGAGCAAGTTAGCCTAACCCATAATCATCTAACTAATCAGGCACACTAGAGGATGCGTACACTAGAACCACACAGTTAAGGCAGCTGGAAAAACACCTTTAACAAGTATGAACACATGCTGATCATTATTAGCATATTTTTTTTAAATAAAGATGCACTTTTCATTTAAGGCATGGAACAATTCCACATACTATTATATTGGTGTCCAAGTTTTACTGCTTTACCTGCTCAAACAAGATGCCCTTTAACCTGCTTTGAATATTGCTAAGACCTTACCTGTATAACTTCTGCTGGACCCACGCTGACTTGGACAGGGTTTAAAACACTGGGAATGCCAGGGTTAGTTCTCTGAGTAGGAAACGTAGGTGCAGGATGAATAAGTGGGGGGCTGTGTCCAAACGCTGATCCTATGCTGTGTTGGCGATTTATAATATGCTGATGCATCTGCTGTAAGGACACAGGGGTAGGTGGGTATGTAAAACTCAAGGCTGGGCTATAAATAAAGAAATATATAAAGAAAATAGCATTATTAGAAAAAGAACTGACAAAATAATACATAAATTACATTAAAGCTATTATATACTTGCAGTAAGCATGATTTTATTATATATACGGTTAATCCTTTATGACTTTATATACTGAAGATGACTAGCTCTATCCAGCTTGGTGGATCATTTCAAAACAAAGCTCAAAATATAACTGGATATAAACATGTAGATAAAACTGTAGATTGTTGATCCAAGGAGTATCTGATTGCCCTAAAAGGAGAGTCCAATTGCATTAGAGGGGTTCGGGAAGATTTTCCTTTTTGCAGATAATTGAACAATGCTCAATAGGCATTTCCTGCAGGTTTGTGGTTCTAAAGCTGGGTATACACGGGGATTTATTGACAGGTCCCCATCAACACAAGTGATGTGGATTCAGGGATCTCTCCCACTGCCCTTATGTATTCTGACAGCAGGGAGTCAGGGACTTGGGGCCTTGCCCCACCCCATCAGTGCTGTAGCCACTGCAAGAGCAGATCAAATTCTGTTTTTCCAGTAGCTGGTCATCAAACCAGCTTCCGTTAAACAGACAGCATTACACACAAAGCAAAACTCAGGTTTCTGCAAAGCCGTCTGATTTTTGGTCCCTGTATGTCAGTCTTAAAGATGCAGGTTTCACATTTTGTTTGGTTGAACTTGATGAATGTGTCTTTTCTTGAATAGACTATGAAAAACACAAATGGAAGTTTTAGGCATCCGGATATGTATGACTGACCCGTGTGTCTATGATAACTTTAACTGCTTCCCGACCACCCACCGCAGTTGTACTGCGGCAATGTGGCAGGATACCGCAAATCACTGTCATTGTACGTCAGCTGGCTTAAGGGCTTAAGTCATGTAGCGGGCGCGTGCCTGCTGCGTGATGCAGGAGCGCGCCCGCAGGTCCGGCAGACTCAATGTCCGCTGGCGACCCACGATCGCGAGGGTACAGAGGCAGAATGGGGATCTGCCAGTGTAAACAAGGCGGAACCATGTTCTGACAAGGGACATATCAGAGATCTTTTGTACCCAGTGATCGGTCACAGTGAGCTTTGTCATATCCCTGGCAGCCCATCCCTCCTACAGTTAGAACACACTGAGGGAACACAGTTAACCCCTTGATCCCCCCTAGTGTTACCCCCTTCCCTGCCAGTGTCATTTATACTTTGATCAATGCATTTTTATAGCACTGATCAATGTAATAATGTCACCGGTCCCCAAAAAAGTGTAATTTGGGGTCAGATTTGTCTGCAAATGTCGCAGTCCCACTAAAAATCGCTGATCACTGCCATTACCAGTAAAAACAATAAAAAATGAATAAAAGTCCCTAAATCTATCCCATAGTTTGTAGGCACAATATCTTTTGCGCAAACCAATCAATATACGCCTATTGCGTTTTTTTGTTTACCAAAAATATGTAGAAGAATATATATTGACCTAAACTGATGAATAGATTAGTTTTTTTTTATATTTTTTTTTTGGATATATATTATAGCAGAAAGTAAAAAAAAAAATCATTTTTTTAAAAAATTGTAGCTCTTTTTTTGTTTATAGCGCAAAAAATAAAAACCACAGAGGTGATCAAATAGATCAAATACCACAAAAAAAAACTCTATTTGTGGGAAAAAAAGGATGTCAATTTTGTTTGGGTACAGCGTTGCACGACTGTGCAACTGTCAGTTAAAGTGACGCAGTGCCATATAGCAAAAAATAGCCTGGTCAGGAACTGGGTAAATCCTTCCAGTCCTTAAGTGGGTAAACACCTAATCCAGCTATTATAGTATTCTAACTACTAGTGAAAGCAATTTAATGTAAAACTTTAGCACAGTGCCCTTTAATATAATATATGGAGAGCAAAAAAGTATTTCTAAATAGTTACTCAAAAAAAAGAAGAACATACTCGGCCTCCTTGGTTTGCACATTGTCTTACGTTTGTCTTACAGTGCTGGTTCATTCTCCAGCAGAGGCACTGCTTGCACATTAGTGTATGCTCTTCCTACATTAGCATAACTTACCACTGAAAGTTTAAAGTGTAACTAACGGCAACATTTTTTTGTTAGTTTTGGATAGGGTGGAAAGGGATTTAATTGGTGTCTGTGCCCCCGTTAGGGAGATTCACCATCTGTGTTTGTCCTGTTTACCGTTATCATCAAGAGTGAAAGTAAAAGAAAATCGCAAATTTTGGGTTGCCATCAGAACTAATAGAGTAGACATCTTCCAATAGGGACACTGGTTCCTGTGACACACTGGGATTCCTTCACTTTGATGGGATTTTCTCCCTTATCCTGTTTCAGCTATGGGACAGGAAGTGAAGAGAAATGTCCCCAGTGGGAGACAGATTGCAAAAAACCCCCAAAAAACTGATGGGGTTATAACCCTCCCTTACACTAACCAAAATAAAAAAAAAACAAAAAAACTTTTGCCTTTAGTTACACTTTAAACATTTCGCTAAACTGCCTCCCAGTGTGTCTGTGAGTATCCAAGCATGTATGGTAAGGAAATTATGATACTGTAGAGGACAGGTTCTCTGTGAAGTCCTGCAGAATATGTCACTTCAACATAACTATAACTAATGAAATTTGTATTCTAAATTAGAGCCCAACTTTAGGCAACTAGAATTATCCCTTGAACTGCAAGGTTTTATTGCCAGTCTTCTGCAGCATATTTTCCCCCATACTGCAGTGGTTTAGCGTCCTGACATCATCAAGATCAAAGCCCTGCATTGGATGTTTTGATGCCAAGGGGTCGTCCACTGTCGGAACATGGGGGAGCACCATTAGCAGGGGGAGACGACGAGCAGATTGTGTTCTCCCATGCAAAATGAGCAATAATCCCTTGCAGTGCGGGTGCAGCCCTATTGCAAGGGATAATTTTAAGTTTTCCCAGGGGTTGGGCTTTAATGGGGATCATTTACAAAAGGAGCAGAGACTGTTTATTTAGAATAATAAATAAAGTGAAGCTGTGTTTAGTTAAAATACCAAACCAAAAGAGAATAAAAAAAGGATATATACACTTTAATCATCACCAAAATAAAAATATTTATGTTTTTTTCTACTTTCTTTGCTGTTTGATAGTACAATTAAACACAGCTTCATCTTATTTAATCACTTCCGGACTGCCTGCCGTCATTATACGTCGGCTGTTTGAAGAGGGATATCGTTGTTATGGCAGCAGCTAGCTGCCATAACCCCAGTATCCTCTTATTTAGCAGGCGGTCCACTTTCAGATAAAAGTGGTCTCTGCGGCGGATTCACTGCAAGATCACTTTTAACGGTGGCGGGAGAGGGGCCCCCCTCCCGCTGCTCTCCGCCACTTACTGGAGCTCCCAGCAGCGGCGGAGGCGATCGCGTTCTTCTCGCTGTTAGGTATGGAGGTGAGTGAGGGGAAGATGGCCATCTCCATACCATTGCAGGGCAGAAGTGAAGTCAAAATGTCACTTCTGCCCATAGCTCTTAAATTACATTTTTCTTTTTTTCAAATGACATTTAATTTTTAGTTTTTTTATTGCATTTTAGTGTAAATATGAGATCTGAGGTGTTTTTGACCCCAGATCGCATATTTAAGAGGTCCTGTCATGCTTTTTTTCTATTACAAGGGATGTTTACATTTCTTGTAATAGGAATAAAAGTGACACAATTTTTTTTTTTTTTTAAAGAACAGTGCATGCAGAAGCGAATGCATATGTGAGTAGTGCCCGCATATAAAAATGGTGTTCAAACCACACATGTGAGGTATCACTACGATCGTTAGAGAGAGAGAGCAATAATTCTAGCCCTCCTCTGTAACTCAAAACATTCAACCTGTAGAATTTTTTAAAACGTCGCTTATGGAGATTATTAGAGGTAAAAGTTTGTCGCCATTCCCTGAGTGGGCGCAACTTTGAAGCGTGACATGTTGGGTATCAATTTATTCAGCATAACATCATCTTTCACAATATAAAAAAAAATTGGGCTAACTTTACTGTTGTCTTATTTTGCAATTCAAAAAAGTTATTTTTTTTCCAAAAAAAAGTGCGCTTGTAACACTGCTGTACAAATATGGTGTGACAAAAAGTATTGCAACAACCGCCATTTTATTCTCTAGGGTGTTAGAAAAAAACTATTAATGTTTGGGGGTTTTAAGTAATTTTTTAGCAAAAAAAAATTATTTTAACTTGTAAACAACAAATTTGAAAAATAGGCCCGGTCTTTAAGTGGTTAATACGTTAAGTGTACATTTAATGAGTGAACAGTATGACTCCTTTATTGAACCCGCAAAATGCTATCATATTCTAAACAATGAAATTAATACAAAGATTATATATATATATATATATATATATATATATATATATATATATATATATATATATATCATCTTGTCTAAGAAAATAAGAAAAGACTTATTTATTTGGAGAAAAAGGAATCTCCTGCATGCATTTACTATTCCCATTAAGTGAAATCAATTGGTAAATGTGTTTTGTGAGCATTGCTTGTCAAATCAGTCTTTTTATTTTTCTCAGACGATGGAAAGTGTGTTCAACTAAAAAGAATTTCTGTCAGTGCTTTTTTGCACTGAAATCTACAGCAAGACTGCTGATCAATGTTTCAGTGAAGGGATATTCCAATGGGAGATCCCGTCTCTCTCTTTCAGTTTAACATCATTAAATGTCTATTAAAGCCCATTATGCATGCTAATACCTGTCATCACTTCATTAGTCCTCTGTGTTTCTGAGCCTACAGTTCAATTCTGGGGAAAATTATATTACAGTATAAAGACTTCACTCTGCAAGCTGGCATTGCCAAACCACACTTTATGTGCTCTTTTCAAGTATATTGTTGTCAGTTGTATAATTCAATAGCAAACAAGATAAGGAATAAAACATTTAATTTACATTTCTCTCTTGATTTTCCTAAGCGATATTCTTTCTAAACAGGTTCTCACTTTTAGGGTTTAATTTATATATAGTATGACAAACGCCTTTTTATAATCATATCTTTATATATATATAGGTTATTCTATGTGACATTTGCAGTATACTTGTATATACTACGCACCAAAAAAACACTTTGATGTTATAAAATATGCAAAAAAGGGATGCAAGAACTGCTGTGCCATAAAATAAAGCTACCTTCAGTTACTATCGTTCACATAAAATACACATAAACTTTGTATACTAGCATTTTTAATTTGGGCGCCATATTTCTCAAGTCCAGGAGCTTTAGGCATCAACTAGATCTGCACATAAAATAAACAAAAAAAGCAGGTTACCACACCCAAAAGTGATTTTTCAATCCCAAAATATGAGGGAAACATGATGTGGCCCTTTGGTAATTACTGTATAGCCCATGGTACTGGGAGGACTGACCAGAAACCGGTAATAACCCCTACGCAGATGTGCGTACTCGGCTTTCCGGGGTTATACAACCATCACCACTGGTGATGAGCAGCCAGCAGTGGAGGGAGGATTTCCCCTCTGAACACAAAGATGTCACTTTCCAGGAACACCCAATAAAACTGCCGCCAGTACCCCTTGTCTTCTTGCTTTTCCACTCGGGGCCTGGAGCCCGAGTGGGTTTCATTTCAGAGCCAGACAAGCTATCATTTCGGGTTTTATCCTCCGTATCCCTGTGTGACAACTCCATCCATCATTTGAAGTGATCAAGAGACCGGAGACACCAGACATCAGAAGGTCCTACAGTCCACCACAGAGGGTAATCTGTCTGCTCAAATGACCCTGCGCTGGAGGGGGTCCACCTTTTCTGGTAAGGGTCTCTACACACAGATTACCACTCTGACACTGTGATCCATCCTTCCACCATCCATGCCCCAGGGAGCTTTCTAGAATTCCATCTGTATCATCTCCCATTTTGGAACTCACTTACCTGTGTACACATTAATTTATGCTACATTTGCAACCTATTGTGGACATTACGATATGTTTTATTTATTGCAATTTGGGAAGTGGATGCATTTTTTTCACGTTATAATTTACTGTTCACTATATCACATTTAGATATTTGTGTATATATACCATATATGATCCTTCATATGAATATCATATCTGTTTATAGCGCAACTTTATTATTATTTTTTGAAGTTTTTCTACCATAGAGATATTAGATGTTTTTTAGTTGCTGCTTCTATATACAATCTAGCACGGTATTTCCTCCCTTTCTTTACAGAAACCGGTAATAGCAGTGACCTACCGGTCTCTTGTGCTGTAGCATGTTTTCAGTCACCAACCATTCCAGTGACATATCACCAATCTCTGACCATTTTCCTCTAGTATGTCTTCAGTTCTCACTAGTATTACAATATGGGCAGCCCTTTGGCAGCTAAGGCCCACTATACAGTGTATATTGCCAATCATTGGTATGGTCTGAATACCCATTAATGCACAAGATAAATTAAGAAAAAAAAAAAAAAACTCAACTTTTGCATGAACATTGCTGAATAATTAAAGTCAATGTGGTTTCACCCTATTCACTGAGAGTGAACTGTTACTTTAGAATGTGAAAATTCCTTGGTCCATTAGTGAATCAGACCCATTGATTCTGACCTACCTCAAAGTTACCTGACTTCATATAACCATGCACACATTGGATTGTGCAGCAGTTTGACCCCATTTGGGTTGCTTAACTAAGCGTTGCTTAACTACTGGTATCTCTGTATTACATCCCATATCACATAATTCTGTGCTTGTATAGCTGAATAAAGGAGATGTAATTTAGAAATTAAATGGCATTTTCTATGTGTCTGCAGATTAGCAGCCCATTTAATGAAGAATTAATGTAACTTACTTTAAGTCATATTAGGTGAAAATACGCACATCTATAATTTAGGGTAAATTAACTCATTAGGGCAAAGAAATTCTGACAATGTACATTATTGTGACTTCTCTTATCCATGGTAGTCTAAAACAGGACTAAATCAAAGTAATTATAAGTAATCATTCTCATAGTGATTTCAGCAACATTACCATTTAGGACAAGAATATACTTATACGCTCAGAGAATGTTAGCTGTATAAGATGAGAGTTTTTTTTTTTCCTGCACTGTGCTACTTTATTTTATAATGCAAAGCCCAAACATGGGGAAACAGTAATTGTTCTCTGCAAGAGTCAGTACGAAATCAGTAATAATATTCCGTTATTACAAGCCCATAGTCCCTGCCAGTGTTCCTGAAAGGAGCTATGAATGATTACACCCTGACTTTGCTAAGGTAACCACTACGAATGATTGATAGGGCATTAATCAAAAGATGCATATCAGCTTCAGAATTTGTTCACAAGCTCCCTTCTAATAGCTGATTTCATGTTCACTGACTTCTATGCCAGTTTGTTCAATTTATTCTTCAATGTACAGTACAAACCATTCATCAGAGAGCACAATGATTTAATGCTCCCTCTTCCTTTCAGTGAACATATATTACGAAGTGTAACTACCCTGTTCTGTTCATTAAAACGCAGAAAAACAATGTTATACATGGCTGTGAAAGACCGGCCTGTGCTTATTGAGGACAAATGTTCAACAAAGAAAAATAGTTAAGACAGCACAGATTAATATTTATTTCAGACACATTTTTATTTTTTCAGCTCTAAGACTATTTAAAATAAAAATACCATTATTGCCATGTCTGTTATGAAAGTCTTTAGTTAAATTTTCCTATAATTTCCGACTTTGTAATTTATACCAATAACTTTGCCTTGTGTCATTATTTACAGTTTAGTTATCTAAACAATTATGCAACACTGACAGCTAAAGCAAACAGGCAACAAAAAAATAGCAATAAACTACAAAGTATTAAATATTGTGTACCTAATAATATACTTATAAATAACATATTGTTATATTAAGTAGATGATAAACATGTTTAATGCCATTTGTTGCCATTGTACAATCTTTTTAGCATAAAAATAAATGGAAAAGAAGGACAAGTAGAGCAGCAAATGATTCACAGGCATAGGATGAAAGCTGTTTGTGGAAAACAATCAATCATGAATATGTCTGACCACATACAAAGATTTTTTACTAATCATACAAAAAGCACTGGTATTAGCTACTTTTGAATTATATACAGTAGGTAAAATCACAGTCTACTTCCCAAAATTTTATACATCTTCTGTACCTTGTTCATACCTCTCCCAAAATCATTCTTCTCCTGTTTCCAATTCTCATTCAATTTTAAAAAAACATTATAAGTTAAAGATCCTACACAAACAGAAGCCAGTCGGAGACTGGGGAATACCCAAAATATATTATTGTTACAGAGCGGTGATATTACATGATTCAAAATATTGGTGGCTCCCCAACCATGATAAGCTATGGGCGAATATAGAATCCAATATCCTTATCAAACTGAACCCCAAGTTGTTAGTGCTTGCAGTGCACAAGGGAGCTAATATTCCCCCACTGGCAGACTCCTTAAAATGCATTCTACTTTGGAAATTTGGAGAACAAGTGATCTTTGTTCCCGCTCAGATACCCCAACCACTGCACTCCCACTGCCCTTACATTGTTTGGAACATTCCATATCAGACTTAAAAATACACTTTTGGGAACAAATGTTTACCTGATGTTGTACATTATACATAAAAAATGTAAGTATTAAACCCTTCACAGTTGTGACCGGAAAGTATCACATACTACCGACAGACCATTTTACACATACCCAACTTCTTCTCTGAGACAGTACAAGATCTTAACAATAATTACTGATCGAACAAATGCTAGCATATAAGAATAACTCTAAGAATAAAGATTCTTGGTTGCATGATCAGTATTGGTACAACACTCTCAATATGTTAAAGTGGTTGTAAAGGCTGAAGGTTTTTTATCTTCATGCATTCTTTGCATGAAGATAAAAAACCTTTCTTTGTGTAGCTCCCCCCTCAGCCCCCCTTATACTTACCTAAGCCCAATCCTGATCCAGCAATGTGCACAAGACCTGAGGCTCTCCTGGGTCTTTTCTTCTTGATCATTGGCCATTGGCTCCCGCTGCTGTCATTTACAGCCAGTGGGGAGAAAATGGGGCAGAGTTGAGCCATGGTTTCTGTGTCTTATGAAGACAGAGAGCCGGCACAGGAGCGAGCATGAACGAGTGCCCCCACAGCAAGCGACTTGCTATGGGGGCACTCGGCAAGGGGGGGACCCAGAGGGCCTTGATCCTCTTCTAAGAAGTGCAGGATCAAGACTGCTCTGTGCAAAACTACTGCACAGAGCAGGTAAGTATAACATGCTTGTTATTATTTTTAATAAAAAAATTCCTTTACAATCACATTAATAAATAGAAGACTGGTTTTTATTTTTTATTGGTTAGCAAATATATTTGTATTCTTTCCCTTGTTCTATATTCCTTCATACAGCTCCTTACAGACATAACAAGACATATCAATGTTGATAACTTCAACTATGCTACCATTACTACATAAAATGCCTACATGTGTACTATCACGTTCATGATACTTGATTTGTATTCTCTTATCTCTGGCAAACAAAAATAAAACAGACAAAAAGTAATAAGATGGTAACTGGTATTCCAAGTTAATTTTTTTTGCAGATATCGACCATATGTGCCCTCCACCCATTAAACAAAGATTTTTAAATCTCTAGCAATGAATAGAAGGCATTTTATTTCTGCAGACAAATTGACTGGCAAACTTGCAGACTTCTAGGGAATTAATGACTAAAAGAGTCATTCTTAGCATGCCCATAGAAGAAATTCTATATTTTAGTTACCGAAAAAGCAGGCTGAGTATTTGAGGGGTTAAGATGGTCACCAATAAATGAGAATGGCCAGCTGTGCAGTCATTATTATTATTATTATTATTCTTCAGGATTTATATAGCGCCAACAGTTTATGCAGCGCTTTACAATATAAAAGGCAGACAATACAGTTATAATACAATAAAATACAAGAGTCATGATTCTCTCACACCTCTGCTGCCAGAGCACTCCAATGAAAGGAATATTTGGCTTGGTGAAATGTACCTGTTTATGGTTATAGAGGGGGTGGAGAAGAGTTCTGCTGCTGGCAGGCACTGCTTTTCTCAGGTGACAGGAACAGGGATCAGCTTAATTTTAACCACTTAGCGACTGCCCGTCCCCACTGTACTGTACTGTACCCTTGCTGTACAGCTGCCACTGTAGGCAAAGCGACATACCCGTACTTCGCAGCCTACTTCTGAGTTTAGGGTGTGTGCCCCGCCTGGCTCCTGCTGTGATTGTAAACAGCGGGAGCATTTTAGCAAGTCCAAGCCAATGATTTATGGCCAGGACCTGCTGATCATAGCCCAGAGCTCTTGTGTTGGTAAACACAGAGCTCTGTATGAAGGGAGTGATCCCTGCAGTTAGCAAAAGCAGCACACTGTACACACATTACACATAGTTAGGCACATATTTAACCCATTGATCACCCTAGATGTTAACCCCTTGCCAGCCAGTATTATCATTGATCACTGTATTAATGTCACTGGTAATGTCAGTGGTAATTAGTCAGTTCTCCCCCCCAGCATCAGATTTTCCGCCGCAATGTCACAGTCCCATTATAAGTCGTTGCCGCCATAAGTAGTATAAAAAAAATATATATATATTGGATATGTTTTATAGCAGAAAGTAAAAAATATTGTTTTTTTTTTTTTAAATTGTCAGTCTTTTTTCTTATATAATCCCCCAAAAAAAGTGCTGTTCAAACACTACCAAAAGAAAACTCTATTTGTATGAAAAAGTTATACAACTTTTGTTAGGGTACAGTGTTTCATGACCGCGCAATCGCCAGTTAAAGTAGTACAGTGGCAAGTAGCAAAAAATGCTCTGGTCATGAAGGGGGTAAAATCTTCCAGAGCTGAAGTGGTTAATAAAGAATAAGTTCACCTTTGTAACATGTTACACTTTTATTTAGGGTGTAACATGTTACAATAATGCACCTTCCTGCACCCCCCCCCCCCCATGCCTCATGGTGACAGCAGGTGGGGGATCTTCTCCTCGCAACCGGCTGTCGCAATTTGAAAACAGCATGGCTGTGCGTGGCTCCGACCACACAGTCACCTCATTCTTTCACAGTGAACTGGGAATGAATAAAAAACAAGTACTGTCAGCAGATATCTAGTAGTTCTCAGTGAATTGCAAGGGTGCTGGTAAGCGCTCCCGTAGTTCATTGATTCTTCCTGGACTTCAGCAACTGTCTACCCTTACAGGAAGCTGACTCTCAGCTGACTGAGAGTCTGGGGTAAATAACAAATGCACATTTTTTTACCTGCAAAATGATGTGCATTTATTCTTTTTTTTTTTTTTTTTTTTTTTACAAAAGGTAAACTCATCCTTTAAATTGTATTTCTACTTTTGCAGCCCAATTAGGATAACACCCCAACTTTATATTTGTTGCATGTTCTTATTCACATATGATAATAAAAAAATATATATATAAAACTTGTAGCTTACCTTTTTTTAGATTATTATTATAAGGATTTATATAGCGCCAACAGTTTGGGTAGCACTTTACAACATGGGGGAATACAGTACAGTTACAATACATTTCAATACAGGAGGAATCAGAGAGCCCTGCTTGTTAGAACTTACAATCTAGGAGTTCTGTTCTGCATAGCCCACCACTGTAAAATCCTACTCGTTTTCTTTGTTTATAAGGGGACTGTGAAGTTGTAAAGGAATATACACTGCACACTTAGCGAAGGAAATGTTTGCTAAGGTAATTATTTAAAGCTCCACTCCAGGATAATGTATTACACTTGCCCAACTGTCTTTCCCACCTTCCTCTGATTGCTGGATTTAGAAATAATTTCTATCTAAATGCCCCTTTTTACTTACCTTTAGCTGTGGTCATGTGACACTGCAGCCCTGAGTCATCTTGCTTTCTGTTTACTCCCTGCTTGGGGTCCTTCTTGGGGTGTCCACATTAGTGTCTGGATGACGTGGACACTTTCTATTGGATGTTCAGTGACAGGGTGCTTTTAGGATCCAGAAAGGAACAATTTCATCAGATGGGGACAGCAGGAGACCAGCAATCTCGAGGGGCATCACAGAACTGGATAAGTGGTCCCCCCGCCTGGAACTGGTGGCCCTGGAGGGGGGTTACTTAGGTGAGTATATTTGGCTTCATAAGGTAAGGAGAAAAAATTGCATATCAGCATTGGTTAGAGGGGATTAGAAGGGAGGGATGGTAAAAAAAAATTGCTTTATCCCAGAGTAGGGCTTTTTTATTTTTCTGCCATCCTGATTTTTTTTACAACACATCTCCCTGGCGTATGAGTGACTATTGAAAGTGAATACAGCTTTACCTAATTTACCAAACTCAGTGATCATTCACTTTAAACAGTGAACAGCCTATAATCCTTTCATAGATCAACCTCTATGTTTCTTATTGCTTCAGTGAACAAGGTTAATACTGAGCCTATAGGCAGCCGATGAAGAATTTCTCTTTGTATAGCCAAATTAGTCATGGTAATAGTGTTTGGTACATGTTGGCACTGCTCCCCTCATTTCTGCCATCTCCGCTTAAGGCCACCCAGCATGTAAAAGAAGTACAGCAAATCTTGATGCTTGCACCATAGCAGAGAGGATCCATGTATGCAAAGTCAAAATGGCTGAATTTTTTAACCTCCCTGGCGGTATTCCCGAGTGTGGTTCGGGGTTAAATTTCAGCACCATTAGTGGTAACCCCGAGCTACACTCGGGATTACATCTCAGGATCCTGGTGCGGTGTACTTACCTTGTCCTCAGGATCCTGCAATGTCCCCCCGCTGTGTCTGCGGGCTCTGTCCTCCTCCCAAAGCCTCTCTGTGTTCCCTGTGAACGTCGCGATACACGGGGGTGGAGCCTGGCGGCAAATTCAAAAAAGTGAAAATTCATAACACATACAGTACTGTAATCTTACAGATTACAGTATTGTATGGAATTATTTCACATTCCTTTTGTCCCCAGTGCTTTGTCCAATGCCCTGCATGCAGTTTAATATGAATTATACTGTTTCTGCCTGGAAACTGGGGATTGTCCATAGCAACCAAAAAGTGTTCCTTTACGTCAAAAGTGGCTTTAGACCAGCTAGAAAATAGCAAAAGTAAATTAGAACACTTGCAGAATTGAGCTATAGTGAATCGTGGGGAAATGTATTTTATTATTATTATATTATTATTTTTATAATTATTTATATTTATTTATTATATTATAATTTATGATTTTGTGTTTCAAACTTCATCATACCCGGGATATCAGACTCTTGTTTGGGCGGATTTAAGTGTGTTATTGCTAAGCCCCGGTTCACACAGGGGCGGCACGACTTGCAGGTCACCTCGGTGAGGCAAGTCTATGCAAGTCGCCTCCAAAGTAGTACAGGAACCTTTTTCTAAGTCGGAGCGACTTGCGTCGCTCCTATTAGAACGGTTCCATAGTACAGAACGGGAGGCGACTTGTCAGGCGGCTAGGTCGCCTGACAAGTTGCCCCTGTGTGAACCGGCAGTAAGAATTACAGGCCTACAATATAAAATGCCAAATTTCTATGCAAAATAATTGTACCGCTTTGAGACGCAAAAATCATAACGCCAGGGAGGTTAATATTACTAATAAGTGCTTGAAATAGGTAACGGTTACATAGGTATATTATTATAAAGTCATGTTATTATCTAAGAATCAGTCATATATTGCTCTTCTGCTAACAAATTAGCTCTTTTTTGGGAGCTGGCATTGTCTGAGTGCAACTATTGTTGTCAATCCGCTGTTTTCCTTGTACAGACAGTCTTATTTCTAGTGTGAATCAAAATGAGTTACAGTTCCATTCCTTATTAGGTCAGCGTGTTGAGGATTACCTTCATGTACATGACAAATATGCTTCAGAAAATAGAGGTGTTACACACAGCAAACAGGGCAAATAAGTAACTCCTTTCCCTTGAAACATTTTTAAAGACTAAGTTCCATAAAGACTAAGTTCCATAAAGTAACTGCATTTCGTACAGGGTCAGCAAACTGCCTTGTAATTTCATAAAGATGAGGCGTCTCAAATAGCTAACTTAAAATAATAAAACAAAGCATTACAGACCTTATAATGAAAACCAAACTTTGTGGCAATTATGCTAACAAGGTCATCCAGTTACTGGTCACAGCTGTGGAATGTACCCAGAAAGCTGTGATCAGAGTTATAAAAATATCTTCTATGTCCCTGTTCCACTGTAATACAATCTTGTTTAACCAACTCATTTAGTATAGCACAAATATACTAACAAGATGCAGACATTTATAATTTACCTATATCCTTTAGAAGAAAAAACATTTGTTTTTCTAGAGACCATCATGTGAACAATTTAGCATGTGTGATGTTGTAGGGGAAGTCACTTGGATCAGAGTATTGGAATCATGGGACTTTCAATATACCCACTGCTGTAAAGGGTGTTTCCACTTTTATGAATAAAAACTCTTCACTTATGCCCCAGAGAAGAAAAATCGGGTGAATGTAGTTGGACCTGCATTGTCCATATTTAGAGGAAATGTACAGTCTTTTTGAATATTTTTTAGATATATGCATAAAATAGATCAGATATAGCTTCACTCCTCTTTTTCATAATGCAAGGCGATAGATCCTATTTATGAAGCAGTGGTATGGCCTAACTCCAGCCACACAGCTACTCCAAATACAAAAATTTACATTTATAAAGCACAGTAATAACTCCCAAACCAAGAAGAGAAGATCCATCTAATTTAATAAATGGGGGGAAAAAAGTTGTGAGGAGGAAAGCCCATCATGTGATCATGTGACCTGCCAAAGGCTCCTCAAGTCATGTAGTTTTCCTTACACTGTTAAGCAGAGAGTGCTCCGCAGGACACCACAGGCTCCATACCATAGCCTGCAATTCATAAATAACTCAAATAATGCAGTTACAGTGTAAAGTAAACTCTGCAGAGTCCAGTGGAGGGAGTATCCACCTTGTGCTATAAATATGCATCTATAAATGAGCCAACTCACTGAAAGCCATATACGCCTTTGGCAGCTGATATCTCAACAGTTGAAAAACTTATGCTATTTAAGAGCATAAGAGCAGTGGCTCTCCCAGGTCTCTGTCTCCTCATTGGCTCACACAGCAACGGAAGCCATTGGCTCCTACTTCTGTCTATCACAGCAAGTAAACCAATGAGGAGAGAGTGGGAGTGGGGCCAAACTGCACTCCATGTATGCATGGACATTATCCATGCACACATGGAGTGCATGGACAGTATCCATGCACTCTATGTGTGCATGGATACTGTCCATTCACAGGAGCGTGCTTGCTTGAGTGCCCCCCATGGCCAGCGGCTAGCTACTAGGGGAACTCAGCAGGGGGGAGGATCCAGGAACACTGGGGAACCCAAAAAGAAGAGAATTGGGGTTGATCTGTGCAAATCAGAGCAGGTAAGTATAACAAGTTTGTAAAAAAAAAATTAACCTTTAGAACAGCTTTAAAGAATACAAAAAAATACAAATGGATGCGACTTATTTGTTTCAATCAAGCTAAAAACTAAGCTCAAATAAAGAATAATTTGCGGCAAAAAGTATACCAAGTGGTACCCAGGACATAACTGTTGAATAGTGAATAAGGTGTTGCATTGGTTTGGCTTCCCAGACATTATCCAATGGCCATCCAGCGTACGCACGCATGTTGTTTTTTTTACAGTCAGTGATCAGCTTTCATATAAAAGTGATCTGGGCAATTTTACTGCCGCCCAACCACTTTTACATCACTGGCGTCACTGCCATGGTAAGCAGTAAGGACAGCTGCCCATGAGGAGATGGGGGAACATTTGTTGCCTAATCTCCTCTGTGATGAATGATCCCAGAAGTGACACAGATTTAGTCACTTCTGGTTTCAGAGTCATCATTTCCTGGCTGTTACAGGCAGGAAAGCAGCTGATCAAACAGAATCTGTGTTTGATCAGCTGTTTTGAAGGACAGGGGAGACATCAGGGGTTTAAAAGACCCCTGGTGTCTCCATAAAGAGTACCCGTCCCAGCCCAAAGCTATCACTTCTATTGATAGCAATAAAGTTAAATGAAAAAAAAAAGTTAAAATGAGCAAGAAAATAAAATAAAATAAATATAAATAATTTTAAAAAAAAGTAAAAGCACCCCTGTCCCCCTGAGCATACATGCAAATGCAAACACATAGGACCAGCACACATCTGTAAATGATGTGCGGAATCACCGTGAATGTAAGACTAAAAGCAATAATTCTAGGACCATAATTAATCATTAACTCTAAACTGATAACCTGTAAAAGATTTTAAAGCATCACCTATGGACACTTTTAGGTACTGTAGTTTGTTGTAATTTCACAGGCATGTCCAATTCTAAATATTCACATGTTTGGAATCTATTTACTCAACACAACATTATCTTTTTATTTCATCAGAAATTGGGTATTACATTGTGCTTGTGTGCATGAAAATTCATTTAGGTGTATTTTTTCCTAAGAATTTGTTTGATAAATGGCTGCACAAATATCATACATACCGTATATACTCGAGTATAAGTCGAATTTTTCAGCCCTTTTTTTATGGGCTGAAAGTGTCCCTTCGACTTATACTCGAGTCCGCGCCGTCTGTCTGCATGATCAGCGTGTCATGCAGGCAGACGGCGGCCGGCGTGTGATGATAATGCACAGAGGCTATTCCAGCTTTCAAAAGCCGCGCCTCCTGCTCTTCTGTGATAGGCTGAACAGCTGTCAGTGTACAGCCTATCACGGATATTCTCTCATCCTCGTCCGTGGTATGAGAATGAGAGAATGTCCGTGATAGGCAGTCAGCGGTCAGCCTATCACAGATGAGGAGGAGGCGCGGCTTTTGAACTGTGGAATGGCCGCCGAACAGTATCATCACACGGCCGCTGTCTGAGGATGGAGATCGCCACAGGGAGGAAGTAGATCGCCACAGGGAGGCTACACAGGACACAGGTAGGCTGCACATGCACACAGGACACACATGCACACAGGACACATATGACACACATACACACAGGACACACATGCACACAGGACACACATGTACAGGACACACATGTACAGGACACACATGTACAGGGTACAGGTAGGCTGCACAGGACACAGGGAGGCATGCAGCTGCAGATGGACATTATTGACCCTCTGCATTTCTCACCCTCGTCTTATACTCGGGTCAATAAGTTTTTCCCAGTTTTTTGTGGTAAATTAGGGGTCTTGACTTATACTCGGGACGACTTATACTCGAGTATATACGGTAATATATATTGCAACAACCACCATTGTATACTCCAGGACCTCTGCTTTCAGAAAATATATAATGTTTGGCGGTTCTAAGCAATTTTCTGGCAAAAAACGCTGATTTTAACATGTACAGTATGTGAAAAATGTGAAAGCTGCCTGGTAGGCAAGCGGTTAATAAGCAAACTTTAGAAGATTATGTTGAGTATGTTTAGCACATTAGCATAACCTGAATGTCATTGTGCCATAGTTTATTCCATAGTCTGTGGCCAGACAATGGACATTCAAATATTTATAGAATCCTAAAGAGGTTGTAAACCCTGGTGAAAAAAACAAAAAAAAAACTGTAAGACAAAGGCATAATGAGCTAGCTCATTATGAAATACTTACCTTAGAATGAAGCCCTCCAGCAGGGCCCGCACACCACTGAGAAAACTGACATATTCCCTGGTGCTTCTTCTGAGTTGGCGGGCTCCAGCGCTTTGAGTGTCCGGAGCCGCGATGGCGTCACTCCCATGCAGGAGCTGCCGTTTAAGACACGGGCTCTGAAGGTCCTGCATGGTAAACCAGACCCTCAGAGCGCATGCGCCAATGACGTCATCGGCTGCATGTACTCTAAAAAATCTAAATATTCACAGTACCTACAGGTAAGCCTAACCTGTAGGTACAAGTAAAAAAAATTGAAGTCTACTTCCTCTTTAACAGAAGTAAATAAGCTTTAAGATCCAACCAAGCTTTCATTTTAGTTAGCAGAATACATTTCAATGGCATCAAATCAAAAGGTTAGCAAAGTCGTAGGGCTCTTTTTACCACCCTACCGCCAATGGCTCCCACTGCTATCAATCTATACAATGAGGACCCGAGACAGTGGCTGGAGCTGCTGGGCTCAAGCTCATCAATGGAACGATCAGGTTCAGGTAAGAAAAAGAGGGGCTCTGGGGGGCAGCTGCCGCAGAGAAGGTTTTTAACCTTAATGCATAGAATGCATTAAGATGAAAAACTATGGGACTTTACAACTCCTTTAATAGGGTTACATATTTTAGGCGCTCTACACTATTTTTTATATTTATTCCTTTATTACCTAAAATATAGGTGAGCCATAACCTGTACTACAAGAGGCATATCAAGTAGCCCAACAAAAGCTGCATTGTGCAGGCATACCCCACTTTTAAGTACACAATGGGGTTTATTTACTAAAACTGGAAAGTGCAAAATCAGGCTCAATTCTGCATAGAAACCAATGAGCTTCTAACCTCAGCTTGTTCAATTAAGCTTTGGTAATAAAACCTGGAAGCTCACTGGTTTCTATGCAGAAGTGAGCCTGATTTTGCACTTTCCAGCTTTTGTAAATAAACCCCATTGTGTACGTAGCCCCCCTGGCGGTTTTCCCGAGTGTGGCTCGGGGTTAAAATTCAGTCCCATTAGCGGTAACCCCGAGCCACACTCGGGATCGCATTGCAGGATCCTGGTGCGGCGCTACTTACCTTGTCCCTGGGATCCTGCGATGTCCCCCGCTGTGTCTGCGGGCTCCGTCCTCTGCCCGAAGCCTCTCCGTGCCAGGCTCCGTTCCCTGCGAGCGTCGCGACGCACGGGGGCGGAGCCTGGCGGCAAATTCAAAAAACTGTAAAAATCATAACACATACAGTACTGTAATCTTACAGATTACAGTACTGTATGAAATTATTTCACTTCCCTTTTGTCCCCAGTGCTTTGTCCTATGCCCTGCATGCAGTTCTATATTATATATACTGTTCTTTCTGGCTGGAAACTGGAGATTGTCCATAGCAACCAAAAAGTGTCCCTTTACGTCAAAAATGGTTTTAGACCAGCTAGAAAACTGCGATAGTAAATTAGAACACTTGCAGAATTGAGCGATAGTAAATCATGGGGAAATTTATTTTATTATTATTTTATTTTTATTTTTTTAATTATTTATTTTTATTTATTATATTATAATTTATGTTTTTGTGTTTCAAACTTTATCATACCCGGGATATCTACTAGACTCTTGTTTGGACAGATTTAAGTGTGTTATTGTTAAGAATTACAGACCTACAATATAAAACGCCAAATTTCCATGCAAAATAATTGTACCGCTTTCAGCACCTAAAATCCGAAAGAATCATACCGCCAGGGAGGTTAAAAGTGGGGAATGTCTGTACATCGTTCAAACAGCTTTGTTGGAAAGCAATCTCTAACCTTAAAGCGGAGTTCCACACAAAAATGGAACTTCCGCTTTTCGGAACCCTCCCCCCCTCCGGTGTCACATTTGGGGGAGGGGGGTGCAGATACCTAAGACAGGTATTTGCACCCACTTCCGGCATAGACTCCCATGGCAGTCTATGCTTCTTTCTGTCCCTCCGCGCTGTCTCCTGGAAAACACACAGGTCCCAGGAGATAGTGGGGACCAGTTACGACGCGCAGCGCGACTCGCACATGCGCAGTAGGGAACCGGGAAGTGAAGCCGCAACGCTTCACTTCCTGATTCCCTCACCTAGGATGGCGGCGGCAGCTGCCGAGAGTCGAGCGATCCATCGGCGTCAGCTGCCGACATCGCTGGACCCTGGGACAGGTAAGTGGCCATGTATTAAAAGTCAGCAGCTGCAGTATTTGTAGCTGCTGGCTTTTAATATTTTTTTTGGGTGGACTCCCTCTTTAACTAAGTCCTCAGTATCCTACAGGCCTATACAGGCTCATCAATGTGGAACTGCAGCAAGAGGAGCTGTGAATCGTGCTCTGTTATTGATCTTCCCCATGTTATGAAGTGGTACTAAAACTAACTAATATAATTTCTGCACAGCAATAAGATGATCTTCCTTCCCTATGCCAGTCCTTAATCTGTTAGCCATTGTATGCCAAACTGGCTTTGGTACATGATTGTTGGTTTTATTCATTTAGGTTCTGTAGTTTTCAAAAAAAAATCACTGCTAAACACTTTTGGACAGCCTCAAAATCTTATGACAACAAAAGGTAACATGAACGATCTACCTTTAAAGTAAATTCCTAATAAAGAAAAACTTAACAAAAAAATGTTTAAAAAAACACCTAGAACTAATAAACCGAGTTGTTACTACTTTAGAACATGGACAGTAGCAGTTTTCTTGCAATACTAGAGATAATCAGTGGTAAATGAGTGGGCTGGGGAAGGGGCAGCTGCAGTTAGTAAGGGATGAGATTAAAGGTTTGGGGTCCTGCTCACAAATTAGGAGAGAAGAAATGGGATTGGAGGGAAAATTAGGTTCCAGCACACACAGGAGTATGTATGATGGAGAACCACTTTCATGGGGAGGGGGTGTTAAAATATATTGCTCAACTCACTGAATGCTGTATTCTTCAAATATTGTGCATTAATATACATACAGCAAAACTCTAGATATACAGATTCACAATGCCTTGTGGTTTCATAAGTTCAATAAAATATTTGCTGAAAAGGTAAAATTAGGAGTGAGAAATACATATATTCCCAATATCTTCCACACTATGGCACTGAATGTCAAAAAAGGACATAAGTAAAACACTAAAGATTCATAAAACGTTTATCTATTTAACAAAATCAATATGTGTGATCATAACACATGCATTTCATGTGTTCTCACCTTATTGCACTTGCTGATAAATGTCCATAAGAGCCACTAGCTGAGGAGCTGCTTCGTGAGTTATTGAGGATGGTAACTAAAGAGTTTGGAGATGTTCGTATCATGGTCTGAAGGTCAAAGCTGTGATCTGAGAGTGGGGATATAGACAATGTCCTTTTTCGGCTTGGCCGTGCTGTTAGTCTGGGGCTAGGGAACCTGGAACCTAAAGCAAAAGAAAAAAAATTAACACAAAAGTAATGTTTAACTTTCAATGTGTTTCAGACATTTCTCTGGTTTAGAGCTTACAAAATTGAGAGCTAATATTATCACTTATTTTATGCACCTAACAGTGAGCAAACTAGGACAAGACTGTTGAGCTGATATAATGTAGGTATAGAACATTGCTCAGTGATAGTACAAAAGCTCATTTGTTTTATAACAATTTATAGACAACTTTTTATTTCAGACTTTGAAGTCATGCTGCAAATTTCATGACAGAACCCTGAATATTCTTCTTTAAAACAGCAGATATAAAAGGTGATGTGCATATACAAGACATTATTATTACAGCGCAGCCCCTGTTCTCTACAGACAGGATCAGAACAGCGAGTGGTTTTGACAAGTGCCTTCACTTTCCACCTGTGATCTACTGGCTACAATTGAGGAAAATTAGGAAGAAAAATGTATCTTCCAAAGCTTTCCTCAGGGGAGCTCTGTTTATTAATGTGCAAGCAACATGATAAATTGCTAAACAAAAGGATAAGACTTCTATGTATTAGCCCTCTCATTTCTGGTGATTTATGAATCTGACGGCTGCAGCGACATTCCCATCATTAATTCACCGCAAACAATGAAACGGTGCTGCTTAGGCCTAACCAACAAGCCTGTACCATTCTTAGAAAACGAGTGGAGCTGAAAATAAACCAACATTCAGATTGAGATACATGGTTCCTGGCCCCATTTTATTTGCCTTGCAGACTGAGACTAAAGACTTCCGAGACAAAAAAGAAAATATAGCAAAACTGTATTAAAACAGATAGGAACAAACTGAAGTGATGTATCTTTTTTTAGCTGAAAAAATGCAGTAAACAATGGCCAATAAATGCCATGACATTTTATTTCATATTTTACTGTAGTTAGCATTTAATTTTACGGTGGCCTGCTTTTTTTTAAAGCTAGAGCTTTACCTTTAAAAAGCTCTATGTTGTCTATAGCAACCAAATTCCGTTGTGTTTCTGGAGTAAGTTAGAATTTACAGGTGTTCTGTAAGTTATTATTAGTTTACAAAAAGAAAACTATTTTTATCATGTATAATATTATATAATTTATTTATATAATAATGATTACAGCATATTTTTGCTTGCTAAAACCGTATCCTTATCATATGTAATATTTGCGTAATAATATGTCAATTTCTATTTATACATGATTTGTGGTGAATACATTTTTTTTTACATAAGTGATTGATATGTACTATATATAAGTACCATATTTATCGAACATTGACTATATAGGTGTTGGCAGCACTTAAGTGTCAAGTGTAGTTATCTATATATATATATATATATATATATATATATATATATATATATATATATATATATATATATATATATATATATAAAACTACTTGCAAGGAGGTTATGACATATATATACACATACACATACTGGTGTGTTTTTGTCCAGCCCATTTAGCAATTAGGTGCAATGAACATGTTATAGGCTGTGAATAAAAATTAATTACTCGTTTTCAAAATCAATTGTCTGCACTCCAACACCGAGGCTGCAGGTATCATTATCACTCATTTAAGTCAGATAGATGAAATAGCATGACAGCCTCAATTTTCAGCCACTCATGGCATGTAACCCCATTAAAGCCTTCCCACTATAGAGGAGATTAACATAAGTTATCCGCCGTGAATACAATTTATCTGCTGTTCAAATAAACCCTTTGGCTCTCATTATAAACACAAACACAGCAGGATTTATTTTATGCCCAGAGATAATTATCTGCTTAAAATGTTTTTCCACTTAGGCCAGCAGCAGTCTGATAAAGCAAGTTTACTTCCTGTGTCTATTACTTTTACTAGTTAGTAACATTACTACTACAAACTGAATATTTCATTCACTGTTTGTTTTTTTATAAATTAATTATACGGATGAAGGGTATTGTGTCTGCCATTTACAAAAAAGTTTTGCAAATGTGTTTTTCATTCATATTATTTACCAATGTCCTTTTGTTATGATTTTTTTTTTGTGAAAAAAGAAAGTAAGGATAAATAGTATTCCTTTGTTAAATTTTCCACCTTGTGTACTGTATTATTTAATGACTAAAAACATACACAATTCAACTGTGTTTTTATATTATTTCTCAGTACTGGTCATGTTGAAAATCCATAAAACAATCTTAATAATTAAAGGATCTATATATATTAATGATACATTTTTGGGTCAAACTAGCTCTTAGATGAGTAATTCAGAAAGAAGCAGGCATTTCTTGGGAAAAGTTTTGATAATATTACCTCTTTCAGCACACTAAGTGCAACGACTGAAAGACAATAAGCAATTCATTATCTTTGTGAAAAAATGTTGTTATTGGCTAACTGCCCATACACTGCAAAACTGTAGAGAAATGGCTTCTGTGATTCCATGTATGGTAAGTGTGAACCAAAATCTCAGAGCTAAAATAAAGTAATTCTGAAAGTAAACACTTGTAATAGGTGAGCAAATTCAGCTGGAATTATGTGATATATTTTTTTTTTCTGCGATACATATTAATAGAATGGAGAGCGTAATTCTCAGAATTTGATACTCACTACCATTGTACAATATTCAGTATTCCCCTCTTACGCAGTGTTTCTGGTCGTGTCCTTCAACCACTAACGTCTGGGACCAAGTGATCGGCTTTTTATATGGAGTAACCAACTGCTCTACTCCTAAAGTTCCCTTGTTACTGCTATTTGGGTATAGTTCTCCAGTTCTACACCTTACCATGGAACGTTTGGGGAGACCTCCCCAATACTCGCAATGGATTTACCTTTGCTTATTGGTCACCCGCAGAGCTATACTTAAGAAGTGGACTTATCTGAAACTCCTGTTATCTCTGATAATAAAAAGCGAGCTATAAATACTAATGTACAGGGCTGGTCATGGCATTGCAAAGCTTTATCTCCGTCAGACATTTTGCCTCTAGATGGCACAACTTTATGTAACTTATATTGCTGGACTCAGAAATAACAGCCCTTTTATCCTCTTTCCCGGGTTCCCTGTATGGGTGCAATTTCCAATGCGGGCGGCGTGCCATTAGGAACAATGGCACCTGCACGGGGGTCCCGCATTTCTCTGTGTGGGTGATTGCGGCTGCAGGTATTTGTGCGGGTTCTGCAGTGGCACAACCCGCACAGATGTGAACCTAGCCTAAAGCTGACTGGCCCATCTATCTACGAGTCAATTAACAGTACCCTTATACCTGAGTTTAACTATGACTGCAGACTCTCCTGGTTGTTTCCTTATACATTGCCCTTGTAGTTTATCTAACAACCTAGTTGGTTGTTTGTGTTTTGGGTATTTCTGTTGCGTTTACCTCCAACTCAACAGACCTCTGCGGTTATTGTTTGTACAAATTGAACTGTACTGTATGATCATTCATCTCTAGAATACCATTTTGATATTGTTATGTGTACTGTTCATGTGCTAATTATTTTAAATATTTTCCCTCAAAAAATGTATATATTTTTTATACTTTCCTCATACTTCATTTGCCATCTGCCCTATCCAAAGTCCCACTTAGAGAAAATTTATTTCTTTTCAACTAGTTGGTTGTTTGTGTTCCAGTCATCCCCTCCACCGACACATGGTACATATACATATGTATAAATGTTTTTGGCTTTAGACTGGCTTTTTTTTTTTGTCAGGTGCGACTCCCGGCTAACCCATTATTCACACTCATCTCTTAATGAAAATTTTGTCTGTAATTTTGTTTGGGGAACACTAGATTCCATGTTATTAACAATCACATTGTCATGTCCAAATATGTATCTTAACCACTTGCCGACCGCCTCACGCCTATATACGTGAGCAGAGCGGCACGGGCAGGCAAAATCACGTACCTGGTACGTGATTGCCTTCCCGCGGGCGGGGGGTCCGAACGGACCCCCCCCGGTGCCAGCTGCGGTCGGCATTTGGCTGGGAGAGTTGAGAGACGAGGGGGAGGCCATCCGATCATGGCCCCCCCCTCGCGATCGCTCCCAGCCAATGAGAAACCTCCCCTGCCTCTGTATAGTACACAGAGGCAGAGGATGTGATGTCATCTCTCCTCGGCTGGCCAGTTTCCGTTCCAGCGCCGAGGAGAGATGACATGTAAGTGCACCAACACACACACACACACAGTAGAACATGCCAGGCACACTAAACACCCCCGATCCCCCCCCCGATCGCCCCCCGATCCCCCCCAATCACCCCCCCTGTCACAAACTGACACCAAGCAGGTTTTTTTTTTTTTTTCCTGATTACTGCATAGTGTCAGTTTGTGACAGTTAGCAGTGGTAGGACAGTGAGTGTTAGCCCCCTGTAGGTCTAGAGTACCCCCCTTACCCCCCCTAATAAAGTTTTAACCCCTTGATCACCCCCTGTCGCCAGTGTCGCTAAGCGATCATTTTTCTGATCGCTGTATTAGTGTCACTGGTGACGCTAGTTAGGAACGTAAATATTTAGGTTCGCCGTCAGTGTTTTATAGCGTCAGGGACCCCCATATACTATCTAATAAATGTTTTAACCCCTTGATTGCCCCCTAGTTAACCCTTTCACCACTGATCACCGTATAACCGTTACGAGTGACGCTGGTTAGTTCGTTTATTTTTTATAGTGTCAGGGCACCCGCCGTTTATTACCGAATAAAGGTTTAGCCCCCTGATCGCCCGGCGGTGATATGCGTCGCCCCAGGCAGCGCCAGATTAGCGCCAGTACCGCGAACACCCACGCACGCACCGTACACCTCCCTTAGTGGTATAGTATCTGAACGCATCAATATCTGATCCGATCAGATCTATACTAGCGTCCCCAGCAGTTTAGGGTTCCCAAAAACGCAGTGTTAGCGGGATCAGCCCAGATACCTGCTAGCACCTGCGTTTTTCCCCTCCGCCTGGCCCAGCCCACCCAAGTGCAGTATCGATCGATCACTGTCACTTACAAAACACTAAATGCATAACTGCAGCGTTCGCAGAGTCAGGCCTGATCCCTGCGATCGCTAACAGTTTTTTTGGTAGCATTTTGGTGAACTGGCAAGCACCAGCCCCAGGCAGCGTCAGATTAGCGCCAGTAGCGCTAACACCCACGCACGCACCGTACACCTCCCTTAGTGGTATAGGATCTGAACGGATCAATATCTGAACTGATCAGATCTATACTAGCGTCCCCAGCAGTTTAGGGTTCCCAAAAACGCAGTGTTAGCGGGATCAGCCCAGATACCTGCTAGCACCTGCGTTTTGCCCTTCCGCCCGGCCCAGCCCAGCCCACCCAAGTGCAGTATCGATCGATCACAGTCACTTTTTTTTGTAGCGTTTTGGTGAACTGGCAAGCACCATCGGCCTAGTACACCCCGGTCGTAGTCATACCAGTACTGCAGTAACACTTGGTGACGTGGCGAGTCCCATAAGTGCAGTTCAAGCTGGTGAGGTGGCAAGCACAAGTAGTGTCCCGCTGCCACCAAAAAGACAAACATAGGCCTGTCGTGCCCATAGTGCCCTTCCTGCTACATTCGCCAATCCTAATTGGGAACCCACCGCTTCTGCAGCACCCGTACTTCCCCCATTCACATCCCCAACCAAATGCAGTCGGCTGCATGAGAGGCATTTTTATGTCCTCCCGAGTACCCCTACCCAGCGAACCCCCCCAAAAAGATGTTGTGTCTGCAGCAAGCACGGATATAGACGTGACACCCGCTATTATTGTCCCTCCTGTCCTGATAATCCTGGTCTTTGCATTGGTGAATGTTTTGAACGCTACCATACACTAGTTGAGTATTAGCGTAGGGTACAGCATTGCACAGACTAGGCACACTTTCACAGGGTCTCTCAAGATGCCATCGCATTTTGAGAGACCCGAACCTGGAACTGGTTACAGTTATAAAAGTTACAGTTACAAAAAAAAAGTGTAAAAAAAAAAAAACACAAAAATAAAAAAAAATAGTTGTCGTTTCATTGTTCTCTCTCTCTCTATTCTCTCTCTATTGTTCTGCTCTTTTTTACTGTATTCTATTCTGCAATGTTTTATTGTTATTATGTTTTATCATGTTTGTTTTTCAGGTATGCAATTTTTTATACTTTACCGTTTACTGTGCTTTATTGTTAACCATTTTTTTGTCTTCAGGTACGCCATTCACGACTTTGAGTAGTTATACCAGAATGATGCCTGCAGGTTTAGGTATCATCTTGGTATCATTATTTTTAGCCAGCGGTCGGCTTTCATGTAAAAGCAATCCTAGCGGCTAATTAGCCTCTAGACTGGAGCATTTTATGACTTAGATTTCGCCGGATGTAAACAGCGCCATTGGGAAATTGGGAAAGCATTTTATCACACCGATCTTGGTGTGGTCAGATGCTTTGAGGGCAGAGGAGAGATCTAGGGTCTAATAGACCCCAATTTTTTCAAAAAAGAGTACCTGTCACTACCTATTGCTATCATAGGGGATATTTACATTCCCTGAGATAACAATAAAAATGATTTTAAAAAAAAATGAAAGGAACAGTTTAAAAATAAGATAAAAAAGCAAAAAAATAACAAAGAAAAAAATAAATAAATAAAAAGCGTCGGTCTGGCGTCAAATGTAAACAGCAATTGCACCATGCATGTGAGGTATCACCGCGAAGGTCAGATCGAGGGCAGTAATTTTAGTAGTAGACCTCCTCTGTAAATCTAAAGTGGTAACCTGTAAAGGCTTTTAAAGGCTTTTAAAAATGTATTAATTTTGTTGCCACTGCACGTTTGTGCGCAATTTTAAAGCATGTCATGTTTGGTATCCATGTACTCGGCCTAAGATCATCTTTTTTATTTCATCAAACATTTGGGCAATATAGTGTGTTTTAGTGCATTAAAATTTAAAAAAGTGTGTTTTTTCCCAAAAAAATGCGTTTGAAAAATCGATGCGCAAATACTGTGTGAAAAAAATAAATAAAACACCCACCATTTTAATCTGTAGGGCATTTGCTTTAAAATAATATATAATGTTTGGGGGTTCAAAGTAATTTTCTTGCAAAAAAAAATAATTTTTTCATGTAATCAAAAAGTGTCAGAAAGGGCTTTGTCTTCAAGTGGTTAGAAGAGTGGGTGATGTGTGACATAAGCTTCTAAATGTTGTGCATAAAATGCCAGGACAGTTCAAACCCCCCCAAATGACCCCATTTTGGAAAGTAGACACCCCAAGCTATTTGCTGAGAGGCATGTCGAGTCCATGGAATATTTTATATTGTGACACAAGTTGCGGGAAAGAGACAAATTTTTTTTTTTTTTTTTTGTACAAAGTTGTCACTAAATGTTATATTGCTCAAACATGCCATGGGCATATGTGGAATTACACCCCAAAATAAATTCTGTTGCTTCTCCTGAGTACGGGGATACCACATGTGTGGGACTTTTTGGGAGCCTAGCCGCGCACGGGACCCCGAAAACCAAGCACCGCCTTCAGGCTTTCTAAGGCCGTAAATTTTTGATTTCACTCTTCACTGCCTATCACAGTTTCGGAGGCCATGGAATGCCCAGGTGGCACAAAACCCCCCCAAATTACCCCATTTTGGAAAGTAGACACCCCAAGCTATTTGCTGAGAGGTATAGTGAGTATTTTGCAGACCTCACTTTTTGTCACAAAGTTTTGAAAATTGAAAAAAGAAAAAAAAAAATTTTTTTCTGGTCTTTCTTCATTTTCAAAAACAAATGAGAGCTGCAAAATACTCACCATGCCTCTCAGCAAATAGCTTGGGGTGTCTACTTTCCAAAATGGGGTCATTTGGGGGGGGGTTTGTGCCATCTTGGCATTTTATGGCCTTCAAAACTGTGATAGGTAGTGAGGAGTGAAATCAAAAATGTATGCCCTTAGAAATCCTGAAGGTGGTGCTGGGTTTTCGGGGCCCCGTACGCGGCTAGGCTCCCAAAAAGTGCCACACAGGTTTTTTTTTTTGTCATTATTCAATCACTTGGGACAAAAAAAATAAATATTCAATGGGCTCAACATGCCTCTCAGCAATTTCCTTGGGGTGTCTACTTTCCAAAATGGGGTCATTTGGGGGGGGTTTGTACTGCTCTGCCATTTTAGCACCTCAAGAAATGACATAGGCAGTCATAAACTAAAAGCTGGGTAAATTCCAGAAAATGTACCCTAGTTTGTAGACGCTATAACTTTTGCGCAAACCAATAAATATACGCTTATTGACATTTTTTTTACCAAAGACATGTGGCCGAATACATTTTGGCCTAAATGTATGACTAAAATTTAGTTTATTGGATTTTTTTTATAACAAAAAGTAGAAAATATCATTTTTTTTCAAAATTTTCAGTCTTATTCCGTTTATAGCGCAAAAAATAAAAACGGCAGAGGTGATCAAATACCATCAAAAGAAAGCTCTATTTGTGGGAAGAAAAGGACGCAAATTTCGTTTGGGTAGAGCATTGCATGACCGCGCAATTAGCAGTTAAACCGACGCAGTGCTGAATTGAAAAAAAGTGCTCTGGTCAGGAAGGGGGTAAATCCTTCCGGGGCTGAAGTGGTTAAAGATTTATGTATCAATGTCAATCATCCTTTATAAAGTTCAATAAAAATTTATTGAAAAAAAAAAATTTCCTTTTAGCGCCACAGAATCCAACAGCTCGATGAACCCGTTTACTTCCTATGTTCCCCACTGGAAGCCACCCCATGTGACGCTCTTCATTTGCTTGCAAAGAGGTTCCAGCATAGTGACAGTTGCCCCCACGTGACACCCATTTTAGTAAACATATGACACCACATGACAACAAAAGCATCAATGGGCTCCTTATGGCCCCAGGGCAAAGGAAGGGAGTGTCCTGCTGTGCAAATGCAGAACATGTCACACACTTTAAGTGATCTCTTCCCCATCACTGGACAGGGAGGTGCAGAGATAGGGAATGAAAGTCACACAACTGTACAGAAACTTATAAAAAGGTATTTGGATTTATTATAGTACTATGCACAGTTATTCTTACAATGCTTATATTCACAAACTGGGTTTACATTCACCTTAGGCAGACCTTACATCTAACACAGTAAGCTTGAAAGTCCCAAGCCTGGCCCCAGAACACAGCCAAAAAGAATGTGAAGAGAAATCTTACATTTTGAAGATTAATTTAACCGCGTGTCTGCCAGGGCACTTTTCAATTTTTCACATACATGTTAAAATCAGCATTTTTTGCTTGAAAACTACTTAGAATCCCCAAACATTTTTTATGTTACACGATTTTTGAGCAGCCATTTATAGAGCACACATTTTCAGGAAAAAATACACTTAAATGCATTTTAGTGCACACAAACACAATATAATACCCAATTTTTTGCCAAAATTGACAAATGATGTTGCGTTAAGTAAATAGATGCAAAACATGTCAAGATTTAGGGTCCTTTCACACATGTGGACCCTTTAGGTCCGCCTGTCAGTTTTTTGGGTGGACCTGAATGGACGTTCCATGCACCTCTATGGAGCGACGGATGTCAGCAGTGACATGTCCGCTGACATCAGATCGGCTCCGCTAAATCCAGACAAATGGAAATCCTATTTTCCATCCGTCTGGCAGGTCGGATTGGATGAAAACGGACAAGCGGATCCATTTTCATCCGATCCCCCATAAAGAAGAGTGGGGCTCTGACAGGTCCGTCTCTGCACAGTGAGCAGAGACAGACTTGTCATCCGCCAGCTCAGCAGGCATCAACGGAGCGATCCATGCTGAGCAAGCGGAGTCTGTGAAAACAGACAAGCATGTGTGAAAGAGCCCTTAAAATTATGCATGCCTGTGAAATGGCAACAAACCACATTATTTACGCTTGCCTAACCTCTTATAACGTGGGGTTAGCCTTCTGGTAAGCATCTCTCCCCCTCCCCTTCTATGGTGGTGATGGTCTTACACTCCCAAGTGGTGGTAAACCATATAGCAGGGATATGCAATTAGCGGACCTCCAGCTGTTGCAGAACTACAAGTCCCATGAGGCATAGCAAGACTCTGACAGCCACAAGCATGACACCCAGGGCAGGGGCATAATGGGACTTGAAGTTTTGCAACAGCTGGAGGGCCTCTATTTGCATATCCCTGCCATATAGCATCGGTGGTGGAGCAGCGGATAGACTTTTATATATGAACTGCATGGATATTTACTATATGAATTCAGGACTTTATCCCCTTTACTGAACTGTTTTTTGCATGAGACACTTTTGTGAATTTGTTTCATAGCACATACAACACTTTATATAAAGAGATAGCACAATATTAGCTATTGTTTATTGTTTTTGATGTATTATAGTGCATTAGCACTTTATTTAAAGAGATAGTATTTCTTGTTTCATAGCACAATATCACTTTATTTAAGGTAATAATGCTATCTTGGTAATTGTTACACTCTTTGCTATATATATATCTATTGACAAACCATAGACAACTCTTCAAAACCTTTTACAGGTTAACAGTTTAGAGTTAAACATGAGCTATGGAGCTAAAATTATTCCCCTAACTGACATTCGCAGTGATACCTCGCATGTGTGGTGCAATCACTATTTACATATGTAAGCGGGACCTACGTGAGGGGGTGCTTTTAAATAATTTTTATGTATTATATTTAGAATAAAAATGTTTATACTTTTTCATTTATTTAAATGTATTGCTATTACAAAGGGTGAACAAGCTTCTTGTGACAAGTACTCTTTAAGAAGAAATCAGGGGTCTGTTAGACCCCTGACCCCTCTGCTTTTCAAAGCATCTGATTAAACACACCCAAGGAAACACAGCACTGAAACTGAAGCTGAACTCTGGCTGAAGAAACTGTACCATGACTTGTATAGCTGCTTGCTGCTGAGGCCATATATACGAGGCCTCTGGATAGCAATGAATCCCCAGCACTTATTAATCACAAAAGCCTATACAGCTCTCTGTCTTCCAGATGCCTGATGAGAAATGTATATCACTAAGCTTCCTACCCCAAATCTGGCCAGCCTTCCTTCCCAGCTCCTTAAAAAAATTATATATTTTAAGATAACAATAAATTCTGATCCCCCGCACTTCCTCGATATAAGGAGCTGTCTTCCACATGCATTATAGGAGTCTGATGTAATTGGGTTTCCTACCCCATATCTGTTCAGACTTCTGCTATAAAATACATTTTCCCCTTGACCATAATGTTCTGTGATATTTCACAATTCTGCAAACCAAACAAACTATGCTTATAGAATAAGGGTGTGCAAAGGCTGCTTATATAGAGGTCCACCTGACCACTGCAAACATCTTTACAGTCCTAAATAACTTAAGAGAAACCTGTTCTAAAATAGGTATGCAGGGTGCCGTTGTCAACTCCAACAGAATTCTTGTCATGAATGTTTGTTCATGTTTATTACTCATAAGTACGAAAAAAGCATAACGGCTTGAAAACCAGTATTTTAAAAAAGAGTAATCAGCCTCCATATTTCTCACAAGTTTCATTTAAAGGTTAACTTCTTCCAAATCCAACTGTTTTTTTTTTGTGATGACACTTTAACTTTGGCAGCTCGTTATACCTCTCACAGTGGTAAGATGATTTCACAAGAGTTTGTGTCACTAACCCATTTGAATGCCATATGTACATCATACCTCTTTCAGAGTTGGACTCCCTGCTTAATTTATCTATTTTATATTAAGGAGCTATATTACAGAACTGTTGTGGTAATAGTATGGAAATGGGAAACTGGGGGAAGGGGTACCCCACTAGTGGAATCTCCAACAGATAAAAAAAGCCAACATGTTTAACCCCTAAAATAACTGGCATAACAGTTTTGGATTGAAAACCTACAGCATGAAAAAAATGGGTAGATTTTAATACATTTTTTATGTAAAGCTATCCAAATGAGGGAACATTTTTTTTCAGTTAAAAGACAAATGGATCCGAGACCTGTAATTTTTCCAATCACAGGACTTGCACAATTCTTTTTATTTTTATGAACACATTTCATTGAAATTTTCCACCATGAAGTAGGATATTTGTGGTTGAAATTACATTTTTAATATTTTACTGTGCCCATATTTACATTTATTCCACTAATTATTGCAAGCAATGCTATTTATTAGAACTGCACTGGGACACACAGGTAGAGATTACTTTTTCAGGCATACCCGTTTTTGGCAAAACCATGCAATGATCCCTTTATTTATGGAGCACAAACAATTATATCAGGCCAATATCTACATTTGGGCAGATAGCAATTTTTCATATAGTCCTCAGTCTCTGTTGATAAGGCATAGGTGAGTAAAGATAACTGCACTACCTATTACTGTCTTGTAAATACCAGACAACATCCAATCAATAGCGAATGTGTATGTCAAGTGAAGAGAGATTTATCTGCGGCTCTGAGGTCTTTAAACAATCTGATTCCTCTATTTATGGCTATTTAAGTCACAAAAAGAAATCAGATTATGGCTAACAAAGAGAATACCGAAAAACCTGGCAGAATCAGAACTTTTTACTTTAATCATGTGTGATGCCAGCCATAGACAATATGTGATTTATTATGCAATTGATAGTTCCTTAAAAGTTTCGGCACAAGCCACTGATAAATTAGTGAAAGTCAAAAGTATATAGGTATGGTAGTTCATCACTAATGATGGGGATTAGGGGGGGAAGTAGAGAGAGGTGAAGTTACATATTTTTAAACCATGGGAAACTAAAGGTCATATTTCAGCCAACTTAGGGATGCAGAGCATTTGTTGGCTGCTTGTACTGCTATGTTCACTAAATTTTCCAGCTTGCTTCTGTTATACTTACTCTAACTGTGGTTGAAGGCAATGAGGCTGTTCACTTTGAATTTATACTTTGCAAAGGAAACTTACCTTAGCTTTGTGAATGAGGCAAAGCTCTTCTGACTTCCATCATCCAATATTGTCAAGCAAAAACACAGTATTTTTTATTCCTTTGCATGTGATTGGGAATTCTTTGCTAAGTGAATTTTACCACAATTACTAAGCTAAAAGAAAAATTCCTTTGCAAAATGAACAGTTTATTTTTCTTTAGTAAATCACCCCCATTTAATAAGGCTCAAATACCAGAGTCTTGCTTTTAAAATTAAACATCAAAGCAGTCAGACAGACTTCTTAATACAGTATTTCACTTTATAAGCTGAGTTACTTTTAAAAATAACTGTGAAAAGCAAGACTCCGGTGGGTGTAAAAAGATGTCCGCTTGCCAACATCGAAATTTAGGCTTACTGCGGACGAGTGCGGGTGTACCAAGATGGCCGTGACGCAAAGTCACTTCTGTTGTATATAGCCGCGATGCCCACTGACTCCTGGGAATCATGACACACATCTCCCAGGAGCCAGTGCGCCACAGGAGGTGACGTAAATCGCCATGGATGGGGGAAACAGGAAGCTATATTTAAAGCCATGGGAGCAAGGTAAAGGAAGAGAAAAAAAATGCCCAATACTGTTTTTTTGGTCAATTCTGAAGCTAATAGTGTTCAGATGAAAAAGTGGGTGGAACTCTGCTTTAAGTAGTAAACATGTATGAAGGTTCTTGGTGGATGGTTCAGAGAGACACTTACTTTCAACTGCTCATTCAGGGGAAAGTGACAGTTATAGCCCAGCTTCCTCAACAAGTTACACTCATTATTCTATACTTTCTTTGCCACCTCCCTGCTGCAGGAATCCATCTTCTGTAAGTTTTGGTGTCAGATGGTGCAAGAGCTTACCCAGGTGAATGATGTTACTTGCCCTACCTATGTGACAGAGTTGAGGCCTGGCAATTGCTTAGGCTGGAGCATTGTCACGTGGGGGAGATAAAATGATTCTTCCTCAACTGGAAGAAGTCCCACTTTGCTTAAGCTTCGTACACACTATAACACTGACAGCTCAGGTTGGAGTCGCTGTACTAACAATCCAATGTTAGTACAGCGATCTCCCCTGCTGTACTATTGTGTTCTGACAGGGGGAGACAGATCTGTATACTAGGGAGTTCACTATCAGGAGGTCCTGTCACTCTTTAGGAACGCTGGCAATAAATGTATAGTTCTTTATATCCAGGTAAGGTATTAAATATTTCTGGATACCAGAACTGCATCAGAGAAAACATGCAACTACTATTTGACTATTTGCCCAGTTCTGTCTTCAGTGGGCACTGAGAAACAAGGAGGGTTATTGTAAGTAGCCCAATAAACTGGCTGCAGACAGTAGCTGCTTGGTATAAAATTACTTATGTATAACCTAAGCTAACAGCTTCACCAGAATACATACAATCCAATGCTGAAAGAAAGCATGACTTCATTTCTGTTCTCTTTTGCTATTAAAGTCTCTTGTTATATTCAAGCCTTACTGGCAAAGGTTTCGTTTTCTCAAGTGATGAATATTAGAACATTCAAAACCTGTCCTTATGGCAATTAATTTACAGACTGGAAAAATGTTTTAATTGCTTTTTCAGCTAGCCATTGTCTAAACAGAAACACCCATCATCCATTACAGAGTCCTATCATATAAAGAAAATGACACTGTCACTTGATTTGTTTTATTAACATTAAATTGTAATTGTATTCAAATGAAAACTAAGAGGAAAATATCACTATGTAATTATCATAGCATTTTTAAGCACGGTTGACATAATAGCTTCAAACACACTCATCCACATCGAAGCTTTTACAGAAAAAGTAAAATATAACTAATAACAGCCTAACTAATCATTGAATAAAGTTATGTATATATACAGTGTGAGAGTGGGGTTGATTTAGTAAAAAAGCCTGCTAGCAAACTGAATGCTTACTGCACTTAATGAATAAGGTGAAGCTGTGTTTGCTTTGAATACCCAATTATGTGCAAGGGAATTTATGTAAAAGCATTGGATTTTTTAAGAGCGTGGTTTGGAGCTACATGGAGTAGGTCGTGCAGCGTGAGAGCTCTGCTCGGGATCCATCCACTGATCCTTGGGGCTATATCCCCCGCAAATAGACACCAGATAGCCAGAAATAACCCAGAGCCAACATGTCTCCTACTAAAAGGTCCGGTGCCATCGCTAAGCTGGACAAATACCGCCATGAAAAGCGGGACCCCGGGAGCGAGGAAGATGGCGCCGACCCGCATCCTGAAGAAGACGACCGGCCCTCAGTGTGCTAGAAGCCATTGCCTTGTGCCAATCTACCCTCACCTCCAGGATCGAGGAGGTTGAAGGTCGACATCTCCCTAATCAGGCAAGATGTCCAAAAGCTTAGAGAGAGGGTATCTGAAACGGAGCGCCGGGTCGACCACATGGAGGAGGGCCTGCATCCACTCCAAGTTACCACCGAGCAACTGCAGTATCAACTCAACGCGGTTCTCTCCAAGCAGGACGATATGGAGAACCGTCTCCCGAGGTGCAACCTGCGGTTTGTGGGACTACCACAAACCGCCTTGCTGGGAGACCCCCCTACTGGAGCACCACCGCGAACCTTCATTGTCAAGTTCCTGAACTACCGTGACCGAGATACTATCCTCCGACTGACCCGGGAAAGAGGAAAAATATCCCCATCGGCAACGTGACCGTAGCGGTGTTCCCGGACTTCTCAGCGGAGGTCCAGAAAAAAAGAGCTAGATTCACCGAAGTGAAAAGACGACTCCGCGTGCAACACCTGCCATACGCAATGCTCTTTCCGGCGAGGCTCCGTGTGACAAGCGAGGGAAAGACGTACTTTTTTGAGGACCCACAGACCGCTCTCTCCTGGTTGGAGCAGCACCTCGTGGCAGGCCCGTCGCGCCTAGCTCCGCCACTCCGAGGGCGGATGCCACGCATCGCCTGGAACTGAAAGCTGCACATCCTGCAGGACCTAACCCCTCATCGATAACCCGGGAACCGTGATTTAAGCATATACTGTCTATCCCCTGTTGCTTCCCTCCCTTCTGCCCCGCACCATGGCCCCGCAACTGCCCGTTATGCTTCATTTTCACCTGACAATCTTTTGCTTCCCCGCAGCATACTCAGCCCACGTATCCCGGGCGGCTCGCCTCCCCCAAGACTGGAAACTTCCCCTGCACCGTTGTGCTCTCTCCAGCTTGACCGCCATTTTGACCATGTTGGTCACCCCGAGACGTTGGTATCACCGCCACTTTCAAGTGCTATCGCACTAAAGCTGTTTCCCTGGCCAGCCTCTGCCCCTGTCCCCACAGCGGTTGTCAGAGCAATTGATCTGCTATGCTGGTCCAGTGCGTCTGCAGACTGCTTGTTTTTTGTTGTTTTTTGTATTTTCTTTCTACCTTTTGAATTCCTATTGATGTACCATACGATCCATGCTGCTTGTTTTCTGATGCTGCTGCTCAGATGTAATAGCCCCCAGCACCGATCCATTAGCCGTTCCACCTTGGCAAGCTTGATGCACGCCCGTAGAGGCTCCACGGAGCTGTCACGGCACATATTAATTGACTCATTGGTCCTCTGGGCGCTTGAAATGTACTCCTGTCATGCCAATAAATGTCTTATAATGTTTTCATTATTATGTAATGTTTGGAACCCACTGGGAGTCCGACTGTATCCACTGATCCCCCCATGTAACACATGGCATCTCTAAAAATCATGTCCTGGAATGTCCGGGGCCTCGGTGAAAAGGCCAAACGTAATGCGGTCCTTTCTCATCTCAAGTCTCAGCGGGCAGACATTTCTATACTTGTTGAGACTCATTTGGCAGGCCAGAAGCAAATGAGTCTCAAAAAAGCCTGGGTGGGGTGGCTGTATCAGGCTCCCCACACCACCAACTCCCGAGGAGTTGCAATTCTTATTGCCAAAACGGTGCAATTTCAGCTCCACAAACTACAGTCGGACCCCCAGGGTCGATCATTGTTTTTACATACTACAATCAGAGGCTTGGAGGTCCTCCTCCTAGCTTTCTACATTCCCCCGTTCCAATTTGCGGTGCTACAGGCAGGGATAGCATTTATGGCCCAATATCCGCTGATACCGGCCATCTGGGCCGGAGATTTTAATATGGTCATTACCCCAAGCCTAGACAGAATCAGCCCTAACAACCCCTCAACCCCCACATCCAATACCACCAGATTCGGTAGATTCCTAGCGGAATTCAACCTCACTGACACATGGAGATATCAACATCCAACCCTGTCACACTTCTCCTGCTTTACACCTTCTCGCTCAGCAATGTCCCGTATAGATTTCATCTTCCTAACCCCACCTCTCCTCCCCCATCTCCTAGACACAGGCTTTGACGTTAGAGTGCTCTCTGACTACTCTCCATACTGGATCACATTGCGGTTGCCGGCCCCCCCTGCGGTCCGCGTCTGGAGACTGAACCCGTTTTGGCTATCCACCCTGCCTGGCCTGGACACTGTCCAGGTGGAATGGGAACACTTCTTCCGCATAAACGAGGGTTCTGCTCCGGTTGGCACCATATGGGAGACCTTTAAACTGCATGCCCGCATGATCCTCTCTATGCGCATTAACAGACATAAGGCCTCATCTAAACAACTGCTTCGTCAGGCGGAGGAAAAACTGCACACATTAGAACAGGACTTCCAGACCGACCCCACACCAGCAAAAGCCTCCCTTATGCGTATGCAGGCGAGGCTTACAGACCAGTTACATATTGAGAAAGCCAAACAGGGCATCTTCTTCACTAAACAGCGTATATTTGAACACGGCGAGTGAGCTGGCAAGCTCCTTGCCTATATGGCCCACTTGGATCACAAATCTCCAGTAGTGGTCTCTCTCCAAACATCCTCAGGAGAGGTAGTTACAGACCCTGATCTGGTAGCCGAGGAATTCAGGGCCTTTTACTCCGGCCTGTACTCCTCTGCCGCTAACTACACCCATGAGGAATTGTCGTCATTCCTACAACACATCACCCTCCCCACACTCACTCCATCGCAGGTTGATCAACTTGAAGCGCCCATAACCACCGACTATATAGCGGAGGCCATGGCACACCTCCCAACATCCAAGGCACCAGGCTCGGATGGGCTCCCGCTCGAGTTCTACAAGCAATTCGCCGAGACCCTTATCTCTAAACTCAACAAACTCTATACCCTCATTTTCGACTCAAATACACTCCCGCCATCTATGAATGAAGCCCTCATTGTTCTCATACCCAAACCAGGCAAAGACCCCCTGCTCCCCGAATCATATAGGCCTATCTCTCTCCTCCAATTGGACGTCAAAATACTAGCTAAAATACTAGCCCTACGCCTCAACAAAGTAATTTCCAGTTTAATACACCCCGACCAGACCGGATTCATGCCAGGGAAAAATACTGCCTTTAATCTCAAACGGCTCCACATGAATCTCCAATCCCAGCACACAGACGTGGGCTCCAGAGTGGTGGTCAGTTTGGACGCCGCAAAGGCGTTCGACTCTGTGGAGTGGAGGTACCTGTGGGAATGTCTTTATAGATTTGGATTCGGCCCAAAGCACAATAAATGGCTACAACTACTCTACCAAGCTCCCACGGCTTGAATTCAGGTAAACGGCAGAATTTCCAAACCGTTCCCGTTGTCCCGTGGCACGCGTCAGGGTTGCCCTATCTCACCCCTGCTATACGCCCTGGCTGTTGAACCTTTGGCAACGGCCCTCAGAGATCACCTAGACATTAGGGGCCTCCGCTGTAATCAACTGACAGAAGTCATCAGCCTATACGTGGACGACATGCTCCTCTACTTGGCTGACGCCGGCCCCTCCCTCCAAACAGCTCTCCAAGTCATCACTAACTTCGGGTCTTTCTCAGGGCTACAAATAAACTGGTCCAAATCCCAAATCCTCCCATTAGACCCGGTTGCCCCCACTGCTGATCAGGCTGCACTTCCCCTGATCAGAGCCAGTAGCATAAAGTACTTGGGCATACACGTCTCCAGATCCCCGCTCAAATATGTAACCCTCAACATCGAGCCTTTGTATGCGGTCCTGAAATCCAAAACACAAGTGTGGTCCGGTCTCCCTCTTGGGGTTATGGGCCGAATAAACCTGATAAAAATTATCCTCCTTCCCAAACTTCTATATGTCTTCTGGCACGCCCCATTGTACCTCCCCACGCGTATATTTAAGTCCATGGAATCTATTCTCAACACCTTCGTTTGGGGCTCTTCGCGTCATAAACTGTCGTGGCGAGCCCTGAAATGCCCAACTGGCGCCGCACTTCCTGACCTTTCCTTGTACTATTTAGTATCCCAACTCTCCCACTTCTTTCACCTCAATAACACTGACAGGGAACGATATTCCACCCTGGTCTGCTCGCAGACCCTCGGCCCACTGACCCACCCATTCCAGATTCAATTCTGCGCCCCCCGTGACTCACCACAAACCGGGGACAAAAGACACATATTATTTCATCACTGTAGAGTCTGGTAGCCTGCTATGCCCCTTGGAGAGGCACCCCCCCCTCACTCCCACACACCCCTTTGGGACAACCCGCACATGCCTGAGCTTGCCTGGGTCCCTGACCACGAAGTGTGGATTAGTAGAGGTATTATATATCTCTCACAAGTCTTGGCCAATGGAGTGGTCAAGACCTTTCAAACCCTCAAAGACAATTTGCATTACCCAACCACATGTTTTTTCGCTACCTTTAACTTAGCCATGCATTAAATGCGCAGTTTGGGGGCTCCTTCCCGGCCCTTGAAGTCCCACTGTTGGTGGACATTGTGCTGGGCAGAGACCCAAAAAAATTAATTTCCTACATCTACATGTATCTTCTAACACCTGCAGCCACGGTCACTGCTAACCAACTGAAAACCAGATGGGAGTCTGATTTGGGTGCGGTGTTGGGGGAGGACTGGGAGGAGTCCCTCACGAACTGTAAAACTGTATCTCCAAAACTTTCTGACCACCTCACCCAACTCTACATTCTCCACAGATCATACTTAATGCCTCGCCGCATACACAAATACAGACCTGAGCGGGACCCTACATGCCCTAGCTGCAGTCACCCCGATGCCTCCTTCTACCACTCGCTTTGGAATTGCCCATCTATACAGGGGTTCTGGACTCAGGTGGTCCAGTTCCTACATGACCGAATGGGCTCTCCGCTGTCCCTATGCCCCCGCCAATGTGTGTTGGGACTCCTCTCACTCTCCGAAAGCGAGAAGTACCTCATTACTTTCCTTCAGGAAGCGCTGTTCCTTGCCAGATTACAGATAGCTAAAAAATGGATGAGGGGATCCCCCCCCACCTTACAACAATGGATTAGAGCAGGTAATAGCACCCTTCCGTATAAAAAACTACTCTACACTCACGGGGGTCGCCCCAATAAATATCACAAGATCTGGGACAGATGGTTGGAAGACTCCTCCACATGTGATACTGAGGACGAAGCATAAATCATCGTAATAATCTCATCCTCCTTACTCAAGCTCCCCCGCACTCTCCTCCACCTCTCACACAATTCTACATTGTCATGCAGACTGTATTAAACAAGCTCCCCTATTGAACCATATTACACTATGCTGGTATGTATATCAGTTGGAATGATCCATGATTGTAGTGCTTGTTGCACTGTATACACGCTTGTACAAATATTTGCATGTGCTCAATAAACGTTGTTTTTTGAAAAAAAAAAAGCATTGGATTTTTGCTAATACAAGATTAAATGATCAAAATGGACACGGTTTCACCATATATGCTGAGCTTAGATACATTTACTTGGCAAAGTGTATATTCACTTTTCTAAAGCTGGCAATAGATGGATCAAAATTCTGACAGTTCAGCGGGGTGATCGACTCCTCTCAAACAGAACTGTTGGAAAATTTGTGTTTGATCAGCGCAAGCAGCCCAACAATTTCTCTGGATAATTTTAGCATGTATACATCTAATTTATTTCCTTGTCAAAAGAAGTTTATTGAGTATACAATGTTATAAAGATACATAAAGTAAGTTTACAAGGATCTATAAAGTAAGCTCATTGTTTTACAGTAGGGTTTATATAGGTAAATATCATGAAATTTCAAATATTAAACATTGGGTTCACGTAAACCTAAATTAAAGATATATATCATTTCCTTAGTTACTTTTGTAGGTATTTGATTTATACCTACTATACATATTGTTTACAAGTAGAGTGTATATAGGTCAAATAAATTCTGATAATGAGCTTTAATCGTAAGGTGGAGAAAAGGAAAGAGAAAGAAGAAAAAGGGTTGAAAGGTAGAGGTATGGTCCACAAGGTTGTCCCGCTCGTCAGTTTATCATTCTTTTTAGTTCTCTTTGAAGCCTTAGAATGGGTGTCTCTGTAAGTCATTTAATCTGTTACCATGGCAACAGGACAGAGTCATTGAAGTTTGACAGGAACTGTTGTTTTATCCAAGGATGCCAAAGTTTTTCAAATTTTGGAATTTGATTTTGATCGATGGCTACCATCTTAGCATGGGACATTGTATTATTCATTCTGTGAATTGTTTCTGCTAGTACCAATGTAGGAGATTTCCATGCCTTTGCCACTGTTTGTTTTGCAGCCGTTATTAGTTGGATCATAAGTTTGAATTGAGAGAGTGTTAACCATTCTGGTTTTAGATTAAGTAAGGTTAAATATGGATCTGGTTGTATTATTTTTTTAAATATTTTAGATGCAATCACGAAGACTTCCTTCCAGAAGGTTTGGATTACTGGGCACGTCCACCATATGTGTAAATATGTGCCTATTTCTGGGCATCCTCGAAAACAAAGAGCTGAGGTATTAGGTGAATATTTTGCCACTCTAGCGGGTACAAGGTACCAGCGAGTTAGGACTTTATAATTTGTCTCCAGTGCTAAGATGTTGGGTGAAGATGACTTAGATGTGAGCCATATGTTAGACCAGTCCGTGTCTTCTAAAGTTCGTCCCAGGTCCTCCTCCCACCTCTGAACGTAAGAGGGTCTATTAAGATTTGCTACTCCATATAATTGATTATAAAGTGATGAAATTGTACCTTTAGCAAATGGATCTTTTGTACAGATTGATTCAAAAATGGATAATTGGGATAATGGTGTATCCCCCTTTAGGAATGGTGTATAGAAATTTTTGATTTGGAGATATCTAAATATTTCAGAGTTTGGTAGAACATATTTTTCTCTAAGCGATGGGAATGAAAGGAATGATTTAGATGCTATGAAGTCATTTAGTGTCTGAATGCCTGATGTTGTCCAAGCTTTAAAAGAATTTGGGTAGATCCATGCCGGATAAAAGGCCGGATTTCTGATAAAAGAAAGGAGAGGATTGTGTGGAGATTGTAACTGATATTTGGTTTTTAGTTTATCCCAGAGAGATAAGAAGTGTTTAGTTATTCGATTATGAATTTTAAAGTGGTCTTTAGGATCAAGCCATAATAAATTTGATATTAATAGAGGGTCATTTTCTGAAGCCTCTATAAATACCCATAATGGGATTTCCTGTTTTGCATGGTATTTGGACAGACTGGCCAAATGTGCTGCTCTGTAGTAGTTAGTAAAATTAGGGTATCCCAGGCCTCCTTTATTTTTGGGAAGATGTAGTGTGTGTATAGGTATACGTGGTTTAGAAGAGCCCCATATAAACGAAGTTGCTCTTTTTTGTACTATTCTCAAAAAATAGGAAGGAATTGGAATAGGGAGGACTCTGAATAGATAAAGCAATTTGGGTAGAATAGTCATTTTGATTGCATTAATCTTCCCTATCCAGGATAAAGGAAGTTGCGACCATTGTTTTATTAGATTTGTGATCTGTCTTAATACAGGAGGATAATTGGTTGAGAATAAGTCAGAATGAGATGCTGTTAAATGAATTCCAAGATATGGGATTGATTTTTCTGCCCATGTGAATGGGAGTGCAGCCCTAGCCGGGATCAATTCCATGTTTCTGAGTGAAATATTAAGCACTAGGCATTTCTTAGGATTAATCATAAGGCCGGATAGGGCTGCAAATCCATCAAGAGCTGGTATTAAGTTAGGACCAGAGACCTGTGGTGATGATAGAAAAAGTAATATATCGTCTGCAAATATACATAATTTGTGTGTAATACCTCCTACTTCAATGCCAGTTATAGTTTGGTTTGTTCTGATGTATTGGGCCATGGGTTCGAGTATAAGGGCAAATAATAAGGGAGATAATGGGCAACCCTGTCGGGTACCTCTTTCGATATTAAAGGCTTCAGATTTGTATCCAGCATATTTTATATAGGCTTTGGGTTTATTATATAATGCTTTGATCCATGTTAAAAAGTGGGGTCCAAAACCCCATTTTTGTAATGAATATTGCATATATTGCCAAGATACTGTGTCAAATGCCCTCTTAATATCGAGAGATAGAAAACATAAAGGGATTTTCCGTTTTTTAGCAATATGTGCCAATAACACTGCCCTGCGTATATTATCGCCTGCCTGTCTGTTTGGCATGAAGCCTACTTGATCTCTATGTATTAATTTTCCTATAATGCTATTGAGGCGTTTTGCTATTATTTTTGCTAATAATTTAATATCGAGGTTTAACAGAGAGATAGGCCGATAATTCACACAGGAAGTATCATCAGAAAGGGGTTTTGGGATCATACAAACAATTGCCATTAGTGTTTCTTGCCGAAAAGAATGTCCATCTAGAAGTTTGTTAAAAGTTTCAGTGAGAATGGGAGAGAGTATTTCTGAGAATGTTTTATAGTATAAAGCCGAGTAGCCGTCTGGGCCTGGTCTTTTGTTAAGTTTTAGGTCTTTTATGGCGTAAGCAACTTCATCTATAGTTATAGGCTCATCCAAACTGCTTTTTTGATTCTGAGATAACTCAGGTAAGGTTATTTTTGAGAAGAAGGATTCAGCCTCTGTAGGATTAAATTCATTGTTTGTCTTGTATAAAGTTGCGAGATGTGAGTGAAATTTATGGACTATTTTAACTGGATTACAAGTATAAACATTTTTTGATAATTTCAAACGTATTGGTTTGAAAGATTTGTTAGTTGAATTTAATGCCCGAGCCAAATATGTACCTGGTTTGTTTGTATTCATGTAGAAATTGTGTTTGGAGCGTTTGAGGGATTTATCAACTGACTCAGTGAGAAATAGATCGTATTCCAATCTAGATTTTTCCAGATGAGATTTTGTACTCTGAGATGGATTATCTTGGAATGATATGTAGGCTGCATTAAAATTGAGTTCTAGTTTTTTTGCTAGATTTTTGCGTTCCCGTTTAAATAGTGCCATTTGTCTTTGTATTGTACCACGCAAGACAGGCTTATGAGCTTCCCACAGTGTTATTGGGGAGATGTCTGTTGTATTATTAATTGATATGTATTCCTTTAAAGCTTGTTCAATGGCCCTCTGATGTAGTGGGTGTTTGAGCATTATGTCCGGTAAGTACCACGTTGGGTCATGCGCTTTTGGTATGGCTGAGGCTATAGTAGTGTATACTGCATTATGGTCAGACCACGGAATCGGAATTATATCTGATGCAATAATTTCTGGTATCATTCCTATTGTTAGAAAAATATGATCTATTCTGGTGAAGGTTTGATGAGGGTGCGAGAAATAAGTGAATTTCTTTTTCATTGGGTTACTTTCTATCCACGAATCTACCAGATTGTATTTGGAAAGAAGTTGAGAAAAAGGTAATCTAGAGGTTATTTTGGATGGTGTAAAAGGTGTTTTATCTAGAAATGGGAGGAGGACCTGGTTCGAATCCCCACACATTATCACTGTTCCTATTTTGTGTGTATTAATCACTTGTAATTAGGGATGAGCCGAACACCCCCCTGTTCGGTTCGCACCAGAACATGCGAACAGGAAAAAAATTCGTTCGAACACGCGAACGCCGTTAAAGTCTATGGGACACGAACATGAATAATCAAAAGTGCTAATTTTAAAGGCTAATATGCAAGTTATTGTCATAAAAAGTGTTTGGGGACCCGGGTCCTCCCCCAGGGGACATGAATCAATGCAAAAAAAAGTTTTAAAAACGGCCGTTTTTTCAGGAGCAGTGATTTTAATAATGCTTAAAGTCAAACAATAAAAGTGTAATATCCCTTTAAATTTCATACCTGGGGGGTGTCTATAGTATGCCTGTAAAGGGGCGCATGTTTCCCGTGTTTAGAACAGTCTGACAGCAAAGTGACATTTTGAAGGAAAAAACACATTTAAAACTACCCGCGGCTATTGCATTGCCGACAATACACATAGAAGTTCATTGATAAAAACGGCATGGGAATTCCCCACAGGGGAACCCCGAACCAAAATAAAAAAAAAAAAAATGATGTGGGGGTCCCCCTAAATTCCATACCAGGCCCTTCAGGTCTGGTATGGATATTAAGGGGAACCCCAGCCAAAATTTAAAAAAAAAATTGACGTGGGGTTCCCCCTAAATTCCATACCAGACCCTTCAGGTCTGGTATGGATTTTAAGGGGAACCCCGCGCCAAAAAAAAAAAAAAAAAAAAGGCGTGGGGTCCCCCTAAAAATCCATACCAGACCCTTATCCGAGCACGCAACCTGGCAGGCCGCAGGAAAAGAGGGGGGGACGAGAGTGCGCCCCCCCCCCTCCTGAACCGGACCAGGCCACATGCCCTCAACATTGGGAGGGTGCTTTGGGGTAGCCCCCCAAAACACCTTGTCCCCATGTTGATGAGGACAAGGGCCTCATCCTCACAACCGTGGCCGGTGGTTGTGAGGGTCTGCGGGCGGGGGGCTTATCGGAATCTGGAAGCCCCCTTTAACAAGGGGACCACCAGATCCCGGCCCCCCCCCTGTGTGAAATGGTAAGGGGGTACTTACCCCTACCATTTCACTAAAAAACTGTCAAAAATGTTAAAAATGACAAGAGACAGTTTTTGACAATTCCTTTATTTAAATGCTTCTTCTTTCTTCTTTCTTCCTTCATCTTCTTCTTCTTCTGGTTCTTCTGGCTCTTCTGGTTCTTCCTCCGGCGTTCTCGTCCAGCATCTTCTCCGCGGCGTCTTCTATCTTCTTCTCCTCGGGCCGCTCCGCACCCATGGCATGAGGGGGGAGGCTCCCGCTCTTCTCTTCATCTTCTTCTCTTCTTCATCTTCTTCTTCATCTTCTTCTTCTTCTTCTTCCTGTCTTCTCTTCTTCTCTTCTTCCTGTCTTCTCCGGGCCGCTCCGCAGCCATGCTGTGGCATGGAGGGAGGCTCCCGCTGTGTGACGGCGTCTCTTCGTCTGACGGTTCTTAAATAACGGGGGGCGGGGCCACCCGGTGACCCCGCCCCCCTCTGACGCACGGTGACATGACGGGACTTTCCTGTGGCATTCCCCGTGACGTCACAGGGAAGTCCCTCAAGTCACCGTGCGTCAGAGGGGGGCGGGGTCACCGGATGGCCCCGCCCCCCGTTATTTAAGAACCGTCAGACGAAGAGATGCCGTCACACAGCGGGAGCCTCCCACCATGCCAGCATGGCTGCGGAGCGGCCCGGAGAAGACAGGAAGAAGAGAAGAAGGAAGAAGAAGAAGAAGAAGAAGAAGATGAAGAAGAAGATGAAGAAGAGAAGAAGATGAAGAGAAGAGCGGGAGCCTCCCCCCTCATGCCATGGGTGCGGAGCGGCCCGAGGAGAAGAAGATAGAAGACGCCGCGGAGAAGATGCTGGACGAGAACGCCGGAGGAAGAACCAGAAGAGCCAGAAGAACCAGAAGAAGAAGAAGATGAAGGAAGAAAGAAGAAAGAAGAAGCATTTAAATAAAGGAATTGTCAAAAACTGTCTCTTGTCATTTTTAACATTTTTGACAGTTTTTTAGTGAAATGGTAGGGGTAAGTACCCCCTTACCATTTCACACAGGGGGGGGGCCGGGATCTGGGGGTCCCCTTGTTAAAGGGGGCTTCCAGATTCCGATAAGCCCCCCGCCCGCAGACCCTCACAACCACCGGCCACGGTTGTGAGGATGAGGCCCTTGTCCTCATCAACATGGGGACAAGGTGTTTTGGGGGGCTACCCCAAAGCACCCTCCCAATGTTGAGGGCATGTGGCCTGGTCCGGTTCAGGAGGGGGGGGGGGCGCACTCTCGTCCCCCCCTCTTTTCCTGCGGCCTGCCAGGTTGCGTGCTCGGATAAGGGTCTGGTATGGATTTTTAGGGGGACCCCACGCCTTTTTTTTTTTTTTTTTGGCGCGGGGTTCCCCTTAAAATCCATACCAGACCTGAAGGGTCTGGTATGGAATTTAGGGGGAACCCCACGTCAATTTTTTTTTTTAATTTTGGCTGGGGTTCCCCTTAATATCCATACCAGACCTGAAGGGCCTGGTATGGAATTTAGGGGGACCCCCACATCATTTTTTTTTTTTTTTTTTTTGGTTCGGGGTTCCCCTGTGGGGAATTCCCATGCCGTTTTTATCAATGAACTTCTATGTGTATTGTCGGCAATGCAATAGCCGCGGGTAGTTTTAAATGAGTTTTTTCCTTCCAAATGTCATTTTGCTGTCAGACTGTTCTAAACACGGGAAACATGCGCCCCTTTACAGGCATACTATAGACACCCCCCAGGTACGAAATTTAAAGGGATATTACACTTTTATTGTTTGACTTTAAGCATTAATAAAATCACTGCTCCTGAAAAAACGGCCGTTTTTAAAACTTTTTTTTGCATTGATCCATGTCCCCTGGGGCAGGACCCGGGTCCCCAAACACTTTTTATGACAATAACTTGCATATAAGCCTTTAAAATTAGCACTTTTGATTTCTCCCATAGACTTTTAAAGGGTGTTCCGCGGCATTCGAATTTGCCGCGAACACCCCAAATTGTTCGCTGTTCGGCGAACTTGCGAACAGCCAATGTTCGAGTAGAACATGAGTTCGACTCGAACTCGAAGCTCATCCCTACTTGTAATATATGTGAGAGGAATGGTGTAGGTTGTTTGTTAGGAGCGTAGTAGGAAATCACCGTGATTGCTGTATCCATTATATAACCCATGAGTATCAGGTATCTACCTTCTGGGTCTTTAACTTCTGATGATAAGGTGAATGGTGTGGATCGGTGAAATGCAATTAGAGTTCCCCTTTGCTTGGTACAGGCAGAAGCCGTGTAAATTTGTTGATAAAAAGGAGAAATATATTTTGGAGTAGAATCTTTGGTGAAGTGTGTTTCTTGGAGGCATACTATGTGAGCCTTCTTGTTATGGAAAATACGGAAGGCTTTGGTCCTTTTTTGAGGGACATTTATTCCCTGAACATTCAGGGAAAGTATATTCAGTGGTGCCATGGCAACAGATCAAATAGTTTTGACTTACTTTTTGTTATGCAGATCTGACTGCGCAGATCAACCTGTGTGGACTGAAGAGATGAAAAGATAGAAAAGAAACCAGTGAATTCTGGAGTAGAGAGTAAACAAAAAACATATGAGATTAGATGATACATTGTATAAATTATTTTTTGCAAGTAATCACAATTTACCCGTGAAAGAGAATAAATACCTCTCTCAGGGGAATAAGTGCCTTCGTCACACTCCCACATAATATGGTTGGGAGAATGAGGAGGGCTAATGGGGGTACACGGATCTTCCGCTTACAGGAGAGAAGTGTTATGTCAAAAGACATCAAAATGATGTTTCATTAATTGGAGTGCAGAATATAGTTTTTGTTGAAATTATTTATTCCAGGGTGGTTGTATATGGTTAGTCTTGCCCTAGGCTAAATAATTCAATTAGAAAGGCACTGTTAATAACTTTGGTATTGATGAAGATAGTTTGAATTATTTTGGGATTTTAACTCTTTTAGAGTAAACAATTACATATTTTATTCATATGTAACTGTTTATATATGTTAACTCATAAAATTGAGGTTGTATTGCTTCAGATTAGAATAAACAAAAACATAATTCTAGCAACTAGTTAGGTAATAATATATTTGTTTTAAGAAAAGAAAGAAAAAGCTTCCATTACTTCTGGATTATTGAACATATTTGTCCTAAAAAGTAATAAATCTATTGTTATTACCTGATAATATATAACTGAACAAGAATTTCCTTATTTCACTTATATATTCTAAGGCTATATGAATCAGAAGTAATAAGAAATATAACTGGAATGTAACATGATCCCACACAGTGTGTGACTATCAGAATGCAGTTACATTCAGTTATAAATACAGGTTTTTTTATAGAGAACCATCTCTTAGTATAATAAATGAAGATATATCAGGAATTAGGATGTCAGTCCATTGAATCTTCTTGGTCCATGGATGATGTGGCATAACGGCCTCTTTTGTGAGAATGATGATTCCCATTTTGTTCTGATATTTTCTGGGTGCTGCCTGAAGGTGAAGATGATGCCATTCTTCTGCGTGTGGAAGAGTTGCTGCTTGCGGGTTCTGTCAGATTTAATTTTAAAAGGGTCTGTTGCAGTTCATCTGCTGATCTGCTTCTGTAAGTTGTACCTTGGTAGTTAAATCTGACTGAAAAGGGGAAGCCCCATTGATACATAATGTTGTGGCGTTGCAGTTCCATTAGTTGGGGTTTCATGGATCGTCTTTTAGTAATAGTAAGTTGGGATAGGTCAGCAAAAATTTGATAATTGTGTCCTTGAAAATTAAGTTCCTTTTTTTCTCTTGCAAAAATTAGTATTTGTTCTTTCGTTCTGTAATAATGAAATTTTGTGATTATATCACGTGGGGGTCCATCTTTCTTTTTGGCTGTGAGGGCTCTGTGTACTCTGTCCAGTTCTAAACGTTCAATAGGGATATCTGGCTTTAGTTCTTGTAATAGAGCAGTAATAGTAGATTGCAGGTCTGTCACAGTTTCAGGTATTCCCCTTATGTGCAAGTTTGAACGTCTGGCTCTATTTTCGTAATCTTCGAGCTTAGTTTGAAGTATTAAATTCTCTTCTTTTAATTGTTCCAATTCTGTTATATTTTCTTGGGTTGAAATTTCAATTTCATCTATTTTTATTTCTAAGGCTATGGTGCGGTTTCCCAGCTCTCTTATTTCTTTGGTTAAGCTGTTTGTTATTTGGTCTGAGGTTTGTTTTAAAGCCTTATGAAGCATCTTTTCAAATTGTAATAATATTACTGGGGATGCTGAGGAGGCTTGTGGAGAAGTTTGTGAGAGGATTTGTTCTGTATCTGACTCAAATGGAGAGTCTTGCTGTGACATTTTCTGTCTGTGAGAGCTCCCTGATGCTGTATATTGTGAGGTGACTGGAGCTTCTTTAGTTGCAGTGAGTGCCTGTGAGCTCTTTGTGAGGTGATTTTTATTTCTGCCACGGTTTCCTCCCAGTACCATATTTCCTGCCCAAACTTTCACAGTTTGTTCCCTGGGGCAAAAAGGTTCAAATGGATACCTTTTGAGCCTGCAGGCTCCGCTTTGTCCTTCTCTTCTCTCCTCAGCAGTGTGGAGCTCTAACAATGCATGTCTGCTCTGCTAGGCTCCACCCATCTCCCTCACATCTAATTTATTTCAAACTGTTTCCTTTATTTTTACATAGAGTGTATAACATTCAGACTATTCACAATGTAGGAAGGGTTGCTCAAAATTGATTCACAGTGATCACAAGGTATACAGTCACTCTGATTGACTCTGTATTTTATGACAATGATCTGAGCTGTCCAATGATAGCTTAGATCAAAGCTATTCATGGGCACATATGCCACCCAAGTATGTTTTCAGAAGCACTGTTTAAATGAATGCCTTGTAATGTCATTGGAAAATTGGCCTCTAATATTGTAGCACAAAAAAGAAAAAAAAATACTATTATCCAATAAGATGCATGTTTTTAGACTTGGTAAACCTCCGATACTTTTTAGACATGTTTATTATACATTATTATTCAGCAACCTTCTTACATGTGCTGTTCTATAGACAATCAGGAAAATGAAGATGACAAACTTTTTTTTATAAGAACAGTACATAACTGTATTTGTGCCAGACTGCCATTACTTGGGCCAAAAGAATTTATGATTAAACACTACATTTCCCAGTGCTTCTCCATGCTACTCAGAAGCATGATAAATGTCTTAGCTGGAAACAACTAATAAGAAGAGCACAAGAAAGCATATTTGAAAATTCCCCCAGTCTCTCTTTGATGTTCTTACAAGGTCTGCTCCAGAAGTTGTTTGACATTGGAAATACTCCCAGAAAATAACTGGGCAAATAAGTAGTGTAAAGTTTGTGATTACTTTATTTATCTCTGTGGCTTGCACGGGAAATATATTTATGTATGTTTTTATGGATTTAAAAACATCAAGTAAACCTGTTGAAATCAATGCCGAGTGCACCTACGGTATGTTTTAGTTATGTACTTACTTGTGTTAGTGCTAAGAGATTGTATATTTAGATGAGCTATGCTTGTTTGCTGTTTACACCACACGGTCATGATACTTTGGAAAATTCCATAGAACTTGGCAGTGGACATAAAACTTTTTGACACTGTGAGATGCAAGACTGGAGATAATATAGCACTCCATAGAGAACTGATTTTCTTTAGGCAATATCATATACTCTGTCACCACTAAGCCTGTCATAGACAGAAAAAGCAAACATTTTTTTATGTCTGTTCATTTCAAACATAGATTACTATATAAATAGGCTTTTACATTGCATTGTCATGAGTCACAGAATGACCATGCAAGAAACAAAAGTTGGAAAAAAGTTTGAATTTCTTATCTTTATATTAGATCCTGGACAGGGGCTCAGAAAGTATTGAAGCCAAAGCATTCAAGGTGATAGCAAAACTAACAGATGTGGGGGCTCTAAGCCATAACTTCATGTGAAGGATACCAGAAATGATTTCACAAGAGCTGCATACTGTATATGAGTTAATTGAACCCTTAAACTATCGCATCTTCCATCCTGGAAAGGCATCACAAAGTCTGTGGTTTACCCATACACTGGCGTATCACTGGCAGGCAGTGTTTAAAAAATCATTTCTTTTTCAGCTCATAAATGACTGTAAAGAAAACTAGGGACCTGGATTACACCAACTCATAATCAGAACTGTTCTTCCTGCCTATACATAGTCTAAAACAAAAAGGCAACGGCACACAAAACCAAAAAGGTAAATAGGATTAAAGAACACCAGTTAATTCTCGCATGGCTGGCTGTATCCATAATATCTTTGTGTCATAAATTGTTATTATACCCTAGTACAAAAGGTAAATGTGGTAGCAGTTAAAATAAATATAAATGTGTTTTCAATATGCAAATTTTTAACTTTCCAACACCCCGACAGAGTTAGACACCTTTCACACTGGGGTGCTTTTCAGGTGTTTTAGCGCTAAAAATAACGCCCCACATGCCTCCCTAGTGTGAAAGACTGGGGAGATGCGCTTGCAGGACGGGAAAAAAAGTCCTACAAGCAGCATATTTGAGGCGGTTTAGGAGCCGTGTAAACGCCCTGCCCACTGAAATGAATGGGCAGCGCTGCCTGCACAGCGCTTCTGCAGCACCACAACACGGGCGCTTTTAACCCTTTCTTCGGCCGCTAGCGTCCGGAAAGCAATTCTATAACAGCGGTAAAATGCAGCTAAAACTAGTGACGTTTTACTGCTAACGTCGGTACTGCCCCAGTGTGAGGGAGGTCTTAGTGTTGTTACTTTTCGTGTATCAAAACAACAGAAAGCAGCTCATTGAAGCACAAAGTAGAGAAAAAAAGCATGGGTTTTGCAAAAGGCATCAGCAGTAGCCTTACTATTATATATAGTCGATCTGCTCATTCTATATCTGATGGAGAATGAGCTGCAAACTAGGCATTCCATTTGTTTTTCTGATGACGATGGTCTTATGTGTGTTAGACAAAAATAATGCTTTGTAGATTTATTAACTCAAGCACTAAATTAATATATTGACAAATCAGAAAAATTTCATATATCAAAATAAAAAAGCAACAAAAATTATATAAAGCCACAATTAAATATTTTCATAAAAAAACATACTTTCAGTGCTGGTATTTTCCTTCCAGGCTTTTTATGTACTCATGCATAGGAACAATTTTCAGTGGTCGGATCTTGACTGTGACCAAGACCCAATAAGGTATCTTCAAATAAATACATGTCATTTTTTGAAGATCATATTAAAAACACAGAATTAAAACTAGTAGGGATATTTAAAGCCAAGAAGAACCCATAGTAACCATCATTTTGTAGAGTTGTTAGTATACTGCACATGCCACTGTACATGCCACAGATAATATATAAAACCTTTCCGACTTTCAGTCATTTGTTTGGATCTTACACAAAAACAAGGTTTTGGGTGATTCACAAGAGGGGCTAATATATTTAAACCCAAAATGTAAACTCAGTTTGCATTCATTGAAAACAATGAAGATTTAGCAGACAATGATAGTTTACCAGCTTTATCTTCACGTGGTTCAATCCTGCACTGATGGTACAAAGTTAGAGAAATAACAATTTTTCTGGAATGACTTAGCAATGTAAAGTTACTATATGCTGTGTCTATGTCAGGTCAGTCCAAGAGAAAGCATTTTCACTATTTTACCACTTAAAAAAGTGAGAGTGGGCTGGGGCAAGTGATGTAGGCCCCACTTTCTAACTTGATTTCCTTGTCTGGCCTCCCCTGAGGTGATCAACTAAAATGCACCAAGAGAACTTTCAATTCACCTGAAAGGCAGACTCACTGGAAGTAAGATAAAAAATAAATTTCATCACAGCCTGACTTTTTAGTTAAAGAAATCCAATGTTTACTTGAAAACTTAGGAATCATCTTGTATATCATCTTCTTAGTAAGCAATCTAAAGTGGAATTCCACCCAAAAATGGAATTTCCTCTTTAAGTGTTGGTGACCCCATGATAGGCCACATTTGGCATGTCATTTATTTGGGGGGGAGCAGGTACCCTGTTTTTAGAGGCACCTACCTCCCACTTCCTCCCCTGGCGCCACCGGAAGGAAGATCACCTCTCCCCCCTCCCTCACAGGTCACATGTCAGAGAAGATTGCCCGGCCAATCACAGTGTGTGCCCCGCTGTGAAGCCACAGCTGGGTGCCCACAGTTAAAATGCTGACACCGTGGAGAGGAGTGAGGATTTGTGCGCCCATATCACTGGACCGTGGGACAGGTAAGTGTCTGATTATTAAAAGTCAGCAGCTACACTTTTTGTAGCTGCTGACTTTTAAATGGGTGGAACTCCACTTTAACCAAAGCACGTTTCTGCAAATAAGGAATATGTATGTACGTTACATAGTTAGTAAGGTTAAATAAAGACACCAGTCCATTAAGTTCAACCTGAGTTGAGTGTCTACAATTGTCCCTATCCCTGTACATTGTGTCTCATTAGGATGCTCATCTATTATATTATTATTTATTTAAGGTACCCATATAGCGCTGTCAATTGACACAGAGCTCCACACATACATTGCACACTCACATCGGTCCCTACCCTCAAGGAGCCCACAATCCAAGGTCCCCAACTCACATTCATATACTAGGGCCAATCTTGGACAGAAGCCAATTAACCTACCAGCATGTCTTTGGAGTGTGGGAGGAAACTGGAGTGCCTGGAGGAAACCCACGCAGACACAGGGAGAACATGCAAACTCCAGGCAGGTAGTGTCGTGGTTGGGAGTCGAACAAACAACACACACACATATACAGGTAAATGAATAACATAGATTCTGATCCACTTTACTTTGAGCCAAGAATAGCTACTTACTTTCCATAGCATGAAGATACTCCATATGAAGGGCAGTGGCTCCAACACCTGGAGTTGTTGGTGAAGCAATTATGTCAGCATATGGACTTCGTTGTCCTGCGAGTAGTGCCATATGTTGGTAATATTCAGCGGGGCTGACACCAGCATGAGGAACTAAAAGACACAAAGAGCATGACTTTATTTTATATTGTAACTCCTAACCATGTAATTAATCTTCAGCGCTCTATGTAATTATATCAATAATATACTATATTGCCAAAAGTATTGTGACACCTGCCTTTACACGCACATTAACTTTAATGGCATCCCAGTCTTAGTCCGTAGGGTTTAATATTGAGTTGGCCCACCCTTTTCTGCTATAACAGCTTCAACTCTTCTGGGCAGGCTGTCCACAAAGTTTAGGAGTGTGTTTATAGGAATGTTTGACCATTCTTTCAGAAGCGCATTTGTGAGGTCAGGTACTGGAGCAACTCAGAAGCTCAGTGCATTTGCCCCAATTATCTTTTAAAAATTGTTGAGATAACATTTCAGGCACACATTCTTATAGACTTGCACTGTAAAGCCTAGTACACGCTATCTGTTTTGTTTTCATTCAACCCAGCGGGCTGAACGTAAAAAAACTGTAGGAGATCCTGTACTAACAATTCGCTATTGACTAAGAGCGTTGATTGGATGCCGATCAGCAGACCTTTTTTGTTCATGCCCCTGCCGTACACACGAGCCGAATGTCGGCCAGTTTCTATTGAACCGGCCAATACTGCCCGATATTCGGCCCTTAAGCAATAAGATTATTTACATCAAGCTGATGTTTTAAATGTACCGTATATACTCGAGTATAAGTCGAATTTTTCAGCACATTTTTTTGTGCTGAAAGTGCCCCCCTCGACTTATACTCGAGTCAAGCACTTTTCTGCAGCAAAAATTTTTATTTTCCGAACCGAATTTGGGGCCCCGTATCTCAGGGCCACTTGGTGCTAGGAACCCCAAATTTGGTATGCAAACCCAGTGGAACTGGTACCACAACATATCCAAAGATGAAGTTCCTAGCACTAAGTGGCCCCGAGATACGGGGCCCCAAAATCGGTTCGGAAAATGTCATTCTCTGCTGAAGAAAAGTGCTTGACATTTTCTGAACCGAATTTGGGGCCCCATATCTCAGGGCCACTTGGTGCTAGGAACCCCAAATTTGGTGTGCAAACCCATTGGAACTGGTACCATAACATATCCAAAGCTGGGGTTCCTAGCACTAAGTGGCCCTGAGATAGGGGGCCCCAAAATCGATTCGGAAAATGTCATTTTCTGCTGCAGAAAAGTGCTTGACATTTTCTGAACTGATTTTTGGGGCCCTGTATCTCGGGGCCACTTGGTGCTAGAAACCCCAGCTTTGGAAATTTTATGGTGCTAGTTCCACTGGGTTTGCACACCAAATTTGGGGTTCCTAGCACTAAGTGGCCCCGAGATACAGGGCCCCAAATTTGGTCAACTGTGTCCATCTGCAGCAATGTCATTATAGGACCCTTTGGGGTCAGAGACCCCAAATTTTGGCTGTAGCTAGGGGGCATCTAGGAACCCTTAACTACCGAGTTTGAAGTTCAGGGGACCTATGGCTGCAAATGGGCACAGTGATGCTGCAAATGGACATTGTTGACCCTCTTTTCCACTTACAGTAGCTGTGCATTTCTCACCCTCGTCTTATACTCGGGTCAATAAGTTTTTCCCATTTTTTTGTAGTAAATTAGGGCCTCGACTTATACTCGGAACGACTTATACTCGAGTATATACGGTATATATAAAAAAGCATTGCAAAACTTTATGTTCCATTTTAATAGGCTAAAAATGTTGTCGTTCTCCCCTTCTAAGATACAGCAGTCCAGCAGAGATTTGTACCACACTTTTCTGAATAAAAAAAAATACAAAAAAAACCCTTTCAGTAACCAGCCTGTTCATGTAGCTCAAATTTTATGATTCATGTATACAGAATTCTTTGTATTTATTCTTGAATATTTAACCAAGTGACAAAACTGTCACTTTTCATATGTATGCATCCCTGTGTGGTGCTGTCATTGAACGTGTCTCTCTGCAATATGTTAATGAACACAATACAGATGAAATGAATGGTATGGTAGATTGTTATGTTTTATGTTACTGATGCTATTTACAGATTTAGACACAAAACAGAAAAAAATACAATGTATAGTGGGCTCATGTCAACAGCAGAGCTCGCTGTGAGAAGACAGAATGCAAGATGTTTAGAAAAAGTAAAAGAGGAAATGTTAGCAATTTCCTACCATGCTGCCTTATCTTCTATAATTTATTAAGGTGTCTAATAGATAAGACATGTCCTTTGCTGTCGAGCAGCTAGCTGAAAATGGTTGAGGATGCCTTTCACATGCTGAACAGGGACAGATTTGCTTCTACTGGTGACTCATTTTACACCAAGATGATTGTAGCTAATGTGCTTGAACTGACAGTCAATCTATGAATACATGGTCATAATCTGAAAGCTATCCAGTCAGGGTATAATCTTAAATTTACAGCCAGCTTGATTACTTTTTATTTTTTTAAACGTTTTGAAACATTTGGGTTAAGGTATAGTTGATATTAATGTAGCGCCTCACAAACATGTCTATAGGATATTTTTAAAGGAGCATGCTTAAGGAATTTTTTATAAATATTTGCCAATTTTACATATAAGCCATAAACTCTGTTTAATACAGTATGGGCTTTGTTGAAATGAGGAAATAATAGCACATTCACTTTTAAAATAAAAAACTATAAAAAAAAAATCCGCTATTATATCATAAAAGTATAAAAAGTTCAAATTTGCAGTTAGGTATAACTGAACACAGTATTGGAGAATTGAAGTCTTTATACTTGTCTGTATGTTTTCTCACCTTTCCTTTATTTTGACAAAAGCAATACCTTATTTCCATAGTTAAGCCCTTTTCACACATGCGGACTGCATCATTGCATCTCAATAGAAAAACGCATGTAAAGGGAAGATTATCCATTAACATCCTTTTACATCTGCTTGTCAACATCCATTTTTTGGAACAGATCAAAGTCCTATGTTTATTCCGTTTAAAAAACAGATCGGATGAAAAACGGATGTGAACTGCTAAACGGTCCGTTTTTGCATTAAAAACTGATGACAAACTGATGTAAAACTTACTATGTTTTTTCTTTGAAAAAAAGTGACTTAACTGATGAAACGAATGGTCCGCATGTGTGAAAGGGGCCTTACTCTTATTTATTGTGTACATTACTACAGTTAACATTGCGCTTCACTCCCATATACCCTCCTTCTCCTTCTCTTGAGCAGGTCAGTTGGATTAAACATATAGAGCTCTTACTTCTACTATTATTACATTTACATTTTATAGTAATGATTTCGCTGCAGTAGTTCATAACTTACCATCAGTAGGGCTAAGTCCACGTGCTGCTGATATCATAGAAAGTGAAGGGCTGCTATGTAATGATCTGATATAGTCCATATATGGATTGATATAAGGGTGATGAGGGCTGAATGGTGAGTCCGATGTCGTCCCAGGATTTCTGTGTGGAGATATTCTTATGAACGGAAGATCTGAATATGTTGGGCTGCTTGCTAATGCAGAAGGCCTGCAAATACATACATTGAAATATTTTTATAAAGCAAAAAAAAATTTGGAAATATATTTTAGGTATCCTCAGAAATCGAAATATGCTTAACATTAAATCATATCTAAACCCAAATGCAAAAAATAAAATATATTGCAGCTTACCAGTCCTTAGATGTGGTGGCTGCTTTAGCTTTTACATTTCAGTTTAAGAGCATTTTCAGTAAGTACAGAAAATACCTGTTGATCTTGCCAGAAATGCAGTATCCTTGCTACTTTCTGTGAGCTTCAAGCAAAGTACAAAGAACATTATCTTTATTGCGTAAACTACTAGTCCCATCAATCCACCATGTGATAAAGATGCACAATTCAGGAGAATGCTGGATTGTTTCCAGACCTCGAATGAAAATCTTCATTATGAAGAACATTCTCCTACAGCACTTCTGAGCCTGTCAGTGTGCACTGAAGGGCAGAGGTCACCTGGAGTATGTATCCATACAGCTCTTTAATTATGGAAAATTACATGTAATAGTGTCTCACTTACCCTTCAAAATGCAGTTAGAGCTTAGATGCATCCAAAATACAAAACAGAAAAAATCAGCACAAAGGACAAACCTTACTGTCAATAGAATGTGTCTTGTGCTGATGCCTATGCTGTTAGTTGAAATTATCCTCTATCTATGTATGCCCACCTTTGCTGCCTAGATGCTTCATTCATAGAGGTTATTACTACAGTTCCTATGAATGAAGCATGATCTATGAATGGAGGGGGTGGACCTTTTAATCATCAATCCCTTCTCCACTGTTAGATTCTATTTCATTCATAGAAGCTGTAGTATGGCTTCTATAAGTGGAGGAACTGGGAGGTAGGGGCTGGCATAATCAGGCTCTCATAATGAGAGCCTGAGACAGCTACTTAGTTGTATTCATCCCCACACCATCAGAAGCGAGGATGAGGGGGCATGAATGAAAGAGGTTTTCAACTAAAAGAAGAGGCATTAACAGAAGGGATACATCCTACTGATGAAAGAAATGTCCCTTGTACAGATTTTTCTGTTCTTTAATGTGGCGGCACTTAGGCTTTAAGGCATTCATTTTAAATGGATTTATTTAAGCTGCTTTGCACTCTATGTAACGAACAATAACTTTTTGAAAACTCTTTACAGTTTTAATTCCTTATGCAAATTTATTACAGCCCTTAAACAGTTACGCTGGCCATATACTGTAGGCCAGGGTTCTCCAAACCCCGGCCCACGGGCCACATCCGGCCCGCTTGGATGTTTTATCTGGCCCGCAGCTCATTCAGAGACTGCCTGCTTTAATTCTCCCATGCACTTTAGGCAGTGGGACAGAGAAGAAGGCGAGGTTGGGCTGGGGGAGTGGCGGCAGAGGACAAGGTTGGGCTGGGGGAGTGGCAGCAGAGGATGAGGTTGGGCTGGGGGAGTGGCGGCAGAGGACGAGGTTGGGCTGGGGAAGTGGCGGCAGAGGAAGAGGTGGGGCTGGGGGAGTGGCGGCATAGGACGAGGTTGGGCTGGGGGAATGGTGGCAGAGGACGAGGTTGGAGTGGAGGAGGCTGCCGCTCTGTGCAGCTGCCACCGCCAGATTTGTATGGAGGTATTGTGCCTGCTCCAGTGACAGCTAACTCACTCTGGTGTGCTGCAGATTCCTCCACCGACATCATCTGGAGGAGGAGCCGCAGGACTAGGAGGAACTGTCTGCAGGACTGCAAAACCCAAAGGTGTGTGATGGTGGAGGGGTGTGTTAGGGGAGAGGTATGAGGAGGGGGTGTGATCAGACTGGGGGTATCTGGGGTGGTGGTGATCAGGCTGGGGGGGTATCTGTGAGGGTGGTGGTGATCAACCTGGGGGGGTATCTGGGGGGGTGGTGGTGTTATCAGATTGGGGGGGGTATCTGGTGGTGTAATCAGGGTGGGGGACACAGAAGTGCAGAAAGGCTCTGACGGGGACACAGAAGTGCAGAGAGGCTCTGACGGGGACACACAAGTGCGGAAAGGCTCTGACGGGGACACACAAGTGTGGAAAGGCTCTGACAGGGACACAGAAGTGCGGAAAGTCTCTGACGGGGACACACAAGTGCAGAAAGGCTCTGACGGGGACACAGAAGTGCAGAAAGGCTCTGACGGGGACACACAAGTGCGGAAAGGCTGTGACAAGGACACACAAGTGGGGAAAGGCTCTGACGGGGACACAGAAGTGCGAAAAGGCTCTTACGGGAACACAGAAGTGCGGAAAGGCTCTGACGGGGACACACAAGTGCGGAAAGGCTCTGACGGGGACACATAAGTGCGGAAAGGCTCTGACGGGGACACACAAGTGCGGAAGGGCTCTGACGGGGACACACAAGTGCAGAAAGGCTCTGACGGGGACCCAGAAGTGTGGAAAGGCTCTGATGGGGACACACAAGTGCGGAAAGGCTGTGACAAGGACACACAAGTGCAGAAAGGCTCTGACGGGGACACACAAGTGCGGAAAGGCTCTGACGGGGACACAGAGGTGCGGAAAGGCTCTGACGGGGACACATAAGTGCGAAAAGGCTCTGACAGGGACACATAAGTGCGGAAAGGCTCTGACGGGGACACAGAAGTGCAGAAAGGCTCTGATGGGGACACACAAGTGTGGAAAGGCTCTGACGGGGACCCAGAAGTACGTAAAGGCTCTGATGGGAACACACAAGTGCGGAAAGGCTGTGACAAGGACACAAAAGTGCAGAAAGGCTCTGACGGGGACACAGAAGTGCGGAAAGGCTCTGACGGGGACACAGAAGTGCGGAAAGGCTCTGACGGGACACACAAGTGCGGAAAGGCTCTGACGGGGACACAGAAGTGCGGAAAGGCTCTGACGGGGACACAGAAGTGCGGAAAGGCTCTGACGGGGACACACAAGTGCGGAAAGGCTCTGACGGGGACACAGAAGTGTAGAAAGGCTCTGACGGGGACACAGAAGTGCGGAAAGGCTCTGACGGGGACACACAAGTGCGGAAAGGCTCTGACGGGAACGCAGAAGTGCGGAAAGGCTCTGACGGGGATACACAAGTGTGGAAAGGTTGTGACGGGGACACACAAGTGCGGAAAGGCTGTGACGGGGACACAGAAGTGCGGAAAGGCTCTGACCGGGACACAGAAGTGCGGAAAGGCTCTGACAGAGACACAGAGGTGTGGAAAGGCTCTGACGTGGACATAGACGTGCGGAAAGATTTTGACGAGATTATTTATATTTTTATTCATTTATTTATAAATACATTTTTTTCGGCCCGCTAATATTTATATAAATCTACAATGTGGTCCTTGAGCTAAAAAGTTTGGAGACCCCTGCTGTAGGCTAAAGAAAGAAAAAAATCTAATAGATTCCTCCATCCAAACTATACGACGATGCAGATGGACGAATCTGCAGTGCATCTGTTGTATTCTGACATCCACTGTGTGATGGCTATCAGAATATCCAACAGATCGAAAGAAGTGCGGAAAGGCTCTGACGGGGACACACAAGTGCGGAAAGGCTCTGACGGGGACACAGAAGTGCAGAAAGGCTCTGACGGGGACACAGAAGTGCGGAAAGGCTCTGACGGGGACACACAAGTGCGGAAAGGCTCTGACGGGAACACAGAAGTGCGGAAAGGCTCTGACGGGGATACACAAGTGTGGAAAGGTTGTGACGGGGACACACAAGTGCGGAAAGGCTGTGACGGGGACACAGAAGTGCGGAAAGGCTCTGACCGGGACACAGAAGTGCGGAAAGGCTCTGACAGAGACACAGAGGTGTGGAAAGGCTCTGACGGGGACACAGACGTGCGGAAAGGTTTTGACGAGATTATTTACATTTTTATTCATTTATTTATAAATACATTTTTTTCGTCCCGCGAATATTTATATAAATCTACAATGTGGTCCTTGAGCTAAAAAGTTTGGAGACCCCTGCTGTAGGCTAAAGAAAGAAAAAAATCTAATAGATTCCTCCATCCAAACTATACGACGATGCAGATGGACGAATCTGCAGTGCATCTGTTGTATTCTGACATCCACTGTGTGATGGCTATCAGAATATCCAACAGATCGAAAGATGCCGGCCAGGAGGGATGAACTGTCTGAAATTCGCTGAGTGTATGGCAGCTTTATATTGATATGGGAAGGGAGGGGAAGAGAGAGAGAGGATTTAAAGTGATACTAAAGCTTAAAACTTTTTTAACTTAATGCATTACTTGCATTAGGTAAAAAATGTTTCTATTTCTCTGCCCTCCCCCCTCCCCATGTGAAGGGGAAGAGGGAGGAGAATAGATTCAGCACTGTGCACAGCTGCATCTCTTCTCCTATAGCACTTGAGCAGCAGCACAAGCCATTGGAATATAAAAATGCCTGATCCCCTGCGCTACTATGTGTACAAAGTTTGCTGTGAGACAATGATTGAGGGTCTGTTGCTATATACCCAATGATGTTTCTAATAAGTATGAAAGTGCTAGAGATGGTACAGCACTCCCCTCTCTGACTTAACTTATACAATGCCACACTGTATAAATTTTAAATGTGAACTAGAGCTGCACAATAAATCGTTAAAAAATCAAAATCGCAATTCTTCCCTCCTCCCGATCTTAAAACAGCATTTCCCCGATTCTATGTAACAAGTGCAGAGTTCTCCACTCACTTCTGACAGCTGAAAAAAAAAATCAAACCAAATCATAAACCAAGTTTATCTTAACTTCGGAGATAAAGAGAAACAAAGTAACATTTCATTCTTTGATCAAAGGAATGAACTCTGTAGATAAGGTCAGTCACACTAAAAGACTAAAAAAATGTTCCTGGAACTTGCTGCTTACAAGTTAAAATGAGTATTTTGTGCTAGAAAATTACTTGGCACCCCTTAGCATTACATATATTTTTTAGCAGGAATAAAATGGCGGTTGTTGTAATATTTTATGTCACATTGTATTTGTGCAGCGGTCTTTCAAACGCAATTTTCTTGGAAATAATACACTTTATTGAATAAAAATAAAATAAACAGGAGAGTTAGCCCAATTTTTTTGTGTAATGTGAAAGATGATGTCACGCCGCGAGAATCGTAATTTTTATTCTAAGAAAAAAAAAATCATGATTCTCATTTTAGAAAGAATCCTGCAACTCTAATGTGAAACCTAAATCATAAACAGCAACACAATATGAGTAAAAATAGATCAAGTAAAAAAATATATAAAAACACAAGTGAGTCTCACTTTAAAACAAGTCAATGGTAATACATAGCAACATACCACCACAACAATTCCATTGCCTGTGAATATAAAGTGCTTGTGCGTTTAAACCAGTGTTAGATGCACTGATGTAACAGACCAAATAAAATCCAAATATTGAGAGTAAATCCCTTGATACTGTGCAGACACATAAAAACACCTTCAGTGTTCCTCCATCTTCACATATATGCGCTCACCTCAATTTATGACCATAGTTGGTCACCATGTGCCTTCCCCTTTAAGGGGTATATAGAGCCTCTGGTGGATGATTATATCGGGAGCGCAAGGACACTGTGTGCCTCCATAGAAAACAGTTTGCTATGGGGATAGATCACAAAGAGGAGGAGACAGTAGCATTTCTGGGGGACCCGAGAAGAGGCAGATAGGGGGCACTCTGTGAAATACCACTACGCAGAGCAGGTGAATATAACATGTTTGTTAATTTAATTAATATTTTTGTTTTTTACTTTAGTAACACTTTAACAAATGTTTAACACAGCACTGAGCATTTTATCACAACAAGGGTTATGCTCAGGAACATTATTTTAACAAGGTTGTCAAACTTTTACAATTGTTTTATTAGATGATGCTCATAGAAACAATATGTGACCACTATAGTACCCTTTTTGTGTGGGATGTTAGCACAATTGAAGAAAGGTTCTCAAACTCTTGTTCAATATTTTTATTGAAATTTTGCATAAGAAAAAACAAAGTATATCATATATTGTATCAAGGGATATATATATGAACAATAGAGACATATCTATATGGCTTTTACAAAAACAAATCTCACAGGCGAGGTGAAATCAGAGGTAAATAAAATTTTAAATTAGTCAATAAATTGTGAATCAAAATATGAATCTCTATTTATATATGAAATATATAAAGTATGCCTCCAGACCACCTATCCACCCCGCTTGGGCTCAAACTGTGGATAGATGGGGGCATGGATAATCAAAAATGAAATTAATATTACAAATAGCAATTAATCCATATAGTACACCTGAGAGAGGATGAAAAAAATTTAAATGAAGAACGGAAAAAAGGAGTGATACTCTCATTACAAATTATTGACTATATTTAACTATCGGAGGAGAAAAATTATGAAAGTCTAATATGCAGAAAGACATTACTCATTGATAATGAGATATGAGTCACTTAGGTAAATTGTAAAAATATCCCATAAATATCAATCGCTTAATAAATGATAAAGGAAAAGATAGTAGAGAAGGAAGAGAAAAGAATATGAGATTTATACGGGCATTTTAATCATAGTGCTGAATATTAAATAAAATTACATAGGTTTGCCCTAGAAATTAAAGCGATCTTAAGAGAAAAAGGTAGTAAGGTAAAAGGAAAAAAGAAGAAAAGAAAGAATCCCCCGGAGTGGTGTCCCGGCTCCCGACATAGATAAGCAATAATACATCAATATTTCAGGAATTTTAATAGGGTAACATCAATGACTGGTCGAAATCGGAAGAAAAGAAGTGCTTAACCCAAGGCTGCCAAATCCTACTAAATTTATTAATATTATTGTCTTTGATAGCTGTCATTTTTGCGAAAATGAGGGCCTTGTTAGTTCTATGTTTGACTTCTGCCACAATCAGTGTATTAGACTTCCATGCTTTGGCTATAGTTTGTTTAGCTGCAGTATTGATTTGAATAAGCAATTTGAATTGATTACAGGTTATGTTGTCTGGTTTAAGATTGAGGAGTGCAATGGCTGGATCTAATGTTATAGGAATTTCTAAAGCTTTAGATGCCATGGCAAATACTTTTTTCCAGAATTCTTGCGCAATTGGGCATTGCCACCATATGTGCACGTGGGTACCTGGTGAGGAACAACCTCGGAAGCAATTATTAGGATATGAAGGAGTAAATTTAGCAATCCTAGCTGGTACTAGATACCAACGCGCCAAAACTTTGAAGTTAGTTTCAAGAGCAAAGCAATTAGGGGATGAGGATTTGGTAGCCATCCATATGTTAGACCAGTCATTGATGGTGAACGTCCGTCCTAAATCTGTTGCCCATTTAGCAGTATAAGGCGGAAGTATATCATTAGGAGTATTAATGAGATTTTGATAAATGAGTGAAATAATCCCTCTAACATGTGGGTCACTCATACAAATATGCTCAAATTGAGACAATTGATTAAGCATGGTACCGGTCCTAAGCAAAGGCGTATAAAAATTTTTGATTTGTAAATAACGAAATATTTCATTACAAGGTAATTCATTGTTATCACATAAAGTAGAGAATGTTTGAAATTTATCGTTAGAGACTAGCTTATATAATCTGACCAAGTTTGTAGAGGACCAAGCTGAAAATGACTTTGGAAATTTCCAAGCAGGATAAAAAGCTGGGTTCCCTAGAAAAGAAAGAAGGGGATTGTGCATAGATTGAAGCATATGGATTTTACTAAACTTATCCCAAATAGTTAATGAATGTTTTGTAATGGGATTAAATAGATGAGATCTATCTCTAGGTTGCATCCATAACAAATTGGCTACAGATATGGGGTCGCTATCAATAGATTCAATAGCTACCCAAAGGGGTATTTCTTCCCTAGAATGGTATTTAGTTAAAATTGAAATTTGTGCAGCATAGTAATAAGAGGAAAAATTTGGTAACCCCAGGCCCCCACATGTTTTGCTAAGGTACAGAGTGGATTTAGATATACGGGGTTTAATGTTACCCCAGATGAACGACAACACTTTACTTTGTGTAATTCTAAAGAAATATGATGGTATAGAAATCGGAAGTACCCTAAATAGGTATAAAAATTTCGGTAATAACGTCATCTTTATAGTATTTATCCGTCCCAACCATGACAATGGGAGAGAGGACCATTGTTTCATGAGGCCTGTGGTTTGTTTCAATAGGGGTAGATAATTAACTGCAAAAAGATCAGAAAGTGAGGATGTGAGGTATACTCCTAAGTATGGTAATTTATGAGAGACCCAATTAAATGGTAAGGAAATTTGAGCCTGTTGAAGCTCTGATAGTGGTAAAGATATATTTAGCGCATTTGATTTAACAGGGTTTACAAAGAGCCCGGAAATATGTGCAAATTTATCAAGTACGTTAAGAAGATTAGGGGCGGAAATATGGGGATGTGATAAAAAAATAAGAATATCGTCAGCAAAAAGACAAAGCTTATGTTGATAACCACCCAATTCAATACCTTTGATGTCTGGATTAGATCTGATTAGTTGTGCTAAAGGTTCTATAAGCAGAGCGAAAAGCAACGGGGAAAGGGGGCAGCCTTGTCTCGTGCCTCTTCTAATATCGAACACTGTCGATTTGTATCCGGCATATTTAATATAAGCCCTCGGATTGTTATAAAGAGAGGAAACCCAAGTCAGAAAATGTATTCCGAAACCCCATTTTTGAAGCATATACTGCATATAAGGCCAGGTGACTGAATCAAATGCTTTTTTGATGTCTAAAGATAAGAGGCAGGTTGGGATGCGTCTGGATTTAGCTGCATGGATGAGTAAAAGGGATCTTCTTATATTATCTCCTGCTTGTCTCTTGGGCATAAAACCCGTTTGGTCCCTGTGTATGAGTTGACCTATAATATTATTCAATCTAGATGCCAATATCTTAGCAAGCAACTTAATATCTAAATTGAGTAGAGATATAGGGCGATGATTAGTCCAAGAGGTAGTATCTGAACGGGGTTTGGGAATCATAACTATAATAGATTTTAATGTCTCAGATTGAAATAAGTGTCCCGCTAAGATAGAATTGAAGGCTCTAGTCAAGACTGGAGTTAGGATGTGTTCAAAATTTTTATAATATGATGCCGAAAACCCGTCGGGGCCCGGTCTTTTATGAAGTTTCAAACTTTTTATAGCATTCTGAACTTCAATATTTGTGATAGGACACTCGAGTCTCTCTCGTTGTTCAATAGCTAGAGTAGGGAGTTTGATATTGGAGAAAAGAGTATCTGCATTGGTTTGATTAAAATCATGAGTATAGGAATATACTTTAGCTAAATTAGATCGAAATATTTCTAATATTTTAATTGGATTGCTAGTGTACGCATCACTTGACGTTTTCAGTCGTATAGGGGTCCGTATTTGATCTATTGATTTCAAATTTCTTGCCAAGGAGGTGGTGGGTTTGTTGGCATTAAGGTATTGAATGTGTTGTCGTTTACGTATAAGTTTGTCTGCTGAGTCAGTTAAAAATAAATCTAGATCAAGACGCGCTTTGTCTAATTTAGTATTATTAATGGCATTCGGGTATGATTGAAAGGCGGAATGACAAGAGTTAAAGTTATCTTCCAACTTTGCAAACAAAAGTTTACGTTCTCTTTTGAGGTTTGTAGCTTGTTGTATTAGTCTACCACGAATAACCACTTTGTGAGCTTCCCACAACGTGGTGTCAGAAGTATCTCCGGTATCATTGGAGGAAAAATAATCCTTTAGCGCAATTTCAATTTCACTACGACGGGAAGGGTGAGTTAATGTGGAGTCATTAATACACCAATTAGTATCGTGGGATCTGGGTATAGTAGATGCAATGGATGTGCATATCGCACAATGATCTGTCCATGTAAAGGGTAGGATGTTTGAAGATAAAATTTCAGGGGTCATGCTATAAGGGATTAGGATATGGTCAATGCGTGAGAATGATTTATGTGGGTAGGAATAATGTGTAAAACGTCTACTAGTAGGGTTAAGCTCTCGCCATGTATCCACCAAACCATGTTTAGTAAGTAGATGTTGAAGGGTTACATTAGTAGACCTATTGATGGGTGCCGGCGGAGACTTATCTAAGAAGGGGAAAACTGTTGTATTTGAGTCTCCACATAAAATTACAGTGCCAAATTTGTGGGTTTCTACAATTTGGAAAAGATGGGACAAAAAGGATTCTGGTTTCTTATTGGGTGCATAATATGATACTATTGTGACAGCCATATCCAATATGTATCCTGCGAGAAGTAAGTATCTTCCCTCCGGATCTTTTAGTTGAGTTAAAAGGGTAAATGGCATAGAACGATGAAATCCGATAAGAGTCCCTCGTTGTTTAACTGTGGTTGAGGCGGTATAAAATTGTGGATAAGAGGGGGAAAGAAATTTAGGAGTAGCTTTATCTGTAAAGTGAGTTTCCTGCAGACAAATAATGTGTGCCTTCTTGGCTGAGAAAGATCTCATTGCTTTTGTGCGTTTATGCGGAATATTAAATCCTTGAACATTTAAGGATAGAATATTTATCGGGGCCATAATAGAACAAAGATGACTATCACACCATATGAAATACAATTAATAACTAGAGTCGAGGACACCACCCCGAGAGAAAGAAAAGGAAAAGAAAGGACAGAATAGGAGAGAATAATTAGCAATCGAGTAACCCCAATATGATAACATATTAAGTATAAAGAAAAACAAAATGCTAGGGTAAGGGAGCAACTTGGAGGTGTAATCAAAAGACTCCAAGTGGCTCCAAAACCATCCGCAGACTCCCACATAATAGCAGCGAGAATCTGAGGATGGAGAGGGGGGCAACAAGAAATTCCGAAAGGACGAACTTCGCCGGAGAACCACAGCTCCATTAAAATATACTACTATAACTTATAATATTAGACGCAATCTTAGGCAAACTAAATTATTTAAATCGCTACCGGCCTTAAGATTATTAATTTCTATAATAATCGTGGCAAGAAATAAAAAAATAAAAAAATTAGTAAAAAAAAGAAAAGAAAAAAAAAAAAAAAAATATATATATATACATATAATACTAAAAAATTAATAAATAAATTAAAAAAAAAAAAAAAAAAAAAAAAAAAAAAAAAAAAAAATTTTTAAATAAATAAATAAATACATAAATAGATAAATTTATATATATATTATAAATACACACATACATACACACATACATATACATACATATACATATATATATACATATACATATACATACGCATATACGTACATACATACATACACTTACACATAATTACACATATACATACACGTGCTCATACACACAAATACATACACATACATACACATATACAAAGTAAATAAATTAAAATAAATAAATAAATAAATAAATAAAAATAGATAAATAGATAAATAAATAAAAAAAATAATATATATATATATTTATACATACATATATATATAATAAAAAAAAAAAAAAAAAAAAAAAAAAATATTAAAAAAAAATAAAAAATAAAATAAAAATATATATATGCAAACATATATACATCCATACACTTATGTATACATGCATATATGAACATACGCATACACTTTATTAACAGATAGGATATTAAGTGCTGGTCATATCCAAGTACCAAAGTGTAATCAAAAAAAAAAATTATTACTAAAAAGCTTGTAAAAAAAAAAAAAAAAAAAAATAAAAAAAAAAAAAAATATATATATTTTCACACAAAAAAGTTATGGATGGCATAGACCTTAAAAACAAGATTTAGACTGGAAGTCCAAAAACCTGAAACCTTGGTATAGTGAATAGTGGGTTCACTGAAATAGGTTGTAATATATTACTGAAGAGTCAAATAGAAAACATTCTTTAACAGATATATATATGAAAAAAAAAACATATATATCAGTCCATTGAGTCTTCATTATTAGGGGAAGAGTTGTCAAAACGGCCTCGCTTATGTAGATGTTGACGCGAAGAGGTGGAAGAGTTATGTACTCCTGTTGCATTTTGCTGAGGTGATCCTGAGGCTGACCTTCTGCGTGGTAAATCTTTAGATGAATCCTGGTCCCTTAGGCCCAACTCAATCAAGGCTGACTGCAATTCCTCTGAAGAGCGACATATATATTTAGTTTCTAAATGTGTAAATCTGAGCGAAAAAGGAAAACCCCAATGATAAGTAATTTGATGACGTTGAAGTACTTGTAACTGGGGTTTAAGTGCACGTCTTTTTGCCACTGTAATAGGAGAAAGGTCTGCAAAAAGCTGATATACATGACCCTGAAAAGTGAGAGACTCCTTTCCTCTGGCTGCTGCAAGCAATTGTTCTTTAGTGCGATAATAATGCATTTTAGCAATTATGTCCCTAGGAGGGCCATTTATTCTACGTTGAGCTAAAGCTCTATGCACTCTATCCATTTCTAATCTCTCAATTGGAATACCAGGTTGTAGTTCTTGAAATAGTGCGGTAATAGTGGCTTGAACATCAAGGACATTCTCAGGGATACCTCTAATCCGCAAGTTAGCCCTACGATCCCTATTCTCCTGGTCCTCTAAACGTGATTGTAATACAGCATTTTCTTCTTTCAGGTTCATAAATTCTGATTCATGTTGCTGTGTTTGACTTTCCAAATCATCCATCCTTATTTCTAACTCAGCTGTTCTTTGCCCCAGGTCTCTAATTTCCCTTGTTAATTTATCTGTTATGTGGTCTGACGTCTGTTTCAGGGCTTTTTGTAATATTCGCTCAAATTTTTTAAATAAATCCGTTTGTAATGCTGTTTGTGTGTCTCCTATGTCTGTATCAGACTCTCCAGAAAAATCTATGGTGCTTGTATTGAGTTTCAGTGGCTTGGCAGTATGTGAGGTGCTGGGCTGTGAGGTAACTGCCGCCGCCATCTTGGATAACTGACGGGCCGGTGTTTCCTTAATGCTACCAGACTTAATTTTAGATTTGGTGCCTTTCAAAACCATTCTTATAGTACCTGAGTGCTTTACAGGTAAGTGCCAGGTGGTTTTGATGCTTTTCTGCGTCTCTGGGACCTGTAGTCCTCCGGCGAAAACGGCCCTGGAGCGGAGCTCTAAGCAGGCATATCTAACCTCTCAGGCATCCGCGCATGCGCCCCCGAAAGGTTCTCAAACTCAAGTGTAATTGTGAAACATGTAGCAAGAGGACAGAGGGCTTCTCAGTACAGAATGTAGAAGATCTGTTTCGATAATAGTGAGTCCTGCTATTGGCAGATGTCACCAGAGTATAATCTAATGTCAGAGGCAGGTCTACTATGTCTTCCAAGCTAAACACAAAAGATATCTTAATCACAGATCAAAGCAATTCCCCTGAGAGCTCCAGAGCCAATGAAACAAAGTATGGTAGATGTGATACTCTCTTCTACTTCATTCCTCTCCTATCTGATGAATCTGGAACTCATACAACTTTACAACACTTTATTCTCTGCACACACTGATCACAGTGCTTTACTAAAATATGCAGATTGTAATAAAAAAGGTGGCCCTTCCAAGTCATTAATGCTCCAAAAATAGAGTAGACAACAAAAGAGATTTCTTAAATGATTTCTGTCCTTCAGAACAAATGATAAAAAATGATTTTTTTTTTTACTTTGAAGATATAAGCTGAAACACCTTTTGAAAGAAAATCAGATTGTAAAGATGCAGTAATTCAATTAAATGCTTTATTTCATTGTGATAAAGAGCCAAAGCTGTATTAGAAAGTATAACAAATGGGAAATTTTAAAGGAATATCCCGCATTACCTCATTGTAAATGCTGCTGCCTATGCTGCAATATATAAAATCGTTGTTTTTGGATTTGGGTACACCCTAAAGCGTACTTCCTCTTTTGCAGGAACATTTGAGAAAACCATACTTTGTGTTTGTTATGTATTTACATTCATGCCTACATTTCTACCTATAGTTCTTACCTTTTAGATGTTTCTCTAGAGGTGTCATAGCTGACAACAAAGTGTTTTAAACAATATCAGAGTGAGGTTGCCCTAAGTCTGTCCTCATTGATATACGCTACAAGAAGTCTAGCCAGGGGCAGACAGGGTTAATTATGGCAAACAAAGCTGCCAAAACAAAGAGAACTATGTAAGATTTTTTTCTGTGCTGGAGGGTCCAGAACGGAGCATCTAAATAAAGGAAAGGAGCAGTTTTTTTAACATGCACTATGTGAATGGACACCTGTAACAAATATAAAGCAGGTGTTATCCCGATTTGGCTGCAAAAACGGAAATATACCGTATCTTAAGACAAGTGAAATTATTCCATATCATTCAAAGCAGTGTACAGTAACACACAGTAACCACTGGGATTGAATATTTTACTGATAATATTACCTGGTTGCAATGGGGTACTGTGCTTTGTGCATTATCACTGTTTACACTCCCTTACTGTGCTGTTTTCCCACATTTTCGCAGGATGCACACAGGGCAGCCTATTCACTTGAATGGGCTGCCCTATGTTCAACAAACATGCTCATGCACCTTTTCAGACATAGAGCTCTGTATTTTTTTTTTTTTTTCTTACTATGCGTTTGTTGTGCGTTTTGCTGCATGTAAACACTTGCATCTGCTGGCCTCATTTGCCATATCATTAAGAATAAATGGTACCACAAACGCGATCCACATTTTTTCATGGTTTATTTGGGATTTCCTGAAGAATGCAGATGTGAAAGCAGCTTAAACCCAATTAATAATAATAATAATAACAACGTAAGGCTGCATTTCAGATTTATACATGTGAAGCAATGGCCGCAAGTTTTACATGTAGTTAATAAATGGCAAGAAACTCTAAAGCTGCTTTTATATACATCCTGCGTCAGCTTTCATGCCCTTATCCTGTATGTATTCTTTTCCCTTATAAATTAATAGCACATTTAAAAGTCTATAGAGCCTAAGATTACTATTTATTCAGAATGCCCAAAACAACACAATTTGAGTTTTTTTTCAAACCAGTGACTGAGCGGCACTGTGTTGCAGTGTGCACACACAAGATAATCTTATGAAGGGGCGATGTTGGGCCCCTGAATCATGTTGAATAAATACTACACATAATCAATAAACTTCTTTCTGAATATAGTCTTATGTGGCACTTCAATCTCCGGACCAGAGTTTTGCCAGAACAGCATATAGGGGTTAATTTACTAAAGGCAAATAGACTGTGCACTTTGCAAGGTTCAGTGGCACTCAGCAAGTGTATTTGCTCCGGAGCGTAATAAATGAGCAGAAGCTCTGCTGACCTCTGTCATCCAATCGTGTGCAAGCAAAAATGCTTTTTTTTTTATTTTCCTGGCATGTGATTGGGTATTCTTTGCAAAGTGGACCTTTACCTAATTTACTAAATTCTGGAGCAACTGCACTTGCAAAGTGCAATTGCACTTTGCAAAGTGCACAGTCTATTTGCCTTTAGTAAATCAACCCCACAGTCTCTTAAAACGGAGGTTCAGTATACAGTGGGGAGAGAAAGTATTCAGACCCCCTTAAATTTTTCACTCTTTGTTATATTGCAGCCATTTGCTAAAATCATTTAAGTTAATTTTTTTTCCTCATTAATGTACACACAGCACCCCATATTGACAGAAAAACACAGAATTGTTGACATTTTTGCAGATTTATTAAAAAAGAAAAACTGAAATATCACATGGTCCTAAGTATTCAGACCCTTTGCTGTGACACTCATATATTTAACTCAGGTGCTGTCCATTTCTTCTGATCATCCTTGAGATGGTTCTACACCTTAATTTGAGTCCATCTGTGTTTTATTATACTGATTGGACTTGATTAGGAAAGCCACACACCTGTCTATATAAGACCTTACATCTCACAGTGCATGTCAGAGCAAATGAGAATCATGAGGTCAAAGGAACTGCCTGAAGAGCTCAGAGACAGAATTGTGGCAAGGCACAGATCTGGCCAAGGTTACTAAAAAATTTCTGCTGCACTTAAGGTTCCTAAGAGCACAGTGGCCTCCATAATTCTTAAATGGAAGACGTTTGGGACGACCAGAACCCTTCCTTGAGCTAGCCATCCAGCCAAACTGAGCTATAGGGGGAGAAGAGCCTTGGAGGTAGAGGTAGAGAAGAACCCAAAGATCACTGTGGCTGAGCTCCAGAGATGCAGTCAGGAGATGGGAGAAAGTTGTAGAAGGTCAACCATCACTGCAGCCCTCCACCAGTCGGGGCTTTATGGCAGAGTGGCCCGACGGAAGCCTCTCCTCAGTGTAAGACACATGAAAGCCCGCATGGAGTTTGCTAAAAAAACACCTGAAGGACTCCAAGATTGTGAGAAATAAGATTCTCTGGTCTGATGAGACCCAGATAGAACTTTTGGCCTTAATTCTAAGCGGTATGTGTGGAGAAAACCAGACACTGCTCATCACCTGTCCAATACAGTCCCGACAGTGAAGCATGGTGGTGGCAGAATCATGCTGTGGGGGTGTTTTTCAGCTGCAGGGACAGGACGACTGGTTGCAATCGAGGGAAAGATGAATGCAGCCAAGTACGGGGATATCCTGGACGAAAACCTTCTCCAGAGTGCTCAGGACCTCAGACTGGGCCGAAGGTTTACCTTCCAACAAGACAATAACCCTAAGAACACAGCTAAAATAACATAGGAGTGGCTTCACAACAACTCAGTGACTGTTCTTGAATGGCCCAGCCAGAGCCCTGATTTAAACCCAATTGAGCATCTCTGGAGAGACCTAAAAATGACTGTCCACCAATGTTTACCATCTAACCTGACAGAACTGGAGAGGATCTGCAAGGAGGAATGGCAGAGGATCCCCAAATCCAGGTGTGAAAAACTTGTTGCATCTTTCCCAAAAAGACTCATGGCTGTATTAGATGAAAAGGGTGCTTCTACTAAATACTGAGCAAAGGGTCTGAATACTTAGAACCATGTGATATTTCAGTAATAAATCTGCAAAAATGTCAACAATTCTGTGTTTTTCTGTCAATATGGGGTGCTATGTGTACATCAATGAGGAAAAAAATCAACTTAAATGATTTTAGCAAATGGCTGCAATATAACAAAGAGTGAAAAATTTAAGGGGGTCTGAATGCTTTCCGTCCCCACTGTATATTATGATGCTCCATAAACAAGTAAAAACCAATAGTAAGATACTAATGCTAGTCCAGAAAAGACAGCAGATGTGGCAAAATCAAGAGGTTTAAATACCTTAATTTAAAGTGGTTGTAAACCTCAGTCATGGAATCTGAGCAAAGCACATATATCTGCAGTGTATCTGCACCCCTTTCACACTAGGGTGCATTTCAGGCGTTTTAGCGCTAAAAATAGCACCTGAAAAACCACCTCTCATGCCTCCCCAGTGTGAAAGCCTGAGTGCTTTCACACTGGGGCAGTGCGCTTGCAGGACGGGAAAAAAAGTCCTGCAAGCAGCATCTTTGGGGTGGTGCAGGAGCGGTGTATACACCACTCCTGCACCACCCCTGCCATTGAAATCAATGGGCAGCGGCGCTTTTAACCCTTTCCTCGGCCGCTAGCGGGGGATAAAAGTGCCCTGCTAGCGGGCAAAAAGCGCCGCTATAACAGCGGTAAAGCGCCGCTAAATCTAGCGGCGCTTTACCACTAACGCCCCCTGCCCCAGTGTGAAAGTAGCCTTAGTGTCATTTCTCATCCTACAGTTCCATGCCCATGCAACTGGAGTGATTGTCCCCAATACGCCACAAATTACTCTGCTATCTACCTTACCATAAAAGCATTCAAAAAGGCCTTCTTAGGCAATGATTGACAGCAGCAAGAGCAGTTATACCACGTCATTGGAGAACGGTACATGCTCCACCTGATTGAGTGGGTCAGGAGATGGACCATATTGAGATAATGGAGACACTCCTGTCACATGAATTGGACACATAAAAATCAATGTTGTCAAATTTGGTTACCTTGGATGCTGTTCAGGGAATCCCCTGAAATGCGAAATATGTATATGGGTCTGTTGTAAGTTTGGAACTTGGTCCTGAGTTGAAGGATGAGCGAGTTTCCAATCCTGGTTACATTACTTATACTTTCATTTTTCTTTTCCTTTTTTCCCTTTTACTTCCCCCACTTTTTCTCCCCCCCCCCCTTTTTTGGTTGTGTTTATCTTGCCATGTCCTGTGTTTTGTGTTATGTGTCCATACCCTTGTGGGAGTTGAAGATAGGGAGTAGTAAACTATAGACTACAAGCCTGTTGGGTTGAGAGAGCTATGAAATGATTATTCGTTCCAGGGATCTAACAATCTGAGTAGATTGGTGAACCTCCTTATTTTTCCTTGCAATATATGCATTTTTATATTGGTAGACTTTCCCCAATACTATCCAAATTAGTTTATGCCATTTTTTGGGAAGGGTTTATGTAGGAAGTTCACACACAGCTATATGTAACATGTTTTATGCTATGTACATTATTATAATGCAATATGTTTTTCTCTGAACGTTGTGGTATATGGATAATATCCCTTTTCTGTATACAGACGGCCCCTAGTTACAAACATCTGACTTACAAACGACTCCTACTCACAAACGGAGGGAGACAACAGGAAGTGAGAGGAAATCTACCTCTAGGAAGGGAAATTCACTCCTGTAAGAGATATTATGGGAAAAAGGTGTCTCCACTATTATCACCAAGGCTTGCTTCCACAACAACTCAAAATTTTCAAAATCCAATTGTCATTGGGACAGAAAGTGAGGTGAAATCTTCTGAACAGGGGCACAGACAGCCAAACAAATGTTACAGGGGAGTTAACCCATCCCTATTCTATCCAAAAAGCTTAGAAATATTTTTTTTGGCTGGAGCTACACTTAAAAAATGTGCCTGTTCCAACTTACAGATTCAACTTAAGACCAAACCTACAGACCCTATTTTGTTTGTAACCCGGGGACCGCCTGTACATTTGTATGGAAATAATTTCAATAAATAAAATTAGATTGAACATAAGTTTTGTTTCTCTTTGGTGCTTTGTTCCACTGTTATCAGCATGAGTCACTTCTGAGAAGTTTTCCAGACAAATGAGATAAATCTGTGTCAGGAGGGAGAGCTCAGAACGCAGCTTGTCTATTCACAACGCAGTTTTTCTGCTGTGTGGAGGGGGGGTGTGTCCTTTCCTAAAATCAGCTCTCACACACTGTAACTGCAGCCTCTCTGCCCCCTCCTCGGTGCTGCTGACTGATGAAGAAATATTTTTAACTTGATCTGCACTTTTGAAAGGGTGTAGAGAAAATACTGCAGATATAGAAGTAAAACCTATGTAGGAAGATTTGTTTCATCTTTGTGTATTACTTGAGGCTGTTCACGTCACTGAGTATATGTGAGGGGTTACAACTACTTTAAGTTAAATGCAATTCATTGCAGCTAAAATACAGAGACCACACCACAGGAACACCAGAGAGTTTATTTACTGAAGCTTGTTCTGTTTAATTTACTTTTTTCTTTCTCAAATCCCTTTTAAATTTGTAAGGTATGTATGAATCTGATTGATGGCTCTAAGAAGGCTTTGGGTGGGGCCTGTCCAACTTCTGGTATGTGAGGAGTCTTTTCTCAGAGCTCCGGACCGCGCTGTGATCCTGCAATCATCCTGCTAAGCCCCAGGCTTGAAATATTGCTATCCATCTATCAGACCTGACTGGGGAATACGTCGGGCACATGACCATGGTGTAATACAACCCAAGTCTGGATGTAACGCCCGCGGAGAGGCTCGCTCGCTTTGCCCACAAGGTGAGCCAAGATGGCGCCCAGTCGGCAGCAGCACAACACAGCTCTCCAGCTCCTGATGGCCGCCTGTGGACCGAGGGGGAAACAGACTGGTTGAAATCATCAGACCCTCTAGCGAATCACCTGCCCTCTCCCTCACCGGAACCGGGGGGAGGGTGGCTCCAGTGCACAGGTAAGAGAGCCGACACTCATGCAGATAATGGACACCATTAAGAGCTGCCACGCATCACTATCCACGCAGATTGACACCATAAGCATGGACTTTGCTATACTGAAGGACAATGTGCACCAAATTAGACAAAGGGTCACCAATGCTGAACAACGTATTAGCGTGGTGGAGGATGATCTCAACCTACTGATGGTGCAGGTGCGGGATGTGACAGCGGACACATGCTGGCCCACTTCTTTTACTTAAGAGATAAGTAAAATGATTCTGCACAATGCCTGAATTGATGTATACCAATAATCGCATTACCATCTTTCCAGCTTTTTCTGGGGCTACGTGCAGGGTGGGGGAGATGGGTTTTGGGGTCCTCTGTTTTGGATCACAGTTCCTTAATTTTTTCATTGTTTTCATTTTTTTATGATTTTTTTCATTAAAAGGTTTTATGCACTTTATTCTGATGCCAACAGTTGCCTTACTGTATTCATACGTGTTTCCCAATACTGCCCCCGGATGGGGGAAATTAGTTATATGCTCTGTGTCAGCCTAGGAAGCTCTCTGCCATTCTTACACAAGAATTTGTATTATCCTCTAACTCTAAATCTTTATTATATCGACCACGCAGACTCTTAATCTTCTATCTTGGAATGTAAGAGGCCTCAATTCCAAGATTAAGTGGGCCTTAGTCTTTAAATACATACAAAAACGTAAACCAAATATTATATTCCTGCAGGAATCGCATTTGGTTGGCTCCAAAACATTAGCCCTTCATAGGGCATTTGTGGGCAGGGCATTCCACTCTACGTACTCAAATTATGCCAGAGGAGTATCTGTCCTGGTATCCAAATCTTTACTGTACACTACCAAGACAGTCAAATTAGACCCTTTTGTAGTCCTGGTCCTTGTCATTAATATTCAACTGTATACATTTGAGGCGGTATATATACAACCCCCGTTTACTGTGGGGGTATGGGAAATGTTGATGGCAGGGGTGCTCCAGGTGGCGGAGGGCCCTATTATTCTGGCAGGGGACCTGAATTCTGTGCTGTCGCTTGAAATAGATAGAAACAGGATGGCTACCAGAGGCAGCTTCCCATTGGAGACCTGTGTGAATCCATATAAGCTAGTAGAAGCATGGCGATAGAAAAACCCAGATACCAAAGCATACTCCAGTTATTCCTCCACATGTAATACCCTTTCTAGATTGGACATTGTTTTGTGTCCAGAGAGCTGTTGCCAAGGGTTGTAGGTATCCAATACCTTCCGCGGGCTATCTCGGACCACTCCCCTTTGCTTCTCACCACTGATATGGAGAAACCAAAGGGGTTTGTTTTATGGCGACTGAGACCCCTGTGGCTCAAGGAGGAGTGTTTCAAGAGGTCCACGGCTGCCTACATAAATAATTTTTGGCTGGAACAGAGGTGAAGTGCCGATAGGGGTTACCTGGAATGCATTCAAGGCCACACTTAAAGGCTCTATATCTGGAGTTATTAAACAGTTCCGCTCAGATAGGGAGTGGGAGGTCTGGGAATCGGAACAAATTGTCACGGAAGCTGAAGTGGAATACATTAAAAACCCTTATCCAGATACCCATAGAGGTTGGAGGGACGCTGTTCGCCAATTAGACTTAGTACTAGTGGAAAAAACAGAAAAAGGTGCTATATCAGTCGCAACGTATCTTTGAATTTGGAGACAAAAACAACAGATTACTAGCCTATCTAGCCCATTCACAACAAGCACCTGCTTCGTGGGTATTTATGATGCACAACAGAAAATTTGCACGTCACAGTCTGAAATCGCCAATGCTTTTGTTTCCTTTTATTCTGAGTTATATTCCTCCAGGGTAGATTATAAAGGGGAAGCAGTTTGTGAATACTTAGCCCTAATCCCTCTCTTGGAATTGTCCAGGGAGGAGGCGGCGGAGTTGGAGCTCCCAATTACAGCAGATGAAATTGTGTCAGCTGTACGTTCACTTAACCCGAATAAGACCCCAGGACCGGATGGCTTTCCGGTTGCATGGTATAGCACCTATATAGAAAGTCTGGCACCTAAATTACTTGATATTTATAAGGACACCTTTGATCAAGGTATACTTTCTGAATCTCTGAGAGAAGCACTCATTGTGTTGATTCCTTAGCCGCACAAGGACCATGACCTTTGCGAATCATACAGACCTATATCCCTAATTAATGTTTATGTAAAAATACTAGCTAAACTTCTGGCCAAGTGATTGAATAAAGTGATCGCTTCTGTTATTCATCCTGATCAGAGATTTTATACCTGCGAGGTCGACGGCCATAAACCTGCTTTGCCTCTTCACTATTGTTCAATCAGTAGGTCCCAATCCAGACACTGGAGCGGTAGTGCCATTGGACACCCATAACGCGTTCAATTCTTCTGAATGGCCATATTTAATAGCGGTCCTTGAGTGGCTCGGATTCGGTCCCAAATTCATAGCCTGGGTGCAATTACTGTATACTAAACTGATGCCTCGACTGAGGGTTAATAATATCATTACAGATACCTTTGAAATAGCTGGGGGCACTCGGCAGGGGTGCCCACTGCCACTCGCCGCCCCTGTTATTTGCCCTTGCTATAGAACCATTGGCGGCCCTCCTGAGAGCAGATAGGGCCATCGAGGGATGCAGGATCAATGCACTGGAGGAAAAAACATCCCTATATGCTGATGACATGCTTCTATATCTAGCAGAGGCAGAGGGATCCCTGATCGTTGCCCTAGATAGGATCTCCAGGTTTGGGAAGTATTCAGGATTCAAAGTGAACTGGAATAAGTCCATAGTTTTCCCCTTTAGCTTTGAGTATACTCCTACCCTGTTTCCCCAAAAATAAGACCTAGCGTGATTGTCGGTGATGGCTGCAATATAAGTCCTACCCCCCAAATAAGCCCTACCCTGTTTCCCCGAAAATAAGCCCTAGCCTGAAAATAAGACCTACAAGGACTTTAACTAGGGCTTATTTGGGGGGTAGGGCTTATATTGCAGCCTTCACTGACAATCACGCTAGGTCTTATTTTCAGGGAAACAGGGTAGGATCCCCCCAGATGTCCCACTGCAGGTGGTCTCTCGCTTTTGTTACTAGGGGGTTTAGATTCAGCTACCACTGAGCACCTACATACCTAATAATCTGTCTCTCTTGCTGTTGCACCTAAGGGAGAGTTTACAGACATGGAATAAGCTGCCTCTCAGCTTCCTGGGATGAATTAACATGTTTAAAATGATTTATCGCCTAAGATTTCTCTACCTGTTTTGGCATGCCCCAATTTATATCCCTAAGAAAATGTTCACAGAAATTAATGCTCTCTTCTTTTCTTTGGGGACCTAAACCAGCTTGAGTGTCCTTGGATACATTATTTTTACCGGTACGAGCGGGAGGCCTGGCATTACCAAACCTGCAATGTTACTATCTAGCGTCCCAGTTAATGCATGTCCATTGGTGGGGCTTTCAAAAAGTGGACATTGCCTCGGTGGCCACTCAGGTAGCCCATTTCCACTTATACGAGGCGATGATTAATGTATTATATGGGAATGGTCCATATCCTGATCAGGGAGCGGGCATATTTAAACTTTCCTATAGAATATTTCATATGTGTAACACTAGAGTAGGGGGCACCAGCCTAACCACCTCCCCAAACGCCCTTTTATGACACAACCCTCAGCTCAGCGAAATCTTCAAGATCCCAGATGGAGCATGTTGGGCAAACTATGGAGTCAAATATGCCCATCAACTGTTTAGGGACAGGACCTTTAGGTCTTTCACAGACTTAAAGACCGAATATAAGATACCAAATAAGTTCTTCTTCCGCTACCTTCAGCTGCGTCATGCAGCAACGGCGCAGTTTGGTAGGGAGGAGGATGTGCTTTCCCCATCCAGTATGCAAAAATGAATATCTAAAAAGGATCACTCAAAACTATTCTCAAAATATTATTTCACCCTGCTTACATCCTCTTCTCCTAGGATGGAGAGGGTAGCTGCACAATTGAAGGTCGATATACCATCCCTCAAACAAGAGTCCTGGTCTGAGGCCCTGGAATCATTACTGCCCTCGATGATCTCAGCTACAGACAAGACAAATTGTTACAGTTCAACTACTTACACAAAATATACTATACCCCGACATGTCTGCATAAAATGGGTAGGCAGGAATAGCCAGAATTCCCTAGTTGCAGGGAAGCAATGGGAGACTTCTTCCATATGGTGTGGCAGTGCCCCCTTGTGGAGAAATTTTGGAAGGCAATCTGAAATATCTGGAAGATACCCTGGCCCTTCCAAACATCTATTCTCCATCCAGGTGTCTTCTGTGAGACTCGGAGGAGGAAGAGATATCTAACTCGCAGAAAACTAGAGCTGCACGATTCTGGCCAAAATGAGAATCACAATTTTTTTGCTTAGAATAAAAAGATCACGATTCTCGTGATGTAAAATCTTTCACATTATACAAAAAAATGGGCTAACTTTATTGGTTAGTTTTTTTTTTTTTTAATTCATTAAAGTAATTTTTTCCAAAAATATGCATTTGAAAGACCACTGCGCAAATACAGTGTGACATAAAATATTGCAACAGCCACCATTTTATTCTCTAGGGTGTCTACTAAAAATATATATATAATGTTTGGGGGTTCTAAGTAATTTTCTAGCAAAAAAAATGATTTTAACTTGAAACCAACAAATATCAGTAAAAGGTTTGGTGTTTAAGTGGTTAAACTTTTTTCACTTACACACAAAGTCTATTCCATTGACAAATTGTTACAATGTTTATACTAAAGTTCAACTGATCAAGAATGTTTTGATTCTTCAGACTGCCCAGTTTTTCTCTTCCTTTCTTTTGATAGCTGTGGCTTCAGAAGAGCAGAGAGAATTCTTTGCATAGAAAGAATCTGGAAACACTTTAGTCAAGATCGCAATAACGATTCTTGACAATTAATCGTGCAGCTCTACAGAAAACCCTACTAATGCCAGCCATACACGGTTCGAATTCCAAAAGAATTTTCTTTCGAAAATCGTATCAAATGATTTTCGTACGAATTTCGCACTATTAGTGGGCTGCAACAATGGCCGATTTTCGTGCGGCAATCAAATTTGAGGAATCGGACATGTTGGAAATTTTTTGAAAAACAAACTATTTTCTAATCAATGATGAAAGTATTGTGCGAGAAATGTAATAAGAAAATAACATTTATGGAGAGAAAAGATTCACGAAAATTCTTTTCTGTAGCAACATGAGGTGAAACTGAAGGCTTGGTCGGTCAAATTTCTAAAATCAATGGTGGCATCATCAGATCACAAAAAAACGAACATTCTGATTTTGAAAAGAAAATTTGTTAGAGAATCAACCATGTATGGCCTGCTTAAGAATAGTCTTTTGCTATGCCAAGAAAGCATTATACCTTAGATGGAGGAACCCGATCCCTCCATCTCTTCAAAACCGGGAGACACTTAATAACAAAGCATTGCCAATGTACAAATAACCTACACTGCTAGAGGTTGCCCTAAGAAGTTTGAGAAAGTATGGGCAGGTTGGATAAAATATGTATCAGGAAACATAGAAGTGTGATAGCTGACGAATGGTTGTAGTAGGAATAAGATGGCTATGCACATGCTGCAGATTAGACTTTGCAGAAATAGACATAAGTTATGGTGATTTCTTGAAAGTATGGTGTGACACGAAAGAAACACAAAGCTTGGTTAATAATATTGCAGTAGGTTTACTTTATTGATAAAATGCAGTCGATGTATGACATGATGCACATATTCCGATCATATGCTAAGGAGTTATGACTGATTGTTGTTAATGTTATACTACATGTGAATATTACACTATGTAATGTAATTGTACACCATTTTTGAAAATCTGATTAATATTTACACTTTAAAAAAAAAAACGAAGGCTTTGGGTAATGTTTAGTTAGCTTTTCAGCATCACATGCAAGGATTCTTAGATCACTAAAATACCAACAAATGGGAGTGAAGTGCAGCAGGCATGGATAAAAAAAAAAAACATAACAACTGAGCAGGTGGGCTGGGCTTCCCCTATTTCAAGGTTTAAAGCTGGCCATACATGGTTTTATTTTTTTTTTTCGTACAGCCAGCAGGCTGAGCAGAAAAAAAACTGGATCAATTCCCCCATCCACATGTCATATTTCTCTGTGGCATGTGCCAAAAATCTACTGTAGTCATATGCAGATCAGAGAAGTAAAGTATTCACAAGCAGCTACTTGGTTTCCTATGGCTGCATTGACACTCCTGTGTGAGTAGTAATATTTTACTCAAAAAGCCGTATATTATCTAATATTTCAGTACTATAGAAGTAAACACATTTTGTGCTACTTTGAATGTTACTTTCAAAATCCTAAAACCAAATAAACTACAAAGAGTGATACTTGCCAAACTACATTGGCTCTGTGAAGTGATCTTATCCAGACTGCAACACAGAGAAGTAGACTAATTCAGAAACTTGATATTCAGTGCAAGTATACTCAGTCATTTATTTAGCAGTATACAAAAACAGAAAGGGTTTTTCCAGAATTACACCCAACAACAGTACACAACTTAGCTACTTTAGCACACAAACAATATCATCTTAAATGCTAGCCCTTTTCATGCTCTTTAAAGCAGAACTGCAGTCAAAAAGAGATAAAAATGAACAGTCCATTTAAAGATAAAATAACAAAACAAACTTTTGCAGAAATATTTAGCTTCCTTCCAGAAATTTCCCAAACAGTACTTTTTCTGCTGTTAGATGTCATCAATCTGATGGCCAGCATCATTCAACCCACTTCCTCCGAGCCCAGGTCGCCATTGACCCACTCCAGCCTGTAATTGAACAATCAAGTAGAAGCAGCACAACGATGAGCATAAATATGTCACTATTCCCACTCCTCCTATCAGCATACTACCTGTAAGCACTTGAACCAATTAGCTCCTTATGCTACTGCTTCTTTCTCTCACACTTCAGACCCTTTGTACAGGGGACAGCAAGAGATTGATGGCTGGTGGCGAAATTCAGGTATATTACTAATTACAGAACTACATTAAAGTGTCACTAAACCCACATCATTAAAAAATATCAATAAATGGTGTATTACTTGCTGTTCACACTTAGTCACGATGAGATTTGTTTTCTGTATTCTGCAAAAAACTTGGTTGATCCTGCTGCTCTCTATCTCCACCTTCTATCAATGTCCCCAATGCTACTAGGGATTTTGCAGCTGTGGTGGCACCTCTGCACATGCTCAGTTTTCAGTGAGTTTCTATGCTGAGCATTTCCTCCCTATTACATATGAGCAGCCCATCTGACTAAAGAGTCACAAATGTGGACATATACACAGTGCTAAATTACAGCCTACTCCCTCCCTCCTCTATGCCCACTAACCAGCTAAACACAATGGGGGCGGGATATTACATGAAGTCACCTCCCTCTTATTCTAAGACACAAGATGTAGGAGCGTGACACAGCCCATGACTGGCAAAAATCTGCCCACACCATGCCATTGTCAAATAATAATAAAGATTTGATTTCAAATATATATTTGTATGACAATTTAAAACAGTTTTTTGATATTATTTATTTTTACTCTGTATTCCAAATGCTGTTTTTTTGAACATGAGACCAGCAGCAGAGGAATATAAGCTCCTCCTGCTTATGTTTCCCTGCAGACAGGCTGGGAAAGAGCTGGGTCATGTGAAAGCTATATATCAATGAGGAAAATGGTACTTAGATTTTTTTTATTAAAATAATTACAGTGCCATCATCCACATACAGAAATAGAAGGGACAATGCAAATAAACAGTATGTGTTTAGTATAACTATTTGAATTGTGTTCAATTCAAATGAGAGTATGATAAATTCTATTGCCGGTTTTTTAAAGAGGAAGTAAACCCTGATGGTGTGCTGTGTAATTTGGCCCCTTCTATCACCTAAATAACCTGGCTGATCCTGCCTGGCTCTACCACCCCCCCCTGTAAACTGACCATGGTTTATCATGGCTGAGCCCTAAAACTTTGGTCTGTCTAAGTACCTCTGTCATCTGCAGCTCTCCTCTGTCCTCCTCCTCCCCCACTGCCTGTCTGCTCTGTGTCAGTGCCAACTCCCTCCCCTCCTGCTGCTATTATAACTACAATAAAAACATCCCATCCCCTCTGTAACATAATGTTATGTGCCCCTGTATCTGTGTTATATAAAAAAGCTGCCGATCTGTACCTATACCAGAGCGTCTCCCCGTGCTCATGTGACTCCTTGTCTCTCTCTCCTCTCTCCTCCCCTCCTCTTTGGCTGACATCAGGGGAAGTGCTCGCCCCCCCCCACTATAGCTGTCAGCCGGGCAGAGGAGAGAGCCGAGGAGTGAGCCCTCTGAGACGCTCTGATATAGGTACAGATAGGCAGCTTTTTTTATATAACACAGACACAGGGACACATAATGTTATGCTACAGAGGTGATGGGATGTTTTATTGTACTGGGTTAACAACCACTTTAAGTTATTTATTAAACAGCTGTAAACTTATCCATCAAGGTACTTCAAATCAGAAAAACTACTACAGCTCTGTTTCAATAAACAAACATGTTCTACTACTTATATTAATTGAAAACCGATTGTCAAACTATGAGACTTCTGAGTAAAATTATTAATAATCAAAATATGCTGATAAAAACATTATTTATTGCATACTGCATGCATGCATATGTTACTTTATTATAATATAGACATTATGATATAGGGTGATATCATTTAGAAGCTAAATAGACTGTAGTGCAAGCTTTTGAGGCACACTGGCCTCTTTTTTTATCAATGACAGTTGATAAAAGAGGAAATGCAAAACAGAAAGTGTTCAGTAAATACCCGGTAAAATAAAATTTACAGAGCAAATAAGAATTAAAGGTTAAACGCTCTGTATTCAGTCCATTAATGAAGTGACAAATAAATACAGAGGCTGTTAAGGGTACACACTTCAGTGTCTCTAGGTCTATTAGACACTCCAATAGCTTGAAGAATCTGGGCTATTCAAATAGAAGGCATTTTGTGTGAGAACAGAGAACTCAGGAAGCAATTAATTTGTCAAACAGGCTTTGGGAATCTCGCACCTGCAGGGTTCTTATAAATCCATACTACTGAAAATGTTACAGTGTTTCCTGTCCGATAATAGCCAGACTTAAGCATCATAGAACAACCTAATTCTGTATCAATGGGCACACCTATACATATATAAACAAATACCCTTGTTTTCTTTTTTTTTAATCCAAAATAAAAAACAAAAATTCAACCTTTTTTCACCTGCAAATCAGCATATAGAAACCATCAGTCCATACCCCTAAAGCAGCTTAATGCGCCTATAACAGGTGTACAGACACACAAAAATGGAGGAAACTCAGATCAGTTCAAGAAGTCAGCGGATTGCCAAGGAATGAACTGTGGACAATCAGCTGTTTTGGGACTTTCTATTTTAACATAGAGTCAGGCTGTCTGAACGCAGATAATTATTCAATATAATAAATCCCAAAAACATATTAATCCAGAGGCTTAAAAACTTTAGCTAGTGAAAATAATCTTGATGATAAAGGATTCCCTTGAAAAGAATACTGCTCCATCCAATAACTTCAGTTTGTTGACTTCCAATAACTTGTATTTTGTACTGTTTACGACAGGCTTTATATTGTTTACAACAGCTTAATTTCATTGCTCTGTAATATAACACAGCTCTATTGCTATCCCTGATAAATATGATGGCAAACAAGATTTGTGTATGTCCTTGGAGAAAAACAGTTTTGTAGGTAGATCAAAAACTCTATGATGTATAGTCTGGAAATCTACAGGATTGATGGTGAAACTAGATGTTTTTTTTTAATTCTTTTAACTTATACCTCGAAGGCTAAGCCTTTAAGGTGGAATATCTCTTTGGCTGCAGAAATGTAAACCTCACACTATTAATACAAAACATTTTGGACAATTTCTCAATGCTGTAGATTTATAATGTTTCTTATAAAAATGCTAACATAAAAGCTTGACTGTTAATATGGAAGTTTTTGGAATACTCATCTGTTACATAGTTCATAGACATTGAATTCATCCAAACATTTTTTCCATCTGTTTTAGAGTGGGGGGAAAGAGTAGGAACATAAGTCAGGTTTCTTATGTGGTCTAGGTTACAGCTGGAAAGTTTTCCCCTAACCTCCAGAGAAAAGGCATGACAAGAAGTAAGAGGAAATCTCCTCAAATTGAGGGAAAATCTCTGGAGATACAGTACTATTGGAATGCTAAACAAATAGCATTTTGAAAAAAGTGCTTTACAACCAGCGATTTGTATTGAAATGCACCTCCAGGCAAATGGCTAAAAACATGGTTGCGAAGCATGTTTACTATTTTACTGAGACTTTGTAATGTCACTCGGCCATTCTTGCAATACACATACCTCTGCTAGTCAGGAAGATCATTCTGCTACATCTGGGTTTAGCATTACTGCTACTTGCGTCAGCCCATGCTCACTGGACAGAGATGATGATGTTGATTCACTGTCCAACCAGAAGGCTGGGGGCAGAGAAGTGACATTAGAAGCATTGCTAAACCAGGAACATAAATTGCTTAAATAATATGTCAACCCAACATTTAATAATCCTGAGATGTGTCTGATGTACCATGTACTTGTATGAAAAAGTATCCTGTTCTTTTTGCATTGCTTCCTTTGTGTGAAATCCCTCTGCTTTTCTATGAAAAACTGATCACACTAGGCATGACAGCATAGTGTGGTTAGTTTTTTGGTTGTGCTGGGAGCAAATCCAATGATCAGGCTTGTGCCGAAAGGCCCCCACTGCACAGCCATTCACTGAGAAGGTTAGCGTTCTGCTGTTTCTCCTCCTTGCGCTCCTTATGCAGCTGAGAACAGAGGGAATGTGATCACTTATTAAAAAGGGAAATAAGGTATTTATAATGTTTTTATATGTATGCATAAATGTTTTACTTTTCATTTCGATTTTAAACCAAATGGGTTGTTTTACAAAGTGAGGGTTTGCATATATTTTATTAAGGAAATATATCTGTCACTTGTTTAGATGTGCAATGTGGACAGTGTCAGGAAAATAAAATATTGGCTATACACAATTAAAAATCCTATTTAAGATAAACCTGTAAACACATATGTGGTTCAACTTTGTATTTAGCTGTTTGCCTGGAGTTTACTTTCTGAAACTATGTTCATGATAGGATGGACAAAAAAAAATAATACTGTTAAAAGCAAAAAAAATCATGAAGATAAAGCTTCTCCTGACTTCCTGCTTTGGGTGGCTCATTCTGACCAGCACAGTAGGTAGCCTAGTGCAGGAAAGGTATTTAAGCCCTTCTCTTACACTTGCTTCCTAAACTTAGGCATACGATTATTTGCATTGCTTTACGCTGCATTTTAGCACAGGTTAGCTTTAAAACCCAGTAGATTCTGACTCTTATCGTCAAAGCACATTATGCCAGTGGCATAGACTTTCTAGTAAAGTGAGGTAAGTAACCAAAGAAAGTAGTCACAGATGGGCAATTAGTAGTGTAATAAACTATTAAAGATTGCTGACATACATTTATCTCTTTATAAAATGCTGACTTATGCATTTACTAGCTTTAAGCAATTTTGTTCACTCTGCAAGAGCCTCAGATTGTATTAGCTGGCTGCCTCTTATTATTAGATATGCACGTACCTTTTGCAGCTTCATTTAAAATTACTGTAAATACTGCATGGAAACATCTAAACAGCCTTACGGGGTTTGTAATCATTCAGATGAAGGAGAAGGTCTCCCTGAGACCAAAGCCAGGTTGTCATTGATTAGAACAAACGGCGCTACATATCAAGGCTAAATGCTTTAAACTGAGCCTCAAAGTTATAATACTGAAGGACCTTTTCACAAGTCACTTTACTGCTATTAGACGATTCCACATTTACATCGTTTTCCCCATCCAGGTCTCAGCTTCTTTATCTGTATTCTTTCAAATCCTGAAATTGCTTGGATAAGAGTGAGGTATTTTTTTTTTCTTTTGCATTTCTAAGAGCAGTCTGAACTTTCAGTGGAATTGAAGAGGCTTTGTGTCAAGTACAGCTAAATCCAGCCTTTCCTTATCAAACCACTGCGAGAAAATTACTGTGAGGATGATAAGGCTGTGAGATATAATAAAAAGTGACTCTACTCAATTTACACTGCAATATTGGTATGACTGAATATTTCTCATTCAGGTGACTGATAAAATCGCTAAACTGTATTGCAGATAAATAGAGGAGGCTTCTGTCAAGAATAAACACCATTAATCATGAAGTCTCAGCCACAGAGTGGATGTGCTTAGTATCACTATACAGCTTCAGGAAAACACTGCATGTAACCTGCATTTTCCTTCCCCCATCTCTTTGCTTAACCTCAACACCTCAGATTATTTTTTTAGGCCTTCAAGAAGATCTGAATGGCTGGACTGCAGACAGATAACCTCCTAATGGCTTATCTGAACCAACTAGAGAGAGGCCCAAAGCATCAGCAATAATATGTATGTCATTGTATAAGGCAACAAAATCAAGTAGGTGGTCAGAAAAAAAAAACGGATCAACATGAATGATAGATGACTCTATTTGTACAAATTCATATATTTAGCCACTCAGATGTAGAAGATAGCCCATATTACATAAAATATCTCACTGAAAATGAATTGGTGCGCTGTTGTCTAGCATAAAAATGGTGCATTTAAAGAGTCCCTTTATTTTTCCAAGGCAAAGTTACATGGTCACTTAACATACCTCTGTTCCTAGCATCATATAATCATATTTTTTACTTCCCCACCATTCTGTTTAGACATGTGGAGTAAAGAGGACTACTGACGCATCCAAGTATGGGGTATCAGGTAATTTACTTCACTAGCGAGTGAAACAGGAATCAAATCCATTATATTCATGTAATCTCCCATAAATTGTCTAAGGCTCCATTCACACTAGCGCGTTTTTTGATGCATTTTGCAGAAATGCATGGGAATTTTTTAACATGGGTTCCTATGTAACATGTTCACATCAATGCCTTTTTGTATCTCTGCATTTTTGGAAAGGGTCAGGGACTTTTTTTCATGCAAAATGCAGCGTTTTGCATGTAATAGAATTCAATGGACAAGCATCCAAAACGCAAGTGCAGCGTTTTTGCAGTGTTTTTACAGCGTTTTTGATGCGTTTTTGCCGTTTTTTTTTTTATAAATTTTTTGACTGTATACAGTCAAAAAAAACTGTAAAAAAAAACGGAAAACGCGGCAAAAACGCTGTTAAAATGCTACAAAAACGCTGCTCAAAAACGTGGCAAGCATAAAAAAAAAAACTCCAAAAACGCTCAAAAGCAACTTGCATAGGTGTGAATCGAGCCTTAGGCCCCTTTCACACAATCAGACCGATCAGGTCCGCCTGTTCATTTTTTAGGTGGACCCAATTGGTCCACCCATTGTCCTCTATGGGGAGGCGGGTGTCAGCGGACCGCTCAGACGGATCCGCCCCGTGTGAAAGGGGTCTTATACAGGGCTTTCCTTCTTCTCTCTGGACTGCTTAACTAATTAGGTGGCATTAATTTGCACATTTGCATCCATCTTTGGCACCTTTGTTTTACAACACCTAGATCCCTATGATTTGTGATACTATTGTTTCTAAAATAATTCTTAATCTGAATCTCCAAAAAGGCCAATTCGTTCACTCTCTCACTGCAGCTGTGTCCATGCACGCTAGCACATAAAGAGAATGCACAATGTGGAAACCTGACAAAAAGCTATGATTAATCTGACCCTAAGGCTCCATTCACACTAGCGCGTTTTTTGATGCATTTTGCATTTTGCAGAAATGCACGGGAATTTTTTAACATGGGTTCCTATGGAACATGTTCACATCAATGCCTTTTTGTTTCTCTGCATTTTTGGAAAGGGTCAGGGACTTTTTTTCATGCAAAATGCAGCGTTTTGCATGTAATAGAATTCAATGGACAAGCATCAAAAACGCAAGTGCACCGTTTTTGCAGCGTTTTTGATGCGTTTTTGGTGCGTTTTTGATGCGTTTTTGTCGGTTTTTATTTTTTTTTTATTTTTTTTTAAGACTGTAAAAAAAAACTGTAAAAAAAAAAAAAAACGCAAAACGCAAATCGCAGCAAAATCGCGGCAAAAACGCTGCTCAAAAACGTGGCAAGCATGAAAAAAAAACCTCCAAAAACGCTCAAAAGCAACATGCATAGGTGTGAATCGAGCCTTAGTGCTAGTTCACACCAGATCCAGTTCCGTGCGCTTTTTTTCTGCACTAAAAATGTATGCAGTGGTTTCCATGTATTTCAATGGCTCTAGTTCACACCAGTGCAGTCAGTTTCTAGTCAGTTTATGGTGCAGAAAAAAAAGGAGAGCGTGCTGCATTTTTTCTGCACAGAACTGTACTGAAACCTAGCAAATTGTATCAAAAATAAACTGGAACTGCGTGTGGTGTGAACTGAAAGCAAAAACTGATCCGGAACATATGAGTGCATTTTTGTAGTGTGAACTGGCCCTAAAAATGCATGCACAGTGTTTTCCATGTATTCCAATGGCTCTAGTTCACACCAGTGGAGTCAGTTCCAGTCCGTTTCCGGTGCAGAAGCTGACCGGAAACAGACTGGAACTGACTGCATTGGTGTGAACTAGCATTTGGGATAAATGGAAAACACTGTGCATGCATTTTTAGTGCAGAAAAGAAGCGCACGGAACTGCATCTGGTGTGAACTGGCCCTAAAGGTTTATATAAAACCCAGACTGAAAATTAACGAAGTGGATATTCTATCTTCAGCACAATAATTTTATTTGTCTGGATAGCATTATTAGTTCACCAACTTATGCCCCGTACACACGGTCGGACATTGATCGGACATTCCGACAACAAAATCCTAGAATTTTTTCCGACGGATGTTGGCTCAAACTTGTTTTGCGTACACACGGTCGCACAAAATTGTCGGAATTTCCGATCGCCAAGAACACGGTGACGTCAACCACGTACAACGAGACTAGAAAGGCCAGTTCAGAACCAAGCGCGGCACCCTTTGGGCTCCTTTTGCTAATCTCGTGTTAGTAAAAGTTTGGTGAGAGACGATTCACGCTTTTTCAGACTCGTGGCTTTCAGATCGTTTTCTGCGGTTCAGTTTGTGCTTGTGGGTTTGTATCTGCTCTTCAGTGCGTGCAAGCAAGCTACGCGTGACTTGTCATTGTGTTCTTGTTCCTTCGTTACTGTTTTTCAGGTCGCTCTTCACAGGCCTTGCTGTTCTTCAGTGCGTTCTGTTACTTCGTTCTGAGCAGCCGACCATTTTCTAGCATGTTGCGTATACGTACTCCTCGAAGAGTTCGTGCTGTGCGGGGGCTTGGTGTTGGGGTCCTGACGTTGACACAAGTCCAGTCCATGAACAGGGTGGGGAGGAGTTCATGGACCAAGAATTGGTTGCTTCAGCGTGACCAGTTCTCTCATATGCCTTTGCTCCGTGAGATCCATGAGAATAATCCTGATGATTTCAGGAACTTTCTCATGATGACGGACCGCGTATTTCACCGTTTGTTGGCTTCGCTGACCCCCTATATTAGCAGGCAGGATACCTGCATGAGGCAAGCCATCACTCCGGAGCAGAGGCTCGTCGCTACCCTGCGGTACTTGGTGACGGGGAGAAGCCTGCAGGACTTGAAGTTCTCGACAGGCATCTCCCCCCAGGCTCTGGGTATCATTATCCCAGAGACCTGTTCTGCCATCATCCAGGTCCTGCAGAAGGAGTATATGAAGGTAAGATTTTTATCCTTTAATATCACATCTTATTGTATTGAATGTTTGCTAATATATTGTATTTCTTTCCTCATTCCCTAATTACCATGATTGTAATATGCTGTGGATGTCCCCCTTGTCCTCATGCATGCTGGAATTTAAATTTTTTTTTTTTTTAGTCCTTCATACATATTTGCCTTCACTTTCCTCCTCAGCATGCTCTCCTGGCCATATATTCACCTCATGTAGTCACTTAACAATGTATTTGATCAGCTCCATAGTAGTGCTTTACCCCAAACAACCCCTAAAAAGTTTAGAAATGTGATTTGTGCTTTAAATTCAGGCAGAGTGCCAGAGGCTTTTTTTTTTGTAGTGTCCCCAAATCATTTTTATTAACCCTACCTCCCCCCAACTGCTACGTCAGCTGATCCCAATTCTCTATCTATCCTCAATCATCTATCTGCTGACTTTGCCAAACCCATACACACTATACCCACCTCTTTTGTGGTCAGATTTATGGATGAATTCCCCAAAGCATGTAGTGCAAGGGCCTGCCTGTATACTTTCAAATGGTACTGTTTAAAGTTTTTGTATTATATTATTATCTTGATAGGTAATAGCAGAATGTCCAAATGTGCTCATATGTGTACAGTGTGTATTTATATCTTTGTATTATGGCACTTCTTACCTGTCCAGTGGTCTGCCAATAGTGTAACTAAGGAGGGGCTGTTCCAAGTAATACCCATTATTGAGGCATTCATCTCTCAATGAAGTGGAGAGGGTTAACTGTCCAAGATTTCCCCACCCCCCATAATGTTAGAAATGGCCCATGAGAGGGGGGGGATATGATAGGTGTACCTTATACTTTGGTGTTGTGAAATTCCCCTTAATAAATGTTATCTGGATGTTGGCCAAGAATGTTTGTGTCTAATCTGCTTTCCATGTTTATGTGCAAAAATACTAATTTATTTTTGTTTTCCTCAACAGTTTCCTTCTACGCCACAGGAATGGCAGACTGTGGCCTCCCACTTTGCCCAGCGGTGGGACTTTCCTAACTGCAGAGGGGCAATTGATGGGAAACATGTACACATCGTCCCACCCCCCAACTCGGGGTCGTACTATTATAATTACAAGGGGTTTAATAGTATAGTGATGTAGGCGGTGGTGTCGGCTAATTAGGAGTTCCTGTATGTGGACGTGGGGAAGAATGGCCGGATGTCCGATGGTGGAGTGATCGCCCAGACGGAGTTTTACAGGCGTCTCCAGAATGGCAGCTTGGACTTGCCACCTCCAGAAGAGAATGTGGAAGGACTCCCATTCGTCTTTGTTGCGGATGAAGAATTTGCGCTGGGGGACCATCTTATGCGGCCATTCCCGATGAGGACCCTCACCCCGGAACAGAGGGTTTTTAATTACCGACTGGCCAGAGTCAGAAGAGTGGTGGAGAACACATTTGGAATCATGGCCAGCCGGTTCCGCCTATTTCTTACACCCATCCATATGGCGGAGTATAAACTGAATCATATAATCCTGGCGTGCTGTGTTCTACATAACTTTTTACGGCAACATTCTGCCAACTATGCTGGCTCAGTTGGGCCTGAGGCCGGAATTATAAATGAAACAACCCTGACGGCGCTTGAAAGTGGCCGTCCTGGCTTGCCCTCCCTGAGTGCCCGTGATGTCCGGTTAAGATACCTTGAGTTCTTTGCGGGTAGGGGGGCCATCAATATGCCAGACAATTTGTGAAACCTTGATCCAATAAAAAAAAAATTTTGCAAATCTTTGGTGACATTTACTGCTTGTGTTTGTTGTAGCTGACCCTGACCGAAATGTGGTGAGTCCAGAAAATGGCGTGATTGTGTAACCTTACAAAGCACTGTTGGGTGTTATTTACTAAAGGCAAAGACACTTTTCACTACAAGTGCACCTGAAACTGCACTGAAACTCCACTGGTAGTGCAAAGAGGATTTGCCCTTAGGAAATAACCCCCATTGTCACAGAAAACAGCAATTACATCACCACAAAAGTGTTGTAGCGTTCAGACAATAATCAACACATTCTTGATTAACAATCTTTTTAATACCTGCACAATCACATGTGCATTTAGAAAAGGTTTTTAAAACAAACCAACATGTTTGTTGTATAACAATTTTTGGGGTGGCATTATCACAAATAGAAATGTTCATTAAAGATAAAACAGGCATGTGTAAAACCAACAAGAAAGACACAAATCTTTGAACTTACAAAGTTCAAATTTGGTAGAACTTGAAGGCAATATCAGATATGAGTATTTAGGAACTGTGTTTGATATTGCGTTCAGATGGGGTGAAGTCACCCCAGGAAAAGCCAAATTTGGAAGATGCACACAAATTTCCGAATGTCAACATGTGCGACCTGCCATCACGGGGGATCAAGGGTTGTGTTTTGGGGGAGAAATCCCTTCCTCTCAGCTACTTTATTATTGAGGAAGGGGTTGCACCCCCAAAATGCGTCCATTGATCTCCCGTGATGGCAGATAGCACATGTTGGCACACTGTGTGCATCCTCCAAATTTGGCTTTTCTAAAAATCCCTAAAACATTTAGAACATTGTAGCACACAAAAACAGAAAGGGATTTGGAGGGGTTTTAAACTCTACCCAAAACATCAATGATGTTCTTATTTTTTTGAATAACATCATTGATGTTTTTATTGAGGTTTTCCAATGCTAAATTACACCCCATGATCTCCCTGATCAGGATCTGTGCACTTTCCGAGGTGAAAGGATCTGGATCCACAACATCACGATCACCTAAAAAGAGAGAAACCAAACAAAAACAGGTATAAAAAATATGCCGGCATCCATCTCTTACCTGAGCGTGTGGTCGCAGACACTCACCTGTTGCGGTGACTAGTTCCACCACGTCTTCTTCCTCCTGCTCCTCTTGTGTTGAGGGGATTTCCCCTTCTTTTAGAGGGGGGGGGGCTCTGGTCTCCTCGGATGAGGGGTGTCCTCCGAGTCTTTTCTCCCCTTTGTAAAAAAAAACTATACTATATACTAAACACACAGATATTTGATGGCAGAACTATAAATAGGAAACATTGCTTGGAAGTGGGGTACAATTGTCTGTTTTGGCAGAGTTCCAAGATGTAGAATTTTCAGTGTCATTTGTCAAGCTTCAATACTTTACCTGTTAGGTACAAGCTTCACAGATGGAGATCCCCCCTATAGTATACACTGGAGCACCTGTGTGGCCCCCCTAAAAAATGGTGTTCTGGTGTCCCACACTAGTGCTCCAGTGTCCAAATGTGAAAACAGCTGCTCAGTGTCCTCTCCTTACACAGAATCTAGTTGGCATTTCATTCTAGAAACAAAGCCATCTACAGAACCAAATTAGTTTCATACAAGTAGGGCGTCAAAAATGTGGCCAAATGCATATGGCCAAAACAATGGTGTTTTATTGGTTGAAAGAAAAATGTTTGATACGAACGAATAATGTGCCCATGAACATGAAAGTTGCCATTTTAAAATGTACACTTTTAAGAAAAGCACATTGAGGAGCACGAACGTAATAAAGCCAAAAAGAATAGGAACACAGCACAACTACTTACTTTTTTGCAGCACTCTCCGGATCTTTCTGTACTGCTCATGTTCTCGTAATTTGAGGTCCGACCACCGCTTCCTGACCTGATCTTTCGATCGTCGTACCTCGAAATTCCGGTGCAGACTCTTGACCACTTTCGCCATGATCTTGACCTTTCTGACATTGGGGTTGGGGTAAGGTCCATACTTTCCATCATAGTTGGCCTTCTTCAGGATGTCCACCATCTCCCCAAAGGACATATTTGAGGCCTTAAATCGTCTCCTTCTGGATCGGGACGTCTCCGGATCCGGGCTTTCCTCCTCCTCCTCCTCGTTGCTGTAATTAGCACGCACCTGTTGTGTCTCCGCCATGTGCTCTTCCCCCACTGTGCCGAAGGAAAAGGGGCGGGGAATAGACTAGAAAGAACATCAGGGGCGGGCTGAGTTACACGCATGCGCAGTGTGTATAAAGCGTAACACACGTGCGTATTACGTACGATCTGTGAGCGGAGGAAGGAGCATTGGAGGCGCTGATCGTGATAACGAAGGTAAGATCTAAACTTGGGCAAATACTGCTTCGAAATTGAAGCCTATATTGTAACAAGATTAGGAGAGTTTGGCCTGACCTTAGGGTTTGTCTTGTGTTGTGTCTTGCAGAGAAAATGGATGGCTTCAACGACCACAAATTCCTCCCCCTGTCCATAGACAAGTATAGGGAGCTGCCCTGTCTGTGGCAGGTGAGACATCCCCATTACAACAATAAACAAAAGAGGCAGGCAGCGCTGGAGAAACTGCTGGAGTTGGTGAAGTGGTCCCCACAGCAAATATCCCTTATTTAAAAACCAAAATTGGTGGCCTGAGGAGCACTTATCTTAGGGAGCGCAAGAAGGTCACGGATTCCCAGAGGTCCGGAGGTCCCCAGGCTCTGGTACTATGAGAGACTGCGATTTCTGTCAGACCACACTGAAGTCAGGGAATCCCTCTCCACTCTTCCTTCCACTCTTCCTTCCACCCCAGCTGAGGCTTCCAGCCAGGAAGAAGTGGAGGAGCCCAGCTGGAGTCAGGTATAGCATTCCTCTACAGATTTCTGGTCAATAAAGAAATGATGTTTACTAGATGTTATTATTGATCACTAATTGCTGATTGCAAAAAGTGTTTTACATATCAATAGACAGTATTGGGCACCCAAAATTGGGACAAGAATAAAAAATGCCGGGCTCAGAAGGATAGTCTGTTATATTTGTTAACATTCAATTTGCAACAGTCAGGAGGTGAAAATTGTGTGTGATTGATGAAACAAATACTAAAATAATGTCCCTTTTTCATACACAGGAAGACCTCAGCCAGGAGGAGGCTGTGGAATGTGGCAGCCAGGAGAAGGCGGGGCTAAGTTGCAGCCAGGAGGAGGCGGGGCTAAGTGTCAGCCAGGAGAAGCCTGGGACAAGTCTAAGCCTGACCGAATCGCAGGTTCCTCCCCTCCGCCTTCCATACAAAAGAGCGAGGAAGGCGACTCACATGCAGGATTCTGCACTCAGGCTAATTCAGGAGGCTTCTGCGTCCCTCCGAGCCTTACCCACTCCTGAAGAGGCCTTTGCCTGCATGGCTGCCACAAAACTGTAGGGCATGCAGGAGGGTCAACGCAAAATATGTGAGGACCTTCTGTATAAAGTCCTAAGTAAGGGGGTGAGTGGGGAACTAATACCCAATACCCACCTGAGTGAGTTGGCCCCTCCTGATCCTGCTGCCACAACTCCACCACCAGAGCCACAGCGTGGAAGGAAGCGTGGAAGGAAGACCAGAGAGTGATGGCCCTGGGTTCAGTCTGGTCTGGCAAAAGATGCAGTCTCTTGTATGACCACAGCCTGGGGACACATATGTCATCTGCTGCTTTCCGGATCTCTGGGACTTCTGGACCAGACTGCACTCTCTTTTAGATAAGGACTCCTCAGGCCACCAATTTTGCTTGAAAATTGTTGATGTGTGCCCTGGGGGTCCAAGGCTTCACCCATTTCTGCTGTTTCTCCAGCGTTGCCTCCCTCTTTGTTTAGTTGTGAGCCCTTAATAAATGATTTTTATTTCTATTATACTCTCCTATGTGTGTTTTCATTCAAAAAGGACAGTTTGTTGGTGACGATTCAGGTACATTTCTCAAGTACAATGTGAATTTAACAAGAGACAACAACACCAAACAATCTCCTACAGATTAAATATAACAACATATCAATGGTGTTGTGGTAACTTGACACACAAAACACACACAAAAATGTTCTGGAGTAAAACTAAAAATACAAGAAAACAAAGATCAGCCTTGGAAAAAATACAAACCAAAAAAAAAAAAATTCTGCCTTAAAACAAAAAAACAAAACAAAATACAACACCAAAAAAATGTTGTCATATGTGACAAATCAAAATATATTGAGGGAATCCCGATAAATAGTAAATAAATAAGTTTGTGAGAAGTCTGTGTGAATATGAGCAGCAAAACTACTTCATTCTTCTCACATTATAAAGAAGAAGAGAGTGCGCTGTATTAAACCATTTTGAACATTGCAGCGTGACGAAAGTGCTGTATCCATTGCGAACGCTAAGTTTACCAGACCGAGCTGTTCCGTCTCGGAATTTCTTCTGAGCATGCGTGGCACTTTGTGCGTTGAACAGGCCACACACGGTCGGAATTGACGCCATCGGATTTTGTTGTCGGAAAATTTTATAGCCTGCTCTCAAACTTTGTGTGTCGGAAAATCCAATGGAAAATGTCCGATGGAGCGCACACAAGGTCGGAATTTCCGACACCACGCTCCGATCGGACATTTTCCATCGGAAAATCTGACCGTGTGTACGGGGCATAATAGTATTTCTTGCCTCAAGTTACTCCAAAGTTTTAAAAACTTGGAGCACCGCTCAAAGGACTACAAAGCCTCCCCCTGCTGTCCAAAGCACAAAACGGGTGTTGGCATTTAAACAAGCTCATTCAGGCTAGCAGAAGCAATCAGCAGACAGAAGGCGGAAACGCTACACACCAGAATCTAGCCACTATACAGACAGATACAGCTTCAGCCTAAGCTCCTTCTGACTACACTCCTCTGACATGTTTTGGCCCACCCATGATTAAGCCCCATAGGTGGGACTAAAAATGTCTGCACAACGTAGTCAGGAAGAGCTTAGATTGAAGCCGAATCTTCACCTTTCTGCATAGTGCCTGGGCTCCAGGATGCAGCATTTCCACCCTCTGACAAAGTTTTTAAAATGTCAGCCACTGAAAGACAAAAACAGAATAGAAGACAAGGTTAACCGCTTTCGGACCAGCCGCCGCAGTTTTACTGCGGAAGGCTGGCTCCCCTGGGTGAAATCACGTTACTGTACGTGTTCCAAAAAATTCCCCCGTTCTGGCTTGTGTCATGACAGAGATCACTGCTCTCTGTCATCGAGAGCAGTGATCGCTGTCATGTGAGTAGTAGCCCATCCCCCCCAGTTAGAATCACTCCCTAGGACACACTTAACCCCTTCATTGCCCCTAGTGGTTAACCCCTTCCCTGCCAGTGTGATTTACACAGTAATCAGTGCATTTTTATAGCACTGATCGCTGTATAAATGACAATGGTCCCAAAATAGTGTCAAAAGTGTCCGATTTGTCCGCCATAATGTCGCAGTCCCGATAAAAATTGCAGATCACTGCCATTACTAATATGAAAAAATGAATTAAAAAAATGACATAAAACTAACAATATACTCAATGTACTCTTATTGCAATTTTTTTTACCAAAAATATGTAGAAGAATACATATCGGCCTAAACTGAGGAAAACATTTTTTTATATATATATATTTTTGGGGGATATTTATTATAGGAAAAAGTAAAAAAGTATTGCGTTTTTTTCAAAATTGACTCTCTTTTTTTTATAGCGCAAAAAATAAAAACCACAGAGGTGATCAAATACCACCAAAAGAAAGCTCTATTTGTGGGGAAAAAAAGACGTCAATTTTGTTTTGGTGCAACGTCGCACGACCGCGCAATTGTCAGTTAAAGCGACGCAGTGCCGAATCGCAAAAAGTGCTCTGGTCAGGAAGGGGGTAAAATCTTCTGGGGCTGAAGCGGTTAAAATGTTCACATTTGGAAGGCCCTGGCCTGGACTGGCATCATGGCAAGTCTTGCAATTTTTAAACCTAAGCTTTACCCTACTCTGTATAAAGAAAACAGCAAATCTCTCACAGCTTGTACACATTCTCCTCTGTAACCTAGAACTGTACTAAACCCGCAGTTATACCACAAGAGTGAGATCATTGATTTATGGTTCTTCACATTGTTTAGAAACTCATGGGGGGGTTTACTAAAGGCAAATCCACTTTGCAGTACAACTGCAAAGTGCACTTGAAATTGCACTGAAAGTGCACTTGGAAGTGCAGACGCTGTAGATCCGAGGGGGACGTGCAAGGAAAATAAAAAACAGCATTTTAGCTTGCACATGATCGGATAATAAAATCAGCAGAGCTTCCCCTCATTTCAGATCTACCCCTCCGATTTACAGCGACTGCACTTCCAAGTGCACTATCAGTGCAATTTCAAATGCACTTTGCACTTGTAGTTTGCACTTGTAATGCAAAGTGGATTTGCCTTTTGTAAATAACCCCCATGACTTCTAAAAGCTGGAGCTGCAAGTTATTCCCAGCCCATGGCTGGTAGGATCTTTTTTAACTTGCTCACAGATTTATGCGTGTACTACATGTTTTTGCCGCTATATATACAGCACACAACTCATAATTATTAACTTAAGCCCCGAAAATAACCCAACAAAACATAATTCACAAAATGGGGCTTATTTACAAAAGACAAATTCGCTTTGCACCACAAGCGCAAACTACAAGTGCAAAGTGAACTTGAAATTGCACTGAGTGCACTTGGAGGTGCAGTCACTGTAAATCTGAGGGAGGCATGCAAGGAAAATAAAAACACAGCATTTTAGTTGCACATGATTGGATGATAAAATCAGCAGAGCTTTGCCTCATTTCAGATCTACCCCTCAGATTTACAGCGACTACACTTCCAAGTGCACTCAGTGCAATTTCAAGTGCACTTTGCACTTGTAATTTGCACTTGTAGTGCAAAGTGGATTTGCCTTTCGTAAATAACCCCCAATGTGTCATATCTACAGTTCCGTGGTTAGTTTTATTTATCTGGGGAGAGCAAACATTGGTGCAAAGTACAAGAACCCACAAGCAAGCCTTAAGATTTCACTTTACTAAAAACAGTTCACTGCAGCACAGGTTAGGGCAATTCAGAGCCATATTGAATATATCTGAATATGTGAAATAATGTTGTTATTTCTTTGAGTATTGTATATTCTTGATTAACTACAGTTTAATGTGAGGTAGATCTCATGCTTTCCTGTACACAAAAGATCTAATAAAAATAAGGGCTAGTGAAGGATGAAACAGGATGAGCTGTATACAATCCATTTGATAGTCAGCTCTAGGCTGGTCTACAATCTAATTAAACCAAGTTACGCAGTACAAGTAATACAGAGTACATATAAAGCAGTTTAATGGTACAGGGCAGCTGTAAGATGGGACTATTAAAATGAAGTATGAATCAATCCCTCAAGAGAAAAAAGGGGCTGGTGCCCCAAAGAATGTTATTCATGCATAATATGTGCTGGCAAAAAGAGCAGACTGGATGAAAAAGATCAGGGATCCCAAAAGCAAGAGAGAATACGACAAACATCTTGGCCCCAGATGTCAGGACATGGATTCATATAATTTAAATCGGAACTAAACTCTCTCAGTCAACATTAACTAATTGTAATCCCTATGCTGCTGGAATTAGTAATTAGATGGGACGTTTATTCTATTTACTTGTTTTTAACTTTTTTTTACAGTTCTTCAGTTGCTTCCTGGTTTCTGGCCGAGGATCTAAGCAAACCTTCCTGTCTGCATGCCTGATCTAAGGGCAGATGGATTCCAGGAGGTAAATGCCACATGAATCATCAATAATTTTTTTAAATAAATCCTGTAAAAAAAATAAAAAGAAAGAAAGAAATGTAACACTAGGGGAGCTATTTATAGTGGAGAATGGATACTGTTATTGGATCTCAGCTGTACACAACTAAAGTAACTTTAATGCAACATTTCACAGATGTTTCACAGAGTTCTAAAGTTCTGCTTAATGCATCACATGACCACACTCTCTAATATTTTTCTTCTTCATTCATTCACTTACTTCAGTGTCCCTAAGCACGACTAGAGAAATACTGACTTTGGCAGTGCATTGCCATGCCTTATGATGAATATGCAGTGTTTATTTTTTATTTTTTAAGCAGCTAAGACCATGGCCGTGCAAAGTTAAGTGGTACCCTATATTCTTAAAAAGAAATAAGAGTTCTTTTTGCCCATAACAACCAATCCGATTTTACAGTTTGTATTTCCAGCTCAGTATGTTAGAATAAAAAAAGAGAAGTCTGATGCTACAGGCAATAAAAACTCTGTTGTTTTAGACATGTAACATTATGTAACTCTTAGCAGACGTGTAACAGACATTTATGTTAATGTAACAACATTGTAAACTTGCTTAGTATTTAAAATGTCACAGAAAGCAATCAACACAAAAAAAGAAATCATAAAAAAAAGAGGTACATAAAAATCTGAGAATGAATGTTAAATACTCCATATAGCATTCAAAAATATTGGAAAGTAAGTATAAACATAGGTATATGTTTGAAGTAACTCTATGCACAACCGACACTATCAAATCTATAGTTGTGCATGTGAAGGATGAGGAAGTGAGGTGTAGAACTCAGCTGTGTTGACCATGAGAGGTAGCTTTGTGCTGGGGAGAAACTCTGTTACAGTTCAGTGCTTCATCAACCAATGCAACAGGTTTGACAGCAGTCTATAGAAGCAGCTTGCTTCAGGTTCACTGCTTGTGAATACTAGAGTTCATACCTAATACTGCTGACTGAAGCACAAAGAACACAGGAGTTTTGTCCAAGGAGCTCAAAGTAAGCCCCCAAATGCACACTGTATGGAGATCCTGCATTCCTTCACTCTTATGATTAATTAGGTATCTCAGGAACAGGTCAGCACTGGCAAAGGGGAATTAAACAGAAATTGTTTGTATGCATGCAAAGAGCCCTATTCAGGATATTTCAATAATGTGTAAAGTGCAGTAAATCGAGATTCAGCTTGCCCGAGGATAGTGATTTCTGATAGCTTGCTACCAGTGGCAGTTCTTTCCATATTACTGCTCTTGATACTGCCTTACCGCATCATCAGATAACAGGGCATTGGGTAGTATTTGTCCATAAAAGAAAAAAAAATAGGAATATTTTTTAACTAATCTAATTGTAGTAATTGAAATATCATTGGCTGCTATCAGGTACTACGCTTCAGGGCTCAATTCTCAAAGTTAACACTTCTTTTGGCAGTCAAAATACTTTCCCATGCATTTATATAGCTGCATGCTTAGAGTTTAATTTTATTACAAGTCTATGCCAGTGAAATGCATTGAAATCATTATTAATCATTAATAATTACAATAAATAAGATGTTACTGAAGCAATATATGTGTCTTATATGTTACATTTTACACATCAGGTATCATTATCAGCTGTGTGTGAAATGATTTGACTACTGAATCGTTACTGTAGGAAAACAAAGGCAGGTTGAATTGTGACTTCTCTATATATTCAGAAGCAAATGAGTTGTCATCCACTTAATATGAAACATATTTATTCCATATTATATGTTATTAGATTTTAATTTAATCTGCTCTTTTGTGATGAAGTCTTAATATGTGCTTGCTGGTCTAAGAGCACTATTAGAATGATGTGCAAGGAAAGTATAATCACAGAAAACAAAGGAAGACCTGCCATCTCTCAAAACACCACACACTCAGCTCCTTCTATTTGTAAGCAGGGCAAAAAAAAATGACAACTATTACTCTGGGTTCATACTAGTGCGATGCGGGAACCAGCGTGATTACAGCGCTAGTTCCCGCATCCCTCCTCCCCCGCAGGCAGTTCCCACTGCCTTGTGCGAACCGCTGCGGGTGTCATTAACAAAGTTTATGACACGCCCAGTTTAGTTCACAGATCGCACTGAGAACTGTGAACTCGAACAGGAATCGGATCGCATAGGTGAGAACACCCATGCGATCCAATTCTAGTGCGGGGAAAAACAAGTCCCTGCACTATTTTCTGTGCGAATCCAATTCGAGTTCAGCCATACAACTGAATGGCTGAACTTGCATTGCTCAGAGATCGCATTTGATCGGCACCTGCAGTGCAGGTGCGAATCACATGTGATCTCTGAGATCGCAGCAGTTTGAACCTGGGCTTAGAGTAAATAAATTATTTATTTGTCTCTTTTTACAATTACAAGTAATGCACAAAATAAGAAAAATGCAGTGAAATGTAAGTTTTACCTCTTCCAATTACATTTGAGTGTATTCAATGAGTGTAATCACTCCCTATTTGTAACTAATGCCACGTTAAATGAGATCAGTAACCCTTGACTTCTATTATTTCCCTTTGTTATACACAATTAAAATGCAAACATTCAATAAATGTTGAACTGTCAAAGAAGATAATTCATCCAGCAAAAATAATTTTCCTTTTACCAGGTAAATATTAGAAAATAAAGTAACGTTATGTTGTAAATTTTTGAACATATTGTACAAGTGCGTGCTTCTGGCTCTGAGACTGTATTGTCATCCATACCTGCTGATCTACACTATTGATAGGAAACAAATATGCACAGTGATTACATTTGATTTGTTTATAAACAAACCTACCTGTTTCAGCTGTCACTGTACCTTGTGTAGAGTAGAGATAGGCACAGAGACAGCTGAAGCCAGATGGCTGCAGCTGTCACTGTGGATCACAGCATGTACAAAAAAATAATTCAAGCGGAACAAAACCCATTGATTTAACAGTTTCAAAGCATGTGTCCGGAATGAAACTGTCTCGTTGGTTGTACTCTCAACCAAATTGTCAAACCATCAAATGGCTGTAGTCATAACTGATCACATGTGCAGCATCATGTCAGTTGAAGATCAAACACAAGCTAAGATGGCAGCTTCTTTTGCTGAAAACTATAGAAGGGTTTAGCTCCACTTTAATTGAAAAAAAGTTTTTACAATTTTTATCAAAATGTATATTGTGTGAGAAAAAAAACAATACATTTTTCCATGTGTCAGCTCATAATAAAAAAACGCACAAGTTTATTAAAACATTTACAAAATAAAAGTCGTATATATCATGAACAAAAAAAAGTAATATTTAGGTAGGAAAATGAATCAGAAGTTATTGGCAAGTTGACTGATGCATGTCAATGCTGCTAAATTTCACCTGGGAATCTAACCCTCAATGACCTCTAGTCATGAAAAGATTTAGATTAGTATCTTGGACTATGATAGCAGTAACAAATGGCTTAATGTGTAAACAAGTGGACTTTAAAATATTAAAATGTGTATATAGTATATCTAAAAATGTTATGAATTCATCAGTAAATACATGTAAAGGGAGCTGCCAAAGCTGAAAAATAGATTTTGGAAAAGCTCAGGAGATGCCTTTTTGAACTGGTTGCTTACAAATATAGAGAATATTACCTATTAAACATGTTGGTAACATTTATCAGCAATTTTCTATTATATATCCATAATATAAAGACAAAAAGAGAACTTTCTCTTTGTGTATATTGCAGTGAATATCCCTGCAACCCTAGAGGGCTACAATGCAGTAAAAAATGTACTTAGGCATTAAAGGTCCCAACTAAGACGGGTGAAGATGTATAACCATCTTCACAAATAAACGCGAGAACCATAAATTGTGGTTGCCAAACATAGTGGCTGGCAAAAGTGCAATAGATTTTTTTTTCTTTTGACACTGATTTATTGTATTCTTTCTGGCAAACTTTCCCTGCAATTACAGCTTGTTAATGGCTAGACTAGAGCAAACATCATTATATGTGTACTTCAGCATGTAGTTAGGATAGTTAATATCAATTAATTCTACTCACAGCGGAGACCTTGTTTAACAGAGAAACACATTTATCATCATTCTAGATACTACTATTGTAAGTAAGTGCTACTAAAGTAAAACAACATTTACTTGCTTGCAGAGTAGTGAATGGCAAGAGAGGGATTTACACAGCTGGTAAGCTTAAAGTGGTTCTAAAGGCAGAAAGTTTTTTTACCTTAATGCAGGGCTTGACAAATCTCAGGCGCCAGGTCCCCATTGCGACTAGAAACTGTGCCCTGGCGCCTGGGCTTTTGTCAGTGACAGGCGCCTCTGCTATAGGGCGGGCTGAGGGGTCTTGGCCGAAAAAGTGGAGGTGCCTCGCGGGCCTCGTAGGCCCTCCAGACACAGAGCACTGTCTGGTAACTTGATTAGCGGCAGTAGTGGGGTTGTCAGAGCAGCGCGGCAGTGTGTGAAACTGTATGGAGAGAGGAGCTGTCAAAATTGAGGTTGGATGTCAGGGGTGGGCGGGACCCGGGGTGGGACCCAGCTATCCAACACCAGCATATGGGATGGGATCTGGGCACGCCACTAGGTGTATGTGGCCCCGCCCCTTTCTTAAACAGCCCAATCATTGGCTGGATAGCTGCTGGGTCCTGCCCATCCCGGGTCCCGCCCACCTCCGACATCACGCTGAATTTGTCAGCTCCTCTCTCTCTCTCCATACAGTTTCACACACCGCAGCGCTGCAGAGAGCATTCAGTTTCACACAGTTACACTATCGGCTGTGAAACCTGCCATTGCCATCCAGTGCAACCTGCCAGTACCACCTGCCAATGCCAACCAGTGCCACCGGCCAGTGCCAACCAGTGCCACCTGCCAAAGCCAACCAATGCCACCTGCAAATGCCAATTAGTGCCATCTGCCAGTGCCACCTGCCAGTGCCAACCATTGCCACCTGCCAGTGCTATCTGCCAGTGCCAACCAGTGCCACCTGCCAGTGCCAATTTGTGCCATCCAGTTCCACTTGCCAGTGCCAACCAGTGCCACCTGCCAGTGCCAATCAGTGGCTGCCAGTGCCACCCGCCAGTGCCTGCCAGTGCCAACCAGTGCCACCTGTCAGTGCCACCTCAGTGCTGCCCACCAGTGCCACCTCAGTGCTGCCCATCAGTGCCACCTGTCAGTGCTGCCTATCAGTGCCACATGTTAGTGCTGCCTATCAGTGCCCATTAGTGCCACCTGTCGGTGCCCATTAGTGCTACCTGTCAGTGTGCCCATCAGTGCCACCTCAGTGTTGCCTATCAGTACCACCTCTCAGTTCCCATCAGTGGCACCTCAGTGCAGCCTATTGGTGCCCATCAGTGCCACCTTTCAGTGCCCATCAGTTCCAACCTCAATGCCACCTCATCAGTGCAGCCCATCAGTGCTCATCAGTGGCACCTCATCAGTGCCCATTAGTGCAGCCTATCAGAGCACATCAGTGAAGGAGAAAAAAAACTTATTTGCAATTTATTTTTATAACAAACAAAACAAAAGTTGATTTTTTTATTTTTTTAAAAATATTGTTCTTTTTTCGCTTGGCATCAGGCATGAGCAATTCTTATTGCCCGATGCCCCAGACATGCAGTTCTGGGTGCTGGGCAGAAGATTTAAAAAAATGGCTCCTACCTTTTTCAGCTGGCTCCTATATTCTAAGCAAATTTGTCAAACCCTGCCTTAATGCATTCTCTTCATTTAGGCTGGGTCCACACCTATGCGAATTGGAGTTGGTATTCACCGCATCCAATTCGCATGGCAGGAGATTGTCTCTCCGGCTCTCTATGGAGCTGAAAACAACAAAAGAGTAAAATCAACTGTACGGCTTTGCTTAATCAATACGATTAGCAACTGGTGAAGATTAAGTATTAGCTTCACCTGTGTTGGCCAAGCCAATTGCTTACACCCAGAGCACTCAGGTGTTGGGATGGGTGCTTTCCTTTGAATGAACCACGCAAATCAAAAAACAAGAAAAGCAATTAATCAAGGAGGAACAAGCAATATAGCAAAAGTATATTAATTTTATTGAAAATAATTCACTTAAACACCAACGATAAAATAGACAACATTGTCTAAAAACAGAGCACAGATGGCCACCACATGCATACAACACATACAATCTTCTCATCTAGCACAAATGGGATAATAATTGATACTGCAGCTGCAAATAGGGAATGTTAATCCTTATGTGTAGACAGGTATGCAGGTAAGTAGCTAGTATGGAGGAAGCAGTAGGTCGTGCAGCCGTGGGTAATTCACATCCACCATATGAGTAATAGCACAGAGGATTTTGGAAATACCTGCTGATGAGTAGAGCATTTAGGGCTACAAACATGGAGTAATACAGTTCACTAGAGGTGAAATGGTGGAGTAGGTAGCCGGAAAGGTAAGGGTGGTATTTTGAATGGAGAGCTGTAAATTTATGGAGATGGAAATGTACTGGGGTAAATAGCTGAATCGGTCACAACATCAGTGCTAGGGGGAGAAAGTTGCTAGAAGGTAAGTATAGCCATCCCATACAGGGAATATCAGGTTAGAGCTCATCCCTCTGTAGACACCGGAAATGTGATAAGGATCAGACGAAGGCCCCCTCATACGCTTGTCTTCATTTGGGCATGTGGGAGGAGGAGCTGGTCTATTCATCGCCAATGTACCTCGGCCACAGCCGCATTTGGCTGAGGTACATTGATGACGTGTTTATGATTTGGGGGGTCTCTGAACAGGAGTTGGTACAGTTCATGAACAAACGTAATACCAATGACCGCAACATTACTCACTTTTACTGCCGATCACCATACCCTCCCCTTCGTTGATCTGACTTTAGTGGCGGAAAATGGAATGGTAGGCACAAAAACCTTTAGAAAACCTACAGCAGCTAACACCCTCCTACAGGCTACAAGTGACCATCCAAAATCCCTGATTAAGGGAATACCTGTGGGTCAGTTTCTTAGAACTCGGAGAGCACAACAAGACTTTGATGCTGAAGCCAGGGACCTATACAACAGGTTCAGGGATAGAGGCTATTCCCATTCATGTATCAGGCAAGAAGGCTCTGCAGACAGACCGCAAAAGGCTTCTTCTTAGAAAAGATCCTGGACCCTTAAATGACACACTTGAACCCCCCAGGATCATCTGTGAACTGTATTACTCCATGTTTGTAGCCCTAAATGCTCTACTTATCAGCAGGTATTTCCAAAATCCTCTGTGCTATTACTCATATGGTGGATGTGAATTACCCATGGCTGCACGACCTACTGCTTCCTCCATACTAGCTACTTACCTGCATACCTGTCTACACATAAGGATTAACATTCACTATTTGAAGCTGCAGTATCAATTATTATCCCATTTGTGCTAGATGAGAACATTGTATGTGTTGTATGCATGTGGTGGCCATCTGTGCTCTGTTTTTTGGACAACGTTGTCTATTTTATCATTGGTGATAGTGATGGTATCTGGTTTTCAACCAATTTTTTGATTGGTGTTTAAGTGAATTATTTTCAATAAAATTTATATACTTTTGCTATATTGCTTGTTCCTCCTTGATGAATTGCTTTTCATGTTTTTTGATCTCTATGGAGCTGGTTCACACACCTCTGCAGCAGCTCCGATGCGAATTGCACAGGAGTCCTGTGTGTCTTTTGGTCCATTTCAGGTCCGAATTCAGACCAAAATTCAGGCGGAAATTAGACCTGAAACAGTGAATGAAGACGCACTGGACTCCTGCTGTGAGCTGTTGCGATCTATAGTGTGAACCCAGCCTAAGGTAAAAGACTGTGTGCAGCACCCCCCCCTATACTTACCTAACCCTGATCTCCATCCAGCAATGTGCCTGAGAGCAGCGTCTCTCTTTGCTTCCTCTCTCCTCACAGGGCAGATTGATAGTATCAGGAGCCAATGGTTCCTGCTGCTGTCAATCAAATCATGTGACAAGGGAGCAGGGGGTGGGGCCGAGCCATGCTGTCCGTATCTATGGACACATGCAGCGTGGCTCGGGATCGAGCCTGCAGGTGTTCCACTATAGGAAGTGGCTTCCTATGGTGTCACATTGAGAGGAGTAGGAGCTCAGGCAGGGGACCCAAGAAGAGGAAGATTGGGGCTGCTATGTGTAACACCATTGCACAGAGCAGGTAAGTATAACATGTGTATTATTATTTAAAAAAATAAAATAAAAACATTATCCTTTACAATCACTTTAAAAGTGTATTCCAATATATGTAAACCAAAAATTTTAACGGTGTAAATCAGTGTGCAATGGGTTAAAGTGATTCTAAAGACTATTTTTTTTCCTAAAATAAAAAAAAAAGATGTAATACTTACATGCTCTATGCCTTACCTCCTTTTTGGCGGGAGCAAACTGGGTGATAAGGGGGCACTTATGCACATGCGCGCCCAAGCCAGGCTGTGTACATCCACAGACACACAAAGCATTAGAAAGCTCCCTTCTCATAGGAGTCTGACTGACAGCGACAGGAGTCTATGGCTCCTGTTGCTCTCAGAGTCTCCAGTGAATCCAGGAAGTGAAGAGAGCGGTGTTGCTGCTTTTTGGATTTGAGCACCGAAAATTCTGCCATCATGGTAGAGGGAGATATAGTTCTCAATGAAGCACAATGATATCAACCTATTTGTAGTTCATTGTTTCCTCTATACTGCACCAATTATACACTGCTCATAGTTGCATTACTTTGCAAAAAATCAATAAACGCACATTTTTTGTTTTTGCAATATGATGCATTTATTACTTTTTTTTACAAAAGGTAGAATATGCCTGGTTGCAAATTTGCTAATCTGTTATGATTTTTGCCTTGTGTCATATGTTGTATAAATCAAATGACTAAAATACAGCAATAACATGTCACAGGGGACTATACTTTGCATACAGTTGTGCTCATAAGTTTACATACCCTGGCAGAATTTATGATTTCTTGGCCATTTTTCAGAGAATACAGTGGGGACGGAAAGTATTCAGACCCCCTTAAATTTTTCACTCTTTGTTATATTGCAGCCATTTTCTAAAACCATTTAAGTTCATTTTTTTTCCTCATTAATGTACACACAACACTCCATATTGACAGAAAAACACAGAATTTTTGACATTTTTGCTGATTTATTAAAAAAGAAAAACTGAAATATCACATGGTCCTAAGTATTCAGACCCTTTGCTGTGACACTCATATATTTAACTCAGTTGCTGTCCATTTCTTCTGATCTTCCTTGAGATGGTTCTACACCTTCATTTGAGTCCAGCTGTGTTTGATTATACTGATTGGACTTGATTAGGAAAGTCACATACCTGTCTATATAAGACCTTACAGCTCACAGTGCATGTCAGAGCAAATGAGAATTATGAGGTCAAAGGAACTGCCTGAAGAGCTCAGAGACAGAATTGTGGCAAGGCACAGATCTGGCCAAGGTTACAAAAAAATTTCTGCTGCACTTAAGGTTCCTAAGAGCACAGTGGCCTCCATAATCCTTAAATGGAAGATGTTTGGGACGACCAGAACTCTTCCTAGAGCTGGCCGTCCGGCCAAACTGAGCTATCGGGGGAGAAGAGCATTGGTGAGAGAGATAAAGAAGAACCCAAAGATCACTGTGGCTGAGCTCCAGAGATGCAGTCAGGAGATGGGAGGAAGTTGTAGAAAGTCAACCATCACTACAGCCCTAGACCAGTTGGGGCTTTATGGCAGAGTGGCCCGACGGAAGCCTCTCCTCAGTGCAAGACACATGAAAGCCCGCATGGAGTTTGCTAAAAAAACACCTGGGGGACTCCAAGATGGTGAGAAATAAGATTCTCTGGTCTGATGAGACCAAGATAGAACTTTTTGGCCCTAACTCTAAGCTGTGTGTGTGGAGAAAACCAGGCACTGCTCATAACCTGTTCAATACAGTCCCAACAGTGAAGCATGGTGGTGGCAGCATCATGCTGTGGGGGTGTTTTTCAGCTGCAGGGACAGGACGACTGATTGCAATCAAGGGAGAGATGAATGCGGCCAAGTACAGGGATATCCTGGACGAAAACCTTCTCCAGAGTGCTCAGGACCTCAGACTGGGCCGAAGGTTTACCTTCCAACAAGACAATGACCCTAAGCACACAGCTAAAATAACGAAGGAGTGGCTTTACAACAACTCCGTGACTGTTCTTGAATGGCCCAGTCAGAGACCTGACTTAAACCCAATTGAGCATCTCTGGAGAGACCTTAAAATGGCTGTCCACCAATGTTTACCATCCAACCTGACAGAACTGGAGAGGATCCGCAAGGGGAAATGGCAGAGGATCCCCAAATCCAGGTGTGAAAAACGTTGCATCTTTCCCAAAAAGACTCATGGCTAGAGCTGGGCGATTTTCTCCCAAAAAAAATCTGCGATTTTTTTAAAAAAAACTCGATTCACGATTCAAATCAAGTTTTTTTTTTTTTTTTTTTGATGGACACCACGCCAGTCCTGAGAAGCTGCGGGCAGGAGTTTTTAGGTGAGGCCGCGGCTTCAGCCTGGTCCGCGGCGTCACCTAAAAACTCCTGCCTACAGCTCCTCAGGACCGGCACAGTGTCAGCGCCGGTCCTGGGGAGCTGCAGGCAGTTTTTAGGCGAGTCCGTGGCTTCGGCCTAGTCCGCGGCATCCAGCCTTGCAGACTAGGCCGAAGCCGCGGCCTCGCCTAAAAACTCCTGCCCGCAGCTCCTCAGGACCGGCACGGTGTCAGCGCTGGTGAAAAAAAAAATCTAAAAAATCAATTTGCTTAAAATTAGAATTGATTTGACCTCTCAACTCGATTCAAGATTCAAATCGATTTTTTCCCCAGACCTACTCATGGCTGTATTAGATCAAAAGGGTGCTTCTACTAAATACTGAGCAAAGGGTCTGAATACTTAGGGCCATGTGATATTTCAGTTTTTCTTTTTTAATAAATCTGCAAAAATGTCAACAATTCTGTGTTTTTCTGTCAATATGGGGTACTGTGTGTACATTAATGAGGAAAAAAATGAGCTTAAATGATTTTAGCAAATGGCTGCAATATAACAAAGAGTGAAAAATTTAAGGGGGTCTGAATACTTTCCGTCCCCACTGTATAATTGATAACATAAAAACATTTCTTTCACTCATGGTTAGTGTTTGGCTAAAGCCATTTATTATCAATCAACTGTGTTTACACTTTTTAAATCATAATCACAACAGAAACTACCCAAATGACCCTGATCAAAAGTTTACATACCCTGGTGATTTTGGCCAGATAACATGCACGCAAGTTGACACAAAGTGGGTTGAATGGCTATTAAAGGTAACCATCCTCACTTGTGATCTGTTTGCTTGTAATTAGTGTGTGTGTGTTTCTGTATTCTGAGTCATGGGGAAAGCAAAAACATGTCAAAGGATCTGCAGGAAAAGGTAAATACAGTTGAACTGTATAAAACAGGAAAGGGATAAAAAAAGATATCCAAGGAATTGAGAATGACAATCAGTAGTGTTCAAACTCTAATTAAGAAGTGGAAAATGAGGGATTCTGTTGAAACCAAACCACAGTCAAGTAGACCAAATTTTAGCCACAACTGCCAGGAAAATTGTTTGGGATGCAAATAAAAACCTACAAATAACTTTAGGTGCAATACAGGACTCTCTGAAAACATGTGGTGGGGCTGTTTCAAGATGCACAATAAGGAGGCACTTGAATAAAGATGGGCTGCATGGTCGAGTCGCCAGAAGAAAGCCATTACTACACAAATGCCACAAAGTATCTCACTTACAATACGCCAAACAGCACAGAGACAAGCCTCAAACCTTCGGGCACAAAGTCATTTGGAGTGATGAGACCAAAATTGAGCTTTTTGACCACAACCATAAACACTACATTTGGAGAGGAGTCAACAAGGCCTATGATGAAAGGTACACCATTCCTACTGTGTGGATCACTGATGTTTTGGGGATGTGTGAGCTACAAAGGCACAGGAAATTTGGTCAAAATTGTTGGCAAGATGAATGCAGTATGTTATCAAAAAATACTGGAGGAACATTTGCATGGGACTTGGACATTCCAACATGACAATGATCCAAAACACAACACAAGGCCAAGTTGACCTGTCATTGCCTACAGCAGAATAAAGTGAAGGTTTTGGAGTGACCTCAATATCATCGAGCCACTCTAGGGAGATCTCAAATGTGCAGTTCATGCAAGACAGCCCAAGAATTTACAGGAACTGGAGGCTTTTTGCCAAGAGGAATGGGCAGCTTTACCATCTGAGAAGATAAGGAGCCTCATGCACAAATACCACATAAGACTTCAAGCTGTCATTGATGTTAAAGGGGCAATACACGATACTAAGAACTGGGGTATGTAAACTTTTGATCAGGGTCATTTGGGTAGTTTCTGTTGTGATTATGATTTAAAAAGAGTAAACACAGTTGATTGAAAATAAATGGCTTCAGCCAAACACTAACCATGAGTGAAAGAAAAGTTTTTGTGTTATCATTCATATTCTCTGAAAAATGGCCAATAAATCATAAATTCTGCCAGGGTATGTAAACTTATGAGCTCAACTGTATGTTGTCACATAACAGATAAATAGAAGGTAGGTTACGGACTACCGTATGTTAAACAAGATTGTCATCAATTATTTTTGTTAATCTCAGCGCAAATTTGTTATCAAAAGATATACTTACACATGCAGTGGAGGGATAGGGGAAGGTTCATAGTGATATCGGCCTTCATGATGTCTTGCGTCAATTGGCACTGGAGGATGAAAGGCTGGGAATAGGTGAGGTGGAGCTAAAAGGAAAGATACATTGTCTGTAAGTTACAGGCACACCAAAAAAAGGCACAACTTGTCCTGTGTTATACTCTTTAAAAATATAAAATGTGTTATATAATAGCTACATAATATTGAATAAAGTTACCAACATGTAAAGTATTCCATAGAGCATATAAGAGAGTAAAGAAATCCCAAGCTAAATACAGATATACAGTATGTTACTTGAATAGAGGCATTTTGATTGTTAGATGTTAGCTTTAAGAAGTAACTTTCCAAGCTGTGTAGCCATACAAAGCCTCATAATTTTAGTTAATCTATTCTAGGTATTTATATACATAATGTATGTAAATGTATGTAACGCTCTGCATATATATTGTACATTCACATCAGTTCCTGCCCTCAAGGAGCTTACAATCTAAAGTCCCTAACTAACATTCATACATATACATACCAGGGTCAATTCAGACAGAAGTCAATTAACCTACCAGCATGTCTTTGGAGTGTGGGAGGAAACCAGAGTACCTGGAGGAAATCCACACAGGTACAGGGAGAACATGCAAACTCCACACAGGTAGTGACATGATTGGGATTCAAACCAACAACCCTAGTGCTGCTAGGTGGAAGTTTTGACCACTTAGCCACTGTGTTTTTATTCCTGCATTCTGTTTATTAAGGAATGATATTTAAAAGCATTTTTTACTATCAATCACCCAGTCAGGTTAACAGTACACTTTGTCTTATTCTATTTCATGTTAAGCTAACTGACCTTAAAGTAGAAGTTCAGTCTATACTTTTCCAATCTGAAACCTGCTCCCATCCCTAATCTAAGCCCAATACTAACTAGCCTGTAAAGGAAAGCTGTGTATACTTACCTATCTAAGGGTGATCCGATCTGGTCATGTGACCGGCTCCCACTGCTGGCTTCAGGGGAGAGGAAAAAAATCGGACATAGTAAGCTTATAAGTGATGTCACCACTCAGGCACTGCAGCTGTTGTCGCTGCCCTCTCCTCTCCCCTGAAGCTGGGTGCTGGGGCAATCATGTAACCGCACCAGAGGGCCCTTAGATTAGGTAAGTATATACACATCTTTCCTTTATAGGGTAGTTAGTATAGGGCTTAGAATGAGAAGGGAGCATGTTTACACACAACTTCTACTTTAAATGAGAACATTCAAAGGACTAGTTTAACATATAGATTCAAAGCGTTAGTATAAGATCTCATAGGTATGTTTATCAAACTGGGGTATGATCCTACTCATGGTCTTTCCTTACTTCTGGAGCAAAACACACATCCAGAACTTTTGTTGAAACGTTGAATGCAGTCTGCTTGGAAGTGTTCATGTTGGAGACAATGTTGGAAATCTACAGAAAGACACCCTGACAGAAGACAAAGAAACAGCCATGTTCTCAATATACTAGTGATACTAATTCAAAAGAAAGAAAAAATGCATACCAACACATATACTAATGGTCACGAGTACATATACTTATGTATTTTTGCGCTGGAAATTTCAACTCCAACACAAGCAGCTAATTATTTACCGTGCATATATAAATACTGTTTTACCCATCAATCGCCGTGTAAATTTTGTGCAGATACCCTTGTCTGCACAAACCAGCCAGATAGCATGGCCAACAGTACAGCAGGACACATCCCCTAGATACTGATTGGACAATGAAGGAATAGCAGTACACAGGTGAGGTGATCCCTGCTCTATTCTCCTGTCATGGTGTTTACAGTCAGCACATGTGCACTGTTGCAGGGACTATTTAGCTTATAATGGTGGCCCTTCCTTTCCCAGTCTGAGTGCTGGTATAGAGAAGATTACAAGAGGAAGTTATTTAAGTGGATCTAAAGTCAGAAGGTTTTTTATGTTAATGGATTCTATGCATTAAGATAAAAAAAGCTTATGTGTGCAGCAGCCCCCCTCAGTCCCCCTAATACTTACCTGAGCCCCATCTCGATCGAGCGATGTTGCGCAAGAGTCGGCTGTCTGGGTCTCTCCCTCCTCATTGGTTAAGTGGGCAGCAGGGGAGTCATTGGCTCTCGCTGCTGTCAATCAAAGTCAGTGAGCCAATGAAAAAGGAGAGATGGTGGGGCGGAGCCGCAGCTCTGTGTCTGAATGGACACACAGAGCAGCGGCTCAGCTTGGGTGCCCCCATAGCAAGCTTCTTGCTGTGGGGGCACTCAACATGAGGGGGGAGCCAGGACCGCTGGCGAGTGACCTGAGAAGAGGAGGATCTGGGCTGCTCTGTGCAAAACCAACTGCACAGAGCTGGTAAGTATAACATGTTAGTTATTTTTAAATGAAAAAAAAAAGAGATTTTAATATCATTTTCAGGTGCTCACTACACTAGTTGCATTTAAAATAAGTTATTTTTTTCAATGAGCACATACAGTCAGGTCCATAAATATTGGGACATCGACACAATTCTAAACTTTTTGGCTCTATACACCACCACAATGGATTTGAAATGAAACAAACAAGATGTGGTTTAACTGCAGACTTTCAGCTTTAATTTGAGGGTATTTACATCCAAATCAGGTGAACGGTGTAGGAATTACAACAGTTTGTATATGTGCCTCCCACTTTTTAAGGGACCAAAAGTAATGGGACAGATTAACAATCATCCATCAAACTTTCACTTTTTAATACTTGGTTGCAAATCCTTTGCAGTCAATTACAGCCTAAAGTCTGGAACGCAGAGACATCACCAGACGCTGGGTTTAATCCCTGATGATGCTCTGCCAGGCCTCTACTGCAACTGTCTTCAGTTCCTGCTTGTTCTTAGGGCATTTTCCCTTCAGTTTTGTCTTCAGCAAGTGAAATGCATGCTCAATTGGATTCAAGTCAGGTGATTGACTTGGCCATTGCATAACATTCCACTTCTTCGCCTTAAAAAAGTCTTTGGTTGCTTTCGCAGTATGCTTCGGGTCATTGTCCATCTGCACTGTGAAGTGCCGTCCAATGAGTTCTGAAGCATTTTGCTGAATATGAGCAGATAATATTGCCTGAAACACTTCAGAATTCATCCTGCTGCTTTTGTCAGCAGTCACATCATCAATAAATACAAGAGAACCTGTTCCATTGGCAGCCATACATGCCCACGCCATGACACTACCAACACCATGCTTCACTGATAAGGTGGTATGCTTTGGATCATGAGCAGTTCCTTTCCTTCTCCATACTCTTCTCTTCCCATCACTCTGGTACAAGTTGATCTTGGTCTCATCTGTCCATAGGATGTTGTTCCACAACTGTGAAGGCTTTTTTAGATGTTGTTTGGCAAACTCTAATATGGCCTTCCTATTTTTGAGGCTCACCAATGGTTTACATCTTGTGGTGAACCCTCTGTATTCACTCTGGTGAAGTCATCTCTTGATTGTTGACTTTGACACACATACACCTATCTCTTCACCAGGGAAAGAATTCTTCGGTCATCCACCACAGTTGTTTTCCGAGGTCTTCCGGGTCTTTTGGTGTTGCTGAGCTCCCCAGTGCGTTCTTTCTTTTTAAGGATGTTCCAAACAGTTGATTTGGTCACACCTAATGTTTTTGCTATCTCTCTGATGTGTTTGTTTTGTTTTTTCAGCCTAATGATGGCTTGCCTCACTGATAGTGACAGCTCTTTGGATCTCATATTGAGAGTTGACAGCAACAGATTCCAAATGCAAATAGCACACTTGAAATGAACTCTGGACCTTTTATCTGCTCCTTGTAAATGGGATAATGAGGGAACACACACCTGGTTATGGAACAGCTGAACAGCCAATTGTCCAATTACTTTTGGTCCCTTAAAAAGTGGGAGGCACATATACAAACTGTTGTAATTCCTACACCATTCACCTGATTTGGATGTAAATACCCTCAAATTAAAGCTAAAAGTCTACAGTTAAAGCACATCTTGTTTGTTTCATTTCAAATCCATTGTGGTGGTGTATAGAGCCAAAAAGATTAGAATTTTATGGATGTCTCAATATTTATGGACCTGACTGTAACTCCCTTTATATCTTCCTAAAATGTACAGAGTAATGCAGATCATGTCCTGTATTGCACTAATTGGGAAATGACACGTTTACTTGACAAACAAAGCTGTAGCATAACATAGACAATGTTGTTATTGTTACCTTTATTACAAAAAAAATTCAAAGCCAGCCTATGAGTACAGCTGGCCACACATGGCTCAATTCCTGCCAAATCAGTGAATTCTAAACTATGGATGGCCCTGCCAGCACCACCCAGCTTGCCCAACCCAATTGATATATCAAAGAGGCTAGGTGGAAAGTTGTCAGCTGAACTGTGACTGTATCCAATCAGATGCAGTCACTGTTCAGTTATTCAGACAGATGCTGGTGCTGCGGCTGTCTGAATAGAATAGCTGGCACTGCAGATTTCCCCACCTATGCTAATTGGGAGTAATCTGCGTGGGTGGGAGAATAAAGTGACCTCTCTTGATCAGCCTGCAAGGCTAAACAAGAGAAATCTTAAAATGTATGGCTAGTCTCAGTATTAAGAATTGAAACCAAATTTCTTATGCCATTTAACAAAGAAAAGGAAACACATAATTGTTCGTTTTGCTTGTGTGAACATCCAGCAACACTTCCCACTTGTGTCACGAATAACGGTTCTGTTGTGTTTGACACATAAAGTATCTGTATAGAAATTCCCTGCAAATACAGTAAATCATTCATAAGAAACTGTCTGAACCTAAGGAACTATTACTCCCCTGCATAAAACACTGTGCATCGGATACAATTATATATCTCAAGGTTTATTATTTACACATGAATAGAACAGCTGGTACTCGTCATATCTCAAATACATGTGAAAAATGTTACTGTATGTGATCAATCTCCTGACATTACCCCTTGACAGAACATCACATGACAGCCTCTCCGAAGTCAAACTAAAACTGCTGAAGCAGAGTAATGTGCCTGCGGACCCAGCTACCTCCAATTTATCATACAATTTCCTGACTGATGTTCCAAAAAGCAGCTGCTAAGCACTGTATAATGTACCGTACAGCAAGCAAGCTAATAGCAAGCCACTTTTAATCCAAGGCTTAACTTTTCACTTTACCCAGGGAAGAAAATGCTAGCAGAAACTGATGCTTTGTTGAGCTATAAACAACAACAAAAAACACACACATTGCAAATGCTCTTGATACAATTTAAGCTATTCACCTAACATGTTTAAGCATTTGGGATTCACGCATTAGAGCTTTTCCTGTTTATGGGCAATGAAGACTACAGTTCTACGTGGCAGATCCACGCTTTAAAACCAAAAGGTAAGTCAGAGATTGTAGATACTGGGATTAATCTGCTAAAGGCAAATAGGCTGTTCACTTTTCAAGGGAACTTCCCCTTAGCTTAGTGCAAAGATCCCCAAACTTTTCAGTACGCGGGCCACATTATATTATATAAAACGTTTGTGGGGTGAAAACAATCATTTTTTCATAATTTTTACATCAGAGTCTTAGGAGTCACCCCTTACACCAGGGCCCCATAAGAACACCCCTAAATTAGTGTTCCCAGTAGAGCTCCCCTTCCATCAGGCTCCCTATCAGAGCCCCCCTTACATCAGAATCTGCATTAGGAGTCCTCCCTTGCACCAGAGTCCCCATCAGAAGTGCATTTTAAGAGTCCCCCATTACATCAGAGTCCCCATCAGAGCCCCCTTATATCAGGGCCCCCATCAGAGCCCCCCTTACTTTAGAGTCTGCATTAGGAGTCCTCCCTTGCATCAGACTCCCCATCAGAATTACCCTTACATCAGGGTCCCCTTTAGAGCCCCTCATATCAGGGTCCCCATCAGAGCCCCCTTTATATCATAGTCCACTTAAGGAGACCCTTTTATATCAGGGTTCCTTTCAGTGCCCATCAGGGCCTTCACCAGAGCCCCCTTTGTATCACGTTCCATATCAGTGGTCTGCCCTTACCTTGCTTAAACCATTGCTCTAGCCAGTATAGAAGCAGGGTGGAAGGTAAAGCAGGTATGGACAGAGACATTTCCTTCCTCCTGCTGGGGCAAGAACATCATTGGTTGCTGGGATACCAGTGCTCTTAGCAAACAACTAACTTGGAGGAAGATCAAGCAGTGGAAGGATCCTGACCTTAGCTGTGCACCAGATACAATCCTGTAGCAGGCTGAATTTGGCCTGCAGACTGTAGTTTGGAAACCCTCGGCTAAGTAATTGAGGCGAAGCTTAGCTGACTTCCATCGCCCAATCATGTGTAAGCAAAAATAGTAGGAAGTAGTAGTGCCGCTCCAGGCATGTTAGTGTCTCAGATGAAAGCCCACCCCACTCACAGCTTCAGGTGCAGGCTCTGCAATCGTGTAGACAATCAAAGAAAGTAGCTCAACGGCCGCACTCCGAATATACACTTTTTATTCATGGCAAAACAGTGTTAAAAAATCCAAAACTGTCACATCATGGTTGTAGTTGGTACAGAAGAAAAGGCTAATGCGTTTCACATCATATTAGATGCTTAATCATAGCTAGTAACCATAATCAGACTAGAAATATATATAGTGAGATAAAACCAATTGAGGAAACAAACACTCCCCAAAACTCCTCCCATATCTAATCAGGCTAAAATGGAAACTTAGTGTGCAGAGAAGTGGACAGACAGCGTGTAAAAACAGAGAAACCCAGCGTATCAAACTCTGAAAATATGACATAATAAGGCCACTAAGAAAGAGAAACTTAATAAGAGATTGAATCGATTATCAGAACAATAGTGTGTATACATGGGGAAAATAAAAAATTTCCACCAGGCCGATCTAGAAAAGTTTCAACCAAAAAACATTTAAGCTTCTCTGATTAGGACATGATCAGCATATGACACCCTTGCAGCCTCCTCTCCGGACACGGGAGAGAATTGCCAATGCCCCTGGCAACAAAGATACCCAGCATTTAAACTCGGAACTCTAATGCCCCGTACAAACGATAGGATTTTCCAAAGGAAAATGTTCGATGGGAGCTTGTTGTTGGAAATTCCGACCGTGTGCAGGCTTGCAGGCTCCATCGGACATTTTCCATCAGAATTTCCGTCACACAAAATTTGAGATTTGGATCTCAAATTTTCCGACAACAAAATCCGTTGTCCTAAATTCCGATCGTGTGTACACAATTCCGACGCACAAAGTTCCACGTATGCTCGGAATCAAGCAGAAGAGCCCCACTGGCTATTGAACTTAATTTTTCTCGGCTCATCGTGCGTGTTGTATGTCACCGCGTTCTTGACGTTCGGAATTTCCGACAAGATTTGTGTGACCGTGTGTATGCAAGACAAGTTTGAGCCAACATCCGTCGGAAAAAAAAATGGATTTTGTTGTCGGAAAATCCTATTGTGTGTACAGGGCATTACTATCAACAAAAAGAGAAAGTAAAAATCCAGAAAATGAGGCGGGGAGGGAGGAAACAAAAGAGAAACAAATGGAAGTCGCTACCAGCTACGGGAGTGGCCGCAGTACTAACCATCAATGTAATTAACATATCCCAAAGATCACTATCCCCGTCTGAAGAGACACTCTTGTCCAGAGGTTTGAACTTCTGCCCTAAGAACCACAATGATTTATTTGGTACAATATTGGATGTAAACAAACTTTCAAGAGCTTTAACTTTGAGGAAGCATTATTTTGAAGTATCAGATGACACAACAGATCGTACCATTAGAGCAAAATCAACTACACCTGGTGCTCCCTTTCCTCAACCTTTTTCTGATGTCTGTGCTCTTTATGATCTTGAGGATCTAGCCCTTGAATCTAATCCTCTCCCCATTGACCCTCCTTCTACACCTTTAGCGGGATCGTTTAAATTAAAATCGGATTTTTATCCTATAGGGTCAAGGGGAAAGCATATGGATTTATCCCAGAAACTGGTTGAGGGGGACCTGACACACCTAGCACATACTCATACATCTAATAAAGGGCTTGATAATCTTAAATCTGAAGAGAGGGAGTCATTGAAAAGCCTGAATAAAGACACTACTATTGTTAGAAATGCAGATAAGGGAGGTGCGGTAGTGGTCCTTGATTCTAATACATATAAAAATGAGGCTCTACGACAGCTATCTGACACTGATACATTAAATACCATGGACTCAAAGCTGACCCTACGTTACCTTTCAAAAGGGAGCTTTCAAATCTTTTGGATAGAGCCGTTTCAGTGGGCATGTTTTTCTATAAAAGAGAAAGAAATGTTCATTCCAGATTTCCCAGTTATGCCTGTATTTTATCACCTACCCAAGATAGATAAAGGGTTAAGTCCTCTTACAGGCAGACCCATTGTAGCTGGGATAGGGTCCCTTAATAACACTTAAGCCACTGGGTGGACCAGCAACTACAGCCTTTAGTTGCTGAGCTACCGGGCTTCCTTAAAGACACCACTCACCTTTTAGCCCAGCTAAAGGATTTTCTGTGGAAGGAGGACTACAGATTGATTACTTGTGATGTATCCAGTCTCTACTCCATTCCACATGCTCTAGGCTAACAAACAGTCTCCTTTTTTCTCAAGAAGTCGGGCCAATTCTCTCTTGTGGCCAATTCTCTCTTGTCCTCCAGGAATTCAGTTTAGAGTTTAGAGTTCCTTTTAACATATACTTTTTTTATGTTCGATGGGGACTTCTACCTTCAGATGTGTGGGGCTTCTATGGGAGCTAAGTTCTCACCGTCCTTTGCCAATTTATACATGGGATGCTGGGAAAAGTCCTGCATATTTGGGGCTGATAGTCCCCGCCGAGCAGACACTGTGCTATACTGTCGCTATATAGACGACCTGTTGTTTATCGCCTCTGGGCAACCTTTTCATTTAGAGACATGGCTGGACTTCATGAATGATAACCAGCTTAATCTCCGGTTCATGGGCCACAGTGATTCCTCATCGATTGAACTTTTGGATGTTCAGGTCACGGCCGATGGAGATGGAATAGCGTCCAGTCCATATAGGAAGCCCTGTGCGGGGAACACTCTCCAAAGAGCTGACTCTAATCATCCAGGTCATACTATTAGGAGCATACCAGTTGGGCAGTTCTGTAACTAAGACGTTTATGTAGTAAAGAATCAGATTTTAAAAGGGAGACCATTCTAATGACCTCCAGATTCAAAGAAAGAGGCTATCCCAGCTCCATTATCAACAGGGCCCTAGATACCACTGAGAATGCTCCATGGGATATTTTAATGAATCATAAATTTCAGGGCAATAAACGTAGGCAAAAAACTTCACGGTTCTCTAGTACCCCTATATTTTCAACCCCCTACAGTATAGAGTTTGAAAAATAAGAAGTACCTTCCCGTTTTGACCAATGACCCCATATATGCACAGATCTTATCTAATGGAATACAGGTTGTCTCCAGAAGAGCGCCCACTTTAGGTAGATGTCTGTCACCTAGTCTATATATTAGTGAATGACCATACACGCACTGGCTACAGTTCAAGGATACTTTTAAGTGTGGCGTAAGAAGTTGCTCACATTGTTCATTTATCAAAGGAGGTGACCGTGTCACTTTGTTGTCCACAGGTAAATCTTTTGGGATTGGATCCTTTATTAACTGTAATACATGCTATGTGGGGTATGTTATCATATGCACCACATGTCAGATCAAGTATGTAGGAAGGGACAGTCTATATGATCACCTACATGATATAGAAAAAGACCATTCTACCAATGTAGCCAGGCATTTGGTCCAACACCATAATAAAAACACATACAGCCTTGTTATTCAGGACATGGAGAAAATAAGTACGCCCATCAGAGGTGGTGATAAGTTTGGCCTTTTGTGTAGAAAGGAAGTTTACTGGATATTCACATTACACACAAGAAAATCAGCAAGCTTAAATTTTGATTGGGACATTTCTTATTTCTATGAATAGTTTAATTTAAGTGGATTGGTTTGATATTGGTTCCCTATTTAGAGTTAAATTTTTCATTTCATGTGCTGCAATATCACATTGACACGCTTAGACGGCTGTGGTTTTCCATACTGTGGTTACTCATGCGTGTCATATGTGAATTTTTAGGGCAGGATATCTATGTATATCTTGTGCATACCGCATACACATTAACACATGTATCTGTATAGTCTCAAACACCGCCTGTATATCTATTAAGATTCTTATATCTTTCTCATGTGATATATATTGCATTGACATGCACGGACGGCTGTGTTTTTCTATACTGCTGTTGTTCATGCATGTCATATGTGTGGGTTTGAGGCAGAATATTTATGTGTATCTTGTGTTATGCTGTTTTTACATTGACACATGTGTCTGCATGGCTTTCAAGCAATGCCTATATGTCGTTTGGCCTAGTAGCTTGACATTGACTGTATTTACTTCTCACTCTTTTGTCTTCTGTTTGTCAGCATTCTTTTTCTTCTCTTTTGTAAATGTTTCTTTAACATGGGGTCTATCTCTTTACCACAGACACAGCAGACGGAAGAACGATCGCATGTTTTTGTGAAATTACATATCATTCTATTTAATTGTTAATGTAACATGTTTGACACAAATGTATCTCATATATTATTGATCTTTACGTGAACTTTCATGAACTTTCACAAACATGCAAAAAACAATAATGAATTTAGGGTTATCTGCAGTGATCATCTCTCTCTGTCACTGTCTGCGGTATGTTTGATTGCGCTCAGCTTTGCAGATACATTTAAATGCATTGTCCAGTGCTTTGTTATGTTCTTATGTTGTATATTGAGTCTATACTAAAACATTTTACAGCAATGTCATCTGTTAAGGGACAGCACAGCACGCTAGTACAGTGAATCGGCAGCACAGTGGTGTAGTGGGTAGCACTCTCGCCTAGCAGTAAGAAGGGTCGCTGGTTCGAATCCCGACCACGACACTACCTGCCTGGAGTTTGCATGTTCTCCCTGCGTCTGCGTAGGTTTCCTCCGGGTACTCCGGTTTCCTCCCACACTCCAAAGACATGCTGGTAGGTTAATTGGATCCTGTCTAAATTGGCCCTGGTATGTATGAATGTGAGTTAGGGACCTTAGATTGTAAGCTCCTTGAGGGTGTAGGGACTGATGTGAATGTATGATGTATATGTAAAGCGCTGCGTAAATTGACGGCGCTATATAAGTACCTGAAATAAATAAATCAGTTTTTTTACCTGATTAAACAAATTTATTATCATTATTATGTCAAATTTTTAGAGTTTGATACGCTGGGTTTCTCTGTTTTTACGTGCTGTCCACTTGTTTGCACACTTGATTTCCATTTTAGCCTGATTAGATATTGGAGGAATTTTGGGGAATGTTTGTTTCCTCAATTGGTTTTATCTCACTATATATATTTCTAGTCTGATTATGGTTACTAGCTATGATTAAGCATATAATATGATTTGAAACGTGTTATGCCGCATACACACGATTGGAAATTCCACCAGCAAAATTCTGATGAGAGCTTTTTGTCGGAAAATGCGACTGTGCGTATGCTCCATCGGTCTTTTGCTGGCGGAATTCCAGCCAGCAAAAGATTGAGAGCATGTTCTCTATTTTTCGGTCGGGAAAAGTTCTTATCCAAAAATGCGATCGTCTGTACAAAATTCCGAAGTGCAAAATTCCTACACATGCTCGGAAACAATTCGACGCATGCTCGGAAGCATTGAACTTAATTTTCTCGGCTCGTCATAGTGTTGTACGTCACCGCGTTCTTGGCGGTCGAAAGTTCAGAGAACTTTTGTGTGACCGTGTGTATGCAAGGCAAGCTTGAGCGGAATTCCGTTGGAAAAACCATCCAAGTTTTTTTCCGACGGAAAATCCGCTTGTGTGTACGGGACATTAGCTTTTTCTTCTGTACCAACTTCAACCATGATGTGACAGTTTTGGATTTTTTAACACTATTTTGCCACGAATAAAAGGTGTATATTCGGAGTGCGGCCGTTCAGCTACTTTGTTTGATTGTCTAAGCAAAAATAGTGCTTTTTGTATTTTCATTTCATGTGACTGGGTATTCTTGGCAAAGTAAATTTTCCCCACATTCACTTTATTAATTTAAGGGAAACTTCCTTTGCAAATTGAACAGCCTATTTGTCTTTAGCAAAGCAGCCCCAATGCATTTCTCTTTTTTACAGCAAAATGTATTTGTCTGCTTTGAACAGTCAGTGAACCAATTCAACCTTCTATTGCAAGCGCAGATCGTGACACCATCTTTCCCTCCTCTCCGCCTCACCCAGAAAACACCTTGTATCCATTGAAGAAATGAATGGCAGTCTATGACCCCCTATGCTCAGTATACAAAAAAAACAAAAACAAACATTGTAAATACCAAATTTAAGCAGTCTTCAGGCCGGTCACATGACTTGTGGCCGCTTTACAGCTCCGATGGATGGCTGCGGGAGTGGCCGTGATCTCCCTCTCACATCAGCCAGGGAGATCACGTGGCCGCTCGTCTCCTCCTGGAAGAAGCTCTGTCTCGTAGCTGTAAAGCGGCCACAAATCACGTGACCGGCCTGAAGACAGCTCAAAATCGGTATTTAGAATGCTCGTTTATTAAAACAACTTTACTTCAACTTACATAGTGTGCTACACCAGCCTTTACTAGAGGGGCTGGCAGTGACAATTTTACGTTTTTTATTTTCAAGAATAGCGGCGGGGGGGCAGGGTGGAGACAGACATAAAGAGGGAACTGACAGGGAGGAAGGAGGGGGTGAGGGGGAGAGAGTAGAGGGGACAGCTGTGTATGATGCAGGGATGTACTCTGCAGCAGCCCTGATTTTCGTGGTCAGCGCAGAGAAGGCATACAGGAAGTTGCAGATTTAGGCAGTTTTTTTACAGTTTAGAGGGGGGCAGATTACACAGCACAAGCACTGTGCTGTGTAATCTGCTTTGAGGGACCAGGATCTGTATATTTTTTTGGGGGGTTAACACTTTAAACATGTATTGCACTACCACATGAGAAAAGGTTGGGGGCATCTTTCAGCTGCTGAAAGAAAAAAAAATACTAAAAGGCTCTTCTTATTCTTTTTTTTTATATATTTAATGTTGGAAATATATTCAGGTAATACGTGCAATGGCATTACAGCCAACAGAGTTTACATATATATTTTAAAGCTGCACTGTTTGTCAAAAAGCAATATTTTTGTTTGTTTAGGAAACTCGGTTTTATTTATAAAGACGTTATTTATCCCAACGGCTAAATCTGTGTCTGTAGTGTATGCTTAAACCTAATACCATAAATAATAACATATTAGATTTTTACTCCAGGAGTTTATAACAAGTTTGGAAATTCTAGAGAAATACTTAAATAATGCATAATGTACTGGAGATTTTAGTCGACTATAATACGTCTAAAATTAAAACAACTCAAATGACTAAAATACGACTAAAATGGCACTTTAGTCTTAAAGCGGTTGTAAACTGCTGGCTTTTTTTTTTTTTGGGAACCCGCAAGGTAAAGGCATAATGTGCTAGTATGCATTGCATATTAGCACATTATGTTAAACTTACCTTAAACGAAGTCCACCCGCACCGAGAAGTCAGATTTGCAGGGGCTTCCATGTTCGCCCGTCTTGCTTCCGGGTTCGCAGACTCTGGCTCTGTGACACAGAGTGAGCCTCCGTTCATGGCACAGGGCTCTAAAGGAATGACACGGGTAGCCGTTCCTTCAGAGCGCATGCACCAGTGAAGTCACTGGCTGCATGTAATGTACATATCTCCTAAATGGTGCACATTTAGGAGATATTTACACTACCTATAGGTAAACCTTATTATAGGCTTACCTATAGGTAAAAGCAAAAGATGGAAGTTTACTTCCATTTAAGACTATGACTAAAACTAAATAGAAATTTGACGTCAAAATTAACACTGCTCCGTGTGCAAGACTGGTCCCTTCACATCCCTACTGCATGGGAGGACAAAAAATTTGCCTGGAGTTGGGCTTGACCAATCAGTTTTTCTACACAAAATCTATAACCTCTTGCAGACCACCCACAGTAGAGAGTGCAAGAAGATATAGCAAATAATCTTGCGCTACTCCAAATAACAAGCAGCTAACACACCAAATTAGATAAATGGCAAAAAAAAAAAAACGTGCAAATAAAAGTGTAGCGCTATAGGGAAGCATGAAAAAAAAACTGAATAAAAATGTACAATTTTTATACAAAGTAACAAAGTGAATAAACACAAAATAATATCAATCTATACGTGGTACACATAGGAAGTATTGATAATGATGTCAACACCGGAAATGCTGCAACCAAAACTTCAGTATGTATATAATCCAAGTCTATAGTTATAAAGTTGTGGCGTTCAGCAACAAACAGTTCCACTCAGTGAAAACGTGTCTATCCTTAGAACCAAATAAGTGACTGTGATCAAACCACCACCATGAGTAGAGGAGGCTTACCAGAATGTTTGAACAAGCCAGGGCATCTGCTCTGCGTGTCAAACAAGCTTGTATTGCGGTGGGTGGATTCTGGTGATGTTGATTTCTGTAGATCGGAGATAACCTGCTCACAATCCAATGAGGACGCGTGGGAAATAACCTCTCAGAAATCATTCAGGATACAAATACTCCAGCGTGCCCCTGGGAGACAGCAATACACTGCATTTCCGGTGTTGACATCATTATCAATACTTCCTATGTGTACCACGTATAGATTGATATTATTTTGTGTTTATTCACTTTGTATGAAAATTGTACATTTTTATTCACTGTTTTTTTCATGCTATTGGGTGTATAGCCCACTTCCCTATAGCGCTACACTTTTATTTGCACACAGTAGAGAGTGCGCCCACGCTGCCCCAGTTGTGCTGCAATTGGCTGCAGCACCAACCAATCAGCGGCTTCCGGCTGATTGGTCGCTGGCATTTGGTGATCGGCTCCGGACATTACTGAAGAGAGCCCTGTGTAGGTAAACAAACACAGGGCTCTCTTCTGACAGCAGAAATGTGCTGTTTTTTTCTTCCTGCATAGCAGGAAGAAAAAAACAGCACATTGCTTAGTAAAAACAGCACACACAGTACATATTGGCCACACATTTAACCCTTTGATCATCCCTGATGTTAACCCCTTCCCTGCCAGTGTCATTAGTACAGAGATTTGCATATTTTTAGCACTAATCACTGTATTGGTGTCACCATGTCAAAGTGTCAAAAGTGTCAGTTAAGTGTCCGATTTGTCTGCCGCAATATCGCAGTCCCACTATAAGTCGCTTTTTTCCACCATTACAAGTAAAAAATAAATAACAATTCCATAAATATATCCCATAGTTTGTAGACGCTATAAAATTTACGCAAACCAATTAATATACACTTATTGGGATTTTTTTACCAAAAATATGTATCAGAATACATTTTGGCCTAAACTGATGATTCGATTTTTTAAATGTTTTTTTTTTTGGATGTGTTTTATAGCCTTTTATAGCCTAGTCTTTTTTTATTTATAGTGCAAAAAATAAAAACTGCAGAGGTGGTCAAATACCACGAAAAGAAAGCTGGAATTGTGGGAAAAAAGGACATAAATTTTATTTGGGTACAACGTCACACAACCACGCAATTGTCAGTTAAAGTAACGCAGTGCCATATTGCAAAAAATGGCCTGGTCATGAAGGGGGGGTAAACCTTTCGGAGCTGAAGTGGTTAAACAATGCTCTAGTGAAAATACGAATAGTAATCCATGTACAATTAAACTGGTTATGATGCTGAGTCTACTGTATATAGTGTCAATACTTCTGACCCCTAACCTGGAATAGGTAAACTAACTGGGGGTTCTGATTTTTTTATCCTACTTTAGCAGTCACTTAGTTGCCAACTGTTGCTGCCCTTATTAGCAAGACAGCCACTAAAATTAACATTTTCAGCAGGTAGTGGCAGCCTACATATTTTTCTCAGCACAGGTTTCTTTTAAAGTAACAAGTGACTTCCAAAAAATTTTACGATAAATAATGAGTTAATGGTGTTCCATCCATTTCCATCTTCCCCACGCAACTTTCATCTTGGCAGCTGCACCTCAAACTCCCTCCATTCTCTCAGAATAAATTCCTTAGTTCATATACTTAATCCCCTATCTGACAGGACATTAAGCAGATCCCATCCTCAGCATTCTTTTAACTCTTTTCCAACATATCATAATTGTAAGAGTTCTACTTAAAAGGGAAATCACACTAGTCAGTTAAAATACTCAACTAAAAAACTCAAAAAAAAAGCATTAACCATCTACAAAGGTTTGTGAAAGAGACCCTGTCACCAAGCAAAACAACTTTGAATCAGCTATTCCCTGACTTTGCATACTAGTTCCCGGGCAATTAATATTTGCCCCTTAACTGTCATATAACCCATATGCCACATAAATCAGGTGAATGACGGCATTCTTGAGAGCCTAATTATTCTTGCTATTTTCATCCTTCATGACTGACCTCTAAAAAAAGAGATTTTAGCCATTTTCTTTTGTTAAAGGATATCATTTAGTTCAAAAGACTAATGTTGATAAACACATTCCATAAGTTGTTGTTTTTTTTTACCCTGGGAAAGATTTAACCCGGACACTTTGCTGTAACATAGTCCTAGCACATCCGTTCTATAAGAGTTACAATATAAACAGCTTCCTTGCAGATCCTTCTAAAGGTAAACTGGGGCCAACTAGCTTTCTTTCACTTCAAGCAGCACATATGCTGAGTTTATTTGAATGACTTCAATGTTTAAACTAGCCACGATTTAAATACGCTTAGCGACATATTTCAAACAAACAGCTTTGTATCATTAGCAAGGCAAACTGCATGCAGCAGAATACGAGCTCTTGAGAGGAGCAGGGCAGAGCGCGAAGCCTTTGTCTTATGTAAACAGTCACATGCTGAACATGCTAAAGCTTTCTTCAAAGGTTTGTTTGCTCACACTTTACTTAGCCCAACGTGTGACATAATGATATTCTGCAGAGGTTATCATCCACACTTGTCAGTTATAATTATATCAGAATCCTGACTACTTTGCTACAAAAGCATAAAAAGTGATTAATCATTTAAAAGCCAGTAATAATTTCAATGTATTAAATTTATTTCCACTCAAAAAAGCCTACATTTTTTTTAAATTAATAAACAATGGTTTACACAGAGCAGCCCCGGTCCTCCTCTTCTCGGGTCCCTGCCGGCGCTCCTGGCTCCTCCCCCTGCCAAGTGCCCCTAAAGCAAGCCACTTGAGAGCCACTGCTTTCATGCACAACACTGGCTCAAGATTAAGGTCAGGTAGGTATTATGCCGTGTGCACACAATCAGACATTCCAACAACAAAATCCTGGATTTATTTTCGATGGATGTTGGCTCGAACTTGTCTTGTATACATACGCTTGCACAAATGTTGTCGGAAATTCCAAACGTCAAGAACGCGGTGACATACAACAAGTACGACGAGCCGAGAAAAATGAAGTTCAATAGCCAGAGCGGCTCTTCTTGGTTGATTCCGAGCATGCGTGGAATTTTTTGCATCGGAATTGTCTACACACGCTTGGAATTTACAACAACGGATTCTGTTGTCGGAAAATTTGAGAACCTGCTCTCAAATTTTTGTTGTCGGAAATTCCGACAACAAATGTCCGATGGAGCCTACACACAGTCGGAATTTCCATTTCAATGAATTAAATAGAAATATACATTTAGATCTGTGCTAAGGTAAAATATGACATTACTCATCTATAATCATAGATTTTTTTGCACGTTTTAACTGCTTGCCGACTGGCTCACGCCGATATACGTCAGCAGAATGGCAAGGCTTAGCACAACAACGTATGGGTATGTTGTTCCCTTTAAGAGATGCTGGAAGAGCGCACGCGCAAACGCAACATGACGGGGAACCCAATGCATGTGGCCGGCAGGCGGGATCGCCGATGGCCACACGCGATCACAGGCACGAGAGCCATCCTGGTGATTTGTGTGTGTTCTGTCAGGGGAGAGGAAATATATTGTTTGTAGGAACAAGGATGTCTCCTCCCCAGTCAGTCCTATCGCCATATAGTTAGAACACATCTAGGGAACACATATTTAACTCCTTGATCACCCCCTAGTATTAACCCCTTCCCTACTAGTGACATTTACACAGTGATCAGTGCATTTTTATAGCTCTGATCGCTGTATAAATGTCAATGGTCCCAAAAATATGCCAAAAGTGTCCGATCTGTCCGCCGCAATGTCGCAGTACCGCTAAAAATCGTAGATCACCGCCATTACTAGTAAAAAAAAAAAAAAAATGCCATAAATCTTTCCCATAGTTTGTAGACGCTATAACTTTTGCGCAAACCAATCAATATACGCTTATTGCGATTTTTTACCAAAAATATGTAGAAGACTATATATTGGCCTAAACTGGTGAAGAAATTTGTTTTTTAAAAAAATTTTTGGGGATATTTATTATAGCAAAACGTAAAAAATATTGTTTTTTTTTTTTCAAAATTGTCGCTCTTTTTTTGTTTATAGTGCAAAAAAATAAAAACCACAGAGGTGATCCAATACCACCAAAAAGAAAGCTCTATTTGTGGGAAAAAAAGGACGCAAATTTTATTTGGGTATAGCGTCGTATTACCGCGCAATTGTCAGTTAAATCGACGCAGTGCCAAATTGTGAAAAGTGCTCTGGTCAGGAAGGGGGTAAAATCTTCTGGGGCTGAAGTGGTTAATTTGTTAAGTGGTATACAATATACATGGTTAATAAAGTACTGAAGTTAGTTGTAAACCATAAGGGAAAATTATAGGACTGATTACACATACAGAGGCCTACTATCATAGCCCATTAGTAAGTCTTCTATGGGGATGAATTACTAAACAGAAAATTTTCTACCATTCCAGAAGCCCTGTGTTCACTAAACTGTGCAAGGAGGTAAGATCAAAGGTGAATTTGCTAGTATCTTGAGAGTCTTACAAAAAAAAAAAACGTACACAGCGAAAAAAAATGCATAAAGAGAGATTATATGGATAACCAGAGATCTTTCTGACATAAATACATTTTGTACAAAAAAAATATTTTGTAGAAAATACACTTCATATAACAATTTTCAAATATAAACTGTTCCCCAGGGAAATGTCAGGTCACATAAGAACTACATAAATAAATGACTCACATTCTAGGATTCCCTTTGGAGCAGGCAGGACATCCAATAATATATATTTTAAAAAAGGTTGTTTTTTTAGGGGTGCATCATCAGTGATGGAATCTGCTTTGGGGGTAGGCAGAGCACCTTTAGAGTACTTTCATCTTTTAAAAGTTAGTGCAGTAATTACATATAAACACATTTTACTGCCTCTATGTAATGGACACTAACAATTATATAACTTACATATATGATGTTTTACAAAAAAAAAAAAAAACTAAAAACTACCTAATTTATTCTAAACCCCAATTTAATCACACCTTCAACACTGCCACTAGACTTCAACTTACCCTTAAACCCTGCCAACTCAAACTTCAAGCTGCATTCTGTATATCCTTAAATTGTTACTAAACCCAGGACCCTGCATTCACTATATCTGGCTTTCCACAGTACACAGAACATGAAAATGCAATTATTTTAGTAAATATAGACTGCTAAATACCTTTTCTCATCAGCAGTATATTGCAGTCTTTTAACGTCTATCAGTGTCTGGCCAAACACTGGTTAAAGCTTGTAGGAGGAGTTTTTATTCTCCTCTGACTGGTTCTATGAGGCTGCATGACTCCTGACTTTTTGTCCGGATAGTGCTGATTGGCCCTGTACTGATCACATGCACCCTCCCAGAAAAAGAAAAACTCTCCAGCAATACAAAAACCAAACTGAGCATGTACAGAGTGCCTCCAAAGCTCTCTTCTATCAGCAGATGGATTGGGGACTGTGGAAGTAGGGGAGGATCAGAGAAGACAGGATCAAACAGTCTTTTTACACAATGCCGAGGCTTAACTACTTTGGTTCCACAGTGAGTATAACAGCTTTACTGCATATACAGACTGATTTTACTGTTGTGTGTTTAGTAACACTTTAAACCTCACACACCAACCAAACAGCTAGACCCTAACATTCAACTGTATCCATAGCTGCAATGCTTGCAAATGTATCCTTACCATAATATAACTGTAATGTTAATATTTCATCTATGTAAGAAAAAAAAATACCAGAACTCACCTAGGTCAAAATATACAGGTATTAAAATCAGTCATTTTATTTGGAATCACCCACAAAAATGCTAAGGCATTGTTGCCAAAGTGCTTTGCCAAATACAACTGATATGGGCAAGGTGTCAAAAAGAATGGGGGAGATCATTTTCTGTGATTTTCTGGATGGAGCACATGATGTATTGTCACTGATTGTTAACAAATTGTCATAGAAGGCTGTAAAAGGCAAGTACTAGCTATGCTGTTGCCGGTGACAGTAGTTCTAACTACCCAGCAACAAATATAGGGTGTAAACCATGTTACAGGTAAGTCACCAAAGTTGGCCTTTCTCCTCACTTCATGTCATGACTGTTACTGGTAGGTTGCCTTTTTGAAGGGCTTCAGCAGGTTACATATGTCCATTTTCAGTTTCCACCAGTTCTGCTTAAAAAACGCATTCCACATCTTACCTGCTGGGGTTCATAATAGTCACTGACCACTGAGCACCTCAAAGATTTTCACACATCTGCAGCAAGGAAATCTATGTTTTAGGAAAACATAATACTACCCTTTTGAATGGGAATGCTCTTCTGAATTTCTAAGACAATGAAAGCATTTCTACTGGCTAGGCACATCCTCTCCTGGCAACCTTTAGAATGTATGTGTGGGTGAATCATTTAACCTATCTATAGTTACAAGTTCTGCTCAAAGCTGTTGCGTTGTTTGTGCACTCCTTCCTTCTGTAAGATCCAAATTGTCTTTTAAGTGTGAACTTTTTTAAGCTCTTTGTCCCTATAAATATAGCCACTCAACATGAGGCCAGCTTTATCCAAATTAGAAATGTCAAAGTATTTACAAAATTAGTTAATTAGTAAATCTAATAATTTGATGAAAGCAATATTCAAACATGTTGTAACACATCCCACCCAGATGAGTTCACCACATAAAAAAGTAAAAAAAAGTCTAAATCCAAGAATACAAATTCTATTTACATTTCAACTTATTTTTTTAATGTTTTGGCTGCATTCATTTTCAAGATAAGTACATTTTCTACAAGAACAGAAAAATACCTGTTGATCCTGTCAGAAATCCAGTGCCCTTGTAACTTTCTGTGTACCACACTGAAATTTCAAATAATGTTTTAGCATTCCCAGCTATCTTCTGTGAACTTCATAACACCTCATGCCTGTGTCATAGATATGAGGAGAGGGGGAGGTGATTGTAGTCCACATCAGGAAAGCGGTCTAGGGTGACATCGCTACTCCTCCACTGATATAATACAGTGGGCATTGTCACTCTAGGACAGGAAGAATTTTATTTGGAAGGACCAGGTGAAAATAAAGGAATCAATTCTGAATAAAGACAACTAATGCAGCCATCACATAACTTGCAATATATTGCATTTTTATAATTGGGTTTAGATATCCTTCATTAGTACAGAGTTATTAAAACTATTATGTGCACTCAGAGTATAAGACGGCTGATGCATTGCTAAACATTTATTGCAAAGACATGAGTGACCGCAAGTTCTACTTCTCTACCTTTCACTACCTTGATTATGTGGATACATGCTGGCCTGTCTGCTCTAAAAAATTGTTGATGACGATCTGCTCAATGCAAAACGATAAAAATCCCAAGGAACAGAAGCATGTGGTGCTTTCTATCTGAAATATGAATGGAGTTTAAGGTGAGAATACACACAATCTGCATTCCTTTGCAAGATTTATTACATCTGTAAACTTTTAGCTCTTTGATAGTTCCTTTACTGCTTGTAGTACCATCCTGACTAATATGTGGTTCATTATTGCACATCCATAGCTTGTGGACATAGATCAAGTGCTAAACCTAGGCTTACAATTTATATGAAAAGATTTATATTGCCTTCTTAAAGCTAAAGCATTTAAGGGGCCTGTCAGGGTGCCTTCGAAAAGTTATGTGGGTCACATATGACAAAGGTATGTGGAATGTGCTTTTTAAAGGTCAGAACTAAAAACCACATCAAACAGATTTTCCCCCTTCTTGCAGAAATACACTCAAATGGTCTTTTCTGGTTAATAGAAATATAAACAAAGGGGCTGAAACTATGCTTGTTAAATGTAGGAATTAGCTATAGATATAAAGGTATATTAGCACCTTTTAAAAGCAGACATGTCAACCCCTGATATAATGAGCCTGCTTTGCTGAAGAAAATGCACAAGAGCAGTGCAAAATCACTATGAAGACTATAGTCTCACCTGTGATGCAGGTTCACATAAGCATTTGCACTTTATTGATATGGTAAAGTGCAAATGCTTGCACATATTGCCAACCCCTTTTGCAGAATGCATTGAACATCCAGAGAAGGTTGTTTTTGTGGCTCATATGCATAAATGGTGCATTAAAGTAGTCTTTCCAGTTCCATTGCTAGACTTAAAAAGGGGTATCTTCTGTTTCCTCCTCTTTGCAGCACACACACTCATCCCTAAACATTGGAAGAAGACAACCATACCAACCATTTGGGAATGAATAGAGGAAATTAATTCCATTGTGCAGATAGAGGAGTTAACCACTAGCCTTTAGGATCGATATTATAAATGAGTGTAATTGTGGTTTTCTTGGATCGACTTCTCCACAGCCACCAACTTCAGCCATATATCTGACACCTCTAGTTAGGCCTGCTGAGCTACTGGAGGTCCTGGCGAGGTCTTGGTCGTGAGTTCTCCCCTCTTGACTTATTGTACCATTCTGCCCTCAACTTCTCCCATCTTTTCTTTGATCTTGTTTTTCTTTCTTCAATCATGGCTCTGCTCACACCTATTCACACTTTGATCCTGGCTATTTGATGGTGTATCTCATGGCTACCGTAGCCCCACTCTACTCTTTTTGTTGAGTCCTGCTTCAATCTGACCAAACCTCTAGGTCTTGGAGTGGGTTGAATGTTTTTAAGGTTCATTCACTAAGTGATGGCATAACACCATAGAACTGAAGTGCCCGCTTCTGTATTGCTGTAATATATACCCTGTTTTGATTCTTGCTATGGTTCTGTACTGTGTAACTGTCCTGTGCTTTGTATTAAAACCCAATAAACTGTATTCTTAAAAAAGAGACTTTGCAGTAAAATGGAAGGTCCACTTATTAGATGAGTACCTCCAACCCACTTGTATAAGTCACTGCATAATATTAGTTGAAAAACCTAATGGTAAGGAAAAAATTTAGATTATATACTTACCTTGCCTTTGTTTTCTGGGTAACGCTCATTCTGGGGAGATCCTGGGAATGATGAGGATTATACATCTCACAAAAAGGAATTCCTGCACTGGACTGAAGTGTACACTTGTTAGATTTGGTGTATTTATAATTCCCCAGGAATCTTGCCAGAAGGATAGTGACTTTATGTCCTGCCAAGCAAGAGACAGGCAAAGTGAAGAATAGAATATGACTTTTTCCTTACAGGTAAATGTTTAAGGCCCCTTTCACGTGGGCGGATACAATTCAGCTTTTAGCTGTGGATAGATCAAGTTATCTACCGCTGCTAAACTCACACAATGCTTTCCTATGGCCCCATTCACACATTGCATTTAGCAACGGTTTCGTTACATGGGGTTTGGTGCGGTTAGAAAAAATAAATTTGACTGCGTCCAGGAACGATTTATTGCAGTTATCTGCACATAACTGGTGTACTATTCCATATGCAGATAGCAGCGGCAACAAGGAAAGAAAAACAACAGGAAGCACATCAGAAATGGCAAGAATGTTCCAATGCAGCTAAACGCAGCCGCATGTAAACGCAGATTATCGCAATGTACAACTGCAAGTGAACGCTGTGCCAGGATTCTTTGTGTGAAAGGGCCTAACACATGTAGAGATTTTTAAGGGGGGGGGGGGGTGGATCTAATAAGCTGACAGTTGTCTGACAGATTTGCTTTGAAGTCATTCTAAAGGTTAATTTACAACAAAAAAAAATGATAACAAACATGTTATACTTATATACTCTGTGCAATGGTTTTGCACAGAGCAGCCCCAATCCTCCTATTTTTGGGTCAATCCTGGCTCCTTCCACCTGCTGAGTGCCCCCCAATAGCAAAACTCAAGCAGGCTTGCTCTCGATCCACCCTCCTGTGAATGGCTCCTGTTGCTGTGTGAGCCGATGAGGAAAGAGAGACCGACGAAAGTTGTTGCTCTCATGCACGTCACTGGATCGAGATGGGGCTCAGGTGAGTGCAAGGGTGGTTGGGGGGGAGCTGCATCTAGAATTTTTTTTTTTTTTTACCTTAGTGCATAGAATGCATTAAGGTAAAAATCTGCTGCTTTTAGAAACACTACACTTTAAGAAATGTGTGTGATAAACTGCTGCCTGCACAATTTATTTCTTTTTTGCTGTGATTTATTTGATATATTTAAAAATGTATTTACAGTATACAAAACTAATGAATTAAATGTTTTTGTGCATGCTTAGGCCTCATGCACAGGGGACTTTTTGCCAAATCTCCTTGAAGACTTTCCTCCTGTCAGCGGTGTATTCCTGTAAAATTATGTGACGTGTTTAGCTGCATTTACAGGCATCAAGCGCTTGGGCATTAAGTAATTTCATTGGCCAGAATAAAGCGCCTAGCGTTAACACATGTTTATATGCATTTAGTGGCACCAAGCATTTTTTCTACCAAAACTCTGCTGCTCCTGCACGCACTAGCAGTGTTTTTTTTTCCTGCCTCTAAATGCCTCTGCCTCCTTTAAAAGGAAAAAAATGCCAGACGCCCCTAGGAGCAGCATTAAAAACATCCATTGTGTATGAGGCCCTAAAGAGAACCTGTGGGGCAAATAGACATCCAACACTCAAAAAAGTGTTAAATGCAGATAAGGCTGACAGAGGCTTAGGTGCTGGAATGGGGTGATGATGGGATACACAGACTACTGAAGAGGCGAGTACAAAAACGCTTCTACTGCAGAGAGCTTTCTTCTCCATTTTTTCATCACCTAATGATGGCATTTTAAGCTATATAAACATGAAAATATTAAATAAATTGTGATAAGCACCAGGATTGCTTGCTAAGGTATCAAAATCCCATGCATCATAGAAAAAGAGCAGCGTCAAAGAACATGTGTATCATGTAATAAGGTAGTGGCAGTATTTGTATATTTTTCATAAAAACATGCATTCACAAGTTGCTGTGCATAAAATTGTGTATGTATGCTTACTGTGGTCACGGCATGCATATCTGTATACACACAGTCTTACCATGCACTATGGCTTGCTTTGTTTCAGCTTTAATTTCAGGAAAAGTTCAGGAATAGTTGGGATGGTGAAGTCACATATGCTTTAGTAAATCATGTCCACTATCCTCTAGGCAGATTCTGTCTAGTCATTTCTCAGTTAACGTGTATCTAATCCCAAAAACAAAAATGTAATATATATTGCATTTTTCCGGTTTATGTCCAGCTTACACCTACACTTACAATGGATTTATGGGACTAGTAGTTACACCTGGGTGTGACAAATTTGCTTTGAATCTAGGAGCCAGCTAAAAAAGTTAGAAGCCAGGTTTTTTTTTTTTTTTTTACTGACAAAGCTTATGGATATAACATATAACATGTTCCCAAAGGTGAACTTATCCTTTAACCCTTATACAGCCAGAGAAGTTTTTTGCACATGTTTAAAAAAATAATTTTAGGCCTGAAGATTACATAATCTATTCTAGACAAAAAAATTGTGGTAGTTCTAATTTTTTAAGCCACACAATATTACTGCAAAGGTCTAAGAAACACAAAATGTCAGTAAAAAAAACATTAAAAGTTCATTTTAGGGGGCATATAAAACGCAATAAATTACCCAATTTTTTGGTAAAATATAAAAGACGAGGTTGCACTGAGTAAATACTGTAGATACCCAACATAGTTACATAGTAGGCAAGGTTGAAAAAAGACACAAGTCCATCAAGTCCAACCTATGTGTGTGATTTTATGTCAGTATTACATTGTATATCCCTGTATGTTGTGGTCATTCAGGTGCTTATCTAGTAGTTTTTTTGAACTTATTGATGCTCCCTGCTGAAACCACTGCCTGTGGAAGAGAATTCCACATCTTTACTGCTCTTACAGTAAAGAACCCTCTACGCAGTTTAAGGTTAAACAGCTTTTCTTCGAATTTTACTGAATGGCCAAATGTCAAACCTTAAATTTGTGTGCGCCGCCGTGAAATGGTGACAAACTTCAGTACCCTATATTTTCCATTAGCGATGCTTTAAAAGCTCCTAAAGATCATCAGTTTAGCGTTACGAAGGAGGTCTGTTGCTAGAATGATTGCTCTCATTCAGGCATGCGCTGTGATATGTAACATGTGTATCACAATCAACGTTTCCAGGTGTTTACGTTTGTGTTTGTGGGGGTTAGGGCCTCAAATTTTTTTGGTTGGGGGGGTAGGATTTTATGTGCTTGGGTGTAATTTCAATTTAATTTCAATTTTTTATAATTAAAACATTTTTTTTTTACTCAACTTTTTTGTTACCATCACAAAAGTCCCCTATGTGATAATTTTTCTGGTGACAGGTTCTCTTTAATCAGACATGCAGGGTCTAAAAGACCCTGCATGTCTCCTATGTGCATTACTGAATGTAATTACATTCTTTGATGGCCAGGGAGACTGTCAACGGGGACCCAGAAGTGATGTGACATGTCACTTCCAGGTCAACAACAAGAAGGGGAGGAGAGCGGACGTGTGTTCACTCCTTCCTCGCCTCTACCCGGCGGCAGCCGCTATGCCGGTCCCAGGCCCACAGATGGTGTTTGTCGAGCCCTAGTTTATACAATAAGGAGGAGGATGTTTGTGCTTTCTTTTAAGCTAACAGAAGCGAAGTGAAAAGAAGACTGCAATTCTGAAAAGATTGACAGGTATTTTCTGCATTTGCCTGAAAAAAGAAAACAAATGAAGCCTCCACATCCTAGGGACTGGTAGGAAGCAATATATTAAATTTTTGTTTGTAGGTTTAGATAGCTTTAAAGACTAAAAGGAAAATGTGTATTAGCCTGTATTAGCTTACTCATTATTCTATATCATTTCACATTTATATGGGGTACTAACACTAACAGAATTCTGTTGAGACTGTCTTCTTCCTATTTAATTGGTGATAATGAGACAGAAATGGGCAAACAGATAAAATCTACAATGTTGTGACACTAATATTCACAAGCTTTACAGAATTTATATAATAATTCATAAAGACAGCACCAAACAAGGTGTTAATGCAAATACAGGATATCTATAACTGTTCTTTGGGGAAAAAACAGCAAAAGGATCATTCCTTTTGTGTGAATGTCTGTCCCTTTCTAATAATTCTTTTATCTCAGGTCCCTTTATCAACTTTAATGCAAAACTCTTCTGGATCTATTCCTCCAGCTGGCATTTTCATAGTAGCGGTGAGTATCAAACCTTTAATGTACCATTAAAGAGGAAAGCTTCCCTCTGACAAGTGCTTGGGTTGAGTATGGAAGCGCAGTATTCTGTCTCAGCAAGTTACTGACACTCTTGCTCTAGTCTAGTGCCCATCCCTTTGATACATGCACAGGTTTACTCATACTTTCAGCTCCAAAAGGAATCGTTACAGCATGCACAGGGAACTGGAATCACAAACAAAGATAGGTCTTATTATGGTATAAGAGTTTTAACTTGTTTGAATTGCTTGGGGTCTGGTTTTGCCGGAGAATGGAAGAAATGATGCTTCTGGCTTGAAGCTGCCAGGTTACATTAGCAGTCTATGATCTCATAGCCCATGCATGTTCATTTACAGTCAAGCTTAAATTTATACAATCAACATTCATCTGGTGTGAATGGCAGAGGGCTTTTCACAAGATCAAGTTAATTTTCACAGCCAACATCTAGTAAAGACACCTAAATATTTTACCATCCTGTTTCACAAACAAGCAAGAATGACGGGTTACTCGTCCTTAAAAAGGAACACTAAGAAAAAAATCTTACAAACCCTGCACTGTGTGCTTACTGTAAGGTGAAGGTGTTTGGTATATGCAACAGCTATGTGATAACTACTGCCTAAAAAGAGGACAATGTGTGGGTAGTGATACAGCATTAACTTTACACTAATCCAGGAAGCCTGTGCCCACTTCCAATAGGTTAAAGCCAAATTCCATTCAAACTTTCTTTTTTATTTTGTTACAATAGAAAAAATGGTACTGGAGAAACGGGGAACACCCTATGATTTCTAAAATTTCAAAGCCATAAGCAACAAGTCCATAATAAAAAAGTTCATATAAGCCCAAATAAAAGGCAGCTTTATAGCATCAGTGGCATAACCCCAAAAAACAAAGCAATACTGTAGGAATACAAAAAAGGGAACATAAGGGGGCGCCAGACTAAGTGCAATATGAAGAGCACCTAGGTATAATAAAAGTACATGAGCAACTCACATGTGTATGAAAATGGCAGGCATATCTGTAGTATTGCAGTAGGATGGTAAATCAACATGGTCTCCCAAACTCTCCCCATGCAGCACAGTGTCCCTGCTCTGACAGCGCGCCTCGGGTGGCCAAAGGTTACAGCCGGAAGCTGCGGGAACCAAAGTGAAACGCAGCAGGGAGCTGAGCCATAGGTGATGTAAGCACAAAGCCGTGGATGGGCAAAAACGTACTTCTCTCTCAAACCTCTTCTTAGTGAAAGAAGCGGATGCTTTGAAACACTTTACCGCTCATTCACGGCTCCATGCTGATGTCACCTCCGGCTTGGTCTTCCTCCTGCATTTCAAGCTGGTTCCCGTGGCCTCCAGCTGTGAACTTCAATGACTCCAGAGGCGCTCTGTCAGAGCAGGGACACTGTGCTACACTGGGAGAATTAAGGAAACAGTGAAGATTTACCATCCTACCGCAAAACTATAGATATGCCTGTCATTTTCATACACGTGTGAGTTGCTCATGTACTCTTAATAAACCCAGGTGCTCTTCATGCTACACTTATGCCCTGTACACACGATCGGACATTGATCGGACATTCCGACAACAAAATCCATGGATTTTTTCCGACGCATGTTGGCTCAAACTTGTCTTGCATACAAACGGTTGCACAAAGTTGTCGGAAAATCCGATCGTTCTGAACGCGGTGACGTAAAACACGTACGTCAGGACTATAAACGGGGCAGTAGCCAATAGCTTTAGTCTCTTAATTTATTCTGAGCATGCGTGGCACTTTGTGCGTCGGAGTTGTGTACACACGATCGGAATTTAACCGATCTTATTTTGTTGTTGGAAAATTTTTTAGTCTGCTCTCAAACTTTGTGTTTCGGAAATGTAGACGGAAAATGTCCGATGGAGCCCACACACGATCGGAATTTCCGACAACACAATCCGATCGCACTTTTTCCATCAGAAAATCCGACTGTGTGTACAGGGCATTAGTCTGACGCCCCCTTGTGTTCCTTTTTTTTTTTTTTTTTTTAACAGCTTAGGGAGGAGGTAAAATCTATCTTATGTTCTGTTGTTGCCTGTGTTCCTACAATGGCCAATACAATACTGTTCCATCTTGAGGAAGCAGACTTTGTCTATGAAACATGTCAATGTTGTGGAAAGACATCCCATTTGTCACTACATTGTAAAACAATCCACACTGGGCAGTTACTAGTGTGGCTGATGATTGTAAAAGATATATATAGTCGTGACAAAAATCAGGCTTTCCATTAGGAATGGAATGTATTAACATGTATAATTATGTTGCACTACTTTTTTGGTATTTTAGGTCCATTGGGCCCAACATGTTTTACTATGTTAAAAATAATACAAATTATGACATTTTATGTTTTTGTGCCTCCACTGTGGTACCGATAAAGTCCATGCAAACATTTTATTTTGGGGGGGGGGAGTTGTATCAGTTTTGGATGGGGTACCCATAGCCCATACCTTGTTTAGATACTAACAACTGAACGTCTGTAAGGGTTTGTTTTGGTGGTCAGTTTCTTCCTGTACCATTGACCCAATTCCCCTATTTTCATATCCTGGTGTCACTATGATTGTCAAAATCCAAAGCATAAATACATCCCCACTGTATTATGCAATGGGGTTCATTTACTAAAACTGGAGAGTACAAAATCTGGTGCAGCTCTGCATGGTGGCCAATCAGCATCTAACTTACTTCAGCTTGTGCAATTAAGCAAACAAAAATAGAAGTTGATTGGTTTCTATGCAAACCTGCACCAGATTTTGATCTCTCTAGTTTTAGTAAATTAACCCCAATGCCTTTTATAGGACTGCACTTAACGGTAAAATTTAAGTGTGGAACCCAAATGCTAACTCTCCGAAATGTTGCTACTAGCATGTGGTTTCAGGTGAGTCCTAGGCCCTTTTTAAGATGACTAAGATGACAAAGATGTGTACATACCTAGTGAAGCATGAGCTCAGATTCAGTAGTTTATTACTATGACAGGCTTTACCTTATGGAGGTAAAATATATGCACACCACATCTATAGTTTTCTGTTCTGCAATTGCTATAATAATCATAAAAATTGTGTAAGCCCCCCCCCCCCCCCCTCCCAGGTAGACCAACTAAAAAAAAGAAATTGTCCCTAAAATGAATTTGAAATTTAGAAAACCATACATGTTTGGAAAAAGTGCAAGTTCAAAAAAATATTGTATTTTACATTTTAGACCATCTTAATCAATCAACCTACTAAATGTCTCATAAAGCGTTTATTTTACCTGATGTATCCAAGGGTAAATAAAAATACTAAAATAATTTCTGTTCAGGCCTGATGACTGTAGCCAAATTAAAGAGGTTGTAAACCTTCATGTTTTTGCATTAAGGTGAAAAAACTTCTGTCAATGACCAGCTCCCTTGTTTTAATCACCTGAGCCTGTTCGTTTCCATGCTGGAGACGCGCAAACCCTCTCTGGCCAGGGTCTCGGCTCTTGATTGGATAGATTGATAGCAGTGCAGCCATTGGCTTCCGCGGATGTCAATCAAATCCAATGACGCTGGCACCGGGGAGTGAGGGCCGAGTCCGGCATTCTGTGTCTATGGACGCAAATGCTGGACTCGGGAGCACGCCCGAACGGTAACCCCCAGGGAGAGGAGCCAGAAAATGAAAAGAGTATGGCACAACTGCAAACCTACCAATACATGGCCACCCACCTAAACTGAGAGCCTGGGCTAGGAGAGCATTAATCAGAGAAGTAGCCAAGAGGCCCATGGTAACTCTGGAGGAGCTGCAGAGATCCACAACTCAGGACAACTATTAGTTGTGCACCCCACAAATTTGGCCTTTATGGAATAGTGGCAAGAAGAAAGCCATTGTTGAAAGGAAGGCTTAAAAAGCCTCGTTTGAGGTTTGCGAGAAGACATGTGGGGGACACAGCAAACTTGTGGAAGAGGGTGCTCCGGTCAGATGAGACCAAAATTTAACTTTTTGGCCTAAAAGCAAAATGCTACGTGTGGCGGAAAACGAACACTGCACATCACTCTAAACACACCACCCCCATTGTGAAACTTGGGGGTGGCAGCATCATGTTGTGGGGATGCTTTTCTTCAGCAGGGACAGGGAAGCTGGTCAGAGTTGATGGGAAGATGGATGGAGCCAAATACAAGGCAATCCTAAAAGTAAACCTGTTAGTCTGCCAAAGACTTGAGACTAGGGTGGAGGTTCACCTTCCAGCAGGACAACAGCCCCAAACATACAGCCAGAGCTTCAATGGAATGGTTTAGATCAAAACATATTCATGTGTTAGAATGGCCCAGTCAAAGTCCAGACCTAAATCCAATTGAGAAGCTGTGGCAAGACTTGAAAATTGCTCTCCATCCAATCTGACAGAGCTTCAGCTATTTTGCAAAGAAGAATGGCCAAAAATGTCACTATCTAGATGTGCAAAGCTGGTAGAGACAAACCCCAAAAGACTTGCAGCTGTAATTGCAGCGAAATATGGTTCTACAAAGTATTGACTTAGGGGACTGAATACAAATGCACGCCACACTTTTCACATATTTATTTGAAAAAAAATGTATAATTATCCTTCCACTTCACAATTATGTGCCACTTTGTGTTGGTCTATCACATAAAATCCCAATAAAATACATTTACGTTTTTGGTTGTAACATGACAAAATGTGTAAAATTTCAAGGGCTATGAATACTTTTTCAAGGCACTGTACCCTTTAACTGCTTCCCGACCAGCCGTCGCAGTTATACTTCAGCAGGTTGGCTCCCCTACGTGAGCTGTTGTAGTTGTACGTCGGCTCTTTAAGACGCTGTAACAGGCACATGCGCGCTGCTAGAGGTGCCCACGGTGTGTCCCAGGAGCCAATGCGCGTGCCCGGTGAGCACGATGACTGCCAGGCACCCCTGATCACTCGTGACAGAGCAAGAACTGGATCTGTGTGTGTAAACACACAAATCCTGGTTCTGTCAGGGGAGATGAGACAGATTTTGTGTTCTTACTAAGTAGGAACAACGATCTCTCTCCTCCTTTAGTCAGCCACCTTCCCCCCCACAGTTAGAACACACATAGGGAACACAGTTAACCCCTTGATCGCCCCCTAGTGTTAACCCCTTCCCTGCCAGTGACATTTATACAGTAATCAGTGCATTTTTATAGCACTGATTATTGTGTATTTGTCAATGGTCCCAAAAATGTGTCAAAAGTGTCCAACTTGTCTGCCACAATATCGCAGTCCGGATAAAAAATCGCTGATCACCGCCATTACTAGTAAAAAAAATAAATAATACATACGTTTATTGCGATTTTTTTTTACCAAAAAGATGTAGAAGAATATACATCGGCCTAAACTGATGAAGAAATGTGTCTGTTGTTTTTTAACTTTTGGGATATTTATTATAGCAAAAAGTACAAAATATTGTGGTTTTTTTTTTTTTCAAAATTTCGCTCTTTTTTTGTTTAAGGCGCAAAAAATAAAAACTGCAGAGGTGATCAAATACCACCAAAAGAAAACTCTATTTGTGGGGAAAAAAGGACATACATTTTGTTTGGTTACAACGTTGCACGACTGCGCAGTTGTCAGTTAAAGTGACGCAGTGCCATATCGCAAAAAATGGCCTGGTCATTAAGGGGGAAAATCTTCCGGGGCTGAAGTGGTAAAAGATGCTAAACTTCTGGTGTTCCCAAAAATCTAGTGCACTCTGTAATGCAAATAACAATGGAGTGTAGGAACCTGAAGGGTGAAGACCAGACCTGAAGTCAAGATTTACAGTAGAGTGCACTCCAGGATTTTGGGCTACCAGGACACTCAAACAGCTACAGTATACGATGATTATTATAATCTAGGATATCTATAGGGCCAACATTTTGCATAGTGATTTACAACATAAAGCAAGACAATACAATTACAAAACAAGACAATATAATACATTTTCCTTATGTCTGTATTCTAGATATAAAGCAGTTATAAATCCCCAAAATGTTATTTTTGCATACGTTGCAACTAGAATATTTTTTCTAGATAAACTGTCTGAATGTAAAAGAGAAAAAAAAGTGAGAACAAGTTGATTTTTAACATTGTATCCCATGGCAATTAGGCCAAGGAACACTTATCAAGCCAATTTCAAATCAAAATAGTTTGTAGCAGCTAATTACACAGCCAGGGCCATATGCTGAAGGCATTTACAGTCCTGCTGCTGTGATTAAAAATATCAGCTATTACATCTGCAGAGAAATGTATAAAGTGGGCTCTTTACAAATTGTTATGAAGCAATTTGCGCACAGTTAGTCCTTTGTTTAATCGAGAGATCTGCCCAAACCCTTGATTGTGCTCTTATTTCCCTACGGCAGGAAATGAAGGTTATTTCATTATGACTTCTGGGACCAGCAATCTATCTAATATGTTGTTGAATTATGAGTGTAACATAGGAACAAAGCTCCACTTCCAGTATACAGGATCAAGCTTCAGCTGGGACAGGTTTACTTAAATGTTTATAGATAGAAATACTTTAGAAAGTAACAGAGTACATGTAAAAAATGGTTGTTTATTTTAAAGTTGAACAAGGTAGACTTCCCCAACACTGCAAGGGTTAAATGCACGATTAGGTCTAAGGGAACAAGAAAATCTGCTTTTTGTCACTTATATGTTAGCCATGATTAAGGCCTGATGGCTGAAGCGCTTTGGCTTTTTTGCCTGTTGTTCACCTGCATTAATAAAACAGTGGGGTTGATTTACTAAAACTGGAAAGTGCAAACCCTGGTGCAGCACTGCATAGAAACCAATCAGTTGCCAGGTTTTTTTTTGTCAAAGCTTAATTGAACAACCTGAGGTTAGAAGCTGATTGGCTACTATGCACGGCTGCACCAGATTTTGCACTCTCCAGTTTTAATAAATCAACCCCTGTGTTTTAGCTGACTACCATGGCACTAGCCTTTCTCCCTTTTCTGCATGGATTGTATATGGAGGTTTGCAGAGACTTCCCAGGCTGAGTGCTGTGTTCTTGAGGCTCACTAGGCATTACACAGGAGGTAGCAGCTCAGATGCACCCGTTCCAACAAGAAAAGCAGTTATACTTACTTGATCCTCCAATCTTGCAGGCTCATCTGCACTGCAAGACCAGTCCCTCCTGCTTCTTCTTCCCTATACTCGAGCAATCACTGGTCCTCTGACATAATCAAGTTCATTGCAATGTCCACAGTTCTGCATTGGACGTGAGGATGCTGGGGAACAGTCGGCTGCTGGAGCATAAGGGAATGATGGCTTCTGCTGGAGCGGAGGATTGGGTAAGTAAAACTGCTTTTTCCTTCTCCTAAACATAAAGGAACATTTAAAGCAGTAGTAAAGTCTGCTTTTTTACTTGTACCTACAAGTAAACCTATAATAAGGCTCACCTGTAGGTACAATGAATATCTCCTAAACATGCACCATTTAGGAGATATTTCCATTTGTAGCAGCTGGCGACATCACCGGCGCATGTGTTGTGCCCCGATCGTAATTCCTATGCCATTCAAACGGCTGGAGTGTGCATATCTGAAAGGAAGACCGGGTGAAGATGAAAGCCCTGTCACCAGTGACCGCTGGAGGGATCTGCTTTAAGGTAAGAATGTCATAATATGCTAGTATGTGGCGAATGCCAGCATATTATGACATTAACCTGCAGGGGAACTTTTTTTTTTTAACAAGAGGTAACTAAATTTAACCCTTGCAGTGTGGGGCCAGTCCTACTGCAAGGGATAATTTTTGTCTTTCACTGGAGTTGGGCTTAAAACACATCAACAAGATCCAATATGGTATCTATGCAGTCAGAAACACAATACTAAACAACATACAGAATAATCAATGTGGACCCAGTACACAAAGCAGCACATCAGGTCTGGATCTTACTAGAGTGGAAAAAAATTAAAACTTTTGCCTGATTGTTACTACTGTCTGTGCCTCTGCTGGGGAACTTTCCCCTCACTTCCTTTTTGGGAAGTCTCCTTAAAAGCGTATAGACAGCAGTAAAAGTCTGACAGGGATTTTACATTCCATTCCATGCATGTATCAAGATTAAAAAAGGTTTAACTAAAGTTGGACTTTACTGAAACATTTTTTGTCAAGGCAATTGATACCAAATTGCTAAAGAACATGTGTATAAGACATTTTAAGCTTTATATGTATACTGACTGCCCTTGGAAACAGTGTAAACATGAATTCTGCTTTAACCAAACCAGCATGCAATGAATTAATCGTAATTCAATGAACACAGTTAAGTAAAAGACTGTACATAAACATAAGGGTGACCAGAGAGAAAGACACAAAGGCTGCCAATACTATGGCTCATTTTGCTTCAATACTTTATGTCCTTTACCTGGAACAAGCATGAAAATAAGTATATATCTGACTTTAGTGACCTTATTGAACCTATTTAATAGTTAAAAAAGAGAAGGCAGTTAAAGAGCTCCTGGTATATATACCATCTGTGCTATGAAGGATTTCCTGTTTCTCTCTGTGACCGTCTAATATCTATGAAGTCTAATGCAAACACTTCTGCATACCATCGTTCTATATGTCACAAAATTCTATGTGATGCTGTCTGATAGCCACTGTGTAATGATATTTGAAATTTTCAATAAAAAATATTAAATAAAGTAAAAAAAATGTCTGGGTTTCATCAAAGGCTTATACTACAGAAGCAAACTTCTGAGCTTCTCCATCAGAACTATCTAAACCCAAAAATGTATTTCTGATGTATTAAAAAAATCAACAACAAATTATATACAAAAAGGCATTTAACGTTCTAAAGGCAGAAGGTTTTATATCCTAATGCATTCTATGCATTAGGATACAAAAAAACCTTCAGTGTGGAGCAGCCCCCCTCAGCCCCCCAATACCTACCTGAACCCATCTTGATCCAAAAATGTTGCTTGAGAGCCTTGGCTGTCCAACACTCTCCCTCCTGATTGGCTGAGACACAGCAGTAGGTACCATGTGCTTCCAATCCTGTCAATCAAAGTCAGTTAACCAATGAGGAGAGAGAGGGGGCAGGGCCGAGCCACGGCTCCATGCCTGAATAGACATACAGAGCAGCGGCCCAGCTTCGGTTCCCCCATAGCATATTGCTTCTCCCCCCACCCACTGTCACATTTTTAAAAAATGGCAGATGCCTGCCCGGTCAGTGTTCTGTGAATTTGAAAACTACAAGTACTGACATCCTTTGCGGCTGGCAGCTTCTTGTTCTCAGTGAACTACCAGGGTGCTGTTGATCACTCTAGGTAGTTAATTGAGTTTCTTGTCATTCAGTAACTGCCTGCCCACAATCTGCTGATCATGGGTGTAAGGCTTTACAGGCTCCTAACAAAAAAAAGTTGACCTGAAAAATAATGTGCATTATTTTATTTATTTTTTTAAAGGTGAACTTATCTTTTAAGCAGTTGTCAACATGTAAAGAATGCCCACAGAGATTAGACGTATTACAAATAATGTACATTACATTCAATGCACTTTGAGTGTTATGGGTCAATGTTTGTAAAATATGTGTAAGATAACATGATTTCTCATATATATATATTTTTCTATTTATATAGTGAAACCTACTCATTGTTGATTCCCCATTGTGTGTCCTGAAGAAGCAGACCAGCGAAACGCGTTGGTGCACAGGGGTTTACTTACATTAAATCAACAACTAAGACCTTTGTAAAATATTGGGTCTTTAATGACGCGTTATTGTGATATACTGTGTATAAACACATGTTTTTAGCAGATTTTTTCTATGTATATGTCTCGATTTATATTTTTTGCTTACAAATAAAAGATGGATTTTATATAAAATTTTGCCTTTAAAGTCCGACCTAGTGTTTTTTTCTTTGTTTCAAAACATGTTCACGGATGTGGCAAGGGAGTGATTCTAGTAATTGTAACATATTACAAACACTTCACTCAAAGGGAACCACTCTGCATTACTATTATATGGCAAGCCTTACAGCTGCTTCTGAGGGTCACCTTCACCACTGGATCGGGGCCTTGTCTATGCCAGCTAACAGCTATTCTGACAGTTTCTCTTTAATTCTCATCTTTATCCAGGATACAGGCATTTTTCTTGAGGAAAAATGTATCTGGGAGCACTTTGAAGTGGACGCTTCTGTGTTTTGTTTGATGTGCTGAATGTACAGCATCAGGCATATTAGTAATAGATTTTACTGCAAAGGCTTTTCAAATATTCAGATAGTCTATTCAATGTTTTAATGTCTAGTTGTAAAAAAAAAAAAAAGAAAAAGAATGGAACATAAAATCTAAGCACAAGAAAAAAAGACATAGAGGGCAGGGTGGAATAACTAAATACAGTAATGATCTGCATATAATAACTTTCATTTAAATATCTGTATTCTGTAGTGGGGATGTGATCTGACTACAAGATGTTCTGGGCTTATTTGTTGGACAGTGTTACAACTTCTACTTGTAAAAAATAAATCTACTTCTTGTAAAAAAAAGTTTGGAAATTGTTGACTTCTGATCAGAACATGTATCATTTGGTTGTATATGGATTACCTGTGCTAAAATATTTTATAGGAAACGTGTAATGAGAGAAATAAGCAGCCATTTTCTTCTGAATGATAGTTTTCTGGCTGTCTAACTTCAAGTCAGTGTGCAGTTAGAACTCATCAACTGTATCCTTGTTCTTGGTAAAAGCATTAAAAAGTAGCAACCATATAACTAATATTTTCAGATTTAGTGTCAGCATTGGCAGCTTTACCTTAATGTTTTAATGGAAGGAAATGAAACTATTAAAGTATATGTTGAGTGACAGAGTAGAGAATTAGAACTCCTGTCTGGGTTTTACTGCTATCCGGGGATCCGCTAGAGAAATTTCCCCTAACTGTCTGTCCCAGTGGTAATGGTTTTACTAGACAGAAGTGAGTGGAAAATATACAGCAGGTACACAGACAGCAATAAAATATGACAGAGGTTCTAACCTTCCCCTACTCCACTAATGAAAAATATCTTTACTTCTGTCCATGATGCTGTTTAAGAGTTCCCCTAACTTCCTGTCTGGTGATAAGGTTGTCCCACTGGAAAGTGAGTGGAGGGGGTTTTCTCAAACAGAGTCCCAGATCACAGTAAAAAATCCAACAGGAGCTTAAAATCCTTCCCCACTTTATCCAAAATTCTAGAAAATTACTGTAAAAAAAATAAAGTTTTGGTTGAAAATACACTTAAAGAAGAAGCTATAGCAGACATTTTAGATCCCTAGGGAACAGTGCACATCCATTCAGTGGGTGTTGAGCAGCGAGGTTGAATAGCTGGCCCCTGTCCCAGCCCACTGCAATCCGACAATGCTGAATGAAGAAGACAAATCTATTCTTAGCTCAGAATAGGGCTTGACAGAGTGCCCACACAATAGTTGGTAAAGTGGCTTTGGTGCTGACTGTATCTCCCCCAGAGAAGTGCCCATAATTTGGGCTATAGCCTGGGGTAGAACTACAGCCACCACTGACAGAAATAAAAATGACCTTTCATTTGAAAACCCCTGCACAAATTTGAATGGGACCTTTGTGCTTTGTGCACTGGGTACTTTGGGAAATTTAACAAGAATTCCTGACTTCTGGAGAGTTTTCTTTAAAGCTCCAGTGTAAACTGAAAACAAGGGAGCATTTATTTATAAAATGACAACACCACAATAACTGCTTTAGTTTTTACTGGCTGTTGGTGGGTGGAATCACTAATTGGGTCCTTACTGCACTCTAGGGATCCCTTAAAATTTTGTGGTATTTGATCTCCCCACTTATACAGTATCTCACAAAAGTGAGTACACCCCTCACATTTTTGTAAATATATTATATCTTTTCATGTGACAACACTGAAGAAATGACACTTTGCTACAATGTAAAGTCGTGAGTGTACAGCTTGTATAATAGTGTAAATTTGCTGTCCCCTCAAAATAACTCAACACACAGCCATTAATGTCTAAACCGCTGGCAACAAAATTGAGTACACCCCTAAGTGAAAATGTCCAAATTGGTTTCAAAGTGTCAACATTTTGTGTGGCCACCATTATTTTCCAGCACTGCCTTAACCCTCTTGGGCATGGAGTTCACCAGAGCTCCACAGGTTGCCACTGGAGTCCTCTTCCACTCCTCCATGATGACATCACAGAGCTGGTGGATGTTAGAGATCTTGCTCTCCTCCGCCTTCCATTTGAGGATGCCCCACAGATGCTCAATAGGGTTTAGGTCTGGAGACATGCTTGGCCAGTCCATCACCTTTTCCTTCAGCTTCTTTAGCAAGGCAGTGGATGTCTTGGAGGTGTGTTTGTTTTCATGTTGGAATACTGCCCTGCGGCCCAGTACCCAAAGGGAGGAGATCATGCTTTGCTTCAGTATGTCACAGTAGATGTTGGTATTCATGGTTCCCTTAATGAACTGTAGCTCCCCAGTTCCGATAGCACTCATGCAGCCCCAGACCATGATACTCCCACCACCATGCTTGACTGTAGGCAAGACACACTTGTCTTTGTACTCCTCACCCAGTTGCCGCCACACACGCTTGACACCATCTGAACCAAATAAGTTTATCTTGGTCTCATCAGATCACAGGACATGGTTCCAGCAATCCATGTCCTTAGTCTGCTTGTCTTCAGCAAACTGTTTGCGGGCTTTCTTGTGCATCATCTTTAGAACAGGCTTCCTTCTGGAAAGACAGCCATGCAGATCAATTTGATGCAGTGTGCGGGGTATGGTCTGAGCACTGACAGGCTGACCCCCCACCCCTTCAACCTCTGCAGCACTCATAAGTCTATTTCCCAAAGACAACCTCTTGGTTTGACGCTGAGCATGCGTACTCAACTTCTTTGGTTGACCATGGCGAGGCCTGTCCTGACTGGAACCTGTCCTGTTTAACTGCTGTATGGTCTTGGCCACAGTGCTGCAGCTCAGTTTTAGGGTATTGGCAATCTTCTTATAGCCTAGGCCATCTTTATGTAGAGCAACAATTCTTTTTTCAGATCCTCAGAGAGTTCTTTGCCATGAGGTGCCATGTTGAACTTCCAGTGACCAGTATGAGAGAGTGAGAGCGATAAAACCAAATTTAACACATCTGCTCCCCATTCACACCTAAGACCTTGTAATACTAACTGGTCACATGACACCAGGGAGGGAAAATGGCTAATTGGGCCCAACTTGGACATTTTCACGTAGGGGTTTACTCACTTTTGTTGCCAGCAGTTCAGACATTTATGGCTGTGTGTTGAGTTATTTTGAGGGGACAGCAAATTTACACATTTATACAAGCTGTACACTCACTACTTTACGTTGTAGCAAAGTGTAATTTCTTCAGTGTTGTCCCATGAAAAGATATAATTAAATATTTACAAAAATGTGAGGGGTGTACTCACTTTTCTGAGATACTGTATATATATATATATATATATATATATATATATATATATATATATATATATATATACTGTATATAGTATATATACTGTATTTATGTACTTATTCTACATTATAGGCTTCAATAGCCACTACTGGACTACGTTCATTCCACTGAACATTACTAGTAGTGACTTTTAGAAATATATAGCATGTGGGTAGCCAGCTTCTTTTGCAATTGTATTAAATAGTACATCAACACCGTTACTGTCACTGTTTATAAAGCAGCAAAAATAAAGCCAAAATTCCTCCACTGGCAAGATGCACAGGTGGTACAGAGGCCCCCAGCTCAGAACAGAGACAAAACCTCTATGTGTAAAATTCAAACAAGATTAATCCTCCAGGACTGCTGTAATAAGACCTTAAAAGGTAGAACAGCAGAAGCATATCACTGAGGGAGACTACAACCTGCTCCCAGAAGTATTGCTAGCATGCTGTACATCAAAGCAAACTGGGACCCGATAGCAGGATTCTATGTGAATCCCTTATCTCAGAGCAAACGGATGCTTCTCTAGTGATTGTCTTGAACTGCCACCTGTCCCAGGCATCTTTGAAGGCGATGCTAAGCCCGTGATGGATCTGACCTCCTTGAGCTGGGATCCTTTTATGTCTTTCTTCATTTTCAGCTCAGTTACATTTTTACCCTTGCAAAGCCTAGTACATAAAACAAAGACAACTCTCCCTCTTGATTTGTTTCATCCCCAGCTATTTAGAAAGAAACGGAGAGATTGAGAAAGAGGGAGAGAGGAAAAAACAATGCTTAGGATTAGATTATACTCCACCCCACAATATGGGGGCTGTCCTCTTGAGACAAGCCTCTTATTTTCAAGTTAGAACTAGATGTCTGCTGCGAGAAGAGGCTTTGCATGCAGACTCCTATTAACTGAAAGCCAGAAACTGAAAGCTGCATATCAGAGATAGCTAAACACATAAAGCCTTATAGTAAACATGTATAAACCATCACTGCTCTACAACGGAAAAAAGGAGTTGCTTAAAAAAAGTATTTGGTTTTGGAAGCAATAACCTTGCTTAACATCAGATAGTTCCCCAAGCAACCTAACATAAAGCCTAATTGTTAAACAATTGGCACATGCTGAAGGCCACTTGGCTGTAAATTTAGATGTCAATGTCCATAGTTCTTTATACATATACTAAGCAAATTAGCCCTACTATACAAAGCAGATCTTAGTATTCCATGAGATGCATCATGGTATGCATGTTCGCTTGTCCAAGGTCATTAAACAAAAGTCACGGAAAAGCTCCACAGATTAAACTTCAATACAATTATTGATTATTATCAACCAAACAGCTAATAGCTTCAAGTAGTGGACCATATAAACCACATGGAAGACCTTATGTATGAATAGTGTGATATGGGCTTGTTGGTTTGCCTTTACCTACTCTTCGGCCTACTCGGAAGTTATGTCTAAACCAGAGTGACATGGTTTCTCTTCTCCTAATTAGTGATAACAGATGATATGCAGTGTCCTTTTGTGAATCAGCGTGCCAAGATCAAGGGTTTTCCTCATTCTACCCCCCTTCCCCTCCCCTTCTTTCCAGGCCTCTCTTTCCCCCTTTGTATCCCCCCCCCCTTCTTTCCTTCTTTTCCCACACCTTTCTTCTTCCTGGTCTGTGTAACATAAATGTCCACCTTCACTGGTTGAATGGTGGTTTGTTTTACTACTTTTTTTCTGTATAGCTATACAATGCTATATTTCTGGTGCTCATGTGTTTGTTGGGCATATTGTTTTGTAATTCTTTTTCAATTGTACCTCAATAAAAATGTATTAAAAAAAAAAAAAAACAGTTCAAACTTTTCAGTAAATATTAGACTGTTAAACTTTATTATCAACGTAATTTGATGATCAAACTGAATAAAATGTAATATGTACAAATAACTTATGTCTGTCCATTATTTTTACTCCATTTACAATCAGCTGGCTTAAAGCATACATATTTTCTTTCCCATTCTAGTGTCAAGCAAGTAGGTTCTAGAGCAGGTTTAAGATAGTATCTTTACAACTAGTGTGAATATGCACATGGTCTTTACTAGACTTAAAAGGGTGAAACAAGTGACTGGCAGACATTTTACTGATTTTGTGGTTATAGCCTACAATGCTGAACATTTTACAATTTAGACACTACCCTAGGGCCAGCCTACCTTGGCTTCAAGTGATTAATCAATAAAGGAACATTTCAGAAAAGTATAAGACATGTTGCAAGTCTAAAAGCTACATTTGTGACAAGGGCAGGAACATTGCTTCTTAGTTTCAAAGTGATAATTTAACACAACTAAGATAGTTTATTGTCAGTGGCAGAATTACACCGTTACATTTTCATCTTTCTTATGCAATCTCATATATTCATACATGTATGTGATGATGCTATTTCCATCATTTTAAACAAATGAGGGCTATTTGCATCAAAACTGCTCATATAACAAAACAAAACTGTGATTTCAGGGAATTAAGAATCTGCTTGGTAAAATTGCACTTTCGAGGCCTTTTTTACAATGGGGTAAAACTGAAATGTCTCAGCTTTCCTATATGTTTTAACAATATCTAACCATTATTTATTCACCTCTTTTTTCTAAAAGTAAGTTGGCCCAATGCATTTTAAGTCAGATTTTACTCATACATACAGGGAGGATTTTGCTTTTATAAGCAATTTCTCAACAAAAACCTGACACGCTGTTTTAATTGGGATAATGCATACTTCAGGAATATAAAAGGGAGCTCTGTATGAGGAAAGCATGACGTCACTGTGTAAATCTCTATTTTGTAGTTAAAAAAACATAATCAGTTTTAGGAAAACCCCCCTCATTTTTTTGTAAGTAATAAAGAACTTTTGATAGGTCCAACTGTTGCTGCAGTATATTGCCTCAGTTGTAGGGTCCCTGAAGCAATTTGCTACAAAAAATAGAGTGGTTTTCAGCAGGTGTTCCACTTTAGGGCTAGGCAGGTTTGTAACTTCACAAGGTGTAACTACCTTCTGGACATGCTGCCTCATAGAAAAATTGTGACGAGGTACTGGCTAAATCATCCAGAGACTCTGATGAGATAAGACCTGTGTGCAAGAAGGAACTACTCGCTGTCTGATGTGTAAATGCCATGTAGTTGTGCATTTCTTTGTAAATGACTGCCAGAAGATGAGCTCCCTATTTACATGGCATGACACTAAGGCTGTGGTCAAACAGGTATGCTGTGGTTTGGGTGCAGGGCAACTGTATCTGTGTTTTAACTGTGGTTTTAGGTGAAATTTTATTGACTTCTATCAGACCTTCACTTTCTGAATAAGTATCAAAGTTGCAGAATGCAGTTCTTTGATGCTCTTTCATGAAAAATGCACAGTCTAATAGAAGTGGGACAGAAATGACACTCCGGATTGAGACAATTACACACTATAAAGGGATATGCTTTGTTCATATTAGATGTCTGATGTTTAAAACCACTATAATTTTTGTTACCTTAATGCATTCTTTGCATTAAGGTAAAAACACCTTCTGTGCAGCATACCCCCATCCCCCCCCCCCAATCCTGATCCAGGGATGTGCATCAAAGCAACGACCCTCGCAGCTGAATCCCTCCTCACTAGGCAGATTGATAGCTGGGAGGGCCATTGGCTTCCACTGCTGTCAATCAAATACTGTGACTATTGAGCAGGGGTGGGGCTGGGTCACCTGGTCTGTGTCAATGAACACAGACAAGGTGGCTTGGGAGCAAGTCCACAAAAGTGCCCCCATAGAAAGATTTCTATGGGGGCACTCACCGAAGAGAAGGAGCCTGGAGCGCCAGCAGGGGACCCAGAAGAGGAGAATTGGGGATGCTCTGTGCAAAACCGTTGCACAAATAAATTCTGTTCTGTTGAAACCAAACCACGGTCAGGTAGACCAACTAACATTTCAGACACAACTGCCAGGAAAATTGTTCGGGATGCAAAGAAAAACCCACAAATAACTTCAGGTGAAATACAGGACTCTCGGGAAAACATGTGGTGGGGCTGTTTCAAGATGCACAATCAGGAGGCACTTGAAGAAAGATGCATGGTCAGGTCACCAGAAAAAAAACATTACTAGGCAAATGCCACAAAGTATCCCGCTTACAATACACCAAACAGCAAAGAGACAAGCCTCAAACCTTCTGGCACAAAGTAATTTGGAGTGATGAGACCAAAATTTAGCTTTTTGGCCACAACCATAAACAATACATTTGGAGAGGAGTCAACAAGGCCTATGATGAAAAGTACACCATTCCTTCTGTGAAAAACACAAAGCTGGATCACTGATGTTTTGGGGATGTGTGAGCTACAAAGCCACAGGAAATTTGCTCAAAATTGATGGCAAGATGAATGCAGTATGTGTAAACACAAGGCCAAGTGTAAATACAAGGCCAAGTCGACCTGCCATTGGCTACAGCAGAATAAAGTGAAGGTTCTGGAGTGGCCATCTCAGTCTCCTGACCTCAATATCATTGAGCTACTCTGGGGAGATCTCCAATGTGTAGTTCATGCAAGACAGCCCAAGAATTTACAGGAACTGGAGGCTTTTTGCCAAGAGGAATGGGCAGCTTTACCATCTGAGAAGATAAGGAGCCTCATCCACAAATACCACAAAAGACTTCAAGCTGTCATTGATGTTAAAGAGGGCAATACACAGTATTAAGAACTGGGGTATATAAACTTTTGATCAGGATCATGTGGGTAGTTTCTGTTGTGATTATGATTTAAAAAGAGTAAAAACAGCTGATTGATAATAAACAGCTTCAGCAAAACACTAACCAGGAGTGAAAGAAATGTTTTTGTTATTATTCATATTCTCTGAAAAATGGCCAAGAAATCATAAATTCTGCCAGGGTATGTAAACTTATGAGCACAACTGTAAGTAGAACACGTTCATTATTTTAATTTAAAAACAAATATTAAAGCTTTAAAGTGAATGTAAACCTGATTCCTAAAATTTGAGCTGGGCACATATATCTGTAGCATTTTGTAATCTCTCTTCATAGCCCTGTGTCTCGTAGCTTTGTCCTGCTCCATTCGACTGTTACCAGCCTGAGAACTTTTGACAGGCTATCCGAGACCCGGAGATAGAAGTGTGTGTCTGTAATTAATAGATTGGCACACCACTAAACCAAACACAGGCAACCTCTGCATGTGTGTGTGGGGGGGGGGGGATTTCCTCCAATCAGCAATCTCACAGTCTCTTACAGTGTCTAGCAATGATTTCTTCCTACAGGGGAATCAGATAGTAAAAATTCTAGTAGAACATGCACTTTCTAAACAGTAGATCAAGGTGAAGACAGAAGATATACATGTAAAACTTATATAGAGAGATTTGTTTCATCCCTGCAAATCACCTGAGGAAGTTCACTTCACTGGGTAATGGAGGGTTTAGGAAAAAATGATTTTAGCCCGGATCAACCTCCAGATTAAGTTAATTAATTGGGTATAGACAGATATTCATCCAAAAAATAGTAATAATGGGTGCAGTTTAGGTCGCCTTATAAGGCATACAAAAACTAACAAGGAAAAAGAGATTCCCCAAAGAAAGGCAAAAACCCAAACACAATCTGTCAAAAAACGATATATTTATTAGGCTATAACCACCACACAAAAAATACAAAAATAGGCAATTAAGGGCAAATCAGGGAAGATATCAAATGACTAAATAAAATTGATAACGTTATCATTAAAAACAGCGGAGCCGCGGCCAGACATACCCCATACACACACCAATCACAGCAACAGATTCTAACTAAGTCGACTAGTAATTGGTTAATGTAAGGCCTCAGATAAGTCCAAGTACAGGCGGTGTGGCGGTGTGGGGGTGGGGTGGATGAATGTAGATTTGATTTGGTAATGTAGCAGGGAGGTTCAGTGGTTTGAACACAATTGAAAATTTAGTACCAGTCCGGGAGCAGAACAATGGTATATACAGGCTGACCACAATGACCGGTAAAACCTATTAATGGCAGTGATAACTCAGGACTTTCAAGCAAAACAGTTCATACGGACAGCATGCAGTAGGGGGAGCATGTACGGCAAGGCTGCACTGATATCATAAATTGGAGTAATACATCTCTCACCAGGTGAATCAGCAGCTCACAAAATCGCAGGCTCTACCCCGAGTGGTCACTTGTAGACAAAGACTGTTGCGTTTGCTTGTGCCGTCAGGTGGAGAAAGTCCCGCTGTGTTAATGCCTTGTATCAGATGGTGTAGGTCGGTCGTCAGCTGTTGGTTCCCGGTAAAGCATTCAAACACCCCGTGCTCGCGGCTCCGAGATGACGTGCTGACGTCACGTGCTGACGCGTTTCACCAGCCAATCACCGCTGGTTTCCTCAGAGCAAAGGAGGGGTCCGTGGGCGAAGGTTAAATAGACTAACCAATATAGGGTGTAATTACATCAGGTATCCACCAGATGTCGCACACAGTCACCACTCATCCCAGACATTTCAGCATGAGCAAAAACCTCGCAAATGGCTTCACAAACATGACTGCAATCACTTGCACATTAAACTATGATATAACGTGATACAAGAGAGCCTTTGATGGTGGTGGGAATGTACATTTACATGGAGACCAAGTGTCAAAAAACACAGGTAAAGCATAACGAATTACAGCACCAGTATAACGCTAGAAAATCGCTTGGAGACAAAAAACAGGAAAAGGTACTAATATAAATGGTTACTGCAGGGGGGGGGGTCAATTAAATCATTTCTCCAAAAAGGACTGGAGACTACATTCGGTATTTAACCCATTGGGGGCCATCGCCTCCAAATAGTAGGTCCACATCTTTTCCTTCTGAAGGAGGATGGTATCAAAATCGCCACGTCTTGTAGGTAAATTCAACCTATATATGCCTTTTACTATTAGACCCTTGGGGTCCCGATTATGGAATTTGGCAAAGTGTAGTGAAATGGGGCGTTCATCATTCAGTTTTTTAATACCAGCAATATGTTCCCGAATCCTAACCCTTAGGGCTCTTTTGGTTTTGCCCACATAGGTTTTATTACACGGACAGGTAAGTGTATAAACCACTCGAGTAGTGGAGCAGTTTATAAACTGTTTAATCCTATAGTCTGCACCTCCGCGGGGATTCGGGAACATATTTGTCTGGTGGACATACTTGCAAATATTGCAGTGTCCACATCTATACATGCCTGGGGAGATTTTGGAGTCACTAAGCCAGTTCTTTTGAGTGGTACGGGTGTATTCAGAGTGGACAAGCAGGTCACCAAGATTATTAGATCTTTTTGCTGTCAGAAGGGGTTTTGGACTCACCAGTTCGGAAATTAGGGGGGCTGAAGTTAAGATATGCCAATGTTTTTGTAGGACTCCTTGAACCATTTTCCATTGGGATCCATATTTAGTGATGATCCTTGGGAAGTTCTTTTCAGCATTTCCTTTTGGTTCATTATCTTTATTTTTAGCATGAAAAGAATTAACAGGGGGTATTAGGAGTTCGTCACGATTTTTAAGGGTGGCTTTTTTCTTTGCCTTTTTGAGGGAACTATGTGAGTAACCCCTTTGTCTGAATCTGTGATACATCTCATATGCCTCCTTATGGAATTCCTCCTCCACAGAACAATTCCGTCTGATCCTCAGGAATTGTCCTGTGGGTATCCCATGGATTAATGGTTTGGGGTGGTGACTCTGGGCAGACAACAGGGTGTTAGCTGCTGTTTCCTTCCTGTAGGTGCTAGTAACAATTTCACTCCCAGATCTCCGTATAGATAAGTCCAGAAAGGGGAGTATGTCAGGGTGGTGTGAATAGGTCAGACGTATGTTATAGTTATTCCTGTTAAGTTCGGACATAAAGTCCTCAAGTTGTTCGACTGAACCAGTCCACACCATCAAGACGTCATCAATGTACCTCAGCCACAGGAGGGAGTGGCTGAGGTACAAAGGGGACTGATAGACCTTCATTTCCTCCCAAAGTCCCAGATGGAGGCATGCGTATGAGGGGGCCCATGGCGCCCCCATACTGGTGCCTCTAATTTGCTGATAGTAATGACCAAGAAATTGGAAGAAATTGTTACTAAGCATGAATTCAAGGAGTTCCCCAATAAACTCATTTTGAGCACCCTGTTGAGGATGGTGAAAATCCAAAAAATGCATTGTAGCCTCAATACCACAATGGTGTGGTATCGACGTATACAAGCTCTCCACGTCGATACCCACCAAAAGGGCCTCTGGGGGTATGACAAAATGTCGTAATTTAACCAGAACGTCTCTGCTGTCACGGACAAAGGAAGGAAGTAGATTAACCATATGTTTAATCATAGAATCTATGTATTTGCCTGTTTTTTCTAAGGGGCCCTTTATAGCTGAGACGATTGGCCTGCCAGGGGGACATGTGAGGGATTTATGGAGTTTGGGTATTATATAAAAGGTAGGGATTGTCATTTCATCTACCCTAAGGAAAGAAAATTCCCTTTTCGTTAGAAGGCCCGCCTCCATCCCCAACTTGAGTTTTTTATTCAGTGTCTCAACAAGAGTGGGAAAAGGGGAACTGGTAAGTCTCTGATAAGTGGAGGTATCGCCAAGAAGTCTTAAAGATTCATCCTCATACATTTTTTCACTTAAAAGTACCACGTTTCCCCCTTTGTCACTCTTCTTAATCACTAGGTTTGGTGCATTTTGCAACTCAGATAGAGCTTTTCTTTCCTTGTTTGTAAGGTTGTTAGAACCGATCCATTTCCAATTGATCTTCATAAGGTCAGATTTGACTTGATCTAAGAAGAGCTGCAACCACTTGTGCTTAGATAGTGGGGGCATCTTGGTGGATCTAATTCTTAGATCAGAAGGTCTCCTCAAAACACGGCATAAGTTTTCATCTACATCACTATCACAGTTCTCATCCAACAAAGAGATTAGGCATTCAATGGCCTCCTTTTCATCTCTATCTAGTGAGGACTCTGAGGTGAGGGAATCATTTTGTCGTTTTGCATGCCATAACTTGAAAAGAACCTTCCTCAAGAATAAACTAACATCCTTGAAAACCTCAAACTCATTCATGGATGACGTAGGGGAAAACGAGAGACCTTTTTTAAGTAGACTAATATGGGTTTCTGTGAGGTGAAATTCTGACAGGTTTACAACGTTGAGATCCATCGGAGCACAGTCCGAGACATTCAACGTCTTCTCTGGTTTCTTAATCTCCCACTCGTTCGACTCTGTACAATGTCCCTCTCCTTTCCTTTTCTTTCTGTTTTTCCTTTGTCTCCTCCGTTTTCTTGTTTTTTGTCTGTTTTTCGTTTCTGAGTCTCTGGGGGTGTCTTCCCTTCTAAATGTTCTAAAAAAGAGACTGTCTTTTGAGCAGTATCCCTGTCAAACTCACTGTCAGATGAGGAGCTGTTCCCTGTTTTAGACTGGCGTTGTCGCTGTCTGGTGTTTCTAGAAAGTGATCTACCTCTTTTTTGGTTTGTGGGATCAAAAATATCACCACTTTCCCAATCAGCTAGGTTCTGTTTGAACTTTTCTTGTTTGCTGTATTTTAGACTTTTTTGAATCCTTTCTATCTCCTTTTTTATATACTCATTATTTTTGTCAAATTCAGGATCATGTTTAAAGGGTTCTAGTGCTTTGGAGCTTGCGTCAAGTTCCACGCGTATCTCCTCCAGCTGGGCTTCCTCCTCATCGACAATGAGTTTTAGCAAAGATAGACCTCTATTTAGACATTCAGTTTTCCAAGCTGATAAAAATCTAGGGGTATGTAGGTGTTCCGCAGGTATGACTCTCTCACGTAAACCCCTAGGGATAATCCCCTTAGAAATATGGGATTTCAATGAAGAAATATCCCATTTGCGGTTAAGAAATTTAATTACAAGTTTTTTGTGATGTTTAAAAAGTTTCCTGATTGGTTCTCTCTCTGTATCACAACTTTCCACACCAACATCAAAGGCAGTATCAATCTCTATGTCCAGATCATGGTTAATCATATAAGCCATATATGCGAGGTAAGGGTCAAATGAAATCTACCCTAGAGACAGCCCAGTATGGCTTAGTTGAGCCAATAATTTATAAATTGTACTACTATTTAGTAGTGTGTGGTGGGGGGATCTACAAGGGCTAGGAAGAGGGAAAAAATCCCAAAAAGAAATTCCTGTGAGGAAAAAATGATTTTAGCCCGGATCAACCTCCAGATTAAGTTAATTAATTGGGTATAGACAGATATTCATCCAAAAAATAGTAATAATGGGTGCAGTTTAGGTCGCCTTATAAGGCATACAAAAACTAACAAGGAAAAAGAGATTCCCCAAAGAAAGGCAAAAACCCAAACACAATCTGTCAAAAAACGATATATTTATTAGGCTATAACCACCACACAAAAAATACAAAAATAGGCAATTAAGGGCAAATCAGGGAAGATATCAAATGACTAATTAAAATTGATAACGTTATCATTAAAAACAGCGGAGCCGCGGCCAGACATACCCCATACACACACCAATCACAGCAACAGATTCTAACTAAGTCGACTAGTAATTGGTTAATGTAAGGCCTCAGATAAGTCCAAGTACAGGCGGTGTGGCGGTGTGGGGGTGGGGTGGATGAATGTAGATTTGATTTGGTAATGTAGCAGGGAGGTTCAGTGGTTTGAACACAATTGAAAATTTAGTACCAGTCCGGGAGCAGAACAATGGTATATACAGGCTGACCACAATGACCGGTAAAACCTATTAATGGCAGTGATAACTCAGGACTTTCAAGCAAAACAGTTCATACGGACAGCATGCAGTAGGGGGAGCATGTACGGCAAGGCTGCACTGATATCATAAATTGGAGTAATACATCTCTCACCAGGTGAATCAGCAGCTCACAAAATCGCAGGCTCTACCCCGAGTGGTCACTTGTAGACAAAGACTGTTGCGTTTGCTTGTGCCGTCAGGTGGAGAAAGTCCCACTGTGTTAATGCCTTGTATCAGATGGTGTAGGTCGGTCGTCAGCTGTTGGTTCCCGGTAAAGCATTCAAACACCCCGTGCTCGCGGCTCCGAGATGACGTGCTGACGTCACGTGCTGACGCGTTTCACCAGCCAATCACCGCTGGTTTCCTCAGAGCAAAGGAGGGGTCCGTGGGCGAAGGTTAAATAGACTAACCAATATAGGGTGTAATTACATCAGGTATCCACCAGATGTCGCACACAGTCACCACTCATCCCAGACATTTCAGCATGAGCAAAAACCTCGCAAATGGCTTCACAAACATGACTGCAATCACTTGCACATTAAACTATGATATAACGTGATACAAGAGAGCCTTTGATGGTGGTGGGAATGTACATTTACATGGAGACCAAGTGTCAAAAAACACAGGTAAAGCATAACGAATTACAGCACCAGTATAACGCTAGAAAATCGCTTGGAGACAAAAAACAGGAAAAGGTACTAATATAAATGGTTACTGCAGGGGGGGGGGTCAATTAAATCATTTCTCCAAAAAGGACTGGAGACTACATTCGGTATTTAACCCATTGGGGGCCATCGCCTCCAAATAGTAGGTCCACATCTTTTCCTTCTGAAGGAGGATGGTATCAAAATCGCCACGTCTTGTAGGTAAATTCAACCTATATATGCCTTTTACTATTAGACCCTTGGGGTCCCGATTATGGAATTTGGCAAAGTGTAGTGAAATGGGGCGTTCATCATTCAGTTTTTTAATACCAGCAATATGTTCCCGAATCCTAACCCTTAGGGCTCTTTTGGTTTTGCCCACATAGGTTTTATTACACGGACAGGTAAGTGTATAAACCACTCGAGTAGTGGAGCAGTTTATAAACTGTTTAATCCTATAGTCTGCACCTCCGCGGGGATTCGGGAACATATTTGTCTGGTGGACATACTTGCAAATATTGCAGTGTCCACATCTATACATGCCTGGGGAGATTTTGGAGTCACTAAGCCAGTTCTTTTGAGTGGTACGGGTGTATTCAGAGTGGACAAGCAGGTCACCAAGATTATTAGATCTTTTTGCTGTCAGAAGGGGTTTTGGACTCACCAGTTCGGAAATTAGGGGGGCTGAAGTTAAGATATGCCAATGTTTTTGTAGGACTCCTTGAACCATTTTCCATTGGGATCCATATTTAGTGATGATCCTTGGGAAGTTCTTTTCAGCATTTCCTTTTGGTTCATTATCTTTATTTTTAGCATGAAAAGAATTAACAGGGGGTATTAGGAGTTCGTCACGATTTTTAAGGGTGGCTTTTTTCTTTGCCTTTTTGAGGGAACTATGTGAGTAACCCCTTTGTCTGAATCTGTGATACATCTCATATGCCTCCTTATGGAATTCCTCCTCCACAGAACAATTCCGTCTGATCCTCAGGAATTGTCCTGTGGGTATCCCATGGATTAATGGTTTGGGGTGGTGACTCTGGGCAGACAACAGGGTGTTAGCTGCTGTTTCCTTCCTGTAGGTGCTAGTAACAATTTCACTCCCAGATCTCCGTATAGATAAGTCCAGAAAGGGGAGTATGTCAGGGTGGTGTGAATAGGTCAGACGTATGTTATAGTTATTCCTGTTAAGTTCGGACATAAAGTCCTCAAGTTGTTCGACTGAACCAGTCCACACCATCAAGACGTCATCAATGTACCTCAGCCACAGGAGGGAGTGGCTGAGGTACAAAGGGGACTGATAGACCTTCATTTCCTCCCAAAGTCCCAGATGGAGGCATGCGTATGAGGGGGCCCATGGCGCCCCCATACTGGTGCCTCTAATTTGCTGATAGTAATGACCAAGAAATTGGAAGAAATTGTTACTAAGCATGAATTCAAGGAGTTCCCCAATAAACTCATTTTGAGCACCCTGTTGAGGATGGTGAAAATCCAAAAAATGCATTGTAGCCTCAATACCACAATGGTGTGGTATCGACGTATACAAGCTCTCCACGTCGATACCCACCAAAAGGGCCTCTGGGGGTATGACAAAATGTCGTAATTTAACCAGAACGTCTCTGCTGTCACGGACAAAGGAAGGAAGTAGATTAACCATATGTTTAATCATAGAATCTATGTATTTGCCTGTTTTTTCTAAGGGGCCCTTTATAGCTGAGACGATTGGCCTGCCAGGGGGACATGTGAGGGATTTATGGAGTTTGGGTATTATATAAAAGGTAGGGATTGTCATTTCATCTACCCTAAGGAAAGAAAATTCCCTTTTCGTTAGAAGGCCCGCCTCCATCCCCAACTTGAGTTTTTTATTCAGTGTCTCAACAAGAGTGGGAAAAGGGGAACTGGTAAGTCTCTGATAAGTGGAGGTATCGCCAAGAAGTCTTAAAGATTCATCCTCATACATTTTTTCACTTAAAAGTACCACGTTTCCCCCTTTGTCACTCTTCTTAATCACTAGGTTTGGTGCATTTTGCAACTCAGATAGAGCTTTTCTTTCCTTGTTTGTAAGGTTGTTAGAACCGATCCATTTCCAATTGATCTTCATAAGGTCAGATTTGACTTGATCTAAGAAGAGCTGCAACCACTTGTGCTTAGATAGTGGGGGCATCTTGGTGGATCTAATTCTTAGATCAGAAGGTCTCCTCAAAACACGGCATAAGTTTTCATCTACATCACTATCACAGTTCTCATCCAACAAAGAGATTAGGCATTCAATGGCCTCCTTTTCATCTCTATCTAGTGAGGACTCTGAGGTGAGGGAATCATTTTGTCGTTTTGCATGCCATAACTTGAAAAGAACCTTCCTCAAGAATAAACTAACACTCCCTCCTGTGGCTGAGGTACATTGATGACGTCTTGATGGTGTGGACTGGTTCAGTCGAACAACTTGAGGACTTTATGTCCGAACTTAACAGGAATAACTATAACATACGTCTGACCTATTCACACCACCCTGACATACTCCCCTTTCTGGACTTATCTATACGGAGATCTGGGAGTGAAATTGTTACTAGCACCTACAGGAAGGAAACAGCAGCTAACACCCTGTTGTCTGCCCAGAGTCACCACCCCAAACCATTAATCCATGGGATACCCACAGGACAATTCCTGAGGATCAGACGGAATTGTTCTGTGGAGGAGGAATTCCATAAGGAGGCATATGAGATGTATCACAGATTCAGACAAAGGGGTTACTCACATAGTTCCCTCAAAAAGGCAAAGAAAAAAGCCACCCTTAAAAATCGTGACGAACTCCTAATACCCCCTGTTAATTCTTTTCATGCTAAAAATAAAGATAATGAACCAAAAGGAAATGCTGAAAAGAACTTCCCAAGGATCATCACTAAATATGGATCCCAATGGAAAATGGTTCAAGGAGTCCTACAAAAACATTGGCATATCTTAACTTCAGCCCCCCTAATTTCCGAACTGGTGAGTCCAAAACCCCTTCTGACAGCAAAAAGATCTAATAATCTTGGTGACCTGCTTGTCCACTCTGAATACACCCGTACCACTCAAAAGAACTGGCTTAGTGACTCCAAAATCTCCCCAGGCATGTATAGATGTGGACACTGCAATATTTGCAAGTATGTCCACCAGACAAATATGTTCCCGAATCCCCGCGGAGGTGCAGACTATAGGATTAAACAGTTTATAAACTGCTCCACTACTCGAGTGGTTTATACACTTATCTGTCCGTGTAATAAAACCTATGTGGGCAAAACCAAAAGAGCCCTAAGGGTTAGGATTCGGGAACATATTGCTGGTATTAAAAAACTGAATGATGAACGCCCCATTTCACTACACTTTGCCAAATTCCATAATCGGGACCCCAAGGGTCTAATAGTAAAAGGCATATATAGGTTGAATTTACCTACAAGACGTGGCGATTTTGATACCATCCTCCTTCAGAAGGAAAAGATGTGGACCTACTATTTGGAGGCGATGGCCCCCAATGGGTTAAATACCGAATGTAGTCTCCAGTCCTTTTTGGAGAAATGATTTAATTGACCCCCCCCCCTGCAGTAACCATTTATATTAGTACCTTTTCCTGTTTTTTGTCTCCAAGCGATTTTCTAGCGTTATACTGGTGCTGTAATTCGTTATGCTTTACCTGTGTTTTTTGACACTTGGTCTCCATGTAAATGTACATTCCCACCACCATCAAAGGCTCTCTTGTATCACGTTATATCATAGTTTAATGTGCAAGTGATTGCAGTCATGTTTGTGAAGCCATTTGCGAGGTTTTTGCTCATGCTGAAATGTCTGGGATGAGTGGTGACTGTGTGCGACATCTGGTGGATACCTGATGTAATTACACCCTATATTGGTTAGTCTATTTAACCTTCGCCCACGGACCCCTCCTTTGCTCTGAGGAAACCAGCGGTGATTGGCTGGTGAAACGCGTCAGCACGTGACGTCAGCACGTCATCTCGGAGCCGCGAGCACGGGGTGTTTGAATGCTTTACCGGGAACCAACAGCTGACGACCGACCTACACCATCTGATACAAGGCATTAACACAGCGGGACTTTCTCCACCTGACGGCACAAGCAAACGCAACAGTCTTTGTCTACAAGTGACCACTCGGGGTAGAGCCTGCGATTTTGTGAGCTGCTGATTCACCTGGTGAGAGATGTATTACTCCAATTTATGATATCAGTGCAGCCTTGCCGTACATGCTCCCCCTACTGCATGCTGTCCGTATGAACTGTTTTGCTTGAAAGTCCTGAGTTATCACTGCCATTAATAGGTTTTACCGGTCATTGTGGTCAGCCTGTATATACCATTGTTCTGCTCCCGGACTGGTACTAAATTTTCAATTGTGTTCAAACCACTGAACCTCCCTGCTACATTACCAAATCAAATCTACATTCATCCACCCCACCCCCACACCGCCACACCGCCTGTACTTGGACTTATCTGAGGCCTTACATTAACCAATTACTAGTCGACTTAGTTAGAATCTGTTGCTGTGATTGGTGTGTGTATGGGGTATGTCTGGCCGCGGCTCCGCTGTTTTTAATGATAACGTTATCAATTTTAATTAGTCATTTGATATCTTCCCTGATTTGCCCTTAATTGCCTATTTTTGTATTTTTTGTGTGGTGGTTATAGCCTAATAAATATATCGTTTTTTGACAGATTGTGTTTGGGTTTTTGCCTTTCTTTGGGGAATCTCTTTTTCCTTGTTAATGGAGGGTTTACATCGGCTTTAATGTTACTTTAATATTTCAGACAGACAGCAAAGTCACAGAGATAAATTCATCTACATTAAGGCAAAAAACCTTCTGTGCTGCAGGATCCCCCTAGCACCCACCCCCCCCCCATACTTACCTGAGCTCAATCCCGATCCAGCGATGCACACAAAAGCAGAAACTCTCGCCGCTGTCTCCCTCCTCACTGAGCAGATTGTAATTCACTAAAATTCATTCATAACAGCTTTAATGACATTGTGCTCATGTGATTGCATAGAGATCACATGAACCCTCGGTCACCGAAAGCGACCGAATACCAGGATCCGCAATCCGTTGTGTCCCATTTACACAGCGAACATAGGAGCAGCGTGCTGTGCGCCCCTAATCCTGGAACAGGCTGGATCACATACATGTAAAAGTACTGTGGGCAGTCTTAAAATGGTTAAAGTATATATAGAGTCAAAACTTTTTTTGTTTTGGGTAGCATAGGGTAGGGTTAAATCCACTGTCAGTTTGTTTTTTGTCATCTTTGTCATATTTGGGAGATTACCCCCACACTTTGTGTTTCTAAATACAAAAGGAAATTAGATATTTCTTTAAAGTGGGGGAAATACTTAAATAACTTCCACTACAGCAAGTGTCCCCATTGGTTGATTTATGTTCCAGTGAGCTTTCACCTAATCTTTACTTCAGGTGACAATAGTTACTAGGATAAATACTAGAATGCATAGAGAGGTTTAATCTTCCCAGCAGGGGTGCTGACAGCAAAAAATTAAGAGTTGATGAGTTGATAACCCTTCCATGCTCACTACAAAAAAAATTTTTAAAAATGGGGATTTAGACAGGCAGATATCTCCCTGGGAATAACAGCTTGGACATACACATAAGTGGATTTTCAAACAGCTTGGAATAATTTTCTCTGTGATAAGAAGCGCCAAAGCAATAGTAGTATAGTTGTTATCATTGAAATAATTTTCAGGTCTTTGGGAACCCTTGTTTAAACGGATTCATTTTTGGTCACTAAGAAAAATGCCCCTTACAATGGTGGTTAGTGGGAAGAATGCTTACTGTGGTGGTCAGAATTATAGCCTTCAAGATGGCTTAAAATGTAATTGGTTATGCTGCTATCCAAATGACATTAGCCCCAGAACTATATAGGAACCATCAAATAAATAAAACATCCCCAATCATTTTCAGTCCATTTACAGCCACCCATGCAGCTGTAGTGTCTAAGCTTGCTACCACATGATCCAAAAAAGCTACATGAAATTAATTTGGACACTCACATTGGAAAAGTATATCACTCCAAAATATTATAAGTATTTTTTAAAAAATATGCAACGTAAAATAGGCTAATTTTTCTTTCCTCTATTTAACCACAGGCAACATCAAAGGAGGCTGATGTTCCTATGTGGTTCAAGAACTAGTCATTGGAAACTATTCAAATATATCAATTTAAACTGAAGTAAAATGATGGGGGGGACTCAAATGTATGCAATACTAGAGGTGTGTAAAATTCTTTACATTCTGGGGTGATTTACAAAAGTTAAGTTAAGTGATTCACTTGCACGTAATTGGATACCCAACCACATGCAAGGAAAACAAAAGAGTTAGGAACTGAAAGAAGCACAGGTTCATTTTACTTCACCTTACTACAGTGAACCAGCATATGTGCTGTTTATCTATGATTATGTTTTTTTTTCACTTAAGGGGGATATTTTTAAAGCAAAGAATCTGACATTTAGAAAACATTCTCTGCAGGTTAATGAGTTTCAAATAACAGGGACTGATTCTCCACCAAGGAATGTTGGTGAAAGACACAGTCACCGTTGTATACATAGACCCCTAAGAGTTTCCAATAATATAATCAAATATAACTATATGTTTCAACATCTTCTGGTCTCTGAAGGTTTAATTTAACTTTCAAAATCAATAACCAATAACAATCTTTGTTTAATCCAAAGGATAATGCTGTGATTCTGTAATGCTGACGTGTGCCCTACTGATATATGTAAAGTGTAATTTTAATGGTATATTCAAGTGAAAACACAAATCTTTACCGCTTGCCGACCGGCTCACGCTGTTATACGTCGGCAGAAGGGCACGTACAGGCAGATTAACGTATCTGTATGTTGCCCTTCAAGAAGCGGTTTGCGGGCACGCGCGCCTGCCGCGACCTCCGTGAGTCTGATCGTGGGTCCCGTGGACTCAATGTCCGTGGGGTTACCCGCGATCGTCTCACGGAGCGGAAGAATGGGGAAATGCTGATGTAAACAAGCATTTCCCCGTTCTGCCTAGTGACACTGACAATGATCACAGCTCCCTGATCGCCGCCATTACTAGTAAAAAGAAAAATTATTAATAAAAAATGCCATAAAACTATCCCCTATTTTGTAGACCCTATAACTTTTGCGCAAACCAATCAATAAACTCTAATTGTGATTTTTTTTTTACCAAAAATATGTAGAATACATATCGGCCTAAACTGAAAAAAAAAAACATTTTTTATCATTTTTTTGGGGATATTTATTATAGCAAAAAGTAAAAAATAATGCTTTTTCAAAATTGTCACTATTTTTTTGTTTATAGCGCAAAAAATAAAAAACGCAGAGGTGATCAAATACCACCAAAAGAAAGCTCTATTTGTGGGGAAAAAATTACATCAATTTTGTTTGGGAGCCACGTTGCACAACTGCATAATTGTCAGTTAAAGCGACGCGGTGCCGAATCGCAAAAAAGTGCTCTAGTCTTTGGGCAGCCAAATGGTCTGGGGCTTAAGTGGTTAAAGAGTAATTCCACTCCTGTTGAAATAAAAACATTTCCCCCTGGGTGATCTAAGTACAGTACATGTAACAAACTTTGTTGCAGAATCCTACCTTTTGTTATTCTGAAGAAATCCCTGTGTGTTTGTCTGTACCCATGTGCAATGGGAGTGGTTTCATAACTATAAATCAGCTGCTGCACCTGCAGGGCTCTAATGAGGGACATTGCAAGGTCTGTATCCCTTTAGAAGTGATTTCCTATTGGGAGAATCTCACCAGTAACTTTGTTGCAGGGGATGCATGAAATCTACCTTAGTGCAGACTTCTGTGAAAATCAGTGGACCAATCACACAAACAGGAAATTATGTTTCTTAATTACAATATGACTTGAGTTGCAATTGTATATGCTATATTTTTTTTATGTGCCCTATAAACTATACAATACCTAAAACATGACCACTTTACACACTACTCGAATGTGGGCAGTCTGTCTGCATTTATACTTTAAATATAATTTACAGTATATTACATGTTTTATTATCAGTAATTCTTCATATAAATTAGCAACTCTCTATAATAGAATGCTATTAGACTATTTTTATTTTGATGCAATATATTAGAATTTCTTTAAGTTAATGTTCTTAGCATTGCATTGCACTGCATATGCCCACTTCTAAATTCCACCATATATACAGAAGAAGCAGTTAATTTTCCAATCACTGGTTTCTTCCTGGTAAATCATGGTTGGTACATTACACGATTATCACTACTACAAAGGTGCCTCAATTGCAAATATTTAGTAGTGTTGTCATGGGATTTAAGTTATGTTTATTCAAAGATCCAGACGAGCTCGAGCTCATCCCCGAGCTACTCTCAGCAAGGGAGCACATCCCCCCTGCGTTGTTTTTATTCTACACATATGTTATGGATGTTTGCTGTAATGGTTACCATTCGTCTGCAATGAAAGTCTTTCAGTTCTGCCTGATAAGTGGAACTCCCCGAGAGAACATGACATTCCACAGACACGCTCTTAAAAAAAAATATATAATAAAAAAAAATTCTGTAACACCCCAACAATTTCACAATGAGAAGCCTTTCAAAAATCATTTTCTTCTTTTTTTTGTGCTTCAGGAAGCTGACCCTTTTCTCTGAAACACAAAACATTCATAAATCATAACTGCTAACCTTAAGAATACATTACTCCAGGGCACATTTTTTCTTACTACACGATCTGAGTACTATCCGAATACATGTTTATAGACAGAATCCTGTGCTGCACAGAAGGGGCAGCGCTCTGCTAGGAAAGTTTCAGACACACCGTACACATGGAAAAAATTAGTAAAAAATATTGGCACTGGTAAAGTTGTGCGGGCTGAGTTTGACGCAGCTGATGATGATATTTTTTTTTTTCAAAAAAAGAAAAAAAAAGCGTTTAAAATGTACGATCAAAATATCTTTTACACAAAATAATATTATGTTCCCGGGTTATGAATTTCACATGCCATCAGCCATCGTAATTATTCTTACTCGTTAAAGTGGAGGGCCACCCTAAAAAAAACAATTGCATGAAAAATCCTAAAAAAAATGTAAAAAAAAACATTTGAAAAAAAAATAAAAAATTTAAACTTACCTAAACCCTTGTTGCTAGGCAGTCTTCCTAATCTGCCTCTTCCTATTCCGCGGCGTGTTCTGCTCCTCGGTGAGCGGCCCAGTTGCCTTCTGGGAACTGTGTGTGTTCCCAGAACACCACGGGGCCATTCACAGAGCGTCGCGCCGCTCACGCGTGCGCTGTAGGAAACTGGCAGTGAAGCCGCAAGGCTCCACTGCCTGTTTTCCTTACTTAGGATGGCGGTGTCGGGACCCAAGAGCCGAGGGACAGGTCGGCCTCGGGTGGCCGACATTGCGGGCACCCAGGACAGGTAAGTACTTATTTAATTTCAGCAGCTACAGTGTTTGTAGCTGCTGACTTTTACATTTTTTTTTTCAGGGACCGAATCCCGCTTTAACCACTGTATGAGAGAACTGTGCAATGTTTAGTGATACCACTTTCTGGTAAATACCACCATAAACTGCATCAACCATAACCACAGCCAACAGTCCTTGTGTGAGAAGGAGAATCTTACACTGGCTCTTGCACATGGGCCGCCTGAGAAACTTCAGCATATTGCCTGATGTATTTTCCCTGCCCAAGCAGCCCAGTTTGCAGTGCATAGCTTTAACATGAATGGCTGTGTGCCGCTGTACTGTATACTGTATGTATAATAATAATAATAATAAACTTTATGTTATATAGCGCCTTTTAGGCCCCTTTCACACGAGGCGGGCTCCGTTTCTACGGAGCCCGCCTCGGTCCGCCGGCTCAGCGGGAGATCTGTCCATTGATCTCCGCTGAGCCGGCGGATGACAGGTCCCTCTCTGCTCACTGAGCGGGGAGGGGCTTGTCAGGCGCCGCTGCCGCCTATGGAGGGATCGGACGAAAACGGACAGCGTGTCCGTTTTCGTCAGATCTCACCCGATCCGATCCGCCAGCGACGGATCTGGACGTAGAGCCCATACGTCTGCTTTTAGCGGATCGGACGGGGTCGGATGTCAGCGGACATGTCTCCGCTGACATCCGACGGTCCATAGGCTAACATGGATCGCCCGTTCAGGTCCGCCGTCAAAACTGACAGGCGGATCTGAACGGTCCGATCGTGTGAAAGGGGCCTAAAGGTGGCTTCTCAAAGCACTTTACAAGTAAGACACAAGAAATACACAGGATAACATAACATAAGGGAAACAGACAATTACCGTAAGTAAAAGCCTGTCTAAAGAAAAACATTTTTAGATTTGATTTGAATGAGTTTACAAACAATGACTCTCTGACATTCTTAGGAAGTGAATTCCAGAGTTTTGGAACAGAACATGAGAAGGCTCTGTCTCCCTTTGTGTGTAGGTGAGTAGGGGGGCAACACAGTAAACCAGAATTTGAGGAGCAGAGTTTTCGAGTGGAGTGCCAAGCCATGAAGAGCCTTGTAGGTGAGCAAGAGGATCTTAAAGTCTATGCAAAACCTGACGGGCAGCCAGTGCAAGGACTCCAGGATAGGGGTAATAAGGTCACTTGTACCGGACCTAGTCAGGACTCTGGCTGCAGAATTTTGAACATATTGAAGACAATTTATAGTGGATTTAGGTACACCAGCGAGTAGAGCATTGCAGTAGTTAAGTCGGGAGAACACAAATGTATGGATCAGCTTTTCAGCTACAATGTATGATAGCATAGGACGCAGCCGAGCAATGTTTCCCAAGTGGAAAAAAGAGGTTCTAACAACAATGTATGTATATGACGGTGCTATCATAAATACAAGTACAGCGAACGAGCGTTTGCAAGAAACAGATTATTTTAAATACAGTATATATGGACACTTATACTAACCACTCCACCCATTCGCTTCAGAATGAATTTTGAGTATACATATAGGCAAAGATGAATCCAGTATAACAATATATTTGCATCACCCTGAAATAGGGTAACCAGACCAGAGCCAATACAGAGGATAGGAATGAGTGGGATTTCAACAATAAAGAGAAGTACAAAAGATCAGACAAAAGTAGTGAGCAGACTGTGTGCTGTAGAAATACACAAATGAATACTGTGTATGCTATATCACATAAATCATACACGTTCCCACACTATTACTAAAAATATGCTGCTTTAAGAAAAGGCACAGGGCTGCCGTTAAGTCTTAAAAGCACCCCACACACTGAAAAAACGGGTGCAGTTTCCCACACACGGCACCATGCGGTTTCCATGCTTACCCATTTTCAAAAAGGTGCAGGGACCTTTTTCCTGCAGAAAGCACAGGCACAGCATCCCATTTAAATGGATAAGCCACTGTGTGTGTGCAAACGCCACATGCAGAACCGCACAAATGTGAACCTAAAGTCAGGGAGCACACACTCTGAATGCAAATGAGTGTCTTCTGCTTGATTTCTTCGAGACTACATATCCCATCATTCAGAGCACCATTGCACATGCACACCTGTTGTGACTTTATTCTTTCTATTTACCTGGGCTGCCTCTATATGTCCAGCACAAGCAGCATGTGCACGTATTTTGTGAGTGCACATGTAAGGACAAGGGCCAACAGTATGGGGACAGTGTGAAAAGGGAGCATGGAAAAACATAAACTGTAGAAGAAGCTGAATACAATGTAAGTCCTACCCTCAGAATCTTAAATATAAGGCTCCATGCACACGGGACAGTCTTTCTGGACGTTGGACTGCTGGCAGGAAAATGCTGCAGTAAAAACACACGTTTATCAGAGGTTTTTAATAGCATTTATGAGCATTTTTGGGCAATTTTTGCATCAGCGTTTTTTGGGTGTTTTTGTCAAATTACACCAAGAACACTTTCAGCTCTGCAATGTCAAAAATGCTGATGCTGATAAACGTGCATTTTTAAGCATTTTTCAGCATTTTTCAGTGTTAGGCTTTTTTTGTGGTCAGAAGAACTGCTCTTGAATGCGATTTTAGGGTGTTCTGACAACAGCCCATGAACTCCTCTGCTGATAAAAACGTCCATGTGTGCATGGACACATAAGATAACATAGAGGGGAGTATAAGGACTGTTAAAAAAAATGCCCATGTGGCATTATTTTCCATATAAATCCTAACATATAGTACTGATCCACAGCTCCTCCACTACAAACTTGTACAATATATACGATAATGGTGCACAGATATATCGAGCAAACTCAGAATTGCCTAACTGATAAGTTCACCGTTGGAACAGGTTGCACGCTCCACATGTATTTAACCACTTCAGCCCCGGAAGATTTGGCTGCTTAATAACCAGGCCATTTTTTGCGATACGGCACTGCATCGCTTTGACTGACATTTGCACGCTCGTGCGGCGCTGCTTGCGCAAAGGTTATAGCGTCTAAAAAATAGGGGATGAATTTATGGCATTTTTATCATTATTTTTTTTTTTTTTAACTAGTAGTGGCGTGGATCAGAGATTTTTATTTTTATAAAAATTCACTTATTACTTTATAAATGCCATTGGCAGGGAAGGGGTTAACACTAAGGGGCGATCATTGGTTTAACTGTGTTCCCTAGGTGTATTCTAACTGTTGGGGGGATGGGACTGACTAGGGGAAGAGAGAGATCAGTGTTCACACTTAGTATGAACACACGATCTGTCTCCTCTCCCCTGAGAGAACCGGGATCTGTGTGTTTGCACACACGGATCCCGGTTTGTGCTCTGTCACGAGCAATCGCGGGTGCCTGAGCTTCATCGTGCCTGCTGGGCACTCGCATCAGCGACAGGCACACGCTGCAGGCACATGCATGCGCCCTATTGGCCAAAAGGCCAAGTGACGCAAGGTAACGCCGATTTGCCCAGCCGAGCCAACCTGCCGCAGTACAACTGGTCCGGAAGTGGATAAGGTTAAACATGTAACATGTTCAAGCTAATAGCTCCTCTCCCCCGATCCCATGGACAGGAAATGCTGGAAAAATTCTCATACGATCACTGCCAGCGGCTACTGCCGCCAACAGTTATCATTGTATTCTGTCAGCTGGGAAAGTGTTGATGGGGGGATTGAACAATTTTCTTTCCTTCAACCCTTGGCTGAAAGAAAGAAAGTTGCATAATCTATGGCCAGCCTGAGTCATACAAAAAACAGAAAACTTGCCATCCCTTTCATTCTTAGAGATGTGAACTCCTCTCTTGCCACAAGATGGTGTTCTGCATATTGCAACTATATAGCAACTATAAGACTTATGGCACCAGCTAGGAAAAAAAAAACATTCTTGAGAAGCTGGGATGCTGCAATTCATATAATTCCCCGTTCCTCATCTCCCCAAAGTCCTGCACAGGCCACCTTCAATTATTGCCAAATAAAAGGAATTGCAGTATGGATGATGGGATCCCAAAGAGAACAAAAAACTGTTTAACATTACATTAGATCAAAATACCAGGGAACTTGTCGGAATTCAGAAATGCCAGAATTTCAGATCAATGAATCATTACCGGAATCAGGCAATTCTGCAGGACAGCCTGCAATATTTGTACACATACAGCATTTGAGATTTCATGTTTGTTATGTGTGCAATACTCTGCAGAGAACCATGAGCAGAGATATGAGCCCCTCAAAGTAAGTCCCGTGCAATACTCTGTGTGTGAGAGCATACCATGTTTCCTGGTCACTGGTCAGTAAGAGAGACACAGCTCTAACTGTAGCTTATGTTTACACACTGCGATGCTGTGATTGATCACAGCAATCATAATGTAAAGATACTCTACAACTTTTGCTTGTGATCCACTATATCCAATCACATTGTGAGCACATGTATCAGTATGTCCTCCAATACATATACAGTGACTGGTTGGCAAGAGGTTAAACAGCCTGTTGAAACATTTCTAACTTGTAAATCTAAAGCTTATAATGTCAAGGAAGTTCTGTTACTGTAGATTTTCATAAAAGGTTTTCACTGGGCAGAGTACCCATAGACATTATAGCCACCCTGGTATTCCAAGAGGCACTCATTAATGCAGAGACTTTCTACAAAGGTGCACTGGTCCCTCACTTTTCTATGAAGCCATAAGGAGAATTATAGTAAGTCCCACCAGGCAAGATGATGAGCAACTGTCTTTGTGAGGCATCTGCGCATCTTTAAGCTCATATCTAGGCAAAATAGTTTTCAACCTTGATATACAGTAGGTATTTTGTTACATTTTTATTATGTACCCTGTGACAAAAAAAATGTATTATGCATTGTTTAGTTATCCTATCCTGAAGTCACCCTTTAGAGATTTTCTCTCCAGCATTTCCTGTGCAGGGGACCGGAAACCTGTACCTGGGTGACCAGTCTCCTCAACACCCCCAGATAGTTTTCCATACTTTCGGTGGGTTTATTAAAATTAGACTTGTGTATCCCTGTCTGCCCAACTTCTCAGCTCACCCACCACTATCATCTATGTAACTCTTTCCTCAGCTCCATCTCACTATATTGGCACATGGACTATAGACTGATCTGGGGTCTGTTTTGCAGTGGGTCAATAGGTGAGACAAAGGCAGACTGTCTTCTGTTGGCCTCCATTCACACCTGAGCAAAACTGTGGCTCACAAGCTCTGATACACCACACCACAAGACACCGCAACACTGCATAGAAAAACCAGAAAGCAGATAAAAGGAGATGATGACAAATAATGTGACAGATTATATTGCTTTCCATTGGCAAAAACACATGAAATGCGCTTCAAAAACATGCATTAGCGTGTGAAAAAACAAGCAAAAATGCTTCAAAATAGCCAGAAAACGCTTATGCTTAAGTGTGAAAAGGGGCTTAGATTGCTACTGTGCTATCCTGCCGGAGTGTGTAGCATCTGCAGCTTGCTGTATATCACCAAAATAGCTGATAGCTCTGTCTCAAGGCAGCAGAGTAGCGATCTGGCAGAAATAAAAGCCTGGCTTTCTCCACTTGCTCCATCTATTTACAACTCTGCTTCACTGGGCTCTCAGTGATTAATCTCTGGACAAGTCATTTTTGGTCATTTTTGGAGAAAGGCAGGCTTTGTTGCCAGATCGCACTCTGTTGCCTTGGAATGAGCTGTCAGTGTGTTATGTTGATATATAGTAAATAACACATGCTGCACACTTCGTAAGGGAAGCACAGTAGCAACCTGACAAAATACAGGGTTGATTTACTAAAGGCAAATAGACTGTGCACTTTGCAAGAGCAGTTGTTCCAGAGCTTTGTAAATGAGCAGAAGTTCTGCTGACTTCTATCATCCAATCATGTGCAAGCAAAAATGCTGTTCTTTTTAATTTTCCTTGCACGTAATTGGCTATTTTTTGCAAAGTGAAGCTTTACCTCATTTACTAAGCTCTGGAGTAACTGCACTTGCAGAGTGCAAATGCAGTTTTCAAAATACACAGTCTATTTGCCTTTACTAAATCAACCCCAAAGACTACTTTTCTCAGCCACAGCCAAATGCTGCAGTTACTTTTCTGAGCTCTGGAGCAGAATAAAACACTTTTTCTTTCGGCCATACTCTCAGAGATTTTTCAGGAGAGAAAAGGGACAGTTGGACTTGAGGTGTTGTGTGTGTTGGTTTTCTGACAAGATTGTAAAATCAAAGGGCACCACCCACAATAGCTCTATCTTTATTCTGATAGAACGATTGTGTACGGAAACCCTGCTGACTCCTCCCACTTGCTGCTGCTGCAGAGATCTGGAAGGGAGTGAAAACTTGAATTGTCTTCATAAAGGAAAGATGTAGGTGCAAAAATGTTTTCATGTTTTTAAGGGGTGGTAGAAGAAGGTTTTAAAAGTGTTACTGTATTGCCTGGAGTTCAGCTTTAAAGTATGTATGGCACCCTTTTACACGTGTCACCTTCAACAAGAATTATCCTATGCCCTCCTATGAAAGTATGTGTTATAAAACATGTTTAAAAATAAGAATAATCTTTTAGACTGAAAGCTCTAATGAGCAGGGCCCTCTGATTCCTCCTGTATTGAATTGTATAGTAACCGTATTGTCTGCCCTCAGGCCGTAAAGCGCTGCACAAACTGTTGGTGCTTAATAAATCCTGTATAATAATAATAATAATTTCTACTAAACAGGCTTCAGCAGGCCTCCATAGGGTTAATAACATCACAGCATATGATTAGCGCACACAAAAAGCATACCATGCACTGCATCAATACCACCAGGTGCCGCACAGTCCAGGTGCCAGTGCTGGCTGCATTTAGCAATGACTACAATGGTCACAAAGTCTGACCCTTTGGGGATACTAAGAAAGTGCTGTGCAGAGTCTGCAATATGCCAAATGGCATCACTGACACCTGTGACACATTTAAGAGGTGACACTTAAAGCTGGGGTAGAGGGGGTCAAAGTGGCATTTGTCATCACCAATGTTTTTTTTTGTTTTTTTTTTTGCACATTCAGCTGCGGAGCTCTGAAATTAGATCATTTGCTTGTTTAAACCCCCATGGCTCTCTGAAAACATAGTGGAATGTACAAGCATCAGTTTAGAGTTTTATAGGTTAATGAGAAGCAGTCAAAGTGATCTCACCAGCTTTAAATGAACTCAGCTAACATCTATACTCCACAGTTTCATCACTTTCTGGATATTTTCACACATAAAGACAAATAGTAAACTTTGAAAAATGGCCAACTCTTCATTTAGACTCTTGAAATGTAAAAAAAAAAAAATATTCCTTACAAATCTATGCAATGTTTAAAGCCCCACTTTAAGCCTGGAATAGGGCTTTAAAATATAATAAATAAATAAATGTTTCATAAACATTCCAATAATCTGGCACCACATAGAGGCAATCATCATTTTACTAAAGAGGGATAATCTATCAGCTACTTTAACCGCTTCCGGCCCGGCTGCGCAAAATCACGTACCTGTACATAATTTTGTGCACGCAGTGTAGAGGGCATGTGCGCGCTGCTGGAGCGCCACTCGCACTGTGATTGGACGCAGCGGGAGCCAATCAGCTGGACCGGCAGCCGCTATGGCTGGCGCGACCCGCCTAAACGGAGGGAGCAGGGAGCAGAAGAGAGATCTTGTGTTTCAGATAAGCTGAAACATGGATCTCTCTTCTCCACCAGTGTATCCATCCCCCACACTGTTAGAAACCACCTCCTAGGGACACACTTAAAGTGGAAATCCATGCTAAAACAATCTAAGATTAACCTCTCTAGCCCTGAAAAGAAAAAAATCAGTATACATACCTTTTCTGCAGGCATTCAGACTCGATCTCCAGCGGCGGAAGCTCTGATCCCACGCTGAGTTGTCAGCCGCGGCTTCACTGTGAAGGTGGGTGCAGAGGACACGTCCACCAACGGAAGCCCCATAGTAACTCTATGGGTGACGTCACTCCCCATTCATTTCACAGCCCTTGTCGACCGTGTTTTATGCAGAGCTTCCACTGCTGGAGATCGGGTCAGGTTGCCTGCAGAAAAGGTATGTATACTGATTTTTTTTCTTTTCAGAGCTAGAGAGGTTAGTGTTAGAATGTTGGTGGCTATAGATGCAGGGATTTTAGTTTTAGCCTGGACTTCCACTTTAACCCTTTGATCGCCCCTGGTGTTAACCCCTTCTCTGCCAGTGTCATTTGTACAGTGATAAGTGCATTTTTTTAGCATTGATCACTGTATTGGTGTCACTGGTCCCCAAAAAGTGTCACTTAGTGTCCAATTTTCTGCCGCAATGTTGCAGTCCCGCTAAAAATCGCTGATCGCCGCAATTACTAGTAAAAAATAAAATTAAAATGTCATAAATCTATCCTATAGTTTGTAGACACAATAACTTTTGAACAAACTAATCAATATACGCAAATTGGGATTTTTTTTTTACCAAAAATATGTAGCAGAATACATATTGGCCTAAACTGATGAATAAATTAGATTTTTTACATTTTTTTATTGGGAGTGTTTTATAGCAGAAAGTAAAAAATATTGTTTTTTATTCAAAATTGTCGGTCTTTTTTGTTTATATCGCAAAAAATAAAAACCGCAGAGGTGATCAAATACCACCAAAAGAAAGCTCTATTTGTGGGGAAAAAGGACATCAATGTTATTTGGATACAGTGAGGCATGACCGTGCAATTGTCAGTTAAACACAGGGCCGTATCGCAAAAAATGGCCTGGTCAGGAAGTGGATAAAACCTGCCGGAGCTGAAAGTGGGGTTCCACCCAAAAAACAAAAATACCTGGAAAAATTCTAAAAAAAAAACAAAAAAACATTTGGATATTTTTTTTTTTTCACTTACCTCTAAATGCCTGTTGCTAGGTGGTCCCTCGTAGTCTGCCTGTTCCTTTGCCTGGGCTGGTGACATCACTTCCCCCCCAGGCACAGGAAGGGCTCCGCTCTGCTCCCTCCCTCCTGTCAATCATCTGGGACCCATTACAGGTCCCAGGTGATTGAGCGGCCAATCACGGCACGCGGCGCCGCTCGTGCATGCGCAGTGGGTGCCAGGCTGTGAAGCCACAGCCCGGCGTCCACAGTTAAAATGCCGGCGCCGACGAGCGGAGGGCGAGCGGGGCTTCGATCCCCCGCATCGCTGGACCCAGGGACAGGTGAGTGCCCAATTAAAAGTCAGCAGCGGCAGTATTTGTAGCTGCTGACTTTTAATTTTTTTTTTTTTTGACGGCCCCCCTGGGTGGAACTCCTCTTGAAGTACATAAATATGTTCATTTGTGCATTTGGAAAGAAGCCTGGTGTTTACCAATCAATTTTGGTAACAGGGAGGAATGTGTGTCCTTAAAATGTGGCTAAAACAAAAAATGTAAACCAAAATGCTGTTGCAGTTATCCCTGTAATGTTAAAAAGTGTATATTTTTTTAAATGTGTCCTTCTTTCATACCAGCAAGGTGTATTCAAAGACACTTACTTTCTCGGATGACAACGCTTACTAACTTTAACTGCCAGGTTGTCACCTTTTCTGTGCACTCCTGACTTGGGCCACAAGTAGTCATGCCAATACACATTGTGCTGGCACATTCTGCACACACATCCACAAGGTTATACAATAGGGCTATTTAAAGGCAAATAAGATATTCGATTTGCAAGTGAAGTTGCACTTTGCAAAGGAAGCTGCACTTTGAATGGGAATTTTCGCCACAGCTTATTACATGTGGTGAAATTTAACTTTGCAAAAAAGAACAATCATATGCAAGGGAAGGAAAAAACAGCATTTTTGCTTGGACAAAATTGAAAGACAGAAGCCAGCAGAGCTTCACCTAATTCACTGAGCTCTGGGGAAAATTCCCGTGCAAAGTGCAACTTCCCTTGCAAAGCAGTCTATTTGTCTTTAAAAATCAAAGTTAGGATGGGTACAATACAGGGAGAGAAAACATGAAAAGGGGGAATGCATTTATTTTATAGGAAAATGCCATCCTGTTTTAGTGACCGTGCTCTACAAACTAACTTATATATTCCTATATATAGGAAGGCCTGTATACTGGCCTGAAATTATAGGAGGAGCCCGGAGGGTATTTAACCAGACCACCCACGATGGTCTGTGTCCGTTCCAGTGCGCGGTATCACGTCACCAGGCCGCCTTTCCTAAACTCACCGCACGTTTGTGAGTTCATACTCTCGAGATCCAGCGTGTCGCAGTTCCCGTTTGCAGTTCCCGACCGTTACACTCGCTGTTGCAGGTAGGAGCTATTATTACCGTTTATAGAATCGAATCGTTATGTTATCCGTACGGAGTTACTTACGGATCAAGTCGCATTAGCGGCGCACGGTCCCGAAACCTTTTGTTCCACACATCACCCCCCCCCCTCTCCCTGCTAACCATACACCTCCTACGAAACCCCCACTTTCATCTAAAACCGACTCTCTACACCTCTTACCGCATAAACACTCACCAACAGCCGATCTGAATCTAGTCGCAGCTTCGGCACTACGCTTCGGATCCTCTGCAAAACGCAAGCCCCTTCAACCACCATCACCATCAGTCGATCCGAGTCCAGTCATAGCAATTCGGATCCGACACACAAACCACATTGTCACCTCACATCAGTGCTACTTTCATCCGACCGATCCGAGTCCAGTCGCAGCACCGGCTCAATGATTTGGATCCTTGCCAATCCAACTTTCACCGACCGATCCGAGTCCAGTCGCATATCGGCTCAATGATTCGGATCCTTGGCATTATAACCCCACCAACCAATCCGAGTCCAGTCGTAGCACCGGCTCAACGATTCGGATCCTTGCCAATCCAACTTTCACCGACCGATCCGAGTCCAGTCGCATACCGGCTCAAAGATTCAGGATCCTCGGCATTTCAACCCCATCAACCAATCCGAGTCCAGTCGTAGCACCGGCTCAACGATTCGGATCCTTGCCAATACAACTTTCACCGACCGATCCGAGTCCAGTCGCATACCGGCTCAATGATTCGGATTCTCTGTATTACAACCCCACCAACCAATCTGAGTCCAGTCGTAGTACCGGCTCAACGATTCGGATCTTTGCCAATACTATTTTCACCGACCGAGTTAGTCAGTTGCATATCGGCTCAATGATTCTGATCCTCGGCATTACAACCCACAAACCAATCCGAGTCCAGTCGTAGCACCGCCTCAACGATTCGGATCCTTGCCAATCCAACTTTCACCGACCGATCCGAGTCCAGTCGCAAACCGGCTCAATGATTCGGATCCTCGGCATTACAACCCCATCAACCAATCTGAGTCCAGTCGTAGCACCGGCTCAATGATTCGGATCCTTGTCAATACAATTTTCACCGACCGATCCAGTCCAGTCGCATACAGGCTCAATGATTTGGATCCTCGGCATTTCAACCCCACCATTCAATCCGAGTCCAGTCGTATCACCGGCTCAACGATTCAGATCCCTCACAAACAATACCATAAACACACACAACTCACACCATCTATTTTGTACCAATGTTGCGCACGGTTATTCCTACATAATCAAATTTCTGCTAAAACTTTCTTTCGCCTTTCAAAGGCTGCTCACTTGCAATCGTACAAACATTTTACGAAATGGCTCTAAACAGCCACTCATCTCCAGTAGCAACACGGCTACTCATCGATTTCTCTATTACTTTCCCCTTTTCAGGTCAGTAGAGTTCTCCAGTTGGTCCATCCTGCACCAGGTGTGGACAGTATCTTCCTCAGGTAAAAAAAAAAAAAAAACCTTGTCGAGGGCTTGCATCTCTTCACCAGGGGGCCAACTTCTGCCCCAAACAGCTCTCCCTCTCAAAAAAAAAAAAAAAAAAAATCTTCCTATGTCACCCCTACTACAGGTTCCGGTCGACCCAAGTCTCGACCCCAAACCAAGACTCCACTACTAGGGCTTCACGTCAGGTGCGTAATTCAAAGGGATCCCCCTTTGCTTTTTCTCAAAGACACACCTTTCACAACATATTTACCTCACTTACACAATTTGATTCATTCCGAGGCGTTAGCAACTGTCACATACTTCTGTGCACTTCACTCTGTTTTCGAAGAGCAATCCGAGATCCTTCACCACGCAGACAAGGTCGCCTAACGTCCAGCTTGCTGGCAGTGCAAGCGTTAGCAGACCGAACATACGTAAATTAACTGCAGATCGCAACATTCCTACTTAGAACACCAGACTTCAAATACCCACCCCAGTCCGCCCTGGGGGCTCTGGTTCATTAGTCTGTGCTGAGCACAGACGGACACCCGAGCTATCGGTTACCTAGCAAGTCACCTGGCTCACCTCGGTTGTCACGTATTCTTTCGAGTTTTCTAAAGTCACACTCAACAGCGCTCGTACGCAAATTAGCTGTCACTACGGCTGTCGCTCCTTCTCCTATCCTTTATTTTTTCTTCTACCTTCCATCTCATCTACCCAAAAATCTATCCCCTCCTACCTTTATAAACTTATCTAAAACATATGCATTTCCCCCCTATCTTAGGTGACGCCATCTCACAGGCTGACAGCGAGGACTTCGCCTCCACCCCGCCGTCACCCGGGGCAGGCTCAGCAAACGACGGCTTACAGTCTCTCAGAGCTTGGACCATCCTTAAGCTTACAGCAGAACTATGGCACAGGAGTATTCCCTACCCTGCGACTGCTAGGGAAGCTGAGCTCTTTCGGTTGCTGTTTCCTCTGCCAGTGGCAGTCCAATCAGGCACCCAGGCGTCACTGCAGTCAATCTCCTCAGCGATTACTCAGCTGCACTCCTTGGTGCCCACACTGTCAGCAGCAGTCACCGACGTCCAGACAAGAGTGGGAACCCTGGAGGTACATCAAGCTGCACCCCCACCATCTACAGTAACCACCGTCACCCCCATGCCTCTCCTTACAGGTACGCTTGACATCTGTACCTACGTCTTCCCCGCACATCTCGTCCCAGCAGGCATCAGGAAGGACATCATGGATGGGAAGGACATTAACTTAGCATCCCCCCTCATCGCAGTACATGACTTGGCTGAAAACAAGTCCTATTCATGGGGGGACGTTTCCGTCATCCTGAAGGCTAAAGACCATAGGCTTACCCGCAAACTCAATATTGCAGAGTTTGTGCTAGCCTTTGGGATGTTCAGAGACGTACTATGCACGGTCAACCCCAACAGGAGGGAAGAGCTGGATCTATACTTACACGCAGTAGTGGATCTAGGTTATAAATATGGGGGATGCTCATTTTATGACTATCACAGGTCATTTTCAGCTAAAGCAGCAGCCAGACTTTTCCAGTCCCAGGCAACTACCAACTGGAGTACCATCGATACAGAGCTGTTCTGTCGCCATTTCGATGGCCTACGTTCCCCACTCTGTACTAACTGCCAGTCGTCTACCCATATGGCTAACTGGTGCTCCGAGTCAGCTGGCAGACGCCCCCCCAACTTTCCCTCCATCTCTAGTGCCGCTCACAACCCAAAGGCATTTACTCAGCCGGCCCAGGCCGACTGATTAGGACGACCCGTCCATGCACTAGGGGGAGCAGCCATATGCAGTAATTTCAACTTTGGGGGTTGCAACTTCCCTCACTGCAAACTCCTTCACATCTGCCTCACATGCCACAAAGCTCACCCCAGGTACACCTGCGGTATCAAACAGCTTAAATCCGCATGACTAAGCTGAGTGCACGTTGGATGGCTCGGGTTTTACCTCTCCTCACACCCAACACCTTCACTGGCAGCCTTCCTCATCCAGGGATTCACGACAGGCTTTCACATCGGACTTATCACACTCCCCAACACAACTCACAAGTGCAAAAACCTGCTTTCAGCCGCTACCGACGAGGAAGCCATCAACACCCTGCTGCAGACAGAACTAGACCGGGGGTACATGATCGGTCCCTTTACACAATCACCTTTCTCTGTATGGAGAGTCAGCCCTATCGGGCTTGTGAAGGGCAAGTTTTCAAATAAACTTAGTTTAGTCTTTGATTTGTCCGCGCCTCATTGTTCCCACATACCCAGTTTAAATTCCCTCATACCTTCAGAAGAGTTTTCACTTAAATATTCATCTGTAGACTCACCTATTCAATCTATCATTATATATCTAAAGCAGACATCTCGGACGCATTCAAGTTGTTACCAATCGAGCCGTACCTATGTCGATGGCACGGAATCAAATGGAAAGGCGTGTACTATTTCGCCACCAAATTAACTTTCGGCTCCAAAAGCCCTTCTGTGTTTCCAGTAGGGAAATTTACTCTCATCTCCTGTTTCAGACAAAGAATAGGAGATAAGAGGAAATCTCACCTCTGTCATCTGCCAAATGGAATAGTTTTCTCAATTGGAAGACCTTCCCCATCACTGGTAAAAACTGTCACTATTTGCATATCCTATCACTCTCTGTTACAATTGTCACTGCGGCAAGAAGTAAGGGTAAAACTTCTCATACATGACTACATTTCTCATGTTCAGCCAGTGGAGATTCCTTCGGCCACATTAATCTGAACCGCAGGCTAATGCATTCAAGCAACTGCAGGAACCCTTAGCTGTCTGAATACCCCAACAGTGACTGAACATAATAGGACACAGTCACTGTTTGGCTGACAATTTTCCACCCAGTACCTTAAATTATTACATTGAATTCTGTTGCACTGGTTGGTGCCACTAGGTCCATCAGCAGGTCAAATTTTGGCTGATCCTGCTGAAATTGCGACCGTGAATGAAGAGCTTAAACCTTTCTATCAATGACAAAGCAATAAAATCTGACAAAGGTCCAAACCATTCCCCACCATATCCAGAGCCAAATAATTAGATCCTGGTGGACTCTCCTATCTTGACGCCTGCCACCCATCAACCACCCTTTTTTTTTTAACAGCCACATGCGTTCCCTGTGACAGAGAATGGTAGGAGGGTCTTCTTGGTTCCCATTGAGCTCCCCTAGTCTCCTCCTACCTTCTACCCAAACCTCCCCCCAACCCTCCCCCTTTCTCCCCTCCTTCCCTATGCTTCTATAACCCTCTTCCTGGGCTGCTCTCAGCTCCAGGTATACCTTTTAGCTGGGAGGCTACCATTGGCCATAGTTGTTAGTTACTCCCACATGGCAAATCTCTTTTCAGCTCTCCACCTTCCTTCTGCATGTGTTTTTCCTCTCCCAGAAGTGAGAAACCGGATGTCCTCTTTCCCTTGGTCTCCTCTCCCTTCTTCATTCCCTGGTATTCTCCTTTGACCTATTTAATCTTCTCTGTGTCTGTTTAATGTGGGCAATACCCCATACTTGACGCCCTGATATATGCTATTTGATTTCATTTTTACTTTCCCATGATGTCAGCCTACAGCTGTATAGATTCCTGTCATAACTCTGGTTAACTATGAACCTGTATTGTCTGGTTGACAAGTTTCTGTTCTATGTGAAATAACTATTTCCAATAACATGTTTTTGGATTAAAAGAAAATAATTAGATCCTGATGGAGATGCAATTGTTGAAGTTTCCAAAAGAATAGCATTGTCTATATACAGTAACATTAAAGCGGTATTAATCCCAAAAGAAAACATTTATTATATTGCAGCTCACCAATTCTTAGATGTGGTGGCTGCATTATTTTTCTTTTTTAGACTTCTTTTACTGGTGATCCAGCAAGTAAGTCTGTTGTTTTTCAACAGAACAAGCTCTCCTGCAGATGTAGCAGTTGGAGGGTTAAGACAAACCATTTATCACTGACAGATGTGCTTAAAATGATCAGCCTTTATTTATTTATGTAAAACCTTTATCCCAAAATGTATAAAACTGTTGCTGTAACTGCTTGTGTAACTGCAGTGTGAGCTGGAATGGCTGCAATTTGTTAGTTTATCTAAATCTGCTAGTACATCTAACACTCCCCCCCCCCGCCAGAGTGACAATGCTGCTGTCCAAACGTGCCCCTGTGCTCCTTCATCCAGAGTGGGGGCACTCTAATACAAGAGGTGTGTTACTGGCCAGATCACCTGGTGAAATCAGAAGGAAAAAAGCATAACAAAATTAAACGTATGCAGCCACCACATCTAATGATTGGTAAGCTGCAAAATATAAAATTTTTAGTTTTGGGTTTAAAACTGCTTTAAAGGGCTTAATCAACATTCAGTAGATAAACATATACAGCAATATCCATCTACTCATTATGTACATTTACAGAATCTGTATATTTAGTATGCATACATGATAAGAAGGCATTATATTTAGGCAGTGTTCAGTACTTTACTCTGGTTACATAGTTACATAGTAGTTGAGGTTGAAAAAAGACACAAGTCCATCAAGTCCTACCTATGTGTGTGATTATATGTCAGTATTACATTGTATATCTGTATGTTGTGGTCGTTCAGGTGCTTATCTAATAGTTTTTTGAAGTTATCGATAATCCTCACTGAAACCACTGCCTGTGGAAGGGAATTACACATCCTCTACCCAGTTTAAAGTTAAAGCGCTTTTCTTCTAATTTTAGTGAATGGCCACGTGTCTTATTAAATTTCCTTACGCGGAAAAGTTTTATCCCTATTGTAGGGTCACCAGTACGGTATTTGTACATTGAAATCATATCCCCTCTCAAGCGTCTCTCTTCTCCAGAGAAAATAAGTTCAGTGCTCGTAACCTTTCCCCATAACTAATATCCTGCAGTCCCTTTATTAGTTTTGCTGCCTTTCTCTGGACTCTCTCCAGTTCCAGCACATCCTTCCTGAGGACTGCTGCCCAGAACTGGATGGTAAACTCCAGGTGCGGCCGGACCAGAGTCTTGTAGAGCAGGAGAATTATCGTTTTATCTCTGGAGTTAATCCCATTTTTAATGCACACCAATATTCTGTTTGCTTTGCTTGCAGTTGCTTGGCATTGCATGCTATTGCTGAGCCTATCATCTACTAGGACCCCCAGGTCCTTTTCCATCCTAGATTCCCCCAGAGGTTCACCCCCTAGTGAGTAGATTGCAGTCATATTTTTGCCATCAAAATGCATTATTTTACTTTTCCCCATTAAACCTCATTTGCCATGTAGTTGCTCACCCCATAAATTTGTTCAGATCTTCTTGCAAGGTTTCCACATCCTGCGGAGAAGTTATTGCCCTGTTTAGCTTAGTATCGTCGGCAATGCTTTTGCAAAATCCTGATACACCACATCTACGGGCCTTCCTTTATCTAGATGGCAACTCACCTCCTCATAGAAGGTTAATAGATTGGTTTTGCAAGAACGATTCTTCATGAATCCATGCTGATTACTGCTAATGATATAGTTGTCATTGCTAAAATCTTGTATTTAGTCCCTTATCATCCCCTCCAAGAGCTTGCATACAATTCATGTTAGGCTAACTGGTCTGTAATTCCCAAGGATGGATCTTGGCCCTTTTTTAAATATTGGTGCTACATTGGCTTTTCTCCAATCTGCTGGTACCATTCCAGTCAGTAGACTGTTCGTAAAAATTAGGTCTGGCAATTACTTAACTGAGTTCATTAAGGACCCTCGGGTGCAAGCCATCTGGTCCCGGTGACTTATTAATGTTACATTTTCAAGTCTATTTCTAATTCTGTCCTCTGTTAGCCATGAGGGTGCTTGAGGTGCTTGAGGCATGAGGTGTCATGAGGATACACATTGCAGTTTTGGTTACTGAAGCCCCCGATTCGCTCGTGAAGAATTAGGAGAAGAATAAAGTCAATACCTTCGCCATCTCTCCATCCTTAGTAACCAGATTCCCTTTATCATTCTTTATGAACCAATATGATCTGACCTCCCTTTCTTACTACATATGTACTTAAAGTATTTCTTTGGATTTTTCTTACTCTCCTCCGCTGTGTGCCTTTTGTGTTCTATCTTAGCCGCCCTGATTGCACCCTTACATTTCTTGTATTCTTTGTAAAGTTGGAATGCGGATGATGATCCCTCAGCCTTGTATTTTTTGAAAGTCTTCTCCTTTGCTTTTATATGCATTTTTACGTTGGAGTTAAACCACCTTCCTTCCTGACTTTTATTAGCTCTTTTTAAATGTATTTCCCGTTGGGATGCACTGGTTAATGCCCTTATTTAATATGCTCTTAAAGCATACCTATTTCTCCTCCATGTTCTTTGTTCCTAAGATTTTATCCCAATTTGTTTCTTCTAGCAAAGCTCAGAGATACATTTTCGGCTTGTTATCTATGTACATTTTCTTGTGTACACTGTAAAGTCATTATGATATATACATAGCCAAAGCACAGCACACGTTCAGCTCAAACTGCACTATCAATGAGCCAGCCCGGACTCCACAACAGTGACAGAATCATTGTTCACTTTTATCTAATAGACCTTACAACCAACTGAGCTTTAGTCCTTGTTGTTCTTTAGTTTTTATACACTCAGTGGGCTGCAAACTTTATTCTAAGTGTGGCTGGTATTATGACCTGTTACAAGCAAGATTCTTTATGAAACATTAAAGTTGTGTACAGCTCATCAGCTCATCAATAAAATTAGAAGGAGAGTTTCTCAAGCAAAAAAGTGTTGCCTCATTATTGTAAAACTAAAGACTGGAGAAAATTATTAAAGTTGTGAAGCACTTTGATCTGCTCCCGTATGAGTGAGCATTTCTTGTTTTATGCTGCTTACCAACTAATGAAGGGATAACGTTAGCTTTTATCCTTGCCAGTTTTCTTCCAGGAAAACCTATGCACTAATCAGCTGTCCCTGCTAATCAGTCATCTGGTCAATGACCTTTTCACATAAATCTTAAACTCTGGCTCCAGAAAATGGAGGCTCTGGAATCAGAAGGGGCCCGATTTGTGGGTTGCCAAGTGTCCTATGGAATTGGAGACCAAAAGGTTAAACAGCAGAGTCATATCCTGGCTTGGTGATAAATCTTTAGTAAAAGGCGTGAACTCTAACACCTCAAGATAAACTTCATTACTGAGAACTCTTTGTTTTCAAACCGGAATTTAACAAAACATTAATATCCCTTACTCCATCTGTGTAAATTAACAATGCTCCACCTTTTTCTTGTTTACAGAAAGTATGAATTTTACATTTTCTTAAAAAAAAAATGAAATAATATATTAACATGGACACTTACCACTCTTATGTGGCCAAAGGGTTTCAGGCTTACACTGAGTTGACCATACTAAAAGGATAACTGCATTTGATTTACACATACTCCAAGTTTAAGGGTCCGTGCACAATACTTTCAAAAAATACCAGTGCTCTTGGCAGAAAATGAGTGCCTAAATTTAAACGTATGGGGTCTTTGTTTGACTTTTTCAGCTATCAGGAAACAGACATTCCTAACTAGCCATTACTCAAACCAAAAAATGGTGAAATGAGTGCCTGAAATTAAACGTATGGATGGCAGGAAAAAAAAACACAAATTTTGAGTGTTTTTTTTTAAACTAGCATTTAGGAGCATTTTGCATTTTTTTTTTCTGCCAGAAAACAGTCCTCAAATACGGAAAACAGAAAATTGGAGGGTTTTTTTTGCCTCTACAGGCTGAGCTTAAAATATCCCTCTAAATGACCTAATGTGCATGGACACATAGGATAAGATTAGTTGCTTCTACTGGCAAAACCCTAAACTCCTCTAATGGGCTATACACACAATAGGATTTTTCAACAACAAATGTTGGATGTGAGCTTGTTGTCAGAAAGTCCGACCATGTGTATGCTTCATAGAACATTTGTTGTCGGAATTTCCGCCAACAAATGTTTGAGAGCAGGTTCTCAAATTTTCCGACAACAAAACTTGTCGGAAATTACGGGCGTGTGTACACAATTCCGACGAACAAAAGTCCGCGCATGCTCGGATTTAAGCAGAAGAGCTGCACTGGCTATTGTCGTACATGTTGGAAGTCACCACGTTCTTGACATTCGGAATTTGCGATATTTGTGTGACCGTGTGTATGCAAGACAAGTTTGAGCCAACATCCGTCAGAAAAAAATTCTCAGTTTTGTTGTCGAAATGTCCGATCGTGTGTACATAGCATAGGAGGTTTTTTAAGTCCGTGTGCATGGCCCCTAAGGCCTCGTTCACATGGGGCCTATCAATACATACCCTGTGCAATGGCTGTGTTTTCCCCCATGGGGATGTACAGATGTTTTTATGCATCCCTGTGCAGGCAGTCCTATTGATGTCAACTGGGATGCAGCAGATGCATGAACACAGCTGCTGCTTGCAATATGACATCTGTGTGGGTGCATGGCCCCCAATGCAGACAGTGTAAGTTTGGGAACCTGCACCCACATGGATTTCATATTAGGATCAGTGGCTGTGTCCATGCCGCCACTGTGTCCCAAATGACATCAATGGGACTGTCTGCCTGGGGATGCAAAGAACACATGTGCAACCTGGATGGATAAACATGGCCCTTACCTGATTACGCATTAATATGCCATGTGTGAAGAGGTCTAATTCAACACAGGGCATGCTTGCTTCCAAGAAGTTGTATCACCTCCATGTGGGATACCACACATCTCCATTAGTACCAGCCACTCAGTTTTGCCCACTAATGCGGTGTACACATGGGCGGACTTTTCGACCGGACTGGTCCGACGGGCCAAATCCGGCGGACAATTTGACCGTGTGTGGGCTCCATCGGACCTGCAGCGGACTTTTTCGGTCAAAAATCTGATGGACTTTAGATTTGAAACATGCCTTTGTCTTGCAGGTTTTGTTTTTTTGGGGGGAATTTTTTTTAGAGGTTTACAACCTCTTTAACATAAGTCTACGCTGTGCAAACATTTATAACATTAATATTACCCATGGTTATAAGTCTTCTATAGTATCCATTTTTTGGATAAAAATAAAAATAACAAAATAAACAGTATACATGACAACAGTGAAAATATCAACAGTTACAATTTATTTACACCTGCATATTAATAGACTAATAGATGTCAACAATTGTATGCATATTTACTACATTAGTATCCTTTAGAACATGAAAAGGTAAATGCGCACTAAGCAAAAAGATATACTATTACTTACGATAGTGTGGATCAATGTAACCATTTCTTGGGTCCATTGCAAACAGAGTGCCCCGATATGGAACAGAATGTTCAGGTAGATGGGTTATAGATCCATGGATTTCTTTCTTTATTAATGAGGCCCTTTCCTCGCTAGATGTAGAAGGCTCCTCACTGATTTTGCTAAGGCCTTGCCCTCCTTGTGCCTGCATGGTAATTGCATTCCTTCTTTCTCTGTGATAGGCCTGAACGGGACTTTCATCCTCTGGAAGAAATATAAAATATGCCATCAAAAATATTCTCATAAACGGCCGCTAAGACTAATGAAATGAACTGTTTTGTCAACATCTAGCGTCAAATCCTGAGAGTGCGATGTTTAATCTTTCATTCTATGAAAAAATAATTAAAGAAATTCTGATTAGTTGCTGTTGGAAACATTTCAGTTTTAGGAATTCAAGGAGCATACATGTCCAGTAAATGTAATAAAAGTTTTAAGAAACAGGAATAGCTTCTAGGGGCAAGGATTGGTTGGCTTGAGTGATTTCCAAAACCCTTCCTTAGGAGCCCTTTCACACTGGGGCGGGGGGCGGCGTCGGCGGTAAAACGCCGCTATTATTAGCGGCGTTTTACCGTCGGTATGCGGCCGCAATCAGGGCGGTTTTACCCCCGCTAGCGACCGAGAAGGGGTTAAATACCACCGCAAAGCGCCTCTGCAGAGGCGCATTGCCGGCGGTATAGCCGCGCCGTCCCATTGATTTCAATGGGCAGGAGCAGTAAAGGAGCGGTATACACACCGCTCCTTCACCGCTCCGAAGATGCTGCTGGCAGGACTTTTTTTACCGTCCTGCCAGCGCATCGCTCCAGTGTGAAAGCCCTTGGGGCTTTCACACTGGACACACAGCAGCGGCACTTTCGGGTTAGTTTGCAGGTGCTATTATTAGCGCAATAGCGCCTGCAAACCGCCCCAGTGTGAAAGGGCTCTAATGGTGCGTCTATTTCTCAAACACAGACAGAAATACATTTGACAACACATACCAAAGTTATTCTCTAAAGAACATGGCCAGCCAAACAGCATAGGTACAAATACGGGCACCTGGGGACACACAAAATCACTCAAGTGCTCTTGACTCTAGAGACAACTGCAAAGGCAATTTACAAAGATCTGAGGCAGCACAAGGTAATACATAATCCAGAGTAGAGGTAACTTAAACTATTTGTTGTCTGTGTAGCGTAGTGTACTCTCTTTATGGTTACATCATACCATTTCATTTTATAAGATTAGCATTGTAATAGCAATAAAAACAATAGTTATATTTGACAATCCAATTACTTGAAATATCTCCTTTCATGTTGTGAGCTCTCCAGTCAGCTGGCCAACTTTCTACAGCTTCCTGGCTTTCCTGCATGCTTTGCAGCTTCTCCTCTGCTGTTTACTTTCATTTTCTAAGGGCTAGGATACCATCCTGCCTGCAAGCAGTTAATCCTGTACTGACTCTGGCTCCTGAAACGCCTCCTATCCACACCTCTGCAGTTTAGAAGACAGGCTCTGTGAATCCTGTGTCACAGCAGTACCTACTCACAGGACATAGTAGATAAGTGACACAGAATTAAAGGAAGTAAAGGCTTGTTTGCACATGCACAAGGACTGCCGAGACACTGAAAAGCGATTCGCAAATGCTTTTCAGATGCATCTGACAGATATGTCGCCTCCTCACTTCCCACTCTCACTCCTGAATGCTGCACCAAAGCCCCATTCACTTGATTAAGTTATTGTAGTAGTGCCCATCAAACATAAGGGGTGTTCACTTCTTTTTACAGCATGTGTACACCCTATCCACTTCCTTTGCAGCATCAGAAGCAGCTGGAGGATAGTAAAAGTGTGGCTCAACCACATGTTTTTACTGCCTCCCCCAACCTCAAGTGTAAACAAGCCTTAAATGTGTGGGGATATTCACAAAATGAGTTGACAAACATCAAGATCACTAAGATTAATATGAGTAGGCTAGAAATAACTGAAGTTCAGTCTATGACAGTTTGATCATAAAATTCTAGCCAGAGGTGCTTTAAAAACATTTTCAAGCTCATCTCCAAGCAAGGACTTTTTTATTCTGGAAGTTAATACTGTAAAATTTTAGTTGCTGTTTATGACTCTATTGGGGGGGGGGGGGGTAGCTCACTTCCTGTCCCTTTTGCAGCAATTACCAGCAATGTTGATATCTTTGGTAATCAGACATCTGGATAGGTCAGCCCTAAAGCCCCTTTCATAGGAGAGATCTGATTGGGTATGGCTGTCTGTTTTTCAGCTGGACCCAATTGGATCCTCCAATCTCCTCTATGGAGTGCCCGATGTAAACAGACATGTTTTCATTTACACCAGGCTACCTCCACGTCCGATATGATCCAGCAAAAAAAAAAAAAAAAAAAACAGAAGGGGCATCTGTTCCCCTCCAGCTTGCCAGATTGGATAGGAGGGCAGCAGGGTGTAAACAAATGGCCGGTCTGTTTAGATCCAGCTGCCCATAGAGCAGAGCGGGTTGTGCCCATGTCCGCTCTGCATAAGTGCAGTGGGCACGGACCTGTCATCTGCCCACTCTGCTCAAACCTTAGACAGATCCCCTGCTGAGCAAAAATGGAATCAAGTTTTAAAGGCTGGGTTTTGTGCACCTGAAAAAAGCCAGGTAGGTCTGAGCAGTGTGGTAACTTTTGAGCAATTCATTCACTATATTCTGGTAGATAATTGTCATACCAACCATTCAGTGTCCTCCACCCCTCTCTGCCCATCCTGGCACTGGCTTCCATTCACCCAACGAATACAATTCAAAGTACTAACAACAATTTACAAAGTCATCCACAATTCTGCCCCCAGCTACATCACCAACCTAAAATACCAACCAAACCGCTCTCTTCGGTCCTCCCAACACCTCCTGCTTTCTAGCTTCCTTGTCACCTCCTCCCATGCTCACCTCCAGGATATCTCCAGAGCTTCTCTCATCCTTTGGAACTCCCTACCCCAATCTGTCTGACTGTCCCCTAATCTATCCATCTTTAGACGATCCCTGAAAACCTTTCTATTCAAAGAAGCTTATCCTGCTTCTAAATAATATACTGTTTTACTTTCTCCATCAGCTCATTCCCCACAGTTATTACTTTTGTATCAATTATCCCTCCCTCCTAGATTGTAAGCTCTAACGAGCAGGGCCCTCTGATTCCTGTTGTACCAAATTGTAATGTAACTGTAATGTCTGCCTTTATTTTGTTAAGTGCTGCGCAAACTGTTGCCGCTATATAAATCCAATATAATAGTAATAATAATGAGCACCCACCGTTTTTTTTTTGTGTCCACTACATTCACTGGGGGGTTCTGACACTGCAAAAGCAGAAATTGCCATTTACATGTAGGCGGGTGATCTATACAGCTAGTATTGTAAAAGAAGCTTCATTGAAGATAACCTACTGTGTACCTGATTTCATTAAAGTGGATGTTAACCCGGCACATGTACCCAGTGAAGTGAACAGCCTTCAGATGATACACAGGGATGAAACAAATCTCCCTACATAAGTTTTACATGTATATCTGCTGTCTTCAGCTTGCTATATTCTTTAGAATTCTTTCATCATGTTAGAATTTTTACTTCTTCATTCTGCAGTAGGAGTGGTTTCTGGGTATACACTGTGTGACAGCTGATTGGAGAAAAGGCACACATGCTCCCTCCACATAGGCAGAGGAAGGAAGATACTTTCAGAGCTGTGCTCTAATAAGACAAGCTCTCTGCTAATCTATTTATAGCACCAACCTGACACAAATTTTCAGCTGATTTTATCTCCCGTCTCAAAGAATTTGTCCGAAGTTATCATGTTGATAACAGAGGAACAAAACAGCAGTAAAAGACACAGGACTCAGGGCTTTGGAGAGCGATAAGTAAACACTAAAGATATATGTGCCTAGGTCAAGTTTCCTGAATCTGGTTTACTTCCACTTTAATTTAAAAAGTACAGCTGCTAGAAATACTACATAGTATGCAAATAAAAAGTGATTAAAATAACCATAGGAAGATAACATTTGTTATTACTTATTTAAACCTTCCCAATGAAATCTTTTTTGATTCAGGGCCTCACCCACACAAAACTTCCAAAAGTAAGGTATACATTTTTTTAATACACCATGCCACTAAAAAGTTAGCAGACTATTATAATAAACATTTCCTCACTTTTTGTTAATTGCTAAAATCTCCCTCTCCGCTCTGCAAAAATTCACACGTGCTACTACAAAAGCTGACAACTACAAATATGTGTCTTGGCACTTGTTAATTGCTGTTGTGTGCTAACAAATGGTTTCAATGAGCTGTACTTATTTGGACAATGATTCATTTTTCAACTAAGCTAAGCAGGTGCATTTAGTGAATCTTTTTGCCACAAAGGTTATAAAAATGTAGGTGGGAAAATTAAAGGACAACTCTGTATAAAAAGCTAAAAACACAGTTGAAATATGTAGCTATTTACTGTTTTATTTGTCAAAGGATCTTTCATTTAGCTCAGCCAGGAATTTAGGTATCTTAATATGAATATGAATATATATATATATATATATATATATATATATATATATATATATATATATACACATATACACACAGATGGCTAAATTTAATCTATTTAAAAACATGCAAGTTCTTGCCTGCCTTTCAGTCTTTTGTATTGTCTATGGAAGCTCTTTTTCATTTTACATTGAGCCTTCCCGATGTCTTACTGCTTTATAAACTGACGGCTGGTTTCTTTTTCCATGGGAAGCACAGAAGTTTGAAATAATGACTTATTTATTTATCAGCTATATAAAACAAATAGCAAACATGATGCTAGATTATGGAGGGTAGTTTATCAAAATTGGAGCAGCAGGAATCTTCTGCAGTTATCCATGTCAAGCAATCAGCTTCTCTCATTCATTTTCAAAGTTTAACTGAACAAGCTGAAGATAGAAGCTGATTGGTTGCCATACACAGCTGTACCAGATTCTGCCTGCCCGTTTTAATCAATTCCCCCAGTATGTCTATTTCTATAAACATTTGTCTGTGCTTCTGGAAAAATTTAAAGAGGAAGTAAACTCTCCCACTCTGATGCTTCTTTTCATTTAGTCCATTATAATAAGTAATTATCAAACTATAGCCACTGTAATCCAGCCCAAATCGCATATTACTTAGTGTTTAAAGAAACTTTAAAAAACTTGTTTCCAGGGGTCAGGCAGCGCCATCTTAAGTATTGTTTTCTCAGTAGAGTGTATTTCCACCCTTACATTGAGCACTTCCTGTACTGTTAACCAAGCCTCCTCCTCAATCCAACCTTTCTATGGCAACCCTGCTTCCCTGCTCATAGCTGACTTGTTTTATTTCATAGTATTTACTTGTGCCGAATATCAGCTGATAAGACTGCAGTAATGCTGTCCGACGCCTTTTTTTCCACTCCATGTGATGTCACATGGTCACATGGGAAGTAGTAAGAAGCTCTGAGTGATTATGCAGTCTCATGGGATTTCAGTGTTGTGCCATAGGAAGTCCTGATATTAGATAGACAAGCACACAGAGTGAGCCGTAAATCATGGGAGATATGGGCATGCTCAGTGACCTCACTCTAATGAACAAAAAGGATTACAACAATACTATGCTAGTAAGGAGATATCTACAAGCAGTGTTCATTAGGGTGATTCACATAGGACAAAGTTGTGGGGGAGAGTTTACAACCAATTTAAACTATATGCAGGACTCCGCATTTAACAATTCTTTATGGAATCTTTTTTCAAGGAAATCTTCGCATTCATGTTTTATCTGGGCTGATTGTCCTGCAATTCAGTAGCTGCAATCCTACATTTCCTTTGATTTTTGGGGAGTTTATGTAAATGCACATATCAGTGTTTATCTGTCAACCATGTACTTATATGAGAATGTTTAATACAACCACATAGGTATACATTATCAAGGTGCAGTTTGACTTTGCTTCTTTATTTGTAGAATGCGCTTTGGGTTGTTTTATGCTGAACAGATGCCACATCTGAATAGGGATTGGATCTCCTAACATACTACAGGGGAGGCTAAGGTTAGCCATACACATCTAGACCTCTCTCATTCAGCCAAGTGGGCTGAAGAAGACAAATTTATTGCATTCCCCATCCAGGCTAAATAACATGGCTGAAGGAATCTTCAGTAAAATTGTATTCAAGCAACTATAACACCTGTGACTGCCTGAATACCTGAACAGTGACTGCATCAGACAAGATGTAGTCACTGATCAGCTGACAGTTTCCCACCAGGCTCAGTTAATTTTTTAATCAACATTTGTAGAGTCGGAAGGGCACCACAGCTCAAATTTCGGCCTATTCAGCAAAAAAACAGACAATATTCAAGTTATGTATGACTACTTTAAAAAGTATCCTTAACCGCTTGCCGACAGGTTCACGCCGATATACATTGGCAAAGTGGCACAGGTGCGCAAAATGACATACCCGTACATCACTCCTTCATCGAAGGCTAGTGGGCGCGCGTCCGCCACGCGCTGTGGGAGCATGCCCGCGGACTCGATGTCCGGCGGTGGTCTGTGGCACGGAGAGGCAGAACAGGGAGATGCCTACGTAAACAAGGCATTTCCCTGTTCTGCATAGTGACATGACAAGGATCTACTGCTCCCAGTGATCTCTGTCATATTCTAGTGAGCACACCCCCCCTACAGTTAGAACACGCTGAGGGAACACACTTAACCCCTTGATCGCGCCCTAGTGTTTAACCTCTTCCCTGCCAGTGACATTTATGGCACTGATCGCTGTATAAATCCCAATGGTCCCAAAAATGTGTCAACAGTGTCCGATCTGTCCGCCACAATGTCGCAATCATGATAAAAATAGCAGATCGCCGCCATTACTAATAAACACAAATTAACAATAAAAATGCCAAATCTATCCACTATTTCGTAGACGCGATAACTTTTGCGTAAACTGATCAATATACGCTTATTGTGATTTTTTTCCCAAAAAATATGTAGAAGAATACATATTGGCCTAAACTGAGGAATAAATTTGTTTTTTATATATTTTTTGGGGATATTTATTATAGCAAAAATTTAAAAATATTCCTTTTTTTCAAAATTGTCGTTTTTTTTTTGTTTATAGCGCAAAAAATAAAAACCGCCGAGGTGATCAAATACCACCAAAAGGAAGCTCTATTTGTGGGGAAAAAGGAACGTCAATTTTGTTTGGGTACAACATCGCACAACCACACAATTGTCAGTTAAAGCGACGCAGTGCTGTATCGCAAAAAAGGGCTTAGTCAGGAAGGGGGCAAATCCTTCCAGGGCTGAAGTGGGTAAACAGAGAGTTTTGAGAAATTTCAAATAGTGAAACTGAAACTACAGCCATGTCCAGGAAGAAAGTAAAAGGAAATCTAAATTTTCCAGAGTAGCCCCAGAAAAAAATTTCCAGTGAGGACAGTTGTTTTGTTCACAGCTGCCAAATTGGACATTTCCCCTAAATTTTTAGGAATTTGCTCTAAATACCTGTTTTGTCTAAAAGGTCAAATGGGGATATGGATAGCCATAAAAAGTTATTTAACAGCAGATATCATTCAGTACAAAACTAGAAAAAAAGTTTAGCCTGGAATGTATTGCCATTTGTTAAGTTAGTTATGTTTAAATACTATGGTTATCTAGGTGACAAGCCGGGAAGCAAAATGAGGTATGCTGTAATATATATATAATATATATATATATATATATATATATATATATATATATACACACACACACAAAAAACACACAAATATAAAAGACTTATATTGATAAATCCCTATTTCAGTGTTATGTGAATTTTTTTTTCCCAGTGGCAGTAAAAGAACAGAGAATTCCCAGGAGTTCTCAATGCAGACAGTAAGTATTAACAGCTGTGACATTACAATGTAAGGGAAAAAATAAATCACGACAAACTTTTGCACGTAGGTACTGAGTTATTTCTTGTTCCGGTTCTATAAAACACATTAGGTGTATACATAATAGCTACAGGAGCTGTGAGGAGAAACAGACAACCCTCTTTTAATTTTGGGAAAGACTCATTACTTGCACTCATTTTATTTTTGAGTGCAGCTCATCTAGCAACACTTTTCTAGTTTTGTGTTCACATTGACCTGTGGAAGTATGAATTACATGTTCCATCAGATGAGGATCTGCAGAAATAAGAGGTTGACCAAGTAGACGGCATTGCAAGTAACAGATACTGTTATGATATACAACTGTACATACTTAAACATAAAGCACAATGCTGTTTTTGATAAAGCTATGACTCAGTAAACTGTGATTAATTATTTCCGAAAGCCTTGATTGAAAGTTGTAATTGTGCTCTGTTCTGTTTTATCTTAACTTCACAAACAACATCCCTTAATTGTGGATGAAATCATGGAAATTAATTCCAGGTTTCTTGTGAACCTTCTGAATTTGCAGCTTAATGTGGGCTGATTTTACCAATTAAGTTGAAATAGTTGGACTAGAAATCTTTTTCCAAACTTCTCTAACTTTATGTAGTTCACATTGGTCTCACAGTAATAACACGTTAAAGGTTATTTTTTTTTTTAATTAAAGCATGGAACGATACATTTCTCATAAAAATCAGATCTTCTTACAGTAAAACCAGGCAAATTTTTGCTGGCCAGACAGGTAAAATACTGGTCAGGTGGCAACCCTACCTCCACAACAGGACCAGTGTGGGAAAGGGATGGCTAGAACATAGGACTGTCCAATCATCGGGCTGGACGTGTGCACTGGCTATGCTATCTATAAGTGGTGTCCAGATCACCAGATTTCATATATTTCATATATTTAACTTTGTTTAGCTCTGAAGTATTATGTACAAGTGCTTTTTGTCTAAAAACAGAGACAGTTATTTATTAAGATGAGCCACAATCCAATAGTTTCATATCCTAGCCTTGCAGCAAGATATGTGGTTGAGTTCCGAGGCTTGAACACATGTGACCATTAAGCCTAGTACACACGGACCAAATGTCGACTGGCCGACTTCTGTCAGATGAGCATGCTAAAAGACTAGCAGCCGACTGCCTCCTGATCAGTGTTGAGAATGCTAACTGGAGTGTTCTGGCAGGGAGGGGTTTTCCCAGGTCAGAACACAATAGCTCAGCAGGGGAGATCACTGTACTAATGTTGGAACATTAGTACAGTGGCTCCGACCTGAGCTGTCAGTTTTGTTTTGTTTTTGCATCCCAGCAGTCTGGGTAACCTGATAGTGTGTACCAGGCTTTTCAAAGTAGTTACATTCCCTCCAACAGACTTTTATGACACAGGAGCTGGAGCATCTAAAACTCAACTTTCAGGCCTCATGCACACTGAACGTCATAAAAAAAGCCAGTAGCGTTAGCTGTAGAAAGCTGTAGAATGAGTTTTTAGCGTTTTTGCAGTAGTGTTTTTCAGCCTTTGTTAGCTTTAGTGTTTTTTTAGCTTTTTGTAACAAAATTATACTCCCACAATGGCTCAAAAATGCTTATAAATGCAGAATTGCAGCCATATTTTTAGAGTTAGAGCATTTTTACAGCTGAAAGACTCCTCTCAAAAACCTCTAGTTATGTTTTTTTTTCCAGTCAGAAAATGCCCCTGACAAAAACTGCTGATAACATCCTATGTGTGCATGGACACATAGGATAGCATGCTGGGGAGTTTTTTCTGAAGCCAAAAACAGCAGCTGTAAAAACATACAGTGTGCATGAGGCCTCAAGGTTCAAGGTGGGCAAAGATAGAACCAGAGATTATGACATATGAGTGACTCATAAATAACTATGCGGGTTAAGCAAGAGATAAAAGAAGCCAAGGGATGACTTAGGCTGGCCATAGATGGGTCTTTTTTCTTTTTTTAATCAGCCAGCGGGCTGATAAAAAGAAAACAGATTCCCCCATCCGCAGAAGCGAGGTGGATAGAGGAATCCTCCCCACCGTGCTATTGTATTCTGACAGTGGGTACTACTCCACTGTCTTAAATCACTGTTCAGCATTGCAGTCAATTGGCTGCAGGGGCTGATCTACTGAAAATTTTCCAAAATTCCTGTTCAACAGAAGGCGATTGCTAGATGGACTTCTGTCGAGCGGGAATGGCCACAGATGAATTGAAATTCAGCCAGTCCCTGCTGAACCAGATTAATTTTGATCCATCTATGGCCAGCTTTGGCCCACCAGACTCCACTTATAACTGAAACATCGCATATGGATAAATAATCATTCAATCAAGTGACTGTACACACTCATAAAAGACCATATTGTATTACAACTTTAAAAAGCGTAATTAGTAAAAAACGTTTTGAAAGTATAGGGGGCGCTATGGTAAGTGATATTCATTGGCTGATTGGTAATTCCTTGACAAGCAGTGAAGTTGAAAATAAAATAAAACAGTGTAATAAATATTATAGTGTAGTCATAAAATAGATGTGTGATTTCAGATCACTTATCCATTCACGCTGGGTGTTGTTTTTTGCTAAATTCTGGTGAAGGACCACTTAGATCTTGTTGGAAAATATCATCACTGTTGGAAGATGTGTGTGCTTTCTGTGGACTTTTTCAAATGATTTTTTACTGACTCACTGTTTAATATTATATATATATTTTTTTGCAATTATGGATGGACTTTATTGATTTTATTTTTCGACCAGGCGCATAATTTGAAATCACACCTCTATTTTGTGACTACACTATAGTATTTATTACACTGTTTTATTTTCCACTTCACTGCTTGTCAAGGAATTACCAATCAGTCAATGAATATCACTTACCATAGCGCCCCCTATACTCACTCACCTTTCCACATGTTGCTAGAAGTATTTCACTTCCTTCCAGGGGAGCAGCAGTTTTTTTTTTATATATAGGCATTTTTTAGATCATTTTTTTGTTTAATTTGGCGCAGAGTTATAGTTTATATTCAAAATATGGAATAGGCACCAATTCCTTCCAAGCCCTTAAAAGATTCTTCATTATATATCCGTAAATTATAAAATAAAATTTTAAATAATAATATTAAAGAATGTGTTAAAAAATAATACTTTTCTATTTCTAGTCATGAAATCGAAATTTTATGTAATTTTGATATGTACTCAACAGCACTAAAAAGCATCTGCTTTGATTTCCTTTTCTTATGTTCCCTCAGAATGACACTGAGTTCAATCAGGCAAACATTATGTTAAGAGTTTGCCACATGCCCCGCATTGCACAGTTACTTTTGAAAGAGGCAGATATAAACTTGACAGTGCACGCACTCCAGAATACAAATAGCTAGGGGATTTGCAAGATTTTTCCCCCTCTATGCTAGCAGAGAGAATAAACTTCCCCAGCAATAATTCCGCCTGCTGTAAGTGCAGCAACCACTTCAGCTGGCCAAAGACAAGAGCTGCCTAATCTTGTTCTGTTGAACTGAATTGTTCAATAAGGTTTTTAAGAGGATATGTAGACAGGCTGCGCCAAGCCAAATTGTTGACAGAAACATACTGTCCGCCATGGCAACAAGTGGGGGTCTATTGCAAAAATGTAAGCAAACAGCCCACTTCTCCAGCAGTATGTGCCAAAGGATTTCGACAGCCAAACACAAGACAACTGTTACTGCTTGTCGAGGTTTTTCAGCAGACAGCTTTAGAGGTAAAAGCAACATCCGATCTGCTAAAATGTTCTTCCCAGATGAATGCCTTACAGTTTTAGAAAGATGTTCACTTTGGGATGTTTTTCTTTCCATGTATTCCTAACATTCTAACACACATATGCAGACACACGTGCTCCTAAACTAAACACATTAAAAAAACTTTGCACATTCGAAGAAGAAGAAGCAAATATAGAATTAGTATTTGATTATCTCTGTCTGGTCCCATTCATGTTACTCAGTGCTTAATAAAAAAGTTAGAACTTAAGGTATACCTAAAATGAAGGTTACATTTACAGATGTGTGAGTCAAAGTTTATAAATTTTTTCAAACCTAGGGAGTTTAAGAAGGCTACATGGGAAATTTTATTATCTTACGCCTTAGAGATTTAAGCACTGTCCAATATTAGCATTTTGCAAGTTTTTGCAACAGCCAACACGTGGTTAAATCTTGCAATAGAAATATTGTATTTACATCAACTGATATTTTAAGTAAACTTATCAATGATTTGTATAAAATTCTGCAAAATATATTGACATATAAAATTAGAAACTAATAAATAAGTGCAGCAAATTACCTAGATGTCAGCCCTCTAAGGTTCAAGAAGACTCTCACTGCAGTAACCGTAAAAGGGATTGCTGGACAGGAAGTCAACTGTGAAGAAAATATATTTTTCCGAAAAAAATTGTATTTTTCTGTAGTACTGATCGGTTCTTAAGCTTTTTTTATACTTATCTGTTAAGACTATTAATTGCTCTTTTATTTATCATAGGCTCTAAATGAAGTTTCAAGGGCTCAAAGCTTGGCAAATAAAAACTGCTGATAGCTTGCAAGCTATTTCATGAGGTCTTAAGTAATGTTAGCTGCTAAGGTGCCATTCACACCACGTGTGGTGACTGCCATTTTTCTGTACTTGACCAATGCAAGTCACCGTGAAGGAACACAGAAAACATTTTTTTTTGCAACACACTGAAGCTCACCTGGTGCACAGGAATGAATGAAATATCACTTTGCCGTTTCAATAAAGTTACCGGCACACAACAGACATCAGCCTGCTTGCAACAATGGATTGTTTTAGTTTGTGCCTAGTGTAAATGAACACTCCATGAACGCTTTACCATTCAGAAACTGACTCATGCTATTTTTTTTTTTTGAAAATGCGCTGTAAGGAATCGAACATATGTAAATGGTGCCTTAGGATTAACTATGGCTTCTAAGGATATGTAATTAGTACTACAATTGCAATTGTAGGTTTAAGACAAGATTATTGGAAGATACTCAAAGCAAGGTCCAAAATGATTCCAGGAACTACTTTTCCTACTAATGCAAATGTACAGTCATATCTAAGGTGAGCTACATCAATCCCTGTCTCTTGCAAAAGAAACTCACACAATCAGCAGATTTAAGAATATTTGGTAGTGCGCAAAACACATTAGTATTCCTGTCAAGTTTTTCCTAGTAAACTTTTTGATTTTGCATCCCCTTCCTAATTTTGGATGTCAATTAATTAATCATTAAATCATACTTGTGTCATATGGTCACAGATGACTGAAGAAAACTGCAGACATTTTATTATTTTTGGACAAGTTATGTAAGTAATTACATTTTTTATATTGTATATTTTGTAACAGGAGGGTCAACAACATTTTCGAGAGAGGTCAACGACAATTTTAACCAGAAGGTGATCTTGAGAAGAGCTGCTGTGAAGCAAGGAGCAAGCATTAACTTTAGCTCAGGTTGTGTATGTATTTTGCCAGTAGAGGGGCTGTACAGGAATGTAGATTATCATACAGAGGAAGGGGAATCTATTCTTTGCCAAATTTGCGACTGCACAGAGACTGCTCATTCACCTCTCCCCAGCCAGAGAGCTGCTCAGCTCAATTCACCCCACACAAAGGCTGAAGACCAGACCTCAATGGACCGAGTGAAACATGTTCAAAACTAGGCTCTCTATTGTGACTGAATTTCTTAACATCTTTTCAAAAAGCGGAGAATGCCTTGAGGCTAAAGGAAGAAACAGGCTAATGGTGAATTGGGAATACTGAGCAAATTTCAGAGCCCTTTCCTCCTAGCTTTTGAGGTTGAAAGCAAGCTCTTTCCTTTCAAGTTTCAAAGTCCTTTTTCCTCCCGCAGTGTCACAGAAGGATTTGAAAAGAAGGTAATTGTGCTCACACTCTCCCTGATCAGAGCTTACGTCCTATTTCTGGTATTTCGAAATACTTCTTGCAATAATGGTGCATGTAGCTCAATCCCTTAGCCATCCTGTACTCTGCAATTGCTCATTAAATGAACAATTGCTGGTATAAAATGCCTTTTATGTTCAAGGTCTGGATATAAGATAAGCATTCCAGCACTCTAAATTTGGTTTACTAAGGAAACTCGTCTCCATCATTAAATCACAACCACTGAAGTCAGTGTATGAGTCTATCCAAGAAAGGTAGAAGGTTGCCGTATGTACACTGCAGCTGAGCCATTATACAAATAGAGTAGACACATACCTCCAAGGAGCACACTGCGCTTACACAGCAAACAGCTTAAAGTCCCAGTTCTCAGTCACTTCCTCTTTTCCTTACACTTAACTCATAAATATTCTCAAATAAGTTGAAAACGTATACATATTGTAAAAAATATCTATGAAACACATACATCAGGCCTGACATGGTGGTTCTCATTTCCTTTTACTTTTTTTCTGAATTAACATTGTTAGAACAGCACAACATTTTAGGAGGTTGAATCTCAGTAAACTTCTTGTCCTCATTCAACCTTACATAATCAGGCTGATTTTCTAAAGGATTTCAGAATGTTCACATAGTAAAATGCGTAACGATTAACTTCAATTATCCAATCATTCAAAAAGTAGACACATTATTTATTTAATTTGCACTTTTTTGCAAAATTGATGTAAATATTCATACAATTTGTTGTGTGAACATTCTCAATTCCTTGAGTAAACCAGCCTCATTATCTTATTAGGTTACAGACTGATATACTACAAGATTGCTTCAATTTTTTTTTTTCATGGCTACATGAGTAATGATTGTGAAGGTTGATAAAATCTGTATATTGGTTAAAAATGACATTTATAAAAACTTGTTGACCATGCTACCACATGATGCTACTGACCTGTGCACTAATGGTTACACATGGCTCCCAAACTGATACTTTCTCATGTAGCCTTCTGCATAGGCCTCATATCACACATCAGTGTACAGTAACTTGTGAGCTTAGCATAAATTGTGCATTTTTGGGGTTGACATTTTTGCAAGCATTTTAAAGTGGTTTCAAAGCCTAAACATTTTTTTACCTTAACCACTTCAATACCAGACACTTTCCCCCCCTTCCTGCACAGGCCAATTTTCAGCTTTCAGTACTGTCGCAATTTGAATGACAATTGCGCAGTCATGCTACACTGTACTCAAACACATTTTTTATCATTTTGTTCCCACAAATAGAACTTTCTTTATTTGATCACTGCTGGGGTTTTTATTTTTTGAGTAACAAATAAAAAAAGACTAATTTTTGAAAAAAAAAAGTTTTTCATTGTTTCTGTTATTAAATTTTGTAAATAAGTAAATTTTCTCCTTCACTTATGGGTACTAATAAGGCTGCACTGACTGGCACTGATAAGGCGGCACTAATGGGTACAGATGAGATGGCACTGATGATGGGCACTAATATGCAGCACTGATGGGAACTGATAGGTAGAACTGATGGGCCCTAATAGGTGGCACTGGTATGCAACACTGATGGGCATTAATAGGTGGCACTGATGGGCACTGAAAGGCTGCACTGATGGGTACTTATGGGTGGCACTGATGGGCACTGATAGGTGGGCACTGATAGGTGGCACTGATGGTCACTGATAGATGGCACTGATGGGCATCACTGATAAGGAGGCACTGGCAGGCATTAGTGATGGGCACTGACTGGCACCATTTGTGGGCACTGATTGCCATTGATTTTGGGCACAGATTGGCATCCCTGGTGGCCATGGGTGGCATACCTGGTGGTCATCAGTGGTGGCATCCCTGGTGGTCTGAAGTGGTTAACCTCAGGGGGGGCTGCATTGATAATCAATTAGCGCAGACCCCCCCTGACAAGGAGAACAGCCGATCGGCTCTCCTCTACTCGCGTCTGTCTTTACTGAGATTGGTGTTGCGGTGTGTCAGACTGACACGCCGCACCACCAATTGCCGCGCCGCACGCCCCCTCTGGCGTGAACATGCTGTTATCTTGGAAGAGGTAATATGGATATGTATATGGATGTCAGGATAACGGGACCACTGCCCAGAAGTTATTCTGCTATAGGCCGGGTGGGAAGTGGTTAATGCATTCCTTGCATTAAGGTAAAAAATGTTTAGGCATCTGCTTCCCCCCTCGCTCACCCTTTTACTTACCTGATCCCTTATTCAATCCATCGCTGTGCACATCTGCAGCTCTTCTCTCCCCTCACTTCCGGGTCTCACTGGCTTTGCTGGGGCACCGGGAGCCATTGGCTCTCAGTGCTTCAGTGCTGTCAATCAAAACCACTGACGAGGCAGCAGGGGGATGGGGCTGAGTCCTGCTGTCTGTGTCACTTGAGGAAGCGGCTTCCCATGGGGGAACTAGACAGAGAGGAGGGGCCAGGAGCGCCAGCAGGAGACCCGACAAAAAGAGGTTCGTGGCCGCTCTCTGTGTTTTTTAATTTTTTTTTATTTTACCTTTACAATCGCTTTAACACTGTTTAAAAGATGGCAATATTTATTTTCTAGCCACGTGGAATCTATCTTTTTAGAAGCAGTTTTATGGATTATGAATAGGTCGATACGAATATCCTATATTATTACTTTTTTTTATTTATTTATTACAGGTACTTGTATAGCACTGTCACTTTACACAGCGCTTTACACATATATATTGTACATTCACATCAGTCCTTTCCCTCAAGGAGCTTACAATCTAAGGTCCCTAACTCACATGAATACATACACATACTAGGGCCAATTCAGACAGGAGTCAATTACCTACCAGCATGTCTTTGGAGTGTGAAAGGAAACCGGAGTACCAAGAGGAAACCCACGCAGGCACAGGTAGAAATTCTAGGCAGGTAGTGACGTGGTTATAATTAGTATTTAAAAACTAAAAGTTCAAATTACATCTTTATGCCATTGTTATTGAATATATTTTTGAACCTAATAAATAGCAGTACATATTATATGCAAAATCACCTTTAATAGGTCAAAGGCTGGAGTGGTGCTCCTGTAACCATACAATATCAGTTAAGATTAAATAAGTCTTAAAGGGAGCCCTTTTGTGAATAAGGTCTTAGCTTAAAACTGTATGTTTAAATTTATCAACATATGCGTCTGCTCCAAACTAATCCTCACGAGACACTGGAAGCAAAATTTGGCTCCTAAACCGTCAGAGGTTGTGAATGTTACAAAACAAAACTATCTGTAAAAAAATCTCTAACTCCACACCCAAACTCCTTCCGTGCCTTTAATCACATTTGGGAACCATGGGCCTCCTGGTATCCACATTAGGACCCAGGATATCCATGGTCCAGGTTTTTTTTTTTTATTCCTTCCTGGTAAAATGTCTCCTCAATTGCCTTCTTACCTCCCTGTTTAAGTAGCCATAATATTGCTGATGTTGTTGTTTTTTAATTCAATTAGTGCAGTATACTGTAACATGTATACTGGACTTACCTAATCACATCCTCTCTTTCTTTATTTTGTTTACTTGTTCAAGCAAGATCTTACCTCAAACAGTTTATATTGTACTTAGTGGCTGGGTCTGCAACATGTGTACTGTCATGTTTATTTAAAAAACAAATAAAAAAAATATTGAAATTAAAAAAAAAAAAACATATGCATCTGCTCTCTCTCAAAATAGGTGTCTTTTCTCTATAAGACTTCTGGGTTCCATAAACTGAAGAAGTGTAAAACAAGCCCTCCAATATCAGCTACAAACCATTTACATTGCTCTTTTCTCGCATCAGTATTCAACAGTGCAAATGTTGATGCAGATAGATAGATAGATAGATAGATAGATAGATAGATAGATAGATAGATAGATAGATAGATAGATAGATAGATAGATAGATAGATAGATAGATAGATAGACATGAGCATACCCTGACCTAACTTTACACTTAATCATTTCTTAGCCAATATATGCTATCTGCTGCAACACACTAGGGTTGATTTACTAAAAGCAAATTGGCTGTCCACTTTCCAGGTAAAGTTGGACTCTGCAAGTGAATCATCCCCACAGCTTAGAGAAAATGGCGAAGCTTCACTTTGCAAAGACTACCCAATCACATGCAAGGGAAAAAATGCATTTTTGCTTGCACAAGATTGGATGTTGAAAGTCAGCAGAATTTCATCTAATTCACTAAAGCGAACAGTCTATTTTCCCTTAGTAAATCAACCCCATATTTCTAATTGCAATGCTGCTTCCAAGTTCTTTTCCAACTCCTAAATTACTGCTAGTTCCTAATGTACACTTTTGTGGGGAGATCTCTGACTTTGGCCCCTGTGGAGTGAGAAAGATCACAATAGTTGACTGTAGACAAACTGGACAGCTCTCCATTTTTCTCCATATTAAAGTGGTTATAAAACATTAAGTGTTTTTACCTTAATGCATTCTATGTATTAAGGTAAAAACCTTCTGTGCTGTAGGATCCCCCACCCTCTCACCCCCTTTATAATTATCTGAGCCCAATTTTGATCCAGCGTTGTACATGAGAGCAGTGGCTCTCTCAACTCTTTCCCTCTTCACTGGGCAGATTGATAGCAGTGGGAGCGCAATTGCTCCTGCTGCTGTCAATCAAATTCTGTGACAAAATAGCAGGGGTGGGGCCGAGCCACCCTGTCTGTGCCTATAGACACAGACAGGGTGGCTTAGTGGCGAGCCTACATGAGTGCCCCCAGAGAAAGCAGCTTTCTGTGGGGGAACTCAACAAAGAGGAAGAGCCAAGAGCGCAATCGGGGGACTCCTAAAGCAGAGGATTGGGGCTGCTCTGTACAAAACCATTGCGCTAAGCAGGTAAGTATGACATGTGTATTATTTTAATTAAAAAAAGATTTAAAATTAGTTTAAGTTTGGACAACATGAATAGAACATTTAAAAAAAAAAAAGGATGTTGCAAGGCCCAGATTACTTCTAAAGTAACTATACCTTGTTCCTAAAGTATAGGTAAACCCTAATAATACACTTCTCTTTTTTGCATCATTTGGTCTGTTCAGTAAACCAATAAAAATGTCTGTTATGTCTGTTCTTTAAGTTCAATATAAATACCCAATCCTGCAAGTGATTCAGTAAACTCGTAACCTTTTTTTGTACTCTGTACACTGAAATCCCAAGCAATTTTATCAGCCCTGTCCAGTTCTCCTATTTGAACTACAAGAACACCCCCTCCTATTATACAGAGATAAGAAGAGGGGTGATGATGTTTCTCTGCCATAGATTCTGTACAGCGAGTGAGCACTGTTACCCTAAGGGTCGGTTCACACTGGGGCAACACGACTTCAGCGCGACTTTGTACCGCGACTTCAACGCGGCTTCAGCGTGACTTCAGCGTGACTTCAGCGCGACTTCAGCGCGACTTCAGCAAATTACAACGCGACTTGAAGTCGCCTCCATGACAGGCGACTTCGGCTGTGGCCAATCACAGGGCAATCAGCTCTCTGGGAGGGAGGGGGGGAGGGAGGGGTTTTCCCTGCAAAGTCGCTTGACTTTACAGAGAGATCCGACTTGGAGGCAACTTCCATTGATTTCTATGGTACAGGTCGCCTACCAAGTCGGATCAAAGTAGTACAGGGAGTACGCTCTGAAGTCGGAGCGACTTCAGTAGTGTCTATTAAGATGCTAGCGTTCACTCCCATTGAATCTCTTTCTGGGGCGACTTGGGGCGACTTGAGGGCGTACAAGTCGGATCCCAAGTCGCCCCAGTGTGAACCGACCCTTAGGCAAGACGTGTGTTACTGGAAGGATCGCCAGATGAAACAAAAAAGGAAAAAAACCCTGAAAAAAATGTAACAGTCACATTCAAGAACTGGTAAGCTGCACTATAATAAATTAGTTTTCTTGGTTTACAGAACACTTTAAGGTAAATTGAGGCCATGCATAGTGTATTCCATGTCTTTCAGACAAACAGATAAAGTGCAAGCTTCTGTAATTCCAAATAAATAACTTCATCTGTGCAAAACAAAATCAATAATACACCTGCAACTTTTTTTTCCTTAAATGCCCTGTAGCCACCCTGGCAGTATGATTATGTAAGATTTTTGCGTCTCAAAGCGGTACATTGTTTTGCATAAAAATTTGGCGTTTTATATTTTAGGCCTGTAATTCTTAGGAATAACTCACTTAAATGTGTCCAAACAAGAGTCTAGTAGACATCCCGGGTATGATAAAGTTTGAAACACAAAATCATAAATTATAATATAATAAATAACTATAAATAATTATTAAAAATAATAATAATAATAAAAAAATGAATTTCCCCAGGAATCACTATTGCTCAATTCTGCAAGTGTTCTAATTTACTATCGCTGTTTTCTAGCTGGTCTAAAGCCACTTTTGATGTAAAGGGATACTGTTTGGTTGCCATGGACAATCTCAAGTTTCCAGGCAGAAAGAACAGTATATATAATATAAAACTGCATGCAAGGCACTTGACAAAGCATTAGGGACAAAAGGAATGTGAAAAGATTTTATACAGTAATGTAATCTGTAAGATTACAGTGTTTGTATGTGTTATGAATCTTGCACTTTTTGAATTTGCTGCCAGGCTCCGCCCCCATACGTTGTAACGCTCCCAGGGAACAGAGCCCAGCACACAGAGGCACCGGGCAGAGGACAGAGCCTGCAGACACAGCGGGGGGACATCGCAGGATCCTGGGGACAAGATAAGTACATTGCACCAGGATCCTAAGATGCAATCCCAAGTGTGGCTCAGGGTTACCGCTAATGGTACTGAAATTTAACCCCGAGCCACACTCGGGAATACCGCCAGGGAGGTTGATATATAATGACTCTAGGATTGAACAATTAGGTCTAACCTGTTAACCCCTTCTTGTCCCCTCCCTGCAGCCCTTATTTTAGTCTTAATGCAGGGGCAGGACAGACTTCCCCATCACGTGATCACTGTAACTGGATGTCATAGGGGTTATATGATGGGGAGCCCATCTTGCTGGCTCCTAATCCTAACCAGAGACCAGGATCTGTCTATGACAGCTCAGTCACTCTGCTGGGAGCATGCACTAAGAACGCTTTTAGCACCTAAACCTCAGTCATTATGGACATACATGCGCAGCACGTGATTAAGGCCCAGATTTCTTGCCACCACACATAAGCATTACGTGCTCCTAACACAATTGTTAACCTCCTCTAGCAGCAAAACAAAAAGTGATGCTACACCCCTTTAAAGTATTTGTCTCAAGCTTCAAAGCTCTTCGAAGATTAGAAACGTATAACAAAGCATTGTACAATGGTGAAACTTATTATTGAACACTTTCTTTGGTATTGAACAGGTCTTCCTGACTTGAGAGCTGCATGATATGCTTTCTTTCATTTGCATATCGGTTTTGTGTAAGAATTCCATCAAGCTTCTATTAAGGCTGTTTGTCATCATTTATAGCAAGAGATTAATTAGTCAGATGAAAAGGGGGTTACCCCAAGTATAAATAAATAACATAAGAACATAAACATATTTCCCAAAGGGCTTACAACAAATAGTTTGCTTTTTGTGTATTAGTTCTTATCATTAGGTAACAGTATGAGTCAACATACAGAGTATTTGAAACCTAAGGGGAAAGGGATGAGAGGCTAAGCCCTTCTTAGTCTATGAATGTGTGGTAATATCCACTGTGGTACCAGAATGGTTAACACTGACAGGACTGTTGGATTTACCCAGGTTTAAAAACCTGCTCAAGCTGCTTAAACCCGATAATTAGCTCTGAAATAAGCAGTTTAACTACAACAGTCAAGCGTGAAAACCCTTTTAAATATAGAATATTAGTTTAGAAAAAAAAAGACGATACGGTGTAGTAAGTGACTTGACCACTGAAAGGCTTCCATGGCTGATAGTTCAAAATGTACTTTTAAGTTCAGGGGTTTTTGTTTTCATTGGTTTAATTTAAAATAGAGAGTACACCTTACATATGTATGTATATGTAAAAATAAATAGCAATAATGCAAAAGAAGATATATCGATAGATAGATAGATAGATAGATAGATAGATAGATAGATAGATAGATAGATAGATAGATAGATAGATAGATAGATAGATAGATAGATAGATAGATAGATAGATAAAAATGAAGATATATCTAAAATCAATAAATGGTTTGTATTTAAAACACTGCACTTCCAAACCATTCTTTATGTGACGCTGGCTAAAAAGCTGGGCATTATTTATTATTCTTTGCCATGCACAGATAAATCCTAAACACTACCATCCATAGTGTACTTCAAAATTATTACAAACATGAGACCAAATGTTCTTAACAGAAAATATTCCCAAATATTCCCAGGAGAGCCTAAAACATTTGCAGCCTCCATATCTAAGAATTAAATGTGAACAGACTCCACTTCTAGTCACATTACTGCACATTGCTCCCTTCTGATTTCATTAAGAGTAATATAGCAGTTTGGTGGGGCTGAGGATTCCTGACCTCAAAACTCACACGGACAGGCGTCTGGTGCCCCACACCATGTGCAAGCAGCGGTCTCTCTGCAGTAGTCTGACGCCCACTGTCTAGTCACAACTATACTTCTGCAATCAGCAAAGCTCAAACTCTCTGCTGATTGCAGAGCTGTAATTGTGTAAAAACATTGGTGTGTTGGACCTCTGTAAAGACCCCACTACTATGGGGAAGCTTTGGAAATAAAAATAACAGTAAACTGTTCAATACTTTCCATCTGGTGGAGTTTTGTGTTTTAGGTAATGGGTTGGTCCATTATAGTACAACTATGCTTGTATGAAAAACAATTGACATGTGCAGGCTGTGTTCCCTATGTGTAGTCGAAAGCGTAAAGAGGAGTTCCAGCCTGTCAATAAAATTAAAAGTCAGCAGCTGTAGCTGCTGACTTTTACTATTAGGACCAGTATCCCACGATGTCGGCACCCCTAGCCGATTCGTCCATCAGCTGTGGGTGAAGGCGCTAGCAACTTCACTAAGGGAAACACGAAGTGAAGACTTGCGGCTTCACAGCCTGTTTCCTACTGCACATGCACGAGTCGTGCTACACTTTCTGAATGGTCACACTGTCTTCTAAGACCTGTGTGTCTCCCAGCAGGCGGGGGGGGGCAGAAGTTTCATAGATCGCCGCAATCACTGTGCGCAGATCTTACCCGAAAGTGGGAGCGGGTATCCGGTTTTGACAGGTATCCGCTCCCCCCAAAAAGTGTCAAGTGGGGCAGTGGGGGGGGGGTGTTTGCGAAGAAGCAGAGCACCTTTGGGTGGAGCTCCGCTTTAAGCTGAATCTATAATGGGAGACACACAGAGGCTGCCATAGCTGACCTCCTTCTACAAATTTTAATTGCCTGGCTATACTGACCCACTGGCTTCATTATTTTCATGATCTATTAACAAGTATGTTGAAAATGACATGAAGGGGCACTAAAAGATTCCCTGTTAAAGAAACCTAAAACCCTGTTCACATGTGCCAATTTGCTCTATGCCCCATACAGGGCTCTTTTTTATCAGCACTAGGGATGCACAGGTGCCGCGTGCATCCCCATTCCAGCGTCCCATTTTAGTCTATTGCACAGACACTTCCACTTTGTCCCTATTTGACATGAAGGTGTGGCTCCCCGAACGCACACAGGTTGAGATGTGGGACCCTCACCCGCATGTTATAGAGGGACACAGCGGGTAAAAACGAATGCAGCTACCACATCTATGGACGGGTAGGGGGGGGGTTAGGCATGCTTTAGGCAATGCTGCATCTGTTCATTACATCATAAAACATATCCAAACCATACACAAGTTAATACAAACACATCATGTGTCTTATACAGTATATGCATTAGGCCATTAAAGGGGTTGTAAAGGTAAAACTTTTTTCACCTTAATGCATTATATGCATTAAGGTGAAAAAACTTTTGACAATACCGCCGCCCCCAGCCCCCCCGTTTTAATTACCTGACACCTCGAATCTTCGCTGCTCGTTCCCGTCATCTCTATTGCAGCTCAGCCTGGTCGCTGATTGGCTGCAGTGGATGGATTGAAAGCAGCGCAGCCATTGGCTCGCGCTGCTGTCAATCACATCCGATGATGCGGCGCACCGGGGGCGGGGCCGAGTGATACAGTGAGCGGCTATAGCCGCCGGCTGTATCACGGGAGCGTGCCCGCAAGAACTAACCACCATGCGAGGGAGCTCGCATTAAGGTGGATAGTTCTTGCGGGGAGGAGCTGAAACAGCCGCCGAGGGACCTCAGAAAAGCAGGTTCGGGGCCACTCTGTGCAGAACGAGCTGCACAGTGAAGGTAAGTATAACATGTTTGTTATTTTTAAACAATAAAAAAATTACCTTTACAACCCCTTTAAAGTGATTGTAAACGAGCCCCCAGTAAAATAACCCATTCAGTTTAAAATAGAAATGAAAGGAAAAACATTTGTGTATAGATATAAAAAAAAAACATTATATATACCTTTTTTTATAAGTGGTCGCATTTTCTCTGTTCTCAGCTACATAAGAGCTGGGGGAAGGAGAAAAAGCAGTACACTTAGGCCCCTTTCACACTGGGGCAGTTTGCAGGCGCTATTGCGCTAATAATAGCGCCTGCAAACCGACCCGAAACAGCCGCTGCTGTCTCTCCAGTGTGAAAGCCCCGAGGGGGAAAAAAAGTCCTGCTAGCAGCATCTTCAGAGCGATGAAGGAGCGGTGTATACACCGCTCCTTCACCGCTCCTGCCCATTGAAATCAATAGGATAGCGCGGCTACACCACCGGCAAAGCGCCTCTGCGGAGGCGCTTTGCGGTGGTTTTTAACCCTTTCTCGGCCGCTAGCGGGGGGTAAAACCGCCCTGCTAGTGGCCGAATACCGATGGTAAAGCGCCACTAACAATAGTGGCGCTTTACTGCCAACGCCGCCCCCGCCCCAGTGTGAAAAGGGCCTTAGCTTCCCAGTAAATGGCTGTGCGGGGGCATGTCAGGACAAGTCTGATCATACGAGGAATGCATACTGCGTTCCCAGCATTGCTAGAGAACTGACCATGGTGTGCTCTCCTGCTTAATATGGTCAGTTTTTAAAAGCATGGGGACTAGCAGGAACACCAGGGATTTCACATAAAGGAAGCATTACAAAGAGAGCAGGATACTTTCTCATACAAGAACATGGTACAGCAGGCACATATCAGAAATATGAAGTGTTCTGGTAACAAAAGTATTAAAAAACTGATATTGTAACATAGAAATACCACAAATAAAAGCAACATCATTCTCTGGCTTCTAGGTTAAAAAGATTTAGGCTAACATACTGCCTTTTGCATAAGTACAGTGCCTTGAAAAAGTATTTGTACCCCTTGAAATTTTCCACATTTTGTCATGTTACAACCGAAAATGTAAATGAATTTTATTGGGATTTTATGTATGCTGTGGATCTCTGCAGTTCCTCCAGAGTTACCATGGGCCTCTTGGCTGCTTCTCTGATTAATGCTCTCCTTGCCCAGCCTGTCAGTTTAACTGGACGGCCATGTCTTAGTAGGTTTGCAGTTGTGCCATACTCTTTCCATTTTCTGATGATGGATTGAACAGTGCTCCGTGGGATTTTCAAAGCTCGGGATATTTTTTTTATAACCTAACACTGCTTCAAACTTCTCCACAACTTTATCCCTGACCTGTCTGGTTTGTTCCGTGGCCTTCATGATGCTGTTTGTTCACTAAGGTTCTCTAACAAACCTCTGAGGGTTTCACAGAACAGCTGTACTTATACTGAGATTAAATTACACACAGGTATATACTAATTATGACTTCTGAAGGCAATTGGTTCCATTAGATTTTAGTTAGGGGTATCAGAGTAAAGGGGGCTGAATACAAATGCACGCCACACTTTTCACATATTTATTTGTAAAACATTTTTTAAACCATTTATTATTTCCCTTCCACTTCAGAATTATATGCCACTTTTTGTTGGTCTATCACATAAAATCCCAATAAAATACATTTACTTTTTGGTTGTAACATGACAAAATGTGGAAAATTTCAAGGGGTGTGAATATTTTTTCAAGCCACTGTATAGTACAAAATGCTGCAATGCTGTTGCTGCTGAAACCTTTTTGCACTAGATATGCTGACTCATTCAATGTGATTCTGAAGTCCTGATCAGTTCAGAGAAATGTCCAAGCATGTTATCATATATAAACAGCAAAACCCCATGTATGAATTATGAAGCTCAGACCTCAGTCTGCACAATTTGTTCTGTCTGTAAAATGAGCCACAGACTTTGCAATGTAAAGTGCATGTAAACACAGCCTTAATCCAGTCTTTCCAGCATCTGTAACCAAACATCCTACAAAGAACAGCTGCAACATGTGTGTGTTGGCACAGATGCTTGGCATGTGCCAGCAGGCAGCTTGTTTATTAAATATTTGAGCATGAAGACATTTTTTGTTCCCATATTTCCACCGGAAGAGCCTAAGACATTTGCTGGTTAATGCTGAGACACCTGTTAAACCTCATTTATGGTGATTGCCAAATCGTATACAAGCTTAAGCAGTTTTTTTTTTTTTTTCAGTTTTATAAATCAGAGTAGACACTTTGATCATTAAAATGAAAATGTGCATATGGGAATTACTAAGCCAGGTTGAAAAGCAACACTATTGTATACATTGAGGTCAGTAGATTTTCTTATGATACTGTCTGCTTATACTATTACAGGGATCAGACTTCTGCAGCAGTTGTAAGTTGCAGCTTTTGAGATTCCCATGCATGCCTCGTGGTGCAAGTACGTGTTTTGTACATATCAATGCATTCACACCTAGCATTAACCGCTTCAGCCCCGGAAGATTTTACCCCCTTCCTGACCAGAGCGTTTTTTGCGATTTGGCACTGCGTCACTTTAACTGACAATTGCGCGGTCGTGCGACGTGGCTCCCAAACAAAATTGACGTCCTTTTTTCCCCACAAATTGAGCTTTCTTTTGATGGTATTTGATCACCTCTGCGATTTTAATTTTTTGCGCTATAAACAAAATAAGAGCGACAATTTTGAAAAAAACACATTTTTTTTTTACATTTTGCTATAATAAATATCCCCAAAAATATATTAAAAAAAACATTTTTTTTCCTCAGTTTAGGCCGATCGTATTCTTCTACATATTTTTTGTTAAAAAAAAACGCAATAAGCCTTTTATTGATTGGTTTGCGCAAAAGTTATAGCGTTTACAAAATAGGGGATAGTTTTATGGCATTTTTATTAATAATTTTTTTTTACTAGTAATGGCGGCGATCAGCGATTTTTATTGTGACTGCGACATTATGGCGGACATGTCGGACATTTTTGACACATTTTTGGGACCATTGTCATTTATACAGCAATCAGTGCTATAAAAATGCACTGATTCCTGTGTAAATGACACTGGCAGTGAAGGGGGTTAACCACTAGGGGGCAGGGAGGGGTTAAGTATGTGCTAAGGGAGTGATTACTAACTGTAGGGGGGATGGGCTAGCAGTGTCACTACACTGATCACTGCATCCGATTACAGGGAGCTGTGATCAGTGACACTTGTCACTAGGCAGAACGGGGAGATGCTGTTTACATCAGCATCTCCCCATTCGTCCTCTCCGTGAGGCGATCGTGGGTATCCCCACGGCGATCGAGTCCTCTGGACCCGCGACCCGACTCACGGAGCTCCCGGGGAGGTGCGCACGCAATGGCACGGCGGGATATTCAAATGGACGTACCTGTAAGTCCATTTGCCCAGCCGTGCCATTCTGCCGATGTACATCGGTGTGCGCCGGTCGGGAAGGGGTTAAAGACAATGGCAGCATGCAGAACAGTGTTAACAGGTCTAATCACAGTGTCCATTGGAGATTTACTTGGGCAACACTAATTAAAGGAAAACTGTAGTTTATTTTCAGTGAGCAGGTTTTATGAGTTAGCATTGTCATGTTTACCTGAATGGAACTTTTGATGTCACTTGCACATTTTCTACTTTTCCATATTTCATGACTGTGTTTCATACAATGCCTTATGAATTCTTTTTATAGCAGCTATAGTGTGTCTGAAGTGTGGTTAGCACCTCTTTTAGGAACTGATGAGAAAAATTTCAGCTAGTAATATAACGTTGTTCTCGGTCAGTATGGGTGCACTGATTTTTTGTACTGAGAAAGTGGAACACTAAGGCACAGATACTATGCATCACTACTAAACAAAAACAGAGCCTGTATACACTAAACACCCATAATTTTATGATCACCCACCTAATATGAAGCAGGTCCCCTTTTTTGACACAAAAACAGCTCCTTTTTCTGCCAAAAAAAGCCCTGGCCCGTCAAGGCTTATACACCACTAAACCGCTGAAGGTATGCTGTGGTATCTGGCACCAAGCAGTCAGTAGAAGATCCTTAGCGATACTAAACAGACACTGTTTAATTTACATTGTCTCTTCTATTTCTGTATGTGGATGAAGGCAGTGTAATAATTTTAATATAAAAAAAAACATAATTTTTCCTAATCAATATACAGCTATTACATGACCCAGATCTTTCCCAGCCTGTCTGCAGGGAAACAAACAGGAGGAGCTTCTTGTCTCCTGCTGCTGGCCACATGTTCAATATTTAAAGAAAAAAAACATCCCTGTGGAATACAGAGTAAAAATAAATAATTAATATCAATAAACTGTTTTCATATGTCATATAAATATACATTTGAAAAAAAATTTTTTACTGGCAATACTGGTGTGGGCAGATTTCTGCCAGTCACAGGCTGTGTCAGGCCCCTCCAGCCTGTGTCTTAGAATAAGAGGGAGGTGAGGCCTCAATTAATTTATATGTAATATCCCACCCCCCATTGTGTTAAGCTGGTTAGTGGGCATGATAAAGGAGAGAGGGAGTAGGCTGTCATTTACTACTGTGTATACGGCCACATGTGTGACATGGGCTGCTCAGATGTGATAGGGAGGAAATGTTCAGCATAGAAACTCACTGAAAACTGAGCATGTGCAGAGTTGCCACCACAGCTGCAAAATCCCTAGCTGAATTGGGGACTTGAACAGAAGGTGGAGACAGAGAATAGCAGGATCAACCAGGTTTTTTTGCAGAATACAGAAAACAAATCATATAGTGACTGAGTGAGTATGAAAAGCATGTAATACACCTCTTATTGATAGTTTTTTATGATATAGGTTTAGTGACATTTTAAGTCCAATAAGTTACGAGGTGGGGCCCCGTGGATTGGACCTGTTTTTCAGTATATCCCACAGATGCTCTATGGATTAAGATCTTGAGAATTTTAAGGCCAAATTAAACACCTTAAACTTGTTGTTGTGTTCCTCAAGCTATATTTGAACCATTTGTGCAGTGTGGCAGGGTGCATTATCCTGCTAAAAGAGGCCACTACCATTGAGAATATTGTTTTCATGAGTGGTTTACTTGATCAGCAACAATGTTTAGGTAGGTGATATGTGTCACGTAACATCCACATGAATAGCAGGACCCAAGAGTTCCCAGCAGAAAATTGCCCAAAGCATCACATTGTTTCTGCTGGTTTGCATTTGTCCCATACTACATCCTGGTGCAATCTCTTCCTCAGATAAGCGACACACATGCAACCAGCCATTCACGTGATGTAAAAGAAAACATGATTAATCAGATCAGGCCACTGTCTTCCACTTTTCCATGGTCCAGTTCTAATTCTCACATGCCGATTGTAGGTGCTTTTGCTTGTGGACAGGGGTTAGCATGGGCACCCTGACCAGTCTATAGCTACACAGCTCCATATACAACCAACTGCAATGCCCATTTTTTCTGCTTTCAAAACATCTACTTCATGAACAACATATTTACTTGCTTCCTAATATTTCCTGCCACCTTTTAGTTGCCATTGCAATTATGCAATTTATTACCACTCAATCTGTCAGTGGTAATAAAATTATGGCTGATCGTGAGCATAATGAGTAAATCAATAGGTGGGGTTCGTTTCTTCAAGAGAACAGTATGGTGGCTAAAAGCACAACCCATCTTCTGCTTGTCACAGTACCCTCTAGGGGTTGTCTAGAGCAGCTAAGCATCAAGACAACGTGAATGCTGAACCCCAGGAGGCAGCAGGCTGTGGTGTGCTTCTTTGGTATTTGCCAAAGTTAAACAACCTAAACTTTACTTATATCTCTCAGGACACCACTGGTGAGCTTTCTGCTTGTTTTCTGCCCTGCACACCTTCCACAGCAATTACAAAGGGCTCCCAATCTCCAGTTGGATTTCTAAATGATTGGAAAGCAACCAGAGAAGCCAAGGTAGCCCGGAGAAGGATATTTAAAGAAATGATCTCTCAAATGAAGTCTCAAAGTATTATAAATCACTGGGTGACTTAACTCAGAAGAAACCATCTAAAAAAACACTTTAGGTGGACTAAGTAAGGCTGACCATAGATGATTCAATTTTCTTTCCTGCAAGAAAATTTCTGGACAGTGTTGATGGGGGGAGTCCCTCCCACAGAGCCATTGTGTTCTCCCAGCTGGAGGTTGGGGGGGGGGGTGCTGAGGAGTCCCAGCCAGGAGAACACACAGTAATTATTTCTAGCGGCTACAGCCGCTGGCAATAATTATATGAAAAATTATGATTCATCAATCAACTTGGGTACAATTAGCCTGCCCATAGTTGGTTTGAATCTTGGCCGTTCACTGAACAATTCAAGATTCAAACCATCTATGGCCAGTTTAACTCTTTAATTGCATGTAAGCCTCAGAAAAACACGAAAGCTATGGGAGGGGCAAATCTTTCCATGTAACTAGACATAGAAATCCCAAACAAACTGTATGAGTTAAGAAATCCCCTTTACTGCAGATTATGAAATAAAGTTGTCTGAGAGATTACTATCCCCATGACAACTACTTTTGCAGAACTTTATATTAAATAAAATAGTTTGAGGTGAATGAATGACAAAACAACAACAGAAGGTGTATTCCTACAGTAGACAAAGACAAGAAAAAACATAATTTGAATGCTCCCGTGGTTTACATAGGGTACAGCCTCATTCAAATATCTAATCCGGGGTTTCTCAACTAGGGTTCTTCCAGAGGTTGCTAGGAGTTCCTTGAGCCACGAGAAATTTCTGGCACTCACATAAGTTCTCACTGACAGCGTTGATCTTTTAAGCTATCTGTAAGAGGGTAATGCTTCCCATTGATCACAAGTGTAAGGAGCAATCTTCCCAGTGACCATCACACTAATGCAGGGGTCTCAAACTGGTGGCCCTCCAGCTGTTGTGGAACTACAAGTCCCATGAGGCATTGAAAGGCTGACAGTTACAAGCATGACTCTGCACAGGCAGAGAAATGATGGGACTTGTAGTTCCGCAACAGCTGGAGGGCCGCCAGTTTGAGACCCCTGCACTAATGTATCATGAGTTGTAGATACAGTATTTTTTTAGAAGGGGTTCCCTGATACCAGAAAGTGTATTTCAGGGGTTCCTCTGTGTTGAAAAGGTTGAGAAAGGCTGATCTAGTCAATAATGTGCATATACCTGTCACCTTTCATGAACAGAAGACTTGATAGCCATGGCTTTGCAAAGCCTCAGAGAACAATCACTTAGTTTGAGAAGGGTGCCAAAAAGAAGCAAAATACTTAAATATTGTGAGATAAATAATTTTTCATATCGGGAATTAGTTTTTGCATATGTTAGTCAATACATGCAATAATGACCCCTACTAAGAAGCACATGACTGTATGATATGGCTGATCATCAGACAAATGGGTTGATTAGCATTTTACTGCCACTTCCTATATTTGTTTACAAACAAATCAAAACAGAGAGTATTGCCACCATTTATAAACATATCAAAGCACCTAATCATCAGGAAACGACTGACTGAGATAAGGTCTGTAAGGAGATAAGTTACTACTTCACAAAGGTTTTATTTTGATGTGACAAACAGTTCTCACTAGGACATTGCCTAATGTGGGTGTAAAGTTGGTGACAGCCTATATCCCAATGATCTGTATGAGCAGATTCACTTTAGTCACGACATGTAACGAGAGCACCAGTGGCTTTTTGTATTTTTTAAGGAACATGTCAACCTTTTAGGATAACAATATTTTTCTAACACTTTTTTTTTTAAACATTATCTTGGAAGCTTTTGCTTTTTCTAAAATAAAAACAAATTGAGGCAATTAGTGTCATATTCACTTTGCAGTGTGCTTTGTTCACCTGTCTGTATAAACATACTTTATTCAAGCTACTTTTTAAAATATTTTTGGGGCAAACTAAAAGTAACAGCCAATAAAAAAATACTACTTTCCTTCTGCTGCTAATAAAAAAATCACTTTCTTGAAAATAATATGTAGACAATATTTCCATGTACAGCCTCTACCAACCTATTACTAGAACACAAACTATGTCTTACAACAGCAATAAATATTTTATCTCACAAGCACGCTGCTTCCAAACGACAGACTGATTAACATTTCTTTGCCAAAGATGTGCAGCATATCAGAGAAAAAAAGGAATCTACATGTAAATGGGAAAACACAATAAAGTGTTGCACAAAAGCATCTCCAGACATTCACTTTAGAAAAAGAAGCATAGGTTAAAGCTTTGATTTATGTAGCCTTTAAAAAAGTAGTGTATTGCTTTTGTTTGGGAGACTGTACATTGTACTGGTATGCTCACCTTCCATTGAGGTAGTGGATGAGGATGGTGCGTTTTAAGCACACAACCCAATAGGCAGTTATGTAAAGCAGGCAATGAAATTCAAGAATGTTTGTCTGCTTTTGCTCTACAATAAGTTCAGCACTAGTTTAACTACCATAGATGTTACTCCTGAGCCTGCCAGGCTGGAAGGGGCTTAAGCTGGCCATACAAGGTTCGCAATTAGACCAGCTCAGCAGGGACCGGCTAAATTTTGATACATGCATGGCCACTGTGGTTGAACAGAAGTCGATCAACTTCTGTTCAACTGTCCTATTGAAAAAAATTTACTTGATCAGCCCTGCAGGCTATAGACTGCAACACTGATTAGTGTATTCTGATAACTGGGAAGCTTCCCAGCTGTCAGAACACAAAGACACAGTGAGGATTTCTCCATCCACCTCGTATGTGTGGATGGTGGATTTGGGACCTTTTTTTTTTTTTTTCATTTTACCTGCAAAAAATTGACTCATCCATGGCCAGCCTTAAGCTGGGGATACGTTTGCTTGTTTTTTCATTCTATCAGCGAGTTGAATGTAAAAAACTGATAGATCCCCACATCACCACAAACGATGGGTGATGCAGTGATCTCCCCTACCACGTTATTGTATTCTGACAGAGGGGACTCCTCCCTTACCAGAATACACAGATCAGTGCTTGCAGCCATTGGCTACAAGTGCCGATCTAATGCTGGTTTTCCAGCATGACCATTCAACCACTGAACAGACAACAGTAAACACGGAACACTTTTCAGTCCATGTATACCCTGTTTGAGTCATCAGTACCAGTCATGGGTGGAGAAATTTTTAATAACTCTTACCATAAACTCATTTACATAAGTCCATGCTAAAGCCTTAGAAGTGATCTTGCTGTCATACACCATCTACTATGGTGCTGCAAATTCCTGGATGCAATAAGGGAAAACTATGCTGCTGCATTTACTTGTGCTAATGTATTAGAAAATTGAAGTTAAACCTTAATTTAAAGGCTAAGTTCACTTTTGTTAAAATAAATAAATAAATAAATGCACTTTTCTTTTTTTTTGCAGGTAAAAAAAAGGTGCATTTATTTTATTTCTTTTTTTCTTGGAGCCTGCAGAGCATTGCACCTGCAATCAGATCAAGGGTGCAATGTCAAGCTCCTGCAGACTCCCAGTACAGCTGTTTGCCTGTACATCCCGTTCGGCCAGACCAGGGACACACAGTCAGCGGAGCCATGAACATAAATTTTATTTTTTAAATGATCGACTTTCGAGGGTCATAGCGCGGCGATCTAGCGTGGTATGTAACTGAAGTCCTACCCCACCACTGGTCAAAATTTGGGTCTCCTATCATCTATGGTTCCGGAGATAAAGGGCTCCTTGCACAGGCTGTCAGAAGCTACATACATTATAGCTCGGCCAGTTTAAATACAAGCTAGAGCACACTGTTTGCAGCAGACTGAGAGGACGAGCTCACAGTGCCTCTGACTTCCTGCCAGAGGCACTGGGCTCAATGGACAGCCTGGAGCCTTGGGCCAATGGTAAAGCTTTATTGGACCAAGCTGTCCAATAAAAATGCTGCAGTGGAGGCTCTCCTCTCACTGCAGTGTCATAGAAGGGGCATGTGTCTAAAAGTCAAATGCTCCCTTCCAACCCAGCCCTTTTAACTACAAGAAAAAAACATGGGTTTATGGGTATACCGATAAGGTTTACCCATAATCCCATGTTTTTCTCACACAGTTAAGAGGGAGAATCTGCTGCTACTGCTGAAAAGGTACTTTTTTAATCAAGCTAAATAATATAATATTATGCTATATGTTATAACATAATTTATTATTTATCTATTTACTGTGAAATTACTGGTTTGAGGTTCTAACTTCAAACTTCAGTAATTTGTCCGTTAAGCCACCTGCTTAAGTACAGCTTTTAAAAATATAGCAAATTACCTTAAAAACAATATATAATAATTATTTGTATTAATTACTTATGGTAATAAACCACTTGCCACCCATGCCAATTCTGACACTTCTCTCCTACATGTAAAAATCATCATTATTTTGCTAGAAAATTACTCAGAACCCCCAAACATTATAAATATATTTTTTAGCAGACATCCTAGAAACGCAGTGGTTGTTGCAACTTTTTACGTCACACAGTATTTTCGCAGCAATTTTTCAAACGCTTTTTTTGGGGGGAAAAAAACTGTTTCATGAATAAAAAAAATATTGTTTTCAGCATCAACAAAAAGGGAGACTGAAAAACATCTTAAAGGGACAGCATTTGTAAATATTTTTGTTAAATGAGTAGAACTAGTAGAACTGCAATCACCTACATAATGAGGATTGAATACGTAACTTGTGAATATGTAGCCTGTGTGTATCTGATACTAGCCAGTGCCTCACCAGCTACTGACCTCACCACACGTCCCTGGGGCAGACAGTTACTGAAGTCCAGGAAGAATCAATTAAAGGGGTTGTAAAGGTAAAAATTTTTTCACCTTAATGCATTCTATGCATTAAGGTGAAAAAACTTTTGACAGTACCGCCGCCCCCAGGCCCCCCGTTTTACTTACCTGACGCCTCGAATCTTCGCTGCTCGTCCTCGTCATCTTCATTGCAGCTCAGCCTGGTCGCTGATTGGCTGCAGTGGATGGATTGAAAGCAGCGCAGCCATTGGCTCGCGCTGCTGTCAATCACATCCGATGACGCGGCGCGCCGGGGGGCGGGGCCGAGTGATACAGCGAGCGGCTATAGCCGCCGGCTGTATCACGGGAGCGCGCCCGCAAGCACTCACCACCATGCGAGGGAGCTCGCATTAAGGTGGTAAATGCTTGCGGGGAGGAGCTGAAACAGCCGCCGAGGGACCCCAGAAGACCAGGTTTGGGGCCACTCTGTGCAGAACGAGCTGCACAGTGAAGGTAAGTATAACATGTTTGTTATTTAAAAAAAAAATAAAAAATTAACTTTACAACCCCTTTAACTAAATTGATTCATTGAGAACTACAAGCCATGTGCTGTGGTGGCAGACAGGACTTGTAGTTTATTCATTTACAGAACTCTCTCAGCTGAACAGTGCCTGCATCCAATCAAATGCGGTCACTGTTTGGGTATTCAAGCAGTCGCGGGGGTATCAGCAGCTTAAATACAATCGATTGCAAAAGATATTTCTTTGCTCCAGTTGTTTAGCATGGTCTACCATCTATTAGATATCCTTCATTCAGGCCACAGGCTAATAAATAAATATATGGCTAGCCTTGGTGACTACATAAACATTAGAAAGATTGGAAAGATTAGGGAAAAGTGATAACCTTTGCTTAAGGGTACAACCTTGAATTTTTTTTCTGTCTGTGCCAGTTTAGAGGAGATTTCCCCTCAATAATATTACATTAAAAAAATAAATAAAAAAAAACCTCAGAAAATCATTTATGCTTTTTGAGTCAGGTGCTCTTTTCTAAGACCCCATTTACACTGAGGCGGGTTTCAGGCGTTTTAGCGCTTAAAATAGCGCCTGCAAAGCGCCTGAAAACTGCCTCCCGTTCATTTCAGTGTGATTTTTCACACTGGGATGGTTCGCTTGTGGGACGTTAGGAAAAGTCCTGCAGTTTGGTATTTAGCGCTCCCAAAACACCCTGCCCATTGAAATGAATGGGCAGCGCTTCCAAAGCACCTGAAAAGCGTTTAAAAGCACCGCAACACAGGCGCTTTTAACCCCTTCTTTGGGGTTAATAGCGTCCGAAGAGTGCAGCTTAAACAGCACTAAAGCGCCACTAAAATGAGCAACGATTTAGCGCTAACGTGGCCCCAGTGTGAAAGGGGTCCAAGGACTTAAACATTTCTATATAACTAATAGCATTTGCTTTGTTGCCCTTATTTTTATTTACCAACCCATATGTTATTAAAGGCCTATTTACAGAGTCAAATTACTGAACAATTCAAACAAATTTAGTGACAAATATTTACCTTAGGAGACAGGTTGCTCTTTAGTCCTGGTGTAATGATCATAAGCTCTCACCTTTCAAACCAATACAAGCAGAGCACTGCATTTTTTAGACTCATTTTAAATTTCAAATCAAATTTTGTGTACATACAGTATTTCCATTCCATCTTTTTTGACCACCTCCATACTGAGCTGTGCATTAGAAAGCCAATGTAAAACTTCAGCAAAGTTCAAAAAACAACATTGGGGGAGGAGGTCGAAAGTTATTCTAAGATTAAACAGCAGGAACTACTTATTCATTGGCATTCCACAAAGGCTTGTTTGGGATATAGAGAGAGAAGGAAAGAAGCTAATGAAGAGGAGATCTCCCAGCTATTTATATGGATATTTCTTACAGCATAAATTGTGGCAGCAGAACACAAGCTTAAAACAATCAATTTCAATCTGAATCAAATAGGGTAATTGAAGTGTTACAAAAGTACTCTATTATCTGTTAAGTGAGACTCAATGTAAATTTAATGCTATAAGCCTTTTAGATAAAAAGCCCAAATTAACATTGCTGCTGCAGAATTAGTTGACACACAGACATGCAAAAAACTGTATACTGTATATATATACATACAGGGGGTAGGTGATACAGCACTCACTATCATCTATTACTATTTTAACGTAAAGTAAAACTTAATACTGAAAGTATAAAACTGAACAATAGGCAAATCTTTTTTTCTTTTCATTTTGAGTACTGGAGGATTATAGGCCGTCATTTTTGTTGTTGTTGTTGTTGTTTTGCCATCTGTGTCCCATTGGGAAGATTTCCCTTCACTTCCTGTGCCAAATCCAATACAGGAAGTGAGAGGAAAACCCTGAAAATTAAGGGAATCCTGTGACCCCTACCCTCAGATCACAACAACTAGTGTCCATATTGACAGATTTCCCCTCTATTATGCCCTGTACACACTGTTGGACTTTCCGACGGAATATGTGCGACCGGAGCTTGTTGTCGGAAATTCCGACCGTGTGTAGGCTCCATCTGACTTTTTCCATCGGAATTTCTAACACACAAAGTTTGAGAGCTGGCTATAAAATTTTCCGACAACAAAATCCGTTTGTGTAAATTCCGACCGCGTGTGGACAATTCCGACGCACAAAGTGCCACGCATGCTCAGAATAAATTAAGAGAGGAAAGCTATTCGCTACTGCCCCGTTTATAGACCCGACGTACGTATTTTACGTCACCGCGTTCAGAACGATCGGATTTTCTGACAACTTTGTGCGACCGTGTGTATGCAAGACAAGCTTGAGCCAACATCCGTCGGAAAAAATCCATGGATTTTGTTGTCGGAATGTCCGATCAATGGCCGACCGTGTGTACAGGGCATTACAGTTCTGGGGACCAGTAAAAAATGTGGGATTTTCTTTTAGTTTCAATGAGATTGGTAAACAACACAAATAGAGAGAGTGAATTTACCTAATGGGGACACAGACAACAATAAACACCTGACAGGGGTCTAACCCCCACTCCACTTTATCCAAAACTAAAGAAAACAGTTTTGCCTTTAGTTATACTTTAATAAAGGCTGTGAGATTGAGCTAAACGTTGTGTGGATTAAACTGTGCATGTACATAGCATATACCGTAATTATATAAGCAAACACATAATTTATAAGGGGCAAGTGTGCATGTTCATATATACAGGGAAGAAAATACTATTGGCAGTTGAACTGTTTGCTGTTTTTTAACCAGTATCTATGCTCATAATGGTTTATAATTTCCAAAGTTCACTGAAATCAAGACCTTATATGGAGGAAAACATTTTGACACAACCACAGAAATTAAGTAAAAGACAAAGAACAAAATTATTTATATGTACATTCCAGATTGTTCTAAAATACATCTACAATTAGAACTGTACTCCAGGCAAACATAAAAATACATAAAATAAAATATACATTTATATATATTTGTATATACATATACAGTTAAAATATACATACATGAACTACATCGGGATTTGGTAGTTTTGAAAAAGAATCTATATTTGTGTTCACCCATTCTTTTGACCCAGGCAAGCATAGCCAGATTGATCACCTAAATTTTCTCTATGCATTTAAGCAACACAGCTTGGCCACTAACCTGTCCTTAGCCTGTGACTGGAGAATAATGAAGAGACAAGAAAAGTCTTTCTTTTGGCTATACTCCTCCTATACTTCTCCTATGGATCACAGGAGTGCAGATCAGTTTGTTCTGCACTCCTGTGATCCGTTTTCAGCTGACAGCGGACTGAACCCCGCTGTCAGCTGACATCACAGAGCCAGTCCAGGCTCTGAAAAGATCCCGACCATATGGTCAGGATCTGCCCAAAAGCCCGGATCAACAGCTGGTGCAGCCTCTTAGCCGCTGAGAGGCTGAGCCAGACCCTCCTGCGCCATCCGCAGCGCAGCGCTCAGTGAGCACCGAAGGGGCAGAGCAGAGAGCCAGAGACTGACTGTCCCCGACTCTCTACTCATAGAATGCTGAGAACTGAGTGATCAGCCACCTTTGATTGCTCAGTTCTCAGTGCAGAGCCGGCGAAGAACAGATACATCAACAGATCGATACTACATCCACCTAAGTTTTTCTAAGTCTTATGCCCTGTACACACAATCAGATTTTCCAACAACAAATGTTGGATGTGAGCTTGTTGGCTGAAAGTCCGACCGTGTGTATGCTCCACTGAACATTTGTTGTTGGACTTTCCGCCAACAAATGTTGGCTAGCAGGTTCTCAAATATTCCGCCAACAAAACTTTGTTGTCAGAATTTCCGATCATGTGTACACAAGTCTGATGCACAAAAGTTCACGCATGCTTGGAATCAAGCAGAAAGAGCCGCACTGACTATTGAACTTTTTCACGGCTCATTGTACGTCTTATACATCACCACGTTCCCACGTTCGTAATTGTTGACCAACATTTGTGTAACCGTGTGTATGCAAGACAAGTTGGAGCCAACATCCTTCAAACAAAAATCCACGGTTTTGTTGTCGAAAAGTCAGATCATGTGTACGGGGCATTATACTTCTCTTTTAGGCTGATCATATATCAGTAGGCAAAATCAATACATTTAATAAGCGTATCTAGAAAAATGTACTTATAACTTAAGTGAGAGGGACCTACCTGACTTGACATAAATTGAATATATTGTTTAAGTAGACTCTTGTTATTTATTGAAAACTGTTGTACAACTACCAGATCAGATCCAATCAAAATCTTACTAGTTTGTGCCTATCCTATCATAACATAACTTTCAGCTCTTTCACAGTTGCATGTAGTTTGCTGCTCAGTATAATGCATAAATACATGCAAGTTTAGACAGGTTTTCAAAAAAATCTTATATGCCTTGTAAAGAATCCTACTTACAGCTAAACTCCATCTTTTGTTAGACTTTACAAAGTTAGTTTGGGCTAAACTGGCCCAAATGAACTATGTCCCTCACTAACATGTGAGGACGCTGGATGTGCGGTATTAACTGTATGTAACTAAGGCTGCATACAGCATATCACACTGTGTTCCGGGTTCGGGCCGAGACCTTCCTGTCTCATACCTGGAACACAATAGTCTATCTGATCGACCCTCAGAGAAAGCAAAGTATTCTAGCAATAAATACAGGCATACCCCACTTTTAAGTACGCAATGGGGTTTATTTACTAAAGCTAGAAAGTGCAAAATCAGGCTCACTTCTGCATAGAAACCAATGAGCTTTTAACCCCAGCTTGTTCAATTAAGCTTTAGTAATAAAGCCTGGAAGCTCATTGGTTTCTATTCAAAAGTGAGCCTGATTTTGCACTTTCTAGTAAATAAACCCCTTTGTGTACTTAAAAGTGGGGTATGCCTGTATAAAGCTTTATCTGATCAGATTTTCATTAGAACATGCAGAAAAATGCACTAAAAACACAGGATATAAGAGTTTCAACGCACCTCAAATCAACAGGCTCAATTTACTGTTTACTTTTCGTAGGAAATGTTCCCTGGGCTTAGTAAATAAGATGAAGGAAGCTGTGTTCGTTTTAATAAACAAATCATGTTATAGCAGAAATCCTCTTATTATTTTCTATTGCACAGGACTGGGTATTCAAATTGAACACAGGTTCAACGTATTTGCTAACATACATTCTGCATAGTGAATATTTACCTTGAAAACTGAACATTTAGCTTAGCATAAGTGAACATTCACTCCTTTAGTAAATCAACACCAATGTATTGGCGTGATCAGGTAGTGAATTCAGTAGATTTTACCACATCTGTGTATTTGGCTGCTTTTTAAAATGCAGCAAAGTGCATGACAGTACGTCGAGTATGAGTGTGACATCATGCTATTTTTACACGTCGCTTTCTACATAACATGACAAAATCAGTCACTGTAAGCAATCTGTTCATAAAACAAGAATAAAAAAAAGGGGGGCAAAATATGGGACTATTTAATAGTCCACAAGGTTTTAGGACTCAAGTCAAACTGCTATCCTATTCTTTACAGAATAGAGCACCATTTTACTTTTTCCACATCTCTTTCCCTCTATTCAGCTTCTTTTGAAAGCCAAACAAAAGCACCTGCTGATTCTACCAGAAATCAAGTCAGCTTAAATCTTCTTGTACTCTCTGCCTGTTCTGCACTCTAATCAGTTACATTGTTCCTAGCTATCTCTGTGGACCACAGAACATCTGCCCCACGTGTAATGGAGAAGAGGAAAGGGGGAGCTGTAGTCCTAGTATGACAATGCAGCACTTTCATGGATACAAAACAGGAATTGAGTGTTTTCAACCTATGACACATTGGGGTTAGTTTACTAAAACTGGAGAGTGCAAAATCTGGTGCAGCTGTGCATGGTAGCCAATCAGATTCTAACTTCAGCTTGTTCAATTAAGCTTTGACAAAAAAATACCTGGAAGCTGCACAAGATTTTGCACTCTCCAGCTTTAGGCTGGGTTCACAATACACAAGGAAAGGCGCAAAGTCTGGAAAATGCCTAAAAATGCCTAAATGATCACAATATAAAAAAAGTATATAGTGTCAATAGAAGAAGGGGAATGGTATAATAGTCCATAAAAGTTAATATAGGGGATCTGTGGGAAGGAATGTTGATATGGGGTCCACAAACAGGGCTGACTTCCAAAGAACTGAAACCAAGCTCCAGGATCTGAAGGAAAACACAAGGGGAAAGGCGCTTCTGACGAACTGCCCCATGAAGGATCATCCTTCCAGTTCACTAGATGCTGTTTTAATGATCACCCAAATGTGAGTTGTTTGCACATTCTGCAGTCTTGTGACTTTGTGTTACTCCACTGGATGTGGAATATATTTTTGACACAACTCAACAGGTTAGACAAAGATATTGTTCACATAATTTCTTAAAGTGGACCATGCAAGGTCAGCTTTTTAAATGCCCACCTTTGTTAAATTACTGAGTAGAATAAACAAAAGACCTGAGTGATAAAAAATAAGTTAGATATTATACTTACTTTTTCACTGGCTTCTGTAGTAAAGAGGAGACATCACCCTCCAGTCAACAAGATCCTGGAGAACGGTGAGCACTCCGGATCTCTCAAGAAGATGCCACAGCACAGTGCTAAAGCTGGCCATAGATGGTTTGAATCTCGGCCGGTTCAGCAGGGAACGGTGAGATCTGAACCATCTATCGGCAAGCTGATTGTACCCAAGTCGATCCATTGATCGACTTGAGTACAACCTGAATGTCGGATTTTTACATGAGATTACTGCCAAGGAAAATCATCTATGGCTGGCTTAAGAGTGTCTTCTTAGCAAGCTTTAGAGTAATATACATCCTCCAGATCAGAGGTAGTCAACCCAGGGCCCTCCAGCTGTTGCAGAACTACAAGTCCCATCAGTATATACGGAAGCAGTTTAAGCTGTCTCTGTGTCTGGGTGTGTACTCCTTAGTCCCAGCACATAAATTCCACACTTAAAACGGACCTTGGGTCTTTTTTTCTGCCCTTGCTGTTTTAACTTTGGATAGTAAAACATTTTTTTCTGCCAGTAAATACCTTATACAGCCCACTTCCTTCCTGTTTCTTGTATGGTAAAAAGCCTAGGCTTATGGCATCATGCACAACTCTCTCTCTCACTCTCATGAGAGTTTGCCAGAAAGGGAGAATGGGGGGGGTGTGTCATAAGAGGGCCAATGAAAGCTGCAGGGCAACAGAGCTGGAGGTTTGCCTCTGTGTGTCTGTGTAAATCCAGGAAGTAATCAGGCAGCAGCTTCAGCTGCTCACGGTTAAACTGGCTGCAGCCAGACTTGGTGGAGGGAGATTTCTGCAGCATATTTGGCAAGTACAGAATCACAGTATATATAAAATAATATGCAAAGTGGTTGGAGGGAAGCTTCAGAATGGCAAAGATGTTTTTAATACAAATTATGTGAGCAGACTACAGTTCCTCTTTAAGCTGACTGCCCATATGGCCTGAGGAAGCAGCCTCCTCCACCTTGTACCCGGAAGTGACACCATCCCCGAGCTGTCAGCATCCTCCACTGCACGGACTGAGCTTATGCTGGATACCATCTACACAAGCCGCTGGCGGGACACACATAGACACGGGCGCAACTGCTTCCGTATATGCTGCACTTAGTGGTGCTGTGTCTTCTTATTCTATTTTTTTGCAGAGTCCTCTTCTAGCTCATTTGTCACTGGTTGCCCCTAGTGCAGCAATATGGACTTACTAATAGACACTGCTAATCGATTTTTATCCTTGATCAAAGACTGCCATTTTTTGCAGATTTCACTTCTATACCTGCATCACCTCCATTGCCTTGCTTGCATAGACATTATATGTATTTGTGGTAACACTAAATAGTTATGTGCCCAGGCCTTCTTCACTGCCAGTGATTGCCAGTGTGTATTTTTTCCTCACCTTGTGCGCCAAGTTCACATTCATTAAAAAGCAGACATTGCATTTTAAATGCAGGGTCCAGTTTCAGATTGGAGTAATCAAAGTTTACAGCTCAGCCTTATGATAATGTGAGAAGTAAAAATACTGATATAAACCATACATCATTATTCAATTATATTTTTTATATATTTCATTTCTATTATTATAACTTTTTTTTTAGATAGGATAATTTATGCACTGGTATCTCACTTGCAATAGGCACATACATAACATGAGGAAGAGAGTAAATTAAAGCACACTGTGTACATTTGGAATATAATATAACATTTTAAATACGTAAATATCTAAAGCAGATCGCTGAATATATACTATTTTTAGACATCTCCACTTGGCAACTTGGTGTCCTTTAGGATGGAGTTATGGATATTACTGTTATCAGCTAAAGCAATTTTAGCTCTTCCAAGGAAATCTTCGCAGCACCCAAAAAGTGCCTTTCCAAAATCATTCAATCTCCATCCATAATTGCTTTACTGGCTTATCACGAGGGTAGACTCATTTGCATTATCTGTTATCTATAGATACTCATCCTGGTCTATAAACAGAGTTATCAATCCCATTCGGGAGGCCAGCCCACAAATTGAAGTTTTCTCTAGAGGGAATCGGCAATAAACAAGCCTACGGCAATCTCCTTTGACAGTCAGTGGCAGCCTTTAGGAAGTAACTCTGCACATGATTAATAGTTCTGCTCTGGTTTGAATCAAACTTTTCCTTCTACAGCTCCTGTTCCATTGAACTGGAATTCTGCAGATGTTCTCATTTTCCATTCACGATGCAATCACTCCACACTATTCTTAGGTGTATCTGATTCAATTTATATGCTGAATTCATGGTAAGCATAAAAATCACTCTTTGCCTCCTTTCCATGTTCTTTCAGATATGTTTGTATGGCTTTTTGCTTTATAAACTTTGTTTACGAAAACCACAGCCACACGCAGATGTAACAGCCATTTGGAAATAATTTCCAGAAAGAATAAAAATATGCCTTTATTTGTATTGGGGAGCTCTAGTGGAATCAGAACATAATCCTAAGGCTTACATAAATAATCTATATAACACTAAAAGTGTTAAAGCAATATTAAACCCAAAAGCAAGCATTATATTGCAGCTTACCATTTCTTAGATGTGATGGCTACATTAGTTTTCTTTTTTAGTCTTTCTTTCTTCTTTTTTCATCTGTTAGGCCTCATGCACACTGGACGTTTTTACAGCTGCTGTTTTTCGCTTCAGATGTTTTTTTCTGCAGTCAATAAACTCCCCAGCATGTTATCCTTTGTGTCCATGCACACATAGGCTGTTATCAGCAGTTTTTGGCAGGGGCGTTGAGGAGTTTTTCAACTGTAAAAATGCTCTAACTCTGAAAACAGCTTAAAAACGCCCAAAAACGTGGCTATTCTGCATTTATCAGCGTTTTTGAGCCTAAGCCTTTATGGAGTATAGTTTTGCTAAAAAAAACGCTAAAGCCAAAAAACTCCAAAACACTGAAAAACGATACTACAAAAACACTGAAAAACTCACTCTACAGCTACAGCTTTCTACAGCTAACATTACAGTTTTTTTTTATAACGTCCAGTGTGCATGAGGCCTTAGACCCATATAACACTAGCAGGGGTACTTACAATGATCAGCTTTTATTTATTTATTTAAAACATTTATCTCAAAAGAAAAAAAACTGTTTGCTTTAATTGGTTATAAAGTGTCAGCTGGAGTTTGGCTATGTAAGTGTATCTAAATCTACAAGTACTTCTAGCACTCTCCTACCCTCAAACTGCCAATGCTGCTGTCTAAAGGTGCCCCTGTGCTCATTCCTCCAGAGTGGGGGCACTCTAATTAAGGGGGTGTGTCACTGGCCAGATCACCAGATGAAAACAGGGAAAAAAGTCTAAGAAAGAGAAACTGATAAAGCCAGCACATCTAATGATTGGTAGGCTGCAATATATTACATTTTTGGTTTTGGGTTTAGCCTGCGTTCACACCAGTGCGACTTGTCATGCAATTTGACAGGTCCAAATCACATGAAAAGTTGCACCCTATTGTGGGCAGTGGAGCTCAAATCGGTGCGATGCTGACTTTGCGGCGTCGTACCGATTTGAAAAAGAAGTTCCTGCGCTATTTTTGGTGATTTCAGGTGCAACTTGCATAGAAATCTGTGCAGGAAGTCGCACAGATGTCAACCAAGGTCCATCTGAAGTTGCACTTATATGCAGCTTTGAAATTGTGCTATTTCAAGTGATTTTACCATTTCAAAGTCAGATTCGGTGTGAACCAGGTCTTAAAGCGGAGTTACACCCGTTTTTTAGTTTATTAAAAGTCAGCAGCTACAAAAAGCATAGCTGCTGACTTTTAATAAACCAACACTTACTTGCGCTCTCCTATTGGCCAGCCGATCTCCTGGGACCTGAGCTGTGTCCCAGAAGATTGCTGGCAGGAAGGGGCCGCCTAGGGTGAGAGGAGGAGTCGCCTATGCGGCCGAAGATAGGAAGCAGGAAGTGGGACAGGAAGTCCCACAAAAAAAAGGTTACCCCCCCCCAAAAAAAATGACATGCCAAATTTGGGTGGAACTCCGCTTTAATACCGCTCATGCATGAGGTTTTTATTACAAGTAGATAGTTTATTATTTTAAGAACTACTATGTACTATGCTTATAGCAGTATAATACAAGTTGCAGGCAAGCAAACATAGAGTAATTATATATTTTTCCCATAGCATGAAATGCTTTGTGTCACCTAAATTATTACAATTACTGGTAATTTATTTAACCACTGGAGTCCTTGGTTTAGCAGTTATTTGTCTTAGTGCTATTTAAAAAGGAATGTTGGAGCTGCCTGCTTTCAGAGATCTCTGTGGTCAACACTAAGTCCAAGAGCTGAATCAATCAGCACCTGGGTTTGCAATCCTGCTACAGTGTGATTAATAAATTTTTTGAATAATGTGTAAGTGGGGAGGTGCCATAATTTTACTGGTACTTCCTGTCAGTCCTATAGTCATCTCGTCATCTTTAAATAGAGCTGATCCAGGTTTGCTCTGCAGCAACAAATAACTACAATATATCTTGTAGTTATAGATATCTTGCTGATCACTGCCATATTTTCTGTTATGCATGGGACCTGACCTGATAAAGACTGTAAAATATATTTTCTTGAAGTCAAATAAAGGATACGGGCATTCTTAGACATTAGTATAGACATTTGGGTCATACTGCTGCCTTCTTGTATTTTAGCCCCTTTATATTCCTGCCTGCAAACACATCTGGGCCAGTGCTGTGGGTAGGCGTAAAAACACAGAGTACAGTGAAGAGTCTCATAAGGTCAAGGGAGTAGAAGGAACTTATCCCTGTTGACTTAGCAAGTCACAAAACAGCTCAAAAGAGGGCTAGGGTTTGAAGAGACTGAAGCATCGCAAGGAGTACAAACCAGCTTGATTAAAACCACTTCCCTACCACAGTACGTCCTTGACTTTGTGCAGGGATATCTTAATGATGCCTGCAGCTACAGGCATCATTCAGATATCATTCTTTGCAGCCGGCGATTCTGTGCACCATAAGAAAGATCATAGTGGCAGTTCCGCTGCTTGATCGTTCTTATAGGTGACGGGAGGGACACCCCCCCTCCCACCGCCATCCGGTGCTTCTCCGGGCTCCGCCATCCGGTGCTTCTCCGATCTCTATGACTGTCGGAGGCCCGGGCGTGACGTCATAACGTCACGCCCGGGTTCCCAGAAGTAAACAAAGACGTGATCGCAACTGTCAGCATGAGATCTGTGAATTTTTTTTCTCGATCTCATGCTTTCCAGCATGGAGGAGAGATGCGGGGTCTTATTGACCCCGTATCTCTCCATAAAGAGGACCTGTCATAATAGATTCTTATTACAAGGGATGTTTCCTAGTAATAGGAATAAAAGTGATCAAAAAAATTAAAATGTAAAAAAAAGTGTAAAAATAAAAAAAAAAATTAAGTAAAATAAAAAAAAATTAAAACGCCCCTGTCCACGGTAGCTCGCGCTCAGAAGCGAACACGCATTTTAAGTCCCGCCCACATATGTAAAGGCCGCTCAAACTACACAGGTGAGGTATTGCCGCGTTAGAGCGTATGCAACAATTCCAGCACTAGACCTCCTCTGTAACTCTAAACTGGTAACCTGTAAAAAATTTTAAAGCGTCGCCTATGGAGATTTTTAAGTACTGAAGTTTGGCGTCATTCCATGAGTGTGCGCAATTTTAAAGCGTGGCATGGAAGGGGTTAAAAAGAACTCCACTGCAAAATGTGGGATTGAATAAGATATTATTCTCAAGGATAGATTTTTACCAGGGTAGGAATCAGAGGTCCCATAGTGCAGGGAACTTAAACAATTCTCAAAAATGGATTGCAGCAATACCAGAATGGGAAGCAAAATAAAAGATGCCTGATTCAAAGGTTTAGGATGGAGCTACAAGAGGAAGCTTGAGCATCCAAACTGCAGGGGAGATAAACCAGTATGGGATCAAGGAGGACAAACAAAAAACCTCCATTTACAAAACTGGACAGTTACCTATCATGCGAAGGGCTGAGCAGATCCATCCATGATATCTCTTGTTTAAATGGGAGGTAGACTGTGATAATCTATTCTACACGGTATAAATCCACGTACACAACACGGGCCGAATGTCAAAAGACAGAGGTTGGTTCAAAAAAAGAACGGCTGACATTCAGCCCATGTGTATGGCAGCCAGTGGCAGAGAGTGCTGATCGAGGAGATCTAGTGGGGGGGGGGGTTACCCCCTGTCAGAACACAACAGCTCAGCGGGGGAGATCACTGAACTAACCTATGATGCAAGCATTGATCCCTTCTGGTAATACCAAGAAATTTCTCCTATTAACAATGGAGGAATATGGGCTGAGCGTGTCAATGAAAAGACATATTGCACCACGTCGTGGTAAACAACAAAGCCAAAATTGAGATAAGGTCTTGCATACTCACAAATCCAAGCAACTGGTGCTGATGAGGGTTGTAGGTGACTAAATCACTGCAAACAGACAGGCTTTCTCTAAACTAAATGGTGGGAGAAAGAGCATGCAGCTCCATCTAGCAGATGATGTTAGTGTTCAGTTCCCTCAACCTCAACAGCTAAAGCGGAGTTCCACCCAAAAGTGGAACTTCCGCTCATCTGATTCCTCCCCCCTCCGGTGCCACAATTGGCACCTTTCAGGGGGGAGGGGGAGCAGATACCTGTCTACTACAGGTATTTGCACCCACTTCCTGGAATAGACTCCCGCGGGAGTCACGCCCCCTCCCGCACCCCCCCCCCCCCCCCGCTGTCTCCTGGGAAACACACAGGTCCCAGAAGATAGCGAGGACCACTTAGGACGTGCAGTGTGACTCGCGCATGCGCAGTAGGGAACCGGAAAGTGAAGCCGCAATGCTTCACTTCCTGATTCCCTCACAGAGAATGGTGGCGGCAGCAGCGGAGAGCCGAGCGATTGATCGGCTTCGGCTACCGACTTTGCTGGACTCCAGGACAGGTAAGTGTCCATCTATGAAAAGTCAGCAGCTGCAGTATTTGTAGCTGCTGGCTTTTAATATTTTTTTTTTAGGTGGACTCCCTCTTTAACACTTAAAGATGGTGGTGGCAGGAATTTTTCATTGGTGTCCAATGGTACCAACTGTGAGATAGCTTTCAGGGCTTTCCGCCTACCTGGTTGTACTCACTCTGTGAGTCTTCAGAGACTGGGCCACAACAGATGTTGCACCATGGCTCTGGACCTGAAAAGCGCTCTACAGATAACTAACACAGTATGTAAAGGTCAGGAGAGCACCACAATGCAAAGCCCAGTACCTGGTAAATTTCAAGGCTAACCCCCCAATTTTTCCAAGTCCAGCGGGATCTAGATACGGGCTCCAAAGCTGATACTGAGAATATGCCAGTCTGGATAGCTCAAGCAGCATTTTTTGGAAGTCTTGACCAAACTCACCAAAGAAAACATACCAATGGAGTATCTTAAAATGAAGAAAAAATAAAAAAAGTAAAATTATAAAGTTTTACTCAGCAGAGCTGAGGAAAAGATATCCAACCACCTAGTACACTAACAAAAAACTGAGGCAAAATGGTTGAAGGCGGTGCTATCATTGATAATTAAATATATATTAAAAAAAAAATGAAACACCCCTTTGTTCCCTAATAATCCACAGACTCCCCACAAATATTTCTGAATGACATTTACATTTTCTGCTAAAATGTCAAACACTCACATAAATACAAGTGCGATGTGATTAACAATTTTATTGATCCCGTGTTGCCACCATCCCTTGTTGCCACCATACTAATTTTTGTCTGCACAAATTTGACTTATTCTCATCTTAACATTATGCTTAGAATTTATGCAGACAGATTCTTTTTATCTGTGTGTCGCCCTATAACACTGAAAGGGGAGAACAACTTAAAAAATAACTTTATTATTGGCTTTTACCACTGCACTATCTTATATATGAAAAAAAATGCTCCTTTTTGTGAGAAGGCATTGTCAATTATATTTTGAGGGAAAAATCTAGGGCTGTGTAAATAATATAAAAGTTCCATTTGGAACATTGCAGAAAGTTACATTTTTATTTGTACTGATCTAAAAGGTCATGTATCTATGTGTATGTACTATAAATGAAAGTGCAGCCGGTCCCACAGAAGCTGGCCAAACGTCCGGCTTCTGTCAAAGGGGCATGACCAAAAAAGGTCTGCCAATTAGCGCTGGCTGAGAGCGCTGACCGGGATGTCCTGGTAGGGGGGCCGTCCCCCTGTCAGAGCACAATAGTTCAGCAGAGAGATTGCTGTACTAACCTCAGATTGTTAGTACAGGATCTCCTGTGTTTAACCAAAAAAAAAACTGATAGTTTGTACTAGGCTTTACAATGATATTCTCTCAAAGTGTTAACAAAGTACCAAAAAAATACATTTTAATCATGCCAGAAATCCTTTGATTGTGTAACTTTCTGTACACTTTGCCTTTGTTGCAATGTTATCAATTTGGGGTGTTTTCTGTTATTTCTATGGGCTACAAAAACACCTCTTCCTAAGTTATGGTGAAGAAGAGCTGCTCCTTCATAGATGCGGTGAAGTGGCTGAGCATGGTTAGCCTAGGACAGTAATGCCTATACAAGTCTATGGGAATTCAATACCCTCTTGAAGCAGGACAAAAGGAGGTGAACTGCAGGTCAAATCCACCTATCATTGAATTCTGAATTATCTCAAAAGCATCTCAAACTGATGTCAAACTGGTTCCATTGATATAATCTAAAAGGCCATCAACACAGGCCATACAATTATATTTAAATGGCAATGAATGCTACTTTTACCAAACATTCACCAACGGCTAATCAATCACTGTAATCTCAAACATATACACCTGAAACATTTACCTGCAGTGCATGTTTAATTAATGTTAGATTTATTACTGGCAGGATCAACCGGTGAACATAACAGGAAAACCTAAAAAAAGAAAACAAATGCAGCCAACCCTAGGACTGGTAAACTGCTATATATTACATGTTTGTACCTAGATTTTGATACACTTTTTTATGTAAGGGTAGATTACAATAACTAAAAGTTATAAAATGCAGAACCGAGATACCTCTGAACTAAAAACCACTCTGGGATGCAAAAGTAGAGGCAGAAAAAAGGATCTGGGAATCAAGTGGTTCAAATCAAATACATGAGAAGCTTGATTTGTATTTTTTTAATCCTCCATTACATAGATATGACTGCTGGAGCATACAAGATGACTACTAAACCATACGCAACAAATAGCTGTCTTATGATAAACAATACCATCTTAGCATACAAAATCATGATAATACATACATGATTATACAACCAGGAGGGTTTAGAACTGTGGCAAAGGACTAGTTAAAAGAAACTGTAAAAAATATGCCTACAAAAATACTCAGGATAATCAAGGAAAAATAACAAATGTGGGTAAAATAATTTGTTTACATTACAAACAGTGAATACAATGGTTTAAAAAAACAAAACAAGGTAATTAACTCAATTTAGTATTAAATGTTTTTATGAATTTTTTAATAGTATAGTATTGCTGGGTGGCCCCATTTCGAAAAAAAGTAACACGGCGTGATCCATGTGTAATATTCTTTATGAGCTTGAAAAACACAATGGCATGCTAGTAGAGAATCCATATTAGTATCTATTTTCTTGCAAACAATGCAAAATTTTACTTATTTGCGCAATAATCAAAGTGACTAGCTGGATAAAGTTCATAGTATACTAAAGTATTTTGTTTAATTTTATGCTTGTATTTGATTTAACTTACAAAAGAAGGGACATTTGGGAGTTGCTTATACAACTTAATTACAACTCTTGCAGTGCAGAAAATGTTTGCTGTATTCAAATTGTATCTTTATATATATTATAGTTTTTTTCTTGTAGCTTTTATCAGTTCAGTTTAAATCACAGCACAGAAAATAATTGTGTCCATAGTATAAACAAGAAATATTGGTAATTATTACTTCTATAGTTGATCAATCTTGATTGTTAGTTTACTGTATCCTCAATAAATATAGAATAAACACACAGACATTGAGAGAAAAATGATTTCAAATGTACTGTATATTTTCCAGTATATTATGAATAAATATTTTCCTGCAACACAGCAGACACAAAAATATTTTCTTGCATATAGACAGGCATTTAAAAATATAGATATACAAGATGAGATGCTAATGGATTTGATGTGATAAGAATGAATACATGCAAAATGCTGCAGAACTTCTGCTCCCAATCAATCACCAGAGATCACTGACATCATTAAAGCCTTTGATCAGCGATCTTCTTTCAAGCACTGAATAGGGGATGAAATGACCCACGCTAGCACACAGAATGGCGAAACACCTAAGAGACAATTCAAAGTGAAATATGAGAAGCCCGTAACATTTCTCCTATGAAAAACTATCCCCACCTAAAAAAAAAAACCACATTCCGGAACTGATTAAAAAACACAAGTCGCTGAGCTAATTATGCCTAATTAAAAATCAAACTTCCTTTCTGCAATCTGAAGTTCTGAAGATAATTTCAGCTGTACATTTCCCTAATCCTATTTTTCCCCTAAAGAACACTTTCTAAAAAAAAATCATTTTTTTCTGTGTTTCTCTGATCCACGTGTTAGTGTGTTTTCCTAATCCCTGGATTCATTTCCACTCGCACTTCCCCTGTTTGCAGCAAATCTAATTGTTAAATTGCAGAAGAATCCATTGTATTTTACCCTCATCAAATGATCAATGAGTTCATTAATAAGACCTATAACAACACTGACATGTCATCGACACTGTTTTGAAAGATGATCCAGGCTTCCTGCTCCACACGCCAAGGTCTAAGATTCTCTGTGGCAGCTTGGAGCCCATTCAATATTTTTCTCAGACAGAGGAAAGTGAAAATCCATTTTGAAACCAATTTCAATTAGGATCTGAGAGCTGTTATCACAGGTGTCGCAGAATGGGTCCGTTAGGAGAAATGTCGTCTATCCATTCTGAAATGAAACCTTATCGGGGCTACAAATATGGCTAAGGACAGACTATCTGTAAATTACTTTTCATCCAGGGTTAACTCTTCCGTAAGTTCTGTCATGTGTGATTCTTCCTATCCACTTGCAATAATCTAATGAGTAACTAGACGCTGCATGTGAGCCGCTTTTATTCTTGTAAAGGGCTTCCCTTCCTACAGTGTTAAAATGCAAATAACTTGAGGCCAGACAAGCCAACTTACTTAGCTACATCACAGAAAGCCTTTATAGCTTATTATGGGGAATAAAAGACTTGCATTCTGAAGACGGTCTCCGCCCCTCATTGCATTCCTGGTGATTTTTCAATTGCAAACTCCAGGGCCCAAGTTATTTCATTAATTCAGCACCCAAGTAGTGAGGCTTTTCTCTCAAATCTTTCAGTCTCCTTTTAGCAAATTATCCCATGACGGTGGATTTATTCAGTCAAAGACCCCCGGACTTTGAGAAGCAACAAAAGAATCAAGAGACTTTCTGGTCCACCTGCCTGGCGAATGATGAGGCAGGGAAAAGCCTCCCCCAGAGAAACCAATCAAACCATTGTGTGGCACAGTCAGAGCTTTTCAACTGTCAAGCCAGGAGAGCAGGGAAAGAGATGAAAGAACACAGGATGAAGCTACCATTTACACAACCATGTGGGAATGGTCTCCAAAGATTTAATAATTGGAAGCCAACTTAACTTTTCCATGTCTTAAAAATGCAATATCCTATAACACATAAGCTGAGAGAATATTTAAATCATTAAAAAATCAGGAGGGAGGTAGAAAATGGCTTCAAGCTATGTTAAATCATTTTAAAACATGTAACTGCATATTCTATGGGAAAAAAAATTATATGATTTAATTTTGTATTTTTTGTTTTGTTATTCTTCCTTGGTTATATTTCAAGTAAGGGATAACACTGTTTACTGCATGTGGATTGAATTAGGGACCACAAACACACTGGCTACCTGGTTGCAGAGATTTGCCCAGCCCTGGGTAAAATTTAATTTTTTTTTCTTTTAACATTCATTACCAGTTGTTAACATGTGTTGGCACATTTCTGACATTGCATTGTGAACTGATTCAAAGACTCAATTGAAATAGATTTGAATGGCAAATGCAATCAAATGTAGCATGCATTTTCCAAAACACTGCAATGCACTGCATTGGTGGGCATAGGCCCTATTAAACAATATGAGTAAAATGCATCAAAACTCATCCAGGAGTGAAACAGTTGTATGTTCAAGCGCTCCTACAGACAAAAGTCATGGTATTACTCTATTTACTACATCAATCAAATGTAAAGTCTATGCTCATCCTAACTAAACAGAAAAGCTCTTCCTACCTCAAGGAGCAGCCACTCCATAAGGGACTCAGGGGCGCCGCCCCCCCTAGATTGCATGCAGGGATGCATGTAGGGCACCGGACTCATAAGTTTCTATGAGTTTTTTTCTTTTCATGCCACATGATTAGAGCCTGAGGGTCTAATTGGCTTGAAAAGGGTTGGGCTCAGGGCACAAAGCACTGTGCCCCAAACCCACCCAGTTGTGACACTAGCAAATTATTATTCGCTATTGTCCTCCGGCTTGTCCTCCCAGCCAATCAGGCCGTGACCTGGGTGAGTGCGGACCTAGGGGGAGGAGTTGTTTGCCGCTCCCCCTGCCAAAAAAGTTTAGCACCAACCACCACTGATCCAAACCTGTGGTCCAAAACACAATATAAAGTGCAATTTATCACAAAAAATAGGTGCCTTTAGTTGGCTGTATGGCAGCTTTACCCCTTGTAAAGTGCCTGAGTACCCCAAGAATTAGGATATTCTGTAACCAGCAGCCAGTTTTCAGTATTACTGGCTCTTGTTTTATCTTCTCCTGCCTTTTCTGCCATATTATTTTCTCATTAATAAGTCCATCAGCAACTGGCCAACAGAAGGGCTGAGAAGGTAAGAGGGGAACCCAGGTTGCAAACGTGTATTTATTTATTTATTACAGTGTCTTATACAGCGCTTTACACATATATATTGTACATTTCCATCACTCCCTGACTTGAAGGAGCATACAATCTAAGGTTCCTAATTCACATGCATAAATACATGTACTAGGGCCAATTTAGATAGGAGCCAACTAACCTACCAGCATGTCTTTGGAGTGTGGGAGGAAACCGGAGTGCCCGGAGAAAACCCACGCAGACACAGGGAGAACGTGAAAACTCCAGGCAGGTAGTGTTGTGGTTGGGGTTAAAACCGACAACCCTAGTGCTGCTAGGTGGAAGTGCCAGAATACTTTGGGGAAGACCGCTGGTTTGCTCTGAAGTTTAGGCCTATAAGGTGATTGACCACAGTCTGTTCAATTGCTGTTAATCTCAATCTCCCTGGCTGCTGATCTGCTTCCTACACATATAATCATTGCGAGTGCAAGGGATACTGTAGCCAAGGTATGTCACAATGCACAAACCAGTAAAACCTAAAGTCTTTGAATGAACAGACTGCTTAACAGGATGAGTTGTTCCAAAGTGTTTCATTCATTCGTTCTTATTCCCTCTAGCCTCCTGGGGTCCTATACCCTTTTTCTGCCAGAGCTGTTTTTGCATTTTTTGCACACATGCTTAAAAAATCATTTTAGGCCTGAAGATTACATAAACCCCTGTGGCCGGGAAGATTGAGATACGGACCCGGAAGTGTTGTTAAAGACGTTGCTTTTCGGGTCAACAGCAAGGAGAGGAGGAGAGCAGACCTGTGTCTGCTCTTCTCCTTCCTCTCTTTCCGCTGGGACACGCTATGCTAGTCCCAGGCCCGCAGAGCGCAAGTGGAGCACGGGATACATGCCAGGGATGCGAGAGGGAGGGAGGGTGTCATTACCGGTGGTGCGAGCCACCCAAATGCTTTTACCCGACAGGCAGTAGTCTGCTTGTCAGATTCACAAGCAATCCTGGTAGCTGTACAATGTGAGGACCTGACAGGGAAAGGGTTAAGGGGGAAGGAAAACCTAATAATTAACTTCTTATTTGGTCCCTTTTGGTCTATTACATATACCACATGTGATTTTTGTTATACAGTATTTGTTCAATTCTGCCAGAAATCTTGTCAGATAACTTTCTACACTCTATGTCTCTGAAGACTGTTATTAGTTAAACTGTTCCCAGCTATCTCTAAGGACAACAAAACCACTCGTTATAGAGCAGCTGAGAGGGACAGGTGTTTGTAGTCCTTTCCAAGGGTGATCTGCTTTCACCCTGTAATGTGATGAGTGGCCTCAACACCTAATAGATATGATCGGGAGGTAAGAGGGACCAAGCACAAACTTTATAGGATTTATAGAGATTTGCATGTAATTTGCCTGTATCTCTGATGCTACTAAATGTTTTGGTTTTCTGTTTTTAATTCACGTGCTCCCTGAATTAGGTGACCCTGGTTATTCATTTTTACCTCATATGGCCTTATAAAGTAGAATTTTTTGAGTTTTGTGACAGGTTAACTTTAACTTACCTGCATATTTGTTTACTTAAAATATTACAAATAACTACAATTGCTAAACACCTTGTGAACACTGCTCCCTTTTTGTGCAGACTGAATACATTTTTATTCCTGTGCATTACAGGCAGCAGCTCATTAAAAATAATTTCATTAGCAGGTGTGCAAAATAAGTGGTCCATTTTTTTCCGCTCTGGAATCTGTATTTAATTAAAAAATCGTTTATTGTACTACAGAGACTTTCAGAAGAAGCACACTTTCATAACCACTTTTCTAAACCTCTAAATCAAGTCATTTAAACCAGGTAATTACTTTCTGGTAAACAGTGAATAGCAAATAAACAGAAAAGACCATGAATCTATTGTTTTCAAAGGAAACAGAAAAGAATGGCTATAGGTATAGTTAATTTATAGGTGCTGCAGTTAGGTAACAGAGACTTTCTTACAAAGCTAAATATCCACTTGTGGTAAGAAGACATGGCTGCAGTGACCAATAACTGTTAAATATGATTGTTTATTTTAACAAAGTGTAATAGTGCCTTTTAGAAATGGCCTTTACAACTTTAAGTCAAACTTGGGCACTATTTTAGTCCCTACTTTGTATTGCAAAAAGGAAATCTTTTTCTGCTGTCCTTAAAAAAGTTACCTAAGTACTATTTCGCTTTAATTAAACACATAAGATAATCTCAATGTCATTTAAAAGAAAACTATTATGTGTTTTGTCAGTTTCATTTATTTTTATTTAGGTTTCAAAGTTTTTAATTTATTATATCACATATCGGTTTAACAAGCAAACACAGCACAGCAATAGCTACCGTATTTATCGGCGTATAACACGCACCTTTTTCTCCTTAAAATCAGGGGAAAATAGTCGGTGCTTGTTATACGCCGATCCCCCCGCCGCTGATTGTGAGCGGAGCGATTGCCGGCCGCCGATATACATACATAGCCGAGTGTACTTGGCTAGGCTCAGCTAGTTCCACTCACAGTCCCACCCAGTCCTGCCCTATGATGGAAATAACACAGGGACTGGGCGTGACTGTGAGCGGAGCTAGCGAACCTAGCTGAGTACACTTGGCTATGTTTGTATATGGGCGGTGCTCATCTCCGCTCACAGTCACGCCCAGTTCTGCCATTGGACCTGTGTTATGTCCATTATAGGGCAGGACTGGGCGGGACTACGAGAGGAGCCGAGAAGAGCCGAGAGGAGCCGAGGAACGGCTCTGTGTATCTTGGCGACGCCATTTTCAAACTGCAGTGACACTGCAGTGACACTGACAAGTCACTGCAGTTTAACTACAGCCTGGGCAAGGCTGCAAATGTCATTGACAAGGCTGCAGATGGACACTGACAAGGCTGCAAGGCTGCAAATGACACTAGCAAGGCTGCAAATGACACTAGCAAGGCTGCAAATGTCATTGACAAGGCTGCAGATGGACACTGACAAGGCTGCAGATGGACACTGACAAGGCTTCAAGGCTGCAAATGACACTGGCAAGGCTGCAAGGCTGCAAATGACACTGGCAAGGCTGCAAATGACACTAGCAAGGCTGCAAATGACACTGACAATGCTGCAGATGACACTGGACAAGCATGCAGATGGACGCTGTGCAAGGCTGCAGATGGACACTGATAAGGATGCATTGATGGGCATTTAAATGTAAGTTTTTTTCCTTAAAAGGTTTTTTCCTTAAAATTCCCTCCTAAACTTGGGGTGCGTGTTATACGCCGATAAATACGGTATCTCCTTTTAGAAAGGGTGTCTCTCATTGAAATTTCAGACACAGCCATACAGAAGAAGAAGCAGTTTTGCTACATTTTTCACTATTTATATAAAGTATTTAAAGTGGTTCTAAAGCCTTGTCTTTTTTTCTTTAAAAATAATAAACACATCATACTTACCTGCTCTGTGTAATAGTTTTGCACAGAGCATCCCTGATCCTCCTCTTCTCAGGTTCCCCAATGGTCCTTCTAGCCCTGCCCCCTTGCTGAGTGCCCACAAAGCAAGCTGTTTGCTCGTGTGTGCTCACTAACGAACCGCCTCTGTGTGTCTATGGGCACACAGAGCGTTGCTTAGTCCCTCCCTTTGCTTCCTCTTCACTGGCTGTGATTAAGCCAATGGCTTCAGCTGCTGTGTCTTAGCCAATCAGGAGAGAGAATCCTGGGAGAGCCTTGGCTCTCGTGCACATCGCTGGATTGGGATTGGGCTCAGGTAAGTATTAAGGGGCTGTGAGGGGGCTGCACCTTGAAGCCTCCAGCCTTTACAACCACTTTAATAAATAAACATTTAATATAAGGTGCACAGATAACACAATTCAGGGCTTGTTACCACCAGATGCGATGGGACTGTGTTGGGCGGCTATTCCAGCGCAGTCCCACCACATGGACAAGGTAAAATGCCTTGTTTCCTATGTGCCCGGTTCACACCACTGTGTTTCGGTGGTGTGCGGGCATGATGGGCTGCACAAAAACTACAGCATGCAGTACTTTTTTTCAGCGCAGCACGGTGCAAGGAAATCTACTGCTTCACACTGCGCAGCCTGCAATTGAGGTTTATGAGATGTCTGTGTGACATCTCAAATAATTTAATTAAAAAAAAAAGGAAACAGTGTGATCCCCTGAGCTCAGCACATCATCACTGCGCTGATCTCAATTGGATCGCACCAGCCACTGCACAGCTAGTGTGAACCAGCCCTCAGATGTTTTCAAAGACATAGCATAACACAGGCTGTGTACTTCTTTATTGCATTCTCCAAATGAAATTTCATACATCTTTATCTAAGCAGGTAGGGGGAGGGAATAAAATGAGTTACTTCTTTGACTCATTTTGTTGTGCAAGTAAATTTCAGCTTGAGCTACCGAGATCTGTAAATATGTCTTTTTTTTCAACAGTGAATAATAGTAATAAACATTTAAAAAGGATCCCAGAACTCCTTTATTTATTGTATTCTTTATTCGTAACCATAATAAAGAAAATATAGGAAGAGGAGTTTTGCCATGTTTTTCACTATTTATATAAAAACACCAAGTGGTCTGTTTATAAGTGTTTCCACCCAGGAATTCATTAAAAAAAAAAATGTGTGAATCCTGGGTGAAAGTTGTCTGAATCATGTGTGAAAACATTTATATAATGATATAATGTTTGGGGGTTCTAAGTAATTTTATAACAAAAAATACTGATTTTAACTTGTAACCAGCAAGTGTCAGAAAAAAATGTAGTCTTTAAGTGGTTAAACTGACCTAATCTACAGACAGAAGTTAATTCATTTGATCTAAGAATGGAGAGATACATTGTATCTCTTCATTATCTCTCTGCACTGAGGAATGTCTTTTTTTTACAGCTCTGGCTCTGCACTGTTTATAGAAAAAATAAAGCCGCCAATTACATTTAAAAGCTGACAGTGACAGTCAGCGTCGGCAAGTGATGGAGCCTGTCTGTACAGAATGCCCCCTCACTTGTATACTGCTCTTCTCCTCTCCTGCCCCTCTCCTTGCACACACTGCCCCCCCATGACAGCTCCAAAACCTAAAGAAAAAAAAAACATTTAAAAGCCGAAAATGACAGTGCCAGCAAATGAGGGAGCCTGTCTGTGTAGAGTGCCTCCTCACTGTGTATACTGCTCTACTGCACTCCTGCCTTTCTCTGCCACGAACACCACCGCCCCCCTATAGTGACTTGTTGCCCCTAACAAACCAATGCAAAAATGGATGAAGAACTGACCATTTGTCAGTTTACATCCGTTTTTTGTCCCATCCCTTTTTTTTGATGGATGAAAAATAGGGCTTTTATCCGTTCAAAAAAACGGATGTTGACAGAAGCGGATGAAAACGGATGAAAATAGATGATCATCCTTGTCATTCGTTTTTCCATTGGAATGCATTGATGTCCATTTTTCATCTGTCAACGGGTGGATGAAAAACGGACAAACGCTCGTGTCTGAAAGGGGCCTAAAGGCACACTTTTTTGTCTGAAACTTTTTGTCATCAAGGATTTTTAGCAATATACAGTATTAGGTATTATCTGTATGAAGGATATATTCTACATTTTTTGTAATAATTTTTGGGCAGTAAAATATTTGAAATAAAAGTTAGATTCACTGCAAAGCAGAAATAGCCTTTTTTTTACATGCATTAAAATGCACATTTTAGGACTGAAAATTACAATTTAAATGTTTTACATTTCCCAGCCATTTCTGTACTTACAGACAATGGCCACCTGGACCAATAGTGAGGGTGAATCCCCCTAGTGGAGACAGAAACAGTAATAAAACCTGAACAAAAGTTCTAACCCTTCTGCATGCTATCCAAAAAAAAGTTTGAATTTTGCATGTAACCAGGGTCAGTTTTTAAAGCAGTGAATGTGACTTTCATTAAACACTCCCTAGTGGTGAATCAATCACCATCACTTAAAGCACATGTGCATGGAAGATTCACCTGCAGTGAATGTTTGCTGAATGTCAGATTCACTGCTTTATACATATTCCCCTTTGGCCTCATTCACGGCAAATATTTACAGCTGTGGTAAAAAAATCTAGCAGCTGTTATACTGAAAGTTGATGACAGTTGCTCCTGAGTCTGTACAAAGCAATGACAGGCTGACAGCGACCACAGCTGCCCACCAGTATTCGGATGTAATCGCACAGCCAGTGATTGCCTGTGGTTAGGGACAGATTATCAAGTATGTCATGTGCAGTGCAGAGCTGTGTGGAAACATGCAGCATGTATGCATTTTTCTGCCTACAATTCAGGTAAATGCATTCAAAATGTGCATAAACAAATGTCGTCCAGTATTCTGACCCTTCCACTGCCCTGTAAGTCAGCCATCATAGAAAAGAGGGTAAAAATGCATGAAAAAAAAATGTAGAGTAACGGATATCAACGTACATAAATATGCACTGAAACATACATAAAAACACATATAAGAGTGTGTCTCTTCATGCATACGCATTGTTTCATGAAGTTTTTTTGTATGCATAGTGTGAACAAGCCCTTAAATGTTAGATTTTGGGGCTAGATTAACATTAAATTCAGTTGTATGTTCAGGTTTAAAGCAGTATTAAAATCAAAACCAAAAATATAATATTTTGCAGCTTACCAATTGTTAGATGTGGTGGCTGCATTAGTTTTCTTTTTTAGACTTTTTTTCCTTCTGTTTTCACCCGGTGATCTGGCCGGTATTACACATCCCGTATTAGAGTACCTGGCACCCGGTGACGTCACCGGTGATCATCGTGATGCATCTTCCGCTGCCGTCATCTCTGGGCACTGAGTCGCGCCACACTAATGCCCTGTACACACGGTCAGATTTTCTGATGGAAAATGTGTGATAGGACCTTGTTGTCGGAAATTCCGACCGTGTGTAGGCTCCATCACACATTTTCCATCGGATTTTCCGACACACAAAGTTTGAGAGCTTGCTATAAAATTTTCCGACAACAAAATGTCGGAAATTCTGATCGTGTGTACACAAATCCGACGCACAAAGTGCCACGCATGCTCAGAATAAATAAAGAGATGTAAGCTATTGGCTACTGCCCCGTTTATAGTCCCGACGTACGTGTTTTACGTCACCGCGTTCAGAATGATCGGATTTTCCGACAACTTTGTGTGACCATGTGTATGCAAGACAAGTTTGAGCCAACATCCGTCTGAAAAAATCCTAGGATTTTGTTGTCGGAATGTCCGATCAATGTCCGATCGTGTGTACGGGGCATTACAGGTGTGGAGCAAACGCTGCCCGGGGATCCACCACGCGCAAATGCTGTTTACACCGGGTGCCAGGTATAAAAGGGTCATTCAAATGTGAGTGTAATTTTACCCCTTTATTCTTAAATACATTCTCCAAATGGTTTTACACTATGAGCTCTGTCTATGTCCTTCCCTCTGAGTAACTACCCGAGGAAAAGTGGAAGGTGGTGTTTTGCAAGTGCCAGTGACCAACCAGGGGATTGCCCCACAAAGCTTAGTAGACCATACTAGCGATAGGTGGTCAAAAAGTTGTAGTGAGTGTAAATCCAAGTGGGGAACTAAAAGCACGAGTGGAACAGGGCACTGTTATTTTGTTTAAAGAGCACAACATCACTAAGAAGGATCACTGTGGGACTTGATATATTTATATTCAAACTTTTGATGTGGACTGGATATGGATGCACATTGTTAATTTTTGTAAGATTATTTGTTATTAGAGTTTGCTTTATTTCATTTGGCACAGATGTATTGTTAATATAATATCAAGCGCGGTGTGTTTTCCTCTTTTTCAATCTCTTTTCTGTGCTCCCCTAAATAAGGATAAATTGAAAATAAAAAGAATTGTCATGTTTATTTTTTGTCAACCAAAATTTAAATTTAAGCCCGGGTTCACACAAGCGCGATCTCAGAGTTCGCATGTGATTCGCACCCGCACTGCAGGTGCCGATCACATGCGATCTCGAGCAATGCGAGTTCAGCCATACAGTTGTATGGCTGAACTCGCATTGGATTCGCACAGAAAATAGTGCAGGGACTTGTTTTTCCCTGCACTAAAATCGGATCGCATGGGTGTTCTTACCCATGCGATCCAATTCCTGTGTGAGTTCACAGTTCGCACTGCGATCTGTGAACTAAACTGGGGATGCCATTAAATTTGTTAATGACACCCGCAGCGGTCTGCACAAGGCAGTGGGAACTGCCTGCGGGAGAGGAGTGATGCGGGAACTAGCGCTGTAATCGCGCTGGTTCCCGCACTAATGAGAATCCAGGGTAAGAGTACAACATCACTGCAGGGAAGCTATGAAGAATGTTCAGTTAGTACATATGTTTTATCTGAATGTAATTTTTAATATGACTTTTACATTTCATATGCTTGCTGTTCAATATTTTTGTGATAGTATATCATATACAGATTTGAAAATTCTCCCTCTAGTGGCAGTCTGTATGTCAGCAATCTTGTTATATGACTACTGAGATAACAGCAAAAATAAAGCAGCATTTTTAAGCCACTCTGAGCTGAAGTATACATATCATTTACATGGGCAGCACACATTCGCACTATTGTGCAGAAATTATGCCATTTACATGGTTAGCAGCTTCATGCAGCACATTTAGCTGTTACATGTGTTCATATTTGGTTAGTTTGTTTTGCAGAAAATGCATATTAAATTATCTGTACAAGGGAGACACCAAGGAGCCTGCAGTGAGTGTTTTTGGGAACAGCTATCCGCAGCAGAAATTCATAAGCAAAAAGGGGTTCCCAAACTGACAGATTGCTGGCAAAGGTGAATGGAGTGCTCTGGTGCACTGTGGCAGTACCAGAGGGAAAAAAACTGAATTAGTAAGCAGTATGGCTATGTACACATTTCATGGCTTACACCGTGTCTGGAATTTACCTTTAAAGCATGAAAAACAAGTAAACTAAATCCAAAATTCTGCAGCATTTTCTGCAAAAATTGGTAACAAATGTGGCAGTAGTACCAATATTTTTATATTCCTGTAGCAAGATGCTAAAATCCATAATTCATTTCAGTCAGCACCGGAAAACAGTAGATCAGGAGAATTGGGGATTTGCACATCTGAAATCTGACAACATACTGTACATCCACGTAGATCTGTCTGATCTGTACAGGATCACACATTAAAGGAATAAAGGCAACTGCAATCCAAGAACTGTATGATATTTTACAGAATGAACAAATTAGTATCAATACAAACAGGTAAATATCTTCAAGTGTTCCTGATTCGTGAATCACTTTGCACATTAGTAGTCAAGGCACACACAAGGCACAGTATGTGTCAAAAAGGATCTACACTTACCTCTATTTTGTAACTGCTATCCCTCTGGATTTTATGAGCACAGGTCTCTCTCCTACAGTTTTTTGTGTTTTTAACGTTCTCTATGAGTTTCTATTTATTGTTTAACCACTTGACCTCCGGAAGATTTACCCCCATTGATGACTAGGCCTTTTTTTTGCGATACAGCACTGCATTATATTAACTGACAATTGTGCGGTCACGCAATGCTGTACCCATATAAAATGTATGCCTTTTTTTCCCCCACACATAGAGCTTTGTTTGGTGGTATTTGATCACCTTTGCGTTTTTTATTTTTTGCACTATAAACAAAAAAATACCAACAATTTTGAAAAAATACCAATGTTTTTTACTTTCTGCTATAAAGCCTATCCAATAAAAACATTTAAAAAATCTAATTTCTTCATAAATTTAGGCCAATATGCATTCTGCTACATATTTTTGGTAAGAAAAAAAAAATCCCAATAAGCGTATATTGATTGGTTTGCACAAAAGTTATAGTGTCTACACAATATGTGATATTTTTATTAATTTTTTTACTAGTAATGGCGGCGATCAGCGGCTTATAGCAGGACTGCGATATTGCGGCAGACATTCTGACACTAACTGACACTTTTTGGGAACAAGTGACACTAATACAGTGATCAGTGCTAAAAATATGCATTGTCACTGTACTAATGACACTGGCTGGGAAGGGGTTAACATCAGGAGCAATCAAAGGGTTAACTGCGTGCATAGACAGTGTTTTACTATACTGTGTGAGGTGCTTTTACTAGGGGAAGAGATGGAATTTATTCCATGCTTTGCAGGGACACAAACTCCATCTCTTCTCTCCTGTCAGAACGGCAATCTGCCTTGTTTACATAGGCAGATCGCAGTTCTGTGTCTCTGCCTGACGATCGGCGGGTGCCAGTTATTAATCTCCGGGGAAAACAAGACTCTGGAAATACTTCGTCCTGGGGAAGGCACAGTGAGTTACTGATGGTTCTGCTTTAAATTACAACTCTGTGCTGCTGGTAAATTTACCCATGCAGTGGGGTACTTCCCCACACTGCATAAGCTAATGCTTGATTGGCTAGGGGAGAAAGGAATAATAATAAATACATACATTATTCCTTGCTCTCCTGGCAGCATTGTATGGCCTCCCATACAATGCAGGACTGCTGGACCTGCATTGTACATGGTAACATCACAGAGCTGCAACTACTACATAAGTAGCAAAGTTAAGTCGCTTTGGGGAACCAGTCACAAAGAGAAGACAAGGATAAATGTGGGCATGAGGAATAAAATAAGCATTTGTACCTATTCCTTCCCCCCCATCTACAAGGGACCCTTTGCATGGGAAATTTAACAGCAGCCTGAACTGAGATTTTAAGGGTTAAACTTAAGGGTTAACTTTTGGAGTTAGATGAACATACATTTTTGGGATCGAGCCAAGAGTTATCTTCAAGGATTAGATTAAGGTTAAAAAATATATTAAGGCTCGGTTCACATTTGTGCGACGCGGGAACCCTATGAATCCACTGAGGGTTCCCACATTGCACCCGACTCGCACAGCATTAAGAAAATGACAGTTCGGACATGAATTGGATCGCATGGGTGTGAACACCCATACAATCCGATTCTGGTGCGGACCAAAAAAAGGGTCCTATGCGAGTTTGGTCCGAATGTGATGCGATATCAGCCATACTTTCTGTATGGCTGAAATTGCATCACACGGACATCACATGTGATTTGCACTGTAGTGCGGTGCGAATCACATGCAATCTCACAGAGCACGCTGGTGTGAAGACAGCACTTAAGAGTTTAAGCTGCGGTTCACAATTGAAATGCTGGGTTGGGTTAACAGGTTTAGGTAAAAAGTTACCATGACTTAAAGTGTTCCTAAACCCAGTAATATGAAAATAGTTCATCTGCTCCCCCACAGTGCCCAAAGCTTATAAATCTTCTTTTTACATTAAAATATTGCCACTATATACCTATTTAGATGATCTGTATACCACGGTTACATGATACTTAAATTGTACTTAAAGCGGAGTTTAAAAAAAAAAAAAATTTAAAGACAGCAGCTACAAATACTGCAGCTGCTGACTTTTAATAATCGGACATTCACTTGTCCCAGGGTTCAGCGATGCGGGGGAATCCCCGCTCGTCTCCCCCTCCTCTCTGCGGCGCCGGCATTGTTACTGTGGTTGCCCGGCTGTGGCTTCACAGCCGGGCACGTACTGCGCAAGCCACGTGGTGCGCTGTGACTGGCCGGGCAATCATCTGGGACCTGTGCCCAGATGATTGCCGAGAGGGAGGGGGGAGAGGTGATCTCCCTTACGGTGCCACGGTGCGCCGGGAGGAAGTGGGAGCTGGGACCCTCTAAAAAAAAAGGGTATGCGCTCCCCCCCCAAAAAGATGACATGCCAAATGTGGCATGTCAGGGGGTTACTTTCCCTTAAAGCGGAAGTTCCATTTTTGGGTGGAACTCCGCTTTAAAGTATAACTAAAGGCAAAACTTTTTTTTCAGTTTTGGGGAGAGGGATTAGAACCCCTGTCAGTTTTTATTGCTGCCTGTGCCCCTATTAAGGAAATTTCCCCTCTCTATTTGTCCTGTTTACTATTATCATTGAAAGCAACATTTTGGGTTGTCCCCAGAAAAGTAATAGAGGAAAAATCTTCCTATAGGGATACTATTTATGGTGACCTGGGGGTCCCCAATTGATTCCCTTAATTTGCAAGGATTTCCTCTCACTTCCTGCTTGGCTATGGGACAGGAAATTAAGGAAATCTCCACGGTTATAACCCTCCCTTGCTCTATCCAAAATGAAAAAAGTTTTGCCTATAGTTCTACTTTAAGCATACACCCGTGCAAAGGTTGTGTTTCCCAGTACAGGATACACAGGTGTTCCTGTGCATCCATGAGCATGCAGTCATTTTGTGTCTATTGGGACGCAGTGGCTGCACAGATACAGTTTTTCAGGACAAGCTTTCAGGGTATGTCCCTTTCTTCAAGGTCCTAGCAGTACTGATTTGCAAAAGTTTTATCAGAATGTAAAGAAAGAGACAATCTCTGAGGGAAAGGGGATCTCTGTAGAAGGCTGGTTATGCAGCTTTCCCCAGAGGAAGCTGTAAGGCTGGGGCTTCATCAGTGCCTATGAAAAGCAGGAAGTGGTAACCAGTAAGACATATTTTAAGCATGCCAAACATCCTGGTGTGACTGTACAGACCACAGGGTTTGATTTATTAAAGCCTGAGAGTGGAAAATATGGTGCAGCTGTGGATGGTAGCCAATCAGCTTCTAACTTTAGCTTTTTCAATTAAGCTTTGACAAAAAAAACCTGGAAGCTCATTGTTTTTTTTATGCAGAGCTGCACCAGATTTTGAACTCTCCAGTTTTAGTAAATTAACATTCACTGTGTTTTAGAAATAATAACATTTCAGTAATATGTCACAGTGCACTGATTGTCACAATTGTGTCAGTAAATGCTCCTGGTAAATTGCTAAGATCCATTGTTAAGATAATCATGTATGAGCACTATAAGGCCTCATGCCTTTTTTTAGCAGGGGTGTTTTTTGGCTGGAAAATAAACCCAGAACTAGAGGGTTTTAAGTGGAGTTTTTCTGCTATAAAAACACTCTTAACTCTGAAAAAAGCTCAAAAACGCAGAAAAACGTGGCTATTCTGTAATTATGGGCATTTTTGAGCCATAGACTTTAGTGGGAGTATAGTTTTGCTACAAAAAAGCTGAAAAACACTGAAAAACCCTACTGCAAAACCCATTCTACAGCTACAACTTTCAAAGCTAACGCCACTGGTGTTTTTTTATAACATCCGGTGTACATGAGGCGTTATAGTGGCTTTCACTGCATGTACAAAATGCTTTTGCTGTGAAGAGAATGATTGTTGATATCTAAGCAGTTATCAAGCCAAGATCAGAGTTCAGAGTTAAGTTTGCATTAAAACCTGTGCCTCGGAACAAGCAAATTTACATTTTGCAAATAAGCAGTGTATGGATATTCACAGCAATATAGAATAAGTCAATTTTCCAGTTTAACACAAAGTTAACACAATGTTTCCCATTACCCCATGGAGTATAATACAGGGATTACCCACTTGAGCAACATGTGCACTTATAGCAAGCCATTTGATATGATGTTCAAAACAATGAGCTTCCATAGAAGTCAGACAGTGACTGGATACACGAAACTGCCACATGATGATCCATCTGCCAAACAATAACATAGATTTTCACACTCATAGCTGCGGCCCTGAAGGCAGCCTTATCTTAGGGGAGCAACAGCTATGGGCTGTGAAAATTCAGCTGATACACCTTTTCCATTGTGATCTATCCCTTGTTGATATCTCCACAGGTCTAAAGGTACCTAAAGACATCTCTGTCATCAAATAATTCTGCTGAAACTGACAGGATAAAATGATGATTATCTAATGTCTATGGGCACCTTTTGTCTATTCATCTATACATAATTATACATAATTATACATTTTCTCCTGAAGCTGTACTACAGATGAAATTTGAGATTGCAAAGCCTAGTTGTGGTACAAAGTCAGTGAAGCATCTCTTCATGTAGCGATAAATAAGGGTCTAAAGCAGGGTTATACTATGAGATTAGAAGAGAAATTCCTTAAATGAAATATGTAATAATGCAGAGGAAGAACATAACATGAATTGAGAATGTTGAAAACCGTATTAATGCTTTAAACTCACCATTGGAAGTTGTGCTGGAGGCAACTGCCTTCTCACTCACATCGGTCCGAGTATGGCCTTTCACTAGAGAATTCTCTACTTTTTTCTTTTCACTCATAGTAGTGCTATGGGACTGTGCTTCCATGTTGACTTCTCATTACTCACAACCTCCCTGTACGAAGAACTGCACAAAACATAAAAGTGGATCCAATTAAAAATGCAGAAACACATCACATTCTGTATCTCCAGCACACTCTGGTATGCAAAACATGTTTCAGTTTTCAAAAACAGTGACACCTTACATTAACAATTGATATTCAAAGAAAACATGTTCCTCATGATAAACATACTAATCAGTGATTATGATATCTTTGGTCCATTCTGAGGAACAAATTGTTCATTTAGGAACACATTTTAATTTATCCAGAATATATCAAGGAGCAGTAGTTAAACAGGGGTTGATTTACTAAAACTGGAGAGTGCACTGGAAGCAAGACATTTAAAGTAGAACTAAAGGAAAACAATAAAAACATGTATTCTATTCTATTTTGCAGAATAGACATCCCATCTATCTTATGCAATAAAACAAACTCACTGGCCTCTTCACATTGTTCTTTGGAATGTACACCGAGCTGCACATGCGCAGCTCAGTGTACATTCTCAGCACATCTTGGCACTGGAATGAATGAACTATCATGCGCATGAGCAGGAGTTACACCATTCCATGTCAGTCAATTAGGATGGCCAAATACTCTGTACCTTGTAAAAGTCAGGAAGAAAATGTCCGTACCAGTAACAAAGCTAGGAAAGCATATATACATAATATATAGTGAGAGCCCTAATAGCCTGAAACTAAGACCAAATGATTATTTAAGGTGATTGTAAAGTATTGTTTTTTTCCTATTAAAATAACAAACATGTTATACTTACCTGCTCTGTGCAGTTGGTTTTGCACAGAGCAGCCCAGATCCTCCTCTTCACAGGTCCCTGGCTGGAGCTCCTGGCCCCTCCCTCCTGTTGAGTTCCCCCACAACAAGCAGCTTGCTCTGGGGGCACCCGAGCCGAGCAGCAGCTCATTGTATCCATTCATACATGGAGCTGTGGTTCGGCCCCGCCCCCTCTCTCTCCTGAGTGGCTGAGTTTGATTGACAGCAGCGGAAGCCAATGGCACCGCTGCTGTGTCTCAGCCAATCCTGGATGGCCTAGGCACTCCTGAACATCACTGGATAGAGATGGGGCTCAGGTAAGTACTAGGGGGGCAGGCTGCTGCACACAGAAGGCTTTTTATATTAATGCATAGAATGCATTAAGATAAAAAACCTTCTGCCTTTACAACCCCTCACAGTATACAGGTAACATGATGGGCAAGTGGCTGCTGCTGGATAATAGGAATTGGATGTATGGACACTGCCTGACAGAACTTGTAACTGTATATGGGCACACAGTAGAATACTGGCATAATCACTGGTGGAATGGGCCCAGGTTCTTAACGACATAATGGCAATGGAAATGTTGATGGCTGAGAATAGTGCCGATCCAGAAAAAGTCTACACTACTTGGACCTGCTGGCAAGCATATAGTGATTCTGCTAATTCCCAAGCTCCTTTCAATTAACATCTAGTCTGATACTAAGGCTCCTTGCACACTGGAGCTCATAAACTGCAGTTTATTGGAGTTTGGGCGTTTTTTTTAAAAGCCCATAAACTCCACTCTATGTTAGCCTATGTGTCCATGCACACATGGACGTTTTTTAGCTTTAATGAGCAGTGGAGCTTACAGGCCTTTTTCTGAATGCCAGAAATTCGCATTGAAAGTGTCCTTTTTGCACAGCCAAAAAACGCCAAACGCCGATAAACGCTCATAAACGCGCATTAATTAGCGTTCTGTGTTCTATTTTTTTTAATGCATTGTGGGAGTTTGGAATGCATTGTGGGATTTTTGGAGTGTCCTCTGTGTATTTGTATTAAAAACGCCCATAAACGCTAACGCTAAAAAACGCTCATAAACGCTAGTACAAAACGCTGTTAAAAGCACGTTTTTCAACCAGTGTTTTCTGCCAGCAATCTGGCATTCAGAAAAAGCTTTTTTGAGCTTCAGTGTGCATGGAGCCTTATTCTATACACGTTTTTGGGCGCTTCTCAATTGGTCATGGGTGGAGCAAGTTTTAGAATTTTTAATGCCTGGGCTTCTGTGTTTGATTTCTTTTGGTTGCATATGTGACACATTCACGACTTCCTCACTCCCCATGTTTTTGATATTGTTCAGTTCTCTGGTATTATGTTGACATTTTGTCTCCCAGGGCCTCCTGGTGTTCCCGAGGCCCAATATAACCTGCTTGGATGTACAGATTGACTTTGTATGTGGCTTTGCAGTTTCTCTTTGAGAAATCTATATATGACTTGAGTCTGTACTATCTACCTAAGCTACTTTCAATTTTTTTTATGTTCACTGAACATTTGTAACCCACCCTTCTGAATTGTTAAACTATAATAATAAAAAAAACTTATTTGAGAAAGAATATTGGCATAATGATGTGATTTAATGTGTTAATAAATAAATCTACAGTATAGTTTGGCTGCAATCACACCAAGAAACATGGTTCTTTTATATGGGGCCTTTCATCTTCACTCAAAAAAGTTCTGGTTCTCCATATTTGAGTGGCTGAACAACACTAATCCAAGACAAGGCCTCGATTTTTGTATTTAAAGAAACATACCAAAGTTTGAGTCTGCTAAACAAATTACTATTTTTGTGCCCATGCCTTCATAAGATTTAAAATTCAGGTAAAAAATATTGTTTTAAGTTAACACACAAAAACATTGGTATCTCCTCCCTTTTTAATCAATTAGCACCAAGTGCAAAAAGATAGACAAGCAACTTTTTCAATGCTTATTGTTGTTTCCATATCTGATATACTTTCATGTTTGATTTAGCGTTTCATAGTCGGTGATTTACTAAAACTGGAGCACTCAGAATCTGGTGCAGCTGTGCATAGTAACCAATCAGCTTCTAACTTTAGCTTGTTCAATTAAGCTTTGACAATAAAACCTGGACGCTGATTGGTTATTATGCAGAGCTACACAAGATTCACTGTGCACCAGCTTTAGTAAATCTCCCCCATAGTCTTGAATAAAAATGGCCAACACACCAGGAATTACATTTTATATCAGTTTCTGGGAAGAATAAGGGCTCTTTCACATGGGGCGGATCAGTGATGATCCGCCCCGTGAACATCCGCTTGCTCAGCGGGGATCGCTCCGCCGATCCCCGCTGAGCAGGAAGATGACAGGTCCGTCGCTGCACACTGTGCAGCGACTGACCTGTCAGAGCGCCGCTCTCCCCTATGGGGGATCGGGTGATGACGGACCGTAGAGTCCGTCGTCACCCGATCCAATCCGAAAACGGATGGAAAAGTAGGGTTTTCCTCCGTTACACTTTTTCGGATCGGAGCGGGTCGGATGTCAGCGGACATGTCACCGCTGACATCCGACGCTCCATAGACCTCCATGGAGTGTCCGTTCAGGTCCGCCTAAAAAACTGACAGGCGGACCTGAACGGACAGTCCGTGTGAAAGAGGCCTTACACTATAAAATTTGTCTAAAGAATGCTCAGCACCCAGGGCAAATTTTTAGAGAGTGCAGAAAACAAAAAGTCATGTGATGAATACATATATTAACCACTTTGCTTCTGAACCAATTTTATTTCATTGTTCACAAATATATTAAAATTTGCATGATTGGTTTTAAAAATGATTTAAAGCCCCTAAGCATGCATGTATCTGTCAGAGAGTAGAAAAACTAAATACCCCAAATCATCCACAGGTGATGCTTTAAAAACCTTTCTAACAGCCAGGAAACAAAAACAGGGAAGTGGAGAGGCACACATTTTCACCTGTAAAAGTGATTGTGTGACTTTACAGCCATTCATAACACTATTACCCTATAGCCAGAGCCTGCAGTATGTATTTAAAGGGGAAACAAACCTTCCTTACTTTACAGTCAAGGAAGCTGCCATATTAGCCTCTGTTTCATCTGCATTTGCCATGGTGCTGCACACCAGCTATCAGACCAGACATCCGATTGCTTGATAGTGCAGCTGAGAGCTAGCATTCACACATTAGTAACTGTAGCATGTCTTGTATGCAACTATTTTGGGAAACAGTTAAATCAGTGGCTTTAGTCTTGCTTTAAGGATTTTGCATCACAAGCAAAGAGTTCACAGATTACCAAAAAAGGAGTGGGGTGGACTGATGCATTGTAGTATTTCACTGGTAAAAAACTGAAGAAATTACCAGGTAGGCAATAGTTCCATTACGTATTTGCCTTGAATATGCATTTGAAACTTCCAAGATCAACAGAAATTCAGGATCCTAATAGTCATAATGTGCAAGCGGTTATTGGTTAAGTTTGATTTGCGAATTGTTTTCTTGCATATGCTGGGAAGTAAAAAGTGACATATCCCCACCAGAGATTCCCAGGTCTGGTCATTTCAAAGTCAAATGATGGTGTTATTTTCTCTTGATGGATTCTACATTACAAAGAATACACAGGGGGATATTTACTTAAGCAGGTACACATAGAATCTTGTGCAACTGTACATGGTAGCCAATCAACTTCTAACTTCAGCTTGTTCAATTAAGCTTTGACAATAAAACCTGGAAGCTGATTGGTTTCTAAGCTGAGTTGCACCAGATTTTGCACTCTCCAGTTTTAGTAAATAACTCCCGCAACAATATCCAGCTCAGGACATTGCTTTTTCTTTGTTATATCCTTGAGGAGAAGGGACGAGACACAACCTACTACAGAAAAATCACACTACAGGACTCTAAACTAATATATCCTAGGAATGGAGCTGGCCCAAAGAATCACTAAGAATGCACATGTCCCTTTAATTTTTATCCTCGGTTTTATCTCTGAGGTAGGCTGCTCCATTAGTTTAATTCTGGTGGCTTGTTTTAAATTTTTCTGGGTTTTTTTTTTTGTATGGCCTTGTATTTGAACTTATGGAACTGCAGATCACTATGTTTCCTCTACAGCAGTGTTTCTGAAAGCTGTCTTTAGGGACTGGTATCATGAACATTCAGACTCACAGGCACTTGCACAATTGTGTTAATCGCAGTTAAAGGAAAGTTCTAATCATTTCACCTGGAAAAACAAAACCTGTAAACCTGGCCAGACAGTCATTGATTCTGCATCCATTTTAAAGTTATGATTACAATCACAAAATCATGATTGTTTTCAAGAAATTTGATGACTTTTTTCCTGCATGCCACAAAAATTTGAATAAAAAAATTTAAGCAAAACCACACGTTACAACCCTGGTAAAAACTAGAAAAACATCAATTACTTCCTTTTCAATTCAAACTTATACAAATTGAAAGAAAAATTAAAATTATTTAAAGAAAATATCAGAATATCAAATAGCTAGGATTTTGAATGATTAGCTGTCTCTGAGGACAGGACAGATTTGAGATTACTGCCCTACTGTATAGCCCATACTTCCATCCAGAGGCCATCTTATTAGACTGCAACAGGCAATATAAAACTCACACTAAGACCCCTTTCACACTTGTGCGACTTCAAAGTCGCGCAATTTTACCGCAATTTGGCAGATGTGAATTTGCTGCGATTTAACTGTGATTTTGCTAGATTTTGCCGCAATTTGGAATCAGTACTACTTTGTACGACTTTACAGGGTTGGGGTTTTTCAAATGCTTTGACCCTCAGCTTGTGCTTACAAAGTCGTACTGAAATCGTGTCTATATTATTCAGGTATGATTTGCATGCTACTTGAGGGTTTAACATTGAGGTCTATGGACATCAACTCGCATGGAAGTTGGACCAAAGTAGTGCGGGGACTACTTTGAAGTCGGCACGACTTAAAGTCATGCCAATATGAATGGTAGTCATTGAAAATCATGGAGAATGACTTGTCATGCGATTTTGCAGTACAAAATCGTGGGACAAGTCATATAAGTGTGAAAGGGGCCTAAAGGTAAGCTGAGTAGATTTACTTACATTGGCTATAATTTCTGTATAGTATTAGTAGTTCAGTGATTGATTTTACTTCTTGCCAGGAGATATTCCTTACATCACTCAACATGCTAAACCAGTTCATGGCTGGAAGCAATAGTAATAGTTGTAGTAATTGAAAATAAAAGTAAATAAAACATAATTTATGGCAAGTAGCTTTTATGCCAAGTAGCCAGTGGTTAATGTTATATTTCTGACAGCATGAAAAAACATTTTGATTTTGAAAGAAAAAAAATTCTTATAGTACAAAATGTAATTTTAAAATACTTATTCATACTTCAATAACTAAAAATAGCTATTCTAATTTATATATGTTATTAGTCAGCTTCAGTAAAACATAAGAACACTACAATACATGGATTAAGCTTTCAATACAAAAAATATAGTATTGTATGAGATTAACAACTAAAATTTAATGGTATATGAGTCCTGTATGTGTTAATCTACAATTAAAGGATACCTTAACTGATAATAAAACATGATTATATTTAAACCCATGCATTCAATGCCATAGCTTGTCACTACCTGTTACTGCTCATAGGAACTGAACATAAGGCTCATAAGCTGTGAACTTTCTTATAGGATAAACATTCCCTGCTTAATGCAGACATCTTTGCTCTCCTTCACACAACCATGGAGATACCATTCCTAATTCTACTTCTGGCATTAACCGGTGGACAATTCATTCCAAACCTGTACTCATACCTAATCCCTGTTACCAAGAGTATTGTTAGAGGTCTGTCTTTCTTCAAGACCATCAGTGTAATTACTTTGTTGTGTTATTACATTATTTTGAAAAAGTGCAAAAGGCTCCAGAGTCTGACTGACTGCATTATTTTGTGTAAAACCATACAATGCTTTAAAGGGGATATTTGGGGTCCCAGATAATTAGAAATTAGTGTGTCCACTAGTTGTCTCCACCCAAAACAATGGTACCTGATTGACCTTTGGTTTCATTCAGCAATGGACATAGGCTCTAAAAGGCTTGTTTTAAAATGCTTCCTACATCTTATCACTACTACTAGCGCTACAATGCTTTACTCACCCAATATAAATCTGCCTTGTTAAAATACAATTCCTCCCTCCATGCTGCCAAACAAACCTACTAGGTTATCCTCATTAATACTCTGTCCTCAAGTTCTTGTCGTCTCTTCTCTACTTTTAACTCTCTACTTTCTCCACCACCTTCTCCACCCAGTAACTCACTGCTCACGAGATTGCCAATCACTTCAAAAACAAGATTGATGCAATTCGTCGAGATATCTCCACTGCACAGACATCTAACCCACTTAACATACCCTGTACTAATCCACTCTCAACACTCTCCTCTTTTGACCTTGCTACTACCGAAGAGGTCTCTAAAGTTTTCTCAGAAGCCCGCCTTACCACCTGTCCCCTGGATCCTGTTCCCTCACATCTACTACAGTCACCCTCTTCTTTTATCTTATGCTCCTTCACTCACATCTTCAACCTCTCTCTCTTTACTGGTACCTTCTCCTCCCCTCTAAAACATGCCCTGATCACCCCCATACTTAAAAAGCCCTCATTGGATCCCACCAGCCTGAACAACTTAACATCCCTGATGGTATGATTATGTCAGATTTTTGATGCTCAAAGCGGTACAATGTTTTGCATGGAATTTTGGCTTTTTATATTGTAGGCCTGTAATTCTTATGCTGCGCACACACGATCGGACTTTATGGCAGACTTTGTCCGGCATACTTTTCGACGGACTTTACGACAGACTTTCCGAATGAACGGACTTGCCTACACACCATCAACCAAAGTCCGACGGATTCGTACGTGATGACGTACGACCGGACTAAAACAAGGAAGTTCATAGCCAGTAGCCAATAGCTGCCCTAGCGTCGGTTTTTGTCCGTCGGACTAGCATACACACGAGCGGACTTTTCGACCGGACTCGAGTCCGTCAGACAGATTTGAAACATGTTTCAAATCTAAGTCCGTTAAACTTTTGAGAAAACAAAGTCCGCTGGAGCCCACACACGATCGAATTGTCCGACAAAATTGAGTACGCCGGATCCGATCCGATCGTGTGTACGCGGCATTAGGAATAACTCACTTAAATCTGTCCAAACAAGAGTCTAGTAGACATCCCGGGTATGATAACGTTTGAAACACAAAATCATAAATTATAATATAATAAATAACTATAAATAATTATAACAAATAATAATATAATAATAATAAAATTTATTCAATAATGTAATCAAATCAAAAACACTGAAATTTGCTCAAGTGCAGAATTGTAGCTGTCATTACTTTCAGTTTTTGATGATGAATTTTGCCACGAATCACTATCGCTCAATTCTGCAAGTGATTCTAATTTATTATTGCTGTTTTCTAGCTGGTCTAAAACCGCTTTTGACGTAAAGGGACACTTTTTGGTTGCTATGGACATTCTCAAGTTTCCAGGCAGAAAGAACACTATATAAAACTGCAGGCAGGGCACTGGACAAAGCATTAGGGACAAAAGGGATGTGAAATAATTTGATACAGTAATGTAATCTGTAATCTGTAAGATTACAGTGTACTGTATGTGTTCAGTGTTATTCACTTTTTGAATTTGGCGCCGGGCTCCGTCCCCATGCGTTGCGACGCTCGCAGGGAACGGAGCCCGGAACTGTGATAGATCAAGCGGGGGACACAGCTTGCACAGACAGCGGGAGGACATCGCAGGATCCTGGGGACAAGGTAAGTATCTTTGCCTGGATCCTGCGATGCGATCCCGAGTGTGGCTCTGGGTTACCACTTTTGGTAATGTAAATTCACCCTGAGCCACACTCGGGATTACCACTAGGGAGGTTAAGACCCATCTCCTTGCTCCTGTTTGCGTCAAAACTTTTAGAACATTTGTCTACAACCATCTTAGCTCCTACCTCACTGACAACAACCTTCTTGACCTCTTACAGTCTGGCTTCCGCTTGCTACCCTCCATTGGAACTGCCCTACTGAAACTCACTAATGGCCTACTAATTGCTAAAAACAATGGCCACTACTCCATACTCATACCACTCGACCTCTCGGCAGCCTTTGATACTGTTGACCATCCCCTCTTCCTCAAAAAACTCCACTCTCTTGGCCTTCAAGACTGTGCTCTCTCCTGGCTCTCCTCCTACCTATCACAGAGCTCCTTTAGTGTGACCTATAACTCTGTTTCCTCCTCTTCACTTCCTCTTTCTGTAGACCCTTGGTCTTTTAATAAACTCCCATGGCTTCCAGTACCACCTCTTTGCTGATGACATACAAATATATCTCTCTACTCCTCACCTCACTCCCTTAGTCTCCTCTCGCATTACTAACTTACTAACTGACATATCAACATGGATGTCACACCATTTCAAACTGTCTAAAACTGAGCTCATAATTTTTCCTCCAGCCCATGCCCCTCCCCCTGACTTCTCCATCAAGATCAATAATAGAACCATCAGTCCCACTCTCATGCCAATGTACTAGGTGTAATCCTAGACTCTGACCTGTCCTTTCAGCCCCAAATTCAGTTACTGTCCAAATCGTCCAGACTTCACCTCCGAAACATCTCCAAAATATGCCCCTTTTTAACTGTTGAGATCACTAAGCAACTTATTCACTCCCTTGTTATCTCTCGACTTGACTATTGGAACTCCCTCCTCGTTGGCCTACCTCTTTGCAAGCTATCCCCTCTTCAGTCTATCATGAATGTCGTTGACAGACTCATCCACCTTACCAACTGTTCAGTGTCCGCCACTGCTCTCTGCTAATTCCTCCTCTGGCTTCCCATTGCCCAACGAAAAAAATTCAAAACACTAACAATAACATACAAAGCCATTCACAATTCTGCCCCAAGCTACATCACCAATCTAATCTCCAAATATAACCCAAACCGTCCTCTCCGCTCCTCCTAAGACCTTCTGCTCTCTAGCTCCTTTGTCTCCTCCTCCCATGCTCGTCTCCAGGACTTCTCCAGAGCCTCTCCCATCCTCTGGAACTTGCTACATCATTCTGTCCGACTATCTCTTACTCTGTCCACTTTTAGGCGATCCCTGAAAACTCATCTCTTCAGGGTGGCCTATCCTGCCTCCAGCTAACAACTGAATTTTCTACTCCCCTCATCAGTTCATCCCTCACAGTCCCTACCTTTTGTTTCACCAGCCCCTCCCTCTTACATTGTAAGCTCGCAGGAGCAGGGCTCCTCTACCCCTCTTGTTTTGAAATGTACTGTTGATGTAGTGTCTTCCTACATTGTAAAGCGCTGCGCAAACTGTTGGTGCTATATAAATCCTGTATACTAATAACAATAATACTCCACCTCATGGTTTGAAAGCATAGAAACTGTAAAATCAGCCATGCCTAGATGTTCAATTATACACTTACTACTATGGGACTACAGCCTTAAAGGCCCTTTCACTTCACTCAAGTCTTTTGCAGTGTAACACACATGTGTGTTACCTTATGAATTGGCATGCACTGCATTACGACAGCCCATTTACTTGAATGGGATCCCTAATTATAATTATACAGGATTTATATAGCACCAACAGTTTACGCAGTGCTTTACAACTTGAGGGTAGACAGTATAAATACAATACACTTTCCCACTAAAATGTATCAATTGGGTACGCACACTCTACATCAGCCCCCTGGCAAGCTTAAGGCTTAATGGCTTGCTGTATGCCCCCTTTCCCCTGCAGAGGGGCACCAGACAGGGATGCCCTCTCTCCCCGGCCCTTTTCACCCTGGCCATGGAACCCATTGTTGAAGCCCTCAGAATTTCACCCGAGATTCGTGGCCTTTGGGTGGGGTGGCTGGAAGAGAGAGTGGCTCTCTATGCTGATAATTTACTGCTCTTCTTGAATGACGCTGGAGCCTCTCTGCAGGGTGACTTTAGAATTATGAATACTTTCTCAGTTCACGGGTTTACAGGTGAATTGGCACAAATCCCATCTGTTTCCAGTAGAGGAGGAGGCTAAATCTTCCTCTCCCCCTTCTCTCTTAAAAATGAGGGTTCTCCCCAAATTCACATATATTTTTAGAAACTCTCCTCAGTGGCTTTCAAAAAAACTCTTCAACTCCATCAAACAACTGTAATAAAAATTAGTGCAGCGCTAAAATCACTGAGTTGATATATTTTTTTTTTAAATAGATTTATAACAGGATAATTCAGTTCTCTTACACAAATACAATTAATAAGTCCCCCCGTATGTCACTCCCATGCCCTCCCTCCACCCACCCCTCCCGGCCCCCGCAGATTATTTCCCGTCAAATTGGATCGTGACGAGATCTTGTGTTCCTGATCCTATATTACTGCATGATTACTTCCACACATTGCTCAGTTTTCTTAAATGCTATCCAACAGTCCCATTTACTCCTTTGTTCATTTTGGTCCCTTTCCAAATATTCTCCTGGCTCTTCTCTCTCCAACATATAAACTTCATGCACTCTGGCTACCCAGTCCCTAATCCTCGGTACTTCTAATTCCTGTCATTTCTTTGGGATTACATTCTTAGCTGCATTTAATAAAACTGGGACAACTGATGTTTTGTACCCTCTTTTTCCTCCTTCCAACCTATGGAACAAACAGTCCCAGGGGTCGAATTGGATCACCCTGAGTTGATATTTCTGAAAGAAATTTCACCAGAAGTAAACATTGACATAATGAAATGGTGAAAACAAGCTAAAAAAAACCTTAGGGGGGTGCTAACTCCAAAAATATTTTTATATTTCTATGTTCTGGTGTGCTATTGAATTGAAGTTGTGAATATTAAATCATCAATTATTGAGGACAATTAGAATAGGGTATAAAATAAATACATAAAAAATATAATAATGTGTATGTGTGTTTGTGTAGTAATGTGTATGTATGTTTATGTGTATTCACATAAACAAGTGAAAAATAATATTTCTCAGCCGTGGGTAAAAACGTTCCAGATATAATTATTTCTGGATCTAAATAATGATGCGAATCTTAAAATCATAGGTGAAAACATAAAAAATTGGAAAACTTTGGTGATGAAAATTTAAATAAGTCCCATTAATCTTGCAAAAAGGAAATTAGCCAGTGAATGATGCAGCAAACAAAGGTGAGTGTGTATTCTCCTTACCAAATGAAAAGACCAATACGTTGGTCTCACCAAGCCCAGGGAATTCGGTCTCCCAAAAACCTATAAGACCGCTGGATCTGTATCAATCAGTGTCACTCAAAACATAAAAGCAGAGAGGGCTCCAATAGTGTAGCATTTGAGTAAAATTTTATCAAGCTCAAAAGAATCGCACTTACAGAAAAGCAGCTGAATGAATGCGATCAAACACAAGCATCACAGTGGATCCGAACGGCGGCGTCTCCCGAGGTTTCCTTCGCTCGCTGTCCGCTAACAAACCTTTGCCTCCGAAGAGGAAAGCGTGATGACGTCAGAGATGCAGGCTACGTGTCTGGGGATTGGCTCAAACAACTATTCACATCCTTTATCTGGGGCGGATATAAATATACCACCATGACCAGGCCTGTGGATGGGGAGGGGGTGGTTCTTCCTGATTGTTAAAAATATTTCCAGGCTACCCAGCTGGTGACTGCCTATTGGTGGCTTCAGCCTGATCTAACCAACTCTGCTATAGTGCTGGAGGGACCAATTGTCAAATCTCTGGAGGCCTTACAGGGGCTGTTGTTTAGGGGGAAACAGTCCCCACACCACCTCACTCCTTCTATGTGCAAATACAACAATACTGGCAAGAGGTCCTTCAAGTGATTAAACATGTTTGCTAGGATTGGTTGAACAACTGTCAGTGACCATGGCTAGAAGAATACTCATTAATCTATTACTGTTTTATGCTCGTAAAGCCATCACAATGAATTGGAAACACCCATCCCCTCCTTCTGTCAAATTTTGGAAAGGTCTAATAAATGCCAGTCTACCCTTATATAAGGCCACCTATGCGAACAGGGGTTTCTCCAATAAATTTAATAAGGTTTGGGCATGTTGGCTTGACGATTCCACTACAGCAGGCCTGTGCTAGTTAAGCATACTCTCTGATCGCACAGTTAGTCCTGAGGTAAATACCTTAATTTATCCTGATTTCCCAGGTTTGAGCATACCTAATCCTGAATTGAACCCTCTCCCCACATTGGGGCAGTAGTTTAGTAGATTGTTTTTTGTTTAGTTCTTAACCACTTTAAGACCAGGCCTCTTTTTTAGATGAGTGTTTACAAGTTAAAAACTGTTTTTTTCGCTAGAAAATTACTTAGAATCCCCAAACATTATACATTTTTTTCCTAAAACCCTAGAGAATAAAATGGCGGTCATTGCAATACTTTCTGTCACACCGTATTTGCGCAGTGGTCTTACAAGCGCACTTTTTTTGGAAAAAATACATTTTTTTAATTAAAAAATAAGACAACAGTAAAGTTAGCCCAATTTTTTTTTATACTGTGAAAGATAATATTACGTCAAGTAAATTGATACCCAACATGTCACACTTCAAAATTGCGCCCGCTCGTGGAATGGTTACAAACTTTTACCCTTAAAAATCTCTATAGGCGACATTTAAAAAATTCTACCGGTTGCATGTTTTGCGTTACAGAGGAGGTCTAGGGCTAGAATTATTGCTCTCCCTCTACTGATCACGGCGATACCTCACATGTGTGGTTTAAACACTGTTTTCATATGCAGGCGCTACTCACGTATGCGTTCGCTTCTGCACGTGAGTTTGGCGGGACGGGGAACGTTTACATTTTTTTTTTCTTATTATTTATTTTACCTTTTATTTTTATTTTTACACTGTTTTAAAAAAAAACTGTGTCACTTTTATTCCTATTACAAGGAATGCAAACATCCCTTGTAATAGAAAAAAAGCATGACAGGACCTCTTAAATATGAGATCTGGGGTAAAAAGACCTCATATTTTGTCATTTAAAAAAAAATAAATAAAAAATTAGAGCTTCCGCCCTGCAGTGTGATGGAGACAGGTGGGGGCCATCTTCTCCTCACTCATCTCCATGCACAGCTAGGGAACAGACTAGATCAACCTCCACCGTTGCCGACGGCTCCGGAAAGCGGCAGAGGGCACCGAATTGCAGCGGGGGGCCTCTACCCCCACCGATAAAAGTGATCTTGCAGCAAATCCGCCGACAGAGACCAGTTGTATCTTGTAGCGGACAGCCGGCCAAACACGGAGATACCGGGGTTATGGCAGCTAGCTGCTGCCATAACAACGATATCCTCCCTCAAAATAGGGACGTACATCAGCGTGCGGCGGTCCGGAAGTGGTTAAGATACATGTTGCTGTACGACACTGTGACCTGTTGGTCTTGCCCCTGCGTGGGCTATAGCTGTATGTATAATCTGAAATTTAATTAAAAAAAATTTAAAAAAAAAAAAGGGGGCGGAACAAAGAAAAAGGGAGAGAAAGAACAAGAAAGACGGCTAGAGAGAGGGATGGGGATAAAAAAACAAGAAATTCAGATATAGGGAGATAAAAGGGAACGAAAGGAGAACAAAGAGAAGGAGTAGTACATCCTAAAATGTATCATAAGGGGTTTTAATACTGTACGAGTGGAAGAAACTTAGGGAGCGCTAAATGTCTGTGGGTTAGGGGCGCAAATTACTTGTCTTGCCTGGGGTGGTGACAACCCAGGCTGCTCTGTGCAAAACAGAGCAGGTGATTATTCTATGTTTGTTATTTAGAAAAAAAAAAAAGTGCTTTCTCACAACCACTCCCAGAGATAGGGACAAAAGCGGGAAATAAATATAATAGCAATAAATGCTCGCTAGAGCTTTTATCCCCATTTCCACTCTATGCAAAACTTTAAAAAGTTTTCACTGGAGTTAAGTTAAACAGTTGGTATTCACTTTCAGTTACTTCAATGCTACTACAAAAAATCTGTGGGGGGTGGGGGATTTTTGTTCACTTCAATAGAACAGGTGTATATTTACAGAATAAGCAATTACTAATTTGCATTTCCAAACATGGCAAGTAAACTGATGCACATTTAAATAGAAGCTGAAGACATGTACATGCCAGTGTATTTGATTTGCAATGATGAATAATTTAGTCAATACAACACTTGGCTCAATAAAAGACCCTTTGTGGTTATCATGTTCCCAAAGCATCTTCAGAATGAGACCTATCCATCATTTCATGTAAATCAATATCATCTCTCTACACATATGCACACAATTGTGTATGTACTGATTTATGTTGAAGCCAAATTAAAATGACAATGAATACCTGTCCAAGAACATATAGACAAACTTCACTAGTCAGCTGTTTTTGACTTTACATATACATACTTGCAACAGTAAAATTAAGCATAGGTGCTTCTCAGTTTTGGGACATGGTGATACTGCACATGCAAAGGTAGATTATGTGCATAGTAAGATAAAGCACCCCCAGTATCTGCTTATTCTTCAAGTGACTGGTAAAAATCCATAAGCATTCTTTATTTTAGTGGTGTCTGATTTTAGCATCTTTTACTATTAAACGCCTGCCCAATGGTTGTTTTATTGATTACCAGACTGTGCTGGATCACTCACTATGTATCCTAGACAGTTGACACTTCCAAAAAATAAAAGAGTTATACCAATTAATGTGTTGCTACAGCAGTCAAATTTGTGAATTATGCAAATCGTCATTTAAGTGTTTCTATTTGATATAGTTTATATTGTACATTTCTAGTTGGGGTGGCACACATGTTACTGTAATAGAGAATGCAAAATAGCTCACATTTTAGCTTTCCATCCATAAGTGAATTTTTAGTTCTCAGTCCATACAATGGCCACAGCAGGTGCGCAGACCCAGAACCTCAAACAAATCTATCAGTAGAAATATACAAGAGATATAGGAAATTATTATGTGGATTGTTTCCCCAGCATCACTTTAAGTAATCTGCATTTGAGGGCATCCTAGCCTGAAAAGTATGGGGATAACTAATTCCCTTTAAAGTAGCAAGATAATACACATAAAAATTCACTCCTGCCTGCCACCGCCTCCTGGCCCTTTAAGAGTTTCTAAATGCCGGGAGGCGGGCATTCCGATCATGTGACCGCTGTGATTGTCATTCACAGCGATCACATGATCGGAAAGCTATCGATTGCAAGTATGCTTTAGGAACTTTCCAGTACCAGAAGGTTACTGCGGCGGGTGCGTGCAGGGAGCGCACACTCAGCACAGAAAAGTGCTAATGCCTACCCACCGAGACCCCGCATATACAATTAGGTCCATATATATTTGGATACAGGCACAATTTTCATACTTTTTGCTCTGTATGTTACCAGAATAAAATTAAAACGAAACAGCAGAAATTTCCACTTCTTTTCCTTCATAAGCTCCTGGGTTGCTTTTGCGGTGTGTTTTTGTATCATTGTCTATCTGTACTGTGAAGCACCATCCAATCAACTTTGAGTAAATCAACCCCATAGTCTGCATAGTTTTGTTCTTATTTAATTTAGGTCAGGTACAAGACAGTGCATTAATCTGAATGGGCCCTTAAAGCAGAGCTCCACCCAAAAGGGGAAGCTCTGCTTGGCGCACCCTCCCCCACAGCCCCCCACTACCAAACATGGCACTTTGGCTTTGACAGGTACCCACTCCTACTTCCGGGTAAGATTGCTGTGGCGATCAATGAGGATTTCTGACCCCTCCTCCTTCCCTTTTCTGCCTTCTGGGACACACACGTGTCCCAGAAAATGTTGGGACCATTCAGAAAGTGCAGCGTGACTCACGCATGGGCAGTAGGAAACCGGCTGTGAAGCATGAAGAGTTCACTGCCAGTTTCCCCTACTTACAATGCATTAATACAATTGAAAAATCGGTTTGGGGTGCCGACATCGTGGGATCCCTGGACAGGTAAGTGTCCTTATCATAAAAGTCAGCAGCTACTGTTTTTTCAGACTGGAGCTCTGCTTTAAGTATTGCAATTGTGCACTGCTCTACCTACTTCCTTTTGTTGACAATCTGGTGATCTTGTATCCCCTGCTTGCGATACAGGAAAGCTAGTCCTAAACACACCCACTGCAAGCTTCTTACTATTTCTAAACACAGAAGCTTGGAAGTTTTAATGTAATATGTGATACAGAAAAGAATAAAGGTTACACATCACAGGCTTCAAATCTAAAAAAACAGCAAAAAAAAAAAAACACTGAAAAAAGAAATAGTCCATTACTGGCCCTTAACCTCAACTTTACCCCTAATTCTAATGCCCCGTACACACGATTGGACTTTCCGACAACAAAACGGTGGATTTTTGTTCGAAGGATGTTGGCTCCAACTTGTCTTTCATACACACGGTCACTCAAATGTTGGCCAACAATTACGAACGTAGTGACGTACAAGACCTACGTGATATCTCTATTACGAGCGCTAGTTATATCTCTGGCTTGTACTTGATTCCGAGCATGCATGGACTTTTGTCCGACGGACTTGTGTACACACAATCGGAAAGTCCGACAACAAACATTTGTTGGCGGAAAATCCGATCGTGTATAAGGGGCATAACTCTTACTTTAAGCCAAGGTGGATAAATATCATTTTTTTTAAAAAATACTAAAAAAACTAATTTTTTTAATTTAAATCTGAATTTTTTTATTTAAATCGATTTTTTGGATTTTTTTTACATTTATTTAATAAAATGCCTTCTGAGTAAAAATCTATCTAAAAATTTTTTCTATTTAGGATACATTAACAACTTAGTTTATTCAGCATGACGTCGAGCTTAGTTATGTAGCGTGGAGCTGTATATTCTTCAAAATTTACATTTTTGGTAAACTCGTTCAATGAATCCAAGCTCTGCAAGCTGAGATAACATGCACTGCATTGATGCAGTCACACAATTTCACAGTAACCATGAGATAAAACAAAGTTCAGGAATATTCCTTTATCCCATTGTTTTGCAAAATTATGTGCACTAAAAACTATGATTGAATCGGTTCTGATATCGCTGTTTTACTAACCTGACAGCTTATTATTCCAAATAGGAAACCTTCATTTTGTTTGCAAATATTAAAGATTATAACTACCAGCGAGAATAGGTCCTTACATTTAAAGAGAGTACCTGTCATTTCAGATCCATCATGGCAGCGCCTGTTAGCAGGCATCCACTTATCTGCTTCTGCCACGTCCCTCACCTTGCTGCATCACCATAAAGTGAATGGGACTGTCGGTGAGTCAACACAGTCAGAAGAGGAGCTGCTGCGGAACAGAGATGACAGTTGCTGTTTAAAAAATATGATTTAAATAAAGTTGATGTAAATTAAGCCTTTTTACTAGTGATTTAAATCAACTTGATTTAAATCAAATCCACCCTGCTTTAAGCTGACCTGTAAACACAAATTTAGGTGATTGCTGAGAGAGCTGCTCCCAGGATGGTTACAACAATTGCAATAGGGTTGAATGCATTTGGCTCCATAGCCCCACCTCTTCTGAGCCTCATTTGCATATATACAGCTGGCATTAAAAGTCCCACTTTTAGGCAGAAGTAAGAAAGCCTGGGCATTCCCACAACACAGTTCTCTGGCCTGTGCATATTTCTTATTTTTATTGCAGTAAGGTACATTCACATCTGCGTTTCTTGCCATCAGCGAGCAGATGCAAGAAAATCAGTGTGTGTGTGTGGGGTGGGGGGGTTCCCTATGATCAGCTGCGAGGGGCAGCCCCATTAAAAGCACCTGCAGTGATCGAGTGATCGGCCCTGGATGCAGAGTTTCAGTGGCCAGAAAAGGAGGTGTGAATGTAGCCTAAATTATAATGCCACAGTAGCTGCTTTATAGAAGGCACCAAAATAAGTCATGTCATGCCTAATGATACCACAAAAGTTACTCAAAGTCTGGCAAATGCATACTCTTTGAATATTTGTATTTAGGAATGCCACCACATATCAGCTGTTGGATCTTACAGTAGGTAGCTCAGGTGTCCAGTGCTCAATTGTAAAAAGGGTGCTGGAGACACATCTATTCTTCCCATACTCCAGAAGTGGGACATTTGATGAGATAACAGAAGGCTGACTGAAACAAGGAAAACAAAACAAATCACCTTATGGTGCCTACCAAACGCTAGTTACCCTTCACTTCAGAACAAATTTCTACATATGTCATTTCTCATTCACTGCATATCTTTTTCAAAACATAGCTATAAACTAGCTGTAACTGACACTAGCACTGTGTTCCCTGTACAGATCAAATGAAACACCATCAGCATCCCATACCCAAGAACTGCACAAACTGTGTGTAGTCAGCATGTACAACATGTATTCATGATGATATGCCTACAGCTCAGATTATCTTCTCTATTAGAAAATGGCATGCTTTGTAGAGTATTAGCAATCTATTGATGGATATTTATATAAAAGTATGCCAAACACTTTAGCGTAGCAGCCAACATTTCAAAAATGTTAACATGACATAGCATTGCTGAAGCAATGTAATCCAAATAAGTTACTGACAACACTGCTTTAGGAGAGAATGGCACACCACAAACTCACTGCAGTATATATTTCAATCACATCTTTTTTAAAAATTTTGATAAAAAGAAAAATGATACAAAATGAAAAACATTAAATGTATTGGTGCTATGCCAAACATGTCTCCAAAGCTTGGTTGGAAGTGCCCTATGAATGAGGGACAGTTGACAACTGTCTTACTATAAAGCATTAGTGTCTGTTTCTTCTTAAATAACTGTGTGATTTTAACTTCCCATATATTCATCACAAATATGTTCTCATTACTATTTTAAAAAACAAAATATATAGATTAGTGAAATTGTGAGATTTTGTCTGGAACAAAACAATCACGTAAAATTTTGTTTCCAAGGGCCTGTCCTAAAATTTGGCTTACAAAACAGGCCAGTGAGTAAGCCTCCTTACAATGAAATATATAGTGGGTGTGAAAAAGGGCATTTATAAATCATATTATTCAGGAAAAATATATACAGAGGGCTGACAGAGACCATTCATATGAAGAGGCTACAAAGCGGCCTCATTTGCTTCAGCATAACTTAAAAACAGAACAGAGAATATTATTATTATCTTTTAGTAAATTAGTCATTTTTAGTGTGTATTCACTTCCAAAAACTAAAATCAGATTCAGGGAAATAAGCAACCAACAGGATTTTCCCCTAAAAACAAATATACAAAGTGTTTGCAGTTTAGAATAAAAATGATTCAACCCAGTTTTGAAAATATAAGATAAGTTGCATCAGAATAGCGGTAATCATTCTTGTTATTTTCAAAACCTTAGGGTTCCTCATTACTTAAATGCAATGCATTGAATAAGAACTTAATGCCCAAGTAAGTGTATGTATTAAGCACATTTTAAAATATACCGAAATTCTTGAATAATCCTACCCTAATGGTACACATGCACCTCACAATAAAATCACACACATTCAAACACACAAAAACACGAGCACAAATTTTCTTCTAAATCATTTACTTAGAACTTAGGCTGGCCACACATTATACAATTTTCTGGTACAATTTTCCTTTAGATTTACCAAAACCATATAATTGACCCTAAACACTTTCAATTTGCATGCAATCAGGCAGGCCCTTGCACTTCAAAGTTGGTAGTAAATGTAAAGGAAATTAAACAAAAAAAATTGTATAATGTATGGGCAGCTTAACGCTGCTAATATGGGTTGAAACAGGGGTCAGTGATTAGTTCACTTAATAAAACTCTTAGCTATGAATGTATCTCCAGTGCATACAACAAGCTATTAATGTATAGTATTAACGGTGCTTGATCTCAAACCACCTGATCAAAATATACAATGAATATAAACTCTTATTATATCAAACACTAGCCAATCGTTTTGTCAGCACTCAAACTGATATGCCATAAAAAGTTGCATTTAGATGACATTTGACGTGTGCAGTTTGTAAAATATCAGTAAAATGGAGCTTACATGGCAGATCACACTTTCGGCGACCAGAGAATCCTACAGCTGTCCTCTCTTTTCCAAAGAACGTCGTTTATAAACATTTGTGGTCGAAAACTGCCAAATGTCTCAAACCATATGTTTTGTAAGTTACTTACTTGCCCTGTACGTTTTCACTTAAAAATAAATGTCTCTGCACAGCCAAAGCAAAGCTAGAGTTCATCTGATTAAAACATTCTGCACATGAGCTAAAGAACCTGATACAAAAATATAATGGAAAGGCTTTGCATTTGTGAAAATGCACAGATAATTTAAGGAGTCTTAATTCAGTGCATCTCAGATTTCTTTCCAGATATTCTTGTTTAACCCTTTCAGCACATCTGTGCTAATGAGGAAAGACAGTTAAAAGTGTGAATGGATGCAAGAGTTCACCATGGTTTGTCTTCATTATAAAATATTCTACAACTACCAGATACTTTTAATACCAACACAATAATTATGACAACAAAGCAGAGAGGATGAGACCTACAAGGAAAGGCTATGGTGAATTCCCTTAAAGCCACAGATAGCAGCTGAGCAGAAAAGGAGGATTATGTTGAGTGATAAGGTGGGGAGGGGACTTACCTTGGACCCAGTTAGGCGGAAATAACAGCAGTAATTCTACAAGTCAGTACAGTATGCTTTCAAAGTCATGCTGGTGTGAAGTAGTACGGGGCTGGGCTGCCTGAGGGCAGTACTAATACACAGATGACTAATGACTAGGCCGTGCAGACAATGAATTTGGGGGTTGAAAACTAACAGGAACCTTGTACTACCTTGACAAATGGACTTTCACATTTCCATTCATTAAACAACCTTTGAGCACAATATTGGCTCGGATCTCGTGGGTAATGAGCTGACACATGTTATTGTTTAGAAATAGGATATGACTTTTTTCGCTTCTAATTAATGGACTCACACCACATTTATAAAAGGAGGGGCTGCCATGTCAAGCACCAGCATGATTATCCTGTGATTAGACAAGGGGGTAGATTTACTAAGATAATTTACTTGAGGGCTATTAAGAAGCTTCCGCTCTTAATTTTTTTTTTTTTTTGCAACCAGTATGTTGACTTCTACCAAGAATCAAGGATGCAGGATTACATTGTCAATAGGTATGAGCATATTTGTATACTTGGACATATAACATGCTCGCAAAAAGTGAACAGGTGAGCAGGCTAAACAACAAATACAATCTCAAATATGTCCGTATGCAAATTTTAAAACAAAAAATATGCCAAAGGTTATTTGGGCTTGATTACTTTTGTGACAATGCTCCTACCATGGTTGACAAGCCGTAAAAAGTTTGTTAGTACAATAAAAATGAAAGTTTGGCTTGCAGATGTCTGCTTATTACATAAGTGCTTCACAGTAAAAAAAAAAAAAAAAAAAACTGTCAGTCTGCAATACATGGTTAGTATAACAATATTCATAATGTTCTTCTCTGAATTGATACACTAATAATAAGGCTGGCCATACAGTATACACTTTTCTTGTACAATGTTCCTTTAGATTTACCAAAACCATATAATATGAGGTCAAACCTAAACACTTTCTATCTGTACACAAGCAGGCAGGCCCTTGCACTACATAGTTGAAGGTAAATATAAAGGAAAATAAAGAAGAAAATAGTGTACTGTATGGTCAGCCTAATCTGAAGCTTTCAAAGCAATCACGATCAATCCTCTAACTTTCCTCAGTGTATACAAAGGTTAAGTTATTAACTGAAAATGAAACTATAGTGGCTTTACACTGATTTCTATCACATTTTTGTAATGATTCTCCCTTGTTCTCTAGCATGTTCACTTTAAATAAAAAGAAACACATACGTGACCATTAAATAATATAACCATACACCTATGTGTGTCTATATTATTCTCTTTAAAAAGTCAAGAGGAAGATAGATAGATAGAGAACTCAAGCTATTATTGTGTTTATCCAAGTTATGCCTTCTACATTACCGTCTGAATTTCTTTGGTAACCATTCCAATGAATGCAAAGATTTCCCTAAAACCTGAGCATAAGTTATGATTTAAAGATGGCACATTCTTTTCCCTTTTACATGCTGAGTGCTGGCTTAAAAGAGAAAACTGATATATTTGAGATCAGGCTTTAAAGTTGGAGTAAATTATACCTATAAATGTGCTTTGCATTATTATGTGCTTGTGAAATGAAATTTCCATTTCTGTGTCATTTTATTTTCACACTGGTTTAAACACTAATCAGATGTGAGCGAGAGCACATGTAACTGCAGCATTCCTCCGCAAACCTATAATAGAGGCATCAAATCCATCAAGGCCTTTGTGTATTATGCATTCCCTTTGCATAATAAGACATGTGATTCGAAAACTTGTATTTTGGCAGGTCCTCCTCTGTCAAGAATGATGTATCCAAAGCTTCTTGAAATTAACAAGGGCCACTTATTGCAAACATCACTGCCTATAGCGGGTCCTAAAATCTTCAGAAAGGGATCTTAAAGTCGGAAGCTTAGTGGGCTCATAAAACTGTTGTTGGGGCCAGGAACACATAGCATATTTAATCTGCAAACTGTGCAAGTCTACAATGATTTCAGCGAGATCTGAGGCATGCCCTCAAGGTTTTCAGGGACTTGGGATTAGGGAGTAGATAAGAACCTCTGCTGCCCACAGACATGCTATTTCTTCTGCACTTAAACACAAATGCATGGAGACGTTTGACTGCTGCTTAGCATTGCCGCTCAGGCTATATAAAAGCTTTGCGAGCTCCTTTTGCTGTCAATATATCAAAGTTAGACGCAAGAAAAGAAGAAAGGGGGGGAATCATCAAAGTGTGAAATTTCATTGAAAGTCCTTGCTAGGCTACATAAGATTTTTTTTTCCTCAGTCCAGCTCCAATACCTGTAGAAAGTATAGTGATGATAGGTCTGCTGGAAGTATTGGGAAAGTTTATATTAGGCACCCTGTTGGTTTACACTACCTCCTCTTGTCCATTGTATTTTAGTTTAAAGCACAGCAAGCTCATTGTCATGCAAGAGGGGAAAGTGTATTGTTGTGTTGTTTTCTTTTAGATTTTCAGAGCCTTAATGAGCATGAGGAAGTATAACCCTCTTGAGTGAAGTCTTGTAGGCCTTGACAGCAGGAGAAGGAACCTGCAAAGGACCCCTCTGTCTGATTAATTCTAGGGGTTCTAAAAACACTAAAGTTTTTTTTCTTTTTGCCTTTAAAATGGAAACTGATTAATCCCTTCAGTCAGGCAATACCTAGCCAGTTCAAAACATGACCTGTAACTTGCAATCCTAAGGACTGCAGGACATCACCAAAGCTGTCATTGTTGAAAATTGGTTCAATTAACCCCTTCAGCACTGGACCACATTTTAAGAAAATCAAATGACAATCTATAAAATGGATTTAGCAGCAAAGCCACATAAGTGCATTTCATCCAACTTTAACAAATCTGTTTTCTCTTTTCAAGAATTTAGCTTCAGGTAGAGATTTAAAACACCTTAACTTATAGAAATATCTTATGTAGCCTAGAGGATCTAACAGTCACAATTTAAGGTAATTTTCAATTATTATTTATGACACTTATTCTCTGGCTGCCTCGCGCTTCAACTAGCACACAAACTTTTAATAAAATAGAAAATCAAACCACAAAGACTTGATGGCCATGTAAAATACACGTTCTTTTCAGACTCTTCTACAAACCTTGTACATCTAATAATTTATATTATAATGCATATATATCAACTCTATTAATGTTTGAAAGATATACTGTAACATTTGTACATTTTTATGTATATTTTATACTAAAAATTCAATGAATTCCCCTTCAGGGGTGGCAAATTTACCACAAATGTTTTAATCAACTATTGAACTGAATACAAACTCACCATATAAAATGTACACAAAATGTTACAAAGAATTACAGCTTAAGGAAAATGGGAATTTTAAATAATGTGCTGAATTATTTAAAGCTGAAATACACAAGTTCAGCACTACTGCCTCCTTGTTTTAGAACACAAGTATATTACACCTTATTGGATATTATTTATTTTGTCTACAAATTCAAATAATATTTTTTCAATATTGAAAAAAATGTAATACATTTTAAATGCCAATTGCTTGTAAAAAGTTATTTTACATGTCAGGTTTTTGGAAAAGAGTTGAGGTTTTTTCAGTTTGCCTATTCCCTCAGTCAAAATAATCTTGACAATGTTCATTTAGAAACTGCGAGGCCACTGTTAATTTTTAATAAAGCGCCTAAATGAAATAATTATAAAGCCAATCAGTGTGGCACCTTTCTAAATTATAAAGCAATTCCATTAAGGAAAAAAAACCTGCAAATGAATATCATGGGCAGAGCTGTTCACATTCCAATTATTAATCTCCAAATAAGCAAACAAAACCATGAATCTTGGAAGATGAATGAATTCCATGTTTCCAATTACACAGGCTGGCCATGCAAAAGAAAAAAAAAAGAGACTGGCGCCCTCTTTAAATTGTGTTTGCTAATTTTCTTTAACCCATTCAAGAACACTAGGCAGGTCAGAACTGGAAGATTGTCTTTTGTAAGAATTTTGTTTCCAAACATCAGGGCTACTATACGTTCTCTAGAACATAAACAAAAATTGGCAACTTTTGCAAAAACATCAAAGTCTATTTCCTTTTATATGATTGGCTCTGTTCATTATCCTATCAGCATGCTATACTTAATAATTTGAACATTCATGGTTAAGTGTTAATGTTTGCAGTTATTTTTCAGAATTCCAGCTATTCTGATAAAGGTATAAAACCAAAAAAAAAAGTTGAAATAACCCATGGTACGTGTTTAGTTCATATTTCTTGGAAAGGGTGAAAAATGTAAAGAACATATCTATGTTTAAAAGCCATACATGACAACAGTAAATCAGCTATTTTGTGCTAATTCACTAATCCCATGCTCTCACATCAATGCTGATCCTCCTCGCACAAAAGCTGCTAAACTTTATGCCTCTGCCTGTGTTAAGTTTTATTAGCCTCACACTGAACTCCATTTGTTATCCACTTCAGTCTGAAAAGAGCAAGTGGGTAAACAGAGTAAGTACATATGCCACCAAAAACCCCAGCATCCGCTTTACTCCCATTCTGTCTCTCAAAGCTATTTATTTAAAAGGTGTAGATCAGCTAATCCGGTCTGGTTTGTGGTGTTCCGTGTATTTACTTTACCTCTTTCTCTTCCCTTTCTCTCTCCTCTTGGAGAAAGTGAGTGTCTGGCATGATTCATCTAGCCTAGAGTCCTTGTTTGCCCCCTGCCAAAAATGCCTGGCCATTCTACCAGCCAAAAACTATTTTAATAAATGGACCTAAAGCCTATCTTTATTTTTTAGTAGGATTAGCAAGTATACAGGTTTTGCTCCATTAAAAACAAGAGTAACAAAATACAAAATGCTGCATATGAAATAAAATAATCCCACATCTCCTTCTAAACCACAATAACATATGATCCCAGTGTATTATAATATATCAAAACACTTATAAAACTGCTGCACAACTTTCTCCTAGTTGCTTTGTTAGTAAAGCGCTCTTCTAGTTAGCTAAAAACCGCAATGTTATGGCTAATGTTCAGATCTGATCTATAAAGCTAGAAAGTATCAGGGAAGTTTCAAAGTTCTTTGTATTCATTTGCAATCACATCAGCCAGGCAGCTGGAAAGTCAACTAATCTGGGACTGAGAAGTGCTTCTGGTGAGAGTCTCAGTAAGGAAGAGAGCTGCATGTGGGTTCCCTCCCTCCAGCGTCCAGATGTGGGAGGACTGTGTTAAAGATACAAAGTTTCAGCCAGCACAAGGCTGGCATGTAGCTAACTTTGAGAGTCAGGACAGTTTGAAAATCAGCCAAGAAATGCTCCGTGGAAGTTGAGCTCTGCACTGTCCTTAGAGACACGGGGAGGGAGCAGCACTCTACGAGATCAGTAACCACACACTAATTGTTCTTCAAACTTACATTTGCGCGCCTAGAACTTAAAATTGCTCAATATAATTCCCAGTTCATTGAATATGTCTGGGGCAAATCGTAACAGTGGTGGATTTAAGGGCACAATGGCCAGCTGTGAGGGCACCCAAAATTCCAGGGAGGGATGCTATAAAAGTTCTGCAATTCAGTGCTCCTCATGGTAAAGTCAATGTTACCTCTGCAAGTCTTTAGACTTTTTTTGTGCAGAAGGTGATTAGCAATGGCAGTTGCTCTCAATAAAGATTTTCTTTGAGAAGATCAAACAAACATATACTATATAACTATACATAGGGACATTCCTGCCTCTGTATTGTTTCCTTATTATCTGCCTCCTTCATATGTGAATAACGCTGCATGGGTTCCAAATCCGAATGTGTCACAAAAGCATGTCAGATGTTAAAAACAAATGTCTGTGTATACTGACCCAACTTTGGGGGGGGGGGGGGGGGTTGAAAACCAGTCAGGAACCACCTTAAAATTAACCTACACAAACTGGGGATCTAGTTAGCACAGACGACTGGATGCTCCATCTATAATGTGCAATAAAGGTGTCAGCCTGTACATGTACCTAAGCGTATATGTGCGTACACGTGTACACGCGTAAATCACTGACCTTTTTCTAATTTGATTTTTGAAATCTGAATGCAACATACATTTACTGATCTTTATGCACTTTGTAAATGGGCTACTAAAAAATACCTGCGTCCAGATCTGATGGTGATCTGATGGAGCAATTCTTCACAGATGTGATACATACATATTGTGTCACTGATCAGTTCTGACCATATTGTTACCTTATGTAACCTATTGATTTAGTCGATTCAATCGAAATTGTTCTGACTGCAAAATCCAATCAAAGGAAAGTAGATAATTCGGTATGGTTGTTAAATGTGTGCCGAATCTTCTTCTAATCATATTTCCAGTTGGACACTAACGGCGGCCTTACACGCTTCAATAAAAGATCTTTTTCTTTTCCAATCGATCTCTCCTGACAGAAATAATTGATCTATAGACGATTACCCTTTCGATCGATATGCCACACACTGGGAAGTGGATTTCCATCAATAGTTGGAAGATATGATTGGAAGTTATCGAGCACATCTCTGTATCCACCATGCAATCTCATAACCTGATTGCTCGAAATATGACCAAATTCATGAACAAAGCATCTTAGTGCTTCTGATCTATACAAAACCATTCATACATTTCTACCCTAGTCGATTAATTGGTCAGAAGGGAATTTATGCCAATTCAACTTGATTGAATCGCACATCGATCACATAACAAAACTGAAGCATGCACGGCCACAATAAGTGTATGCGGCATCAAACGATCTTACAGTTTTTTAATCGTATTTCTGATTGGACAACTCTTGAAAATATAATCATATATAAACTCGTTCTATGTATAGCCACCATAAAGCTACAACCAAATCAAATAAAAAAAGGGAAATAAATAAAAAAAAGTAAACAAAAGCATGACTGTGTATTCTAATAGACATGAGCATGCAGCGTGCTGCTATAGAGATCTCAATACAGGTCTGGGACAAAAGTTTGCAGACAAAGTTAGCAGAAGCCACTAATGCTTCTCCAGAAATCACAGCTCTCCTTCTCCCCGTCTTGTGTTGTAAAACAAAAGATTCTCACTCACAGAAAGCTCCTACCTTCTTCTTTCCAAGGGGCTTCCCTCTAGTAAGCACAGCTGTGATCTGTCCCTGCCATGGACTGCCCCCTCCCCTATTGTCAGGACTGGAGGTGCCCCCTGTCTGATTTGATTCTCCTCTATAACACTGAGCCCTTGGCTTGCTTCTTGTCCCTGCCATGGACCCCCCCCACACCCAAGTGTCAGAACTGGAGGTGTTGTCTCTTGTGGATCTGCCTCCCCCTTGAACACTGAGCCCTTAACTTGCTCCTGCCCTTGCCCCATGGACTGTCCCCCAGTATCAATATAAGAGGTCTGCTCTGCAACCCCCACACCATAACACTCAGCTCTTGGTTTTCTTCTTGCCCCTGCCATGGACTGTCACCCCCCAGTGTGGTGATTTAATGTCCCCCCTGCCTGACCTGCTCCCCCATCCCCATAACACTCAGCCATTGCCTTGCTCCTTGTCCCTGCCATGGACTGTCCCTCCCATGTCAAGATTGGGGGTCCCCCCTGCCTATCAGCACCCCCTATAACAGTAAGGCTTTGGCTTTCTCCTTGCCCCTGCAATAGGCTTTCCCCCAAGGTGTCTGAACTTGGGTTCCCCCTTTCCTGATCTTCTCCCCCACTTTAACACTGAGCCCTTGCCTTGCTCCTGCCATGGACTGCCCCTCCTCCCACAGTGTTAGGACCGGGGGGGCTGTCTGATCTGCACCCCCCCCCCATAACGGTGATCCCTTGGCTTGCTCCTTGTGTCTGCCATGGACTGCCCCCTCCAGTCTTAGGACTGGAAGTCCCCCCTGCCTAAACTGCTCCCCCCATTGTAGCAGTGATCCCTTAGCTTGCTCCATGTCCCTGCCATGTCCCCTCTACAACACCAAGTCCTTTGCTTGCTCCTTGCCATGGACTGTTTCCCCCCAAGTATTAGAACTGGAAGTCCCTCTGCCTGATCTGCTCCCCCCATTACAGTGATCCCTTGGCTTGCTCCATGTCCCTGCCATGGATTGCCCCCCTTGGTGTCAGGACTAGGAGTCCCCCCTCCCCCCATAACACTGATCCCTTGGCTTGCTCCTTGTCCCTGCCATGGATTGTCCCCCTCAGTGTCAGGACTAGGAGTCCCCCCTCCCCCCATAACAGTGATCCCTTGGCTTGCTCCATATCCCTGCCATGGATTGTCCCCCTCAGTGTCAGGACTAGGAGTCCCCCCTCCCCCCATAACAGTGATCCCTTGGCTTGCTCCATGTCCCTGCCATGGATTGTCCCCCTCAGTGTCAGGACTAGGAGTCCCCCCAGAACACTGATCCCTTGGCTTGCTCCTTGTCCCTGCCATGGACTGTCCCCCCCCCCCCCAATGTCAGGACTAGGGGTCCCCCCTCCCCCCTGAACAGTGCTCCTTGTCCTGCACGACTTTGTGGAGATGTAGTAATCCGATCCCCCGTACTTCCCTCCCTCCTCCTGACATTTCCGATGTAGTTTTCTCTCTAACTTTCCATCTATGATAGAAGTAAGAAGGTCCGATGTCCCGGATGAGAGGCTGATGGTGGTTGTGTGGGATGTCCCCCCCGGTGACACATACCGCTCATACTCACACGTTTCCTTCCAAAGTTTTCTCCTCTCCGCTCCTCTTCCTCCTCTCTTTCTCTCACTTTGGCATGTTCCTGTTCTCCCGCAGTCCTCCTCTCTCTCCTCCTCTCTCTCCTCTCTCTCCTCCTCCCTCACTCCAAGTTGTACAGATGTTGCTCCTCTCACCTAGAAGCAATGTGGTGGGTGTGTGGCACACTCACTCTTCTCCCTGAGGTGTCTCCTCCATCCCTCCTCACAAATGAAGAAGAGAGGGGAGGGAGGGAGTGGCAGAAGTTGGAGAAGAAGAGAGTGGGAAGTGTGTGAGGAGGAGGAGGAGGTGGGCTGTGAGTGTGTGTGTGTGTCGGTCCCCCGTGGCCGGCCCGGTAATAGGTGTCAGTGAATGGAGCCGTGTGTGCTCTGGTGAACATCCACAGCGAAGGGAGACACACACGTGTGGCGCCACCCCTCTCCTCCCGGGCATTCCAGCTCCCACTTAGCGCTCAGCCACTCAGCGGAGCCGCCCACCTCAGCTAGGCGGGGAGGGACGGAGCAGGAAGGAGGGAAAGGAGAGGAGAGGGGGGTCCAGGCAGTATACTGGAAGTCTGTGTGAGAAGAAGTGTGACAAGAGCGCGGCTTTACCTCACTTCTTCTTCATACACACCAAATACACCACCGTACTTCTTCCCTACATTAGACCGAATGCTGACGAGATTCATTTCTTACATGTGGGCTTCAGTGCAAATCTGTCACTTGCTAATAAAGTTGTACAAAATGCCAGCCTGTAAAGAATAAAAAGTGATATTAACCACTTGCCTACTGGGCACTTTTACTCCTTCATGCCCAGGCCAATTTGCAGTGCTGTCACACTTTGAATGACAATTACGCGGTCAGGCAACACTGTATCCAAATTACATTGTTATCATTTTGTTCACACAAATAGAGCTTCCTTTGGATGGTGTTTATCACCACTGGGGTTTTTATTAAACAAAAAAAGAACACAAATTTAGAAAAAAAAACACAGCAGTGTTTCTTAGTTTCTGTTATGAAATTTTACAAACAGGATATGTTTCTCCTTCACTGATGTGCGTTGATGATGCTGCAATGATGGGCACTAATAGGCTGCACTGATGAGGTGGCACTGATGGGCACTGATAGGCAGCACTGTTGGGCATTGATGAGGTGGCACCGGTGGGCACTAATGAGGAAGCGCTGATGAGGCTGCACTAATGGGCACTGATAAGCAGCACTGATAAGCATGGATGAGGCTGCAATGATATTATGCAATGCAGCACTGAAGGGCACTGATAGGCGGTACTGATGGGCACTGATTGGTGGCACTGATGAGCATTGATAAGGCGGCACTGATGAGCTGCACTGAAGGGCACTGATAGGTGGTACTGATGGGCATTGATGAGGCGGCACCAATGGCGACCCTGGGGGGGGCCCTGACCCCCTCAACATTATGCTGGGCCCCACCATGTGCCCCCCCAAAAAAAACATTTTTTTTTTAATTTTTTTTTTTTTTTTTTTTTTTTTACAAAAAGGCAATTTCTATTTGTTTGTATTCATATCGGATGTGCCGCATCTTACTCGGGCCACCGCTGGGGTAACACAGTCTCTATTGAGAGGGAGAACGTCCCCAGTCAGCTCCTGCAGGTGATTCCTCCCCCTCCCTCTGCTCGCTGACACTGCATAATGCAAGCGCTCACACAACCACGGCCGCCCAATCTGCTCCTTCCCCTACATCCTCATTGGCAGGGAGAAGAGCGAGTTGCAGGAAGGACTCCACCAGGACTCTCAGTTGCTGAAAAAACAGACTGATTTCTCCCATCCTTAGGACAAGAGAACCAGCCTGTAAATTCTAAGAGATGCCAGACCAGAGCTGTCAATAGCAGGGGCAGGACAGCAAGAGGAGGCTGGGGAACCCCACGGTGGCAGAACACCAGGGCCCGGTGGCAAGACAACCTTTGCAACTATGATAGTTCTCCCACTGCTTTGGACCTTTATATTTTCTTGGTATGCTGGTGACATATATCTCTTGTGCTCTGTCACCCTGGGGGGGGCCCAATACAGTAGGAAGGGAGCTCACTGCAGAACATGTGAAAGGGCCATTGTGGGATCGTAGTAAAGGGGTAAAGGGCCCCAGGATAGATAAAATATATATAGATCGATCTATCTATCTATCTATCTATCTATCTATCTATCTATCTATCTATCTATCTATCTATCTATCTATCTATCTGCATTTTATATTGCCCCCCTATTTTTGTCCCTGTCCCCCCATGTGCCCCCCCTAAATATGAAAGCTGGAGACGCCACTGGGCGGCACTGATGGGCACTGATGAGGCTGCACTGATATACGACACTGAAGGACACTGATAGGCAGTACTGATGGGCACTGATAGGCAGCACCGATGAGCATTGATGAGGCGGCACTGGTGGGCACTGATGAGGCTGCACTGATATGTGGCACTGAGAGGCAGCACTGAAGCACACTGATAGGTGGTACTGATGGGCACTGATAGGCAGAACTTATGAGCATTGATGAGGCGGCACTGGTGGGCACTAATGAGCACTGAGAGGCAGCACTGAAGGACACTAATAGGCGGTACTGATGGGTACTGATAGGCGGCACTAATGAGGAGACACTGATTGGCAGCAATGATGGGCACTGATTGGCAGTAATGATGGCCACTGGTTGGCACTGATAGGCAAGTGTGTTCACATCGTGATTAGCTGTGGTTGGACAGAACCCATCACACGGTAAAGAGCCACTGCCATTGGCTCTTTACCCCAATCTGTGATCAGCTGTGTCTTAGGGACACAGGTCACCACCAATCGCTGCACGCCCCCGAGAGCACACATACACGCCAAGAATAGGAGGACGCCATATGATGTCCACCCAGAGGTAGAGTGGTCCCACCTGGCCGTCATTTGACTATACAGCGGGCAGGAACCGGTTAAAGGCACTTTGTTTTTTTTATTAAATAAAAAAAAAAAGTAATTATGCTTACTTGCTCTGTGGAACGGTATTGCATAGAGCAGCCCCTTACCTCCGCTTCTGGAGTCCCCCACCGGGCACAACCTATGTGCACCCGAGCCAGGCTGTGTGCATCCATAGATGTGCACAGCTCAGCCTTGCCACCTGCCCTCTCCTCACAGGATTTGACTGACAACCATAGGCTTTGGCTGCTCTCAGAGTCTCTTGTGCTGACAGCGCTGGAGTGTGAGAAAAGCCAGGGAGGAGAACCTTAATGCAGGGAATTTATTATGGTAAAAAATGCTTAGAACCTCTTTTATTTTATTTATATATTTATTTTATACTACTTATCAGCGACTTATAGTGGGACTGCGATAGTGCAGCAGCCAATCTGACATTAACCGACGATAAAAAATAAAATTCAATAAAAAAATCAAAATTTCTTCATACAATTTGACTAAAATGTATTCTGTTACATGTCTTTGGTAAAAAAAAAATCACAATAAGCGTATATTGATGGGTTTGCATGAAAGTTATTGCGTCCACAAACTATGGCATATATATATTAAAATTTGTATTTTTTTTTTAAATACTACTAATGGCGATGATCAGCATCCTATAATGGGACTGCAGTAGTGCAGCAGGCAATCTGACACTAATTGATGCTGGGGGGAGGGGCTGACTAACTGCTACTGACATCACAAGTGACAATAATACAGTGATCAGTGCTAAAAAAAATGCACTGTCACTGTTCTGATGACTGGCTGGGAAGGGGTTAACATCTAGGGCAATCAAGGGGTTAAATGTGTGCCTAACAATGTTTACTGTTTGCTGTTTTACTAACTACAACTTGCTTTGCAGGGAGAACAAATTTTCACTTTGCTGCTGTACGAAAAGAGTTCTGTGTTATTTACAGATACAGGGCTCACTTCTGTCATTCCCTGAGCCGATCAGTGATGGCCATAAATCATTGGCTGAGACCTGTTGTTTGGCTTGTGCTGCAGCAAATGGCAGCAACGTCTTCAAATGCCACGTACCCACGAGCGGATTTTCCATCGGAAAAAAACTTGGATGGTTTTTCCGACGGAATTCCGCTCAAGCTTGCCTTGCATACACACGGTCACACAAAAGTTCTCTGAACTTTCGACCATCAAGAACTCTACGACGAGCCGAGAAAATGAAGTTCAATGCTTCCGAGCATGCGTAGGAATTTTGCGCGTCGGAATTTGTACAGACGAGCGCATTTTCGGATAGGAACTTTTCCCGACCGAAAAATTGAGAACATGCTCTCAATCTTCTGCTGGCTGGAATTCCGCCATCAAAAGTCCGATGGAGCATATGCACAGTCGCATTTTCCAACCAAAAGCTCTCATCTGAGTTTTTCTGGGCGAATTTCCGATCGTGTGTACGGGGCATAAGTCCGAACTCATACACGAGCAGACCCGGTAGAAAGCCGCAACGTACATGTACGTGATTGTGCCTATACGAGCTGACCTGTCTACAGGTGTCAGCTGCCATCTCAATGAAACATAGAAGAGTGATGGGAGAAAAAAATGTGGTTCATTGAGTCTGCCCCATTATTTATAATATATACAGTGCCTTGAAAAAGTATTCATACCCCGTGAGATTTTCCTACTTTTTTTATGTTACAACCAAAAACATAAATGTATTTTATTGTCATTTTATGTGATAGACCAACACAAAGTGGCACATAATTGAGAAGTGGAAGGAAAATTATAAATGTTTTTCAAATTTATTTACAAATAAATATGTGAAAAGTGCAGCATGCATTTCTATTAAGCCTCCCTGAGTCAATACTTTGTAGAACCATCTTTCACTGCAATTACAGCTGCAAGTCTTTTTGGGGATGTCTCTACCAGCTTTGCACATCTAACAGAGTGACATTTTTGCCCATTCTTCTTTGCAAAATAACTCAAGCTCTGTCAGATTGGATGTAGAGTGTATGTGAACAGCAATATTCAAGTCTTGCCACAGATTCTCAATTGGAATTAGGTCTGGACTTTGGGCCATTCTAACACATGCATTTGCTTTGATCTAAACCATTCCAGTATTGCACTTTGCTGTACGTTTAGGGTCATTGTCCAGCTGGTTTTCTTCTAAGATTGCCCTGTATTTGGCTCCATCCATCTTCCCATCAACTGTGACCAGCTTCACTGTCACTGCTGAAGAAAAGCATCCCCACAACATGCTGCCACCATGTTTCACAGTGGGGATGGTGCATTCAGTGTTAGTGTAGTGTTAGTTTTCCACCACACATAGCATTTTGCTTTTAAGCCAAAAAGTTAAACTGTGGTCTCATCTAACCAGAGCACCTTCTTCGACATATTTGCTGTGTCCCCCCCATAGCTTCTTGCAAACTGCAAACGGGACTTCTTATGGCTTTCTTTCAACAACGGCTTTTTTCTTGCCACTTGTCCATAAAGACCAGTTTTGTGGAGTGAACTACAAATAATTGTCCTGTGGACAGATTCTCCCACCTGAGCTGTGGATCTCTGCAGCTCCTCCGGAGTTACCATGGGACTCTTGGCTGCTTCTCTGATTAACGCTCTCCTTGTCAGGCCTGTCAGTTTAGGTGGACGGCCATATCTTGGTATGTTTGCAGTTGTGCCATACTCTTTCCATTTTCGGATGATGTATTTAACAGTGATCCGTGAGATGTTCAAAGCTTGGGATATTTTTTTTATAACTAAACCCTGCTTTACACTTCTCCACAACATTATCCCTGGCCTATCTGGTGTGTACCTTGGCCTTCATGATGCTGCTTGTTCACTAAGGTTCACTAACAAACCTCTGAGGGCTTCACAGGACAGCTGTATTTATACTGAGATTTTTTTTGTTGTTTGTTTACTTTTTTGTCTGAATACAGATCTACTGTATGTGTTTGTCCCAAGCATGTTTGAATCCAGTTACTGTTGACTGAATCCTTAGGCCCCTTTCACACGGGGCCTAAGGATTCAGCCTATCCCATGCTGAATTGTAGCTGAATGGGTCAGATGTCACTGTTTTGACATCCGAGCCTATTCTTTTTGTCCACATTTTAACAGTGAACATGGGTGGTCGAATGTAAATGGAATTTGTCCAATTACAGTGCATACCCCGTATCCGTCACATCCACAAAAATTAAAAAAGATGCAGTCTTTTGCCATTTTATTTGGACCTTAAAGTGGTTAGACATGAAATATGAACAAAGCACATCCCTCTATAGCGTGTACTTGTATCAATCCAGAACACTAATGCCCCGTACACACGGTCGGACTTTGTTCGGACATTCCGACAACAAAATCCTAGGATTTTTTCCGACGGATGTTGGCTCAAACTTGTCTTGCATACACACGGTCACACAAAGTTGTCGGAAAATCTGATCGTTCTGAACGTGGTGACGTAAAACACGTACGTCGGGATTATAAACGGGGCAGTAGCCAATAGCTTTCACCTCTTTATTTATTCTGAGCATGCGTGGCACTTTGTCGGTCGGATTTGTGTACACACGATCGGAATTTCCGTCAACGGATTTTGTTGTCGGAAAAATTTATATCCTGCTCTCAAACTTTGCGTGTCGGAAAAATCCGACCGTGTGTACGGGGCATAAGTGTAATTTCTGTCTGTTGCTTTGCTCCTCTGTTATCAGTATGAATCACTTCTGACAAGTTTTCCTTACACCAAGAGAAATAAGATGACAGGGGAGGGATCTCAAGCTGATTGAGAGCCTCGGCTCTGTTCCTGTGTGAAGGGGGGGTCCCTCCAATCAGCTGTCAGAGCTCTCCTCACTGAGTTCCGCAGAGTGCAATTTCAGCTCCCCATCTCCTGTTTTCTGACAGCTCAGACAAGCTTTATAAATTCTGCATTTTGAATGGCCGTAGAAAAGAGAATACTGCAGGTAGCAGGTAAAAACTTACAACTTATGTAGGAGACCAGTCACTTCACTGGGTATACATAAGGGTTTGCAAGCACTTTAACAGACTTGGCGATAGGTGGGTGTAAACAAACACAAGTCCATTTGCATCAGCCTACCCATAGACACACATGGAGGTTCTGAACATGTCCATCTAAAAAATGGAGAGGCGGACATGATCAGAAAGCCCACGTGAAAGGGCCCTTTTTACTTCCTTTACAGACTGGCATTTTTCTGCAACTTTATTAGAAAGTGACATATTTGCTCCAAACCCACTCATTTATGGGCTATGGGCATCAGCTCCCATCTGAATGAGGCCTAAGAGTCTGTTCATGCCAGATGTGTTGAGCTGCCTTTCCCAGTGCAGTGCCAATGCATAGACAAGGCAAGGTGACAAAAAACATCTTATAATAGCACTTACCACCTTCACCCCCTTCTTCTGTTGAAATAAAATCAACTGTATATGGGGCTTCCTGTTAGAGTGTGCCACACACCCTCCTCCTGTTAGTTTCAATAGGGCAAAAGTAACTTTGTATATATAAACGTGTGCTTTTGATGTGTACTAGGAATGATCAGGTGTGAACAGACCCATTGAGAATAATGGGATTCTTCATTCTAGGCACCATCTCTTAACAGAATGCTCAGGTGTGAATGAGGGCAAACAGTATTACAATGTATACAAAGTTTCCTTCAGCCCTCCTTACTGGCAATAATGTATCTCCTTACATCAACTCTAATACAGTATACCCCTTGTAGAGGCGGTAGAAAAAGGCATTAATCCTCAAAAGGCTGCAATACCGCAACTGTCAGGTTACTCAAACAGTAGCTGCTTCTGTGCAACCGACAATTTTCCACCCATTTCTTTTAATAAAAGTTGATTGAACAAATTATTTTTTTCGAGACAGGTAGTGCTGACAGGTGCACCTAGGGCTAGAATTTCAGCCAATTCACCGTGATTTGAAGTTCGAACCCTAGGTGACCCTGTCAGCACCTTCTGGCTTGGAAAAAAATGCTTGTTTAGGGCCAGTTCACACCACATGCAGTCTAGTGCATTATTTTTCTGCATCAAAAAAGCATGAAAAGCAGGTTATATCGTTTCAAATGGCATACTAATGCAGTCAATTTCCAGTTCCAGAAAAAAAAAGTACAACATGCTGCATTTTTCCTGGACTGGACTGTACTGGAATGCAGTAAAACACATCAAGTGCGCACTGGAATGCACTGGAAAGTATCAAAAATGCACTGGACCCAGTGCAATGAAAAAAAAAAAAAACAGGAAAAAAAGAAAAAAAAAAGCATCTGGAATGCATCCAGAAATGCATCAAAAACACATAAAAATTGCACTGGAATGCGCCAAAAACGTGTTTAAACATACATGCAAAAACGCATTTCTGAACATTTTTTTTGCGTTTTTGTGGGGTGAACCAGCCCTGAAATAAGCATTTATTGAAGGATCTGAGTGGAAAATTGTCAACCGAACAGTGACTGCAACCAATCAGCCACCAGAATACAATAGCTGGCAGGGGAGATTGTGCCATCTGCACTGTTTAGCATGAGTAGGGAATTCTGTTAGATTTTTTCTGTTCAGCCCCCAGGCTGAACAAAAGTAGTTGATGCATGTATGGCCAATCTGCAATGATCTGAACTTCCCTGGGTTCAGTTCAAGCAGGCTTTGGCGAACTTCAAAGACATTTGGATGCCAAGCCCAAATCCCGTTGAAATCAATAGGTGCCAAACCTGTCAAATCAAAAATGCCAATTTTCTGGGCTAATAAACATAGGATTATAAACCACTTCACCTCTCACACCTGTTCACCACCTATGGACCAGAGCAATTTTTACATTTCTGCTATGGACCTGTTTTTTCAGTGTTATCTTTGTCATTGCTAAAGATAACAAGGTGATACTTATATTGCTTTTTCAAGGACAAACAAGGCTTTCTTTTCATGATATTGTCTTGCTAAATATTTTCTTCGCAATCCTTAGACAATAAAATGCAACAAAACTAAACAAAACACACTTTCTTTTAAAAAAAAAATACATACATTGATACAAAGCATTGCAACGTTATTTACAAATGAAATAAAGTTTTTTTTAAATTTTTTTTATTTTGCACTTTTTAAATGGGATGTGTAAGTATATGTTAAATATGTAAAATCAATATAAAGAGCAGCGCTGTGAGTGTTATAAGCTTATAGATTAGGCCAATATAAGTATAAGTGAACCAATATGTGTAAGATAAATGAATAAACCCAAAATTAAAGAAATTGATATCAAAAGTTCATATTAGCATTATTATTTTTGATAGCAGTCCTAATTCGTGATCAAAATCCAAATGAGTGAGGTGAAGTGGAGAGACATAGGCACAGGCCCCGGTCTAGAGGCAGGAATGCATGTAAAAAGTGGATGAATCCTTCACCGAACCACTGTGATACTGGTAAAAAATGCACGCTTACCAAACGGCAAGCATAGGGGAGCTTGCGACCTTAACCCGGTCGGGGCCTTTCATGGAATGGAGACACCAACACACCACTTCGTACCTTGAGATAAGCCCGCTGTCCACCAGGTACCAAGTAATCCCTCTAATGTGGGGATAATGAACTCCTAGCTAGGGGTTGATTACTTCTCACATCATGTGAGAAGTGATCTCAAAGCAAATGTGAAAGAGGACCTAGTTGATAGAGTGTGATGAGGCTGAAAGATTATGGGTGGAACTGCACATGGGTGTGAATACTACAAAGAACAACCCCTAGCTAGGAGTTCATTATCCCCACATTAGAGGGATTACTTGGTACCTGGTGGACAGCGGGCTTATCTCAAGGTACGAAGTGGTGTGTTGGTGTCTCCATTCCATGAAAGGCCCCGACCGGGTTAAGGTCGCAAGCTCCCCTATGCTTGCCGTTTGGTAAGCGTGCATTTTTTACCAGTATCACAGTGGTGCGGTGAAGGATTCATCCACTTTTTACATGCATTCCTGCCTCTAGACCGGGGCCTGTGCCTATGTCTCTCCACTTCACCTCACTCATTTGGATTTTGATCACGAATTAGGACTGCTATCAAAAATAATAATGCTAATATGAACTTTTGATATCAATTTCTTTAATTTTGGGTTTATTCATTTATCTTACATATATTGGTTCACTTATACTTATATTGGCTTAATCTATAAGCCTATAACACTCACAGCGCTGCTCTTTATATAGATTGTCTTTAGTGTGTGTATCCCACCTTTTAGCGGCTGCTTCTGCCATTCAAATTTTCTTGATTTTGTCACTTATATTTTGTTTTCAAAAATTTTTTTCAATATATTTCCTTGATTGTGCAAGTTTCTATATGTATGTAGCGCGGTAATCTTTCCCTTCTATGTTAAATATGTAACAATATTAATAAAAAAAAAAAAAAAGCAAAAAAAGTTTGAATATTATTAGTTAATAAAATGGAAACAAACAAAAGAATCAGTAGGAAAATAATAGTTAAAGAGAGAAGGAGAGGTGTTATTTGGAGCTGATTAGAGTAAACTAAGGGTTAATAATGGGTTAAACAGAGTAACAATTTGTCAGGTTGCTTTAAACGCTCGCCTACTGGGCACTTTTACCCCCTTCCTGCCCAGGCCAATTTTCAGCTTTCAGTGCTGTCGCACTTTAAATGACAACGGCGTCATGCAACACTGCACCTGAACAACATTTTTATATTTTTTTAAAACAGATAGAGCTTTCTTTTGGTGGTATTTAATCACCACTGGGTTTTTTATTTTTTGCTAAACAAATGAAAAATCCGAAAACGTAAAACAAAAAGTGTTTTCTTAGTTTGTTTATAAAATGTTGAAAGTAAGTATTTTTCCTCCTTCACTGATGTGCGCTGATGAGGCTGCACTGATGGGCACTGATAGGCTGCACTGATGGGCACTGATGAGGCGGCACTGATGAGGGTGCACTGATAGGTGGCACTGATGAGCACTGATAGGTGGTACTGATAGGCGACACTGATGGGTACTGATTGGCAGCACTGGTTGGCACTGATTGGCAGCACTGGTGGACACTGATTGGCCTGATTATCAGTGTAGATGTCATCTTTGTGGTTTTGCTGGTTACCGACTATCCTCTCCTCACACGCTGTCAGCGTGAGGAGAGGAATGCCAATAACCGTCAAGTCCTATTTACACTGTAATCATCTGTGATTGTACACAGCTGATCACGTTCCAAAGAGCGTCTGTGATTGGCTGTTTACCACGAACTGGGATAAGCTGTGTCCCAAGGATACAGCGATCACAGATGTTACAGGGGGCGCACGAGAAGCGCAATCACGGGAGTTCATCATACGAGGCTTTCCCAGCAATGTGTGACATTCAGCAATAGCGCGGTTATGAAGAGGTTAACTGACATTGTTGGCCTAAGTTCATCTCTTTGATCTGCAGAAGAATGGACAGAAAGATACAAATGTAGCAATGGGATTTATTTACTAAAGGCAAATTCACTGTGCACTACAAGTGCACTTGGAAGTGCAGTCACTATAGATCTGAGGGGGACATGCAAGAAAAATAAAAAACAGCATTTTTGCTTGTACATGATTGGATGATAGAAATCAGCAGAGCTTCCCCTCATTTCAGATCTTCCCCCTAGATCTACAGCAACTGCACTTTCAAATGCATTTGCTGGGTACAGTGGATTTACCATTAGTGAATCAACCCAAATATGTTACATTTTATCTTTGTATAATCACAGTCTGGAGCAGTGTTGTTTATAAACACTGAGGCCGGGTTCACACTGCTCTGACATGGAAGTTGGACAACTTCCGCTTCAACTTTGCCCTACAACTTCATGTCTGACTTTCATGTGACTTCAATGAATGGGATCTGACTTTGATCCAACTATACCAGGCCCTTCAGGTCTGGTATGGATCTTAAGGGAAAACCCCACTGCAAAATTTAAAAAAAATATGGCATGGGGTCCCCCCAAAATCCATATCAGACTCTTATCTGAGCATGCAGCCTGGCAGGTCAGGAAAGGGGGTGGGGTGGGGCGAGTGAGCCGCTCCCCTCCTGGACCATACCAGGCCACATGTTGATGGGGACAAGGGCCTCTTAGCGACAACCCTGGGCGGTGGTTGTGGGGGTCTGTGGGTGGAGGGTTTATCAGAATCTGGAAACCCCCTTTAACAAAGGGGACCCCAGATCCCGGCCCCCACCCTATGTGAATGAGTTGGGGTACATTGTTTCCCAACTCATTCACCCCCAAAAAAGTGTCAAAAATAAATAAAACCAGTACACACGTGTCTTGTCCCTCCGATTTATTCTCCTTCTGGTTCTTCTCTCTACAGTGATGTCTTCATCCTCCAGTTCTTCTCGCTGTGCTGATGTCTTCTTCCCAGTGGCGTATCAAAGGTATGGCACATATGGCAAGTGCCATGGGCGCCATATGAAGGGGGCGCTAGTGAGTGGCTGGGCAGCAGGGATGTACTGGCCATCAGGACTACCGGGAGTTTCCCAGTGGGCCGATGACTCAGTGGGCCGGTTTCTGCATCAGATAGCCAGCCTGTGTCAAAGTAATGGCTGCTCGAACTGCACAGCAATTACTTTGAGCACTGCACCACTGTACTGTCTATAAGCAGGGCCGGCTGGTACAAGGAAGGGGCATATACCCTGGGCTGGGCAGTACAATTTGCTGTAGGGAGGGGGGCGCAGGTGAAATGCTGGCAGTGCTTCACACAGTACACACTAGCCTCCGCTGGCTGTGCTCTAGTGGTCTGAGTCTCTCTACCCTACTGTAACAATGTGCCCAGCGCACTCCTGTACCTGGCACAAGCACCAGCCATCCCTGTCAGCGCTGCCACTTCTTTCCCCCTAAGGCGCTTAGTAGTCTCACCCCGGGGGCACGATGTCACCCATGGCCTGAGGTGCTGAGGTGGGATGGGAAAAGCTTGGAGAGCTGCAACCAAGAGGAGCCGCCGAGGAGGATCCAGCAAGTTCAGCAAGAAGTGTGTATAAGCTAAGCTGAGTGTTATAATGAATGATTCATTGCCATTGCCAAATGCCATGCAGGATGCGGCCATCTGACTGACTTCATAATGAACTGTCTAGATCCAATTTGGGAAGGGGAGGAGGCTGAGGGGGACATTACCAATGCTAGTATGCTAACTATTTATAATGTCTGTAATATGCAGCATGGGGGGGAGGGAATTAATGTACTGCCACTTGTCAGCCATTAATGCATCAGTGTTAAGGTTGGGTTTCAAATGTTTTCATAGGGTCGCAGTTTTAGTGCTTGCCATAGGTGCCATTTTCACTAGATAAGCCTCTGCTTCTTCTTCTGGTTCTTCCTCCGGTTCTTCTCGCTGCGTTAATGTCTTCTTTTGCTGCTTATTCCTCCGGTTCTTCTTTCTCTGCTGTCTTCTTTCTCTCTCAGTTCTTCTCCCAAGACTAGCTTCCTCTGTAGTGTTAGCTCTGGTGTGTGCCATTACTTACATAGCCATCACCGCCATTACCTCCATTACCGCCCTGGTATGGAATTGGGGGGGGACCGCACGCCTTATTTTTTTTTTCAAACTTTGGTGTGGGGTTCGCATGTCGCAGTTAAGATGTTAAAGCGGGGTTCCACCCAAATTTTGAACATTATCTCTATGCATTCTCTTCCTTGCCTCGATGCTGACATGCTGTGTAAAAAGATTTAAATCGGCGTAATTACTTTTTTTTTCTAATCTTCTTAACACTTCCTGGTTTTCCTCCCATGGAAGTAGGCGTGTTTCTAGCCTCTCCCAGACCTCCCACAGTTCCCTGGGAGCTAGTCTCAGGCTTCCCAGCATGCATTGTGCAACAGCGTCATCACAACATCTCGGTGAATGCTGGGAGCACAGAATTCACTGCATCCAGGAAATACATGCTTGTGGGCTTCAAATGCCCACAATGAAGATGGAAACCGCCTTCAGTGAATTTTATAAGTTATTCTTTACAACGAAATCGGACACAGGCAGGCTTATTACACAGAACATGTGAGTAGATAATCATGAGAAGAAAAGTTTGTGAATGAACTCCAAAAAAAAAAAAACGATAGATAGGTGGACCCCCGCTTTAAGATGATGATCCGACTTTGATCCGACTTCAATGATATTGAATAGGCTGAAGTCGGACCAAAGTTGGACTAAAGCAGTGCAGGAACCTTTTTCAAAGTTGGACCAGTCAAGACGACTCTCATAGAGAACCAATTCACCAGTGTGAACTGGGCCTGATTCAGACTTTTTTGAGAGCTAGAGTTGCTAACTTCTTCTCTGAGTATACTGTAATGCCGGCTATGATTAATCACAGCCAACAATTACGATATAATGAGGAGGGGGGGTCTCAGAAACAGGGTAGAGAGACTGGACGTGTTGCACATGCCCTGTGTACAATGATTATGGTTTTTTTGGGCGTGTGTAGCACACCCAAAGTCTGCACCTATTTAAATAAACAGCATGTGGGATGGATGTCACACTGGAGAACATGTACCACTGGAGAACATGTACCAATGGAAAAATGTTTTTTTCAAAATACCATTTGGCCAGTGATTTTTTAAAGCATGACATTTACAAATAAAAAAGGTGTTTTAAATTTCTGGCAAATCACATTTCCCTGCAGGCTGGCTTCTTTTTTGACATTGTCCATATATGACAAATTGAGCATATTTGGGCAATGATGTCACTGCTCTACCTGTCCCTTTGCTTACATAGGCGTGGAATTCCCAGCCTTGTAAGTCAATTATGGGGTTGATTTTCTAATAGACTGTGCACATTACAAGTGCAGTTGCACTCATTTTCCCCAGAACTTAGTAAATATGGTAAATCTCTGCGCATTTCCATCAACCAATCATGTGCAAACAAAAATGCTTTTTTTTATTTTCCTTGCACCTGATTCTGGGTATTCTTTACAAAGTTAATCTTTGCCACCACATTTTTGTTTGAGAGCTTTGCAAGCATATTATGAGCGTTTTAGAAGCGTATTACAAGCATTTTACATGTGTATTCAAGCTTCAGCTGTTTCTATTTTAGCCAACAGAAAGCACTAGGGAGAGGAGATTAGGGGTGAAGAGCTGCTGTTTTGCCAGAAAACATGTGACAAAATGCTTGTATAATGATTGTAAAATGCTCATGTTGACCGTTTTCAGACATTCCCATTGAAGTCTATGGGGCTAATCTGTCTCCAATCTGCTTAAAAGAAGCTCACGTACTTTTTTGATTGACAAGCATTTTACTACAGGCAACAAAATGCTCAGATGTGAACAAGAGCATTGAAATTATAGAATTTTGTTTGTTGGCCATGTTAGAGCTACAAGCTTCAAGCAGAAAATCACTCAGGTGTACATGGACCCTACGGCATGCAGTACATCCCAGCAAAGCTGCTGTGAATAAAACTGAATGAAACGTCACTCATAACATTTTTTTAAAAGGTTACACTGGAACATGCTACGGATCGGCAACGCTCTTTACAGAGCGCATACCAGCTGATGCTTTCTAATGCTGCGTACACACGATCGATTTCCCACGGAATTCTGCTCAAGCTTGGCTTGCATACACACGGTCACATCAAATTCCGACCGTCAAGAACGCGGTGACGTACAACACGTATGACAGCACTATAAAAGGGAAGTTCAATACCCAATGCGCCACCCTTTGGGCTCCTTCTGCTAATCTCGTGTTTATCTCGTGTTAGTAGAAGTTTGGTGAGAGACAATTCGCGCTTTTCAGCCTCCTGCTTTTTAGATCGTTACTGCTCTTCAGTTAGTGCTTGTGGGTTTGTATCTGGTTTTCAGTGCGTGTAGTCAGTTCGTATCTGTTTTTCAGTGCATTCTTGTCCGCTCGTTTCTGATTTTCAGCTCGCTCTTCACAGGCCTTTCTGTTCTTCAGTGCATTCTGTTAGTTCGTTCTGACCAGCTGACCGTTTTGAAGCCATGTTGCGGTTACGTACTCGTCATAGAGTTCGTGCTGTGCGGGGGCTCGGTGTTGGGGTTCTTGCTTTCACCCAAGCCCAGTCCATGAACAGAGAGTGGAGGAGTTCATGGACGAAGAATTGGTTACTCCAGCATGACCAATTCTTTCATATGCCTTTGTTGCGGGAGATCCAGGAGAATAACCCTGATGATTTCAGGAATTTTCTCCGGATGACGGACCCCGTTTTTCACCGTCTGTTGGCTTTGCTGTCCCCTTATATTACGAAGCACTACACCTACATGCGGCAAGCCATTACTCCCAAGCAGAGGCTAGTCGACACGTTGCGGTACTTGGCGACAGGGAGAAGTCTACAGGACCTCAAGGTCTCGACAGGCATCTCCCCCCAGGCTATGGGGATCATTATTCCAGAGACTTGTTCTGCCATCATTCAGGTCCTGCAGAAGGACTATATTAGGGTAAGTTTTCTCCTTTAACATCACATTCTATGTACTGTATTTATTGGCGTATAACCCTCACTTTTTCACCATGAAAATTGGGTGCAAATGGCGTGTGCGTGTTATACGCCAATTCTTCAATTTTAGCTGCCTCTGAGGGGACAGGGAGGGGGTGGGACGAGCGCCGTCAGATTACATACAGTGAGAAACTCCTGTTTACTTGGTGGCCTCTGTAATAGGAAGTCCCGTCTCCTGGGCCGCCATTGGACCACTGTTCTGTCTATCATAGGAGATTCTCACTCTTTGTAATCTGTCGGCGCTCGTCCCATCCCCTCCCTGTCCACTCTAGGCTGCAGGTGGGCATCAATCAGGCTGCACTGATGGCAATGGTGAGGCTGCTGCATTGATGTGGACTGGTGAGGCTGCATTGATGTGGACTGATGAGGCTGCATTGATGGCACTTGTGAGGCTGCAAATGGGCATTGATCAGGCTGCATTGATGGCAATGGTGAGGCTGCAGATGGGCACTGACCCTTATTTTGCTTCAAAGTTCCTTATTTAAAATTGTAGTTTTTTTCCTGAAACTTCCCTCTTAAAATGAATGTGCGTGTTATACGCCGATAAATACGGTATTTCATGTATGCTAATGTATGGTATTTCATTCATCATTCCCTAATTACCATGATTGTAATATGCCGTGAATGTCCCCTTTGTGCCCATACATGCTGTAAGCTTTTATTTCTCCTTTTTTGGCCTACACATTTGCCTTCACTAACCTCCCTTGCATGCTATCTTGGGCCCATACACACCTAGCCTAGTCACTTAACAATGTATTTTGTCAGCTCCATATTAGTGCTTTACCCTAAACACCCCCTAAAATGTGTCCAAATGTTATTGTTGTCCTTAAATTCAGGCAAAGTGCCAGAGGCTTTTTTTTGGGTTCCCAAACTCATTTATAACCCCCCCTAAAATTTTTCCAATGGGCCATCAGAGGGGGTGAGGAATCTCATAAGTGGACCTTATCTTTTTGTCTTTAAATACTCCTTAAAATAAATGTTATACTGATGTTGGCCAAGAATGTTTGTGTCTAATCTGCTTGCAATGTTATGTGCAAAAGTACTAATTTTTTTTTTTCTTTTTTGACTCCACAGTTTCCTTCAACGCTACAGGAATGGCAGACTGTGGCCTCCCAGTTTGCCCACCGTTGGGACTTTCCAAACTGTGGAGGGGCAATTGATGGGAAACATGTCCACATCGTACCACTACCCCACTCGGGGTCATACTATTTTAATTATAAGGGTTTCAATAGTATCGTGTTGATGGCGGTGGTGTCGGCGACATATGAATTTTTATATGTGGACGTGGGGAAGAATGGCCGGATGTCGGATGGTGGAGTCTTTGCCCAGACCTAGTTCTACGGACGTCTCCAGAGTGGTGGCTTGGGATTGCCACCTAGGGAAGAGAATGTGGAAGGACTCCCATTTGTTTTTATCACTGATGAAGCATTTGGTCTGGGTGATCACCTAATGAGGCCATTCCCCCAGAGGACCCTCACCCCGGAGAAGAGGGTTTTTAATTACCGGCTGGCCAGAGCCAGAAGAGTCATGGAGAATGCCTTTGTGATAATGGCCAGCCAGTTCCTCCTATTTCTTATGGCAATTAATATGGCAGAGTAAACTGAACCACGTAGTTCTAGCATTCTGCATACTTCACAAATTTTTAAAGAGAAATGCTTCTAATTATGTTGCCTCAGTTGAGCCTAAGGCCGGACTTCCTGAAAATACACTGACGGCTCTGAAAACTGGCTTGCACCCCCAAAGCGCCCGTGAAGTGCAGCAAAAATATGTTGATTATTTTACAGGGGGTAGGGGGGCCATTGCTATGCCAGCAAATTTGTGAATATTTTCTATTTTACCAAAAAATTTTATCTGATAAAATCTTGATTTTGATTTACTGCTTGTGTTTCTTTTAACTGTCTCCTTGGTTCTCCTAGTGCACTTGTAGTGCCAAGTGGTTTTTCCATTATTAAATAACACCCATTGTCACTGTAAACACCAACTTAATACAAAAACTGGTATTGAGCATTGAAAGAAGAAGCCACACATTGTTGAGTATAAAACCTTTTACTCCGTGCACATGCACATGTGCGTTATAAAACATGTTTGTGTAAAAAAACATCTTGGTTTTATAAAGTTTTACCTTGAAAATTTTTTTTTAGTACATAAACAGGCATGTTTCAAAACATAACATACAGAACTCAGGAACTTACAAAGTTCAACATTGAAAAACTGAAGGCAATATCAGACATTATAGTGTCAAAAATGTGTTGATCTTGCCTTCATCAGATGGGGTGATGTCATCCCTGTAAAAGCCAAATTTTGAAGATGCAAGCAAATTGGGAGTCAAACTGGGGATTTCTCTCCTGATCCCATGCCCAATTTCAACATGTGCTATCTCCCATCGTGGGGGATCAATGGATGTGTTTTGGGGGTGCAACCACTTCCTCTCACATACTTGAGTTGCGAGGAAGGGGTTGAACCCACAAAACGCGTACATTGATATCCCCTGATGGCAGTTAGCACATATTCACACATTGTGTGCATCTTCAAAATTTGTCTTTTAAAATGCGACAAAAATTTTGTTGTTATTTAGATTCTCCCTAATGTTCTTCAGTTTTTGTTCAACTTCATTGGTTTTTTGCTTGATGATGTCTAAATCCCGACTACACACCATTATCTCCTGGATTTGTGCACTTGCACTGGTGAAATGAGGAGCTTGTTCTTCCCCAACATGCACATCACCTAAAAGAAAAAAATACACACCATGTATTATAAATATGCAGGCATACCTCTATTACCTGAATTTGTGGTGTCAGACACTGACCTGTTGTGGTGACAATTTCAACCACGTCATCCACCTCTCCTCCCTCCACATCCTGAGGTTGTGGTGTCCTCTGTTCCGCTTCTTCAGGAGGTGGGGGGTTCCTGGTGTCCTCAGACGTCCCGAGTCTTTTCTCCCCTATGAGAATGAAACAAAAGGTATACAAGTTTGCACTTCATTCTAGTTTCAAACACATCTAGACAACAATGTCCTAAACTTCTTTTAATACAAAGCATGACCAAATGTAGTTAACCCTGTATCTGGCAAAATCATTGTATTTAGTTGGCAAACGAACAATGTTTACTGCGACCGACTACTGTGCCCACGATCATGAAAGTAGCCATTTAAAAATGTACAACAGTAAAGAAAAGCACATGGAGCAGCATGCAACTAATAATAATAATAGGGACACACGACAACTACTTACTTTTTAGAAGCACTTTCTTGATCCTTCTGTACTGATCCTGCTCCCTCAATTTCAGGTCTGACCAGCGTTTCCTCAATTGCTCCTTGGATCGCCGTACCCCAAAATTCCTGTGCAGACTTCTCACTACTTTAAACATGATCTTGGCCTTTCTCACATTTGGATTTAGGTAAGGTCCATACTTCTCATCATAGTCATCGAGTTTGTGGAGAAGAAAATTGGTAGCTTGAGAAGCACGTATAGGAAGGAGCTTAATAAGGTCCAGGCTTCCATGACTTCCAAAGGATGTGTATGTACCCAGTCTGTGGTACTACAACAAGATGCAGTTTCTGGAAGACCAGATTGAAGTCAGGGAATCACTTCCTACACTTACATCCACCCTTCCCTAAACCCCAGCTGAGGCTTCCGAGGACCAACCTGGGCCTTCCGACCTGGAAGAGGTTGAGGAGCCCAGCTGGAGCCAGGTATAGTATTTTTTAACATATTTATTGTCCGAAAATTATTAAAATGAGCTGAAAATTGTGTGTGATTGATTAACCAAAAACTAAAACTATGTACCTTTTTCATACACAGGAAGACCTCAGCCAGGACGAGGCTCTGGAATGTGGCAGACAGGAGGAGGCGGGGGTAAGTGTCAGCCAGGAGGTGGCGGTAAGTGTCAGCCAGGAGGTGGCCAGGCCCAGTAGCCTCACCCAATCCCAGGTGCCTCTCCTCTGCCTTACAATAAAAAGGGCCGTAACATGGAGGAGGCAGCACTGGGCCTCATTAAGGAGGCTAATGCTGCCCTGAAAACACCCCCCGATGCTGAAGAGACCTATGGCTGCTATGTAGCTGCAAAATTGCTTCATCTGTGAAAATATTAATTTTTAGGCCCCTTATAAGGAATTGAGGGGCCAAATGACTGATAACATGCACTTATGTGCGCTCGTCCATCCTCCTCCTCCTCCTGCCACAAGTTCACCTCCAGAGCCACAGCCTCCAAGGAAGGCTGCAGGGAAGGCTGCAGGGAAGCGTGGAGGGAAGGCTGCAAGGAAGACATGAAAGTGATGGTCTGGGTTCAGTCTGGTTTGACAGAAGATGCAGGCTGTGTAGTACCACGGCCTGGGGACATACAGTGGGGACAGAAAGTATTCAGACCCCCTTAAATTTTTCACTCTTTGTTATATTGCAGCCATTTGCTAAAAAACTTTTCTATTACCACAATCCCCAAAAAATCTAAAACTCTTTAAAGTTGCGCTAATAAATAAACAACAACAAAAAAAAAACAGAAGTCCATAAGTATGATAGTCCAATAGTGAAAAGATCCAGTGATCCTAATAAACCTTCACCACCATCCAACACCTTGAAGAGTGATCCTGTGAATCAACCCTACCATCAGAAGCTGAAGGACTTGCTTACCAGATTAAATGGACCTCTCATTACAAAAGGTCATAAACGACAGTGGCTCCATACCCAACCAGGGCCTTTAACTCCAAGCAGTCTTCCAAATTGGGACATCAATCCTCCCCATAAGATGATCACAGGGGTACACCTGATGATGTGGTTGAAATTTCACCCATTGTTGCTAACCCTGATTAGAAAGTAGAATTATAAGGAGTAGCTGATCCCGCTCTCTCTAAAGCTTCGTACACACGATCAGATTTTCCGACGGGAATTGTGTGATGACAGGCTGTTGGCATTAAATCCAACCATTTGTACGCTCCATCAGACAATTGTTGTCGGATTTTCCGCGGACAAATGTTGGATGGCAGGCTTTAAAGTTTTCCACAATGGTCTGTTGTCGGATTTTCTGAGCGTGTGTACACAAGTCCGTCGGACAAAAGTCCAAAGTACAAACACGCATGCTCAGAAGCAAGGACAAGCGGACGGTCTTGTAAACTAGCATTCGTAATGCAAATTATGAAATCTCGAAATGCAGTGCACATTCTCTTCTTCTTTAACCACTTCCATACAGGGCATTTTCACCCCCTTCCTGCCCAAGCCAATTTTCAGCTTTCAGCACTGTCGCACTTTGAATAACAATTGCGAGGTCATGCAACACTGTGCCCAAACGAAATTTTTATCATTTTTTCCCCACTAATAGAGCTTTCTTTTGGTGGTATTTGATCACCCCTGTGGTTTTTATTTATTGCGCTATAAACAAAACAAGAGTGACAAGTTTGAAAAAAACACAATATTTTCTACTTTTTGCTATAATAAATATCCAATTTTTTTTTTTTTAAAAAACAAATTTTTTCCTCAGTTTAGGCCGATACGTATTCTTCTACATATTTTTGGTAAAAAATATCGCAATAAGCATATATTTATTGCGCAAAAGTTATTGAGTCTACAAAAAAAGGGGATAGATTTATAGCATTTTTATTTATTTTTTTTTTTTACTAGTGATGGCGGCGATCTGTGATTTTTATCATGACTGCGATATTGCAGCGGACACATCGAACACTTTTGACACATTTTTGGGACCATTCACATTTATACAGCGATTCGTGCTATAAAAATGCATTGATTACTGTATAAATGTGACTGGCAATGAAGGGGTTAACCAGGTGGGGGCGCTGTAGGGGTTAATTATGTTCCTAAGGAGGGATTTTAACTGTGGGGGGAGGGGACAAGCGGAGGAGACCGATCGGTGTTCCTCTGTACAAGGAACACACCATCGGTCTCCTCTCCTCTGACAGGACGTGGATCTGTGTGTTTACACACACAGATCTACGGTCCTGCTCAGTTACCGGGCAATCGCGGGTGCCCGGCGGACATTGCGGCCCTGGAAGGCCGTCACGTCAAATGACGGTGGCCCAGGATAACAGCTGCCCGTCCCGCCGTCATATGATGGTGGGCGGGCAGCAAGTGGTTAATGGGATAATAATGAAGCTGCTTTGCTGGTGATACTGATGGAGTTATTGCAAACAAATTTTCAAAGGCTTTTTTTTTCTAGTGATATCAAGTATATTATTATTATGCTTTTTTTTTGGTGCAAGTTACCACAACACCATTATCCGTAGTTTTTAAGATCAAAGATACAACTATGTTGGTGTCCCATGTTAATTTTACATTGTATTTTTTCAAATGTAACTGCCTAATCCCAAACTGTCATTTGAAGTAAAACACATAGCCAAGTATTGTTCTCCAAATGTTTTTTACTGTGCATTAAAAAAAGAAAACAAATAAAATTAGACATGCTATCTGCCAATAGAACTTAACCAAAAAGTGCATTCTATGCATCCAAAAATATAAAAAATATACCAAATCAAATCATTATTCAACCAAAAAATAAAATAAAAGCCTCATGCATGTGTCCTGCTTCTCAATATAGGGGGTCAACAATGCCAAGAGTTGGTGAAAGCAGGGGTCCGTCATCCAGAGATAATTCCAAAAATCATCTGGATTATTCTCCTGGAGCTCCCGCAGCAAAGGCATATGACATAATTGGTCCCGAATAATAAAGCAATCAATTTTTGGTCCAAGAAATCCTCCTCCTCCTGTTCTGGACTGGACTTGGGTCAAACCAATAACTCCAAGGCCAATAATAAATAACACGTTATCTCCTCCGATTCCGCAACATGGCTGGTTGACGAACGGCGGTTCAGAAATGAGCTGAAGAGCGCAAAATGAACAGCACAAAATGAAAAAGGCAAAATGAAAAGCATGAATCAACACACACCAAACTTCTACTAACACGAAATTAGCAGAAGGAGCCCAAAGGGTGGCGCTAAAGAGCTGAAAAACCACATAGTACGTCACTACGTTCATGTTTGTTGGCCGACAATTCCTTGCCGTTTGTATGCAAGACAAAATCCAGGCACGCGCCTTCGGACAAAAGTCCGAGGTTTTCTGTGGACAATCCGATCGCGTGTACGAGGCTTTACACTTTGCTGGTGTGAACGGGCGAGTGTTACTAAATACATTTGCAAAAGGAGTGTATAACATAATACAGGATTCTTTATTTTTTCTTAAATAATGCATCTGTTTCTTGGTGACTCTTTTTATTAGCAAACTTTCTACGAAAGTGTGCGCAGCACCAGTCATCATTATTATTATTATTATACAGGATTTATATAGCGCCAACAGTTTACGCAGCACTTTACAACTTGAGGGTAGACAGTACAAATACAATACACTTTAATACAGTAGGAATCAGAGGGCCCTGCTCCTTAGAGCTTAAAATCTAAGAGGGAAGGTCAAGAGATATAACTCTATTGTGGTGCTACGGTAGCTCAAAGCTGATCATCGGACACTTCTGGTTGCAATCAATACCTGGTTCCCTTCTATATTCTGTGGTTCCATCTGCTGGCCCCTATGTTGTTACGGGACACAGCAGTAACGCAGGGGCTGGCGAATGGAACCACAGCACACAGCTGGAGTGTGGAGACCAGCCTTCTCATATGCCTGGAATCATGTGAAATGCCAAAGATTTTCCACTGCTGGAGCTTTTTAGGACAGTAAAGATGAGCGAAGCAGGCAGACCGGTAAATACAAAGGTGACATAAAATTATATCCTTATTCTCTAAAAGTAATCCATATCCATCCACTACTTAATGGTTCTGTAAGCTATTTTTCATGACATGTTTCTTACCGTGTTTTTCAGCCTCCTTGTAATATCCACTGTGAGCTCTTTAACCACTTCACCTCCGGAAGATTTTGCCCCCTTCATGATCAGGTCATTTGTTTAGCACTGAGCTATTTTAACTTGTAATTGCCCGGTCATGCATTGCTGTACCCAAATGAAATTTATATTGTTTTTTTTTTCACACAAATAGAGTTTTCTTTTGATAGTATTTGAACACCACTGGGTTTTTTTTTACTTTTTGCGATATAAACTAAAAAAAACCCAGAAAATTAAAAACCCCAGAAAATTAAAAAAAAAATACATATATTTTTTACTTTCTGCTATGAACATATCCAATAAAAAAATTTAAAAAATCAAATTTCTTCATACATTTTGGCCAAAATGTATTCTGTTACATGTCTTTGGTAAAAAAAAAAACTTCCCAAAAGGTGTATATTGATTGATTTGAGTGAAAGTTATTGCGTCTACAAACTGTAGCATATACAGTATATTGGAATTTGTAATTTTTTTTATACTACTAATGGCGATGATCAGCAACTTATAATGACTGCGGTAGAGTGGGGGACAATCTGACACTAACTGATGCTGGGGGGGACTAATTAACTGCCACTGACCTCACCAGCGACACTAACACAGTAATCAGTGCTAATAATACGCACTATCATTGTACTGACACTGGCTGGGAAGGAGTTAACATCTAGGGCGATCAAGTGGTTAAATGTGTACCTAACAATGTTTACTCTGTGTACGGTTTGTTGTTTTTACTAAGCAATGTGCTGCAGTTTACTCCCAACTTTGCAGGGAGAGAAAAAAAGAACATCACTGCTGTCAGTAGAGAGTCCTGTGCTGTTTACTAATGGGCTCTGGCCATAAATCATTGGATGGGACCCGTTGGTCAGCTTGTGTTGTAGAGAATGGCAGCACAGCTGGGGGGCGGCAGGCACACTTGCGTACCCCCTACCAGGAAGTACATAATCACATACATGTACGTGATGCAGCGAAGTGGAGTCGCCCTGCTTCAGTATAAGTGCGGTGGGCAGTCCTGAAGTGGTTAACCTCCCCTTTCCCCCTCATTTCTGTTTGGAACAAACAGTGTACATTATTTTTATTAGTTTTGATCATATGTGCTGCTCTGTGCACAGTACACATCACATAGTCCATATTCCCTCATCCATCCCGGGAGCAAGCAAGAGAGTGGCTACATTGCTACATGCAGTGGGACAATGGAGAACAAAAGGCGCCACCTGTAGGAAATCAGATCACAGCAGCAAAAAAGGGAATTTGGAGATTTAGAGGAAGCTGAGAACAATAGAAAGTACTTTTTCGAGTTAAGAACACATACTTGAATAGAATTTATTTTTTTAACCACTTCAATATTGGACATTTTCACCCCCTTCCTGCCCAGGCCAACTTTCAGCTTTCATAACAATTGCACGGCCATATGACATTTTTATCACTTTTTTCACACAAATAGAGCTTTGTTTTGGTGGTAATTAATCACCACTGGATTTTTTGCTAAATAAACTAAAAAAAACCTGCACGTTCCATGTTTGACAGACCATTCATTTGAAATACACATGGTATATGCCTTTTTTCGCACCATGTTCCAGTGTAAACCAGCCCTTAAACCATAACTAAAGTCAGTGATAATCACCTCTGCTTCAGCAATGCAACAACTGCAAGCTCCCACACGGATGCTAACAGCTTCAAGTAGCCTTCTAGGCTCAGTATCTTTAGCCATCCTTCTTGATCAGCTGGCTGGAGATGAATTAAAGGGGTTGTAAACCTTTGTTTAAAAAAACAAAAAAAACAAACAAACATGTCATAGTTACCTCCACCGTGCAGTTCGTTTTACACAAAGTGGCCCGGTCCTCCTGTTCTGGGGTTCCTCAGCGGCGCTGGTGGCTCCTCCCCGCATCGAGTGTCCACGTTGGAGAAGGCTCTCCTAAGGTGGACACCCATGAGGCCATGCTCCCGAGTCCTGCATCTGTGTCCATTCACACAGAATGCAGGACTCGGCCCCGCCCCCGCCCCCCGCGCCGAGTCATTAGATTTGATTGACAGCAGCGGGAGCCAATGACTGCGCTGCTATCAATCTATCCAATCAGGACACGAGACACCAGCTAGAGCTGGTGTGCTCGTTCTCGGCTGGAGGATGACAGCGTTCAGGTAAGTAAAACGGGGGGGCTGCAGCACTACAGAAGGTTTTTCACCTTAATGCATAGAAAAACCATGAGGGTTTACAACCCCTTTAACTCTGGTAAAGACATGTTGACAATGTACTCTAAAGTGTACATTTTAAACAAGTCTATGAACATTCAGGTAAGGGGATTTTTACTGCAGCGGACATATAGGGGGACATTTGCTAAAACTGGAGCACCCAGAATCTGGTGCAGTTGTGTATGGTAGTCATCGGCTTCTAACTTTAGCTTGTTCAATTAGGCTTTGACAATAAAACCTGGAAGCTGATTTGTTTCTATGCATTTTTTTTTGCTGGACAAAGTTCCACTTTAAGTAACAGACCAACTTTGAAAGAAGGCAAAAAGCAATGTGGGCAGTGCAGCAACCCCACGACACCAAGAAATCTCTCACTAGGCTGACAACTGAAATGTCTTAATCTACTTATTTTCATTGCTCTTTGCCCTGCATCAGTGAACAAGCCAAAATGTGTAAAAATGTGTTTATCATTGTTTTTCTGTATTCATTACCGAACAAGTGCTTATTTACAGAAACGTCCACTGCCAGGCCATTCCTAAGTCATGGTTTTGATTGTCCTTAATTTCAGCCACATGCCTTGATTATGAGGAGCTGGGTCTGGTATTGTTCTGTCCCTGGAAATGATTTTCAGAAATTAAAAAAAAAAAAATAGCAAACCACATCTTTTTCGAGTACCAGTGAATTCTTAAAAGAAAAGTTTAATGTATGCGTGCACAACTTATTAGTGCGTTGTTTGCCATACACTTCATATGTTTAAAAGCTTGCTCTTCATTATTTTTGATATTATATTATATAAAGAGATGTATTCATTAGGAGCTAGAAGGAGCTCTATGTCTCTGCATACAATTGTGCAGTTTTGCATGTGTTAGGCGATGTGCAGCAAAGCACAAGACGATTACCATTATTTACTATGGAGTTTGTTCAGATCTGTGCACTTCTTTTCTGTGCATCCTGAGAAAAAATACATGTACTTTTTTAGGTGTAACAAGGTGTGGTTTGGCCCCCTAGACTTTAATTGGAGCGCACAAAAATTGCATTAAAAAATACACGAAAAAGACATGACAATGAAGACATGTGACTTGGTGGCTCACTGCAGTTATTGTCCTACTCATGCTGTTGAGGTAAGATTAAAAACAATGTTGAACCCAAAACCAAAAATGTAATATATTGCAGTTTACTAATCATTACATGTGGTGGCTGCATTCTATTTTTAGGCTTTTTTCTAGTGATCTGGCCAGTAATACACCTCCTGTATTATGGTGCCTCCATTTGGATGAAGGAGCACAGGGGACACCTGTGGACAACAGTATTGTCAGTGTGGGAGGAGGGGAGTCTGGTAGATTTAGATACGTTAACCACTTCAGCCCCGGAAGGATTTACCCCCTTCCTGACCAGAGCACTTTTTACAATTCGGCACTGCGTCGCTTTAACTGCTAATTGCGCGGTCATGCAATGCTCTACCCAAACGAAATTTGCGTCCTTTTCTTCCCACAAATAGAGCTTTCTTTTGATGGTATTTGATCACCTCTGCCATTTTTATTTTTTGCGCTATAAACGGAAAAAGACTGAAAATTTTGAAAAAAAATGATATTTTCTACTTTTTGTTATAAAAAAAATCCAATAAACTAAATTTTAGTCATACATGTAGGCCAAAATGTATTCTCCCACATGTCTTTGGTAAAAAAAATGTCAATAAGCGTATATTTATTGGTTTGCGCAAAAGTTATAGCGTCTACAAACTAGGGTACATTTTCTGGAATTTACACAGCTTTTAGTTTATGACTGCCTATGCCATTTCTTGAGGTGCTAAAATGGCAGGGCAGTACAAAACCCCCCCAAATGACCCCATTTTGGAAAGTAGACACCCCAAGGAAATTGCTGAGAGGCATGTTGAGCCCATTGAATATTTATTTTTTTTGTCCCAAGTGATTGAATAATGACAAAAAAAAAAAAAAATTACAAAAAGTTGTCACTAAATGATATATTGCTCACACAGGCCATGGGCATATGTGGAATTGCACCCCAAAATACATTCAGCTGCTTCTCCTGAGTACGGGGATACCACATGTGTGGGACTTTTTGGGAGCCTAGCCGCGTACGGGGCCCCGAAAACCCAGCACCACCTTCAGGATTTCTAAGGGCATACATTTTTGATTTTACTCCTCACTACCTATCACAGTTTTGAAGGCCATAAAATGCCCAGGTGGCACAAACCCCCCCCAAATGACCCCATTTTGGAAAGTATACACCCCAAGCTATTTGCTGAGAGGCATGGTGAGTATTTTGCAGCTCTCATTTGTTTTTGAAAATGAAGAAAGACCAGAAAAAAAAATTTTTTTTTTCTTTTTTCAATTTTCAAAACTTTGTGACAAAAAGTGAGGTCTGCAAAATACTCACTATACCTCTCAGCAAATAGCTTTGGGTGTCCAAAATGGGGTCATTTGGGGGGGGGGGGGTTGTGCCACCTGGGCATTCCATGGCCTCCGAAACTGTAATAGGCAGTGAAGAGTGAAATCAAAAATTTACGACCTTAGAAAGCCTGAAGGCGGTGCTTGGTTTTCGGGGGGCCCGTGCGCGGCTAGGCTCCCAAAAAGTCCCACACATGTGGTATCCCCGTACTCAGGAGAAGCAACAGAATTTATTTTGGGGTGTAATTTCACATATTCCCATGGCATGTTTGAGCAATATAACATTTAGTGACAACTTTGTGCAAAAAAAAAAAAAAAAATTTGTCTCTTTCCCGCTACTTGTGTCACAATATAAAATATTCCATGGACTCGACATGCCTCTCAGCAAATAGCTTGGGGTGTCTACTTTCCAAAATGGGGGGGGTTTGAACTGTCCTGGCATTTTATGCACAACATTTAGAAGCTTATGTCACACATCACCCACTCTTCTAACCACTTGAAGACAAAGCCCTTTCTGACACTTTTTGATTACATGAAAAAATTATTTTTTTTTGCAAGAAAATTACTTTGAACCCCCAAACATTATATATTATTTTAAAGCAAATGCCCTACAGATTAAAATGGTGGGTGTTTCATTTTTTTTTTTTCACACAGTATTTGCGCAGCGATTTTCAAACGCATTTTTTGGGGAAAATACACACTTTTTTAAATTTTAATGCACTAAAACACACTATATTGCCCAAATGTTTGATGAAATAAAAAAGATGATCTTAGGCCGAGTACATGGATACCAAACATGACATGCTTTAAAATTGTGCACAAACGTGCAGTGGCAACAAAATTAATACATTTTTAAAAGCCTTTAAAAGCCTTTACAGGTTACCACTTTAGATTTACAGAGGAGGTCTACTGCTAAAATTACTGCCCTCGATCTGACCTTCGCGGTGATACCTCACATGCATGGTGCAATTGCTGTTTACATTTGACGCCAGACCGCCGCTTGCGTTCGCCTTAGCGCGAGAGCAGGGGGGACAGGGGTGCTTTTTATTTATTTATTTTTTTTCTTTATTATTTTTTTGCTTTTTTATCTTATTTTTAAACTGTTCCTTTCATTTTTTTTTTTAAATCATTTTTATTGTTATCTCAGGGAATGTAAATATCCCCTATGATAGCAATAGGTAGTGACAGGTACTCTTTTTTGAAAAAATTGGGGTCTATTAGACCCTAGATCTCTCCTCTGCCCTCAAAGCATCTGACCACACCAAGATCGGTGTGATAAAATGCTTCCCCAATTTCCCAATGGCGCTGTTTACATCCGGCGAAATCTAAGTCATAAAATGCTCTTAGTTTCCGGTTTCTTAGGCCATAGAGATGTTTGGAGCCATTCTGGTCTCTGATCAGCTCTATGGTCAGCTGGCTGAATCACCGGCTGCATTCTCAGGTTCCCTGTTGAGACAGGAGAGCCAGAGAAAAACACGGAAGACGGTGGGGGGGGGCATTCCCTCCCACTGCTTGTAAAAGCAGTCTAGAGGCTAATTAGCCGCTAGGATTGCTTTTACATGAAAGCCGACCGCTGGCTAAAAAGAATGATACCAAGATGATACCTAAACCTGCAGGCATCATTCTGGTATAACCACTCAAAGTCGTGAATGGCGTACCTGAAGACAAAAAAATGGTTAACAATAAAGCACAGTAAACGGTAAAGTATAAAAAATTGCATACCTGAAAAGCAAACATGATAAAACATAATAACAATAAAACATTGCAGAATAGAATACAGTAAAAAAGAGCAGAACAATAGAGAGAGAATAGAGAGAGAGAGAACAATAAAACGACAACTATTTTTTTTTATTTTTGTTTGTGTTTTTTTTTTTTTTACACTTTTTTTTTGTAACTGTAACTTTTATAACTGTAACCGGTTCCAGGTTCGGGTCTCTCAAAATGCGATGGCATCTTGGGAGACCCTGTGAAAGTGTGCCTAGTCTGTGCAATGCTGTACCCTACGCTAATACTCAACTAGTGCATGGTAGCATTCAAAACATTCACCAATGCAAAGACCAGGATTGTCAGGACAGGAGGGACAATAATAGCGGGTGTCACGTCTATATCCGCGCTTGCTGCAGACACAACATCTTTTTTGGGGGGGTTCGTTGGGTAGGGGTACTTGGGAGGATATATAAATGCCTCTCATGCAGCCGACTGCATTTGGTTGGGGATGTGAATGGGGGAAGTACGGGCGCTGCAGAAACGGTGGGTTCCCAATTAGGATTGGCGAATGCAGCAGGAAGGGCACTGTGGGCACGACGGGCCTGTGTTTGTCTTTTTGGTGGCAGCGGGACACTACTTGTGCTTGCCACCTCACCAGCTTGAGCTGCACTTATGGGACTCGCCACGTCACCAAGTGTTACTGCAGTGCTGGTTTGACTACGACCGGGGTGTACTAGGCCGCTGGTGCTTGCCAGTTCACCAAAACGCTACAAAAAAAGTGACAGTGATCGATCGATACTGCACTAGGGTGGGCTGGACTGGGCTGGGCCGGGCGGAGGGGCAAAACGCAGGTGCTAGCAGGTATCTGGGCTGATCCCGCTAACACTGCGTTTTTGGGAACCCTAAACTGCTGGGGACGCTAGTATAGATCTGATCGGATCAGATATTGATGCGTTCAGATACTATACCACTAAGGGAGGTGTACGGTGCGTGTACGGTGCGTGCGTGGGTGTTCGCGGTACTGGCGCTAATCTGACGCTGCCTAGGGCGATGCATATCACCGCCGGGCGATCAGGGGGCTAAACCTTTTTTCGGTAATAAACGGCGGGTGCCCTGAAAAAATAAACGAACTAACCAGCGTCACCCGTAACGGTTATACGGTGATCAGTGGTGAAAGAGTTAACTAGGGGGCCATCAAGGGGTTAAAACATTTATTAGATAGTATATGGGGGTCCCTGTCGCTATAAAACACTGACGGCGAACCTAAATATTTACGTCCCTAACTAGCGTCACCAGCGACACTAATACAGCGATCAGAAAAATGATCGCTTAGCGACACTGGCGACAAGGGGTGATCAAGGGGTTAAAACTTTATTAGGGAGGGTAAGGGGGGTACCCTAGACCTACAGGGGGCTAAACCTTTATTCGGTAATAAACGGCGGGTGCCCTGACACTATAAAAAATAAACAAACTAACCAGCGTCACCCGTAACGGTTATACGGTGATCAGTGGTGAAAGGGTTAACTAGGGGGCAATTAAGGGGTTAAAACATTTATTAGATAGTATATGGGGGTCCCCGTCGCTATAAAACGCTGACGGCGAACCTAAATATTTACGTCCCTAACTAGCGTCACCAGCGACACTAATACAGCGATCAGAAAAATGATCGCTTAGCGACACTGGTGACGGGGGCTGATCAAGGGGTTAAAACTTTATTAGGGGGGGTTAGGGGGGGTACCCTAGACCTACAGGGGGGTAACACTCACTGTCCTACCACTGCTAACTGTCACAAACTGACACTATGCAGTAATCAGGAAAAAAAAAAAAACCTGCTTGGTGTCAGTTTGTGACAGGGGGGGGTGATTGGGGGGGGATCGGGGGGCGATCGGGGGGGATCGGGGGTGTAATGTATGCCTGGCATGTTCTACTGTGTGTGTGTGTGTTTGGTGCACTTACATGTCATCTCTCCTCGGCGCTGGAACGGAAACTGGCCAGCCGAGGAGAGATGACATCACATCCTCTGCCTCTGTGTACTATACAGAGGCAGGGGATGTTTCTCATTGGCTGGGAGTGATCGCGAGGGGGGGGCCACGATCGGATGGCCTCCCCCTCGTCTCTCAATGCTCCCAGCCAAATGCCGACCGCAGCTGGCACCGGGGGGGGGGGGGTCCGGTCGGACCCCCCACCCGCGGGAAGGCAATCACGTTTCAGGTACGTGATTTTGCCTGCCCGTGCCGCTCTGCTCATGTATATAGGCGTGAGGCGGTCGGCAAGTGGTTAACAAAATTAAGCCTATCTACAGCTAACACTTTATAGGCAGTTACAGCAGTTTTTTCTCCTTTTGAGATAAGGATTTCATTGATCGACTTAGGTACAACCATTCTGTTGGATTCCTTATGCCCTGTACACACGGTCGGATTTTCTGACGGAAAATGTGCGATCGGAGCTTGTTGTCTAAAATTTTGACCGTGTGTGGGCTCCATCGGACTTTTTCCATCGGAATTTCCGACACACAAAGTTTGAGAGCATGCTATAAAATTTTCCGACAACAAAATCCGTTCACGTCAATTCCGATTGTGTGTGGACAATTCCGACGCACAAAGTGTCACGCATGCTCAGAATAAATTCCGAGACGGAACTGCTCGGTCTGGTAAAATTAGCGTTCGTAATGGATATAGCACTTTCGTCACGTTGCAATGTTTTTAAATTGTTTAATGCAGTGCACTCTCTTCTTCTTTATAATGCTAGAAGAATGAAGTTGTTTTGCTGCTCATATTCACACAGACTTCTCACAAACTTCTTTCTTTATTATTTATCGTGATTTCATCAATATAATATTTTTATTTGTCACATCTCCCGAAAAAAAAATATTTTTTTTGATGTTTTTAGATTAATTTTTGATTGTTTTGATTTTTTTTAAATCCTGATCTTGTGTTATTTTTTATCTATTTTTTTTTAACTTCAGAATAGTTTTGGGTGTGTTTTGCGTGTCAAGTTACCACAACACCATTATTATCTTGTATTATTTACTCTCAAGGAGGTTGCTTGGTGTTGGTGTCTCTTGTTAATTTCACATTGTATTTTTTAAATGTACCTGCCTCCTCACAAACAAACTGGAAAACACACATAGGCGAGTATAATAAAACAAAGCAAAAATTTATTAAGGGGTCCTAACTAAAGAAAGAGGGAGGCAACGCTGGAGAAACAGCAGAAATTGGCGAAGCCTTTGGCCCCCAGGGCACACATCAATTATTTTACTGCAAAATTGGTGGCCTGAGGAGTCCATATATAAGGGAGTACAATCTGGTCCAGAAGTCCAAGAGATCATGAACAGCAGCAGATGACATGATTGTCCCCAGGCTGTGGTCATATAAGAGCCTGCATCTTTTGTCAGACCAGACTGAACCCAGGTCATCACTTTCTTGTCTTCCTTCAACTCTTCCTTCCACGCTGTGTCTGTGGTGGTGGAGTTGTGGCAGGAGGAGGAGGAGGAGGAGGATGATGCAACTCACACAGGTGGGTATTGGGTGTAATTTTGCCCCTCACCCCCTTAGTTAATGTTTTATAAAGGATGTCCTCACACATCAGGCGTCAGCCCTCCTGCATGTCCTGGAGTTTGGTGGCAGTCATGCAGGCAAAGACCTCTTCACGAGTGGGGGTGGTTCTGAGGGACGCAGAAGCCTCCTGAATCAGCCTGAGTGCTGAATCCTCCATGTTACTCCCCTTCCAGGGTCTTTTGTTTGGAAGGCGGAGGGGAGGAACCTGGGATTCTGTGCGGCTCCTACTGGGCCCAGCCACCTCCTGGCTGACACTTACCCCCGCCTCCTCCTGGCTGCCACATTCCACAGCCTCCTCCTGGCTGAGGTCTTCCTGTGTATAAAAAAGGGACATAGTTTTAGTTTTTTCTTCATCCATCACACACAATTTTCATCTCATGATTGTTGCAAATTGAATGTTAAGAAATATAAAAGATTATCATTCTGAGCCCAGCATTTTTCATTCTTGTCCCAATTATTTTTGCCCACTACTGTCTATTGATATGTAAAACACTTTATTAAATCAGCAATTCGTGATCAATAATAACATCTGGTAAACATCATTTATTTATTGACCAGAAATTTGTAGAACAATGCTATACCTGGCTCAAGCTGGGCTCCTCCACTTCTTCCTGGCTGGAAGTCCCAGGTTGGACATTGGAAGCCTCAGCTGGGGTGGAAGATAGGGTGGAAAGAAGAGTGGAAGGAAGGGTTGAGAGGGATTACCTGACTTCACTCTCATAGTACCACAGCCTGAGGACATAAACGTCATCTGCTGCAGCTCCGGATCTATGGGAATCCTGGACCTTCTTGCACTCCCTATGATAAGTGCTCCTCAGGCCACCAATTTTGGCTTTTAAATAGGGGATGGTTGCTGTGGGGACCACCAGCTTCACCAACTCCAGCAGTTTCTCCAGCACTGCCTGCCTCTTTTGTTTATGATTATATTGCGGGTGTTTCACCTGCCACAGACAGGGCAGCTTCCTGTATTTGTCTATGAAAAGGGGGAGGAAGTTGTGGTCATTGAAGCCATCCATTTTATCTGCAATACACAACACAAGACAAACTCTAATGTCAGGCTAAAGTCTCCTAATCTTGCCCCAATGTAGGCCTCAATCTCTAATAAGCAGTATAGGCCCAAGTTTAAATGTTACCTTCGTTATCACGATCAGCGCTTCCTATACTCCTTCCTCCGCTCACAGATTGTACGTACGAAGCACGCGTGTTACGCTTTATATACACTGTGCATGCGTTAAACTCCACCAGCCCCTGATGTTCTTTCTAGTCTATTCCCCGCCCCTCCTTGTTCGGCGCAGTGGGGAAGAGCACATGGCGGAGACAGAGCAGGTGCGTGCTAATTACAGCAACGAGGAGGAGGAAAGCCCGAAGCCAGAAATGTCACGATCCCGGAGGAGAAGATTTAAGGCATCAAATATTGCCTTTGTGGAGATGGTGGAGATGGTCAACATACTGAAGAGGGCTGATTATGACGGGAAGTATGGACCTTACCCCAACCCCAATGTCAGAAAGGCCAAGATCATCAGTTGTGAAGAGTCTTCACCGTAATTTTGGGGTACGGCGATCCAAGGATCAACTGAGAAAGCGTTGGTCGGGCCTCAAAATCAGGGAGCGTAATCAGTATAGAGGATCAGCAGAATGCTGCAAAAACGTAAGTAGTTGTCCTGTGTTCCTATTCGTTATTTTTAGAATGTTTGTGCTGCTCCATGTGCTTTTCTTTACTGTTGTACAGTTTAAAATGGCAGCCTTCATGTTCATGGACACATTATTCGTTCGTAGGAAACATTGTTCGTTCAGCCAATAAAACACCATGTTTTGTCCAGATGCATTTCAATACATTTTTTCTGGCCTACTTCTCTTAAAATAAGTTTGTTGTCTAGATGGATTTGTAACTAGAATGAAATGCAAACTAGATTCTGTGTAAGGAGAGGACACTCAGCAGCTGTTTACACATCTGGACGCTGGAGGACTAGTGTGGACACCAGAACACCCTTTTTCTTAGGGGTCCACACAGGTGCTCCAGTGGATACTATAGGGGTGACTCCATCTGTGAATCTTGCACAAAACAGGTAAGTATTCAAGCTTGACAAAGGACAAAAATATGTCTTCATCTTGGAACTCTGCCAAAAGAGACAATTGTACCCCACTTCCAAGCAATGTTTCATATTCCTATTTCTGCCACCAAATATCTGTGTGCTAAGTATACTTTTTTTTTTTTTTACATAGGGGGGAAAAGACTCGGAGGACACCACTCATCAGAGGAGACAACAGACCTCCCACCTCATGAAGAAGTGGAAATCCCCCAAACCCAACCAGAGGAGGAGGAGGAGGGAGACGTGGTGGAAATTGTCACCACAACAGGTGAGTGTCTGCGACCACAGGCTAAGGTAAGAGATGGACGCCTGCATATTTATAATACATGGTGGTTTTTTTAAAATATATTTTTAGGTGATCGTGATGTTGTGGAAGAAGGTAATTTCACCAGTGAAAGTGCCCAGATCCTGATCGGGGAAATCATGGGGTGTAATAGGGACTTGGAAAACATCAAGCAAAACATCAATGATGTTCAAAACAAAATGAAGAACATCATTGATGTTTAGGGAGAATTTAAAACCCCTAGAAATCCCTAACATATTTGTGCTTTGTGTTTTTTGTTTTTCTGCCATTTTTTAGAAAATTTTGTGACATATTATAGAAAAGCCAAATTTTAAAGATGCACACAGTGTGTCAACATGTGCTATCTGCCATCACGGGAGATCAATGTACACGTTTTGTGGGTGCAACCCCTTCCTCAATAATAAAGTAGCTGAGAGGAAGGGATTGCACCCACAAAACACGTCCCTTGATCCCCCATGATGGAAGCTAGCACATGTTCACATTCGGCAATTTGTGTGCATCTTCAAAATTTAGCTTTTCCAGGGGTGACTTCACCCCATCTGCTGAACGCAATATCAAACACAGTTTATAAATACTCATGTCTGATATTGCCTTCACTTTCTATAAAAGTTGAACTTTTAAAGTTCCAGAGTTGTGTATTTCTTTTTGCTTTTAAACATGCCTGTTTTACCTTAAAAGGCAATTTCTACTTTTTAATGTGACCTAAAAAATATGTTGGTTTGTTTTAAAAACCTTTTATAAATGCACATGTGATTGTGCTTGGAGTAAAAAAAAGATTGAGAATCAACAATGTGTGGCTTCTTCTTTCAATGCTCAAAAGCATTTTTTGTTGTAAAGTTGGTGTTTTCAGTGACAATGGGGGTTATTTACTAAAGGCAAATCCACTTTGCACTACAAGTGCAGTTTCAGTGCAGTCTCAAGTGCACTTGTAGTGCAAAGTGTATTTTCCTTTAGTAAATAACACCCAACAGTGCCTTATAATATTACACAATCACGCCATTTTCAGGACTCCCCAAATTTCAGTCCTGGTCAGCTAAAAGAAAGCCAAGCAGTAAATCTAAGCAAATGTTTGTTCAGTTTAAAATATATTTTTATTTAAAAAATGTCTCAGACATTATCTGTCATATCGATGGCCCCCCTACCCGCAAAGTATTCCATGTATCTTAGACGGACCTTGCGGGCAATCGGGGGGGGCAAGCCAGGACGGCCAGCTTCAAGCGCCGTCAGGTTTGGTTCATTGATATGAATTCCGGCTTCAGGCCCAACTGAGCCAGCATAATTCACAGAATTTTTCCGTAAAAAGTTGTGGAGAACACAGCAAGCCAGGATGATGTGATTGAGTTTATATTCTGCCATGTGTATCGGTATAAGAAATAGGCAGAAGCGGCTTGCCATTATTCCAAACGTGTTCTCCACCACTCTTCTGGCTCTGGTCAGCCGGTAATTAAAAACCTTCTGGTCCGGGGTGAGGGTCCTCATAGGGAATGGCCGCATAAGATGGTCCCCCAGTGCAAACGCTTCATCCGCAACGAAGACGAATGGGAGACCTTCCGTGTTGTCTTCTGGAGGTGGCAAGCCCAAGCTGCCATTCTGGAAATGCCTGTAGAACTCCGTGTGGGGCGATGACTCCACCATCTCACATCCGGCCATTCTTCCCCACGTCCACATACAGGAACTCGTAAGTAGTCGACACCAACGCCAACATCACAATACTATTGAACCTCTTGTAGTTGTAATAGTATGACCCCGACTTGGGTGGTGGGATGAGGTGGACGTGCTTCCCACCAATTGCCCCGACGCAGTTAGGAAAGTCCCACCGCTGGGCAAAGTGGGAGGCCACAGTCTGCCATTCCTGTGGGTTGGAAGGAAACTGTGAAGTCAAACAAGAAAAATAAATTAATAATTTTGCACATAAACATGGAAAGCAGATTAGACACAAACATTCTTGGCCAACATCAGTATAACATTTATTTTAGGGAGTATTTAAAGAGAAAGGTATAAGGCCCACCTATCAGATCCCCCCCCCCCCCTCATAGGCCATTTAAAAAAATTTAGGGGGTTGAAGATGTTTTGGCCAGGTAACCCTCTCCACTTCATTGAGAGGTGAATGCCTAAATAGTGTGTATTACTTTGGCCAGCCCCTCCTTACTTACACTATTGGCAGCCCACTGGACAGGTAAGAAGTGTCATAATAGAAAGATATAAATACACACTGTACACATTTTAGCACATTTTTACATTCTGCTATTACCTATCAAGATAATAATAGGATACAAAATCTTTTAACATTACCATTTGAAAGTATTCAGGCAGGACTTTGCACTACATGCTTTGTGGAATTCATCCATAAATATGACCACAAAAGAGGTGGGTATAGTGTGTATGGGTTTGGCAAAGTCAGCAGATAGAGGATTGAGGATAGATAGAGGATTGGCATCAGCTGAGTTAGCAGCTGGGGGGAGGGAGGGTTCCAAATGATTTTGGGACCCAAAAAAAAAAAAAACCTCTGGCACTCTGCCAGAATTTAAAACACATATCACAATTTTACACATTTTAGGGGGTATTTAGGGTAAGCACTACTATGGAGCTGACAAAATACATTGTTAATTGAGTAGACAATGTGGATATAGGCCCAGGAGACATTTACAGCTTATAACAATCATGGTAATTAGGGAATGAGGAAAGAAATACATAACATTAGCAAACAGGAAATACAACAAAATGTGATGTAAAAGGATAAATCTTACCTTAATATACTCCTTCTGCAGGACCTGGATGATGGCAGAACAGGTCTCTGGGATAATGAGCCTGGGGGGAGATGCCTGTCGAGAACTTGAGGTCCTGCAGCCTTCTCCCAGTTGCCAAGTACCGCAGGGTGGCGACTAGCCTCTGCTCCGGAGTGATGGCTTGCCTCATGCAGGTATCCTGCCTGCTGATATAAGGGGTTAGCAAAGCCAACAAATGGTAAAAAACGGGGTCCATCATCCGGAGAAAGTTCCTGAAATCATCAGGAATATTCTCAAGGATCTCACGGAGCAAAGGCATGTGGCAGAATTGCTCACGCAGGAGCAACCAATTCTTAGTCCATTAACTCCTCCTCGCCCTGTTCATGGACTGTGCTTGTGTCAAAGTAAGGACCCCAACAACAAGCCCCCGCACAGCACGAACTCTACGATGAGTACGTACACACAACATGGCTAGAAAACGGTCGGCTGGTCAGAACGCAGTAACAGAACGCACTAAAGAACAGCAAGGCCTGCCTGTGAAAAGCGACCTGAAAATCAGCAACGAGTGGACAAGAACACAATGTCAATGGTAACTCGCTGCACGCACTGAAGACCAGATACAAACCCACAAGCACAAACTTAACACCAGAAATACAATCTGAAAACCACGAGTCTGAAAAAGCGCAAATCGTCTCTCACCAAACTTTTACTAACACGAGATTAGCAAAAGGAGCCCAAAGGGTGCCGCGCTTGGTACTGAACTGCCCTTTTATAGTCTTGTCGTACGTGGTGTACGTCACCATGTTCTTGGCGTTCGGAAATTCCAACACCTTTGTGCGACCATGTGTATGCAAAACAAGTTTGAGCCAACATCCGTCGGAAAAAATCCATGGATTTTGTTGTCGGAATGTCCGATCAATGTCCGACCGTGTGTACAGGGCATTATACTGCATGTGAATACTGCCTGTGGCTATAGCCTCTAGCAGTAATCATAGTGTTCTGCCGGCTGGCAAGGATAACTGCTAGCAGAACACAATAGTGCTATGGGAGGGATTAATTCATGCATCAACACTGTGCCCCATTCTAGACATGTTCTATTCTATCAATATCTTTTGTAAGTGAGGTCTCCAGAATGGATCACAGTATTTTAAATGGGGTCTACCTAACTTCTAATGGAGTCTATTGTAAAAAAAAAATACGATGGCTGCAGCTCTGATCAGTGTTTTCTGGCTAGAGGGGGGACACCTGCTTGTAGGGGGGGGTAGTAATGGGAGCCAGGCGGTCCGGGGGTATACCTATGACTACTATTCTGCATTGTATACCCTCAGTGTTCTTTGGGCTATGCCAGCTGATGAACCGAGTCACTGACCCTTGCACGTGGGGTAACTCTTCAACCAGAGGCATGCTCACCAATGCCCAGTAGCAGGCGGGACCATGGTCATGTGAAGAATTAAACATTAAGATGGCTCCTTGACTCAGAAACTAGCCACATGTGTGTAGTACCCAAAATACAGAGTTCCTCCAAAAGCTTCTTCGTCCCATGTCCTACCCTGTTTCCCCGAAAATAAGACCTAGCGTGATTGTCAGTGATGGCTGCAATATAAGCCCTACCCCCCAAATAAGCCCTACCCTGTTTCCCTGAAAATTAGCCCTACCCTGAAAATAAAATCTACAAGGACTTTAACTAGGGCTTATTTGTGGGGTAGGGCTTATATTGCAGCCATCACCGACAATCACGCTAGGTCTTATTTTCGGGGAAACAGGGTATACACTTGTACTAATATATGTGTTGCATTCAAAGGGACAGGTTGAGCCTCTGCCCACATCACCAGTCAGTGTACCTCGGTTACTTCCAGTAACAAAATGAGGTCTCGCCAAGCACATAGCACAGACCTCATGCATGCTCACACTTAACTCTTCTCTTCCCGTACCTAGTGATCAGACCATAGATCTCCGTAACACTAGTCCACTCCCGGTGACCGGTGGAGATGGACAACTGGGGAGGATGTCAGAGCACTGACCCCCTCGCTGCCTGAGGACCTGTCATCTAACCAGGTACCACGCTAATGATGGGTTCATGTTCTTCCTTGCAATTACTCATGGCAACTACCTCTTCCTTCTTTGTCTTGCTTAATGAACCTCTGTCATAGTGATGTTACACATACCCCATATTGCTGTCATGGACCCAGGCTTTTTAGGAATATGCCAAAACCTTACATGCACCCCTTGAACAACTTCAGACCAGACTCAGCAGTTTATTCAACTTTTACTGCAAACTTGGCACAACATGTATAACATGCAATCTTTCTCCTAACTAAACCTTACTGTGGCTGCCCCAAGTTACCTACACAGATGAAGCCTATTTGTCTCTTTGGAAAAAGTCCAGTGGGAGTCTTTGGAGAAGTACATGTTCTTGGGGTCCAAGCAAGTCTCTGCACATATCTCTAGTTAGTTGCATCCTCCCCCCAGGATCCAGACCTCTTTCTGTTTATAGAAAACGGGAGGGAGTCTGGACCCCAGAGAAAACCTGTAAACACATTGAGAAAGGTGGCAAAACATTAACCCTTTCTCCTGACCTGGGCAGCCACGTGCTAACTACACATATAGTAGGCCATCTGCCTACATGCTGTCAGAGTACAATAGTGCAGTGGTTGAGCAAAAAAAAAAACCTCAAGGTGTATACCCTGCCTTAGCTAGTGAGACATTAGGGGAAGGTATAAAATTCACATTCCATCAAGAGACTGTATGGATTGTGACTGTCCATTCAGGAAAAAAATGATCAATAGGCAGCTAGGAGTGCATTCTCTTAGCCAAGAGGCTGCATGACACCTACCTGTTCAGGGCAAGATGACTACTGACCAATAAGGGGCTGGGGACAGGTGTAAAGTTTTTATTATATCAAAAAAAGAACTAGACAGGAATTCAATAAAGGAGCAACCTATTTGGTTCTCTGGTGATAGGGCCCCTTTAACATGGCCTGCATTTAATTCATGAGCGCTTTGTGCCAATTTTGGTGCCAGTACCAACATCTTCACTGTGTTCAGTTAGGGCTCGTTCACACTATTTGCTATGACCTGCATTTTTCCACACTCGATTAATACAGGTCACTGTTAGGCCACAGTTGTTTTCTATTATTTATAGCACTATGGTGGTGTGTTGTGCAGTCCATTGCAATGCGGGAAAATGCAGCATGTCTAACGTGTCCAGCATTGCATTGGATGCCACCACTCTTTTTGCAGTGACATAAATAATGTGACACTAGGTAACGCACAGCTTTCTGCCATAGTCGGCATGACACTGGCTTGTAGCATAAACCTAGCCTTGGTTGTTATTTCTTAGGTAATTCTTAGTGTTTATTATCACAACTTTTAGAATCTGTCGCTATGTTTGTAGATAAGCTAATTGATGGTACGTAGGTATTTTGTGCAGGGAAACAGTCATGAATGTATGAAACTTCCCACATGTGGCTTTCTGTGTGCTTCTGTGTGCAGTCGGGAGCAGCTGGGGTCATGGCAACTGATGAACTCATCCCCAGCCCAGTTCATCTCATGGCTGGGAAATTACCCTCCCAGCAGCTGAAAGTAAACAAATGGGCCAGGATGCTGATGAGATCATTGTACAAATATGTCTATGGACTTATTTGGCCAATTAGGTCACCAGCAACCTAGCTCCTTTGTTTCATTTCAGCTATCAGCAGAATCTCCTGGTCGGTAGCTGAATGGGGATAAGTTATCCATTGCTTTGACACTGACAGCTGCACAGCTGACCTGGCTAGTAAGGATCTGAATATGCACTGAGAATGGAGCATCCATGGTATGGATGCTCCAGCCTCGGGGTTGCCAACCTCTATTTGAGGAATTCATGTACCTCCGCAGTGACATAGCAATGACATTGGGTCAAAGAAATAAAACCAGCACTTTTGACAAAGTCCTTTATTGAAGCAGCTCTGGCGTCTCTTCTCCCTGCGATTTCATCTCCCTTTGATTTCTTCTTCCTCCAGGAATGTCTCCTTCCCCTGGTTCTTCTCACTGCATTGATGTCTTGTTCCTTGTTCCTCTGCATAGGATGCATTAAGGTGAAAAAACACGAACTTTTACAACCCCTTTAAACACCTACATTATTCTGACTATCAGTAACAGAACTGAATTAATTTTACCTAGTAGCAGTATATAGAGACAGTCCTAAATCACTATAACAGTCCCCGTTTTATCTCACTGGCCAGTCAATGATGAAAAAGAAAAAAAAGTTGGCCAGCAAAAGTTGGGGCCCTTGAAGAAGCATAGCAGGCCCCAGCAGACAACAGATTAACTCGTGCAATGTTAGTCTCTTCCCAGATCCAGACATCTTCTACATCTCTTGACATTTGATGTAATTCAATATCTCAGACAGAAATAGAAGTTACTGTGATTTCTTCAATCCTGTTGAGACAGTCCCTCTTTGCCTTCCTTACAAGTGGTCTGATATCACCAGGCATCCAAAACATTTTGATAGTTTGATTATTATTACATTGATTCATATTAATTATTTCTTACTTATATATTCAATTAATTTTAATATTAATTGTCTAATGTGTATCACTTTATTTAATTAATTTATGGTACATTATTTTTTATATATATTAATTTTTTAGATTATGATCTTTAATTTCTCACGTCACTTAGTCTAAAACAATTTTTTGGGGATTTTTAGGGGTTAATATTTATTATGGTCATATTATTTAATTAATTGATTATTTATAATGTTTCAATATAGTTCATTTGGGGGAGGGATGATGTACCCACTTGGGAAATTTTGATATTGGGTCTCTATTTTTATGAGTGTGCATTGTGATCAGTTATGAATAGCGATTTATGTGTAGCGTTATATATTTGTGGCTGATGTCCACGTGCATTCTGAAGTTGTGTTGTAGGGGTTAACCTATGGTTTTTATTATATTCTACTTGGTCCAGTAATTACTGCCAAGCCGTTTATTGTGTCATTTTTATTTTTACCTTTGTCCCTAGTGATAGGGAATACTTGCCCATATTCAATATGGCGTTTCTAACCAAACACTTGTGGCTCAGAACAAGGCTTGGCTTTCTATATAAGGTGGTGAGCCATTACGCTGCCCGTTCCCCATTGACAACGCCACATACAACGAAGGGTACGTGCTGACGTTACCACGCTGTGTATTAGAAGGATGGACTTCTGATGGTCTTTGCTGGCCGGCTTCGATTTTAAATATGCAAACTTTTAATGGACTTATGTAAGTGAATACTTTTTTATATATTAAAGTTACTAGACTGTATTACGCTATGGTCAGTCTTTCTTTCTGGGTAAAATTGCTGGGCTTACGGCCACGGATTCTATAGACGGTGACAGGGGGAGATCTGCAACCATCTATCCTGTGCTACTGGGCTATTCTGTCTTTGTTCATCCCTGCTGGGCTATAGCCATCTGGCTTTTTTTGCTTGCCTTCCGGAAAGCAGGTTTTTCTTAAGGTGGCGGGGCACTTTTTTTGTTTGAAGTCACTGTGGTGCCATTAAGAAGAGGATTCATTTCCCTAATATTGATCAATAACATGCCACTTTAATGAAGTTTTTTCTGCATTTGATTGGGTCTTTTTTAGCACAGCTTCTTCTTTTCTTCTATCCAAAACACAGCTCACAGCTTCCCAGGGAGAAAAGTTCTGTGTGATGAGCAGTCTTTCTGAGGTCTCACCCGATTGTGGTCAGCTATGGCAGGGTTCCATTCAGCCAGCAGTCCAGTCTCTCTGTTCAGCCAGCAGTTCAGTCTTTTTCTCACCCCATATGCTTTAAGACTGTTCCTTTCCTTCCTCTCAGCAGTCTGCTTACCCTCCTCCCCTTGCTTTTTTGCAGCCACCAATCACCATCCTTCCTGGATTGACCCAGACCCAGCCAAGATGGGTGCCCCCTTTACTACAGACACACCATAGATGAGCATAGCAAAGTGATCTCCTTATAGAGGGCTGCTGCACTTCTGCAATAATGAATATTCAGTTTAACCTTGTCATACTGCAGAAGGTTAATACAGCAGCAACAAAGGAAGAAGTTCCGCAGAAGTGATCAAATACAATCCCGGTTACATACCGCACCATCTACTGGCATTGATGTAGAGCATATAGGTTGAGTAGAGGATGTTAAGTTTGCAAAGTGAATTTGTACTTAGCTTAGTGAATTAGGAGATTTTACTCAAGCCAGCCATACATAAATCGAAATTTGGCTGGTTTAGCTGGGACCGACCAAATTTTGATTAATGTACGGGTACTGTGGTTGCACACAAGTCGATTTACGGATCGATTTGTGTACAACCACCCTGTTGGATTTACCCTGCTCGATCAACGCTGCATGGTATAGCCTTGAATGCTGATCAGTTTTTTCTGACAGCGGGGAAGTCTGCCCGCTGTCAGACTACAATGACACAGTGGAGAGATATCCCTCATCCACCTCGAATGTGAGGATGAGAGAATAAAGACAGTTTTTTCATTCAAACTGCTGGTTGAATGAAAAAAAAAACGGACTAATCTGTAGTGTGCCTTAGCTCAGTAAAAGTTCACTTGGTAAAGAATACCTAATCATATGGAGACATTATAGACATAATCACATTTTATTAAAGTTATTTATCTGTAACTTTTTCTAAAATATCTGAAAGAGGCATAAGTGGTCAATTCTAAAGCAAAGCTAAGGGGACCAATCATTTTGTGTCTGCGAGCTCTTGAGATACAAATCTGCCGGGCATAACCAAGAAATCTTGATTAGCAGTTTTCCTGATGTTAGATATTTTTCTACCTGAATAATGTTTTGTTAGTAATATTTGTTACTATTTTATGTCTGTTTATTACATCCAAATCTATATTTATGAATATTTTTTACATTTGTTTAGTAAGTTAGGTGATGTGTTATACAATATATGGTATATTAAATATTCAACAGGGTTTAGATAACAAGAGTGTTTTGACTAAGTTCACACTTGAGTAGATTCTGAAAATTGATCTGCAGTGGTTTACTATTTAGATGGCGGTTAAGAAGCTGCTGTCATGCATCCAGAAGCGATCCTGATGCTTCCTAAATGCTTGTTTTGCTATGTTTGCCTGCTTTCAACTCTCCTAGAACTTAATCATAAAGGTATTGACCTTCACGATTAAGGCCTAGGAGGGGTGAAACATGTAAGAGAGTTGTGGCCTAAGTGTGGGGATCCTGTCAACAGCCAGCTATACACAAAAACATTTCCAGTTTGATTTCTGTGGGTACTTGTTCTTTGATTTTGCTATATATATTGAGCTAGATGAGCTCTTGTGACCTGCATCCACAGCAGTGGACTTCCTGAGAGACCCTTGTAGGAGTGTGGAGTGTAGTTTTTAGTTTGGCATTAGCAGGGCTTTTTTACTGCTGGATTGTGGCGGAACACCTCTGGCGCCAGCCCTGTGCTTGCCGCTCACTGCTGTCACTTGTAAACACTGGAGCTCTGTTCCTGTGTCTCCAAATGACAACGCAGCTCCCCCACACAGAACCCTCCCTGCCCTGCATATCTCCATAACAGTAGAGGAGGGGGCGAGCCGTGGCGTAGGTGAGGGGGTGGTACCTCTATCCAGTAGGTGACGACGTTCCGTCAGAACAGGCGACCCATCATCTAGTGTCACTGAGTGCAGTCTGTAAACTATGGGCTTCGGCAGGCAGGAGCAGGAGAGGCAGAGTGGTCTGACATCCTTTTCCTCCTGCTCAAGTTTCATCCACCAATGGGCAGCAGGTGGCAACAGGCTGAACGCTGCAGGCGGCCTCCTCTCTTCTCCACTTTAGCCTGCACAGGTACATTCTTTGATACTGGTGCCTGAGAATAATGAGTAGAAATTTTTAAAGTAGAAATTGATTATCTGTGCCCCATGCAGGGCAATGTTTTACTGAAACAAGGATGTACAGGTGTTCCATGCATCCCTGTGCCGGAAGTCCCATTGTTATCTATTGGGACAAAGGGGCTGTGCACACACACAGCTGCTGTTCTTAATGTGACATTGGTGCGAGGTGTAGATCCCCGAAGCACTCAGGGTGAGTTCAGGGACAAGCACCCACACCCACATGGATGTCATATTGGGACACAGTGGCTGTGTCCATGCAGACACCAATGGGACTGCTTGTATGGGAATGCACAGAACACCTGTGCATCCCTGTGTGGGTAAACAGGGCACAGATCAAATCACCCATGTGAATCAGGCTTTAGGGCTGTGGGGGGTGAGCTTTACTGGAGGTGGAGAGGGGATTGCAGCTGCTGGGTAAGATCTGAGCTGGGGTGGATATGGACTTGAGGAGAGGGGTTTGTACTGGATAGAGGGAGTCATTTTTGGCTGTATTCTGTTCAGTGATCCCTGCACTCTCTGTATTACTTACACCTGATCCCTGCCCTCTCTATCTTACTCCTGTAGCAAGGTCCCAGACTTCCAAAGGCCTAATGGTGACCTCTAGCGTCAAGGATAGCTGACATCCGTCTTTGTAGAGTGGGTTACCAGGCATGGTGGGTGTGATGCAAGATGGAGTGATGGGCGCCAGAAACTTTTTGGATGCAAAAGAGATTTATTGTCTCTTAACAGAACTGTGGGAGAGAAGGTTAGGGCCAGGACACTCTTAAGTAGATGCAATGATAATTGGCAGACTCTGAGACTTCTATAGGTAGACAGCTATACAGTGGAAGGCCTCTAGCCGGATAGCACTTCTGTATAGGTAGGACCTCTGTCTCCTATGGCAAAGAATCTTGTAACAGTCACTAACGGTAGTTGTACTTAACTATTGGCAACACAGAATAGGTCTTCTCTTACACCACAGTCTCTCATTGTAGACTTTTACTCACTGAGCTCCCAGTCTCTCACTTGACTTCCAGATCCAATCGCCACTGAATCTCCTGAGCTCTTCCACAGCTATCCCACTGTATAATTCTCAAGCGTCACCCCCACTATCCTGCTGGGTCCCTAGCTTGGCACTCAATGATCCTCAAGCGTCACCCCTGCTGTCCTGCTGGGTCCCTGACTTGGCACTGGATGCTCCTCAAGCCTCACCCCCACTGTCCTGCTGGGTCCCTGGCTTGACACTTGCTGAAGCTTTCCACCTTCTTCACCCTCCCGGCTGGTGAGAAGACTGCTTGGGTACTGGCTCCAGCTTACTCACTGTATAGTCCCTTAGTGGCAACAGCTCCCCCTCTACCTCCGACCACAACTGGTTCCCCATCCAGGTGAACCTTTACAACTTCAAACCTGCAGTCCTAACCCTATGCTGCTTCTCTTGCTCCTGGATAGGTCTAAGGCAGCCTAGCAGTAAGGTGTCCCTGGGATAGTCCTCTGGCTTGGCCTAGCAACCCAGGGTGACATAACACAAACGTCGACCCAGACAGCCTTCCAGGTGGCACAGAACCCCCGATCACCTGACTCCAACCAAATAAACAGGCTCTCTCAACAGGCCAAGAAACTAAAGAAACCCCTGCCAATTGGCTGAGACACCCCATCCATCCATAATCTGATCTTGCTACACCTTTGTCAATCTAATGCCATTAACAAGTGCCACCTAGTGACAGAAGAGAAAAGGTACAGCAAAGCAGAGTTATGGAGGAATCAGTAGATCTTCTAACAATCAGCCAGGATGATTAATACCTGACAAACTAAATTTATTAGCAACCCTGCCTAAACACCAGGGTGCTACACTCCTGATCCCTGCACTCTCTGTATTACTTTACTCCTGATGCCTGTACTCTCTACATTACTTACCCCTGCATTCTGTGCATTATGTACTTCTGATCCCTGCATTCTCTGCATTATCTTTTACTCTGTGCGCTACTTTAAGGTCCTCCCACTTTTCCATGTGGTCACACCCACCCTTTGATGTAGCACGGGTGGGAGGGGGTTCATGGTTGAGTTCCTGCACATATTCTCTGAGAAAAAAAAGCCCTGGACATTAGACTTTAAACTGTTATTATGACATATTGCATAATTATATTACGAAATCTCCTGTCCAGACAGCAGATAGAGCTCTAGTCTCCTTTACATATATTCAGCTAATTAAACATTTTTCTGTGCTCAGATAAGTCCCTTATTTTCAGAATTGAAATAAGTCAATAAGCTCAGTGGGATGTTTCAATCAAAGACAGCTGTAAAGTGTGCTTTCTTTGCTGTGCTGTTTCTTTAGCTAACCCACAATGCTTTGGAAATCTTTTGCATTTATTACATGTATATCTGTAAAACAAAGAATGTGTGTGTATGCATGAATAAATACTGTACTGTATGTATATGTATACAGTATTAATAAATACATACTGAAAATACCCATATGTAAATCATATTTAACAAAACTTTAAACACATATCAACCTAAAGGGAAAAAAAACCAAACCCAAATCCGTTGAGGTAAGAGTACAGCTATGCTTTAAAAATAATTTTTTTTACCAGACTTTTATTTTTAAATAAAAACCTTGCATCAGTGGAGGATACTTGCACTTGCCCCACTTAAAAAAAAAAAAGCTATTTTTTTTCCCCATAATGTGACCAATGTAGATTTAATAGAAATCTTACCACTTGAAGTGTCAATTCCTATTTGTGCCAGTTGCTGCTTGTGCCTCCCCACCTTGCTACTATGTAGGCAGACAGCAGGAGAATGAACAACTACGTGTTAGCAAACATAAGGATTTCAAGCAAAATCAATGATTTTTTTATCTGTGCACCCAGTGGTGAAACTACCACCATAGCAGTGCATAAGGCTGCTATGGGGCCTGGGCCGTTAGTGGGCGCCAGGGATCATGAGTGGTCTGGCAGATACAGCTGGTGCCCCTTTAGTTGGTTGGGGTTATCAGTCCATCCAGCCACTGCTGCCTGCCATGCTGCTTCCTATGTTCTAGCACCAGGTACTGGGTAACTTGTTCGATGTAACAGGCCTCGAACCAGCACAGTTGCAGAACAGCAACAGCAGAGAGGGGAACTCTATCCCTACTTCCTGTCTCTGATCATGTGCTGAAACATTACATGACAGAATCACAAGGGAAGTCTTTTATCGACTTCCTCATTGACTCTGTGGCATCCTAGGCAGAGGTCTGAACAAGGTGTGGAGAAGGTAAGGAAAAAGGGGGACTGATCCAAAGTTGGAACAGGTTAGCGATGGGGGTTGATCTGAGGCTTGAAAGGGTAAATAGGAAAGGCGGCAACCACCAGCCTTCTTGGCATACCCTTCTCTTTTTTTTAAATGAACATGATAGACAATCAAACAGAAATACCTCTTATTTTGCTTGTATGTGGCGTTTGTTCTTCTCGTTCTGTGTTTGTAAAAATGTGTCACAGGGTTGTTTTTCCGCTTTTTCTTATTGCATTGTGTAAAACATTTTATACAAATGATTGAACAAGAAAGGGGGAAGTTATGAGGTCTGAAGGGGTTAAAAGAGAAAAGAGGTGCTGAACAGAGATCTGTAGAGGTCAAGGAGGAAAGGAAGGATTGATTTAAGTTGTGAAAAGGAAAGGGGATGCTTATCTCAAGTCTAAAGGGGTTAAAGAGGAGATGGGGGGCTCATTTATTATCTGAAGGGGTCAATGTAGACAAAGGGATGATCTGAGGTCTGTTGGTGGACACACACACCTTTTCCATCCACTGACAATGACACTGATGATTTTTTTTCTCCCACTGATGCCAGGACATTTTTTCCAGAAACTGACTCTGGAGTATATTTTACAACCACTGTCAACTGAAGCCATTCCATTTTTCCAGCTACTGATATTGCAGCTGAGCAATTATTCTTCCCATTAATGCTGGGTATGTAGTGCAGGGCTCTTTTTCTTTCATTTAACAATAATGCAAGGCATTTTTTCTGACCACAAACAGGGGGACATTTTTTTTTCTCCCAGTGACCGAGCATTTTTCCTCCTGTTGCTGGACATTTCTTGCATTATTTTTTACTTTGCTATTTCACTTGAATAATGCACAGGTTGTTAGCAAGCATACTTTTTTAGCAAACAAAATTGTATATAAAGACAGCAGCAGGCGTCATGATTGATGATGGATCTACATCGGGGGATATTGTTTTTTATTTTTGTCCAAAAACTGCCTATTGTCATTTTTTACACTATTTCTTTTTCATGAATGAGTACTCATTCACATGGGAAAGTGGGCAATCTGGGGGCCTTTAAGATTCCTACAAGCTCCCCACCCGCAGACCCCCACAACCACTGGCCAGGGTTGTGGGGATGAGGCCAACATGGAGACAAGGGCACCCCCTATGTTGAGGTCATGTGGCCTGGTATTGTTCAGGAGGGGGGGCACTCGTCCCCTCCCTTTTTTGACCTGCCGGGATGCATGCTTGGATAAGTGTCTGGTATGGATTTTGGGGGGGACCCCACTGCATTTTTTCAAAAAGTTTTGGTGTGGGGTTCCCCTCAAAATCTATACCAGACCTGAAGGTCCGTAGAAGTCTAATGCCCCGTACACAGGGTCGGACTTTGTTCGGACATTCCGACAACAAAATCCTAGGATTTTTTCCTGACGGATATTGGCTCAAACTTGTCTTGCATACACACGGTCACACAAAGTTGTCGGAAAATCTGATCGTTCTGAACGCGGTGACGTAAAACACGTACGTCGGGACTATAAACGGGGCAGTGGCCAATAGCTTTCATCTCTCTTATTTATTCTGAGCATGCGTGGCACTTTGTCCGTCGGATTTGTGTACACACGATCGGAATTTCCGACAACGGATTTTGTTGTCGGAAAATCTTATCTCCTGCTCTCAAACTTTGTGTGTCGGAAAATCCGATGGAAAATGTGTGATGGAGCCTACACATGGTCGGAATTTCCGACAACAAGGTCCTATCACACATTTTCCATCGGAAAATCCGACCGTGTGTACGGGGCATAATACAAACAAAATGCAATCTGCTGCGAGAAAAAAAGTCCCTGACCCTTTCCAAAAACGCACTGGCTGAAAAACGCATAGATGTAAATGTATACCACAGGAAACCATGGTAAATGGACTGTAGTGTGCTGCTGCAAACTGCAAAATGAACTAAAAAATGCATAAGTGTGAACCTAGTGTAAATGATACTTATTTGCACTGGCTTCTATTTTAAGACAAGACCTGTGAGTACCTCAAACACATCTGGATTATATATATCATAAATCAATGTTATAGAAAAAATTAAAATAATGCAAGCGTGTTGCACTTTTATCTTTTATTTTACGAAGTTATTTTAACATAACAATACCTCCTACATACAATTTGGCACACTCCAACATAGAAACATTTACAGACTCTTGAACACACTCACATTCTGAGCTAAGTTATTCTCTTGCACAGGTTACTCCCCTGACATCTGTTTTCTACCCCTTATCCCTTTAGATTGTAAACTTGTACGGGCAGAACCCTCTCTCCTATTGTTTGTTGTTATTGCTAAGTTCTGCTAGGCTCTTGCTGTATGTGCTAGTATTTGGAACATATTGCTCTACTCTACCAGACTATTTTGTTAAAATAATTATTTTGTACAGCATCACAGGAGATAATGGCACTATATAAAAAATTGTAGTATTAATAACCCCACACAGGAAACAATTGACAGTAGGCTTTCATAACATTACCTTTGTGGAACTTGCTTTTTTGTGAGTTGCAGCAGAGCCTTACAGCATGGAGAGAAGAATGTTCTTACTAGCTTTTAACATTTGTTTTTTTCTCCTTTTCTAACTTGACTGGTGCCATCTTAACTCCCATTGACTGATCTGCCCCACGATAGATACCCCATGCAGTGTTTCACATAACTCCAGCTGCCAGTTATCAGTCTGCTGCTCAGTTTCCCTTTCAAACACATACTTTGTGAAGTAATTATGTTTTTTTGTCTGGGGACGTCACAGCTGTAAACGGGTTTGCTCTCACAGCCAGATCTCTTTAATACTTAGAGTAGCGTCATCGGATCCCTCTCCAGGCTGTAGCTTCATTCCAACTAAACCTAATGGCTCTCCAGGAAGGGGGTCTGCCTTGGCAGCTGCAGCGAAAAAACCATTTAAAGCTATACTCCGTGCACAAAAACTTTAATATAAATATTTTTACTAAATAGCCATAAAATATGTATTCCATGTTGTGTGTACCAAAAGCATTTATAAACCCAGATATTTCCCCTGTAAAAGTAGCCCTCATCACTGGGCTGCACAGAAAGCTGGAGGAATCCAGCAGGTCCACTCTCTACAGGCTGTTTGCCAGTCATCGGAGTCTGAGTTCCGTGACTTTCCCCTTGTAACGGTGGTCAAGGAGGGTTGCCAACCAATAGTGATCCTTCACCTTGATGACACAAATTCTCGGGTCCTTTCACAGGCTTTGAAGAATGAAGGAGGACATGCACCGCAAGTTTGTGGAGGCATAAGAAGCAGAGTCTGTCTTTGTGGTCACTGAGGATTAAAGTATCTTGAACTTCTTCCAGCCACGTACTACTCCCAAGGGTTTTGGCGATGAAAAACCATCTCTTTAGATTTGACATATGTCTTCTTCTGCTTCAATGCCTCCAAAACTGCCAGAATCCTCCTCCTCCACCTCTCTCTCCTTTTGTGTGTACTGTGATGTCACAAGAATGGTGTCTGCATAAAGTGGGCCTTGAGAGGAAAGGAAGTCTTCTTCCTCCCCCTGCTGCCTCCCCTCGAGTGCCCTGTCCATAATGCCATGCAGGGTCTGCTCCAGCAGGAACACAAAAGGGATAATGTCACTGATGCATGCATTGTCACGGTGATTAAATGCCTTTTCAAGCATGTGGTACCCAAATGGCTGGTGTTTTTGCCACGCTTGATCTGCTTGAGGCAAATTGTAACAGTGTGATCGGCTGCACATGTACTTAAAAAGGCCCAGACAGCTGAGCTGTGAGAAGTGGGCCGGGAGATAACAGCTCCACAATGTGATGGAATAGGGTGGTTACTCTCTACTCTTCCATGATGGCTGCCTCGTTGGGGTTGTGCCTCACCCTCACTTTCCTCCTCTGCTCTATCTGGCACCCAAGTCATGTCAGTGACCTCATCGTCATCATCCCCTCTATCCTCATCATCACTGAAGCCAACTTGGCAATACGCGGTGGCTGGGGGAATATGACTGCAAATTTGTTATTTACTAGAGTTCTTCCCTCTCTGTAGGCTCATGTTCCTACCTTCCTCAACCTCAGAACCAACATCAGAATCAAGTAATGCCTGTGCATCGTCAAGGAGCAAGTGGCTGAAGCTGTGTTCAAATAACTCAGCTGACTCCTCAATGTATGATGCTGGGTCTATGGCAGGAGTAGCTGTGGACAAGGAGGCAGAATAAGATGCTCTGGCAGCTGAGGTGGACTGCGCACTAGTCTCTGCTTGGATGATAGAGGATGAGGAGGATGAGGGTAGTTTAGTAAGCCAGACCACCACCTCCTCTGTATGCTGTGGCTGGATAGCATGGGCAACATCACTAAACAGAGGAAATGGTGCACTGCCTGAGGACAGGCCACATCCACCTTTGCCTGTGGACACAGACACTGCTGGCCCCCTCACAGTGCCATGGGAATGTCTGCTTTTCCTTGTTGACCTCCCAGACATGATGGGAGATGGCTTATTACCGAAATGTTATAGAGAGGGGAAAATGTGTACTTGGATGAACTTTAATCAATGGAAAGTGTTGTGTGGTGCATTTTAACTTGAGGACTCACTACACACCCCACTGACACACTATAATATACTGCAGTAAAAGTGCACTAATACACTTCAATATACTGCAGTAAAAGTGCACTAATGCACTATAATATACTGCAGTAAAAGTGTACTAACGCACTTCAATATATTTCTGTAAAAGTGCCTGGACGCATTTCAATATACTACAGTAAAGGTGCCCTGACACACTACAATATATTGCAGTAAAAGTGCACTAACACACTTCAATATATTGCAGTAAATGTGCACTAACACACTTCAATATACTGCAGTAAAAGTGCACTAATGCATTTCAATATACCTCAGTAAAAGTGCACTAACACACTTCAATATACTGCAGGAAAAGTGCTCTAACGCACTTCAATATACTGTAGTAAAAGTGCACTAACACACTTCAATATAGTGCAGGAAAAGTGCTCTAACGCACTTCAATATACTGCAGTAAAAATGCACTAACGCACTTCAATATACTGCAGTAAAAGTGCACTGACACGCTACACTGACACACTTCAATATACTGCAGTAAACCTTCCCTGACACTCTAAAAATTACACTAAAGTAAAAAAGGAAGGTCGCACCACATCCACGCTGCACTATCACTATATTAACACTACGCTGATACTTTACACTCACAATAGAATCACAATAGCCCACTATAGCACCCTAACTCACTAGTAGCAATTAACAGAGTCCTGTTCTATCCATCTCCACTCCAGAATCACACTGCAAATGGCTGCTCTAGAAAGGAACCTTTTATAGTGTTGGGTGGAGCAATGAGCAATGAGCCTTGATTGGGCACAGTCATCAATACTTTCTCCAATCATGGCTCTAACAGTGTTCTGTGCCCTGATTGGACAAAACCTTCATTGCTTCAGCCAATCAGGGCTTCCAATGCACTGTGCGGTGTGCAGTGCATTGTGATGCGTTTGGCATGCCCAACAAACGGTAGAACACCCTGGCAATTCAGGTGTTCGCCAAATGGGCATGCAGCCAATGTTCGGGCCGAACTTATGCTCGGGCCCAAAACATATGCCCAACACTATTTCTGGGGTGTCATTGCTAGCCCAGTAATTTTCTGGGGGTTATTGCTGGTGCTAACATTTATTGTGGGGTTGTTGCTTGTTCTGGGGTTCAGGGGGGTTATTGCTGGGGTTTTTCATTGTTGGCCCTGACACTTGTTGTGAGGTAATGCTGGGGGTGCCCTACATAGCATGGATAAATGAATTTCCCCTGCCAGCTGCTGTATTTTGATAGCTGGCACCCACAGCTTTCAAAAATCCCAAACCATGATCACTTCTGATTCAATGTGGTCAGTGTTTGGTCAAACATTTTTTACCTGGCTTTTTTTGAAAAAGTCAGCTGAAAAATCAGCTTTTGTTGAGAGAGGGGATGCCAACAGGACCACCCAAGGCTCAAATTTCAACCAATTCAGCAGGAATCAGCCAACATTTGAGTCGTGCAACATTTTCATTGAAATATACAGGACAGTGAAAGGATGTAGACAAAACTAAGTTCTGACCATATTAGCATCCGTGAGTTGACTTCAGACAAATCATACAAACTGAGAGATATGAGATCAATACAAAAGTGATCATTGGTGGCACCCTTCTAGTCTGTATGCTTCTCTCCCTGTTTTGGCCTGTCCTCTAGCTCACCTTGTCCCTTTTGCTGCAATAAACCTGGCAAAGGTAGAGTGGAAGGAGGTCAGTAAACTCCCATTCTCGATCTTGTTTTAGAATAAAGCTGGAAGTGCTTATTCTACAAGGAATGAGGTAGCCAGGTTAAGTATAGATCTGCAGTGGCTGGAGGCAGCACTGCCTGAGACAACCAGGTTTATTGAGAGCAGAATCACACAGAAAAAGCAATGCTATCAAATGCCTTGGCACTTATTTGCTTTACAAGTATGCAGAGTTAGCTTAAAATGCATCCAGGCATTTGGTACCATTTTTCTCTCTGCATGACTGCACTATGAATCAGACTGCACTGCCTTACAAAGGCTGTGATGTAGGCAGTGGCATGAAAGAGGTTGTGGTGTAGTATGCCTAGGTGGCAGCAATGTCTCTAATTGCTGTGCTGAAAAAAAATGTTATTTATTATGTCAACATAATAATGGATGGCTCCACTGTACATTAATGTTGTCCAGGGTGGGATGATAAATTACAGCCATTCCAAGCATTATATCTAAAATATACATGTGTTTATTTATTATAGAGCATTGACATATGTATCAAAGCCTACACATATTTGGGGTCCCTGCACTCAATAAAAATTCAAAATTAAGATTTAGTAAACAATATTTGCATTTGTTTTTATTATATAAAATATATTACTGCAAACTTAAGTTCACTATACACTAGCAGATTTTCAAACAAACCTATGTACGAATATTCATGAAAATATTAATGCGAAAATTCTTTGTGCATTAGATGACTGGGCGAATGTCACTTGAAAGTACTACATTTTGTTTGCTTTTAACATTTAATTTTGGAATGAATGGAATTTCCAAAACAAAAAGCACATATCCTGTTAGAAATTCATTCATTCAAGAAAATATTTCCATCTTCTCCTTTGAATTTTCTTATCACTGTGATCAAAAACAAATATTAATTTGACCCACTAACAATTAGAGAACCAAACAAACATTATTAAAGTGAAACATTTTGAACAGAATTCTGGATAGCCAGCTTTTTTTTTACATTCTTTCCGCTTATTATAAAATATGGATTCGGGGGATTTTTACAAACAAATGATCAAATATGTGTTAAAAAAATAGTCGGAAAATCATTTTGATGTGCAAAGTGGTTTCATATTAGGTAAACCACTGCAAATCAAAATTTGGTACTGTCACGACTCACAAAGGGTTAGATTACCAAGGACAGAATGGGTTGAAGCTGAATCACATGTTTCAGCTCACTATACAACCTCTTAGGTTGCCATTGATTATGTACCTAAATGATTAAAAGTTAGGGGAGCTGTAAGGCACTGCATTTAGTAGAAAGACAGGAGGCACTGCATATAACACAGAGAGAGCACAAGACACTGTATATAACAGAAAGGCACGAAGCACTGACTAAAGCCAGCCATAGATGGATCAAAACGTGGCCGGTTCAGCAGGGAAATTAAGTCCATCTGTGGGCAGGCTGGCTGTAGAGAAGTCAATCTCTTGAGGGACAGCAGAAAAAGCAGAGCCTGCAATCTAACAAATATGTTAGATTCCTCAACACATGGTGGTGCAGAAAGATGTGAGAATAAGTACAAAAGTTGTTGTTGAAGCCGTATTCTTACTGTGGAGAACCCCTTCTCTAATAGTAAAAGGATGTCATTCTAACTTGTATAGGAAGTACATAGCAGTGGCCAAGGCATGGAAATCTCCTACATTGGTACTAGCAGAAACAATTCACAGAATGAATAATACAATGTCCCATGCTAAGATGGTAGCCATCGATCAAAATCAAATTCCAAAATTTGAAAAACTTTGGCATCCTTGGATAAAACAACAGTTCCTGTCAAACTTCAATGACTCTGTCCTGTTGCCATGGTAACAGATTAAATGACTTACAGAGACACCCATTCTAAGGCTTCAAAGAGAACTAAAAAGAATAATAAACTGACGAGCGGGACAACCTTGTGGACCATACCTCTACCTTTCTACCCTTTTTCTTCTTTCTTTTTCCTTTTCTCCACCTTACGATTAAAGCTCATTATCAGAATTTATTTGACCTATATACACTCTACCTGTAAACAATATGTATAGTAGGTATAAATCATTTAAATACCTACAAAAGTGACTAAGGAAATGATATATATCTTTAATTTAGGTTTACGTGAACCCAATGTTTAATATTTGAAACTTCATGATATTTACCTATATAAACCCTACTGTAAAACAATGAGCTTACTTTATAGATCCTTGTAAACTTACTTTATGTATCTTTATAATATTGTATACTTAATAAACTTCTTTTGACAAGGAAGTACATAGAATTGGAGTACATAGGAGTGATTTATGTTGAGTGAGAAGGGTGTTCAATTGGCAGATCTTAGCGGTGGCATGGATACTGGGGAGTAGGGATGAGCTTCGAGTTCGAGTCAAACTCATGTTCGACTTGAACATTGGCTGTTCGCCCGTTCGCCGAACAGCGAACAATTTAGGGTGGCAAATTCGAAAGCCGCGGAACACCCTTTAAAAAGTCTATGGGAGAAATCAAAAGTGCTAATTTTAAAGGCTTATATGCAAGTTATTGTCATAAAAAGTGTTTGGGTCCTGCCCCAGGGGACAAGGATCAATGCAAAAAAAAGTTTTAAAAACGTCCATTTTTTCAGGAGCAGTGATTTTAATAATGCTTAAAGTGAAACAATAAAAGTGTAATATTCCTTTAAATTTCATACCTGGGGGTGTCTATAGTATGCCTGTAAAGGGGCGCATGTTTCCCGTGTTTAGAACAGTCTAACAGCAAAATGACATTTCAAAGGAAAAAAAGTCATTTAAAACTACTCGCGGCTACTAATGAATTGCCGGTCTGACAATACACATAAAAGTTCATTGATAAAAACGGCATGGGAATTCCCCAAAGGGGAACCCTGAACCAAAATTTAAAAAAAAATATGTGGGGGGTCCCCCTAAATTCCATACCAGGCCCTTCAGGTCTGGTATGGATTTTAAGGGGAACCCCAGCCAAAATTTAAAAAAAAATGGCATGGGGTCCCCCTCAAAATCTATACCAGACCCTACAGGTCTGGTATGAATTTTAAGGGGAACCCCGCGCCAAAATTTTAAAAACAAATGGCGTGGGGTCCCCCCAAAAATCCATACCAGACCCTTATCCGAGCACGCAACCTGGCAGGCCACAGAAAAAGAGGGGGGGACGAGAGAGCAGCCCCCCCCTCTTGAACCGTACCAGGCCACATGCTCTCAACATTGGGAGGGTGCTTTGGGGTAGCCCCCCAAAACACCTTGTCCCCATGTTGATGGGGACAAGGGACTCATCCCCACAACCCTTGCCCGGTGGTTGTGGGGGTCTGCGGGCGGGGGGCTTATCGGAATCTGGAAGCCCTCTTTAACAAGGGGACCCCCAGATCCTGGCCCTCCCCCCCTGTGTGAAATGGTAAGGGTGTGCAAAAGTATCCCTACCATTTCACAAAAAAACTGTCAAAAATGTTAAAAATGACAAGAGACAGTTTTTGACAATTCCTTTATTTAAAGTCTTCTTCTTTCCATCTTCTTTCTTCTATCTTCTATCTTCCTTCGGTTTCTTCCTCCATCTTCTTCTTCTGGTTCTTCCTCCGGTGTTCTCGTCCTGCATCTTCATCCGCGGCATCTTCTTCCCTTCTTCTCCTAGGGCCGCTCCGCATCCATGATGGCATGGAGGGAGGCTCCCGCTGTGTGACGCTTCTCCTCTTCTGACGGTTCTTAAATAACGGGGGGGTGGGGCCACCTGGATGGATGTGGAGCGGCCCGAGGAGAAGAAGGGAAGAAGATGTCGTGGATGAAGATGCAGGACGAGAACACCGGAGGAAGAACCAGAAAAACCAGAAGAAGTTGGAGGAAGAGACCAAAGGAAGATAGAAGATAGAAGAAAGAAGATAAGGGTCTGGTATGGATTTTTGGGGGGATCCCATGCCATTTTTTTTTAAATTCTGGTGCGGAGTTCCCTTAAAATCCATACCAGACCTGAAGGGAAGCCTGCCTTTTAGTAACACAAAGCCATGGGTTTTGATTATGCACCATTACGACTTTCTAGATACTGGCATCCTAACAAGCAAAGACGTCATCAGTTAATAAAGAGGATGTCTGTTGCTGCAAGAGCATCCTTTTTTGATCCTCCTCTGTCCCTCTCTCTCAGAACTGGGGTCACATTAGCTGACTGATAGAGAGGAATTGAGGGAGAAGAGAAACATCGGAATACTACTAGTCATTACCATTGTGCAAAAGTGTATTTGCTTTGGTAGAATCAATCCCCTCTAATGTTGGATGCCCTACATGTGGAAATTGCTGCATTGTGTAAAGCTATTAGAAGCGTTTTTTACATTTTCGAATGGGATGCCTCAAGACTGTCCATCATTTTAAAGGGTGCCTTGACTGAAAAAAGGTTGAGAAACACTGTATTATGATCTTCAATTGCTATGGTGCTTCAGCTCTCTTCATGACCCATTGGGTGGTGGAAGTGCAGGTAAACAAACACGAAAAAAGAGCAAACACCAGGGAGACTTGATAAAGGAGGCCATGTCTCCAAAATGCATCGTCAAAGCAAAGCTTACATGCTGACATATGTTTCCTGCCTCCTCCACTATCCCCAGTGTCACGGTCTCTCACACTGATGCGTGACGCTGGCTGGTCCAGGCACATGCACACTAGACTGTGCATGCCAGAGCTGTGTCCTGGCAGCTCGTGAGCTGCCACCTGGCTGCATGGTGGTTGGATGTTTCAGTTACTTCTTGCAGTGATGATCCAGGAGAGGGGAACACATTGATCTAAATGCTTTTCTATATGCTTCTAAATGTGAGTGCTACTATTGAGGGTTTTTATCATTGGGTTAAATAAACAATATTACACTAGGGCGGATGTGTGCTCTTTTTCCTTTTTCCTTGTTTGTTCTAAGAGTTGAAGTTTGGCAACTGGGCTTCTTGCATTGTATGCTATGAGAGGGAGCTCATCCTATCCTTGGACTCACCCTGACATTGTTCAAAAATGCTTGTAGTCAGCCATGGCTCTTTCTCCTGAGAAACATCCAAAAGGTAAGAAAGGTGTTACCATTCTGTGTGAATGGTAACACGACACATTGGGGGTTATTAACGAAAGGCAAATCCACTTTGCACTACAAGTAAATGCTCTAAATCAGAGGGGGACATGCAAGCAAGATAAAAAAACAGCATTTTAGCTTGCACATGATTGGATGATAAAATCAGCAGAGCTTCCACTCATTTCAGATCTACCCCTCAGATTTACAGCGACTGCACTTCCAAGTGCACTTGTAGTGCAAAGTGGATTTGCCTTTCGTAAATAACCCCCATTGTCTCAAATTTGACTGCAAAAGTAGAAAGACACTTTAAGAACTATTTATACATAGCAATATAGTTTTATTTTTAAAATAAATAAAAGATTGTATTTTCAACTTGAATTACAACACGAATTACAAGATTTGTTTTTCTTTACGCTGCTTATTGTATATATATCTATATCTATCTATATATCTTGTATATATATATCTATATATATAGATACCACCTAAAAAGATGAACTAATGACAAGCAAGGTGGAAAGCAATGGATTTAAGATGATAATTAAAATGGGGGAAGGCCAGCATTTAACATTTCACATTCACTTTTGGAAAATATTTTCACACACACACTAACAATTCACTCTATACAAAGAGCTAAGCACTCGAGGACACTTGAAGTGGACCTTCTCTTGTAGAAGGTCATTGAGATCATTCAGCTTTATTTCAGTGCATTCATTATTTTGCACAAAAAGAGACTGCAGCCTTCCCCAAAGGACTCTTTCCTACTCCCTCTAAATCCCATTTACATCCCTCTTCACAACTGAAGAATTTATTCCTCTTTTTTCAAAGGTCATGTGCAAAACCTGTAGAGTTCTTCTTACCTTATCTTGTAAGGATTACCCTGTAAAAACAATGTATAAAGGAGACACACCATATGTTATGTATCCATTCATTTTAAAACTATGTATTCCATTTTAGAAAATACATTACTTGCTTAAAAGGGAGTCAGCATAAAAAAAAACTTCTTAAAGAACTTTACAAATTGAGAGTTAGATAAAACTTCACATGTTTTATCTTACAATGCTGTAGGTATATAGCTTTCAGAACTAGGACAACGTCCACATTCCTAGAGATTTCTTTTTTTATATAGAGGGAAAGGTTACGATACGCTGCCAAGTGTTTATTTCTGTCTTTGGCCCAAATTTCCCTTGTCCCATTGACAACAAAGGGAAATCCCATCAGAAGACCGAATTAAAAACCTGGCAGTGGAGTAAATCTGACATAGAGTGCTACACTTTTAGATATACTGTACTGTATATTAAAAGAGAAGTATGGGTTTCTTTTTTTTGCCATATTTATACTTAACTAGGTGGATGCAGCATCGGTCCGATGCTGCATCTGTCCCCCACCACCTCTACACTGAAAACTGAGCGATCAAACACCGCTGATCACTCGGTTTTCAGAGCTCCATGAGCAGAGAGCTGTACACCGTCAGTCACAGCACTCTGCTTTTCTCCCTCCTCGCTCATTGGAGCACTGAGCTGTGGAAGGGGCAGAGCGGGTCGTCTCAAGCTCTCAGCGGCTCGCTGAGAGACTGAGATAGGTGTCAGTCCAGGCACCTGGTGGATCCAGACTTTATTGTTGCGATGACGCGGTGCCTGGACTGATATCCACAATGTCAGCAGAGAGCGGACTTCAGCCTGCTCTCTGCTGAAAACGGGTCACAGGCGTGCAAAACGAATTGCACTCCTGTGATCCATAGGAGAATAAGCTTTGGCTGGACTTCTCCTTTAAATCAAACCCATTAACAACAGTTGCCCAGGTTTTTATGCCTTCCTCTGGACCAACTTTATGGGTGTTATATGGGTGATGAATCTAAAGGACTGGCAAACTAAAACATGTTAAATTTTTGTTCTTGGGTTTGCTTTGGGCTATTGACCCGTCAAATGAGTCAAAGTTACAGCAAGCAATTTATACCCTAACTCTGATTTTTATGACGGGGAGAACATGATGTAGAAACCTGTAGATTGCGGGCTACCTGTCAACTGCCGACAGGTGACAGGTAGACTGCGAAGATGTCCCACCGTTGCTGACCTGGTCCTTGCTCCGGAGTGACACGTGTGCACATGCTTACCAATCCCAGTCTGCAGAGGCAGTCCCCGTCCCTTGCATACGTGCGGTTATGGGGTGGGGAAAGCCTCCTGAATAGCTCAGGCAGGTTTGGCTCTTCTCCGAACACGCCCGAGCACTTCATATGGCTATTGCGCGCCCTTCGCCACCGGCCCTCCTCCCTGATCCAAGATGAGAAGGTGAGAGAGGATTGCCGTTGTTACACTGGCAGGGATCAGTGCCACTGCACCTTCCCTGCACCACTCTGCATTTAAAACATTTTCTGTACACTCCAGCTCTCCTGACATTTTGGTGTTCACAATTTCTTTGAATAGTATACCAGTTTTAACAGGCTTTCTTTCATTGGGGTATTTTGCTCCCTAGTGAGACTTAGGGGGTCATTTACTATAGCGCTATGGCGCTAATTCGCGCAAATTGCCGCGAATTAGCGCGAATTCACGGCAATTTAGCGCTAATTCGCGGCAATTTAGCGCGAATTAGCGCTAATAGCGGTAATTCGCGCGAAAACGGTATTCACTATAGCGCTGGTGAGAAAATTCTCCCAAAATCGAATTTACTATAGCTCCCTGAAACTAAATAGAGCCCAAACCCTTACTCTGCTAAAACCTAGAGAATTGCACATGGAAATAATGTTTAGAGCATGATATAATTGCCTAAATGGTACTGAAATATGCGGTATATTATTTAAAGATTATCTGCTTTTAAACTGTGTGAAAAAGTGATTTCTACACTGAAATATCTTTAAAAGTCTGAAAAGTGAAAAATTCCCCGTTTTGGACAACTAGGTGCCAACACAACTGAGCATGCTCAGACCTGAAAATAACTCTCATTTTAACTCAAGTGTCTTTTTTACCTGGAGGTATAGTAAATACCAAAATGAGAGCTAATTAGAGAGCATTTTTTGGGAGTTAAAATCTGCTCTAATTTAGTCCAAATGAAGTTTCAGTCACTGATTCTAATGGAACAATTCTAACTTTCACAAAAAAACCCTTTTAATGTTGAGATGAAATGTATCTTTCTGTGAAATACATTTTCCTTTGCAACATTGTTGCTTCTACTTAAAATATTTTGATTTTAGGAATGCTACAATGTGGAATGTTTTGATGTTTTGGTAAAATATATTTTTCTCTGTCACTTTCACTTGTTTTTCTTCATCTCACAACCATCTTTACCCCAAACTCACACAGGTGTCTTTACAATCCACAAACAATACCATTGCTGATGAAAATTTAAAATGAATCACAATTTTTTGTGCTTTGTATTATTTGCAAATATTCATAATTTGAGCCCAAAAATGTGATATGTGTACAAACATCAGAAATCAAAATGTAATTCCCAAAAATTTGAGGGTAATATTCTACTCTCACCCACAAAAAAACACCAAATATCACAGAATAAATCAAGAAGAATAACTCTTGAGTAATGTAATTCCATCACCTGTATGTCCATAGAAATGCAGTATTTATGTGTTTTTATGTGTATTTATGTGTAGGAGGGTCTCACACGTGGCAGCTCTGTGGCTTAGAGGTTAGAACTTCTGCTTAGTATCTCTGAGGGTCTGGGTTCAAATCTCAACCATGTTACTTCATGTAGAGAAGTTGTCTCATTTCCCAGGTCCTATAACTATGTCTAATTGTAGGAGGGTTCCACCACCATTGTAAGTCTTTTCCAGATACACTATATAGCCAAAAGTATTGGGACGCCTGCCTTTACACACACATGAACTTTAATGGCAGCCCAGTCTTAGTCCGTAGGGTTAAAATTTGATTTGGCCCACCCTTTGCAGCTAGAACAGCTTCTGGGAAGGCTGTCCACAAGGTTTAGTCTGCCTATGGGAATGTTTGATCATTCTTCCAGAAGTGCATTTGTGAGGCCAGGCACTGATGTTGGATGAGAAGGCCTGGCTTGCAGTCTCTACTCTAATTCAGCCAAAGGGTGTTCTATCGGGTTGAGGCCAGGACTCTGTGCAGGCCAGTCAAGTTTCTCCACCCCAAACTTGCTCATCCATGTCTTTATGGACCTTGCTTTGTGTACTGGTGTGCAGTCATGTTGGAACAGGAAGGGGCTTTCCCCAAACTGTCCCCACAAAGTTGGGAGCATGAAATTCTCCAAATTGTCTTGGTATGCTGATGCCTTAAGAGTTCCCTTATCTGAAACTAAGAGGCCAAGCCCAACCCCTGAAAAACAACCCCGCACCATAATCCCCCTCCACCAAATCATTTGGACCAGTGCACAAAGCAAGGTCCATAAAGACATGGATGAGTGATTTTGGGGTGGAGGAACTTGACTGGCCTGCACAGAGTCCTGACATCAACACAACAGAACACCTTGGGGATAAATTAGAGAGGAGACTGTAGGTCAGGCCTTCTTGTCCAACTTCAGTGCCTGACCTCACAAATGCACTTGGAAGAATGGTCAAACATTCCCATAGACACACTCCTAAACCTTGTGGACAAGAAGAGTTGAAGCTGTTATAGCTGCAAAGGGTGGGCCAAATAAGTTTTGAACCCAATACTAATACTGGGATGCCATTACAGTTCATGTGTGTTTAAAGGCAGGCATCCCAATACTTAGGCCAATATACTGTATATTGCTTGTGACACTGAGCATGGCTATGGACTTAGGGCTAGTTCACACCACAGAGATGCAGAGAACATGTGTGGGTCTGCCCTGGTGGCTAAGTGGGTAGCAGTTCTGTCTAGCAGCACCTGGGATGTTGGTTCACCTCCACCAACATGCTAATGCTTGTGTTGAAGTTTATATGTTCTCCCTGTGTGGGTTTCTCACCACAATCTAAAGACATGCTGGCATCTTATTTGTCTCCTGTCGAAATAGGTTCTAATGTAAGAAAGTTAATTTTGGACTTTATATTGGAAGCTCATTGCAGCCAGGGACTGATGTTAATGTTTATTAGCACTAATCATGCCCAGGGACTTGGACATTTCAAATTTTAGGGTTTACACTGCACAGGTACATATGCTTAGAAAACTGTTGCTTTGTTTATGTGGATGCAAATGGACTTTGATCTTTGTCCTGTAGTTGGAGATTTGATGCACATAGCCAAGGCTAACACAGTTGCGAATACTATTATGTGTTCCTGCTCATCAGGTGCAATCACTTTAGACATACATGAAGAGACAGATTGAAAGATACTGGTGGGCGTGTACTTCTATTGGGTGTGTCAGTGTGCTAACAATACAACCTCTCTTATATAAAGGCCTGCAGTAGGGGGGTTCGTTTGGCCTGAGAAGGTCAGGTTTTTTGTTGTGATGGAGAAGGAATGATATTGGGAGATTCGATGAAATTCTTGTGCATTTTTTCAATCAAAAGTGGGTTTATGTGGCCATGCTGTCAATGTTGTGTGTGTATTGTTCCTGTCTGATCATGCAAACATCGTTTGGAAGCATCTGCTGACCTACTGTTTTTGATCTCGTTTAATTGTGTACACCGAAATGCAGCTTCCAGTAGAACATGGTCACCAATGTATGTATGTGTGGATTGTGGGCTGGTGGTGGGTGTTTTGAATAAGTCTTTTGCAATATTATGTTGGAATGCTTTGTAAGAATGACTGTTAAGTATGTTTCTATAATCTTTCAGATAATAATGTGATGTGTTGCCCGTTATACACTGAAATTAAAGCTGTGTCCACTCTAAGGTTTTGTCTAATTTTAGATTGTAAGCTCCTATGAGCAGGGCCCTTAAAATTCCGTTGCTAAATGTAGTACCATATATCCTGTCCAAATTTTTTTGAAGCTAGTAAATGTAAATTTATTTTTTTTCTGCTGGTAAAATAAAGTACATTGAGCTCTTGTTGTGGTGTGTTGGGTTTTTTTTTTTCCTTCTACTTTTCTTTCTTTAGTTTTTGTGGGTGGTGGTTTTGGGAAAGTGCAATATCTCTTTTATATTTTATTTCAATATGTATTTGTGCACCAAAAAACTAATATCTTTGCCCTGGTTCACATGCTACTTTGAAATTGTGCTACTTCACTTGAAGTAGCATGATTTCAAAGTAGCAAGGTCAGCGTGATTTCAGGTGGCTTCATACACAAATGTCTATTGAAGTCGCACCTGAAATCGGCAAAAGTAGTGCAGGAACTACTTTAGCAAATTGATGCGGTGCCACAAAAAAAATGTTGCATCAATTGGAACAGTGCCAGTGCCATTGCCAAGAGTCACGCGATTTGATCTCTGAAATCGCATGACCAATCGCTCCAATGTAAACCTAGGCTTCTGCACAACTGCAAGTTATATATAAAGATTCCACCTTTATCATTAACAGCTGTGGAGAATTGCAGGTAATGAATTCAGCTGGTGGATAGGCAGTGTTTGAATGTGTCAGCTCTGGTTCACATTGGTGTGATTTGACATGTCAAATCTGTGGCAATTGCACTGTTCTAATTAGTGTGATTTGTATTGATATTGGTGCAGAAACCTGCAACGATGTCTCTGATGTTGCCCCCACAGTCGGGACTGACATGCAGGAATGAAATTGTGGGAGTTCAGCTGCACGCTTTCCTCCTGCTGTCAGTGTGAACCAGGGCTCAAACTGGGCCTTTTGCCTTTGTAATTCACCTGCTGCTAACCTAGGGACACCATTTCTTAGCAAACTCCCTTAAGTTTACCTTCAAATATATGTAGAAATACAGATTTGTATATCTGAAAATAAAAAAATACTAATCATGGTTGAGATCAAATATTCGCAGCTGCAATCAAAAGGGTGGTTTCACCTTCTGACCTGGAAATTAGTCATTGTATGCACCCGGAAGTTCTTGTGCTGGTCAGGATCTCAATCTAGGTGGACATGGCGAGGTCTCTTTAGCAGAGAGGAGGCGCTGCTCATTGGCCGGGTAAGTGTAGGATATGTACTTGTACTTAATCAATGCAGGGGTGGATGTCAAAGTTAGATTTGGTGTGGGTGGGGTTCATTGATTTGTTTGGCATCACCACACATTTGCTTCCGTCCCATGTGCACACATCAATTCCTGCATTTGTTCTGCTGATGTAAATCAGTAAGGACTATGCAAGTATAAATGAGAGATCATTTTATTAAAATATATATGACTTGTTTCACAGCTGGGCAAATTTTCCAGCAAATTTGGACCTCTGAGTTGCATGGCAAGTTGTACCCCATGATTCTCAATGACAACCATTCATATCTGTGCTACTAAGTCGCACCAACTTCAAAGTAGTCCCTGTACTACTTTGGTGTGACTTGAGGTATATCGGGTACAATATTACACAGGCATTCCCAGAAGTTGGGGCCAAGTTGCAGCGGCAAAGTGGCAGCAAAATAGTGTGACTTTCAGGTCGCAGCAGTGTGAATGAGATTCAAGGATATCACCTTTGAATTTGGCCCTATTGTCACTTGTGCATCCTGAAGGTGTAGCAAATTCGTCCCTGCACTACCTTGGTTTGACTGATGCAATTTGAGGTCCATACACCACAAAATTACACAGACATTGCTTCAAGTCATGACAAAGCTGTGCAATTTTAAGGTCGCACAAGTGCAAATGGGGCCTTATTCAAAGGTGTTATCAATTAATCGCATTAGGTTACTTTCACACTTGGGTGACTTTTCATGGAGCTTTGGACCTCAGAGTCACATGAAAAGTTGTCCCCCTTGATTTCCATTAATATTTATTAGAGCTGCACGATTAATCGTCATCGTAATTTTTTTCCCCTTTACGATCTTGAAAAAAGCGTTTCACGATTCTTGCTATTGCAAAGAACTCTCTCTGCTCTTCTGAAGCCACAGCCGAAAAACCAGGAAGTTTGCCAAGAATTAGAACATTCTTTATCAGTGAACTTGACTAGAAACCTTGTAACAATTTGTCAATTAAATAGAATTCTGTGTAAGTGAGGAAAGTTTAACCACTTAAACACTAAACATTTTTCTGACATTTGTTGGTTTCAGGTTAAAATCATTTTTTTTTTGCTAGAAAATTACTTAAAACCCCCCAACATTATATATATATTTTTAGTAGAGACCCTAGAGAATAAAATGGTGGTTGTTACAATATTTTATGTCACACTGTATTTGCGCCTTTCAAATGCAATTTTTTTTGGAAAAAATTACTTTAATGATTTAAAAAAAAAAAAGAAAAGTTAGCCCAATTTCTTGTGGGATAATGTGAAAGATTTTATGTCACGAGAATCGTGATCTTTTTATTCTAAGCAAAAAAATTGTGATTCTCATTTTGGCCAGAACCGTGCAGCTCTAATATCTATGCAACTTCACCCATGTTCACATAGGTCTGAATTGACATGTCAAATTGTAGGCAAAATCGGCGCCTATTGATGGTAATGGAACTGTCCAAATTGGTGCGACGCCACAACAATTCCCAAAAGTAGTTCCTGCACTACTTTGGGCGACTTCAGGGGGCGATTTCTTACCTCCCAAATTTTTGAGATGGGTATAAGGGACACCTATTAGCAAAAGTAGGTAGGCATAGGACACCTTCTTAAAGGAGAACAGTTGGGACCTATGTGATTTCACTAGACATTTGTGCAGGAAAGTGCACTGATGTCTCTGAAATCGCTGACAAAGTCGGGCTGAGTCACACTTGTGCAACTTTGGACATCAGAGTCGTATGACAAGTCATACCCCATGATTTTCAATGTGTACCATTCATATCTGTGCGACTTCAAGTAACACTGACTTCAACGTAGTCCCTGTACTACTTTGGTCTGACTTTGATGCGAGTTGAGGTCCATAGACCTCAAGTTTACACAGGCATTCCCTGGAATTGCGGCAAAATTGCTGATGCAAAATCGTGGGAAAGTTGCGTGTCTTTCCCTGCGACTCCTGCGTCCATAGACCTCAAGATTACACAGGCATTGCTTAAAGTCGCATTAAAATCTCGCAACTTTCAGGTCGCACAAGTATGAAAGGTGCCTAAGTCACTGTGCTGAGTACTATTTTATACCTAGAATATAAAGTAGTCCCACCATCAAACACTAGTAAACATATGTTCTCAATATAATTGTGCTCAAATGGCTGAAAATCACACAGATGGTATCACCTACTAAAAGTTTGCATTGTACTCAGCAGCGTATGCTGAAAAGAGGCGAACGCCTATTAGCCAATGCCACATCGGCACATCGGCATGAGCATGGTTGTTACTATAATATTAATGCCTGAAATGCAAAACATTATTGTATTGAATCAAACATTAGTAAATGTATTTTCTCTGTAGGTAAGTGCTCAGCTCTGTAGCATAGCGGTATACCCTGCTGCCCCCAAAAGTTCAAGCCAGTGGGAATTCAAATCCCACTGACAGCATTACCTCCTAGAAGTGTGCATTGTACTCAGAAGCATAATTAGCCAAAGCACATCAGCTTGCTTTATTCCATATTTTAAGTCTTCAAATGCATGCAATGGTATGTACTTATTCAATAATATTATGGTATGGAATTCCAAAATTCAAGGAAAAAAATGTCGTAGGGTCCCCCCAGTACATACCAGGCCCTTCGGTATGGACTTTAAGGGGAACCCCACACCAAATTGTAAAATAAATTTGATGTGGGGCCCCCCAAAATCCATACCAGACCCTTATCCGAGCATGCAGCCTGGAGGTCAGGATAGGGGGGGACGAGTGAGCACCCTCCCCTTCTGAACCTTACCAGGCCACATGCCCCAAAGCACCTTTTCCCCATGTTGATGGGGACAAGGGCCTCTTCCCGACAACCCTGGTCAGTGGTTGTCGGTCTGCAGGCAGGGGGTTTATCAGAATCTGGAAGCCCCCTTTAAAAAGTCGGCTCCCAGATCCTGCCCCCTATGTGAATAGGTATAGGGTACATTTTACCCCTACCCATTCACCAAAAAAAGCAGTGAAATGTAAAAAAAATCAATAGCCGGTTTTTGACAAGTCCTTTATTGTAAAATAGCTCCGAGCTGTCTTCTTCCCTTGGCCATCTTCTCCAGACGCTGTCTCTCCCTCCTCCATCTTCTCCCCGAGCTGTATTCTCCCAGAGCCGTCTCTCCTGCCGCTGCCATGTTCTCCATCTGCTGTCTTCTTCCGCACCGCTGGTTACCCGCTAATAAAAAAAAAGCTGCTCTTTTTCCATGGTGGTCTTCCTCTGCTGTGTTGTCACCCGCTGTGTGGCGTCTCTTACATAGCCATGGAGCGGACTCTCCGGGTGACATTATCGGATGGCCACAGAAGACCGCCACAAGAAGAGCGGCTTTTTTTTTTATTAGTGGGTAACCGGCTGCGCTGAAGAACACATCAGCGGGGGAAGATGGTGGCAGCAGGAGAGACAGCTTGCAGAGAAGAAACATCAAACACTAGTGAATGTATTTTCTATGTATGACTGTGCTACACCCAATAGGCTAGCAGTCAGCACTTCTACCTTGAAGAACTCATGGGTTCAAATCCCACAGAGAAATACTAAAAGATTGAATTGGTGAAAAAAAAGCAAATGACTATTAGCCAATTAGCCAAAGCAGCATATGCTGCAAATAGGTGAATGCCAATTAGCCAATGCACTTTAAATTTGGCTGATAATATTAACTCTTCAAATGCATGCAATGATATGTAAGTATTCAATACTATTATGGTGTGAAATTCCAAACACCACTCACTAACTAATGGGCAGATTACATTTTTTTGTTTGTTCATTTTAATTCGCTTGTGCACTGAAAAAATAAACACAGCTGGGGGATGGTAGGTTGGCTGGTATTTGAACTTGTACCGTGAGTGCTGTGGAGACATCTGAGCAGACTACTAAGCCATTGTGCTAAGTATGAGACCTGCATAATAGTGTAGTATGATTAAAGAATGAATATAAATAATTACCACTTTATAGTCACCTAAATTAAAAAATAAAAAACAACATACAACAAATAGGTAACCTAAATGTTTAATACATGTAACTTTACAGAATAGCAGACATTACTATGTAATAATCATTCATAACTGCATTAGTTAGCAAAAGAAGGAAAGAAATAGGAATACTACTTGCAACATACATCAATAGATGCACACGAGGTAGAGCACATCTCACATAAAAATGTTTCTTTCACATACATGGATCATGGCTACAGTACACTGCTATATAACAACTTGATAAGAATTAGCATTTGTATATACGCGGAAGCGCTAATTAGCGGCAATTTAGAACTTTCAAACGTTTGTTCTCCACTTCTATCGCTGATTTTCATGCGCAAATTCGCCGTTTTGTTTCCATTTGGCTAAAATTGGCTCTATTATTTGCCATAGTGCCCAGTACTTCCTGGAGTTATAGTAAATGACCCCCTATGTTGTAGATTAGTTGTAGATTGTAGTAGTACACCCTAGAAATAAACACACCCAAATATATATTTTTTAAATAATCCATCGAATTTAAATGAATACAAAATAAATTATAATGAAACACATTTTTGTTTGAATTCAAATCGAATTTGAAACGAATGTGAAACCAAATTTAAAATGTAAACATATTGCTGACTATTGCTGATTTCCTTTAAAAACATCTGTTTTGAAGCCAAAGTGTATTCAAATATTTATTCACTTTATATTTTCCTTTGTTCGCTCACTCTGCATTTTTAAAATTGATAAAAATAAACAAATAAAATATATATTTTTGAAACCATCCTTACTTTACATTATTTCTTCACACCTGCCTAAAACTTTTGCACAGTACTGTACATAGAGACAGCAAAATGTTAGTCATATATTTCTTTTATAACTTAGAACACTTCACATATTCTGAAAAAACCTTATTAACACAAAGAAGATTAGCGTGTCAAAAATCAAACTGTCAATATTTTTGGTGGATAAATAATTTTAGTATCATTTGTGTGCAGATCAACATAATGTATATGCTTAGGACCCTTCAATTTATTTCTGTTTCAATTATTTTTTTAAAGGTTTAAAGCAGAGGTCCACACAAATTATTAACTTTATCTTAATCCCATCATTGCATTAAACAGATGTGCAAATGAAAGAAACATTTTTTTGCTGTGTGTTTACCCTTCTAGCAGTCTTTATTGTGGAACTTCCTGTGTTTGACCCCCGCGGGAGTAGGCGTGTATCTTCTTCATCCCTGGCGGCGCACTGTCTCCTAGGAGCTAAGTGCCAGCATTCCCAGGATTCCGTGCGGATGGCAACTTGGAGGTTAACGGCGATCCGCGCCGTTAACACTGAGCATGCGTGGGAACGAGCGGTGAATCCTGGTAGCTCAGCATTCACTGCATCCAGGAAGTTAATGCTTGTGGGCTTCACATTCCCACAAGCAAGATGGAACTGGCCATCCTCAATTTTTAAAACTTAATTTTTAATTCAAAACCGGACATCGGGGGAGATAGTTCACCTAAAAAGTGAGTGTTACATTGTGATTATGTAAGTGTCTAAATGGTTGAAAAAAAAAAATGAATGGTCGGTGGACCTCTGCTTTAAAGTGATTGTAAAGTCTAATTTTTTTTCTATAAGAATAATAAACATGTTATACTTACCTGTCCTGTGTAATGGTTTTGCACAGAGCAGCCTGGATCCTCCTCTTCTCGGGTCCCTCTTCGGGTCTCCTGGCCCCTCCCTCCTGTCGAATGTCCCCACAGCAAGCAGCTTGCTATGGGAGCACCCAAGCCAAGCTGCAGCTCCGTATGTCCATTCAGGCACAGAGCCCCAGTTCAGCTCTGCCCCCTCTCTCTCTCTCCTGATTGGCTAACTGACTTTGACTGACATCAGCGGGAGCCAATGCCACTGCTGCTGTGTCTCAGCCAATCAGGAGGGAGAGTGCGGACAGCCGAGGCACTCGTGGACATCGCTAGATAGAGATGGGGCTCAGGTAAGTATTAGGGGGGCTGCTGCACACAGAAAGTTTTTTATCTTAATGCATTGCTTAATGCAAACCTTCTGCCTTTACAACCACTTTAAGCTGACCCTTGATGGTGTAGCCACGGGTTGCAGGATAGAAAATCACTTGATTCCCCCTTCAACACTGACTGTGTTGAATGCCTGCCGCAAAGCTATTGTGTTCTCCCGATGGGGGGACATGGGGAGCCATCCCTATTGAAAAAACTCAACGTGATTATTGCTAGTGGCTATAGCTGCTGGCAATAATTGCATGAAAAATCTGACATGCTGGTTGTACCCAAGTTGATCGATTACAGGGTAGGCTTATCATTCCAAAAATATGGTCATACACAGTTAGGACCAAATTTTGCAATTTCAAGCCAAATGTGACATTTCCAACTCCATCAAAAAAATTGAGTTCCCTTTTTCGCCACAGGGGAGCGGACAATGTTAACTGATAGGGCTTCCTCTGCTTTTGTATATTCACCAAAAAACATTCTGTTTTTGGGAACATATCTGCATGTGGCAAGAACCAGTTATGATATACAAATTAAAGTTAATCTCATTCATATTAACCTTCATATTAACCTTCCCGACTGTAGGTCATCCATGGACGTCCTTAGGTTGAAGTGGTTATACCAGAATGATGCCTGCAGCTACAGGCATCCATGTATCTTTTTTTCAGTCAGCTATTCCCTTTTCTGTAAAAGCCATCTTAGCAGCTGATTAGCTACTGGATTGCTTTTATGGGCAACGGGAGGGGATGCCCCCCCCTCCACCCACCTGTGCCTGTGATCAGAGAGTCCGGGAACTGATCCAGCACTTCCACAGAGCCGACCATGGACCACATGGTCCCTGGCCATCTCTATGCTCCTGGGAGGCCAAAAGGGACGTTGTGATGTCACTTCCAGTTTTGGCAGCTGTAAACACTGCCATTTTCTTTTTCTGGAAAGCAGAGATCAATGTTTTTTTTTATTTCATACTTTCCAGGGTAGAGGAAAGATCTGGGGTCTTACAGACCCCAGATTTCTCCATAAAGAGGACCTGTCATGCCTTATTTCTATCACAAGGGATGTTTACATTTCCTGTGATAGGAATAAAAGTAATAAAAAAAATAAAGGAACAGTGTAAAAAAAATAAAAATAAAACACTTTAAGCATCCCCGTCCTCTCGTACTCGCGCACAGAAGTGAATGCCTAGATACATATGTAAACGGTGCTTACATATGAGCCAGCCGCCCTCCCTCCCGGCGGGGGGGGGGGGCTGAGCAGACAGCAGTGACTGACAGTCACCAACTCTCTGCTCATGGAGCTCTGAGAACTGAGCGATCAGCAGTGTTTGATCACTCGGTTCTCAGTCTTAGTGCCGGCGGGGGACAGATGCAGCATCAGATGGCTGCTGCATCCATCTTGGTAAGTAGAATTCTTAAAAAACATAACAAAAAAAAAAACTGTACTTCTCTATTAACTCATTGGATCTTCTTAAATGGCATTGTATATGTATAGTATACTCATTTTAATTCTCCTTGTCTCCCCCCCAACCCTATTCTGGCAGCAGTGGATGATGTGCATAAATTAAGGCATAACATGCCTGTAATGACTATACTCATTTTAATTGTTATGCATGTGGGTCTTAAGGTATACAAAAGGACAGTATATTCAATCATGTGAGTTTCATGTTAGTAACAGTAATTACATTTTTATAAAATGCATAAAGTTGCTGCCATAATTTCCAATAGAAGAATTTAGTGGAATTTCGTGAATAGCATCAAGGTGTTTGGGGTCCAGCACATATTGATACTGTTGTTGTTCAACAGTGATAATGATTATAATGATGATAACTTACCTATAGTTTCATGTTATTTCACTTATTCTGTAGGGCCCATAATAGGGGCTTTCATGTTGTGAAAACTAATTTTTATCTGAGGAAATCACAAATATTTAAACAGTAGTACCTAGCTAATTTTCGGATATTCTATTTGAATCCATATCAAATTCGATTCGGCAGAGAGGATGGCTATGTTCCTATATGCAATAGGATCATGGAGAACAAATGTCGGATCACAGCAGAAAAAATCTGAGAGCAACAGATGATGCACTTTTGAGTTAAGAATATATACTTTAATTTAAAAAAATTGTTATAAGCAAGAATTTAGTGTCACTTTTAGTGCAAATAACTTTTTATTTTTTATATATTTTTAAAGCCCTTGCCAAATGCGTACACATCGATATCCTTAGACAGTTCTTTTTATCTTGGCATAACGAGACCACATGTGTCATTAGCAAAGGGAACACAAAACTTTAGATATCTGAGGTTTAAATAAGACAAGTTCACCTCTCATACTCCCTAAAGGAGGTTATAATCATTGGCACATAATCTGAAACATCTAAATCCAAATTTATGGATTTAACTTGGTAGTAAATGTGGGGGTTTACTTATACTTTTCAAATGACAAATTTGCATTTCCTTTCATTTAGATTAGGAGAATGTATACACCATGCCAATTTTGTGTATCATTTGTTCAAGAATATTACCTATATCTGCATGTACTGTTTGAATGAAGATCAAATGTTTGCCTGCTAAAATATGATTAAAAAATTTACCACTTTCCATGTATGTACCTACTTTTTCAAAAGACTGTACGTGATTTTTTTTGTTCTATTTGGATAGAATTAAGAGTTCTCTGTCAGATTTTATTACCATTTGTGTTGCCAAAAAGGAGATTTTACTTCACTTTCTTCCAAATGACAATGGCTGAGGATGAACAAGAAGTGATGGTAAGTTTTACCAACAGAAGCATGGTAATAAAACATTGCAGAAAATCTAATTCTAGCCATACACATACTGATAAATAATTGATTGTACAAGTGATCAGACCAAATGTCCCCTTCTTGGAAAACATATGTTCATTACAAGCAAGAAAATCTCATTTATTTGGACATAATAAAATGTTACTGGATTTTCAGCCAGGGTCATCTCTTTTCAATGAAAATAATTATTATATGTCAAAATGATCATTTATTGCAACTAGAGTTCTGAAATATTTGCATGTCAGTTTACATGTATTGTCTATTTTAAAACCTAATAAATGAGAGGTTATAGCCTAATGTCGGAGGATAGCCTTATCAGGGAATACATTTAATAGGTAAGTTACATAATACAAAAGGCTTGCTTATACTTTTTAGTTTCATTGTCATTTACAATATTCCTTTACAAAATGGTAATATTAAAATCCTTGTAATTTTTACTACTATTACTACTACAAAAACTATTTGTAAATATTATTGTTACTTAGAAAAACTTTTGATTAATGTATACTCTTAAAATATCTTATTGTACTTTCTCCATACCAGATATATATATATATATATATGAAAAAAAATTCAATTTCAAATTCCCCTAGAGCTGCCTGAGCTCTGTTCTTGTTCACTAATACAATAAACTGCACCAGCTTTTTGAAACAACAATGCACCCTAGGCTATATTCACCAAGTGCATCCAGCCTCCGCGGTGGTTTGGATTTCAGAAAGGGTAGAATGGTTCACCTTTACGATGAGCACACATCAAAAGGTATTTGTTTGTGTTCTGCAGCTATAATGAAACAATGTTTGTTCAATCAACCCCCCCCCCCCCCCAGTATTTTTCTCTCAAAATAAAACTAATAGTGGTTTCAAAAGTTGAATTCTTTACCAGTTCTCTGAAATTTGTCTCTAAATATTAATATCTCTGTATTCTCTATTTTAGCTACATGCCTTGTTCTGTTTGAGGACTGATTTTTTAAATTTAATTTTCGTCTAATTATTACCACATATTCCAATATTTTATAAGCACTGTAGATAGCAAGTATATGAATGTATAGACATGTATGCTACGGTTTCAGTTGTATTCACTAAAAGCATTAGCAGAGACTTACTAACAGTGTCATTAAGACAGCACTGAAATGTAGCCTCAAATGATGAACCAATGTCCCATATGTCCTCCTTTTTTTTTGGTTATGTAACCTTCTCCCATTTTGTTTTTCTGTCTCTATACCCAAAAAACATTTAGTAATGAAAAAAAGACTACTAGTTTTCCCTTGCACAAAGTTTAAAGTTTTTGACTTAAAGAGGAACTGCAGTCACACAATTCGTAATAAAAACATCTTTGCCATTCTGAAGCTTCCCTCCAACCACTTTGCATATTTTATATATACTGTGATTCTGTACTTGCCAAATATGGTGCAGAAATCTCCCTTTACTGAGTCTGGCTGCAACCATTTTAACTGTGGGCAGCTGAAGCTGCTGCCTGTATTTACACAGACACACAGAGGCACACCTCCAGCTCTGCAGCCCTGCAGCTCTCATTGGCCCTCTTATGACCCATCCCCCCTCACTTCCTGGCAAACTCTCACGAGAGTGAGAGAGAGAGCTGTGAAAAAATGTTTTACTATCCAAAGTTAAAATAACAAGGGCAGAAAAATGAATACATCTGTAGACACAGACAGTGAAGCTTGGCCCTGCCCCAAGCTTCCTCATCACAAGATTTGACCGACAGCAACAGGAGCCAATGGTTCCCATTGTTATCAGTCTTGTTAGGAGGACGAGAGTGGAGCGAGTCACTCCTCTCTGGCACAGCGCTGGATCGAGATCTGGCTCAGGTAAGTAAAGGAGGGGGCTGATGCGCTGTGGGGGGAGGGGTTGGAGCTGCACACTGAAGGTTTTTTACCTTAACCGGTTCCCGACTGGCGCACGCCGATGTACATCGGCAGAATGGCACGGCTGAGCAAATGGGCGTACCCGTACCTCCCTTTGTATTTGCCGCAGTGCCATTGCTTGCGCGCCGCCACCGGGAACTCCGTGAGTCGGGTCGCGGGTCCCACGGAGGAGAGGATGAATGTGGAGATGCTAATGTAAACAAGCATCTCTCCATTCTGCCTAGTAACAGTGTCACTGATCTCTGCTCCCTGTGATTGGGAGCAGAGATCAGTGACGTGTCACATGTAGCCCACTCCCCCCCCACAGTTAGTAACACATCCCTAGGACACACTTAACCCTTCCCTAGCCCCCTAGTGGTTAACCTCTTCACTGCCAGTGTCATTTACACAGGAATCAGTGCATTTGTATAGCACTGATCGCTGTATAAATGACAATGGTCCCAAAAATGTGTCAAAAATGTCCGATGTGTCCGCCATAATGTCGCAGTCATGATAAAAATCGCTGATCGCCGCCAATACTAGTAAAAAAAAATTAATTATAAAAATTCCATAAAACCATCCCCTATTTTGTAAACGCTATAACTTTTGCGCAAACCAATCAATAAACGCTTATTGCGATTTTTTTTTACCAAAAATATGTAGAAGAATACGTATCGGCCTAAACTGAGGAAAAAAATGTTTTTTAAAATATTTTTTGGGGATATTTATTATAGCAAAAAGTAAAAAATAATGCGCTTTTTCCAAATTGTCACTATTTTTTGTTTATAGTGAAAACAATAAAAAGGTGATCAAATACCACCAAAAGAAAGCACTATTTGTGGGAAAAAAAGGACGTCAATTTTGTTTGGGAGCCAGGTCGCACGACCGCGCAATTGTCAGCGACGCAGTGCCGAATTGCAAAAAACGCACTGGTCAGGAAGGGAGTAAATTCTTCCGGGGCTGAAGTGGTTAATTCATAGAATTCATTAAGGTAAAAAACCTTATACTGTACATTTACAATCACTTTCATTTACTCATCAACTTTATTAGGATCCAACAATGTTGTAAACAATGCAATGCTCAATTTTCATGTGACTACTGTGCTCATGTTACTTTCATTTGGAAGGACAGAGGAGAGCTTTAAGATCATTATGAAACCTTGCCATCACTCCATAATTTTCTGGAAATGTTTGATGCTTGGCAGGCAGTTCTGCCAAATGCCCTGCAAACATTGGGTTTAAAGTGTATCTGTACAGAGCTAAATGGTTAAGATTACATGCCACTGTTTAGAGTTAAGGTATTGCGTTACAGTAGCCTTAACACTATTTTCAATATTTGGCTTGCAGTTGCTCAATGTGTTATAAGTCGTTGTCAGCCATTGACTTCACACTACTTAAAAACACACATGCGTTTAAAAAGGCAAAGGAACCTCAGCGGTGTGTACCTTAAACGCATGAATAATATACTGCATTATTGTTGAAGTTTTTAAAATGTAATAAATCCAGATATGAATTGGTTTTAATTATTTTTAGGTTTACTGAAACTAACAAACTTCATATCAAAGAAACTGAAAAGCTCTGCTGAAAAGCTATATGATCTCAAAGTTTACAGCAGAAACACTGAAGTTAGTTTATGTGGGCTCCATCAGCCGCTCATCTGACCCTGTTTCTCCCTCCCAGAGCACCTGCTCTGTTTACATTAAGAGTTACAAGACAGACTAATTATGAGTTTCAAGTTTGCTGCTTCTGTGGGCTCACAGAGGATCCACAGGATTAAAAATTTGGGACTCCAGCAATTTAATGTGGAAATTTCCCAAACTGAATTCTCTGCAACCGTTATGCATTGCCTGAACTTTCAACGGTGGTCCCCAGGGTTACAATGGCCAATAAAGGTCTACACTTCTCCTCTTCGTTCTTCATTTTCCGCACCTCCCCTCAACATTTTCCCGCTGCTTCTGTCACTACATCTGCAAGTGTGATCAAGTGGAAATTCTCACAAGGGTTTTAGAAACTTAAGATACACCACATAAAATGGGGAATAAAAAACAAAAAGTGACGTCATCCGGGTAGATGCTACGTTCCAGTGTGAGTTTCAGCCCTTGCTTTGAGCTCTTCCTTCTTCCTACCATCTAGATGGGCGGAACAGCCTTTGCGGTGGCTGTTGCAGCGCGGGTTTATAAAAACCCCTACTCCCGCTGACGTCCCCTGGATGCACCTCTACTGTGATATGCCAGTTTTTAATCACTTTCATGTGCGTTATATTATTATAAAATCTGTTTTTCTTTCTCTCTTTACATGAAATGGGGAAGATGGTCATAGGGCCATGTTGAGAAGGATCAAGAGAAGGTTTGAACATCTGCAGAATTCTCCAACACCCAGCCCACCATTTACAGTAACACCCTTTCCATGGCAGATGTCTCTTACATAGCTGCTGAAGTGGAAGAAAAAATATCTTTAACCACTTAATCCCCGGACCATTTGGCTGCCTAAAGACCATAGGACTTTTTACAATTTGGCACTGTGCTACTTTAACTGGTAATTGCGCAGTCATGCAATGCTGAATCCAAACGAAATTTGCGTCCTTTTGTTCACACAAATAGAGCATTCTTTTGATGGTATTAGATTGCCTCTGCGATTTTTATTTTTTGTGATATAAACGGAAAAAGATTGAAAATGTTGAAAAAAATTATATTTTCTAATTTTTGTTATAAGAAAAATTCAATATACTCAATTTTAGTCATACATTTAGGCCAAAATGTATTCAGCCACTTGTCTTTGGTAAAAAAAATGTCAATAAGCGTATATTTATTGGTTTTTATTGGTTTGCGCAAAAGTTATAGCATCTGAAAACTAGGGTACATTTTCTGGAATTTACATAGCTTTTAATTTATGACTGCCTATTTAATTTCTTGAGGTGCTAAAATGGCAGGCCAGTACAACCCCCCAATGACCCCATTTTGGAAAGTAGACACCCAAAGGAAATTTTTTAGAGGCATGTTGAGCCCATTGAATATTTAATTTTTTTTGTCCCAAGTGATTGAATAATGACAAAAAAAAATGTTTTTACAAAAAGTTGTCACTAAATGATATATTGCTCACACATGCCATGGTTATATGTGGAATTGCACCCCAAAATACATTTTGCTGCTTCTCCTGAGTACGGGGATACCACATGTGTGGGAGCCTAGCCGTGCACAGGGCCCCGAAATCCAAGCACCGCCTTCAGGATTTCTAAGGGAGTAAATTTTTGATTTCACTCCTCACTACCTATCACAGTTTTGAAGGCCATAAAATGCCAGGATGGAACAACCCCCCCTCAAATTACCTAATTTTTGAAAGTAAACACCACCAGCTATTTGCTGAGAGGCATGGTGAGTCCATGGAATATTTATATTTTGCCAAAAGTTGCGGGAAAATGACAAACTTTTTTTTTGCACAAAGTTGTCACTAAATGATATATTGCTCAAACATGCCATGGGCATATGTGGAATTACACCCCAAAATACATTCTGCTGCTTCTCCTGAGTACGGGGATACCACATGTGTGGGACTTTTTGGGAGCCTAGCCGTGTACGGGGCCCCAAAAACCAATCACCACCTTCAGGCTTTCTAAGGGCGTAAATTTTTGATTTCACTCCTCACTACCTATCACAGTTTTGAAGGCCATAAAATGCCAAGGTGGCACAAAACCCCCCCAAATGACCCCATTTTGGAAAGTAGACACCCAAAGCTATTTGCTGAGAGGCATGGTAAGTCCATGGACTATTTATATTTTGCCAAAAGTTGCGGGGAAAATGACAAACTTTTTTTTTTTTGCACAAAGTTGTCACTAAATGATATATTGCTCAAATATGCCATGGGCATATGTGAAATGACACCCCAAAATACATTCTGTTGCTTCTCCTGAGTACGGTGATACCACATGTGTGAGACTTTTTGGGAGCCTAGCCGCGTATGGGACCCTGAAAACCAAGCACAGCCTTCAGGCTTTCTAAGGGTGTAAATTTTTGATTTCACTCCTCACTGCCTATCACAGTTTCGGAGGCCATGGAATGCCCAAATGGCACAACCCCCCCCCCCCCAAAATGAGCCCATTTTGGAAAGTAGACACCCCAAGCTATTTGCTAAGAGGCATGTCGAGTCCATGGAATATTTTATATTTTGACACAAGCAAGGGGGGGTTTGAACTGTCCTGGCATTTTATGCACAACATTTAGAAGCTTATGTCACACATGTCACACACACACACACACACACACCACCCACTCTTCTAACCACTTGAAGGCAAAGCCCTTTTATGTCCCAAGTGATTGAATAATAACAAAAAAAATGTTTTTACAAAAAATTGTCACTAAATGATATATTGCTCACATACCATGGTTATATGTGGAATTGCACCCCAAAATACATTTTGCTGCTGTTCCTGAGTATGGGGATACCACATGTGTGGGACTTTTTGGGAGCCTAGCCGTGCACGGGGCCCCGAAATCCAAGCACCGCCTTCAGGATTTCTAAGGGAGTAAATTTTTGATTTCACTCCTCACTACCTATCACAGTTTCGGAGGCCATGGAAAGCCCAAATGGCATAACTTCCCCCCCAAAATGACCCCATTTTGGAAAGTAGACACCCCAAGCTATTTACTAAGAGGCATGTCGAGTCCATGGAATATTTTATATTTTGACACAAGCAAGGGGGGTTTTGAACTGTCCTGGCATTTTATGCACAACATTTAGAAGCTTATGTCACACATGTCACACACATACACATCACCCACTCTTCTAACCACTTGAAGGCAAAGCCCTTTCTGACACTTTTTGTTTACATGAAAAAATAATTTTTTTTTGCAAGAAAATTACTTTGAACCCCCAAACGTTATATATTTTTTTAAAGCAAAGGCCCTACAGATTAAAATGGTGGGTGTTTAATTTTTTTTCACACAGTATTTGCGCAGCGATTTTTCAAACGCATTTTTTTTGGAAAAAACACACTTTTTGAATTTTAATGCACTAAAACACACTATATTGCCCAAATGTTTGATGAAATAAAAAAGATGAGCTGGCCGAGTACATGGATACCAAACATGACATGTTTTAAAATTGCACACAAACATGCAGAGGCGACAAACTACATACATTTTTAAAAGCTTTTAAAAGCCTTTACAGGTTACCACTTTAGGTTTACAGAGGAGGTCTACTGCTAAAATTACTGCCCTCCATCTGACCTTTGCGGTGATACCTCACATGCATAGTGCAATTGCTGTTTACATACGTTCACCTTTGCTTGAGAGCAGGGGGGACAGGGGTGCTTTTTTTTTTTTAATTATTTATTTTTTCTTTTTTAATTTAATTTTTAAACTGTTCCTTTCATTTTTTTAAAATCATTTTTATTGTTATCTCAGGGAATGTAAATATCCCCTATGATAGCAATAGGTAGTGACAGGTACTCTTTTTTGAAAAAATTGGGGTCTATTAGACACTTGATCTCTCCTCTGCCCTCAAAGCATCTGACCACACCAAGATCGGTGTGATAAAATGCTTTCCCAATTAACATCCGGAGAAATCTAAGTAGTGAAATGCTCCTAGCTTCCGGTTTCTTAGGCCATAAAGATAATTGGAGCTGTTCTGGTCTCTGATCGGCTCTATGGTCAGCTGGCGGAACCACCGGCTGCATTTTCAGGTTCCCTGTTGGGACAGGAGAGCCAAAGAAAACCATGGAAGATGGTGGGAAGGGGGGGCATTCCCTCCCACTGCTTGTAAAAGCAGTCTAGAGACTAATTAGCTGCTAGGATTGCTTTTACATGAAAGCCGACCGCTGGCTGAAAAGAATGATACCAAGATGATACCTAAACCCGCAGGCATCATTCTGCTATAATCACTCAAAGTCCAGCAACATATCAGTACGTTGCTGGTCCTTGTTGGGCATATATTGTAATTTTTTTTCATGCAGCCTGTGGGCTGAACGAAAAAAAGAGATTGATCGGTGGGTATGCCCACTATTAGAATATCTCCTTTCATCCACCCATTTCTAATGATGGGCATACATGCATCATTTTATTTTTAACTGTGGTGGTGAAATCACCTCCTACAGCGCTGGAGTCACGGCTTTATGTATCGTGGGAGCAAATGCTGTTGCTGTCAAGATAAATAAATACGCGCTGCAACTGAATGGCATACCTGCTAGGCAAATGATGGTTAACAATAAAACAAAGTAACATTACAGCATAACAGTAAGACTTACCATTCCTGCAAAGCAAATACAAAAAAAATAGCAAAAAATAAAACATTTTTTAACGCAATCTGTGCCTAAAATATATATATATGCCGAAGCATGGGGGCATCCACCCCAAAAGTTAGGAGCAAATCGCTCCTCCACCCCTGCTGCCCCCATGCTTCTGCATATATGCTCTTTTTTTTAACTGTGGTAAAATCACCTCCTACAGCGCTGGAGACACGGCTTTATGTATCATGGGAGCAAACGCTGTTGCTGTCAAGATGAACAAATCCACGCTGCAGCTGAATGGCGTACCTGAAAACAAAAAAATGGTTAACAATAAAACACAGTAAACAGTAAAGTATAAAAAAATTACATAAAATATAAAAAGAAAAGAATTGCGCTTGGTGCGTAAACAGTAAAATATTATAAAATATTATAAAATATTATTAATGACTGAAATTCGTGTGAAGAGTCCTGCAGCTGGACACTATAAGCCCGATATAAGGGCAAAGAAGTGGATATAGAAAAAAGCAGTGCAGCTCTGGACAAGTATCACAAGAGTAAAATGTGTTAAATAAGTAAATATATTACCAACTGAAGTGAGTACCAACCTTTAAAGTAATAACGACTGGTATATATATTAATCAATCAATAAAGTGCTCATAAAGATATTGTAATGGCGTAATAAAATATAATAAAGTGAACAACAATCAATATAATGAAGTGAAAGTGAAAATAAAGTCCATAAACATTGGTGTTCAAATGTACATTCTGGATCAATGTTCTACCGCTGGTGCTGCCCACCACCTTGTGATAGAGTAATGGAGGCTTACCAGACAGCCTGCGACCACCCTTATTCATGGGGGTCAAAACAGGCTCAGTAGAAATGTGTAGACCACACGGGATATCCCACAGGGAGCTCTGTAATCGTTCCTTCACCCTCCTTCCCGAATGGCTAAACAGCAACACCGAGGAGCAATACGAAGGATGCAATCCCAGGGATACTTCTTATATGGCAACCAATGTTAGCTTCCGATGGGTTCCGGCCAAAGGTGTTACTTTAGGGAGACATTAAGGTGGGCGTGCCGGAGAACAGGCGAATCGTGCGGCAACTATGCTGACTGACAGCAGAGAAAGAAGAAGATGGAGGAAGAAACCGAAGGAAGATAGAAGAAAGAAGATAGAAGAAAGAAGATGGAAAGGAGAAGTCTCGTCATTTTTAACATTTTTGACAGTTTTTTTGTGAAATGGTAGGGGTACTTTTTACCCCCTTACCATTTCACACGGGGGGGCGGGATCTGGGGGTCCCCTTGTTAAAGGGGGCTTTCAGATTCCAATAAGCCCCCACCCGCAGACCTCCACAACCACCGGGCAAGGGTTGAGGGGATGAGGCCCTTGTCCCCATCAACATGGGGACATGGTGTTTTGGGGGGACCCCAAAGCACCCTCCCAATGTTGAGGGCATGTGGCCTGGTGCAGTTCAGGAGGGGGGAGGGCGCTCTCTCATCCCCCTCTTTTCCTGTGGCCTGCCAGGTTGCGTGCTCAGATAAGGGTCTGGTATGGATTTTTGGGGGGACCCTACGCCATTTTTTTTCAATTTTGGCGCGGGGTTCCCCTTAATATCCATACCAGACCTGAAGGGCCTGGTATGGAATTTAGGGGGACCCCCACGCCATTTTTTTTTTTTTATTTTGGTTCGGGGTTACCCTGTGGGGAAATCCCATGCCGTTTTTATCAATGAACTTTTATGTGTATTGTCGGACCGACAATTCATTAATAGCCGCGAGTAGTTTTAAATGACTTTTTTTCCTTTGAAATGTCATTTTGCTGTGAGACTGTTCTAAACACGGGAAACATGCGCCCCTTTACAGGCATACTATAGACACCCCCCAGGTACGAAATTTAAAGGAATATTACACTTTTATTGTTTCACTTTAAGCATTATTAAAATCACTGCTCCCAATAAAAACGGCTGTTTTTAAAACTTTTTTTTGCCTTGATCTATGTCCACTGGGGCAGGACCCAGGTCCCCAAACACTTTTGACAATAATGACAATAACTTGCATATAAGCCTTTAAAATGAGCACTTTTGATTATTCATGTTCGAGTCCCATAGACTTTAACGGTGTTCGCAGTGTTCGAACAAATTTTTTGCCTGTTCGCATGTTCTGGTGCGAACCGCACAGGGGGGGTGTTCGGCTCATCCCTAGTGTTTAGTGTTTTGTAAGTGACAGTGATCGATCGATACTGCACTTGGGTGGGCTGGGCTGGGCGGAGGGGCAAAATGCAGGTGCTAGCAGGTATCTGGGCTGATGCAGCTAACACTGCGTCTTTGGGAACCCTAAACTGCTGGAGACGCTAGTATAGATCTGATCGTATCAGATATTGATCTGTTCAGATACTATACCACTAAGGGAGGTGTATGCTGCGTGCGTGGGTGTTAGCGCTCTTGGCACTAATCTGCCGCTGCCTTGGGCAATGCAGACCCTAACTGACCCTAAAACCTTATATCAAACACCGGGCAATCAGGGGGTTAAACCTTTATTGGGTAATAAACGGCGGGTATAAAAAACAAACTAACTAACCAGCATCACCCGTAACACTTATACGGTGATCACTGGTGAAAGGGTTAACTAGGAGGCAATCAGGGGGTTAATTATTAGGTAGTATATGGGGGCTCCTGATGCTATAAAAAGCTGACGGTGAACCTAAATACCTACCTGGCAAACTAGCGTCACCTGTGACACTAATACGGTGATCAGAAAAAAGATTGCTTAGTGACACTGGCAACAGGGGATGAAAGGGTTAACTGGGGGGTGATCAAGGGGTTAAACTTTTATTAGGGGGGTTAGGAGGGTACACTAGACCTAATGGGGCCTACCACTAACTGCCCTAACACTTATTACAGTCACAAATGACATCAAATGCAGGGATCTGTAAAAAAAATAAACACTGCAATCGTGACACTGTGACTGGGGGTGCAGGGGGGTGATCGGGGGGTGTTTTATGTGCCTATGTGTACTGGTGTTAGTGTAGTGTTGGTGCAACTCACATGGATGTCTTCTCTCCTCGGGCGCCGGAACGAAAAGGCTCCACGAGGAGAGATGACATCACTTCCTCTGCTTCTGTTTACAGTTCAGAAGCAGAGGAAGCTTCTCATTCGTCAGGAGCGATCGTGAGGGGGTGGCCATGAATCAGTGGCCTTCCCCTCAGGACGGATCGCTCCTGGAACGATGCTGACCGCCTTGGGCACCAGGCACGATCGCGCCCCCTGCCCGCGGGAGGGGAGTAACGTACAGTTATGTTACTCTGCCTGCCCGTGCCATTCTGCCGCAGTATATCTGCGTGAGGCGGTCGGCAAGTGGTTAAATCACTCCCATGTCCAGCATCTTAATGCCAGCTGGACACGACTGCTGGATTTGCATCTGCTACCATTTCAGCTTGTGAAATCAGTCCCCTTGTATGGCCTGTGATATAGCCACTACACAACGGCAGGTACATAGCCAGTATTATTTTGTCCAGAAGGCCTTTTCTGCCTCCACCAGCATGTGGAATGTAGTGTGTCTATATTTCTGGACCATGCTATAAATGGTAAGCTGGTAAGCATGGGTAGGAATGCCTCCCAGGGAACTAATGCTTGTGGGACAGGAGTTACACTGGGCCCTGGCTGCTGGCAGCTCTCCACGTTCAGACCGAAAAGTAGTATCTTTATCCAGGCAAGGTCATGTGAGACATCATCACTAATATGCTAGTTGCCCTGGAAAAGCCAAACACATACCTTTTCTGGCACATGTCTTCAACCTGGTGTTGCAGTGGTTAATTGTGATGTACCCTGATTTCTAGAACATCTTTCATGAGGCCAGCAATTATGTACCGGACATGACTAGCTTAGTAGAAACGCAGCATCAGCATATGCTACCTGCTAAGCATCTCTTCTGTGACACCCCCATATGTCAGAACTCAACATTGGTCATCATTGAGAACATGTGCAATAATGAAACTAGGGCAGCCACTTCACTTTATCAACGGCTCTCAGCATTTTTTTTTTATTATTTTGAAAATATAATTGTATAAAATGTGCAGTCTAGGTGAATTGATCTAGAAAATGCAAACACATGGAAAGAAATTTTAAATGGACTTAATCATGGTGAATAGGCACTATCTATTAAAACCCGAACAGTTTGGTTATGCCTTCTGTTTTATTTGGCCCTTAATTGAATAAATATGTTATTCTGCATATTAAATATGTGAACATTATATTGCTTAAATTTTTTGTATACCAGATGGAAATCATGGATTTGGTAAATATTATTATCCCTGGACTTTTTTATAATGTGTTTTATTTTACTTTAGTGCACTGTAGTAAAATATCCTAGTGGTAACACAAAATGAGTGCACATGTTTTTAATACTCTATCATCATGATATGCTTTTGGCTGTTTCCCAGTTCAAATTCCAACTAACAGTTGAGTTTGATGGATGAAATTTTTTTTTTTCCTAACAGTGCCAGCAAAGGGATATGGTCAATGGAAAACTGGGCCATGGGGATTAGTTCTCACATAAATATTTCTATTATGATAATGAAGCTTTGTACTATTTAAGCGTTTAACATACAAATTTACAAACATACACAGTTCGTTATTTCATATTTCTTATATATGGGAAGATGTTTGTTATGTTTTGTTTTCACTGTGTTTTTTATTTCTGGACACAAGCTTTACAGTATATGGGTGAATGCAATTTTAGAATTGTGCATTTTGATGAAACATCCATTCCACTCATTTGGATCTTTTAGTTTTTGGTAGCTCAAAGAAAGTTGTATCACCTGGCAACTTCTTTTATGTCTCAAGGGCTTTGTTTGTGAAATATCTGAGCATGAGTTCCTGTCTGCGGGAATGTCTTGAGGATGTCAGCCTCCTACAATCCCACTCAGAATACGAAAAAGGGGGTCAGCCCTACATGCCATTGATGCGTTACTGCACTGCATGTGTTTTGACGCTGTGGTATGGCTTGACCAATGTTCTTGACCAAGCAGTGCTGCTGCTGCATTGGAAAGATCGGGGTGTGATATCTGGCATGGGTCAGAAAAAGTGTCCTTTAACACTAAATTCCTCTTTTAAAGACATGCATGGTGATAAAAGCAGATTACTGTTCTGTAACAATATCTATAGTAAAACAATACACTTTTTATTAGAGTTTCTTGCTGAAATGTTTGTACCTACATTCTCAGCAGGTGCATCAGTGGGCTTACAGTACTGACAAGCCACCTCGCTCCCAGGTGTATGACTTGATACACCGCACCAAGAAGTGGCTGCAGCCAGAGACTTTGTCAGGCCCCAAGATTATGGAGCGTGTGGTCATGGACCGTTATTTGCATGCGCTCCCTGCCACTTTGAGGAAGTGGGTCAGCCATGGGGACTTAAGTCTGTAAACCAGCTGGTGGACCTGGTGGAGAGATATATGGCTGCTGAGGACTTGTTGAACCCATCCGTGCCCCACCCCAATGTCTCTAGGGGTGAAAAACTGCCCGGAGGGTCTGGTAAGACTGTTCAAGGGCTTGGGGGAAAAACTGCAAGACTGTGGCTTCAGATACTGAAACTATGGGCTCAGGACCTGAGGACTGGCCAAATAGGTCAGGAAGGTCTCTGAGGCCATTTAGAGGACTGGGTACAGAACACAAATGTTATTGCTGCCATGCGTTAGGTCATATTGCTGCTAACTGTTCTTTAAATAATGAACCAATGCAATGTGATAATGCTTATTTGAGAAAACGCATGCCTCTTTTTGCACAGGTGGTGTGTACTGCATCATGTCAGGGATGCATGGAAAAACAAATGTGTGTGACATTAGTTAAAGGTAAAAGTAAATGGGGTTATTTGCATACATGGTGACACACGTGACTACCAGACTCCTGTGGTTGAGGTTGATACCCTTTGGGGCACTGTGACACATTCAGTGGGGCTGGTACCCTCACTACTTCATGAAGCCCTAGTGCAGAGAGATTTTCCACACTTTTGGAGTTTGTGGGAAAACAAAAGAGTCAGGAGGACAGAGCTCTCCCTGCTGAGGAAACACCGAAACTCACTCCAGACCCTTTTGATTGCAAAATTGAAAGGAAAACTATTGGTGCGTCCAAGAAAGGGGTAGGTCCTTTTCCTTTTTCTGTAATGGCTGGGGAGCAGGAGGAGCTGGAATCCCACCCCCAGCTTGAGGATAATGAACAAGAAATGATCTCTGACTCTAATAGTGAAAGTGGGCAGAATGTGGTGCCTGACTTAGAAGTCAGTAAAGATGAATTTTGTACGGAACAACTAAGAGACACCACACTCAATAGAGCCAGAGAAGACATTAAAATGATGGATGGGGAACCTGTTGAACCTAATGCAGGGGTGTTTTTTTTTCCTACATGGCTCTTAAAAATAACTTGCTGTATCAGGTGGTAAAGCAAGGGGAGGAGGAAGTAGAGCAGCTAGTGGTTCCCAAACCCTATTGCCGGATGGTATTAGATTTAGCCCATGGTCATATAATGGGTAGACATCTGGGTATAGAAAAAAAAGAGGAGAGAATAACCCAGAGATTCTTTTGGCCTAAGTTACATGCAGATTTCAAAGAATATTGTGAGTCATGCCCAGAGTGTCAGTATTCTGCACAATCGCCCCATTTTCGCAGTCCGCTGGTACCGTTACCAATAATTGAAGTGCCTTTTAAAAGAATTGGCATGGATCTGATGGGACCAGTAGTAAAGTCTGTCCGGGGCCATCAGCACATACTGGTAATACTGGACTATCGTGAAGCCATTCCTTTGCTTAATACCTCAGCTAAGACTATTGCCAAAGAGCTTGTCCAGGTATTTAGTCGTGTGGGTATGCCAAAAGGGTAATTAAAGGGATCAAGACACATCATTTATGTGCAGCGTTACTAAAGAACTGTGTAAGTTGTTAAAAATCTCCCATCTCCGTACCTCTGTCTACCACCCGCAAACTAATAGTCTTGTAGAGAGATGTAACAGAACGCTCAAAAACATGTCAAAAAGCTGGTAGACAAAGATGGGAGAAATTGGGATTTTTTGCTGCCATACCTCATGTTTGCCATATGAGAGGTAACTCAGGCATCTGCAGGGTATTCCCCTTTTGAACTACTGTATGGTAGATAGACATCCCAGGGGATTGCTAGATGTCGCAAAAGAAACGTGGGAGGGAGAGACTATGCCTTATAGAAGCGTCATTAAGCATATCTCACTGATTCATAGAAATCTGTATAAATGGCAGCGGGTAGATGGGGAGGGAGAAATGGAAATATTTTTCAGGGGAATGGGGATACCGGCTCTTCCAGAGAGGGACAGAGAGAATATGGAGGCCCCTATAACCCTGGAGGAATTACAACAGGCAGTAGCCGGGATGGCCAATCAAAAGTCTCCTGGGCCAGATGGACTCCTGGTGGAGACTTATAAACATTATGGGGAAGTGCTGCTCCTGGAGTTACTTAAGGTGTTAAATTGGGGGTGGTAGAAGGGAAATTGCCCTCTTCAATGTAGGAGGCTACCATAATAGTGCTGCATAAGGAGGAGAAAGACCTGTTGGATACATCATCGTATAGGCTGATATCCCTGTTATTCTCTGATGTTAAAATATTGGCAAAGGTGCTGGCAACTAGGCTGAATAAAAGTATTCAAAAACTTATACATCTAGATCAATCTGGGTTTATTCCTAATAGATACACTAGCATGAATATTAGAAGGGTATACTTGAACCTGCAGACCCCGACAGAGAATGTGGGCATGAGGGCTATCTTGTCCCTTGAGGCAGTTAAGGCCTTTGATAGCCTGGAGTGGGGCTATTTCTGGTGGGTCTTGGAGGAATTCAGGTTTGGACCTTCCATTAGTGGATGGATAAAAATGCTTTACAATGCCCCAAGTGCCAAAGTTAGAATTGACAACAAATACTCGGGAAGGATCCAGCTTGAGAGGGGGACGAGACAGGGGTGCCCCTTATCGCCCCTGTTCTTCGCCCTTGCGATGGAGCCATTGGCAATAGCGATTAGATCATTCTCAGGTATGGAGGGATTTCAAAGGAAGACGGTGGAGGAAAGGATTGCACTGTATGCAGACGATGTTCTGTTTTTTTGTGGGATACTAAGCAGTCCCTAATGACTGCAATGAATATAGTTGAGGGGTTCAGACGGTTTTCGGGCCTAGCTATAAACTGGGAGAAGTCAGCACTTTTGCCTGTGGACCCGCTTAGAAACCCTATACCACCTGAAATTCCTCAATTAGAAGTAGTGGAGACAATGAAATATTTAGGTATATACCGTATTTATCGGCGTATAACACGCACTTTTTTCCCCTTAAAATCAGGGGAAAATCGCGGGTGCGTGTTATACGCCGATCCCCTGCGATCCGAGCTGTCAAAATTTAAAAATCGCTGACCGCGATTTGAAAATGGCGCCGCCGGCGCCGAAATACGCAGTGCCGGTCCTCGGCTCTTCTCGGCGGCTTTCGGTTTCACTCGAGCGCCGCCCGAACCTAGCCGAGTATACTCGGCTAGTTTCGGATAGCTCCGCTCACCGTCCGAGTGAAACCGAAAGTAAACGAGAGCCGCCGAGAAGAGCCGAGGAGCGGCTCTGTGTATTTCGGCGCCGGCGGCGCCATTTTCAAATCGCGGTCGGCGATTTTGAAGCTCACAGGCTTCAGCAAGGCTGGACTGGGGCAAGGCTGGACTGGGGCAAGGCTGGACTGGGGCAAGGCTGGACTGGACACTGGGGAAGGCTGCACTGACATGGCTGCACTAGCAAGGCTGCACTAGCAAGGCTGCACTGACATGGCTGCACTGACATGGCTGCACTAGCAAGGCTGCACTGACATGGCTGCACTGGCAAGGCTGCACTGACATGGCTGCACTGGCAAGGCTGCACTGACATGGCTGCACTGACAAGGCTGCACTGACAAGGCTGCACTGACATGGCTGCACTGGCAAGGCTGCACTGACATGGCTGCACTGACATGGCTGCACTGACATGGCTGCACTGACAAGGCTGCACTGACAAGGCTGGACTGGGGCAAGGCTGCACTGAGAAGGCTGCAATGATGGGCATTTAAATGTAAGTTTTTTTCCCTTCAACTTCCCTCCTAAAAGTTTTTTTTCCTTAAAATTCCCTCCTAAATTGAGGTGCGTGTTATACGCCGGTGCGTGTTATACGCCGATAAATACGGTATCTGACGAGAGACCCCAATAAATACATCAGCAATCCTGATGTCAGTGGCGAGGTGATGCAATCTGATCAAAATGATATGGATGCCACAATTGCTGTACTTGCTGCATAATTCCCCAGTATGGATATATAAAAAATGGTTTAAAAAAAGTGAAACCCTTTTTAGGGAATTAATCTGGAAAAGGGGTCAGGCAAGAATCCATCTGCATACGTTGCAGTTACCAACAAATGAGGGGGGCTTAGCTGTGCCACACCCCCAGAGTTACTTCCTAGCGGTACAGTTGCATTAAGTGGGGGATGTAATATTCAGGGGGGAGGGAACGCAGGTGGTAGAATGATGCTACTAGGAGCCCCGTACAATACAGTAGTAGAGGCGCTAGAAACTGACTCTTTCCCCCTCAGGAGTCCAACATTAAGGATGGTTATAAAAGTGTGGAAATGGGGTATAGGGGAGTAACAGAATACCCCCCCCCCCCCCTTTGGAATAATAGGAACTTGCAAGAGCTGCTGGTCATGGGAAAGATTAAAGAATGATAAAAGCAGGGTATATGTCTCTTGGCCCACTTATATGAGGGCAGAACTTTAAAATCATTTGCAGATCCGAGAAGAGAGTATGGTATAACAAACCACTCATTCTACAGATATTTACAGATCAGACATGCCTTGGGCGCCCAGTTTACAACACAAGCAGTAGAATGGAGTAAGGTTCCCCTCCTTCAAAGGGTAATCAAGCCTGATATGACCAAGGGACTTATCTCTGAGTTATATGTACAGATATGCAGTAGAGTCATCGAAGGGCTGGAATCTCTTATCAGCAAGAAGAGATGGGAAGAGGCTATAGGGGAAATAACGGTGGAGGAGGATATTGGAACTGGGGCCGTTGGTGTCGGTCTTCCGAACGCCAAGTGCCCCAGGTGGCAGGAGACAGGGGGCCTTATACATATGGTATGGAGATGCCCAAGGCTATTTCGGTTTTGGCGGAAGGTTCTCGATATCATAAACACAATATATGGGACTACCCTAGAATTAGATACCAGGCTTTGCTGGGATACATGGACGAATCTAGAGAATTGGTAAGCACTACAGAAGTGTATTGAGATGCTTATTCCAAGCAAGAAAACTGATCGCACAGAAATGGCAGTCAGTGAGGCCACCGTCATCTGGGGAATGGGTTAAAGTTATGAGATAATGTGGAAAGAAAAAGTGGTATTCACCAAACAAGGTAATTTCAAGAAATTTGAAAAGATGTGGAAGCCATGGCTGGGAAAGATGGGATACCCCCTTAGAGAGAATGGGAAAGAGGATTCGAGTAGTGACCCAAGGTCATTTTTTTACACGTAGAGAAATTCATAGCGAGACTTTAAACCTGGACAAGAATATCAGATGAGAAATTTAGGGCACAATAGATAACACTCAGGACAATTTGGGTAGTAATTGAGTGTGAGTGAACACTGGGTGGGCACGGGAAGATAGGTGGTGAGAGTAGAGAAGGGCTAAAGTGTATGCAGGAATGGTTGTAGATATGAGAGGTGAATGGGAAAGATGAAATGAGGGTGTATAAGGAAGGGGGGTGGGGGGACCGGGAGGGAGTAAATGTAGGGTGTATGAAATGTAAGGAGAAAATATTACCTTTGGAAAATACGTTGGTGAAATGTTTTATATGAATGTTTTATAATTGGGAAAAAATCTCAATAAAGAATATTTAATTAAAAAAAAGAGGTTGTGAGTAAAAATAAAGACTTTTTCTCTCACCTGCCTGGACTGACCACAATTATACAGCATGACATAATTACGAAACCAGACGTCCACGTAAATGTAAAGCCCTATAGAATACCCAAAGCTAGGCAAAAATCAGTTGCAAATGAAATAAAGAAAATGGTAAAGTTGGACGTGATAGAGGAGTCCTACAGTGACTGGTCAAGTCCCATAGTGTTGGTCCCAAAACCGGATGGAACTATAAGGTTTTGTAATGCTTTTAGGAAGTTGAACAGCGTGTCCAAATTCGATGCGTACCCAATGCCTTGGGTCGATGAGCTTGTTGACAGATTGGGAAGTGCCTCGTACATAACTACTTTAGATCTGACTAAAGGTTATTGGCAGATACCCCTAACAGAATCTGAAAAAGATTCTACCCCGGGGGTAGAAAATAAGCGGATGCCTTTTGGTTTGCTTGGTGCTCCTGCCTCATTCCAAGGAACGAAGGATAAAACATTAAAACCACATGGCCAATAAGCAGCCGCCTATTTGGACAATGCAGGACTCACTGCCAACCCCAGAAAGTGTGCCATAGGCTTGGAGGAGGCCAAATACCCGCAAATACCCAAGGGCTGTTCAAGCCTCAAATCAATAAAATTGAGGCTGTTCAAAAGTGGCCCAACCTATAAATAAAAAGCAAGTTCGTGCATTTCTTGGGATCACAGGATACTACAGGAGTTTTATATCCAATTTTGCCACCATTGCAGCCCCACTGACAGATCTGACAAAGAGTAAAGGGTCGGTCATGATTAAGTGAAATCCTGAAGCAGAGAAGGCATTTCATATGTTGAAGCAGGTCCTTTGTGCACAACCTATGCTCATGACCCCAGATTTCACAAAGGAGTTTGAGGTGCAGACAGTCGCTTCGAATGTGAGTCTGGGTGCAGTACTGTTCCAAATCAGAGATGATGAGGAGCACCCAGTGGTCTACCTGAGCAGAAAGCTGAACAGAAATTAGAAAAACTATGCCATTGTTGAGAAGGAATATTTATCAAATATTCAAATGGGCTTTAGATGCCCTGAAGTATTACCTGTTGGGGAGACCATTCAAACTAGTCACTGATCATGCCCCTCTTAAATTAATGTGTGATAATAAGGAGAAAAACTGTTGTGTGATAAGGTGGTTCCTTGCTCTTCAAGGATTTAGGTTTAAAGTGGAGCACAGAGCTGGAAAACTTCAGAATAATGCAGAAGCCCTTTCCCTGTATTCATTGTCTGGTTGGGACAGTTGCTTAGCCACAGGGGCTTGAGCGGTGGGGGATATGTGACATTATGAAAGGTGAGGTGTTTGATGGATGTTATGTTTCACTTCGCATGCGTTCATTTGCTGAGAACTAAGGTGGAATCAAGTCTGGGTTTTACCAGCCACCTTGGCAGTATAGGTTCCAGACCAGATTTTAAGGTCCACCTGTGTATACAACAGGTGGTATAAATTAAGCAGGACTAGAGCAAAGGATTGCTTTTGGCCTGGAACTCAGAAAGCCAAAACCTGAGAGAGCTGCTTATGTGAAGTTTGCTTTGTTAGAGAAAGAAATGGTTTGCATTATCTTTGTTTTGTGGGTGGCTGGGAGAAGCCCTTCATCTCTGAGTTAGGAATCTGCAATGTTTACTTAGTGCCTGGATTGCAAGGATTTATTTTCTGTTTTGTTTGTTTAATTTTCATGCAACCTTTCAAAATAAAACTGGCTACAACTCAAATTATTAAGAAAACCTGCCGTTTGGACTACCTTTTTCCCAGGGAAGGTGATCCCCATTGAGCTAAGTCCTGACAATATATATGTATATATATATATATATATATATATATATATATATATATATATATATATATATATATATATATATATATATATAGACACACACACACATCAATCAGCCATTAATTATGACCACTGACAGGTTAAGACTAGGGATGAGCCGAACACCCCCCGGTTCGGTTCGCACCAGAACCTGCGAACGGACCTAAAGTTCACACAAACTTTAGAACCCCATTAAAGTCTATAGGACTTGAACGTTCGAAATCAAAAGTGTTCATTTTAAAGCCTAATATGCAAGTTATTGTCCTAGAAAGGGTTTAAGGACCGGGTCCTGCCCCAGGGGACATGTATCAAAGCAAAAAAAAGTTTTAAAAACATCAGTTTTTTCGGAAGCAGTGATTTTAATGATGCTTAAAGTGAAAAAAAAGTGAAATATTCCTTTAAATATCATACCTGGGGGGTGTCTATAGTATGCCTGTAAAGTGGCACGTGTTTTCCATGCTTAGAACAGTCCCTGCACAAAATGACATTTTTAAAGGAACAAAAGTCATTTAAATTGCTTACGGCTTTAATGTAATATCGGTTTCTGGCAATATGGATGAAAATCAGTGAGACAAACGGCATGGGTACCCCCCAGTCCATTACCAGGCCCTTTGGGTCTTGTATGGATATTAAGGGGAACCCCGCACCCAAATTAAAAAAAGGAAAGGCGGAAAGGCGTGGGGCCCCCAGGCCCTATATACTCTGAACAGCAGTATACAGGCGGTGCAAACAAGACAGGGACTGTAGGTTTGTTGTTAAGTAGAATCTGTTTGTAATTTTGAGCTGGTACATTTTTAAAGTGTGGCTCCAGCCAAAAAAAAATCTATTTTTAAGCTTTTTTGGAAAACATAGGCAAGGGTTATCACCCCTGTAACATTTGTTTTGCTGTCTGTGCACCTCTTCAGAAGATTTCACCTCACTTTCTGTCCCAATGACAAATGTTTTTTGAAAATTTGGGATTTTTAGTGAAACAAGGATTGATGATAAAGCATCAGTGAAGAGGAGACACGTTTTTCCCATATTAACTCTTACAGGAGAGAATTTCCCTTCCTAGGGGTAGATGATTTCATCTCACTTCCTGTTGTCTCCTACCGTTTGCAAGTAGGAGTCATTTGTAAGTTGGATGTTTGAAAGTAGGGACCTGCCCTATATACTCTGCAGAAATTGGGGCCTTAGGTGTTGGTGTTGCCACAATACTGTAAGCCCTCACAGTTACTCTTGGTGGGTGCAGGAACGGGCCCTGCTGTGAAATATTAGATCAAGAATTGTAATTACATGCCATTGTTGAACAGTGGTAGAAAAATTGGGCCTTTGGCGCTGGTGGTGGTGCTGGTGCCACAACACTGTAAGTCCTCACAGTTGCTCTTGGTGGGTGCTGGAACGGGCCCTGCTGTGAAATATTATATCAAGAATTGTAACTACATGCACCTGTTGAACAGGGGCAGAAAAATTGGGCTTTTGGTGGTGGTGGTGGTGTTGCCACAACACTGTTAGCCCTCACAGTTACTCTTGGTGGGCGCATGAATGGGCCCTGCTGTGAAATATTAAATCAAGAATTGTAATTACATGTCCCTGTTGAACAGGGGCAGAAAAATTGGGCCTTAGGCACTGGTGCCACAACACTGCAACCCCTCACAGATGCTATAGTTGGAGCGCAGGAATGAGCCCTGCTGCAAAGTATTGCATTAAAAATTGTAATTATAAACCCCTGTTAAACAGGGGCTGAAAATTTGGGCCTTGGGCACTAGTGCTGGTGCCACAACACTGCAACCCCTCACAGATACTCTAGTTGGAGCGCACAAATGAGCCCTGCTGCAAAGTATTGCATCAAAAGTTGTAATTAATTGCCCCTGTTAAACAGGGGCAGAAAAATTGCCACAACACTGCAACCCCTCACAGATGCTATAGTTGAAGCACAGGAATGAGCCCTGTTGAAAGTGCCCAGGCCGGACCCAGTGCCCAGAACCAAAAATATTCTTACAAGCTATCAGCATGAAAATTGAGGAGGAAGAGGATTGTGACTCAGCATAACAGGATAGTCACTCAGCATCAGCATAGGCAGTCTTGAAGGGATCTCACATTAAAAAAAAAAAAAAAATCAATCGGTTACATAAGCATTAGGTGCTTGGTAGCTGGTGATCCAAGACTGATTCATTTTTATGAAGGTCAGCCGATCGGCCGATTCGGTGGAGAGGCGCACCCTGTGATTAGTTACAAGCCTCCAGCAGGAGTGAATGTGCGTTCCGAAAGAAAGCTGGATGCAGAACAGGCCAGTAGCTCAATTGCATACTGTGCAAGCTCTGGTCAGTGATCCATCCTCAAGACCCAGTAACCCAGAGGATTTTCGGTGGGAAAGGTGTCAAAGTCTGATCTTGCCCCTAGGTAATCCTGCACCATGTGAATCAGACGCTGGCGATGGTTGCTGGAACCAATCAGACCTTGGGGCTGCGGACTAAAAAATTGTCTGAACGCATTGGTCACATGGCCACCTTCTCCACAGCTCCTTCTGTGACTGACCGAAGCCTCAGCAACACGTTGTCCAGGAGGACCAGGAAAGGTACAAAAGGTAAACATACATAGGATACAGGATGCATAATACAAACACAAAAAAAACAAAAAATTTATAGCAATACAGTATGCAGAGATCCACAATCATAGAACTCCGGTACATATGGAACACATAAATATGGTCCCGCATCTATGTACGCCGCGCCTCACCACTTACCAGACTCCGACCCAGGCCGGACCTTCCAAGCCTCCCCTGGCCGGGACCCTTGGCTGGGCATGTATCTCCGTTGCCCCCATATAGCCGGCACCCTCCAATCCACCCCCCCTCTTGTGGCACCAGAGACATTCCGGAGACTGGGTGTCACCATGCCGGGGTACTATATTCTGCCACACAGGATCACTGCACTTGTTCATCTGGCCAGATCCTCCTTACAGACCTACAGCCTCCTGCCTGTACAGGCTCTTATGGCCCCATCCAGATTGGAGCTCACCTAGGACGACTCCACTTAACGGTGGCTCTCTGACGCCCTCTGTTGGGGAATACCCCCCTGGTTGCTCCGCTGGGTCTGGGCACACTAGGCCTGCCAGACGTGGACTAGGAACAAGCTATATACTAAAGTTCAGTGGTGTTTTATCCCCTCCACTACCCTCCTTTTGATTGATTTAAATGGATGCAGTACCTAAATACATGTCCCTCAAGCAATACTATATGACATACCTTTTTGTTTGCTGATTCCAATCAGACACCCCTGAGGAAGAGTTTATCTTGAAACGCGTCGGGTACTCCCTGTATGTGTGTTCCATAGGTACCGGAGTTCTATGATTGTGGATCTCTGCATACTGTATTGCTATACATTTTTTGTTTTTTTGTGTTTGTATTATGCATCCTGTATCCTATGTATGATTACCTTTTGTACCTTAGACCTATCCAGATTTGGATAGCCAGCTTACTATAGCTGATCTGTGTTCGCCTTTTCCCCTCTTAGGAGTGGTGGATGTGCTTTCGTTTTTGGGGGTGCCCTTTGTGGATTTGTTGCATCCAGTGGGGCTTTTCATTCTAATTTGGGGATGCGGCACCCATCCTGGGTGTTTTTTCTCCACCTCACCTCTTTGCTCATCTCCACCCACCCCCCTGTGTTTGGCCTGTTTGGATTTGCGGCCGATTGGCTTCGTCCTCCTGGATACTGGGGATGTCTTGGAAAATGCACTATCAACATAAGTGGTCAGTATTCATATGTACATGTCAATTCAATTTAATGCTGTACTGTACTACATTACTTAGTTCTTGATATGTACAAGTTTTTTATTCAGCATATCTGCTTACAAATATGCCTGTTCTGCGGTTATTTATTCTTGTTCTCTTTGATAATTCTCTAGATGTAATAAACCCATCGTGACCATAGTTGTTATCCCTGAAGAAGAGGTCCACCTGTTATACCTCGAAACGTCGGGTCATCTATTGTGCAATTATTCTTCTCAATAGAAGTGGTCACTGTTTTGTACATATTTTTTCCCTGCATTTATTATGTGTATCCATTTTTATTTTGCATAATTAGTAGGTCATGGTGACTTTTTTAATTAATTTTTTCAAAAAAATTCATTTAAATACACTTTTTCTACTTTCATACTTTCAGGGGGCAGAGTCTACCAACTGAAAAGGCAGCAGTTGAAGTGCTAACAATTTAGCCAAGCTAGTGTAGCAACTCACGGTGGAGCTGGTGGTTTAAATGGGTCTGTTACCTTCACTTTGCTTCCCTCTGTTTCACCGTCACCGGTCTAGGGGTTCCGTTGAGTTTACTGCTAGACGATACACGCACCAACACTGGAGTACGTTTTCAATGCTTTATTAAACAGTCAAACTTTAGGAAGTAGCAGTAAAGTGGTGGAAAAGGAAACCTTCAGGAGAAACTCAAATATCTTCTTCCAATATCTTAGCGACAAATATCCCGGTAGATTTCAGATAATTAGGTGGAATGCGCTCCCCTTGTGGGACGCACTCTTTGCTCGTCTGGATAGGCCTCTCTCACCGGACTAGCAGCCAGTACGCAGCACGAATCTAAAGTCTCTGCCACAAACTCACTCGGGGGGGTAAATCTGCACTATCCTCTGCCACAGGATGTATCAGATCTTCTGCAGTGAACAGTCAGTCACAGTGCCTGAACCTTTAAGCTGAACTGGCGACACTATGCTGTATGGTTACTTCTTTCTTGGATACGTCCTGCAACCGAGTCACCAGGCCCCTCTATAGACCAGCACGCTGCGTGATCTCTCCAAGACGGGTCCTCCCCTGGGATCTCCTCAGCTGTCCAGCTTCGTCACACAGGACCGACAGCTCAGGACCATTCCTCGGCCGTGGTGGTAGGCCCCAGTCAAGCCTCTGGACCCACCCCTGCACCGCAGCATCATGGGCCTCCCGATCGGAGGACCACGAGGTAGCTCCTTAACGCATACCTGTCAGCCAGGAGGGCCAGCAGGTGGCTGTAAAATGACCTTAGAACATGGCCTCTGTCCCATAAATACCCCCTTCCCAGAATGCAACTCGGAGGACCACCTCCACCGAGCTTGTCTCCGAGACAGAGGAGCATCTATACACTTCGACACGTTGCCTTTCCAACACTGACTAATGGTAACAGCGACACCCACCGGTCAGCACGGAAACACACACAACGTCAGCCATGTTGGAACAGAGGCGAACTTTTAACCTTCCTAACACCCAATTTACTAAATTTACCTAATCTGCGGTAGATTGTAAATCTACCAGCACTACACTAGCATTCAACTGCTGGGCATGTGGATGGCCGGGAGTGAACTTCTTTCAGCGGTGCAGCAGCTGGGGCAGGGAAATTTGCCTGGTACAATCTGACGTCGATGTATCAATAGCAGATTGCCCGCAAGTACTTGGCTGTGACACACCTAATTCTACACCTTCATTCCTCTCAGTCCAGGTTTCAGAGAGGACTGAAGGTATAGTGGGGTTGGAGATCCCAGCTGATGAGGAGCAAGGAGCGGTCCGCTTTGTTCTTTGATGTGGGTCTTTTAGGTACGCTTGCCAACGAACTGCATGACAGGTCGACATATGTCTGGTCAAGCATGTGGTGCCCAAGCGGGTGATGATTTGGGTACGCGAGATACGCTTGAGACATATGTTGCAAATAGCAGCGGTGGGATCTGATACACTCGTCTCAAAAAAGGCCCACACCAAAGAACTTTTGGAATAACGCGCAGAGACAGCAGCGCCCTGCACATGCGGAGCTCTGCGGTGTGATGCAGTGAGTGTGCTGGCCATAAGCTGGCCCCAGGAGGGCATCCTGCCTTATTGGAGATGTGCCTCCTCCTTCTCCTCTCTCCTATCAGGCACCCACGTGGAGTCAGTGACCTCATCGTCCCCTCCCTCCTCAACACTGGAGCAAAGCTGGGGGAACATGACTGCCAGATTGCTGTCTTTCTTGGGCACCCCCTCTCTCTGGGTTCACGTCACTGCCTTCCTCTAGCTGGGTACCATCATCGGCGCCTTCAAAACACTGGGCATCCTCCTGAACTCCTCAGGAGGACATGGTGGGGCTAGGGAAGGAGTGACTGATGCCCTTGAGCTGAGGGACGAGGCTGCGTTGGCAGCTGCTTTGCCAGACAAAGTACCCTGACCCTGGGTGAGAGAGGATGAGGAGGATGAGGACGGCTTGGTCATTCACTCTACCAAGTCTTCCGCATGTTGCAGCTTAACACGGCCAGCTGACAAAAAAAAGGACAAATGTGTCCCACGGCCACGTGCTGGTGAGGATGCACCTTTGGGCACTGGTTCGCATCATCCGGTGGATGCTGGTGCGCCGTTTGGCCCCAATCTGCATATTTAGGCTAGCTGCACTCTCTGCTCGGTGCTGCCTGATCAACAGCTCTTCCGTGCCCTTGTTCCTGTTTCCTATGCCTGTATGTTGATCTCCTGACAAACCCGGCTTGCTTCCTGGACTTCTCTGAACTCTGCCTGCACCTGACCTCTGGCCTGTTTGACTACTCTTCTGCCTGCTCCTGTGTACCTCGTTGCAAACCTGTTGCCAAACCCAACCTGTATCCAGACCTCCCTGCTCAGCTCCTGTTTTCCTGTGTTCCAGCTTGCACCTTGCTGCTAAGGACTGTCTACCCACCAGCATCTGGACTCTATTACCAGGCTCCCATACCACTCTGCACTCCTGTGCTTCCTGTAAAATCTACCAGGGGCTGCGAGTCGGACGCGTGAGAGAGCCTACCCTCTGCCCAAGTGGACTTGCCGGTCAGGTACGTAGAAGTCTGATAGGTGCACACTGTGCAGAGGACGCACTATACTAACTTGTAAATACTGCAGCTGCCTGCGGTACTAATAGGATCAGAAGAACACCACCAATTTTCTTCAGTTAGCTTTAGGTGCACACTGTGCAGAGGACGCACTACACTAACTTGTAAATACTTCAGCTGCCTGCAGTATTAATAGGATCAGAAGAACACCACCAATTTTCTTCAGGTAGCTTCAGGTGCACACTGTGCAGAGGATGCACTACACTAACTTGTAAATACTGCAGCTGCCTGCTGTACTAATAGGATCAGAAGAACACCACCAATTTTCTTCAGGTAGCTTTAGGTGCACACTGTGCAGAGGACGCACTACACTAACTTGTAAATACTGCAGCTGCCTGCGGTACTAATAGGATCAGAAGAACACCACCACATTTCTTTAGGTAGCTTTAAGTGCACACTGTGCAGAGGATGCACTACACTAACTTGTAAATACTGCAGCTGCCTGCTGTACTAATTGGATCAGGAGAACACCACCAATTTTCTTCAGGTAGCCTTAGGTGCACAGTGTGCAGAGGACGCCACTACACTAACTTGTAAATACTGCAGCTCCCTGTGGTACTAATAGGATCAGAAGAACACCACCAATTTTATTCAGGTAGCTTTAGGTGCACAGTGTGCAGAGGACGCACTACACTAACTTGTAAATACTGCAGCTGCCTGCGGTACTAATAGGATCAGAAGAACACCACCAATTTTCTTCAGGTAGCTTTAGGTGCACACTGTGCAGAGGACGCACTACACTAACTTGTAAATACTGCAGCTGCCTGTGGTACTAATAGGATCAGAAGAACACCACCAATTTTCTTCAGGTAGCTTTAGGTGCACACTGTGCAGAGGACGCACTACACTAACTGTAAATACTGTAGCTAATAGGACTAATAGGAGCAGAAGAACACCAGCAATTTTCTTCAGGTAGCTGTAAATATTGTAAAAACACCTGCCTGCCTGTCAGTAGGAAGAGAATAGTGCCCCGTACACACGGTCGGATGGAAAATGTCCGATCGGAGCGTGTTGTCGGAAATTCCGACCGTGTGTGGGCTCCATCGGACATTTTCCATCGGATTTTCCGACACACAAAGTTTGAGAGCAGGCTATAAAATTTTCCGACAACAAAATCCGATCGCGTCAATTCCGACCGCGTGTGGCCTGTTCCGACATACAAAGTGCCACGCATGCTCAGAAGAAATTCCGACACGGAACAGCTTGGTCTGGTAAACTTAGCGTTCGCAATGGATACAGCACTTTCGTCACGCTGCAATGTTAAAAATGGCTTAATACAGCGCACTCTCTTCTTCTTTATAATGTGAGAAGAATGAAGTAGTTTTGCTGCTCATATTCACACACACTTCTCACAAACTTCTTTCTTTATTTTTTATTGGGATTACCTGAATATATTTTTATTTGTCACATCTGACATAAATAATTTTTTTTTTTTTTAAAGCCATTTTTATTTTAGATTTTATGTTTGTATTTTTTCAAAGGCTGATCTTTGTTTAATGTTATTTTTAGTTTTACTCCAGAATATTTTTGTGTGTGTTTTGTGTGTCAAGTTACCACAACACCATTGATATCTTTTATTATTGAAGCTCAAGGAGATTGTTTGGTGTTGGTGTCCCTTGTTAATTTCACATTGTATATTTGAAATGTACCTGAATCCTCACAAACAAACTGTCCTTTTTGAAGTAAAACACACATAGGCAAGTATAATTCAAACCAAAATTCCTTTATTAAGGGCTCAGAACCAAACAAAGAGGGAGGCAACGCTGGATAAACAGGAGAAATTAGCGAAGCCTTTGACCCCCAGGGCAGACATCAATTCTTGAACATCAAAATTGGTGGCCTGAGGAGTCCATATGTAAGGGAGTGCAGTCTGGTCCAGAAGTCCCAGAGATCCGGAAAGCAGCAGATGACATCTGTGTCCCCAGGCTGTGCTACCACAAGAGGCTGCATCTTTTGCCAGACCAGACTGGATCCAGGGTCCTCACTTTCTGGTCTTCCTTCCATGCTTCCTTCCACGATGTGGCTCTTCTGTTGGAGATGTGGCAGGAGGAGGAGTAGGACCTGGAGGAGGAGGAGGACTAGTAGGACCTGGAGGAGAAGGAGGAGGAGGAGGAGGACCTGGAGGAGGAGGAGGAGGACCATGTGTGAGGTCACAAAGGTGTGTATCAGATGTTATTTGGGCCCTCAACCCCTTATTGAGAGCCTCCAACATTAAGGACTCACACATGAGTTGTTGTCCCTCCTCCATCCTCTGCATTTTACAAGCAATGATGGCAGCGAAGTCCTCCTCCACGGTGTGATCAGGCAGCCTGCTCGGCCCGGCCACCTCCTGGCTGAGACTTCCCTGTGTATAAAAAAGGGACATGGTTTTAGTTTTTGCATCATCAATCACAATCATAAATTAGTACTCCAAACTAACATCTAGTTAACATCAATTATTGGACAAGCAGAAATATTTAGAGGAATGCTATACCTGGCTCAATCTGGGCTCCTCCACATGTTGCTGTCTGGAAGGCCCAGGTTGGGCGTCAGAAGCCTCAGCTGGAGGGGAAGGAAGCTTTGAAGGAAGACTGGAGAGTGATGACCCGGGTTCAGTCTGGCCTGCCAGAAAATGCAGCCTGTCATAGTAACACATCCTGGGGACATAGATGTCATCTGCTGCTCTGGATCTCTGTGAATCCTGGACTTTCTGGCACTCCCTTACATATGTGCTCCTCAGGCCACCAATTAGGATCTTCAAATATGTGATGTCAGCCGTGGGGATCACCTGCTTCACAATTTCCAACAATTGATCCAGCGCTGCCTTCCTCTTTGTATGGTTCCTGTAATGTGGGTGGTTGATCTCCCACAGACAAGGCAGCTCCCTGAACATGTCAATGAATATTGCCATGAAGTCAGTTTCTTGAAAAATATCCATTTTCACTGCAAGACACAACACAAGACAAACCCTAATGTCAGGCCAAACTCTCCTAATCTTGTTACAATATAGGCCCGCGACGTAGAAGCAGTATAGGCACAAGTATGTCTCTTACCTTCGTTCTTACAATCGGCGCCGCCAATGCTCCTTCCTCCGCTCACAGATCGTACGTAATACGCACGTGTGGTACGCTTTATACACACTGCGCATGCGTGTAACTCCGCCCGCCCCTGGCGTTCTTTCTAGTCTATTCCCCGCCCCTTTTTGTTCTGCGCAGTGGGGGAAGAGCACATGGCAGATAGACAGCAGGTGCGTGCTAATAACAGGAACGAGGAGGAGGAGGAAAGCCCGGATCCGGAGACGTCCCGATCCAGAAGGAGATTTAAGGCCTCAAATATGTCCTTTGGGGAGATGTTGGAGATGGTCGACATCCTGAAGAAGGCCGACTATGATGGAAAGTATGGACCTTACCCCAACCCCAATGTCCGAAAGGCCAATATCATGGCGAAAGTGGTCAGGAGTCTGCACCGGCATTTCAGGGTGCGACGATCGAAAGATCAGCTCAGGAAGCGGTGGTCGGACCTCAAATTACGAGAACATGAGCAGTACAGAAAGATCCGGAGAGTGCTGCAAAAAAGTAAGTAGTTGTGCTGTGTTCCTATTCTTTATGTTTATTACGTTCGTGCTGCTCCATGTGCTTTTCTTAAAAGTGTACATTTTAAAATGTCAGCTTTCATATTCATGGGCACATTATTCGTTCGTATCAAACATTTTTCTTTCGGACTATAAAACACCATTGTTTTGGCCATATGCATTTGGCCACATTTTTTGGGGCCCTAGTTGTATGAAACTAATTTGGTGGTGTAGATGGCTTTGTTACTAGAATGAAATGCAAACTAGATTCTGTGTAAGGAGAGGACACTGAGCAGCTGTTTTCACATCTGGACGCCGGAGCACTAGTGTGGGACACCAGAACACCATTTTTATTAGGGGGGCCACACAGGTGGTCCAGTGTATACTATAGGGGGGTCTCCATCTGTGAAGCTTGTACAAAACAGGTAAAGTATTGCAGCTTGACAAAGGACACTGAAAATGCTACATCTTGGAACTCTGCTAAAATTGACACTTGTACCCCACTCCAAGCAATGTTTCCTATTTATAGTTCTGCCATCAAATATCTGTGTGCTAAGTATAGCATTTTTGTATTACATAGGGGAGAAAAGACTCAGAGGACACCCCTCATCCGAGGAGACCACAGACCCCCCACCTCTGGAAGAAGGGGAATACCCCCTACCCAAGAAGAGCAGGAGGAGGAAGACGTGGTGGAACTTGTCACCACAACAGGTGAGTGTCTGCGACCACAGGCTCAGGTAAGAGATGGATGCCGGCATATTTTTGATACCTGTTTTTGTTTTGCTCTCTTTTTAGGTGATCGTGATGTTGTGGATCCAGATCCTTTCACATCAGAAAGTGCCCAGATCCTGATCAGGGAGATCATGGGGTGTAATTTACAATTGGAAAACCTCAAAAAAAACATCAGTGATGTTATCCAAAAAAGAAGAACATCGTTGATGTTTTGGGGCGAGTTTAAAACCCCACAAAATCACTTTCTTCTTTTGTGTTCTACAAATTTTAAAATGTTTTAGCGATTTTTCTAAAAGCTAAATTTGGAGGATGCACACAGTGTGCCAACATGTGCTATCTGCCATCATGGGAGATCAATGGACGCGTTTTGGGGGTGCAACCCCTTCCTCAATAATAAAGTAGCTGAGAGGAAGGGGTTTCTCCCCCAAAACACGTCCCTTGATCCCCCGTGATGGCAGCTAGCACATGTTGACATTCGTAAATTGGTGTGCATCTTCAAAATTTGACTTTTCCTGGGGTGACTTCACCCCATCTGAACGCAATATCAAACACAGTTCCTAAATACTCATGTCTGATATTGCCTTCAAGTTCTACCAAATGTGAACTTTGTAAGTTCCAAGATTTGTGTCTTTCTTGTTGGTTTTACACATGCCTGTTTTATCTTAAATGGACATTTCTATTTGTGATAATGCAACCCCAAAAATTGTTATACAACAAACATGTTGGTTTGTTTTAAAAACCTTTTCTAAATGCACATGTGATTGTGCAGGTATTAAAATGATTGTTAATGAAGAATGTGTGGATTATGGTGTCAACGCTAAAACACTTTGGTGGTGATGTAATTGGTGTTTTCTGTGAAAATGGGGGTTATTTCCTAAGGGCAAATCCTCTTTGCACTACAAGTGCAGTTTCAGTGCAGTTGCAAGTGCACTTGTAGTGCAAAGTGTCTTTGCCTTTAGTAAATAACACCCAACAGTGCTTTGTATAAGGTTACACAATCACGCCATTTTCAGGACTCAACACATTTCTGACAGGGTCAGGTAAAACAAACACAAGCAGGAAATGTCACCAAATATTTGTTTTTTTTTTTTATTTGATAAAGGCTTCACAAATTGTCTGGCATATTGATGGCCCCCCTACCCACAAAGAACTCAAGGTATCTTAACCGGACATCACGGGCACTCAGGGAGGGCAAGCCAGGACGGCCAATTTCAAGCGCCGTCAGGGTTGGTTCATTGATCATTCCGGCCTCAGGCCCAACTGAGCCAGCATAGTTGGCAGAATGTTTGCGTAAAAAGTTATGTAGAACACAGCACGCCAGGACAGCCGGTAATTAAAAACCCTCTGTTCCGGGGTGAGGGTCCTCATCGGGAATGGCCGCATAAGATGGTCCCCCAGCGCAAAGGCTTCATCTGCAATGAAGACGAATGGGAGTCCTTCCACATTGTCTTCTGGAGGTGGCAAGTACAAGCTGCCATTCTGGAGACGCCTGTAAAACTCCGTCTGGGCGATGACTCCACCATCGGACATCCGGCCATTCTTCCCCACGTCCACATACAGGAACTCATAAGTAGCCGACACCACCGCCAACATCACAATACTATTGAACCCCTTGTAGTTGTAATAGTACGACCCCGAGTTGGGTGGTGGGACGGTGTGGACGTGTTTCCCATCAATTGCCCCTCCGCAGTTAGGAAAGTCCCACCGCTGGGCAAAGTGGGAGGCCACAGTCTGCCATTCCTGTGGCGTGGAAGGAAACTGTTGAGGAAAAAAAAAAACATTATTATTATTGCACATAACCATGGAAAGCAGATTATAGACACAGAACATTCTTGGCCAACATCCAGATCACATTTATTAAGGGGAATTTTACAACACCAAAGTATAAGGTACACCCATCATATTCCCCCTCCCACCCCCTCTCATGGGCCATTTCTAACATTATAGGGGGGGTGATCTTGGACAGGTAACCCTCTTCACTTCGTTGAGAGATGAATGCCTAAATACAGGGTATTACTTGGAACAGCCCCTCCTAAGTTACACTATTGGCAGCCCACTGGACAGGTAAGAAGTGTCATAATACAAAGATATAAATACACATTGTACACATTAGAGCACATTTTGACATTCTGCTATTACCTATCAAGATAATAATAGGATACAAAAACTTGAAACAGTACCATTTGAAAGTATACAGGCAGGCCCTTGCACTACATGCTTTGGGGAATTCATCCATACATCTGACCACAAAAGAGATGGGTATAGTGTGTATGGGTTTGGCAAAGTCAGCAGATAGATGATTGGGGATAGATAGATAATTGGTATCAGCTGACTTAGCAGTTGGGGGGAGGAAGGGTTAATAAAAATTATTTGGGGACACTACAAAAAAAAGCCTCTTGCACTCTGCCTGAATTTAAAGCACAAATCACATTTATAAACATTTTAGGGGGTGTTTGGGGTAAAGCACTACTATGGAGCTGATAAAATATATTGTTAAGTGACTACATGAGGTGAATATAGGGCCAGAAGAACATGCTGGGAAGGTTAGTGAAGGCAAATAGGTATGAAGGACAAAAAAAAAGATTACCTAAAAATCCAGCATGCATGAGAACAAAAGGGACATTCACAGCATATTACAATCATGGTAATTAGGGAATGAGGAAAGAAATACAATATATTAGCAAACATTCAATACAATAAAATGTGATATTAAAGGATAAAAATCTTACCTTCATATACTCCTTCTGCAGGACCTGGATGATGGCAGAACAGATCTCCAGGATAATGATCCCCAGAGCCTGGGGGCAGATGCCTGTTGAGAACTTGAGGTCCTGCAGGCTTCTCCCTGTCCCAAGTACCGCAGGGTAGCGACGAGCCTCTGCTCCGGAGTGATGGCTTGCCTCATGCAGGTATCTTGCCTGCTGATATAGGGGGTCAGCGAAGCCAACAAACGGTGAAATACGGGGTCCGTCATCCTGAGAAAGTTCCTGAAATCATCAGGATTATTCTCACGGATCTCACGGAGCAAAGGCATATGGTCCATGAACTCCTCCCCACCCTGTTCATGGACTGGACTTGTGTCAAGGTCAGGACCCCAACACCAAGCCCCCGCACAGCACGAACTCTACGAGGAGTACGTATACGCAACATGGCTAGAAAACGGTCAGGTGCTCAGAACGAAGAACAGCAGAATGCACTGAAGAACAGCAAGGCCTGTGAAGAGCGACCTGAAAAACAGCAACGAGCGGGCAAGATCGCACAGAAAACTCCGATACGAACTTACTGCACGCACTGAATAGCAGATAGAAACCCACAAGCACAAACTGAACTGCAGAAAACGATCTGAAAGACACGAGTCTGAAAAAGTGCGAATCGTCTCTCACCAAACTTTTACTAAAAGGAGATTAGCAAAAGGAGCCCAAAGGGTGCCACGCTTGATTCTGAACTGGCCTTTTCTAGTCTCGACGTACGTGGCGTACGTGACCGCGTGGTTGGCGATCGGAAATTCCGACAACTTTGTGCGACCGTGTGTACGCAAAACAAGTTTGAGCCAACATCGGTCGGAAAAAATCCTAGGATTTTGTTGTTGGAATGTCCGATCAATGTCCGATTGTGTGTACGGGGCAAAGCAGGAACGGATCTAGCTAAACTGAATACAGTGTATATGTATATGTATATGTATATATATATATATATATATATATATATATATATATATATCTATATATATATATATATATATATATATATATACACACAACACCTAGGATGCATATATATATACACAATACACTGTGGGTGCAGCTAACTGACTCGCCTGCCTACTCTATCTAACCTAAATCAAATGACACTGTCTCTCTCTCTTTCTATCTCTCTCTCAACACTGGAACACACTACACAGGGCCGACGTGCAGGCGGCCTTATATAGTGTGGGGCATGTACTAAACCCCCTGAGCCATAATTGGCCAAAGCCACCCTGGCTTTGGCCAATTATGGCTCTATGTACAGACGGCGCTGTGATTGGCCAAGCATGCGGGTCATAGTGCATGCTTGGCCAATCATCAGCCAGCAATGCACTGTGAATTATGGGCTGTGACGCGCCACTCGAATTTGGCGCGAACGACCCATTTCGATGTGATGTTCGAGTCGAACATGGGTTCGACTCGAACTCGAAGCTCATCCCTAGTTAAGACTCATGGGTGCTCAACCGGTGGTACTCCAGCTGTTTTGGAACTACAAGTCCCATCAAGTCTCTGCCTTTGGGAGTCATGCTTGTAACTGTCAGCCTTGCAATGCCTCAGGGGTTTTCTGAGTGAATAACATTGATTACAATATATAGATACATAGTTACATAGTAGGTGAGGTTGAAAAAAGACACACGTTCATCAAGTCCAACCTATGTGTGTGATTATGTCAGTATTACATTGTGTATCCCTGTATGTTGCGGTTGTTCAGGTGCTTAACCCCGCCTGTGGGAGGGAATTCCACATCCTTGCCTCGTAGTTGAAGGTTAAACCTCTTTTCTTCTAATTTTAATGAGTGGCCACGAGTCTTGTTAAACTCCCTTCTGGGAAAAAGTTTTATCCCTATTGTGGGGTCACCAGTATGGTATTTGTATATTGAAATCATATCCCCTGTCAAGCGTCTATTCTCCAGAGAGAATAAGTTCAGTGCTCACAATCTTTCCTCATAACTAATATCCTCCAGACCCTTTATTAGCTTTGTTGCCCTTCTTTGCACGCTCCATTTCTAGTACATCTTTCCTGAGGACTGGTGCCCAGAACTGGACAACATACTCTAGGTGCGGCCAGACCAGAGTCTTGAAGAGCGGGAGAATTATCATTTTATCTCTGGAGTTGATCCCCTTTTTAATGCATGCCAATATTCTGTTTGTTTTGTTAGCAGCAGCTTGGCATTGCATGCCATTACAGAGCCTATCATCTACTAGGACCCCCGGGTCCTTTTCCATCCTAGATTCCCCCAGAGATTCTCCCCCCAGTGTATAGATTATATTCATATTTTTGCCCAATGCATTATTTTACATTTTCTACATTGAATGACATCTAAAAGTCAGTGAGATATTGTTTATGTACCTTCTGTCAGTTCTCTTCCAGGAACGCTGTTGTTAAATTTGCTTTTATTGTCTGCATCTACTTTTATAACTGGCATTTGTACATGATGTATGCATGTTGCACCAATCTCAATAAACAAGTTTAAAAAAAAAAAATTCTGTCTCTGTAGTTGATGTATTAAAAGCAGAAAAAAATGCCCATTGCAGTTTGTTGTGTACAGTAGCTGGTGAGCGTGCCCATGCTGTGTTGTGTCAACAGTCAAAAGCGCCCATGATGGGCACGTGGAAGAATTTGGCCTGGTCTGACGAATCATGTTTTCCTTTACATCAAGTAGATGCATGTGTGTCGCTTACCTGAGGAGGAGATGGCACCAGGATGCAGTATGGGAGAAGGCAATCTGGTGGAGACAGTATGATGCTTTGGGCAATGTTTTGCTGAGAACCCTTGGGTCCTGCCATTTATGTGGATGTCACTTGACATGTACCACCCACTTAAACAATGTTACTGACCAAGTATACCTCTTCATGGAAACGTTATTCCCAGATGGCAGCAGCCTCTTTCAGCAGGATAATGCACCCTGCCACACTACAGAAATGGCTCAAGAATGATTTGAAGAACACAACAGCAAGTTTGAGGTGTTGCCTTGGCCTTCATATTTTCTAAATCTCAATCCAATGGAGCATCTGTGGGATATGCTGGAAAAACAAGTCTGATCCATGGATGCACCTCGCAATTTACAGGACTTAAATTTATGACTGATCAGTAGAGATAAAGATTTCATGTATACAATTGAAAGTATACCTATCTTGTATTAAAATAAAAACGTAAAAAATAAAATAAGTTGACTGAAAACCATTATAATTAATCCAAAAAAGTTGTCAGTTAATTATTTCCTTTTTTTTAATGAATAACTGTACTTTTAATACAGTTAATTTTTTAAAGTAGAACTATGGGCAAAGGAAGAAAAATGACATACATATAATACAGTCTGTCTGTGGTGGCCAATCACAGTGATAACAAATGTTAATAGCACTAATGTTTACATTGGACAGCTCACCCCTTCATCTCACAATGCAAGGAAGGAAGGAGAGGAAGACTGACCATTTAATGTACATTCTAATTATAATAAAAAGAGCGAGCACAGTTACTACAATACCATTCAAGACAAGATGGTAAGGAGGGCATTGCTCTGGAGAGCTTAAATATTAAGAGAAAGGGCAAGGGATAAAAAAGGTGGTAACTCTTTAGGGATGCACTGTTTAGGAAAGTAAAATTCAGTTGTTACTCAGAGGCTGGATATAGAAGATAGCTGTACAGGTTGAGGGATGGAGTTCCAAAGAATGGGAGAGGCTCTGGAGAAGTCCTGCACGCAAGAATTAGGTTGAGGTGATGAGGGAGCTGAAGAGCAGGAGGTCTTAGGAAGAGTGGAGTGGACAGTTTGGTTGATATTTTGATATGAGGTTGGAGATGTAACTAGTAGCTGTGGGTGGCTTTGCATGTTGTTTTTAATATATACAGAATTCTATTTGTTGGGCAAACTGAAGCCAGTTGAGGCATTGGCAGAGAAGAGTGGCAGAATCTGGAGTGGAGTCTGGCAGCAACATTCATAATAGACTGAAGGTAGGATAGTCTGTGTAGAGGTAGGCCAATTAGGAGGCGAGAAAAAACAAGTGAGTTAATGTGGTGGTGTTTTTTTAACCCTTTTACTTATTCTTCTGTATATCTCATCTCCATCCTGTGTTTGTAGTGTCTACATACTTTTATTTCACCTCCCTTATCCTGCATGTTATTGCCCTCATCTCCATCCCTCTATTGTATGTGACCTCTACCTTAGCCTCTTCACCTCCTCCTGCTTCTGTGTATGACGTCTACATTAATAATGCTGCTGTTTCTCGTGCAGCATTTCCAAGCTCCATGCTTTAACCAGCTAAATACCAGCATGCTTTTTCATTTCCAGTTATGGCAAAAATGAGATAATCTTGGGATGTAGTAAAAAAACAAAAACAAAAACAAAACATGGATATTAAATACCAATAAACTAAAGCTGTACCTAGAAATAATATATAAAATGCATTTGGGTGCAGTATTGCATGACAGAGTAATTGTTGGCCAAACTATCACAACACTTAAAACTAAAACATGGCCCGGTAATGAAGGAATGGTTACATAGTTAAATAGTTAGTCAGGTTGAAAAAAGACACAAGTCCATCCAGTTCAAGCATAAAAATAAATACATAAATAAAAAATAATATTATACAATCCCATATACACAATCCTATACCCAGAGTTGATCCAGAGGAAGTGGTACTCAAGTGGTTAAGTAAGCAACAAAACATTTACACCATATGAATAAAAGCTGAACATTGTAAGCATGCTCAACACTGGTATATGGTTTGTCCCAACTTCTGAAACGGTCACTTATGATGGACTGCATGTTAATTGTGAAAAAATATAAATAAAGTCTGTGAAATACAAAAGTATTTACTTAACACTATTATTACATGTATTAACCACGAACTGTACGGTACCAGAATACAATATTCTGTGCTATGGTGCTTCTTTAACTAACCCTTCACCTCTCCCTTCATAGCCCCTCAAAGTAATATACTTACCTGTCCTAATTCTTGCCACATCTTTGCTCTGCAACCTGCTGAGAGCCACAGAGTAGCCACTGAAAAGTCTTCTGGCTTGGCAGCGACTTCTTCTGCACATAAGTTCTACATTACTTTTTAATAGAGAGGACAATTATAATACCTCACAACTGTGGATAGCAGTGTAGTCACTGCTAGTTTAAATATATATATATATATATATATATATATATATATATATATATATATATATATATATATATATATATATATGCAATATAGTAAATAATGAATGTCTGTACTTATAGCATTTCAAACACAAGGTAGACTTTTTGGGGGATCTCTTGTGTTGACCAAATAAACCATTTCCCAATCTAGAACATGATAGTAAAGAAAATGGGTAATATAATACATGTGAGCTCTTGTGACATGAATTTATAGCGCAAGAAGCTAATAGAAAGTCTTCACTGACTACAGTATAAATCAACAAGTCATTTTGTAATGACTACACTCGTGGTCTCTTAAATCAGCCATGCCACCTACTTGGTACATTTCACATCGGAATTTACAGTCTGGGGTCTAGTCTAGCAATAAGAGTCATGTTTTTTTTCTCATTTAGAAACAAACTTAGCAATTTATTCAATTTTTAACATAATATTTAATCAAATCAAACTCAAGACATTCAATTCAAATCTAAGTAATTATTTTATATTTCACAAATCAAATTCAATTGACAAAATGGGGGGGGGGGTGTTACTAAGACTGGTGCACACAGAATCTGATGCAGCTGTACATAGTAATCAATCAGCTTCCAACTTCAGCTTGTTCAATAAAGCTTTTGCTATTAAAACCTAGAAGCTGATTGGTTACTATGCACAGATGCACCAGATTTTGTGTGCACTAGTTTTAGTAAATCCCCCCAATGTGTTTCTTTTTTCCTTGTCAAAAGAAGTTTATTGAGTATACAATATTATAAAGATACATAAAGTAAGTTTACAAGGATCTATAAAGTAAGCTCATTGGTTTACAGTAGGGTTTATATAGGTAAATATCATGAAATTTCAAATATTAAACATTGGGTTCACGTAAACCTAAATTAAAGATATATATCATTTCCTTAGTTACTTTTGTAGGTATTTAAATGATTTATATCTACTATACATATTGTTTACAAGTAGAGTGTATATAGGTCAAATAAATTCTGATAATGAGCTTTAATCGTAAGGTGGAGAAAAGGAAAGAGAAAGAAGAAAAAGGGTTGAAAGGTAGAGGTATGGTCCTCAAGGTTGTCCCGCTCGTCAGTTTATTATTCTTTTTAGTTCTCTTTGAAGCCTTAGAATGGGTGTCTCTGTAAGTCATTTAATCTGTTACCATGGCAACAGGACAGAGTCATTGAAGTTTGACAGGAACTGTTGTTTTATCCAAGGATGCCAAAGTTTTTCAAATTTTGGAATTTGATTTTGATCAATGGCTACCATCTTAGCATGGGACATTGTATTATTCATTCTGTGAATTGTTTCTGCTACTACCAATGTAGGAGATTTCCATGCCTTGGCCACTGTTTGTTTTGCAGCCGTTATTAGTTGGATCATAAGTTTGAATTGAGAGAGTGTTAACCATTCCGGTTTTAGATCAAGTAAAGTTAAATATGGATCTGGTTGTATTATTTTTTTAAATATTTTAGATGCAATCACGAAGACTTCCTTCCAGAAGGTTTGGATTACTGGGCACGTCCACCATATGTGTAAATATGTGCCTATTTCTGGGCATCCTCGAAAACAAAGAGCTGAGGTATTAGGTGAATATTTTGCCACTCTAGCGGGTACAAGGTACCAGCGAGTTAGGACTTTATAATTTGTCTCCAGTGCTAAGATGTTGGGTGAAGATGACTTAGATGTGAGCCATATGTTAGACCAGTCCGTGTCTTCTAAAGTTCGTCCCAGGTCCTCCTCCCACCTCTGAACGTAAGAGGGTCTATTAAGATTTGCTACCCCATATAATTGATTATAAAGTGATGAAATTGTACCTTTAGCAAATGGATCTTTTGTACAGATTGATTCAAAAATGGATAATTGGGATAATGGTGTATCCCCCTTTAGGAATGGTGTATAGAAATTTTTGATTTGGAGATATCTAAATATCTCAGAGTTTGGTAGATCATATTTTTCTCTAAGCGATGGGAATGAAAGGAATGATTTAGATGCTATGAAGTCATTTAGTGTCTGAATGCCTGATGTTGTCCAAGCTTTAAAAGAATTTGGGTAGATCCATGCCGGATAAAAGGCCGGATTTCTGATAAAAGAAAGGAGAGGATTGTGTGGAGATTGTAACTGATATTTGGTTTTTAGTTTATCCCAGAGAGATAAGAAGTTTTTAGTTATGGGATTATGAATTTTAAAGCGGTCTTTAGGATCAAGCCATAATAAATTTGATATTAATAGCGGGTCATTTTCTGAAGGCTCTATAAATACCCATAATGGGATTTCCTGTTTTGCATGGTATTTGGACAGACTGGCCAAATGTGCTGCTCTGTAGTAGTTAGTAAAATTAGGGTATCCCAGGCCTCCTTTATTTTTGGGAAGATGTAGTGTGTGTATAGGTATACGTGGTTTAGAAGAGCCCCATATAAACGAAGTTGCTCTTTTTTGTACTATTCTCAAAAAATAGGAAGGAATTGGAATAGGGAGGACTCTGAATAGATAAAGCAATTTGGGTAGAATAGTCATTTTGATTGCATTAATCTTCCCTATCCAGGATAAAGGAAGTTGCGACCATTGTTTTATTAGATTTGTGATCTGTCTTAATACAGGAGGATAATTGGTTGAGAATAAGTCAGAATGAGATGCTGTTAAATGAATTCCAAGATATGGGATTGATTTTTCTGCCCATGTGAATGGGAGTGCAGCCCTAGCCGGGATCAATTCCATGTTTGTGAGTGAAATATTAAGCACTAGGCATTTCTTAGGATGAATCATAAGGCCGGATAGGGCTGCAAATCCATCAAGAGCTGGTATTAAGTTAGGACCAGAGACCTGTGGTGATGATAGAAAAAGTAATATATCGTCTGCAAATATACATAATTTGTGTGTAATACCTCCTACTTCAATGCCAGTTATAGTTTGGTTTGTTCTGATGTATTGGGCCATGGGTTCGAGTATAAGGGCAAATAATATGGGAGATAATGGGCAACCCTGTCGGGTACCTCTTTCGATATTAAAGGCATCAGATTTGTATCCAGCATATTTTACATAGGCTTTGGGTTTATTATATAATGCTTTGATCCATGTTAAAAAGTGGGGTCCAAAACCCCATTTTTGTAATGAATATTGCATATATTGCCAGGATACTGTGTCAAATGCCCTCTTAATATCGAGAGATAGAAAACATAAAGGGATTTTCCGTTTTTTAGCAATATGTGCCAATAACACTGCCCTGCGTATATTATCGCCTGCCTGTCTATTTGGCATGAAGCCTACTTGATCTCTATGTATTAATTTTCCTATAATGCTATTGAGGCGTTTTGCTATTATTTTTGCTAATAATTTAATATCGAGGTTTAACAGAGAGATAGGCCGATAATTCACACAGGAAGTATCATCAGAAAGGGATTTTGGGATCATACAAACAATTGCCATTAGTGTTTCTTGCCGAAAAGAATGTCCATCTAGAAGTTTGTTAAAAGTTTCAGTGAGAATGGGAGAGAGTATTTCTGAGAATGTTTTATAGTATAAAGCCGAGTAGCCGTCTGGGCCTTGTCTTTTGTTAAGTTTTAGGTCTTTTATGGCGTTAGCAACTTCATCTATAGTTATAGGCTCATCCAAACTGCTTTTTTGATTCTGAGATAACTCAGGTAAGGTTATTTTTGAGAAGAAGGATTTAGCCTCTGCAGTATTAAATTTATTGTTTGTCTTGTATAAAGTTGCGAGATGTGAGTGAAATTTATGGACTATTTTAACTGGATTACAAGTGTAAACATTTTTTGATAATTTCAAACGTATTGGTTTGAAAGATTTGTTAGTTGAATTTAATGCCCGAGCCAAATATGTACCTGGTTTGTTTGTATTCATGTAGAAATTGTGTTTGGAGCGTTTGAGGGATTTATCAACTGGCTCAGTGAGAAATAGTTCGTATTCCAATCTAGATTTTTCCAGATGAGATTTTGTACTCTGAGATGGATTATCTTGAAATGATATGTAGGCTGCATTAAAATTGAGTTCTAGTTTTTTTGCTAGATTTTTGCGTTCCCGTTTAAATAGTGCCATTTGTCTTTGTATTGTACCACGCAAGACAGGCTTATGAGCTTCCCACAGTGCTATTGGGGAGATGTCTGTTGTATTATTAATTGATATGTATTCCTTTAAAGCTTGTTCAATGGCCATCTGATGTAGTGGGTGTTTGAGCATTATGTCCGGTAAGTACCACATTGGGTCATGCGCTTTTGGTATGGCTGAGGCTATAGTAGTGTATACTGCATTATGGTCAGACCACGGAATCGGAATTATATCTGATGCAATAATTTCTGGTATCATTCCTATTGTTAGAAAAATATGATCTATTCTGGTGAAGGTTTGATGAGGGTGCGAGAAATAAGTGAATTTCTTTTTCATTGGGTTACTTTCTCTCCACGAATCTACCAGATTGTATTTGGAAAGAAGTTGAGAAAAAGGTAATCTAGAGGTTATTTTGGATGGTGTAAAAGGTGATTTATCTAGAAATGGGAGGAGGACCTGGTTCGAATCCCCACACATTATCACTGTTCCTATTTTGTGTGTATTAATCACTTGTAATATATGTGAGAGGAATGGTGTAGGTTGTTTGTTAGGAGCGTAGTAGGAAATCACAGTGATTGCTGTATCCATTATATAACCCATGAGTATCAGGTATCTACCTTCTGGGTCTTTAATTTCTGATAAGGTGAATGGTGTGGATCGGTGAAATGCAATTAGAGTTCCCCTTTGCTTGGTACAGGCAGAAGCCATGTAAATTTGTTGATAAAAAGGAGAAATATATTTTGGAGTAGAATCTTTGGTGAAGTGTGTTTCTTGGAGGCATACTATGTGAGCCTTCTTGTTATGGAAAGTACGGAAGGCTTTGGTCCTTTTTTGAGGGACATTTATTCCCTGAACATTCAGGGAAAGTATATTCAGTGGTGCCATGGCAACAGATCAAATAGTTTTGACTTACTTTTTGTTATGCAGAGCTGACTGCGCAGATCAACCTGTGTGGACTGAAGAGATGAAAAGATAGGAAAGAAACCAGTGAATTCTGGAGTAAAGAGTAAACAAAAAACATATGAGATTAAATGATACATTGTATAAATTATTTTTTGCAAGTAATCACAATTTACCCGTGAAAGAGAGTAAATATCTCTCTCAGGGGAATAAGTGCCTTCGTCACACTCCCACATAATATGGTTGGGAGAATGAGGAGGGCTAATGGGGGTACACGGATCTTCCGCTTACAGGAGAGAAGTGCTATGTCAAAAGACATCAAAATGATGTTTCATTAATTGGAGTGCAGAATATAGTTTTTGTTGAAATTATTTATTCCAGGGTGGTTGTATATGGTTAGTCTTGCCCTAGGCTAAATAATTCAGTTAGAAAGATACTGTTAATAACTTTGGTATTCATGAAGATAGTTTGAATTATTTTGGGATTTTAACCCTTTTAGAATAAACAATTACATATTTTATTCATATGTAACCGTTTAGATATGTTAACTCATAAAATTGAGGTTGTATTGCTTCAGATTAGAATAAACAAAAACATAATTCTAGGAACTAGTTAGGTAATAATATATTTGTTTTAAGAAAAGAAAGAAAAAGCTTCCATTACTTCTGGATTATTGAACATTTTTGTCCTAAAAAGTAATAAATCTATTGTTATTACCTGATAATATATAACTGAACAAGAATTTCCTTATTTCACTTATATATTCTAAGGCTATATGAATCAGAAGTAATAAGAAATATAACTGGAATGTAACATGATCCCACACAGTGTGTGACTATCAGAATGCAGTTACATTCAGTTATAAATACAGGTTTTTTTTATAGAGAACCATTTCTTAGTATAATAAATGAAGAGATATCAGGAATTAGGATGTCAGTCCATTGAATCTTCTTGGTCCATGGATAATGTGGCATAACGGCCTCTTTTGTGAGAATGATGATTCCCATTTTGTTCTGAAATTTTCTGAGTGCTGCCTGAAGGTGAAGATGATGTCATTCTTCTGCGTGTGGGAGAGTTGCTGCTTGTGGGTTCTGTCAGATTTAATCTTAAAAGGGTTTGTTGTGGTTCATCTGCTGATCTGCTTCTGTAAATTGTACCTTGGTAGTTAAATCTGACTGAAAAGGGGAAGCCCCATTGATACATAATGTTGTGGCGTTGCAGTTCCATTAGTTGGGGTTTCATGGATCGTCTTTTAGTAATAGTAAGTTGGGATAGGTCAGCAAAAATTTGATAATTGTGTCCTTGAAAATTAAGTTCCTTTTTTTCTCTTGCAGCAATTAGTATTTGTTCTTTCGTTCTGTAATAATGAAATTTTGTGATTATATCACGTGGGGGTCCATCTTTCTTTTTGGCTGTGAGGGCTCTGTGTACTCTGTCCAGTTCTAAACGTTCAATAGGGATATCTGGCTTTAGTTCTTGTAATAGAGCAGTAATAGTAGATTGCAGGTCTGTCACAGTTTCAGGTATTCCCCTTATTCTTCTTTTAATTGTTCCAATTCTGTTATATTTACTTGGGTTGTAATTTCAATTTCATCCATTTTTATTTCTAAGGCTGCGGTGCGGTTTCCCAGCTCTCTTATTACTTTGGTTAGGCTTTTTGTTATTTGGTCTGAGGTTTGTTTTAAAGCCTTATGAAGCATATTTTCAAATTGTAATAATATTACTGGGGATGCTGAGGAGGCTTGTGGAGAAGTTTGTGAGAGGATTTGTTCTGTATCTGACTCAAATGGAGAGTCTTGCTGTGACATTTTCTGTCTGTGAGAGCGCCCTGATGCTGTATCTTGTGAGGTGACTGGAGCTGCTTTAGTTGCAGTGAAAGCCTGTGAGCTCTTTGTGAGGTGATTTTTATTTCTGCCACGGTTTCCTCCCAGTACCATATTTCCTGCCCAAACTTTCACAGTTTGTTCCCTGGGGCAAAAAGGTTCAAATGGATACCTTTTGAGCCTGCAGGCTCCGCTTTGTCCTTCTCTTCTCTCCTCAGCGGTGCAGAGCTCTAACAATGCATGTCTGCTCCGCTAGGCTCCGCCCATCTCCCCCCCTGTTTCTTTTTTCAACCTTGAAGGGTTCTGTTTTCTCTAACATGTCATGTCTCTAACAGTGGTCAGTAATTACAGTAAATAAAATGATTCAAAAATGCAGTTTGCCTTCTGTGAGGTTTTTTTTTAATGTAGAGGATGCTAGAGGTGGTGGACTTGTGTATAGCTGACAAGCTCCTACCTCTAACTGGAGATTGTTCTATCAATTCCCAATCTTAAAGGATAAGTTAACTTTCAAAAAATAAACATAAATGCACATTTTTTTGCAGGTAAAATTTACTTTTTTGAGCCTGTTAAGCATTGCACCAGATCGCTGATGCCATGCAGGTCTCCTGCAGATCCATCAGTGTATTTGTGTGCCTGTACATCCTGTACGGGCAAGCAGATACAGTCTGACAGGAAGAATAAATGAACTACCATGGTGCTCCATAGCACCTTGGTAGTTCATTGAGAACTACACCTGACAGCTGCAAAGGATGTCGGGGCTTGTAGTTCATTCACACACACAGAGCAGTGCGAATGAATGATGTGGCTGTGTGGTTGGAGCCCTGCACAGCCAAGCTGATTTCAAAAAGTGACAGCTAGTACGGGGAATTTCTCCCTGTACTACTGTCACAGGGAGTGCAGGGATTGGGTATCGGCTGCAGCATTGGGAACATGTTACATATTCCACCCTAAAAATGCGTAACATGTTCCCAAAGGTGAACTTATCCTTTAATGATCATGGAGCAGTGAAATCACAATCATCCTTGTACACTCTATTCATGGACTCTCAGAAAGAATTGAATGGCTGTAATTTGTCTTCCAAGCTAGGAACTGCCTTGAGATTGAAATGTGCAGGAAGTTCCGATACCATACAAAACATGCAGAGTAGATATGCAAACCAGGTCATTCTGGCCAGTTAAAGACAGCTCACATAGGAGTAGTTCTTTTCTGCAGACATTTCAGAGAAAAGGACAACTGAAAATAGCTATTTTTTTTTTAGTTCTATCAATAAAAGAGTAAAAAGCATAAAAGAATAGCATAAAGGAAAAGCCATAAAAATAATCCAAAAAGCAGTCCGAGGTACAATTTGTACAGCACAGATTATGTTAAAGCATAAAATATCCTACGTTTTGTACTTAATTTGGTTCTAAAGCGCAAAAACAGACTTATGTCATCCAACACATGCAATAGCCAAATAATATTAGCCTTCGTTGCCCCATTCACACAGAACAAATGTGCGTTTTCACTGAATGAGATGGTATGCAATTTTTTTTTTTATAAATACACCACATATTCAGGCAATTTTAACCCCTTTTAATCAGCTTTTGATTATTAAACCAAATGGATCAAGACAATCTAGTATCAAAGTTTGACTACTTGCCGACCAGCCACTGTCATTATAATGCCATAGCGGTATGTTGATTCGTGCAATAGATACAGTGGGTGCGCGCATGGCGCCGAAGCCGATGCGCATGACCGATGGCCGCAATGTCTGCTGAACACCCGCGATCGCTCCACAGAGAGCCAGAACAGGGATCTGTCAATGTAAAAAAACAGATCCCCCATTTTGACAGGGGAGTAGAGAGAGATTGTCTGTTCCTAGTGATCAGGAACAGTGGTCTCTCTCCTCCTCCAGTCAGTACACTCCCCCCACAGTTAGAAACACCTCACAGGGAACACATTTAACCCCTTGAACACCACTAGTGTTAGCCCCTTCTCTGCCAGTGCCATTTCTACAGTAATCAATGCGTTTTTATAGCACTGATCACTGTATAAATGACACTGGTCCCAAAAAAGTGTCAAAAGTGTCCGATCTGTTTGCCACAATGTCACAGTCCCACTAAAAATTGCTGATCACCGCCATTACTAGTAAAAAAAAATAATAAAAAAAAAAATGCCGTAAATCAATCTCCCCTATTTTGTAGACTCTATAACTTTTACACAAAACAATCAATATACACTTAATGTGATTTTTTTTTTTATTAAAAATTTGTAAAAAAATACACATTAGCCTAAACTGAGGAAGAATTTTTTTAAAATTTTTTTTGGGGATATTTATTATAGCAAAAAGTAAAAAATATTTTTTTTTTTCAAAATTGTCGCTCTTTTTTTTTATAGCGCAAAAAATAAAAACTGCAAAGGTGATCAAGTACCAGCAAAGGAAAGCTCTGTTTCTGGGGGAAAAAAGACATGAATTTTGTTTGGGTACAATATTGCACAACCGCGTAATTGTCAATTAAAGTGACTCAGTGCTGTATCACAAAAAATGGCCTGGCCATTGAGGGGGTAATTCCTACCAGTCCTTAAGTGGGTAAATTCACCCAGTAAAACAATAATTTTAACACTTTTGTTATAAAAAGCTGCTTGAAAGGCATTTAAATGACCTGTAAATTGGTGGGCATATGGCCAACATAGGAGGAGATTTCAGAAGGAGCGCTGTGTCACAGTATCTAAATTATGGAGTAGCAAAGTTAACGCGTTTGTTACCCCAATGCTTCATATTCCTGATATATGCTTGCTGTACTATATACTTGTATGAGAAAGTATCCTGTTCTCTTTGTATTGCTTCCTTTATGTAAAAACCCTGGTGTTCCTGCTAGTCCCCTTGCTTTTCAATTAAAAGCTGACCACACTATGCAGGAAAGCACACAGTGGTCAGCTATGCTGGGAACTCAATGTACTCTCCTCCAATGATCAGACTTGTCCTGACACGCCCCCACTGCACAGCCATTTACTGGGAAGCTCAGTGTGCTATTGCTTCTCCTCCCCCAGCTCTTATGCAGCTGAGAAAAGAGGGAATGTGATCACTTATAAAAAAGGGAAAAGGGTATTTATAATGTTTTTTTTATATCTATACGAAATCTGTTTTGTTTTTCATTTCTATTTTAATCTGAATATGTTGCTTTAAAAGGTGATTGTTTACAATCACTTTAAGTGTAGTTTTAACTCACATTACAGAAAATCACTAAAGATAACACATTTACTCTTAAAGAATCACTCCTGGCCTAAATGCTGCAGAATCCAGCTAACCATCAAAGGCGAAGTAACAGAGAAACATCTCACTGGTTTAGCCAGTCATGGAGCAACACCATAAAAACAGGTGAGTTTACGCTCTATGCAATCCTGTGGCTAGTAAGACAGAGCCACTGATACTTAAAACTTAAAGGACAAGTTCGGCCTAAGATTTTTAGGCTTGACTCTCCTAAGGGTCACAGGAGTGCAATTTGTTTTGCACTCCTGTGACCCGTTTTCAGCAGAGAGTGGTCTGCAGTCCGCTTTCCGCTGACGTCACTGCAATCAGTCGAGGCAGCATGTCATCTCGACTTAGGAAGTCTAAATCCACCAGTTGCCTGGACCGATGGCAGTCTCAGCCTCTCAGTGAGCCCGCTGAGAGGCTGAGACGCTCCCTCTCCGCCCCTCCACAGCTCAGCGCTCCAATGAGTGTGGAGGAGCAGAGCAGGAGAGCTGCTGACTAACAGTCAGCAGCTCTCCGCTTGGGGAGGTGAGATAACCGAGCCATTGGCGATGTTCGGTGGCTCGGTTCTCAGTGAAGAGACGCCGGGGGACAGCTGCAGCATTGGTCTGATGCTGCATCCACCTAGGTAAGTATGAATATGCAAAAAAAAATACTTCTCTTTTAACCTATACCCAAGGGAGATTATTAAATGATACTGCTTCTTTTAAATGTAAGCTGTTCTACTTGGTAAAATGTGTGTTTGTTATATATTCTTACTTGACTTTCTGAAGGCCAATCTTTTACTCTATTTTATACAAAAAGTATTCATCAGCCTGAGTAATTTCAAGGTGATCTTATGTACAGTATATATAACCTAAGGATTACAAGGTAAATGTTCATACAGTAGAGGGAAAACCTTTTCTAGTGGCAACTACATCACTTCAGAGTGGCAATGTTTTTCCAAATGATTATTTTCAAGTATCTCTCACCACAGCTCCCAAGATGGGTCCCACACTCTTGGTGTTCCCAACCTTTTGCGCTGCCTTCTTTATGGGAGAGAAAACCAGTGGGCTATGGGCTCCTCCTGTTTCGCCTAAACCAATTCCAACAGACAGTGTGCCACAGATCTAACCATATTGGGCCTCCTGCTCTTTTTGTGGTCCTGACTATCTCTGCACTGTTTACTTCTCTGTATGCTGCTGTGTCAGCTCCTGTTCCCCTACTGAATTATTCACATTACTTTCAGACCAGCTGTTCTTTTACTGTGAGTAAGGAGTGAGCAAAGTCCACACAATTGTAGTTTCTGCAACTTGTTTATTATTATTTATTGAAACGTTGTTCTGCTCAGAATAAAAATGAAGAGTTTTTCAAGTATTGTTAAAGTATCGGCCTCACATTCTGATTGAAGTTTCCACAGGAACACTTTCTCCAAAGCTGCTTACGCAGCATGACAGACCAGTGATTCTGCCACTTTGGTACAACATGACAGATAAGGCACACTCAACAACTCCCACGGGGAACACAGTTAGTGGTGCCATGTTTCCTCAGGTTAGGTGAACTGAGACACAGATTACATGGCAACTTTTTTTTACTCCACAAAGAAAAACCTCCAATCCCAGAGAGTACAGACCACAGAGGAAATTCCTTAAAACGATTCTGTCCCCATAAGATCACATCATGCCCACATATAGCTGAAATAATTGGTACTGGACTTTATAGGCACTGAGGTACACAATATTATAATTAAAATAGTTTTTATTGCAAACTGATTACAAATAAAGCAAACCAGATATACATTTTTAAAAGGCTTTGCAAAGTAGAGATAGCCTAGATACTAATACAGCACACCACCTGTACACCAAGGAGTGTAATCTTGAATAATCATGACAATGTCCTTGCTGGAACAAAAATAAATATTCTATCAGGCTTGGTGTGAGTTGATCAAACTGTGCAATAGCTCAGCTCTACATGTTACGCGTATATACACGCTTCTTCAGGAGCTTAGGCATACTTTATTGTAAACATAACATAGGAGTTGGCAACAAGGTATATAACAATATAAATGAGTAACCAGGATATGGTGGATGTGGCAGATCCATGTCATCAAATATACAATGGGTCCATATAGTTTGGAAGCAAATGTTTAACCCTCAAACAAACGATGGTTATAGAAATAACACAATATAGCAGGATGGATAAGGGGGAGGCATGTTCCAAGCCTATGAATCCTATATGGTAATCATAGCTTCAAAAAGTCTCTAAAAAGAGATATATTGCTCAAAAGCTGCATCAAAGGGGTAACAGTATATCGTGATCGAGGGTGTAGGACTGCCCAATGACATCCACCGCCCCAGAGATCACGCAGACATGTACCATTATCCTGGATACTCATTTATATTGTTATACACCTTGTTGCCAACTCCTATGTGATGTTTACACTAAAGTATGCCTAAGCTCCTGAAGAAGCATGTAAATACACATAACATGTAGAGCTGAGCTATTGCACAGTATGATCAACTCACACCAAGCCTGATAGAATATTTGTTGTTGTTCCACCAAGGATATAGTCATGATTATTCAGGATTACACTCCTTGGTGTACAGGTCATGTGCTGTATTAGTATCTAGGCTAGCTCTACTTTGCAAAGCCTTTTAATAATGTCTGTCTGGTTATTGTTTTTCAGTGCCTATAAAGTCCAGTACCAAGTGTTCTATTACTATTTCCAATTAAGGGATGTGGCACATATTTAAGGCATACCCCACTTTTAAGTACACAATGCAAAATCAGGCTCACTTCTGCATAGAAACCAAGGGGCTTTGAGGTTTTATTACCAAAGCTTAATTGAACAAGCTGGGGTTAGAAGCTCATTGGTTTCTATGCAGAAGTGAGCCTGATTTTGCACTTTCCAGCTTTAGTAAATAAACCCCATTGTGTACTTAAAAGTGGGGTATGGCTGTACCTGAGTATCCACAGTGATACCACCAAACCATTTTCTATAGCTGAAATAAAACTAACCTGATATGCTTTGGGATTTTACATTTTTTACCTTGTTTAGATAGTATGATTTAGCTGTTATGGACTATATGTATTTAACTGTTGTTGGAGAAAAAACTTTCTCACATTTTACTATGTAACACAGTTATGCTGGAAAGAGCAAGAAAACTGTTAATTTCTCTAGTTTCTCGTGCTTCATATATGAAAAATTTCAGTTTTTGTGGGTTATTCACAATTATTAATAAGAGGATGCAGATGAACCCAATTCTGTTGGCAAGAACTAGTATCCAAATGTCTATTAATTTCAAGTTTATGTTAACATTTCCTATATTTTTCACATAGTACTTTTAAACTACAAATCCTAATCAGTCTCCTCAGTCAACTAATATCAACATATGTTTATCTTCCAACAGTATTTTCTTTAAGCCTTAAATTTACTTTTTGGAAATGTAACAAAACACAGCATCCATTTAATAGCCAAACCAATGAGTACAAATTATACAACAGACAGGACTGAGGTTATGTGAAAGTTTTTCTTAGATTGAAAAGAACATCTGTAAGTGTTTAATCCAGGCTTCAAGTTTGCATGAAAAGAGGCTAGATGCGAAAAAAACAATACCTAAAATTCCTTTTTGCTTAACACTAAACTCAAAATCATTAAGCCATGCACAACATGAATGTTTAAACAATTATTTAAACAAATAAATAAAATTATTTAATTTAAACAAATAAAATTTACTTAAAAGACAAAAGGCACCTGTGTTCATTGCAATTGAACTCACATATACAGTAATTCCTAATCCCAACTACATTTTTTTTGTGTCTGCTTGATTGGATAACCTTGGAGACATCACATGTATAAAGGAATGAAAAAATGTAGAAGGAAATGCTGAGGATGCTGAATCAGAGCTGTCAAAATCTTTCAGAAAGGTGGTGATGCCTTGAGGAATTCCAGTTACTTTTAGACTGACAGTGAGCAGAAAGCACATTTTGAAATTAACATGTATGTGTTTCTGCTTTGTGACAATTTATAAGAATTCATATTTGACATACAAGACTTCGACACAGAACCATAAAAAAAATGAAAAAGTAGATAAACTCTGAAACCTGTTCAAAAAAGCAAGCAGATGGCAAAGCACTAGTCACCCGTATCGTCCGTAGTCTCCCTGCAGATGATCTTTCCTTATTATTGACTTACCATGCCTTGTCCTGCACTGTGTTTCACTGTGGTGGCAAATATCTTTGGTAGAGGCAGGGCTTTGCTTCCTTATATTAAAGCCTCCAGCAAGGGGAACAATTAGTAGCTCATCATTAGTGCAATTAATAAATATCACTCCACATCTCCTGAGGTGAGCAGTCTATTTTGATTTTGCTTCAGGATCATGAGGAATTCAAAACAAAAAGTAGACTTTTCAGGATACTGCTTAGGCAATTAATTGTATCACTCATCAAAGGATTCTCTATGTTGATCAGGTTGTTCTGTCCTGCTGCAACAATGACCTGCCTAGAACTGACTCAAGACTCACTAACACACCTTGTGGGTTTCAATGGGCTTTTTTAAGACACATAACTATCCTGCAGAAGATAGTTTGTAAAAACAACCATAGCAGCAATACAAGCCAATAATAGAGACCATAAATGCCAGGACAATATACACATGATACAGATAGGTATATACACATTTACACAAAAAAATGGTAAATGTACATATCTGTAATATGGACAGTCAGAATTACCACAAGGCCCAAATAAGCTACTGGCCAGTAGTATTAATATCTTTCCTGTTGGCGTTGGGGGCCTTAACGGGTGGAGCGCTCTTTCACAGAGTCCTTAAAAATGTGGAGGAGCTGGTGGTTTTGGTAGATCATAAACTCAATAATAACATGTAATGCCAAGCTGCAGTTTCCAAAGCGAGCAAAGTCCTTTCTTGTATTAAGATAGGTATGGACTCCAGAAAGAGTGATATCTTTTTGCCCCTGTACAAATCTCTAGTAAGACAGCATCTGGAATATGCAGTTCAGTTTTGGGCACCAGTTCTCAAAAAGGATATCGGGGAACTGGAGAAAGTGCAGAGAAGGGCAACCAAAATGATAAGAGGCATGGAGGAACTCAACTATGAGGAAAGATTAGAGAAACTGAATTTATTCTCAATTAAGAAGAGGAGATTAAAAGGGGATATGATCAACATGTACAAATACATAAGGGGTCCATATAGTGAACTTGGTGCTGAGTTATTCACTTTAGGGTCAACACAGAGGACAAGGGGGCACTCTTTATGCCTAGAGGAAAAGAGATTTCATCTCCAAATACAGAAAGGTTTCTTCACAATGAGAGCTGTAAAAATGTGGAATAGACCTCCTCCAGTTGTGGTTCTGGCCAGCTCAGTAGATTGCTTTAAGAAAGGCCTGGATTCTTTCCTAAATGCACACAATATAACCTGGGTACTGACATTTATAGGTGAAGTTGATCCAAGGAAAATCTGATTGCCTCTTGGGGGTCAGGGAGGAATTGAATCATGTTTTTCTGGAGTTTTTTGCCTTCTTTTGGATCAACTGTGGGCATAGGATTGGGTATTTGGGATTGCTTGTTATTATTTTTTATTAATTAATTAATTAATTAATTAATTTTTATGGTTGAACTAGATGGACTATGTAACTAAGTTTCTCAGTGGATCGAGCATGTGGTAAATGGATTCCCAGCAAGGATTCTTAGCAGCCATGTCCCCACACAGACAGCATCACACAGGGTCACAACTAGAGATGGGCCGAAAACCCCCCTATTTGGTTCGCAGCAGAACTCCCGAACAGGGGAAAAGTTCTAACCCGAATGGCGAACCCCATTAAAGTCTATAGAAGCCGAACAGGAAACATTAAAAGTCCTCATTTTGAAGGCTTATATGCAAGTAATTGCCAATAAAAGGGGTATGGGGGTTGGGGTACTGCCCTGGGGGACATGTATCAATGCAAATTTTTTTTCTTTAAATGATTGTTTTTCCAGGAGCAGTGATTTTAATGATGCTTAAAGTGCAACAATAAAAATGAAAAATTCCTTTAAATATAGTGCCGGGGGGGGTCCCCTTAGTCTGTCTATAAAGTGGCACATGCTGTAGCAAAATTTTAATTTCTAAAGAAAAAAAGATGAGTCAAATCACATTTAAAATGACACACGGTTGCAATTGCCGGAACCTGGCTAATGAAAACAAATAAAGAAAAAAACAGCATGGGGCCCCTCCAAAATCCATACCAGACCCTTATCTGGGCATGCAGCCTGGCAGGTCAGGAAAGGGGAAGATGAGAGTACCCCTCCGACCCATATCAGGCCTCATGCCCTCAACAGGGGGGTGAGTGCTTTGGGGCAGGGAGGACTCTGCCCCCCACCCCAAAGCACCTTGTCCCCATGGGGACAAGGGCCTCATCCCGACAACCATGGCTGGCGGTTGTGGGGGTCTGTGGGCAGGGGGCTTATCGGAATCTGGATGCCCTCTTTAACAAAGGAGTCCCCAGATCCCGGCCCCACCATGTGAATGAGTATGCCTACACATTCATCAAAAAGTGTCAAAAAATAATAAAAAAAACAAGTTTTTGACAATTCCTTTATTAAAAGATAAAAAAAAAGTGTCCCCCGATGTAAATCCATCATCAATCACGCTTCACGCTGCACTCATAAAATAAAAAAACAAAAACACTTCCCGCCGTCTATGAAGGCTGGCTGCCTACTGCAGGCTCCGCCGTTTGACAGTCCTTATATAGGTAAGGGGCAGAGCTACCTGGCGACGTCACCTGGTGGCACCGCCCCCTTCTGATGTCACTGACCCAGCATTCAGCGTGTTTTTAATTACTTTTTGACTCTTTTTTGGTGAATGGGTAGGGGTACTATGTACCCCATACTCATTCACATAGGGGGGTGGGATCTGGGGGCCCACTTGTTAAAGGGGGATTCCAGATTCTGATAAGCCCCTTCGCTTGCAGACCCCCACAACCACCGGCCACAGTTGTGGGAATGACGCCCTTGTATCCATCAACATTAAAGCACCGATCCCCCCATGTTGAGGGCATGTGGCTTGGTATGGTTCAGATGGGGGGCGCTCGCTCATCCCCCCCTTTCCTGACCTACCAGGCTGCGTGCCCAGATAAGGGTCTGGTATGAATTTTGGGGGGCCCGCACCATATATATATATTTTTTTTAACTGGCAATTTTTAATTTTTTTTATTCAGCTGCCAGCGGGGAAACTCATTGACAGCTGATGACTCATCGGTTGTTAAGGATGTCGTGGTCAGCTTCCCGGCCTCACTCCTTAACAACCAGCTTATACTGCACCCTGATGGGGCAAAGCTATGCAGTGCTCAGTGCATTGCAGGGGGTTCGGTGGGCGAACACCCGTCAAACACCTTGCAAAATAAGGTGTTGGATGAACGGGTCAAACAGCCAATGTTCGGCACAAACTAATGCTCGGGTGGAACTGCTCATCCAACACTAGTCACAACAGCACAGTCCAGGTAAGTAGTGGCAGCCCAGGGCAACTTTCCCTACTCTCCTCCACACAGTACAGGTCCTATAACAACAGCAGACCCTCAGCAGAACCAGCAAACCAGCAGAACCAGAACCAGCAACACACTCTATCTGTCTGCAACCTTTGTGGTGATCTCTCCCCAGATGGGTCTCAAGTTATCCTTTTATATTTAAGTACACCTTCTCTTCTCCCCTGTCCTTCTGGGATTTGTAGTCCCTCCCACACAGTGGGCCTTAGTCATGGGTAACTACACTCCTCAGTAGCCCATGCCAACAGCAGCAGTTGGAATGGTCTCTTGGAAGCCTGAATTGTGCAGCAGTCACCCCTTTAAGGAGATACTGGCTGTGGTTTCACAAAGAGAGGGAAAAGCCCCACCCACCCAGTAGAGGCTAGACAGAGTGGGCTGCTGAAGAGTGTAGTTGCCTATGGTGGCCAGATTCAGGTGCACTGTGAGGGGGGCTACAACTCCCAAAAAGGCAGAGGACTGGGAAGAAAATGGAGAACTTAAAGCACATACTGTGAGGAGAGCATCACAAGGACTACAAACAGGGGCCCCAATGCTGGCAGGACTGGGTTTGATACTACTGCCAGCAATGCAGGCAGATACTGGGCTACATTCATAAAGTGATATCGAGCACCTTAAGAAATTTGGTAAAATAACGTTCACCTTTTTCAACGTTTTTTGGCATTCTCAATGAAAAGCTACTAAAATACCGTATGCAGTATTTGGCCGTGTTTTGCAGAATTTCCAAATGAAACAACGCGGTAATTTACTGTACGTGTGCGGTAATTTACCGCAGGTGTTGCCATATCCAGCGGGCATCACTTCTTTTCCAGTGCACACCCCTCAGGGCCCTGGCAGAAGTGAGCGATGGCAGAGGAGAGCTCTGCAGAAAAGCCAAACATTCTGGATTTGGTGGAGCACATAGTAAGTCTTTCAACAGCCTCATTTGTCTATGCACATGTACTTTCATGTTTGGCTTGTGGCATATGTTTTTATCAGTTTTATATGGCTCATTTGTGGTGCCAACCTTGCTTTGGGCACATGTTTGTTCTCTATTAGATGCCTCATTTCTGGTGCAATCCTTGCTTGTGGCAAATGTTTTTTTCTGTTTTATCCGCCTCATTTCTGGTGCCTACCTTGCTTGGGGCACATTTCTTCTGTATAAGATGCCTCATTTCTGCATACTTAGATCCCTTTTTAGCTGTACACTTCTGCAGTGTCCCTCACTGCTTGCTGTACACATGTTTCCTGTTTGTTTGCCCAAAAATGCCCAGTGTGAATGTTCAGCCTTTCTTCCCTATTTGTTTGGGCTGAAGCATGCCCCAACATGTTTGCTGTGCATTTGTTTGATATGGTTTAGAATAGGAAAATGATAGAACCACAAACTACATGGAATCTTAACATGAAATTTTCTTTATTTACAACTCCAAACATCCAACTTTGAGGCAGACTTATCAACATCAGCAGTACATAATATTTATCGGCGTATAACACACACCGGCATATAACATGCACCCCAAGTTTTGGAGGGAATTTTAAGGAAAAAAACTTACATTTAAATGCCCATTAATGCAGCCTTATCAGTGTCCATCTGCAGCCTTGCACAGCGTCCATCTGCATGCTTGTCCAGTGTCATTTGCAGCCTTGTCAGTGTCATTTGCAGCCTTGTCAGTGTCATTTGCAGCCTTTGCAGCCTTGCCAGTGTCATTTGCAGCCTTTCAGCCTTGCCAGTGTCATTTGCAGCCTTGCCAGTGTCATTTGCAGCCTTGCAGCCTTATCAGTGTCCATCTGCAACCTTGCAGCCTTGTCAGTGTCCATCTGCAGCCTTGTCAGTGACATTTGCAGCCTTGCCCAGCCTGCAGTTAAACTGCAGTGACTTGTCAGTGTCACTGCAGTTTGAAAATGGCGCCGCCGAGATACACAGAGGCGGTCCTCGGCTCCTCTCGGCTCTTCTCGGCTCCTCTCGTAGTCCCATCCAGTCCCGCCCTATGATGGACATAACACAGGTCCAATGGCGGGACTGGGCGTGACTGTGAGCGTGGCCGAGCGCCGCCCATATACATACATAGCCAAGTGTACTCGGCTGGGTTCGGCTAGCTCCGATCACAGTCACTTTCAGTCCCTGTGTTATGTCCATCATAGGGCGGGACTGGGAGTGACTGTAAGCGGAACTAGCCGAGCCTAGCCGAGTACAATCGGCTATGTATGTATATCGGCAGCTGGCGCTCGCTCCACTCACAATCAGCGGGGGGGGGGAGATCGGCGTATAACACGCACCCACGATTATCCCCTGATTTTAACGCTGATACGCCGATAAATATGGTATATACAGTATATATGCTTGTGTTTCTTTATGTTCTTTATTGTATTCAAGTCATCCATTGTAAAAGTTTTTTTTCTCTTGTTTTTTTTTTCTACAGTATGCAGCACAAGGAACCTGCTGCATCCTTAACCGCCCAGGCCAATATTCATCTTTCAGCCCTGTCACATTTTGAATGACAATTGCGCGGTCACACAAATAGAGCTTTCTTTAAGAGCCCTTTCACACTGGGGCGGGGGGCGGCGTCGGCGGTAAAACGCCGCTATTTTTGGCACCGTTTTACCGTCGGTATGCGGCCGCTAGCGGGGCGGTTTTGAGCTGCAGCACCGTGGCCAAGACCATACAGTGGTTTTACAGGACAGGTTCCACTCAGAACAGGCCTTGCCATGGTCAACTAAAGAAGTTGAGTACACATGCTCAGCGTCATATCCAGAGGTTGTCTTTGGGAAATAGATGTGTGAGTGTTGCCAGCATTGCTGCAGAGGTTGAAGGGGTGGGGGTCAGCCTGTCAGTGCTCAGGCCACACGCTGCACACTGCATCAAATTGATCTGCATGGCTGCATCCCAGGAGGAAGCCTCTTCAAAACATGATGCACAAGAAAGCCTGCAAACAGTTTGCTGAAGACAAGCAGACTAAGGACATGGATTACTGGAACCATGTCCTGTGGTCTGATGAGACCAAGATAAACTTATTTGGTTCAGATGGTGTCAAGCGTGTGTGGCGGCAACCAAGTGAGAAATACAAAGACATGTGTGTCTTGCCTACAGTCAAGCATGGTGGTGGGACTGTCATGATCTGGGGCTGCATGAGTGCTGCTGGCACTGGGGAGCTACAGTTCATTGAGGGAACCATGAATGCCAACATGTACTGTGAGATACTGAAGCAGAGCATGATCCCCTCCCTTCAGAGACTGGGCCGCAGGGCAGTATTTCAACATGAGAACGACCCCAAACACACCTCCAAGATGACCACTGCCTTGCTAAAGAAGCTAAAGGGGATGGACTGGCCAAGCATGTCTCCAGACCTAAACCCTAATGAGCATCTGTGGGGCATCCTCAAATGGAAGGTGGTGGAGTGCAAGGTCTCTAACATCCACCAGATCCGTGATGTCCTCATGGAGGAGTGAAAGAGGACTCCAGTGGCAACCTGTGAAGCTCTGGTGAACTCTATGCTCAAGAGGGTTAAGCCAGTGCTGGAATATAATGGTGTCCACACAAAATATTGACACTTTGGGCCCAATTTGGACATTTTCACTTAGGGGTGTACTCACTTACGTTGCCAGCTGTTTAGACATTAATGGCTGTATGTTGAGTTATTATGAGGGGACAGCAAATTTACACTGTTATACAAGCTGTACACTCAGGACTTTTCATAGTAGAAACGTGTTATTTCATTAGTGTTGTCACATGAAAAGATATAATAAAATATTTACAAAAATGTGAGGGGTGTACTCACTTTTGTGAGATACTGTATATATATATATATATATATATATATATATATATATATATATATATTAGACTGACTGTACATATATATATATATCTCAAATACACTGCCAATAACTGAATAACCTGCCTGCTTAATCTAACTCAAGCTATCACTCTGTTCACGCCAACAACACCACACACGGCTGCTCTGTAAGCAGCCTTATATAGTGTGGGGCATGGACTTAGTCGCCTGAATTTTCCGCGAACGCCCCATATGTTCGTTTTAGAACAACTGAACACCAGATGTTCGAGTCGAACTTAAGTTCGACACGAACCGTGGGCTCATCCCTACATGGGAACAAGAAAGCATGTTCTGGAAGTAAGTCATGCTAGCTTCTATTCAGTCCTAAAAAGCATATCTTCAAATGCTCTCACATGTACTATGTGCCTAATTTGTTGCAAATATGCACCTAGTGTTATTTGAAGGAATTTCTGCTTAAAATAAGCATCTTCATTTTTTTTCATTTGTAGACACCACAATTATTTACCACATAAAAGACCAAGGGGGAAAACACCTTCGGATGGAGAATTCCAAAAGTAAGTGCCAGACTGCATTCTTGTGAAGGTATTTACTCCTGTCCAACCCAGCATACTTCACATTTCTCCATATACCTATGCCTAACTTTGTGATTCTCTTGAAGTTGTGTCGCGAATGTCAAATCTACCTCAATGCAGGTAGTCAGACACTATAGCTAGCTGCTGTGTGCTTCACCTCTGGCAGCCCCCTTTCCCTTAAGGCAAGCAGGCCTACCGGTGCTTGGTTGCCCACAGGACTTATACACAATGCTATAGTGCGTGGCCACCACACCAGGGCAGACGCGAACAGAGCAAACAACAGACTTTTTGCAATTTATCAGACAGATAGCGTGGTTTTAAGACACTCCAGGTAAAAAGCAGGCTGAGTTCAGGGAATAGTCCAATATCTGATCCAATGACAGTCTAAGTAAAAGGCAGGCTAAGTTCAGGGAATAGTCCAATATCCGATCCGGGTCATACACAGAGAAATCCAACAGCAGGGCAGACAAACGGGAGGCTTGATCAGGAACAAATGCAGGTAACGCTGTTTCTATCACAAACAAGGGATAGAGTGTTCGGTTTGCTTATATCAGGTTACTGACCAGATCAATCACCTTCCAGGTGAACACAGACAGGGGGAATGCAACACCCAATACCCGCATGCTGGAATGAGTAGCAGGAGCACTAAGTGATCCTGACATTACCCCCCCTTCTGAGGAGGGGCCCCTCGGCCCTCAAAGACAAGCTGAACATCCAGCACAGGACCATCAGACTGAGCAGAGGTCAGTGGATCCACGAGGTCCGGCTGGTTAGCAGGGCATGTGTCACAGGGGTCAAGCCAGATGGCTAAAACACAAGCGGAATGCAGAGAGCCCTTAAAAATGGTTGAAAGTCCCACCTGGCCAAATGAGACATTTTGTCCATAGGGTGGATTGAACCTTTTAGACCGGTTAGGGAAGGTGTAGTAGAAGTAGTGTGAGGCCAGGCTACAGAAAGTCCTGAATAAGAAAAAGCCGGAGGCTCAATGGGCGTGGGCTAGACCGGCACAATTGATGCAGTGGCCGACCGAGCCGCATTGCCAAGCCCAGCGACTGTCTAATTCGTATCACCAGAGAGTCCAGAATAAGAAGAAGCAGAAAGTTCAACGGGCATGGGCTGGACTGGCATAACTGATGCAGTGGCCGACTGGGCCACATCACCAAGTGTAGCGACTGTCGGAATCGCATCACCAAGTGTAGCGACTATCTGAATCACATTACCAGGTGTAGAGACTGTATGAATCGCATCACAAGGTGTAGTGACAGTGGAACTTGCGGACAAGTTAGCCTGGCTGTGCATCCAAGGGAATTTAGCGACAGGCAAAGTAAGGGGTAATCCAGGGGACTTGACTTCTGAGGACTTAGAGTAAGTTTCCAAACAGGTCTCAAGACTACGAGACAACGGATAAGCTCAGTTTCTAGGAGAGGGTTCAGTCTGTGGCCATTGGCTGGAGAGGTGACCTGTAGAGAATTCAATAGACTTGTCAGCGTCTTTTGTTATAACAGAGTAAAATAAAGGCACATGGTTATGTAAACTGTAGTCACATTTGGAAATGTTGTCATGATCAGGATCTGAATAGGACTGTAATATAGGCACGTGACTGGTACTGGCCACACAAAAGTTATACATGGGCAACTGGCCAGAGGCTTTAATGCAATTCTGGATGCAGGTCTGGGACCAGGACCCAATCTCTATTGCAGCCAGGTCTATGTGCGGGTTGTGAAGTTTAAGCCAGGGATACTCTAAGATAAGGGGATAAGCAAGAGAAGAGATCAGGTAGAAGCTGATTGTCTCCCTGTGAAATTCCCCAATGGTCAGGGTAATAGGTACCGTACACAAGGTCACCAGAGCCATGGACAAGGGAGAATATCAACGGCTAAGACTGAGAATGATCTGTGCACCTTAGTCACCGGAATCTGTAGACTGTGGTCCCTATCAATGAAATTGCTAACAGCACCAGAATCAATAAAAGTGGAGAGGTGGTGAGAAAACCTGGCAGAACTAAGTTGTGCAGGAACAAATAAACCATCTATGAGGGAACAGTGTGGTCTATAGAAGCAGACCCGACCCGCACTAGACTCTTGGCGTTTCTTAGCTAATTAGGACAGCTGGTGACAAAGTGGCCGTGGTTGCCACAATATAAGCAGAGACCCTGAGATCTCGTTCTAGCCTTTTCCCCAGAGGATAAATGGGTAGCGCCAATTTGCATGGGCTCAACCTCCTGGGGAGGCTGAGAGGGCTCAGAAAATGAAGAAAAGGTGGGCAGCGTACTGGGGGGCAAAGAAACAAACCTCTCTGTATGGCCTTTCCTGTAAATGCCTGTCAATACAAATGGCTACTTGCATGGCTTCATTCAATGACTTTGGTTCAGGGTGGTGAACTAAGGAGTCTTTCATGGAGTCCGATAAGCCTAACCTGAACTGACTTCCTAGAGCTTGGTCATTCCACCCTGAGTCAGGTGCCCAGCGGCGGAAATCAGAACAGTATTGTTCAGTGGTGCGTTTATTCTGATGTAGTGACCTAAGGTTAGCTTCAGCTGACTGGGCACGGTCAGGATCATCATACAGTAAACCTAAGGCTTTGAAAAAGACTTTAACTGACCCTCTGACTGGGTCATCTGTGGGGAGACTAAACGCCCAAGACTGGGGTCCCCCTGCAACCATGTAATAATTAGGCTGATCCACTGTGGTTCAGAATCAGAGGAGTGTGGCTTGAGCTTAAAGTATAGCATACAACTATTTTTAAAGTTAGAAAACACATTGGGGTCACCAGAAAAACTGTCAAGCGTGTTACCTTTGGTGTCTGGCTCCTGCGTTACTGCTGGAGGTGCGTTCACACGCACAGACAGTTCCTGGACTTGGCGTGTCCGTTTTCAAATTTCCTCAGGAAATAAATGGGCCTGTGCAGAGTACATCTTGACAGAAAATTTTTGTTAAAGGCTTGTGATAATGTCATGAATGTCACATCTACCTTAATGCAGGTGGTCAGACACTATAGCTAGCCACTGTGTGCTTCACCTATAGCACCCCCCTTTCCCTTAAGGCAAGCAGGCCTACCAGTACTTGGTTGCCCACGGGACTTATACACAATGCTATAGTGCCTGGCCACCACACCAGGGCAGACGCGAACAGAGCAAACAACAGAATACTTGCAATTTAGCAGACTGATAGCGTGGTTCTAAGACAATCCAGGTAAAAGGCAGGCAGAGTTCAGGTAATAGTCCAATATCCGATCAAAGGGAAATCCAACAGCAAAGCAGCGCAGACAAACGGGAGGATTGATCAGGAACAAATGCAGGTAACTCTATCTCTATCACAAGCAAGGGATAGAGTGTTCGGTTTGCTTATATCAGGTTACTGACCAGATCAATCACCTTCCAGGTGAACACAGACAGGGGGAATGCAACAGCCAACACCTGGATGCTGGAATGAGTAGCAGGAGCACTAAGTAATCCTGACAAGTTGAAGGATACATTGTCCACACAAAACGCAGGAAGGATAGGCTTGGTAAAACCAGTGAAGTTTATGGTAAACAACAGGTGGTATTTTTACATGTCACATGTAAAGTGAAGTAATTTGCAACTTAACAGCATCTCTGTTCTCCATAGTGCCCCAAAGAAAACGTTGTCCCAGAAACAAGCAATCATGGAATTCACAGGTCACCCAGCAGATTTACCCCATATGGAAGAAACAATAGCAAGGTTAGTCTAAACCTCTTAGGATGTTAAAGTCAAACAAGTAAACCATGTTTTTAATGTCCTGTAAATCTCTCAGCAGATCTATCATTCATAGGTTACCACCATTTTGGCAAGTAACGAAGAAGAGGTGTCCCAGAGGCCCACTACTCAAGAGAGAAGAAAATTACATTTAACTCTGACCCAAGTCAACAACATAGATAGCAGTACAGAAGTGGATGATGAGGCTGCAGACCAAACTTACATGCCCTGTGTGGAGTAACCCTCAACTGACAGCAGTGACGATTGCACGAAGATAGCCAGTATCCTTAACAAGAGGAAACGTTCAGATGGTCGACAACAAAATCTGAAGATCACGTATGCAGAGAATGTGGTGTTGGTCGAGCATTTGGCTCCAGTGTTTGACAAGTTGTTGTGTCCCCACATGCTTAAGAGTGATCAAGCTTGGAAAAGAAAACAATGGAAAATCATTACCAGAGCTGTAAATGTAGTGGGCGTAGCACCCCGAAGTGAAGATAATGTGAAAAAGAGATACTAAGACATCAAGGGCAACATCAAGAGAAAAATGGCATTGATCAGGAAGGAAAGGTTAGTCTGATTGTGTGTACTGACATTAGAAAGCATGACTACAAATGTCTGGAATTTGTCTCAAGTAAATGGCATTTCATCATTTCTACTGTACATTAGATGTTTAGCTTGTTTGCTTCATTGCTTATCTTTTTTCTTCTAGGCAAAAAACTGATGGAGGATTACAAGCTTTTGCTGAGAAGTTGGACTATGAAAAAACACTGGTGCCTTACATCCATGAAGAGACAGTTACAGGGCTAGCCAAAGGTTTCGATAATTTGCGCAACAAGAGAGCTAAGTTCATTGTGTTTACAGATATTCTAAATGCATGTCGATGTTGATGCTACATTCTCCCTTGCAGCAACAAGAGAGCTAAGTTCATTGTGTTTACAGATATTCTAAATGCATGTTCAATGTTGATGCTACATTCTCCCTTGCAGCCCTATTGCATCTTGCCAGAAGGAACCCCCCCTTCAGAATACAATGCTCTTGCTCTTATCGGCTGTTTTTATGTTCTATGCTGTTGTATCCGTTTTTTTAGCAATAAAGGCTATCTATTTTTTAACAATACTACACTATTGGAGTGTCTTTGTCCTTCTGCACTGGTGACTTCTGTCATAGTGTGCTCCCCAGACCAGACTTTTTATTTCCAGTTGGGATACCGCAGAGGATTTCCAGCTGTAACCGGAGGGCTCCAGGGATACAGAGGATCGTTAGACCCTGCAGAGGGCTAAATCTGTTGGAACTACCATTTTTTACACCATTGATGAAGAGTTCTTTCATTGTTTTTTCACTATTACGTTTTGTACATCACCAGTACTGTATTTTTGTTTTTATTTTATCATTTGTGATCACTCACGCTATATGAGCGCAACTTATTTTGCATATAAGATATATTTGGGGGCAATTTGCCTAAAACCCTACAGGGCCTTAGCAAGCAAACGTGAGAAAGATGGCTGCGATACCCCCACCACCTCTCCTGCTACCATCTGACAGGAGGCCTTGCTCAGAAAGTGCAGGACAACCAGAAACTTGGTCATGGGTGGTATGACATGACTATTCAGTGTGGGGGACTGCAGAAAAAGGTCTCACTTCTCCAAAGAGAAGCATAATGAGGTCTTTAGATTGTAATTTAGAGAGCACTTCCTCTTGAGGGAAATGATCCAGCAAAGTGAGCTGATTAAAAGAACGTGGATGCATGACAACCATCCTTCTTCTCCTCGCCCTCCTTAGGATGGCTTGAAACTCTAACAAACCTCAAATTAGCTCCTTTAGGGATGTAGGGGAGAGCAATTTAATGTCCAACTGGCAAATAAGGTTAGACTAGCCAAATGCTCATTAGCTTGTGATTAGGCACCCTTTTTTAAACATTTCCATGCCCTACCCATTAAGGTGTGATGAATGGAGATTAACGCCTGTTCATACGGTATTTACTGAGTGTTTTTAGCATTTTACGGTAAATACTGCAAAACTGTATCTTTAATTGACAGTTACAGGATCGCATGCAATATTTAGGGAAAATGTGTCTGGATACCTACGTACCGCATGCGATCTGATTCTGTGCATGGAGCCCACTATCCTTTTGTTATGTACAGTATACATTGTTATGTACACACAGGCAGACTTTTCATCATCAAAGGTCCGACGGTCTTTCCGACGGACTTTCAACGGACTTTTGACGGACTTCCCACAGACTTTCAAATGAACGGACTTGGCTACACACGATCACACCAAAGTCCGACGGATTCGTACATGATGACGTACGACCGGACTAAAATAAGAAAGTTGATAGCCAGTAGCCAATAGCTGCCCTAGCATAGGTTTTCGTCCATCGGACTAGCATACAGACAAACTGATTTTTCGACCAGACTCTAATCCGTCAGAAAGATTTGAAACATGTTTCAAATCTAAAGTCCTTCTGATTTTTGACCAAAAAGGTCTGTCGGAAGTCCGATGAAGCCCACACACGGTCGGATTGTCTGATGGATTCGTTCCGCCCATGTGTACACGGCATAACTGTGTTATGTTTGGGTTACATTGCTGCTGTGGTTGTTTTAACAAATTTTCTTCAGCAGGGCTATTTTTGTCCTTAATAAAGCTCATTAAAACTCACAAGGTATATTAGTGAGTCTGGGCAGATCATTGCTGGAGCAAGACAGAAGAACCCAATCAACTCAGTGGCTTCATAGGGGGTAAGCACTAGTTAATTTTAGATGTTCCCTAAAACAGAATAAATATTTACTATTTGAGTTTGATTCCACTTTAAAGGTTATCTGAAATATGCGGGTTCCTGGTTGTCAAAAAAAAAGTGCATAGTGAGATTAAAATTCTAATTTGTGCTCAAAGTATGCTAGGACATAAAAAATGATTTTATTTTTCTTCATACAGCCCTATCCAGCTATGCTCTACCTTCCTAAATCTCTGTGAAACCTTTGACACAGGTCCATGTTTGGGAAAAAAAGAACTATAGTTAATAAAACTGTCATGTGTTCAGAGGTTTCTTATTATACATGAAGATTTTCCCCTGTCAATGAGACATGATCATTCACATATGGAATAGTGTAAGATCAGAAGTACCCCATATGCAACTCTGTCAGCAAGCTAGCATGGATCAAGCATCTTATCAGGTCCCAGCGCTAGTCATGAAATCACAGACAGGTATCACTAGGCCCATCATATATCTGTTTGTCTAGGGCCAATATTACTGTAAAAAAACACAGGGAGATTAAGTGCTACAACGTGCCAAAGCACTTTGTGGCCGATAGTGAAAAGAAAGAAACAGCAGAAAAAAACATGGATGTTTTTATATGCAGATTTCACCAAGGATTTCTCTGCTGTATGCTTTACATTTGTGTAACTGTCTATGGTAAAACTGTGGCTTGAGATTTCAAAAATGTCATATTATTTCCGCCTATTTCCCTTAGCATGTCTGAGCATTTGTGAACTGTTCAACTTAATCTATATCACTGCTGACAATTACTGGTGCTGAGCCAAAGAGTAATATGATATTGAAGGTGTAACCATAAATTGGTGGCCAAGAAAGCATTTGTACACTAGTTAAGACAACTTAATCAGACAAAATAATTCTTTTTTTCTTTACCTTGCTGTATCTCATTATTTAAAGCAAAATTGTCACTTAAATAAAATTAAAAATAATAAACTCTTGTAATAGAAGAGACTTTATACATACTTTTATAAAGTTATAAAATTTTTACATATGAGATATCCGGAATTGTCTTTGGTCCCTGTCTCTACAGTAAATAGATTGCAATAAATGACTGCTCTAATTAGAGTTTTTAGTTATCCAAGATGCATCAAAACAAAAGGTGTTTACAATGTTATGGTTTGTCTTCTTTAGTAAGCAGCCATAACCTGTCTAATGCCAGCATGCTACAGATATGGACCTCTGCTCTCTGTCTGGAAGCATTGTTTTTTGCTGCAGATGTCCCCTGTTCAGTCAAAACCATATCTCTCCACTCAGCAGGGAGCATGAGCTTTTCTGATAGGAGAGTTCTAAATCAACAGGGGGGGTGTATCGGACCTCTGCAGAGAGACCACTGCTTCCACACAGGGGCAAGAGACCTTATTCTTGTAAACAAAGGGGTGGGGCCTCCCAGTTGATATCATTAACCAAATATTGCCATGACCTGTGATGTCATGGGGATTCCCCCATAATGTCACTCATTAAATATGGACATGTCTATATTTGAACATTGGGAGACACCGCCTCTTTGCTTACAATCTGCTGTGAGGTCTGGGAGAAGTAATTTCCAGCAAGTGAGCAGCAGGATTAGATGTGTTGATGTGTTGTTGTTTTTTGGCTGGTGCCATGATTGATGAGGATCTGCATTGCTGAATGACATCATTGATGATGTATTTACATAGTGGGACATGTTTTGCATCTATTTATTGTTTAAAGCAGAACTAAAGGCAGTAATCAACTGTGCAGCGCTTAAAACTAAACACACTAAAGTGCATATATGGTGAAGAGGGATGAGCTTGATGTTCGGGTCGAACATAAGTTAGACTTGAACATCAGGTGTTAGCCATATGCATGCGCAGCCTATTGCATTAGGGTGTGCACCTCAAACCAAAACTCAAACACACGTGCGTCTATATATATATATATATATATATCAAAACTTCGGGTGAGTTACTGCCTTTTCTTTATCCTGTTTTTTGGCTGGAAGAAAGTCAAGGTGGACTCCCTGTTTTCCACCATTATCCGTTCAGAGACGACAAAGGGACACGTTCTCCAATTGTAATTACTTTACTGTATCTTCAAATCATCAGGTATTGTCAAATCATGTAAATCAGCAACAGCTACCGTATACAGTTGCAAGCATCCCTGCTCTTCCTAAGGCTGTCTGGCAATATTGCCAGACAGCCTGAGGAAGAGCAGGGATGCTCGCAACTGTATACGGTAGCAGTTTGTCAGAAACCATGAATCAGACCGAGACAGAAGTACAGTTAATCACACTTGTTTAATAATAATAAAAGGTAAACAGAGTAAGCGTAGTCAGTACATAGCCAGAGTTCAGTAACCAGATCGGGTAGTCAGCCAATGTCAATGTCAGAGAGCCAGAGATCAACATAGTAGTACAGCAAACAGGATCAGGAGCCATTAGGGACTTCAGCCGAGCAAGTCTTCAACAGGAACGCAGGAGAAATTCTCTGAGATGTGACCAAAGGTGAAGGCAGAGATGAAGTGAGCTGGACGGCTTCTAGTAGCCAGGACTGACGAGCAGATCATCAACAGCTGAGTCACTGTGGAGAGAAAGGAGCTGGCAATTAGCCGACAGCTGAGTGGCCAGCTTAGAGAAGAAAGGGCTGAGCCCAACCCTGACACTGTTGCTGATTTACATGATTTGACAATACCTGATGATTTGAAGATACAGTAAAGTAATTGCAATTGGAGAACGTGTCCCTTTGTCGTCATATATATATATATATATATATATATATATATATATATATATATATAGATATGTATATATACAGGGCCCAAAATTTCAAGGCCTGAGCTACTAGCCAGGCCTCAAGGGTTACTCGCCACCAGTTGCCCCATCCAGCCCGCCCCGCCCCTAATTCCGCCCACCCCTAATTCCGCCCCTAAACACGCCCTCATAAATTATCTGACACTTAAATGTATTATGCAGAATTAAGTTATAAAAATAAATATTAGCAAAAACTGTATCCATGCCCACCAATGAAGGCTGCCTGTGTCCCCATGCAGCGTTGTGCCCTCCAATGCAGCCTTGTGCCCAGTGCTCACCAATGCAGCCTTGTGCCCACCAATGCAGCCTTGGGCCCACCAATGCAGCCTTGTGCCTAGTGTCCACCAATGCAGCCTTGTGCCCAGAGCCCACCAATGCAGCCTTGTGCCTACCAATGCAGCCTTTTTTCCACCATGCAGCCTTGTGCCCACCAATGCAGCCTTGTTCCCAGTGCCCACCAATGCAGCCTTGTGCCCACCAATGCAGCCTTGTGCCCACCATGCAGCCTTGTGCCCACCAATGCAGTCTTGTGTCCACCATGCAGCCTACCTATGCAGGGTAGGAGAGGAACAGGAGAGCCGCCCAGGTGTTCAGAGCGCAGCGTGGGGAACACAGCGATAACAGCTTTCATTTCAATTGTTCCTGCCGCTCAACATCATATACAGCCCCGCCCCCTGGCCGGGGAACTTTGATTGACAGATCACCCGTCACTGGGATTGGACGGGTGATCTGTATATCAAAGTCCCGGGACCAGGAGGAGGGGCTGTATCTGGCAGCGAGTGTTGGCACGGCTATTGAAATAAAAGCTGTTATCGCTGTGTTCCCCGTGCTGCACTCTGGACACCTGGGCGTCTCTCTCTTCCCCTCCGTGATCGCTGGGAGATGGATTCCCATTCCACACAGGCTGCCGGCTTGCCCCCCGCTCCCAGGCAGCCCTTCCTCGCCAGCCCTTAATATCCACTCGCAAAATTTTTTGAGGGCTGTATGTATATATATATATATATATATATATATACATATACACACTTACTTTTTTGATGACAAGCCAGGTAGGGTTCATATTGATTTGAATTGTATATTTAATGTATATTATAAAAAAAAAAATTATATATATATATATATATATATATATATATATATATTTTATATATACATTACATGTACAATTCAAATCAATATGAACCCTGCCTGGCTTGTCAGCAAGAAAGTAAGTGTGTGTATATATCTTTATATATATATATATAAAAATGCACACTTAACTTTTTGCTGACAAATCAGTCAGGGACAGGGTTCATATCGAGTTGTCTTTTTATTTTTGGTCCATCGTTCTTGTGTCTGGCTGCATGCTCTGCTCAGTGCTGTTTCACTGTCTCCCCTTCACCTCACTGAGCCATCTGCATGCCGCTATCCGATTCCAGGCTGAGGCTCCGCTGAGTCCACTGCTTCTTCCAAGGGTAGGAAGAGAGAGGAGGCCGGAGGGGGGAGCGAAGTGCAGATGTATATCACTCCGCTGCTGCCTGCGAGACCTGCGCTGCCTGAACTATAGAAGACCCATTGGCAAATGCGGCTTGATCACTCCGCCGCGGCTGTGGTCCTGGCGACTCCCTCGTCCCTGCAGTGCAGCACACAGATGTTTTTACTTGCCAGGACCAACAAAGGGCAGTGGTGACATGAGCAGTAGTCACAAATACTCGCAGCAGTCACAACTAGCAATGAGAGCACAGGGATGATTAGGATGTGCCTGGGCACACCCGGCACACCCCGTGGGCACGCCTATGGTGTTAGCCCGTTCGCAGAACAGTGAACATTATGGGGCGTTCTTGGAAAATTTGAGCACTGCGGCACACCCTATAATGCACTGCGAGATCGCAGTACATTGCTGTATGCTGATTGGCCAAAGCATGCACCTGACCCGCATGCTTTGGCCAATCACAACGCCCTCTGCTAAGAGAGCCATAATTGGCCAGAGGCAGGGTGCTTTAGCCAATCAGGGCTCAGAGGGTCTAAGTCCACGCCCCACACTATATAAGGCTGAAATATACAGTCTAGTCTAGTATATATATATATATACACTCTGCATTTAACATAGACCAGTGATGGCGAACCTTGGCACCCCAGATGTTTTGGAACTGCATTTCCCATGATGCTCATGCGCTCTGCAGTGTAGGTGAGCATCATGGGAAATGTAGTTCCAAAACATCTGGGGTGCCAAGGTTCGCCATCACTGGCATAGACTATACTTTCAGTGTTTACTCTATATTCAGTCAGTGCAGGCAGTGTGTGTGTATATATATATATATATATATATATATATATATATATATATATATATATATATATATATATATATATATATATATATATATATATTTTTATACAGTGGGGACAGAAAGCATTCAGACCCCCTTAAATTTTTCACTCTTTGTTATATTACAGCCATTTGCTAAAATCATTTAAGTTCATTTTTTTCCTCATTAATGTACACACAGCACCCCATATTGACAGATAAAACACAGAATTGTTGACATTTTTGCAGATTTATTAAAGAAGAAAAACTGAAATATCACATGGTTCTAGGTATTCAGACCCTTTGCTGTGACACTCATATATTTAACTCAGGTGCTGTCCATTTCTTCTGATCTTCCTTGAGATGGTTCTACACCTTCATTTGAGTCCAGCTGTGTTTGATTATACTGATTGGACTTGATTAGGAAAGCCACATACCTGTCTATATAAGACCTTACAGCCACCATGCCTCCAAAATGCTAGTGGTGATTCTGCCACAGCTCTCTCCTCCACATGGCCTCTTCTGCAGATTTGTCCTCTGAACCAGTGGTGCTCCATAAGCATTCAAGAGGCTATGCAAGCAGTCAAGCTAAAATATGCCATGCGGTGCTTGAGTTAGTCTGCTTAGTGGACAGGACCCACACTGGTGCAGAGATTCTGTCAGCTCTGCAGGGGCAGGCTCAGAGGTGGTTGACGTCACGCCAGCTTCAGCCAGGAATGGTTGTATGCGACAATGACACCAACCCACTTTACACATGTTCCATGTTTGGCATACGTCATGAATTTGGTGGTGTAGCGGTTATTGAGCAGGTACCTAGGCTTACAGGATTTCTTGAGGCAGGCCAGAAAAGTCTGTGCTCGGCTGGCTGACATTCAAAGGGAATACAACCTGCCCACCAACTGCCTCATTTGTGACATGCCCACCAGGTGAAACTCAACATTGGTAATGCTGCAGCAGCTGAACAAACAGCAGAGGGCCATAAATGAGTACCTGCGCCAATATGGCAACAGGACAGGGTCAGGGGAGCTGGGCTTCTTTTCGCCACGCCAGTGGCTACTGATCAAGGATGCATGAACTGTCACCATTTGAGAAGGCCACAAGGATGGTGAGCAGCGACAATGCATGCATCATTGAAGTTGTCCCTCTAGTCTTCCTGTTGGAGCACACGCTTCGTGGAATCATGGACAGGGCACTTGAGGCAGAACATCGGAAGGAAGAGGAGGACTTCCTTACCTCTCAAGGCCCCCTTTATCCAGATAGCATTTCTGTGGGCCCACCAAACACACAGGAAGAAGAGGAGGATTGTGTCAGCATGGATGTAGAGGATAACACTCAGCAGCAGTCTTCAAGGAATGGTTTTCAGTCCCCAGAAACCCAAGGAGTTGTACATGGCTGGGAGGAGGTAGTTAGGGATCATGTGATCCTTAGTGACCCAGAGGACTCTGAATCGAATGCCTCTGCAAACTTATGCTGCATGGCCTCCCTGATTCTACAAAGCCTGCGAAAGGACCCTAGGATTTGTGGTATGAAGGTGAGATATCATTACTGTCTGGAAACCCTTCTTGATCCACATTACAAGGATAAGGTTGCAGAACTCATCCTGCCTTCGCAGAGGGAGCAGAGGATGAAACATCTTCAGGTGGCCTTGAAAAAAGGTTTGTGCAATACATTTTAGACATGTGCAGGATGAAAAAATTAGTTTAGTTTAGTTTAGTTTCGATTCGTTATTTAACTAAATTCGTTTAGTTAAATTAGTTGCATTCATTACATTTGTTTTCGGGATTCGTTTAGTTTCGTATTCGAATTCAAAAAAATTCGACCGCATTCGAAAAAACTATCAAATTCGAAAAAAAATTCTACCGAATTCGGAAAAAACTATCAAATTCAAAAAAATTCTACCGCATTCGAAAAAAAACTATTAAATTCGAAAAAATTCTACCGCATTCAAAAAAAAACTATCTCATTCGAAAAAAATTCTACCGACTTCGAAAAAAACTATCAAATTCGAAAAAATTCTACCGCATTCGAAAAAAAACTATCAAATTCGAAAAAATTCTACCGCATTCGAAAAAAAACTATCAAATTCGAAAAAATTCTACTGCATTCGAAAAAAATTTGACCGAATTTGAAAAAGTAAACTATATATATAACCATTTTGCGAAATTCGAATTTCATATAGAATGAAATCGAATTCCAATAGAAAAGATTCAAATAGAATAGAAAATAAGAATAGCATGCAAAAACAATAGAACAGAATAGAAAAAAATATAATATATTCTATTCTAATCTTTTCTATTCAAATTCGAATTCATTCTGTACCAAATTCCAATTCCGGAAGATGTTTTATATATATTGTTCTATTGTTTTTTCTATTCTAGTCTTTTCTATTAGAATTCGATGTCATTCTATTTCTATATAACCATTTTCTGAAATTCGAATTTCGTATAGAATGAATTTGCATTCAAATAGAAAAGATTAGAAAAAAAATTGAAAATAGTTGAAAAGAATAGCATAGAAAAACCATAGACCAGCATAGAAAAAAATACTATATATATATATATATATATATATATATATATATATATATATATATATATATAAAACCATCTTCCGAAATTCCAATTCCATTCCATCCATTCCAAATTCGAATAGAAAAGATTAGAATAGAGTAGAAAAGAATAGACTAGAAAAACAATAGAACAGAATAGAATAAAACATAATATATATATATATATATATATGTAATATGTTATTCTATTCTGTTCTATTGTTTTTCTAGTCTATTTTCTATTATTTTTCTATTATTTTCTATTCTAATCTTTTCTATTCAAATTCAAATTCATTCTCGAATTTCGTCTAGAATGAATTCAAATTCAAATAGAAAAGTTTAGAATAGAAAAGAATAGCATAGAAAAACAATGGAACAGAATAGAAAAAGAATATTATATATATATATATATATATATATATATAGATAGATAGATAGATAGATAGATAGATAGATAGATAGATAGATAGATAGATAGATAGATAGATAGATAGATAGATAGATAGATAGATATAGATCTCTATCTATCTATCTATCTATCTATCTATCTATCTATCTATCTATCTATCTATCTATCTATCTATCTATCTATCTATCTATCTATCTATAGATATATATATATAGATATATCTATATATAGATATATATATAGATATATCTATATATATATCTATATAGATATATCTATATATATATCTATAGATATATATATCTATATATATAGATAGATAGATAGATATCTATCTATATCTATTTATCTATATATATAGATATATATATATCATCTTCCGAAATTCGAAATTCATATAGACTGAAACCAAGTTTGAATAGAAAAGAATAGAATAGAAAATAATAAAAACGAATAGCATAGAAAACAATAGAACAGAATAGAAAAAAAAAATATATATATATATATTATTCTATTGTTTTTCTAGTCTATTCTTTTCTATTCTTTACTTCTATTCTAATTTTCAAAATTAGAATTTCTGAAAATGTATATATATATATATATATATATATATATATATATATATATATATATATATAAATATATAAAACCATTTTCCAAAGTTCAAATTTCGTATAGAATGATTTTGAATTTGAATAGAAAAGATTAGAATAGAACAGAAAATATTAAAAAAGAATAGAATAGAAAAACAATAGAACAGAATAGAATAAAATACAATATATGTGTTTCTAGTTTTTTCTTTTCTATTATTTTCTTTTCTATTCTAATCTTTTCTATTCAAATTCAAATTCATTCTATACGAAATTCGATTTTCAGAAGCCATGTTCCGAAATTCGAATTTCGTATAGAATGAATTCGAATTTGAATAGAAAAGACTATTAAAGAATAGAAAATAATAGAAAAGAAAAGAAAAGCATAGAGAAACAATAAAACAGAATAAAAAAAATATTATATATATATATATTCTATTGCTTTATGATTTTATATTCTATTTTATTGTATTTTTTAGAAAATCGATTTCTTTTGTTTTCAAATTCGATTCAAATTTGTTTTCGAATTCGATTATGTTTTCGAATTCGATTTGAATATGTTTTCGACTTCGATTCGAATATGTTATCCAATTCGAATATGTTTTCGAATTCGATTCGAATTTGTTTTCGAATTCGATTCGAATTCGTTCGCTTTTTTTCGGATTCGTTTAAATTCATCACTTTTGTAATTCGGAAATTTGGATGCATCCGAATTTCCGAATAATGAAAAGTTCGTCCGAATTTCGATTCGGAACGAAACGAAATGCACATGTCTAATACATTTCCAGACCCTGGGAGGTTACAATTTCCTCGTGCTGAATAACGTGTTGCTGAGGCTTTGTTCAGTCAGAGGAAGAGCGGTGGAGAAAGTGGCCGGTTGACCAATGCCTTTAAACAATTTTTCAGTCCTCAGCGCCAAGGTAAGCAACCATCGCCAGTGTCTGCATTACATGAGCAGAGCATCCACTTCGTTACTGGGTTTTGAGGATGGACCACTGGCCAGAACTTGTTCAATATGCAATTGAGTCACTGGCCTGTCCTGCATCCACCGAGCTTTCTGAATGTACATTCAGTGCTGCTGGAGGGTTTGTAACGGATCAAAGAGTGCACCTGTCCACAGACTCCGTTGATAGGCTCACGTTCATAAAAATGAATCAGTCTTGGATCAGCAGCTATCAAGCACCTGATGCTTATGTAACTGATTGAATTTGCTATGGATGTGGGATCCCTTAAAGACTGCCTATGCTGACTATCCTTTTCCTCCTAAATCTTGATGATGCTAGCTTCCAACAGGTTTTTTGGTTTAGGGCACCACCACCACCACCACCACCCAAGGCCCAATTTTTCTGTCCCTATTTAACAGGGGCATGTAATTACAATTTTTGATCTAATTTTTCACAACAGGGCTCATTCCTGCGCCCAACAAGAGTATCTGTGAGGGGCTACAGTGTTGTGGCACCACCAACACCACCACCCAAGGCCTAAATCTTCATATAATATTTCAACGCACCATTGCTGCACCCAACAAGAGTATCTGTGAGGGTTTGCAGTGTTGTGGAACCACCACCACCCAAGGCCCAATATTTCTGCCCTTGTTTAACAGGAGCACGTAATTACAATTTTTGATCTAATATTTCACAGCAGGGCCCGTTACTGCGCCCAACAAGAGTATCTGTGAGAGGTTACACTGTTGTGTCACCACCACCACCACCCAAGGCCCAATTTTTCTGCCCCTGTTTAACAGGGGCATGTAATTACATTTTTTGATATAATATTTCAACGCAGGGCCTGTTCCTGTGCCCAACAAGAGTATATGGGAGGGGTTACAGTGTTGTGGCACCACCACCACCACCACCCAAGGCCCAATTTTTCTGCCCATGTTTAACAGGGGCATGTAATTACAATTTTTGATCTAATATTTCACAGTAGGGCCTGTTCCTGCGCCCAACAAGAGTATCTGTGAGGGGCTACAGTGTTGTGGCACCACCACCCAAGGCCCAATTTTTCTGCCCCTGTTTAACAGGGGCATGTAATTACAATTTTTGATATCCATATCCATACCAGACCCAAAGGACCATGCCATTTTTTTCAATGATTTTCATCTATATTGCCGGAACTCGACAATACATTACAGCCTCGAGTAGTTTTAAATGACATTTTTTCCTTTAAAAATGTCATTTTGCTGTGGTGTTGATGCCTTTAAACAATATTTCAGTCCTCAGCACCAAGGGCTGATAGGTTTAAGCAACCATCGCCAGCGTCTGCATTACATGGTGCAGGAATATCTAGGGGCAAGAGCCGACTTGGAGACCTCTCCAACAGAGCATCCACTTCGTTACTGGGTTTTGAGGGTGGACCACTGGCCAGAACTTGCTCAATATGCAATTGAGCCACTGGCCTGTTCTGCATCCAGTGTGCTTTCTGAATGCACATTTAGTGCTGCTGGAGGGTTTGTAATGGATCAAAGAGTGCGCCTGTCCACAGACTCCGTTGATAGGCTCACATTCATAAAAATGAATCAGTCTTGGATCAGTAGCTATCAAGCACCTGATGCTGATGTAACTGATTGAATTTGCTATGGATGTGGGATCCCTTGAAGACTGCCTATGCTGACTATCCTATTCCTCCTCATTCTTGATGATGCTAGCGTCCAACAAAATTTTTGGTTTAGGGCGCTACCACCGCCACCACCACCACCCAAGGCCCAATTTTTCTGCCCCCGTTTAACAGGGGCATGTTATTACAATTATTGATCTAATATTTCACAGCAGAGCCCATTCCTGCGCCCAACAAGAGTATCGGTGAGGGGTTACAGTGTTGCGGCACCACCACCCAAGGCCCAATTTTTCTGCCCCTGTTTAACAGGGGCATGTAATTACAATTTTTGATATAATATTTCAACGCAGGGCCTGTTCCTGCGCCCAACAAGAGTATCTGTGAGGGGTTACAGTGTTGTGGCACCACCACCACCACCCAAGGCCCAATTTTTCTGCTACTGTTTAACAAGGGCATGTAATTATAATTTTGATCTAATATTTCAACGCAGGGCCAGTTCCTGCGCCCCCAACAAGAGTATCTGTGAGGGGTTGCAGTGTTGTAGCACCACCACCACCACCCAAGGCCCAATTTTTCAGCCCCTATTTAAATAGGGCATGTAATTACAATTTTTGATTAAATTTTTCAACGCCCAATTTTTCTGACCCTATTCAACAGGGGCATGTAATTACAATTCTTGATATAATATGTCACAGCAAGGCCTGTTCCTTTGCCCAACAAGAGTAACTGTGAGGGCTTACAGTGTTGTGGCACAACCACTACCACCACCAAAGACCCACTTTTCCTGCCTATGTCAACGCGTGCACGTTCGCATGCCAACGAGTCACGGCGCGAGGCGCCCTATTTAAATGATCAGCATACTAGTATCAGTGCTGGTTTGTCTCAGCTTGTTCCTGTACCCTTGCTGTTGCCTTGTTTGATTTACCTTTGATCCTGAACCTCGGCCTTCCTTGACTACCCTCTCGGATTACCCCTGCATCTCTGTCTGCCTCTGCTTCCTGTACCGAACCTGGCTTGAACTTCTGACTACGGCTCTGTCTTCTGATCCTGTACCTCACTGCCAGCTTGTTGCCAACCTCCGCCAGTCCCTGACTACGAATCTGCCTGCCGATTGTGTACCTCGCTGCCAGCACGTTGCTAACTCCTGCCTGTCCTTGACCCCTGCTGGACTTTTCCTGAACCTATCCAGTGATCAGCATCCCACCTCTTCCACGAAGACTTCAGTGTGCCTGATCCTGTCAGCAGGCACCTGCACAATTCCGTTGCCCTAGCAGCCCTTTCTCAACCTCCAGGGGTGCTAGGACCGGGACCGTGCAAGAGGCCACCCTCATCATTTCGGACTCCGCTGTAAGGTACGTGACAGTACAATCCAGCCAAATGGAGTCCGAAAGGGGGGCCTCAGCCATGGATGCTCTGTGTCAACAGATTGCAAACCTCACTCATGCAGTCCAGGGCCTGCAAGATGGCTACCAGCGACTCGAACAACGTGTGGAGTCTCTCTCTCCAAGCACCTCAGCACATCGGACAGCCGCAGCACCTGCATCATCAGTTTCAGCTTCTACACCCACAGTAGTGGTGCCACCCCCAGAACCATGAGTTCCTGCTCCAGAGAGATTTATGGGAGATCGCAGCAAATTCTGTGCTTTCAGGAACACCTGCCATTTGTATTTTCTGCTACAGCCCCGCACCTTCTCTCTGGAAAGTACCAAGGTGGGGTTCCTCATTTCATTACTGCAGGGAGAACCCCAGACCTGGGCTCATCACCTATTGGAGCAAGGGTACTGCTGGGTACTATGGACTCTTTTTTGGATGAGATGGCTAAACTTTATGATGATCCTCAACGTGCCACTACAGCCGAGGCCAGCCTCCACACCCTCCAGCAAGGTTGTAGGCCCGTGGAGGACTATGTTACAGACTTTAAACGGTGGAGTTCCGACACGCAATGGAACGACGCTGCTCTCCGTTTTCAGTTCCGCTTAGGACTTTCAGAGACACTTAAAGATGAACTAGCTCGTGTGGGGATCCCCGATTCCCTTGAAGAACTGATCCAACTGTCCATTCAGATCGATCGCCGGCTGAGGGAGCGAAGATCTGAAAGGTCCAGTCAGTACCGGCCCATGTGGATGCTACCCAGGGTACCTAGCCACCTACCTACCTCTGAACCCCCACTATCTGCTCCTACTACTGAAGCTCCAGAGCCAATGCAGTTAGGCCTGCTTTGTGCACCCTTGACACCAGAAGAAAAGCAGCGTCGTCGTACAAATAATCTTTGCTTCAACTGCGGAGGAACCGGTCATTATGCCAACATGTGTCCCAACAAGACCCATAAGTGTGACTCTCCTCCTCTTGATCATTATGCATTGACTCTAGCAAGAATGACTCACATTGCTGTTCCTGTCTCCCTACAGCTTCAAGAAGGGGTGCTTCAGGTCGAGGCCATAATTGGTTCAGGTGCCTGCAGCTGCTTCATCGACCGTGCCTTCATCCTGCAACACAACATTCCTCTACGATCTAAGCAACATAAGCTGTCCATACGATTAGCTGATGGGTCCAACATCAAATGTGGGCCCATCATCCAAGAAACCCAACCCTTGCCCGCTGACATCTCACCTAACCACCAAGAACTGTTGTGCCTGGACGTTATATCCTCACCACTTTTTCCGATCATTCTAGGAATGCCATGGTTGCAAGCACACAACCCACAGATAGACTGGACAACCGGCAAGGTAGTTTTTCACTCCTCCTACTGCCTCCACAACTGTCTCCAGATCCTCCACCATACAGCTCCGGTTATTGGTTGTCTGAAACCAGTATCCGAATCCCAAGACCTTGTTCCATCCGTGTACCATGATTTCCTGGATGTTTTCGATAAGCAAAGAGCAGACACTCTTCCTCCCCACCGGGCCTACGATTGCCTGATTGAACTTTTACCAGGGGCAGAAATTCCATTTGGGAGGATCTTTCCCCTTTCAGAGCCTGAACTCGTGGTCTTAAAAGATTATGTCAATGAGAACCTCAAGAAGGGGTTCATCTGTCACTCTACTTCACCAGCCGGGGAGGAATATTTTTTGTTGAAAAAAAAGGCCACTCACTCCGTCGATGTGTGGATTACAGAGAATTAAACCGGATTACTGTTAAAAATCGCTACCCCCTGCCTCTGATTCCAGAACTGCTCCAGAGACTCTGCTCTGCAAGGATATTTACCAAGTTGGATTTACGAGGTGCTTACAATTTGATCAGAATCAGGAAGGGAGATGAGTGGAAAACGGCCTTCTGGACTCGTTTTGGCCACTTTGAATACCTCGTTATGCCCTTCGGGTTATGCAATGCTCTGGCAACCTTCCAGCATTTTGTAAATAATATCTTCAGAGACTTCCTAGACCTATTCATGATCGTTTACCTAGACGACATTCTAATTTTTTCGGTCTCTCTAGAAGTATATCGTGTCCATGTGAAACAAGTCCTTCTGAGGTTAAGACAAAATGGACTCTATGCCAAGGCCAAAAAATGTGAATTCGAACGACAGACCATTCACTTCCTCGGACTGGTAATCTCTACAGGAGGTATGGCAATGGATCCCCAAAAAGTCGCAGCTATAACGTCCTGGCCACCTCCTATTGATAAGAAAGGGGTACAACGGTTCATCGTTTTCTCCAATTTCTACAGGAAATTTATCAAAAACTTCTCTGGTATCATCATGCCAATCACTCAGCTCACCAAGAAACAAAACCGTTTTCAATGGACGGGGGCAGCCCAAGCTGCTTTTGACAAGTTAAAGGGACTTTTTACCTCGGCCCCATTACTGAAGCACCCTGACCCCGCCATTCCATACATCCTGGAAGTGGATGCTTCAGAGAGCGCTGTAGGGGCCATCTTGTCCCAGCGCCAAGAACCCAAGGCTCTAATGCACCCTGTGGCCTTTTTCTCAAAGAAGTTAGGGCCTTCAGAAAGGAACTATGATGTGGGGGACCGAGAACTGTTGGCAATTAAATTGGCTCTGGAGGAATGGCGGTACCTCTTATAGGGAGCAACACACCCAATACTGATCATCACGGATCACAAAAATCTAGAATATCTCAGGACCGCCAAATGCCTCAGACCCAGACAAGCAAGATGGGCTCTTTTTTTTCACGCTTCAATTTCCACATAACTTACCGGCCCGGCTCCAAGAATGTGAAACCTGACACGTTATTGCGTATGTTCACGGAATTTGAAGTTCCACCCCAAACAGATGCCATCTTACAGGCTGGAAATTTTCTGCTTACATAAACCGACTTAATGTCACAGATCCGTCAAGCATCCAGGGGAATCTCTCTGCCCCCAGATACGGACCTTCAGGAAAATGATGGGCTCTATTGACAGGGTAATAAAGTTTTTATACCACAGAATCTACGTGCTACCGTCCTACAAGTGTGTCATGAGTACCCGTTGGCCGGCCATTTTGGGGGATACAAGACAATGGATTTGATCCTGAGACATTTTTGGTGGCTTAGCTTAGCAAAGGATTGCAGGAAATATGTTGGTTCTTGCTCAATCTGTCTCAGAAATAAGAACAGCAAAAGCAAAGCATGGGGATTATTAAGACCACTACCAATTCCTAAAAGACCCTGGGATAAAATCGCGATTGATTTTATTGTAGACCTCCCTCCATCGGAAGGATTTTCATCTATCTTTATAGTGGTAGATCGCCTCTCCAGGATGTCACATTTTATCCCTATGAAAGGGACCCCACCAGCAACTGAAACTGCTAAAGTTTTCATTAAAGAGGTTGTTAGACTGCACGGAATCCCTAGTTACATTGTCTCAGATCGAGGAGTACAGTTTACTTCAAGATTTTGGAAAGCACTGTGCGAAGCGCTGGGCATCAAACTCAATTTCTCTTCGGCTTACCATCCCCAGTCCAACGGACAGACTGAGCGTACCAACCAAACGCTAGAGCAATACCTGCACTGCTTCACCTTCTTTACCCAGGAAGATTGGGCCTTACTACTGCCATTGGCAGAATTCGCATTTAATAATTCTGTCCATGCAGCCACCAACCAATCTCCCTTCTTCTCAAACTATGAGTTTCATCCCTCTTTTTTGCCAACGTTGATTCCAGACTCTCCTTTGCCAGCAGTTCAGGACAAATTGAATTTCCTTGCTACCAATAACCAGGTGCTGAGAGAGACCATTGCCAAGGCACAAGAAATTAATAAGAGGTTCTTCGACAGGAAGAAGAGAGGAGAACTGGATTTGAAGGTTGGTGATCATGTGTGGCTTTCGACAATAAATCTGAAACTTGCCTGTCCATCCAGAAAATTGGGACCTAAATATCTAGGACCTTTTCCGGTCAAAAGAAGAATTAACCCAGTGGCTTATGAGCTTGAACTTCCCGACACATTTAAGATCCACCCTGTGTTTCATACCTCCTTGTTTAAGCCTGATGTGGTTAATCCCTTTCCAGGTCGTGAAATGGGGCCCCCAGAGGCCATAATGGTGGATGGAGAAGAGGAGTTCGAAATCGAGACCATTGTAGATTGCAGGAGAAGGCAGGGACAGAATCAATATCTAATTAAATGGAAAGGTTTTGGTCCAGAAGAAAATTCCTGGGAACCAGAAGCAAACCTCCATGCCCCAAGACTTATACAAGCTTTTCATCGCTCTCATCCGGAAAGGAGGGCCCATAAGGAGGGGGCAATGTCAGGGAACCATCACAAATGCTTGTTCCCGTGCGCTAGCCAGACGTACAGTAAGAACGCACGTTAACGCCACCATACGAATGAGTGCACGTCAGCGCGTGCACGTTTGCATGCCAACGAGTCACGGCGCGAGGCGCCCTATTTAAATGGTCAGCATACTAGTATCAGTGCTGGGTTGTCTCAGCTTATTCCTGTACCCTTGCTGTTGCCTTGTTTGATTTACCTTTGATCCTGAACCTAGGCCTTCCTTAACTACCCTCTCGGATTACCCCTGCATCTTTGTCTGCCTCTGCTTCCTGTACCGAACCCGGCTTGAACTTCTGACTACAGCTCTGTCTTCCGATCCTGTACCTAACTGCCAGCTTGTTGCCAACCTCCGCCAGTCCCTGACTACGAATCTGCCTGCCGATTGTGTACCTAACTGCCAGCACGTTGCCAACTCCTGCCTGTCCTTGACCCTGCAAGTACCCCTGCTGGACTTTTCCTGAACCTATCCAGTGATCAGCATCCCACCTCTTCCACGAAGACTTCGGTGTTCCTGATCCTGCCAGCAGGCACCTGCACCCTTCCGTCACCCTAGCAGCCCTTTCTCAACCTCCAGGGGTGCTAGGACCGGGACCGTACAAGAGGCCACCCTCATCATTTCGGACTCCGCTGTAAGGTCGTGACAAGGAATATCCAGGGGCAAGAGCAGACTTGGAGACCTCTGCAACAGAGCATCCACTTCGTAACTGGGTTTTGAGGATGGACCACTGGCCAGAACTTGCTCAATATGCAATTGAGCCACTGGCCTGTTCTGCATCCAGCGTGCTTTCTGAACACACATTTAGTGCAGCTGGAGGGTTTGTAACGGATTAAAGAGTGCGCCTGTCCACAGACTCCGTTGGTAGGCTCACATTTATAAAAATGAATCACTCTTGGATCAGTAGCTATCAAGCACCTGATGCTGATGTAACTGATTGAATTTGCTATGGGATCCCTTGAAGACTGCCTATGCTGACTATCCTATTCCTCCTCAATCTTGATGATGCTAGCTTCCAACAAAATTTTTGGTTTAGGGCACCCCCACCACCACCAAAACCCAAGGCCCAATTTTTCTGCTCCTGTTTAACAGGGGCATGTAATTACAATTATTGATCTAATATTTCACAGCAGGCCCGTTCCTGCGCCCAACAAGAGTATCTGTGAGGGGTTACAGTGTTGTGGCACCACCACCACCAACCAAGGCCCAATTTTTCTGCCCCTGTTTAACAGGGGCATGTAATTACAATTTTTGATATAATATTTCAATGCAGGGCCCCGTTCCTGCGCCCAACAAGAGTATCTGTGAGGGGTAACAGTGTTGTAGCATCACCACCACCACCCAAAGCCCAAATTTTCAGCCCCTGTTTAACCGGGGCATCTAATTACAATTTTTGATTAAACTTTTCAACGCCCAATTTTTCTGACCCTATTTAACAGGGGCATGTAATTACAATTCTTGATATAATATGTCACAGGAGGGCTCGTTCCTTTGCCCAACAAGAGTAACTGTGAGGGCTTACAGTGTTGTGGCACAACCATTACCATCACCAAAGGCCCAATTTTCCTGCCCCTGTTTAATAGGGGCTTGTAATTACAATATTGGATATAATATTTTAATGCAGGGCCTGTTCCTGCGCCCAACAAGAGTATCTTTGAGGGGTTACAGTGTTGTGGCACCACCACCACCCAAGGCCCAATTTTTCAGCCCCTGTTTAACAGGGGCATGCAATTACAATTTTTGATTAAATTTTTCAAATCCTCTATTTAACAGGGGCATGTAAGTACAATTCTTGATATAATATTTCACAGCAGGGCCCGTTCCTGTGCCCAACAAGAGTAACTTTGAGGGCATACAGTGTTGTGGCACCACCACCAAAGGCCCAATTTTCCTGCCCCTGTTTAACAGGGGCATGTACAGTAATTACAATTCTTGATATAATATTTCAACGCAGGGCCCGTGACTCAGCCCTTCCTTCTCTGAGCTGACCGCTAAGCTGTCGGCTAATTGCCAGCTCTCATCTCTCTCCACAGTTAACCAGGTGTTGTGGATCTGCTCATCAATCCCGCCTACTTAAAGATCTCCAGCTTACTTCATTCCTGCCTTCACCTTGGTCACATCACAAGAAACCATCTCCTGCGTTCCTGTTTAAAGACTAACTTTGCTGACATCCCTTCTGGCTCCTTATTCTGCTTGCTGTTCCTCTACTTGGATCCCTGACTTCTGGCCTGGCTGATTACCCGATCTGGTTACTGAACTCTGGCTTGGCTGATTACCCGATCTGGTTACTGAACTCTGGCTTGGTTGACTGTGGAAATGCTTGTCAGGGCCGCCTACTTAAAGATCTCCAGCTCACTTCATTCCTGCCTTTGCCTTGGTCACATCACAAGAAATTATCTCCTGCATTCCTGTTTAAAGACTGGCTTTGCTAATATCCCTTCTGGCTCCTTATCCTGCTTGCTGTTCCTCTACTTGGATCCCTGACTTCTAGGCTGGCTGATTACCTGATCTGGTTACTGAACTCTGGCTTGGTTGACTACCCGATCCAGTTACTGGACTCTGGCTATGCTTTGACTATACTTACTCTATTTACCTTTTTATTTTTATTAATAAAGAAGTGTGATTTTACTGTACTTCTGTCTCGGTCTGGTTCATGATTTCTGACAGTAGGCGAAGGCCATGAGTTCAGAAGATACAGTCAATCCACTTGTTGGTAATATTTTTTCCAGACTGGATGAGCAAGATCACCGCATGGATCAGTTTGCCGTGATGTTACAAATGCTCCTGAGTCACACGGCTCACCTGGAATCCCCCATTGTGGCTACTTTTCCAAGAAATTGTCACCTGCCGAGTGCAATTACGAGATTGGTGACAGAGAGCTGTTGACAATCATTTTAGCCCTGAAAGAATGGAGACATCTCCTCGAAGGTACCACTGTGCTGGTTCTCATTCTTACTGACCATAAGAATCTCACATTCTTGTCTGAGGCTGAACGCCTCTCTCCCAGAAGGGAGCGATGGGCTCTTTTCTTGTCAAGTTTCAATTACATTGTCTCATTCTTACCCGGTACTAAGAATGTAAGGGCTGACGCCTTGTCACAACAATTTTCCCCTACTCCCAAGTTGGAGTTGGTTCCGGTTCCTATGATTCCTCCTGATAGTATTCTGGCTACGGTTCGCACCAGTCTTACTTCTCCTTTGGGTGACAAAATTCTTGCTGCTCAGGTCGATGCTCGTTCTGAGAAACCTTGTGACCGCTGCTTTGTCCCAGAGTGTCTCCGTACTGCCGTGCTCCAGACTTACCATTCTCCAAAGGCAGCTGGCCACCCTGGTAAGAATCAACTAATTTGGGCCATTTTCCAACAATTCTGGTGGCCTAGTCTATGTGCTGATGTAACTGCCTTCGTAGTTGCCTGTTCCGTGTGTGCTCAGAGTAAGACTCCACAACACCTTCCAGTGGGCCTCCTACAACCCGTAACCAATGGAGAGAGGCTTTGGACCCACCTGTCTATGGATTTCATTGTGTAGTTACCCAACTCCCAAGGCAACACAGTTATCCTTATGGTGGTTGACCGGTTCTCAAAGATGTGTCATTGTATTCCACTTAAGAATTTGCCCACTTCTAAGGAACTGGCTTCTATTTTTGTTCCGGAGATCTTTTGCTTACATGGGCTACCCAAAGTGATTGTCTCGGACAGGGGTAGTCAGTTTGTGTCCCGGTTCTGGTGAGCCTTTTGCGCTCAGCTGGGAATTCAGCTTGCTTTCACCTCTGCATATCACCCGCAGTCTAATGGGGCCGCAAAACGAGCCAATGAGTCCTTGGAGCAATTTTTACGTTGCTATATTTCTGACCATCACAACAACTGGTCAGACCTATTACCATGGGCAGAGTTTGCTCATAACAGTGCCTTGAATTCTGCTTCCTGATTGTCTCAGTTTATGGCGAATTATGGTTTCCAACCTTCCATGTTGCCTGACTCGTTTGTTCCGCAGAGTATTACTGCGCTAGAGAAGCATCTCCATGGTCTTCATTCCACTTGGGCACAAGTCCAGGAGGCTTTGCGTCATGCTAATGATAGGAACAGACTTCATGCTAACCGCAGACGCCTGCCTGCGCCTTGCTACCAGGCTGGGGAAAGGATCTGGCTGTCATCTCACAAACTCCGACTCCGTGTTCCCTCACTGAAGTTTGCACCTCGGTTTATTGGGCCTTTCCCTATCCTTCGCAGGATTAACCCAGTGGCTTACGCATTGGACCTTCCTCCTAGTATGCGCATCTCAAATGTGTTTCATGTCTCCTCATTGAAAGCGTTGGTCTGCAACTGCTTTACCATCTCGGTGCCACGTCCTCACCCTATACAGGTTGAGAACCATGAGGAGTATGAGGTACAATCCATTGTTGACTCCCGTAGGTTCCATGGGCGCATACAGTACCTGGTGCATTGGAAAGGGTACGGTTCGGAGGAACGCTCCTGGGTCTCATCCTCGGACGTACATGCTCCTGCCCTCCTCCGTGATTTCCATAGATGTTTTCCCCTCAAGCCCAGTGGTCTTCCGAGGGGGAGGGGTAGTTGATGAGGTGGGTACTGTCAGGGGTGGCTCAGCCCTTCCTTCTCTGAGCTGACCGCTCAGCTGTCGGATTATTGCCAGCTTTCATCTCTCCACAGTTGACCAGCTGTTGTGGATCTGCTTGTCAGTCCCGCCACTTAAAGACCTCCAGCTCACTTCATTCCTGCCTTCTCCTTGGTCACATCACAAGAAACCATCTCCTGCGTTCCTGTTTAAAGACTGGCTTTGCTGACATCCCTTCTGGCTCCTTATCCTGCTTGCTGTTCCTCTACTTGGATCCCCGACTTCTGGCCTGGCTAATTACCCAATCTGGTTACTGAACTCTGGCTTGGCTAATTACCCGATCTGGTTACTGAACTCTGGCTTGGGTGACTACTCGATCCGGTTACTAGACTCTGGCTATGCTTTGACTACACTTACTCTATTTACCTTTTTATTTTTAGTAATAAACAAATGTGGTTTTACTGTACTTCTGTCTCGGTCTGGTTCATGGTTTCTGACAGACAGGGCTACAGTGTTGTGGCACCACCACCACCACCACCACCACCCAAGGCCCAATTTTTCTGCCCCTGTTTAACTGGGGCATGTAATTACAATTTTTGATATAATATTTCAATATAGGGCCCATTCCTGCACCCAACAAGAGTATCTGTGAGGGTTTACAGTGTTGTGGAACCACCACCACCCAAGGCCCAATTTTTCTGCCGTTGTTTAACAGGAGCATGTAATTACAATATTTGATCTACTATTTCACAGCAGGGCCCGTTCCTGCGCCCAACAAGAGTAACTGTGAGGGTTTACAGTGTTGTGGCACCACCACCACCAAAGGTCCAATTTTCCTGCCCCTGTTTAATAGGGGCATGTAATTACAATTTTTGATATAATATTTCAACGCAGGGCCTGTTTCTACGCCCAACAAGAGTATCTGTGAGGGGTTACAGTATTGTGGCACCACCACCCAAGGCCCAATTTTTCTGCCCTTGTTTAACAGGAGCATGTAATTACAATATTTGATCTACTATTTCATAGCAGGGCCCGTTCCTGCACTAAACAAGAGTAACTATGAGGGTTTACAGTGTTGTGGCACTACCACCACCACCACCAAAGGCCCAATTTTTCTGCCCCTGTTTAACAGGGGCATGTAATTACAAGTTTTGATCTAATATTTCACAGCAGGGCCCGTTCCTGCGCCCCACAAGAGTATCTGTGAGGGGGTTACACTGTTATGGCACCACCACCGCCACCCAAGGCCCAACTTTTCTGCCCCTGTTTAACAGGGGCATGTAATTACATTTTTTGATATAATATTTCAATGCAGGGCCCGTTCCTGCGCCCAACAGGAGTATCTGTGAGGGGTTACAGTGTTGTGGCACCACCACCACCCAATGCTCAATTTTTCTGCCCCTGTTTAACAAGGGCATGTAATTAAAATTTTTGATCCACCACCACCACACAAGGCCCATTTTTTCAGCCGCTGTTTAACAGGGGCATGTAATTACAATTTTTGATTAAATTTTTCAACGTCCAATTTTTCTGTCCCTATTTAACAGGGGCATGTAATTACAACTCTTGATATACTATTTCACAGTAGGGCCCATTCCTGAGCCCAACAAGAGTAACTGTGAGGGCTTACAGTGTTGTGGCACCACCACCACCAAAGGCCCAATTTTCCTGCCCCTGTTTAACATGTTCATGTAAGTACAAGTCTTAATATAATATTTCAATGCAGGGCCCGTTCCTGCACCCAAAAAGAGTATCTGTGAGGGGCTACGGTGTTGTGGCACCACCAGCACCACTACCCAAGGCTTAATTTTTCTGCCACTGTTTAACAGGGGCATATAATTACAATTTTTTGACCTAATATTTCAATGCAGGGCTCGTTCCTGTGCCCAACAAGAGTATCTGTGAGGGGTTACAGTGTTGTGGCACCACCACCACCAAAGGCCCAATTTTCCTGCCCCTGTTTAACAGGGGCATGTATTTACAATTCTTGATATAATATTTCACAGCAGGGCCCATTCCTGCACCCACCAAGAGTAACTGTGAAGGCTTACAGTGTTCTGGTACCACCACCACCACCAAAGGCCCAATTTTTCTGCCCCTGTTTAACAGGGGCATGTAATTACAATCTTTGATATAGTATTTCACAGCAGGGCCCATTCCTGCACCCACCAAGAATAACTGTGAGGGCTTACAGTGATCTGGTACCAGGCCGTATAATATCTATACTGCTGTTCAGAGTATATAGTGCCTGGGGACCTGGGGGACCCCCACGCCATTTTTTTTAAATTTAAGTGCGGGTTCCCCCTAATATCCATACCAGACCCAATTTTTCTGCCACTGTTTAACAGGGGCACGTAATTACATTTTTTGATATAATATTTCAACGCAGGGCCCGTTCCTGCACCCAACAAGAGTATCTGTGAGGGGTTACAGTGTTGTGGCACAGCCACCACCCAAGGCCAAATTTTTCTGCCCCTGTTTAACAGGGGCATGTAATTACAGTTTTTGATATCCATATCCATACCAGACCCAAAGGGTAATGCCGTTTTTTTAAATGATTTTCATCTATATTGCCGGGACCCGACAATACATTACATTACAAGTAGTTTTAAATGACATTTTTTCCTTTAGAAATGTAATTTTACTGTGGTATTGCTCTAAACACGGGAAAAATGTGCTACTTTACAAGAATACTAAGGACACCCCCCAGGTACGATATTTAAAGGAATATTTCATTTTTATTGTTTCACTGTAAGCATTATTGAAATCACTGCTCCCAAAAAAACGGCCGTTTTTAAAACTTTGTTTTGCATTGATACATGTCCCCTTGGGCAGGACACGGGGCCCCAAACACTTTTTATGGCAATAACTTGCATATAAGCCTTTAAAATTAGCACTTTTGATTTTTTACGTTCGTGTCCCAGAGACTCGGTGTTTGAACAAATTTTTTGCCTGTTCGCATGTTCTGCTGCGAACCGAACCGGGGGTGTTTGGCTCATCCCTAATGGTGAAAATATATAAGTATTCTGATGATACCACAAATATCACTTCATATGTGAAACCAATACTAATCGTGCAGTGCATAAACGCTTAAAACTTGGCAAAACAATAAAAAACAGAATTCATATAAACATATAATAAAAAATTTATTATTGAAGAAATTAGTCTATAAAGTCCTCACAATGTAAGTGCTTCATTATAAGTGTTCAAAATGAATCCACTCCTCTGTGCTCAAAAATGATCCAAGATGTGTATCGCCATAGGGCAGGGATATGCAATTAGCGGACCTCCAGCTGTTGCAAAACTCCCATCATGCCTCTGTGGCTGTGAGGCTTGAAACCTGTTTCAATAAAATGGAATGATACAGGAAAAAGTATGAAGAAAGGGAGGTGCAAAAAGCATGGAAAGCCAAGACACCAGCTGAAATCTATCAGTAATTACAAAGCAATCTTGCCCCTTGTCAGTGCAAATTAATATCAGCTGATTCATTCTCAACTGATGGCCTATAAAAAGGTGTCTCATTACCAAGGTGTCACACAAGAAGCATCTCACGATGGGTAAAAGCAAAGAGCTCTCTCAAGACCTTTATTGTTGTAAAACATACCGATGGCAATGGTTACCAAAGGATTTTTAAACTTCGGAATGTTCCAGTGAGCACTGTTGGGGCCATAATCCAGAAGTGAAAAGAACATCATTTCACCATAAACTGACCACGACCAGGTGATCCTCACAAGATTTCTGATGGGAGTGAAAAGAATTATCATAAGAGCTGCCCAAGAGCCAAGGATCACTTGTGGAGAGCTTCAGAAAGACCTGGAATTAGCAGGTACAATTGTTTCAAAGAAAACAATAAGTAATGCATTCAACCGCCATGGCCTGTATGCATGCTCATAATGCAAGACTCCATTGCTGGAGAAAAAACATGTTGAAGTTCATTTAAAGTTTACTGCACAACATTTAGACAAGCCTGTGAAATACTGGGAGAATATAGTCTGGTCAGATGAGACCAAAATCGAACTCTTTGGATCCAATAATACACACCATGTTTGGAGGTCAAATGGCACTGCATATCATCCCAAAAACACTACACCAACAATTTGGAGGTGGGAACCCCATGGTATGGGGCCATTTATTCAGCATATGGTATTGGCAAACTTCTTATCCTTGAAGGAAGGATGAATGGAAAAATGTACTGAGACATTCTTGATAAAAATCTGCTGCCATCTACCAGGATGATGAAAACTAAGCAAGGGTGGACATTTCAGCAAGACAATGATCCCAAACACAAAGCCAAGGAAACTCTCAGTTGGTTTCAAAGAAAGAAAATAAAGCTGCTAGAATGGCCCCCAATCACCTGACTTGAATCCAGTAGAAGATCTATGTAAAGAACTAAAGATCAGAGTTCATAGAAGAGGCCCACATAACCTTCAAGATTTGAAAACTGTTTGTTTGGAAGAATGGGCCAAAACCACACCTGAGCAATTCATGCGACTAGATTCTCCATACAGGAGGCATCTTGAAGCTGTCATTACCAACAAAGTATTTTTTTTGAAGTATTAAATAAATTTCAGTTAGCGTGTTCAATACTTTTTCCCTGTGTCATTCCATTTTATTACACATAGACTCATTTCTGAACATATTTGTTTTGGTTTCTTTGTATGTATGGATTGCATGGGTTGTTTCTGGTGGTGAAAATACTTACTTTACCCGCTGTAAGTCCATATGGTAAAACTTTTGTGTGCATCCTCACTCCAGTAAATGCATCTGAAATGATCAGATTCTTCTATCCTGTACCTCAACCATGCAGATGTGACTACCTCATGTATAAAAAATGCTCACTTACCATCTGTGAATGACGCTTTTGGTTTAAACTGTTTTCTTCCTGCAGCCCAGATATCCAGTTTCCCAAGGAACTCTGGAGCTGTTAGGATACCTGAGAATATTAGGTGAAATGATAATTCAGTCTTTACACCCAAATAATAAAATAATATTTAGAATCAGGAGCGTTGCTAGGTCTGCAAAAGATCTGGGGCTAGAGCCCATAGCAGCAGTCACCATTCTTTTTGCATGCCCGCGGGGGGGGGGGGGGTCGGTGGTAAGCAATTTTTCACGGGCGATGACTGGTGTTGGCGCTTCAATCATCATGGCACCATGGTTGATATGGTGTCAGGGTGATTGAAGTGCATTATTTCTATTGTTACATTCTAATATATAATGAAGTGGTTCAATTCACCATACTGCAGAATCAGTGGGAGCCCTGGGCGTGGTACTTGCCACATCTCCTGTCACCAGATGCAGCGTGTCACTTGCTACCGCCGCCTGTCACCAGATGCAGCGTGTTACTTGCCACCATCACCTGCCACTAGATGTGGATTGTCGCTTGCCATGTCGCCTGCCACCAGATGTGGATTGTCACTTGCCACTTTCACCTGGCAGCAGATGTGGATTGTCACTTGCCACGTCACCTGCCACCATTTGCAGATTGCCACATCACCTGCCACCATTTGCAGATTGCCATGTCTCCTGCCACCATTTGCAGATTGTCACTTGCCGTGTCTCCTACCACCATTTGCAGATTGTCACTTGCCACGTCTCCTGCCACTATTTGCAGATTGTCACTTGCCACATCTCTTGCTACCATTTGTAGATTGTCACTTGCCACATCACATGCCACCGTTTGCAGATTGTCACTTGCCATGTCTCCTGGCTCCATTTGCAGATTGTCACTTGCCACGTCACGGACCACCAGATGTGGGTTGTCACTTGACAACTGATGTGGATTGTCACTTGCCATGCCAGCCAGTGCCACCAAATGTGCATTGGTGGAAGGCTGACAACACTGGTTCATTTAGTGGGAGCAGGAGAGCGGTGATGTGGGGCAGACAGTGAGAGATGATGTCATCTCGCTGCTCCCTGCCGCACCCCCGACATTGAAGCAAGGGGGTCTGGCTGCAAAGTGGAGCTCCACGATGACAGGAAGCACATGACTTCCACTACACTGTGCTGTGAGGGCGGAAGAGCGCTGAAGTGTGGCGGGCAGTGAGAGATGATGTCATCTCTCTGCTGATTGCCGCACCTCGCTCCCAAATTGAAGAGGCCCGGCTGTGAAGAGCGCAGATGTGGAGCGGGCGGAGAGAGATGTCATCTCTGCTTGTCCACCCGCTCGCTTCTCTCCTCCACCTCTCTCATGCAGCTAGCCTGCCCGCTACAGTGGCCGCAACCCGCTGGTTAGGCAGGGACCCTGTGGCAAGAGACACGGGGCTATGGGTCCCAGATTCGGGGCTATAGCTCAAATAGCCACCCCCTAGCAACGCCCCTGTTTAGAATCATAAGCAAAAATAATCTTAATAATAAAAGAAACATTTTCCTTGAAATTTTTGTTAAATATATTTGAAACATATCTCTCCTTATTGAATCGAATGTTATCTCATCTCTCAGTAATGCCTGAAATGACACAGGGCTCCATTCAAAGAATGAACTCAGCGCTTCATACAAAGCTGTTTTTCAAGCTATGCATCAACTCTTATGCCCCGTACACACGGTCGGATTTTCCGATGGAAAATGTCCGATCGGAGCATGTTGTCGGAAATTCCGACTGTGTGTGGGCTCCATCGGACATTTTCCATCGGATTTTCCAACACACAAAGTTTAAGAGCAGGCTATAAAATTTTCCGACAACAAAATCCGATCGCGTCAATTCAGAACATGTGTGGCCAGTTCCGACGCACAAAGTGCCAAGCATGCTCAGAAGAAATTCCAAGATGGAACAGCTCAGCCTGGTAAAATTAGCGTTCGCAATGGATACAACACTTTTGTCACGGTGCAATGTTAAAAATGGTTTAATACAGCGCACTCTCTTCTACTTTATAATGTGAGAAGAATGAAGTAGTTTTGCTGCTCATATTCACACAGACTTCTCACAAACTTCTTTGTTTATTATTTATTGGGATTCCCTCAATATATTTTGATTTGTCACATCTGACAAAATTATTTTTGTGTTGTTTTATTTATTTTTTTTTTTTTAAGGCAGAATTTTTTTTTTTTTAGGTTTGTATTTTTTTCAAGGATGATCTTTGTTCTATTTTATTTTGAGTTTTACTCCAGAATATTTTTGTGTGTGTTTTTTGTGTCAAGTTACCACAACACCATTGATATCTTGTATTATTTAATCTCAGGGAGATTGTTTGGTGTTGGTGTCCCTTGTTAATTTCACATTGTACTTTAGAAATGTACCTGCCTCCTCACAAACAAACTGTCCTTTTTGAAGGAAAAAACACATAGGAGAGTATAATTGAAACAAAAATTCCTTTATTAAGGGCTCAGAACCAAACAAAGAGGGAGGCAACACTGGAGAAACAACAGAAATTAGCGAAGCCTTGGACCCCCAGGGCAGACATCAATTCTTTAACATCAAAATTGGTGACCTGAGGAGTCCTTATCTAAGGGAGTGCAGTCTGGTCCAGAAGTCCCAGAGATCCGGAAAGCAGCAGATGACATCTGTGTCCCCAGGCTGTGGTACTACAAGAGGCTTCATCTTTTGCCAGATCAGACTGAACCCAGGGTCATCACTTTCTGGTCTTCTTTCCACGCTTCCTTCCTGGCTGTGGCTCTGCTGTTGGAGATGTGGCAGGAGGAGGAGTAGGACCTGGAGTTGGAGGAGGACTAGTAGGACCTGGAGGAGGAGGAGGAGGAGGAGTAGTAGGACCTGGAGGAGGACCATGTGTGAGTTCACAAATGTGGGTAGCAGATGTTATTTGGCCCCTCAACCCCTTATTGAGAGCTTCAAACATTAAGGACTCACACATGAGTTGTTGGTCCTCCTCCATCCGCTGCATTTTTCAGGCAATTATGCCAGCAAAGTCCTTCTCCACAGTGTGGGGGGCTCTCAGGGCCTCTGTAGCCTTCCAAAAGAGGCCTATGGCAGCCTCCTCCAAGCTACTCCTCTTCCTGCCACTTTGTCTTTGTGGGTGTAGGGGAGGGACCTGCATTTCAGGCAGCCTGCTCGGCCCGGCCACCTCCTGGCTGAGACTTCCCTGTGTATGAAAAAGGGACATGGTTTTAGTTTTTGCATCATCAATCACAATCATAAATTAGTACTCCAAACTAACATCTAGTTAACATCATTGATTGGACAAGCAGAAAAATTTAGAGAAATGCTATACCTGGCTCAAGCTGGGCTCCTCCACATGTTGCTGCCTGGAAGGCCCAGGTTGGGCATTAGAAGCCTCAGCTGGGGGGAAGGAAGCGTGGAAGGAAGAGTGGAGAGTGATGACCTGGGTTCAGTCTGACCTGCCAGAAAATGCAGCCTGTCATAGTACCACATCCTGGGGACATAAACGTCATCTGCAGCTCCAGATCTCTGTGAATCCTGGACCTTCTTGTGCTCCCTTAGATAAGTGCTCCTCAGGCCACCAATTAGGATCTTCAAATAGGTGATGTCTGCCGTGGGGACCACCGTCTTCACAAATTCCAGCAATTGATCCAGTGCTGCCTTCCTCTTTGTTTGGTTCTTATAATGTGGGTGGTTTATCTGCCACAGACAAGGCAGCTCCCTGAACATATCTATGAAGATTGCCATAAAGTCGATATCTTTCAAGATATCCATTTTCACTGCAAGACACAAGACAAACCCTAATGTCAGGCCAAACTCTCCTAATCTTGTTACAATATAGGCCTCAATCTAGAAGCAGTATAGGCCCAAGTTTGGCCCTTACCTTCGTTATCACGATCGGCGCCTCCGATACTCCTTCCTCCGCTCACAGATCGTACGTACTACGCACGCGTGTTACGCTTTATACACACTACGCATGCGTGTAACTCCGCCCACCCCTGACGTTCTTTCTAGTCTATTCCCTGCCCCTTTTCGTTGGGCGCAGTGGGGGAAAAGCACATGACACAGCAGGTGCGTTCTAATTATAGCAACGAGGAGGAGGAGGAGGAAAGCCCGGATCCGGAAACGTCCCGATTCCAGAAGGAGTCGATTTAAGGCCTCAAATATGTCCTTTGGGGAGATGTTGGAGATGGTCGACATCCTGAAGAAGGCCGACTATGATGGGAAGTATGGACCTTACCCCAACCCCAATTTTTAGAAAGGCCAAGATCATGGCGAAAGTGGTCAAAAGTCTCCACCGGAATTTCGGGGTACGACGATCGAAAGATCAGCTCAGATGGTCGGAGGAACTTGAAATGGAGATTTCAGACAAGCAATGGAGGTACGTTGCTATTCTGGCGCATAAATGTCCCATAAGCACAAAACTGCAAGAGACAAATTACAAACTCTTGACCCACTGGTATAGTACACCTGACAAATTACACAAATGGGACACACAAAAACCGGACACATGCTGGAGATGTCGCTCTGAGAAAGGCACACTAGCCCACATATGGTGGTACTGCCCCAAAATCGAACCATACTGGAATGAAGTAAAGACCTTAATTAAAAAAATTACAGAAACTAGAGTGGAGCTGACTCCAGCGTGTTGCCTATTACATCTGTCCAATTCCTCTTTTAAACCCTACAAACGCTCATTGACGATTCATCTCCTCAATGCAGCTAAATCTCAAATTCCTCTACACTGGCTGTCTACGTCTAATCCCTCTGTTAGGGATTGGATGTCGAAGGTTAGTGAAATCCACGAAATGGAAGACACATTGGCCCAAGACAAAGGCCATATTGAACGATTCCACAAAACGTGGCAACCGTGGCTGATTTTCAAATACTCTGCAGACTTCCCTACCTGAATTAGGGGTGGGAAGGACGCTGGAGCCTTGGGCGGGTGCCTCACCTCTGTACCTTATATGTATCCTTCACCCCATTTCTTTCCTACTCCTTTTTTACTTACTTTTTTCTCTACATCTACTTTCTTATCCCTCTTTGGCTGATCTTTAACGTTTCTCTTCACTGAAATGTATCTACGTTACATGTACTTCTCCCTTAGATGAGAGTAAGATTGTCTCAGTTAGCTATAGAGACCTCACTTCTACATGTTATCAATAACAAATGCTCTGAACACCTGACAAGAGGTTTCTGTCGCAATGGATAGCGCAGTATAGATAGAAATATTATACCTCATACAGACACAAAGTTAACTCAGTGGAAACAACCTTAGATTTTTGATGTTTGATAAGTAATGAGACCTTTGTACGAGCTTGACATTAACAGTTTATTTTGTAAAAGATGAAAAGTACGCAGTTGCACCTGCTAAATCCGCAATGTACAGTACATTTCTATGTTTCTTTCTTCCTTTCAATAAACTTTAAATGATAAATTTGAAAGATCAGCTCAGGAAGTGGTGGTCGGACCTGAAATTATGAGAACACGAGCAGTACAGAAAGATCCGGAGAGTGCTGCAAAAAAAGTAAGTAGTTGGTTCCTATTCTTTTTGTCTTTATTACGTTCGTGCTGCTCCATGTGCTTTTCTTAAGTGTTGTACAGTTTAAAATGGCAACTTTCATGTTCATGGGCACATTATTCGTTCGTATCAAACATTTTTCTTTCGGCCTATAAAACACCATTGTTTTGGCCATATGCATTTGCCCACATTTTTTAGGGCCTACTTGTATGAAAATAATTTGGTTGTGTAGATGAGTTTGTTACTAGAATGAAATGCAAACTAGATTCTGTGTAAGGAGAGGACACTCAGCAGCTGTTTACACATCTGGACGCTGGAGCACTAGTGTGGGACACAAGAACACCATTTTTATTAGGGGGGCCACACAGGTGCTCCAGTGTATACTATAGGGGTGTCTCCATCTGTGAAGCTTGTACCAAACAGGTAAAGTATTGAAGCTTGACAAAGGACACTCAAAATTCTACATCTTGGAACTCTGCCAAAATAGACAATTGTACCCCACTTCCAAGCAATGTTTCATCTTTATAGTTCTGCCATCAAATATCTGTGTGCTAAGTATACCATTTTTGTTTTACATAGGGGAGAAAAGACTCAGAGGACACCCCTCGTCCGAGGAGACCAGAGACCCCCCACCTCTGGAAGAAGTGGAAATCCCACAAACACAAGAAGAGCAGGAGGAGGAAGAAGACGTGGTGGAACTAGTCACCACAACAGGTGAGTGTCTGCGACCACAGGCTCAGGTAAGAAATGGATGCCGGCATATTTATAATACCTGTTTTTTTGATTTCTCTCTTTTTAGGTGATCATGATGTTGTGGATCCAGATCCTTTCACCTCGGAAAGTGCCCAGATCCTGATCGGGGAGATCATGGGGTGTAATGTTGCATTGGAAAACCTCAAGAAAAACATCAATAAAGTTATTCAAAAAAATAAGAACATTATTGATGTTTTGGAGAGAGTTTAAAACCCCTCCAAATACCTTTGCTTTTTTGTGTGCTACAATGTTAAAAATGTTTTAGCAATTTTTAGAAAAGCCAAATTTTGAAGATGCACACAGTGTGTCAATATGTGCTATTTGCCATCACGGGAGATCAATGGACGCGTTTTGGGGGTGCAACCCCTTCCTCAATAATAAAGTAGCTGAGAGGAAGGGGTTGCTTGATCTCCCATGATGGCAGCTAGCACATGTTGACATTCGTAAATTGGTGTGCATTTTCAAAATTTGGCTTTTCCTGGGCTGACTTCACCCCATCTGAACGCAATATCAAACACAGTTTCAAAATATTCATGTCTGATATTGCCTTCAAGTTCTACCAAATGTGAACTTTGTAAGTTCAATATTTGTGTCTTTCTTGTTGTTTTGAAACATGCCTGTTTTATCTTAAATGGACATTTATATTTTTGATAATGCCACCCCAAAAATTGTTATACAACAAACATGTTGGTTTTCTAAATGCACATGTGATTGTGCAGGTATTAAAAAGATTGTTAATCAAGAATGTGTGGATTATTGTCTCAACGCTACAACACTTTTGTGGTGCTCTTATTGCTGCTTTCGGTGACAATGGGTGTTATTTCTTAAGGGCAAATCCACTTTGCACTACAAGTGCAGTTTCAGTGCATTTTCAAGTGCACTTGTAGTGCAAAGTGTCTTTGCCTTTAGTAAATAACATCCAACAGTGCTTTGTAAGGTTACTCAATCACGCCATTTTCAGCACTCACCACATTTCGGTCAGGGTCAGCTAAAACAAACACAAGCAGTAAATGTCACCAAAGATTTGCTTAATTTTTTTTTATTTGATCAAGGTTTCACAAATTGTCTGGCATATTGATGGCCCCCCTACCCGCAAAGAACTCAAGGTATCTTAGCCGGACATCACGGGCACTCAGGGAGGGCAAGCAAGGACGGCCACTATCAAGCGCCGTCAGGGTTGTTTCAGTTATAATTCCGGCCTCAGGCCCAACTGAGCCAGCATAGTTGGCAGAATGTTGCCGTAAAAAGTTATGTAGAACAAAGCACGCCAGGATTATATGATTCAGTTTATACTCCGCCATATAGATGGGTGTAAGAAATAGGCGGAACCGGCTGGCCATGATTCCAAATGTGTTCTCCACCACTCTTCTGGCTCTGGCCAGCCGGTAATTAAAAACCCTCTGGTCCGGGGTGAGGGTCCTCATCGGGAATGGCCGCATAAGGTGGTCCCCCAGCGCAAAGGCTTCATCCGCAACGAAGACGAATGGGAGTCCTTCCACATTGTCTTCTGGAGGTGGTAAGTCCAAGCTGCCATTCTGTAGACGCCTGTAAAACTCTATCTGGCCAATGACTCCACCATCGGACATCCAGCCATTCTTCCCCACGTCCACATACAGGAACTCATAAGTAGCCGACACCACCGCCAACATCACAATACTATTGAACCCTTTATAATTATAATAGTATGACCCGAGTTGGGTGGTGGGACGATGTGGACGTGTTTCCCATTAATCGCCCCTCCGCAGTTAGGAAAGTCCCACCGCTGGGCAAAGTGGGAGGCCACAGTCTGCCATTCCTGTGGCGTGGAAGGAAACTGTGGAGGAAAAAAAAAATTAGTCCTTTTGCACATTAAAACATGGAAAGCAGATTAGACACAAACATTCTTGGCCAACATCAAGATAACATTTATTAATGGTAATTTTACAACACCAAAGTATAAGGTACACCTATCATATTCCCCCTCCTCCCCCCTCTCCTGGGCCATTTCTAACATTATAGGGGGGGGACTCTTGGACAGGTAACCCTCTCCACTTCATTGAGAGATGAATGCCTAAATAATGTGTATTACTTTGGCCAGCCCCTCCTTAGTTACACTATTGGCAGCCCACTGGACAGGTAAGAAGTGTCATAATGCAAAGATATAAATACACATTGTACACATTTGAGCACATTTGGACATTCTGCTATTACCTATCAAGATAATAATAGTATACAAAAACTTGTAACAGTACCATTTGAAAGTATACAGGCAGGCCCTTGCACTACATGCTTTGGGGAATTCATCCATACATCTGACCACAAAAGAGATGGGTATAGTGTTATGGGTTTGGCAAAGTCAGCAGATAGATGATTGAGGATAGATAGAGAATTGTTATCAGCTGACTTAACAGTTGGGGGGAGGGAGGGTTAAAAATGATTTGGGGACACCCCCCAAAAAAAGCCTCTGGCACTCTACCTGAATTTAAAGCACCAACCACATTTTAAAACATTTTAGGGAGTGTTTGGGGTAAAGCACTACTATGGAGCTGATAAAATACATTGTTAAGTGACTACATGAGGTGAATATAGGGCCTGTAGACCATGCTGGGGAGGTAAGTGAAGGCAAATATGTATGAAGGAGCAAAATAATTATTACATAAAAATCCAACATGAATGAGGACAAAGGGGACATTCACAGCATATTACAATCATGGTAATTAGGGAATGAGAAAAGAAATACAATACATTATCAAACATTAAATACAATAAAATGTGATATTAAAGGATAAAAATCTTACCTTAATATACTCCTTCTGCAGTATCTGGATGATGGCAGAACAGGTCTCTGGGATAATGATCCCCAGAGCCTGGGGGGAGATGCCTGTCGAGAACTTCAAGTCCTGCAGACTTCTTCCCGTTGCCAAGTACCGCAGGGTGGCGACAAGCCTCTGCTCCGGAGTGATGGCTTGCCTCATGCAGGTATCCTGCCTGCTGATATAGGGGGTCAGCAAAGCCAACAAACAGTGAAATACGGGGTCCGTCATCCGGAGAAAGTTCCTGAAATCATCAGGATTATTCTCACGGATCTCACGGAGCAAAGGCATATGAGAGAACTGGTCACGCTGAAGCAACCAATTCTTGGTCCATAAACTCCTCCCCACCCTGTTCATGGACTGGACTTGTGTCAAGGTCAGGACCCCAACACCAAGCCCCCGCACAGCACGAACTCTACGAGGAGTACGTTTATGCAACATGGCTAGAAAACGGTCAGCTGCTCAGAACGAAATAACAGAACGCACTGAAGAACAGCAAGGCCTTTGAAGAGCGACCTGAAAAACAGCAACGAACGAACAAGAACACAATGGCTAATGAAAGTCACGCGTAGCTTGCTTGCACGCACTGAAGAGCAGATACAAACCCACAAGCACAAACTGAACTGCAGAAAATGATCTGAAAGCCACGAGTCTGAAAAAGCACGAATCGTCTCTCACCAAACTTTTACTAACACTAGATTAGCAAAAGGAGCCCAAAGGGTGCCACGCTTGGTTCTGAACTGGCCTTTTCTAGTCTCATCGTACGTGGTTGACATCACCGCGTTCTTGGCGATCGGAAATTCCGACAACTTTGTGCGACCGTGTGTACGCAAAACAAGTTTGAGCCAACATCTGTTGGAAAAAATCCTAGGATTTTGTTGTCAGAAGGTCCGATCAATGTCCGACCATGTGTACGGGGCATTACTCTGTACATCTTACCAGGTAGTTTACTCTGTTTTTGGTGAAAGGGCTGTGGTTGTTACCAGGGCTGGTGCAAGAATTTTTGACACCCCAGGCGAAACCTCATTTTGCCACCCCCTATTGACTCTGCCCCTCACTGAGACTTTTGTGGCGCCTCTTAACCCATTTCTTCAGCCGTGGTCCACAGGCCTGTACCTGTGCCTCTGGACCCGGCCCGAAGACAAATATTGGAAGGTACCGGCTCGCTTCCTCATGCCAGCTGTGGTCCACAGGCTAGGGCAGTATACAGACAGGCTAACTGTGTAATTGCCTGTCTGTACGAGCATACAGATACAATGACCATGCTTTACAGGCTCCTACTTAAAATAATAATAAATGCACATTTTTGTACCTGCAAAAAGCTCTGCCTTTATTTATTTTTTTACAAAGGTGGACTTGAACCTCCACACCTCAAATCACCCCAATTCCTGTATTTTCAGGTCTCAGATCACCACAATTCTTCCACCTTTACACCTCAGATCACTCCATCACTGTATCACCCTGAATGCTTGTTCCCCTCTGCACCCTCACCTCCGCACCTCTGTTCCCCTCAGACCCCCATACACACATATCAGTTCCTCTCTGTACCCCTCTGCACATCTGTTCCCCCTCTGTACCCCCTGCAAACCTGTCCCCCCTACACACACACATATCTGTTCCCCTCTGTACCCCCCCTGCACATCTGTTTCCCCCACATACATCTATTACCCCTCTGTACCCCCCTGCATGTCTGTCCCCCCCACACACATATGTCTTCCCCCTTTGTACCCCCTGCACATCTGTTCCCCCACATACATCTGTTACCCCTCTGTACCCCCCTGCATGTCTGTCCCCCCCACACACATATGTGTTCCCCCTCTGTACCCCCCTGCACGTCTGTCCCCCCCATACGCATATGTGTTCTCCCTCTGTACCCCCTGCATGTCTGTCCCCCCACACACATATGTGTTCACCCTCTGTACCCCCCTGCACGTCTGTTCCCCCCCACACACATATGTGTTCCCCCTCTGTACCCCCCTGCATGTCTGTCCCCCCCACACACATACGTGTTCCCCCTCTGTACCCCCCTGCACATCTGTTCCCCCACTTACATCTGTTACCCCCCTGTACCCCCCTGCATGTCTGTTCCCCCACATACATCTGTTACCCCTCTGTACTCCCCTGTACGTCTGTTCCCTCACACACATCTGTTCCCCCTCTGTACCCCCCTGCACATCTGTCCCCCCCCACACACACACATCTGTTACCCCTCTGTACCCCCCTGCACGTCTGTCCCCCGCCCACACACATATCTGTTCCCCCTCTGTACCCCCCTGCACATCTGTTCCCCCCCAACACACACATATATATCCGTTCCGCCTCTGTACACAGTGAAATGCACTATAAACTTGACAGCAGATTACATTTTTTATTTCATGTGACTAAAGGCTACAGCACTGAGCGTGCTGCCTGTGCTTCCACTATACCTGAAACCAGCGGCAGTGATGGCTTTACTCCAGGAGAGTGGCGCTGCTGCCTGCCTGTCCTCAAAAAACAGATCCCCTAGTGACCAGGTGGAGGGGGAGTGGATATCACGGCAAGCCTGGAGTTAGATGCAGGACTTCCATCTCATCCACCCCAGCCGGTTCCATCGATTATGCAGCACTTCCGGCTGGCTTCTCCTTGTCCCGGCTGTCTCCCCTCATCTTCTCACTGCCGCTGCTAGGGCAGCACTGCAGGCTGGGGACAAAATGGTCCGGGATGTCTTCACAGGCGCAACCGTCCCCTAGCCTGGCGGCTGGTGCCATAAGGAAGCATGTATTTAAAAAATGCCAGTCCTGGAGGTATTTTAATAATCCAAATCCACAGCGAGTGGCTGGGGATCTGGATTTTGCCTCCCCCTACCCTGTGCCCTAGGCAGCCACCTGATCCGCCTATTGCTAGCACCGGCGCTGGTTGTTACAATGGTACACAGGAAGTGGCCCCATATCTAAATGCATAGGATCCTCTCACGTCAACACAAGCTGCTCAATTTTGCTGATTCTGTGGAAGCACTGAGCCCTTGCTTGAGCATATGTGACATGTACTGGCAATGCATTTATTCTACATAAAGATCTTTGGATCAAAACCATTCTTGTATGTTAGCTTACAAAAACCCTATTTAAAAAAAAAATTAAAAAATAACAATATTATTATTAGGCCAAACATCCACTGTTATCCACTGTTATGCCGCGTACACGCGATCGGACTTTTCGGCTACAAAAGTCCGACAGCCCGTCCAACAGACTTTCGACGGACTTTTGGTGGACTTGCGACGAACTTTCTAACGAACAGACTTAACTACATACGATCACACAAAAGTCAGACGGATTCATACGTGATGACGTACGACCGGACTAAAATAAGGAAGTTGATTGCCAGTAGCCAATGGCTGCCCTAGCGTGGGTTTTTGTCCGTCAGACTAGCATACAGACGAGCGGATTTCTGGGTCCGGCAGAGTTACGATGTAAAGATTTGAAGCATGTTCCAAATCTAAAGTCCGTCAGATTTGCGACTGGAAACGTCCGGCACGCGGCATTAGACCAGAACTGTGCAAATCCACTATATGTAAATCATGAGGCATATATTAAAGGAATGTAGGTGTCCCACCCCACTTTAATACACTCTGCTAAACATCTCCTCATCGTTAAGATGTTTAGTTTCAAAGAACTAGGCTCAACATTGTCTAGAATGGCAATGGTGAAGATGTACTAAAACACATGGTCTAAACTACGTGGCATGTTCACCAATGTGGGAATTTCAGAGACCTGGTTCAACAGCTCTCATGATTGGCTGGCAACCATTCAAGGGTATTTCCTTTATCGCAGGTATAGAGAGGGTAAGAAATGGGAATGGGTATGCCTATATATCAAGAATAATGTACAAGTGCATGTGAGACATCAATAAGGGAGCTATGGAGGAGGGGGAATCCTTATGGGTAGAGCTCCAAAGGGATGAAGCTAAGGAGAAAATAATACTGGGAGTATGCTATAGGCCCCCTAACCTGAGGGAGGAGGGGGAGATGGACCTCTTATCACAATTTGGATTAACAGTAAGGATGGGAAGTGTTATCATAATAGGGGATTTTAATTATCCAGACATAGACTGGGCGGAGGGAACCATGCATTCATCTAAGGCTCGCCAGTTCCTAAATGTCTTGCAGGACAATTTCATGGGTCAGATGGTAGATGCACCAAATAGAAACAAGGCGTTACTAGATCTACTGATTACCAACCATACAGACCTGATCACGGATGTGGAAATATGGGGCAATTTAGGAAACCGCAATCACAGGTCAATTGGCTTCAGTATAAATCACAGAAATAGGAAACACAAGGGGAACACAAAGACACTGAATTTCAAAAGAGCCAACTTCCCTAAACTACGAACCTTGCTAGAAGATATAGAACAAAGAACACAAAGGAAAGATGGGTTTGGGACAGTATGTGACTGATTCGATGGTCCCAAGGAGCCTTAGATGGAAGGTCAGCCCCCAAAAAGGTGAATCAGAACTCCAGGATTGGTTCAGGTACTTTAATGAAGCTGGAGTCAAATACCTGGAATTTCTGATTCGGAAAAAGAATGACAAATTAGTGAGACTTGATGTAGAGAGGAGTCAGAGGGGGGAGGAGATCAAAGAGCAAAAAGAAAACTTGAATGAGCTGAAAGGGTATTTTCAATTTAAGCAAAATCTCCTTGACCCAGGCCGAAACTTCTATTCTAGACAAGGGTCTTAAATTTGCACCCCCCCAATTCACTTAATAAGTTCCAAACTTCTAGTATACCAGAAAATTAAATATTAAAAGGTATATGTTGTCCAACCCTATCAGTTCTCAAGGTATGACTTCCACTAATATCAGACATTCGGGCTTAGCGAATGCCTCCCTTTTCAATCCACCTGGAGGCCTACCCGCCTCCATTAAAGTTTTTAGGGATGTTCTCCTTAGAGACCTTGACCTTTTGAAAATACAAAACATTAAAATGACAAGGGAACTACAACATGGCCTAGATTCGTAGTGTAAACGTAAAGACCTTGTGATCAGACCAGCTGACAAAGGGGGGGTAGTAGTCCTAGATAAAGCTGACTATCTTCAGGAACTCGAGAACCTAGTTAGTGATAGAGACACTTCTAAGCCCCTTAGATCTGACCCAAGAGTAAAATTCAAAAAGGAACTTGAGAAAATTGCAGACCGTGGTTTTGAGTTGGAGAGAAATCCTTTTTGGTACCAGTGGCTTAGAGGATTCCTGTCATGTACTACCTGCCCAAGATCCATAAGGATCCGGTTCATCCCCCAGGCCGCCCAATCATTAGTGGAATTGATTCTGTTACGCCTAGGGCAGGTAAGTACATTGACAGTTTCCTCCAACCACTGGTCTAACTCCTGCCAGCCTACATCAAAGATAGCAGACATACTATCAATCTGCTTAAAAATTGTGGATATAGGGAGGGACATTGGCTAGTTACTGTCGATGTCACATCCCTATATACCATAATCCCCCATGATTGGGGTATCACTTCAGTGAGACATTTTTTGAACAGAGATCTTTCACTACTGAGAAGACAAAAGCATTTTATCATTGATCTTTTGGAATATGCCACTACACATAATTTCTTCTGGCACAAGAATCAGCTTTTTCTTCAAACTAAGGGCGTTGCCATGGGGGCCCAGTTTGCCCCCAGTTTGGCGAATTTGTTCATGGGAAAATGGGGGGAGGACGTCGTCTATGCCCAGCAAAGACCTGAATTGGTCTTGTGGGCTAGATATATAGACAACGTCCTCCTCCTTTGGAATAGTACCCATGAATCCCTCTGTTCATTTATGGAAGGTCTCAATAAGAATGATAGAGGAATCATATTAAAATATGAGGCTAGTCAACAAACTATCAACTTTCTGGACCTTAAAATTTGGAGTGAAGGGAATGTTCTTCACCTCTACCCATTTTAGGGTCACGGACCAGAATTCATTTATTCCCCGTGACAGCTGTCACCATAAAGCATGGCTAGACTCTGTCCCTAAGAGTCAGTTTATTAGAATAAAGCGGAACTGCTCTACAACCACTGACTTTAAGGCTCAATCCAAGGTTCTCACCAACAGATTTCTGGAAAAAGGGTATGAGGCCGACTTCCTCAAAAAGAAATTTGATCAAGTCGATCAGCTCGATCGAGACCTTCTTCTTGTGGATAACACTAGGGGAAGCAAGAATACCGATAGGAATGGGGTCTGTCCTTTCATAACGGGATACTCCCATAAACATTTTTTGATCAAAAAAATGTTACACAAACACTGGCATATTGTTAAAACTGATCCCCTATTGGGACCACTACTCCCTGATAAACCTCAGATTGTTTTCAGAGGTGCTCCTTCAGTAAAATCACATGTAGTTCCTAGCGTTTGTGACCCTCCCATTAAAAAATCTATGTTTTTCCAAAATCTGGTAGGGTACTACAGGTGTAGGAATTGTGCAGTCTGTTCTGTCAATGCTATCACAGAAAGGAAGGTCAGTCAGTTCCACTCTAACAGCATTTCCTGAGTTTTCTCCATCAAACCCTTCATCACTTGTTCCACGACTAACATTGTGAATCTTCTCACCTGCCCGTGCGGGCTTCAATATGTGGGCCGTACTGTGTGACCACTACAGGTGAGACTCAATGAGCACATTGGGAACATAAGGAGGGGCTTTAAAGGCCACCCGGTCTCCAAACACTACCTGGAAGTACACAAACAGGACCCTAGAGGTACTTCATTTGTGGGTATAGATAGACTTAAACTACCTTGGAGAGGAGGATCTAAGCAGCGTGCTATCTCCAAGCTAGAAATGGAGTGGATCTACAAAATTCGCTGTCTTAGACCCCTAGGATTGAATGTAGATATTGAGGTAAATGCGTTCATTGACAACTCTTAAGATATGACTGCTTTACAAAGTATCTAAGAATAAGTCTTTTATTTTTTTATTTTTTTTATTTTTTTATTTTCATTTTTATTTTTATTTTATTTTTAGTTATTTTGTAAATAATTTGCAAATTTGTATTTTCTCTTGATTTGATAGTGCAAATGTATAATATCTGTTGTCCCCCAATCAGATGGAGGCTCCATCCTTCACTACAATCCGATTGCAGGTAGAATAGAAAGATAATAATCAATTTATTTACATATATCCACATACAGCAATATTTTTGATGATTTTTTATCATTTATGATATGCTTTATTATTAATATTAATATTTTCATTTTATTTATATTTTTTTAGGCATAACTTTTTAGTTATCCCACGTAGAAGTGGATCTAAATTTGAAACTACTACCACTTCTGTGTGATAATTTTTTTTTTAAATTCAGCCGATTAATTATTATTTTTTTTTCCGTGGTATTTGATTCAGATTTATATACATTGGGCCTAATTGTAGACTTATTTAGGTATGTCCCTTGTTCTTATAATCAGTCTTTCTCTTCTGTGTTGAGATCTCAGTATGGAGCGTTCATTACGCGGTGAACACCAGATCGAGGCTTGGTTTTTTCCTTTGTGCTTCCTTATTATCGTTCAGTGCTGAACGACACCCAGAAGAAATCGAGGTCTGGTTTCCATTCAGCGCTATATAGGTGATGGATCAGTGTGTCGCCCATGCCCCTTTGAAGACGTCATTTATGACGAAACATGTAGGGCGTGGCTATGCACTGTACGCCATCACGCTGTTCGCCTCATGTTTGCACGGGTGTTCGCTTTTTTATATGCCGGTTTTTTAACTATTTCTAATCACTGTATGTCGGAGTTTGTTCTTTCTGCCTTGATTTACCAGTAAATATTTTTAACTTTACCACACCATTGGAGCCCTTTTTTGCTTCCTTTTTACCTATGACCTTCGGGTTAGTGGGTGCCCCCTAGGTAGACAGGTTGGATTCGTCCCTTGCTGGAACGCTTCATTCATCAGCCGATTTGGACGCCACCAGCCTGCTGTCCCCGCAGAGGGCTGTATCTGCATGCATACAAGACCTCGCTATCAGGGAGGTCCACCACTCCTGGTAAGGGTCCATCTTTAATGTCCTTCGGACTCACTGTCTGTTTGGATATATCTCCACATCATCTCTTCTTTCTCCACCTATACTGGCTGTCTTCAATGAACTGTGACTTTTCCTTCATGGGACTGATGCACCTTTACTGAGCTGTTTTTGAATGGACTTTACTCACCATTTTATTTTTATTTTTATTTATGATTTTTGATTTTGTATTCACATTCATTTATTTTATTCACATGTTTTATTATGCAATGAGCACTTAATGTATTCAATTTATTGATCTTTCAGTACTTTTTTCATTTAAGGTACCTGATTCATTAATCATCCATTATCCATATTTATATATTCATTTATGCAAGTAACATATGAGTTTTGAGATGTGATTATTTTGATTGCAAGCGCACTTATTTTATTTTTTATAGTTAGTTACACGGATATTGGTGTTTTTTTGTTGCAGCTGCAGTCCAGTATTTTTAATTGCTCTTCAACGCAGGTTTCCTTTTTCTTTGTATTAAAGCTAAAAAAGGGTCTGGAGGATATTAGTTATGAAGAAAGGTTGCGAGCACTGAACATATTTGATATGATTGAAGATATGATTTAAATTTACAAATACCTTACTTATGACTCCACAATAGGGATAAAACTTTTTTGTGGAAGGGAGTTCAATAAGACGTGTGGCCGCTCATTAAAATGAGAAGAAAAGAGGTTTAAACCTAAACTGTGTAGAGGGTTCTTTACTGTAAGAGCAGCAAGGATGTGGAATTCCCTTCCATATGTGGTGGTTTCAGCAGGGGGCATCGATAGTTTTAAAAAACTATTAGATAAGCACCTGAACGACCGCAACATACAGAGGGATATACAATTTAATACTATTCACACACATAGGTTGGACTTGATGGACTTGTGTCTTTTTTCAACCTCACCTACTATGTAACTATGTCCCAAAGGACACAAAAGTGTAACAAAGGGCAAAACTGTTGTTATTATTCATTTGGGATCCAGTAATGGAGTGTTAGAACTGGCGGTGCAGTGGGTGTCATGATTGATGATGGATCTACTTCGGGGGATATTTTTATTGTATAAGGAATTGCCAAAAACTTGTGTTGTGTCTTTATTTACTTTTTGCACTTTTTTGGTGAATGGGATGGGGTACTCAATCACATGGGGGGGATCTGGGCGCCCAATTGTTAAAGGGGGCTTCCAGATTATGATAAACCCTCGCCTGCAGACCCCCAAAACCACCGCCCAGGGTTGTGGGGAAGATGCCCTTGACTGAGTTGGTATTAATTGCCTCCAGTTTTGTTACCTATAAACTGCAGATAATTATTTATGAATTTGATGCATTAATAGCACCACTTTGTAAAAGTGACACTATTAAAAACTACCTGAATCTGCAGCACATGTCAGTAAAGCTACTAAAATAGGCTGCTGAGGTTTTTAAATCTGTCGCAAGTTAAAGGGCCATACTGTCAGAAAAGTGTCATTAAGACTTTATTGAATTCCCCTGAATGGTTCTTCCAACCCAATAAATAGTAACCTTACAGCCTTAACAGCTACTGTTAAAACACTGGGGTTTATTTACTAAAGCTGGAGAGTGCAAAATCAGGCTCACTTCTGCATAGAAATCAGCTTCCAGGTTTTATTGCCAAAGCTTAATTGAACAAGCTGAGGTTAGAAGCTGATTGGTTTCTATGCAGAAGTGAGCCTGATTTTGCACTCACTAGCTTTAGTAAATAAACCCCACTGTGACTGGATGTCTGGCATCTGTAGGTTATAGTAGTATGCTCTGTTATTGGCTTTTAGTTCTCCAGCAGGTTGACTTTCATCTCAGAATTTGTGTATGGACAAAAAGGTATCCACACCTGCATGCACAATTTAATGCCAAAAGGCTTGAACAGTTATGAGTACGCACGCAGCTGTGCACCATTGTGTGGACATTCTTATTGAGCTTTTCTTTTAATGTTCTGCTCACACATATTTTTTGGTTCTTGTACATGGGTGTTTTTGTCCTGAATTCCATTCAAATCCTTTCTCCCTCATTTGGAGAGAGAGCATAACATACATGGCAAAGAGAAGTGAATGCTTTTTGGTATGTAAAACTTTCCAAAATGTGTGCTCACAGTACAAATAACACTTATTTGTGTTACACCTGGAATACTGAGATATTTGGCTCAAGGATCTCTACCAGTTTCCAGCATAGCAGGGCTTGCCTCTGTTTCAAATTATTTTTTTAATGAGAAAAATTCTCTACATATGCTCTGTTTAACTATAGTCACTAGTTACATGAATGTCAAAAACTTCAAAGATGAGAGTGATCTCTTTTTAACACTTTTTCATAAATCTTTAAATGGCACACAGACTTTGTTTAAAGTGAAATGCTACATGAACATGTCTAAAAGTAGACCAAATGATGGCTAATTTTCAACTGAATTTAAAATACAAACTGCAGAAAAATATAACTGATGTTAGCGATTCCAAACTCCTCTAAAGAAAAGCATATTTCAAAGTTGATTTCTCAAGGTTGTGAAATGGACCAAAATACCAAGAATACAAATTGGGATACCCTATAATATGCAACATAGTTGTAGAAATTGTAATTGATACATCATCAATTGAACTAAATGATTACTCCTAGAAATCAAGTAAATACTCTGTTGAAACCTATACAAACGATGGAAAGAAAATTTTTACACAAATGATGACTGGAGCAATGAATGACAAAGTAAAATAATTTATAATAACATACTTTTATATTATTATATATGAAACCTTGCATTCCACTGGAAGATGTGATTAAATGTATTAATAATGCATTTAACTGCCTTAAAGTAGATGTAAATCCCCCCAAAAATTTGTAGCCCCCCTGGCGGTTTTCCCGAGTGTGGCTCGGGGTTAAAATTCAGTCCCATTAGCGGTAACCCCGAGCCACACTCGGGATCGCATTGCAGGATCCTGGTGCGGCGTTACTTACCTTGTCCCCGGGATCCTGCGATGTCCCCCGCTGTGTCTGCGGGCTCTGTCCTCTGCCTGAAGCCTCTCCGTGCCAGGCTCTGTTCCCTGCGAGCGTCGCGACGCACGGGGGCGGAGCCTGGCGGCAAATTCAAAAAACTGTAAAAATCATAACACATACAGTACAGTAATCTTACAGATTACAGTACTGTATGAAATTATTTCACATCCCTTTTGTCCCCAGTGCTTTGTCCTATGCCCTGCATGCGGTTCTATATTATATATACTGTTCTTTCTGCCTGGAAACTGGAGATTGTCCATAGCAACCAAAAAGTGTCCCTTTACATCAAAAATGGTTTTAGACCAGCTAGAAAACTGCGATAGTAAATTAGAACACTTGAAGAATTGAGCGATAGTGAATCGTGGGGAAATTTATTTTATTATTATTTTATTTTTATTTTTTTAATTATTTATTTTTATTTATTATATTATAATTTATGTTTTTGTGTTTCAAACTTTATCATACCCGGAATATCTACTAGACTCTTGTTTGGACAGATTTAAGTGTGTTATTGCTAAGAATCACAGACCTACAATATAAAACGCCAAATTTCCATGCAAAATAATTGTACCGCTTTCAGCATCTAAAATCCGAAAGACTCATACCGCCAGGGAGGTTAATGAAGAATTGTACCTTGTAGCAGTGTTAATTTAGGCGACTAAAATGACTAAAACATTTTAGTCGACTAAATGAATACTATTTTAGTCGACTAAAAACAATTGAGATGACTAAAATACGACTAAAACTAAAAGCCGTTTTAGTCAAAAGACTAAAATGAGACTAAAACTAAAATGCCATTTTAGTCCTAAGACTAAAATGAGACTAAAACTAAAATGCCATTTTAGTCAAAAGACTATGACTAAAACTAAATTGCAAATACTGAAATGTACTGGAGATTTTAGTCGACTAAAACGTAGGACATTTTAGTCGACTAAAATGTACTGGAGATTTAGTCGACTAAATACGACTAAAACTAAAACAATTGCAGAAGACTAAAATGGGACTAAAACTAAAATGCCATTTTAGTCCTAAGACTAAAATTAACACTGCCTTGTAGAGTAGAGGATGTAATTTTAACTGTGCCCAGTCTTGCCTCGAATAGTTAATCCAGCTCTGAGCAATCCTCTTATCTTTTTTCAGTAAGTAAAAAAATGGACACACAGAAAAATATGTGTCCGTTTCTTCTCCCTTGCTGTGATGAGTGATTTCCTTATTTCATGAACGAGCAAGAGTGAGAGAGTCATTCTGTGTACTTCACACCCCACCTCCCACATCCCGCCTCTCACAGCCTCTCACAGCCTCTCAAATCCACACTGCAGATGGCTGTGCATATGCACATGCGCAGGAGTGACATGGGGGCCATGAGCGCGCTCTGCTTCTTCACAGAACGCACTCTGCCACTCCTGTACATGCACTTTAGACTTCCCTGGCGCGAGGTTCGTTCTCACAACAATGACTTGCCAAGGGGAGTGTAGAGATGGGTGGGGAGTCTACTGACATCACAACTCCACCCACCGAGCGCCGATCAACAGACCCGCCTACAGAATCCAACATTTTTTGGGTCTCCAAACAGACAAAGGGGAGACATTTGAAAGGTAAGGATACATGCAGGAGGCATGTATATGCTTATACATCAGCACTATGGCAGTAGTTTAAAAAGGATGAGAGTGGGTTTACATCCACTTTAAGCTATCCTCTTCACCAGCCATTCTTAATTAGGCCACATACACACTTGAGGTTTTTGTAGATTGTAACTTAAAGCTCAAAAACACTCAAAAAGCAAAAACCTATTGTTGTCAATAGCCCTTGTTCACATCCGAGCATCCTGTTGCGTGTAGCAAAATGTCTGTCACTCAAAAAAGTACATGAGCTATATGAGCAAGCATTTTTTTTTTTTTTTTTTACAAAATAAGTTTTTATTGAAAGGAAGAGAAGTAAAACAGTACAATAATGTAACAGTATCATCATACAATTGTACAAGAGTTAGGGAATATACATAGATTCTTACATATGATATAAAGATAACAGTGAATCAGTTATAACAAAAAATCTCTTACTGGTGCTTTATTGTATATGTATGGAGGGGTGATCAGGGCTAATTCAATATCACATTTAAATGTCTATCGAGAGGTTGGTGTTAGTTATGGTGGCACTAGATAGATCCTTTTATTACATTTTTTCTCCCTCCCCTCTTTCTTTCCCTCCCCTCCTTTAACGTTACTTTGATGATTTTTTTTGGGGGGGAATTCCCACTCGTTGGGTGAAGGCGTAAGAGTTTGTATGAAGATTCAATCCACTTGTTCAAATGAGGTGTTGGTCAGGATCTCTGTTAGGAGGTCCGAGCCATGCAAGGGTTTGAGAGGTGTTATGTGTGGATATTGAGAAGTAAGTGAAGAAAGAAAGAGAAGTAAAGGAGAGAGGAGAAGGGAAAAGAAAGAAGAGACGGAGGGGGGGGAGGGGGGGGAGGGGGAGGGTATCTAAGGGAGATAGGGGGGGGAGGAGAAAAGGGAGGGGGAGGGGGAGGGCAAGGGGGATAGAGGGGTGAATGGATGTCCCCTCGGTCTCCGTTATTTGCGGTATAGATTGCTAATGGTAATAGATTATGGTGAAGTGGGTCAGGACTGTTTAATTTCTACTCTCGGAGAGTAATACCGGGCTAATTTCGACGTGTGGCCCCCCATACTCGTCCCTTGTTTAGGGGTGGGGGGACCACGTCGTCTGGGGAGAAAGGTGAGGTGTGTGGAGGGAGTGATCTCGGGTGGGCAATGGCAAGTCTGAGATTATTTCATCTGTGTTAGGTATCTGTCTGTCGACCGAAAATGAGTCCAGCACGCCCATGTCTTGGAGAAGCTAGCTGGGGAGTCTCGAGAGATGGCAATGAGTTCTTCCATGTCAGCTATTTTATTAATTTGCGAGAACCATTCTTGGATAGTTGGAGCATGAGACGTACCCCAGTGTCTAGGGATGCACATTTTCGCTGCGTTGAGTAGGGGTAGGACCAGTGTCTTACGATAGTATGGCGTGGATAGATCTGAGTGATGAAATAGGCAATGGGTTGGGGAATGGTCTAAGTTGTAGGTCGATATAGATTCTGTGAGTTCTCGGACTTGCGTCCAGAATGGTTGAATGGCTGGGCATGACCACAAAATATGTAACAGAGTACCTGGCTCATCCCCACATCTCCAGCATTTATTGGGGAATGAGGGGTTAATTTTGTTCAAGATGGCTGGGGTTCTATACCATCGTGTCAAAGTCTTATAATTATTTTCCTGAATGGACACATTTAGGGAGCCTTTATGAGCAATCGTATAGATGTGTTCCCATTGGTCTTCTTCTAATTCTGTTTGTAATTCTCTTTCCCATGACTTACAAGCTTTCCCTTCTTTGGGGGAAGTTCCAGAGAATAATATAGCATATATACTGGAGATTAAATGTTGTTGTGGGTTAGATTGAGAGCATAAATGTTCAAAAGGAGTGAGTGGTCGTGATATGGAAGAGTCGCGATCAATTTCTTTTAAGAAATGTCTAATTTGGAAGTATGTCCAAAAGGGTAAAGGGTCGCTAGTGATGGCGGGTGTTAGTGTGAGGCGGTCTAGAAAAGATCCGTCGCGGAAAAACTGATGTGCTTGTATGTTGGGTAATTGCCATTGTTGTGTTAGAAAGTGTGCCGACATTCCCGGTGGGAAGGCGGGGTTCTGTCTTAAAGGTGTTAAAGGTCCCGGGGAGGATGATATGTGTAGTTTGCGGCAAGCTTCCCTGAAGCATCCCAGGGTCGGTCCTATAAGAGGGTGGACTTTGAGAGTGGAGGGAATATGTGTCGACTCCAGCCAGGGGGCGGATTTCAGCGGGAATGGGGACATTGATCCCTCCAGTCTGACCCAGTCTTTGTGTTGGGTGTGTAATGACCAATCCACAATACGGGTAAGGTGACAAGCCCAGTAATATTTTTTCAGGTCTGGAAGGCCAATGCCCCCCTTCGTCTTGGGTTGTGTTAGGAGATCGTATGTGATTCTCGGGTGTTTTTGATTCCACAAAAACTCTGTACAAAGCCTCCTGTAAGATGAGAAAAAAGATGGGGGGAGTTTAATGGGGACAGCCTGTAAAATGTATAGGATGCGTGGAAGAATGTTCATTTTAATAATGGCTGCACGCCCGAACCAGGAGAACTGGGGTTTGTTCCAATTTTTGAGATCAGCGGAGATCATTTTGAGGATGGGAAGGTAGTTTTGTGTAAATAGGTCTGATAGGTTCTTTGTGAGGTGAATGCCCAGGTATTTAATAGCGTTTTGTCGCCAGTGGAATGGGAAGTTCGTTTCACATTGTGCGACTGTTTCTTTTGGGATGGTGACATTGAGGGCGTGTGATTTGGTGAAGTTTATTTTAAAGTTAGAGATGCGTTGGAAGAGGTGGAAGTCCTTTAATAAGTTCGGAATAGAGGTGTGAGGTTCGCTAAGGGAAAGTAGGATATCGTCGGCAAAGGCCGCCAACTTATAGGTGTGGCCTGGTATGGGTATGCCTTTGATATTTTCATTCTTTCTGAGGCAGTTTAGGAGTGGTTCAAGGGTCAATACAAAGAGGATGGGGGAAAGTGGGCAGCCCTGCCTAGTTCTGTTGGTTATGGAGAAGGCGTTTGACAGATGTCCGTTGATCCGAACTCTGGCTGTGGGTGTTGTGTATAGAGACATGATTGAGTTGAACATGCGGTTTCGGAGGCCCAGGTGTCGCAACACTGCCCCCATGTAGTCCCATGCCAGTTTGTCAAACGCCTTCTCCGCATCCAATGATAGAAAGAAACCCCTATGTTTATTAGTTGTCATCCAATGATGAAGATTTATAGCTTTAATGGTGTTGTCCCTTGCCTCTCGGCCTGGGACAAAACCAACTTGATCTCCATCTATCAGTGATGGTAGCAGAGGAAGCAGGCGATTGGCTAGGATTTTTGCGAAGAGTTTTATGTCTACGTTTAGTAGGGAAATCGGCCTATAGTTGTTTACTAGGGTCACGTCTTTTCCTTCCTTAGGTATAACTGTGATGTGGGCTTCAAGGAGTCTGTTGAAGGGGAGTGTGGAGGAGGACAGGGAGTTGAAGGCTTTGAGAAAGGGGCCGGTAAGTGTCTCTATAAAAGTTTTGAAATATACGGCTGTGAAGCCGTCTGGTCCTGGACTTTTCCCGGCTTTTAGTTGTTTGATCGCGGTTTTAAGTTCAGCTTCTGAAATGGGGAGTTCTAGTTGGCGAGCTTCTTCTCTATCAATCGGTTTGGGGCAATTGTCTCTTAGAAAATTTTTTATAAGAGATCTCCTATCAATATTATTAGACGAGTTGTCAGTTGGTGAACCAAGATTGTATAGGTTGGAGTAGTATGTTTCGAATTGGGAGGCTATATCAGGGGTTGTGACTTTTGATCTGCCTTGGGAGTCATTGATCATATGGATATTGGAACGGGCTTTGTTCTTCTGGATGGCTCGAGCCAGATATTTTCCGCTTTTATTTCCAAATTCATAGAACAGTTTTTGTTGTAGGATGAATTTACGTTTTGTTTTTTGTGATAACTCAGAGAGAAGATGTTCTCTGGTTTGTATGAGTTCTTGATATGTCTGTTGGGCCTGAGTCTGTTTGTGAGCTGTCTCTAGGGTTTTGATTTTCTGGATCAGGTTTGAAATGTTGGCTTGGTGGGCTTTTTTCCACGACGTTTTAAGGGCGATAAGTTTCCCTCTTAAGACGCATTTGTGGGCCTCCCATTGTGTTAGTGGAGAAGTGTCTCCGTTGTCGTTGTCCATAAAGAAATTGTGTATGGTACGTCTAATGTCTGCGATGTCTCCTTCTGAAGTCAATAGGGTAGAATCTAGACGCCAGATTTTAGAAATATTCTGATGTTCAGGGAAGGTCAGTGTCATTGTAATGGGGTGATGGTCAGATAGGATCATTGGCTCAATTGTCGCATGGGAAAGGAGTGGAAGGTCTGATTGGGAGAGGAAGAGATAGTCAATTCTGGAGTATCTGTCGTGAGGGGCGGAGAAGAAAGTATAGTCTTTGACATTTGGATGGAGAGTACGCCAGGTGTCGTGTAGAAGTAAGTCTGTCAGTTGCATTTTTATTTGGCGCAGAGTTCTGTATGGCAGTGAAGTGGAGCCTGAGGAGGTGTCTAGAATTGGGTATAGGGCTACATTGAAGTCTCCTCCGAGAACGGTTAGACCAGCGGAGAAGCCTGATAAAAGTTGAGAGATCTGTCTAAAGAAGCTAAGTTGTGCTGAGTTAGGGCTGTAGATATTAGCCAAGGTCACAGGCCGACCCTGTATTTTACCTTTCAAAAAGATGTATCTACCGTCTTTGTCAATGAGTGAATCGATTAATTCCCAGGATAAGTTTTTAGAGATCAGGATTGAGACTCCCTTAGTCTTTGCCAAGGGGTTGGTAGAATGATATGAATGAGGGAACCAGTGATTAGTTAGCTTAGGGATCTTATCTGTCCGGAAATGGGTTTCTTGAAGGAAAACTATGTTGGATTTTAGTTTGTGCATCATAGCCAAAACTTGGCTGCGCTTTTCCGGGATATTGAGCCCTTTTACGTTTAGGGATGTCACTTTTAGCGTGTTATGTTTGGTAGTAGGTAATACGTGTGACATATTTTAACAGGATGTGGTCTTTCGTCAGCTTGGTCTGTATACTTCTTCGAGTGTGTTGGGGGTGGTGTGTGGGATTGTTGTCGGATCAGAGGGGTGTAGTGGTGGTGAAGTGGAGATGACGGAGACCGAGGGGACGGTGGAAGGGGGAGTGGTTAAAGTCTATAGGGATGGGTTTGAAAAAACTAAATGCAAATATGGGGCGAGGAGGGGGACTCTAAAATTGGAAGGGGTCTTTTAGGGGGTAGGGGAGGAGGGGAGGGAGGGAGAAGAGGGAGAAAAGGGATGGGAAGGGATAGAAGACAAGAAGAGAGAATAGAAAAGATCGAGAAAAGGTCTAGACGTATATGTAGAGTCTGGATGTACCGGAGATAAAGAAGGATCTAGAGACCCTTCTTATGGGGTAGAACGTTGTCCGGTGTAGGTCAACGGGAGTGATGGGTTCCCGTTGTGTGGGGAGGTGTAAGGAGCCGGTATTAACGGGTGAAAGAACAGTGTAATCCTCTGGTCCTCAGAGGGGTATGGATGGTTTAGATAGAGGATTGAGCCTGAAAGTTGTAGTGTTAGTCATAGACAAGGGGATTGTGGATTAGGTGAGTGAAATCTTAAAGTTAAGGTATATTCATTGCCCGAGGGAAAATATCAAGCAAGGTTTCTGGAGGCAGGCGAGTGAGCTTGCCTGATTAGGAGGAAAGCGGCCTTGGTTGTTGTGGGAATGTGTAGAGGACGTCTGGTAGCGAGTCCATCAGTTGTTCAGAGAGGTGTGTAAGGAGTCAACTGTACAATCATACTGATAATATGAACCAAACTTTATAACTTTAAAATGTATCTTTTACGTTAGTTTTGCTCACCTTGTTCTCAGAATAGGCCTCCGGCCTGTCCGACCGAACCCCACATGGCAGAAGAATAGGTATCCCACAGGATCACTGCAGGGGTAGGCCGTTTCAGCCCATCTGTGTGCTCAATCATCTAGATGTTGTAACTTATATGCCGTTAAACATGCGGAATATGGGGGTCAGTCACACACGCCGGAGGTCCACTAGGGTTCCTTTGCCCGGTTGCCAAAAGTAAACGTTTTATGTTGAGCTATTCTATTAATAGAGAAAACAGGAATATAAAGAAGTAAAATGACATATCATTACATGTTAAATACCTAGATCTCGGGTCTGCCCTATGCGGGTTCAGTTATTTAGTTGGTAGGTAGTCTATTAAGATTCAGCATATAAGATAGGTCATTGTATAACAGGTATTCAAGTAAAACCAGGAATAACATTAAAAACATTGGAACCGATACCTTCTAGTAGGAATGTTATCTACCTCCGGGTTAAAACTCAACTTAGGATAGTAAAATAACTTTTTATGTCAATAGGCATAACGGATGGGCGACTCCACACAGGTTAACGATATTATTGGGGTGTTTGGTGTGTGTGGGTTATAGCTAGTTTGCCATCTTGGTGGCTGTCAGGGTTAAGAAACCTGTTAATTAGTAGGGTGGTCATTTGATTGGATGAAGAAGAAAAAATAAGTCTGATTAAGTAGAAATCAGCTCTTAGTATTAGGGGGACATCCATAGGTGTTGGCTATGTGGAGATTGGGTGAAGACGAGGATGTGAGATTGAGACTCTGCGTGGAGTCGCCCCTTTAAAGGTAAGGCAGCATCATAAGTATAGACATATAACCATATACACTTGAGTCCCGATTTGTATTTTAAGAGGGAATCGGTTAGAGTAAGGGGAAATTGGCCTGGGGATGTGGTTTGTGTCCGACCTAGTAGGGATCGACACTTGCTTAGGGAGGGTCATAAAGGCCCGGGGGAAGGTTAATTAAGGGGGGCGGTAAGGTGGGGGGTGAGAGGTTAAGAGAGAAGAAGGGGGCTATAGTTATTTGGGGAGGATGGATTGAATTTCCAATCATTAAATATCTTCGTGAATGTTCGTGTTATACTTGCGTGTCTCATGTTCCGTTGCTTGAAGTCTGTGTAGAATTTTGCTGCGAGATCAGACGGGAGCAAAGGGAGAGGTGACGGGGTGGGTGGTGATTCCATGGGTTAGGCCAGTCCGTGGGTTTAGATGGTAGGCGTCCATCGTGGACTAGGTGGGGGGGGAAGATAGGAATTGTGTTGATCCTTTGAGGTAAATCAGCTTACTTCTGACTTGAAGAAGATCCATTTGGAGGCGATCAGATGGTCAGGTTTTGGTTTGACGTCTGTCTTGCATAGGCCTGTATGGTGGACAAGGTGGAAGGGTTTCAGGTGAGCGGCAGGAGACAGTTTTGGGTTGTTCCTTTATTCGGCACCTCCGTGTCGGGGTCGCCTGTGGGCAGGGGATGCTGTGGGGCTGTTGTCTGCAGGGTTCCTGGGTCCTGGGGGTGTGTTGATCCTGGGAGAATTGGATCTTCGCCTTCTTATGTGGAACTCGTCGCGGACTGGGATGGCATCCATGGAGCTGGACCTTCTGAATTGAGGAGGTCTGAGAGAGCGGTACCAGTCAGGCAGTTCAATAAGTGGAATGTTCAGAATTTCACAGAATGTGGTGAGGTCTTCGGGCACTCTGAGGTTGGCTGTTCGGCCTTGTGTTGAAGCTGAGAGGCAGAAAGGGAACTTCCAGCGGTATTGGATTCCGTTCGTGCGTAATAAATCAAGGAGAGGGCGAAGGTCTCTCCTATTTTGCAGAGTGATGGGTGACAGGTCTTGAAAGATTTTTATTTCTGAGCCTTGACAAGAGAGATTGCGACGATCTCTGGCCCTGCGAAGGATCTCCTCTTTCAGCTTAAAGTTAACTATGCAACAGACCACGTCTCTGGGAGGGTCAGTCTCTCTACCCCGGGGTCTGAGGGCCCTGTGTAAGCGCTCACAGTCAATGGGGGTCTCTGGGGGTCTGCCTAGGAGATCGTTGAATATAGCTATGGTTGCCTGGGCAAGTTGGGTATGGTCGATCGATTCTGGTATGCCTCTTACCCGTAGGTTGTGTCGTCTGCCGCGATTGTCCAGGTCTTCCATGTATCTGTATAGGTCTCTGAGCTGGGTAGAGTGAGCTTGTGATGAGTTCTGGAGCCTGTGGATGGCATTTTCACTGTGCGCTGCTGCTTCCTCAATGTTGTCCATGCGGACCGTCATGGATTGGATATCCCTTCTCAGGTCAGATATTACTGCTGCAAAGGTGGCTTTGATGTCTTCTGCCACTGTTCTAAGGTCCCCTATGTTCAGGGGGTGATCCGTCGGCCCATGTTGTGAGGGCGTTTGTGAGCGGTGTCTGCCTGAGGGGCTGAGGCTGGAGGAGCGCGCCGTGGCCGAGTAGGCCTGAGATGAAGCCGGGGCCTCGCGTGGCTGCGTCCGGAAGATTTCCGGGATGCTGCGGCCCGCCTGAGAGTCGGGTCTCCGTGGAGATCGGGAACGGGATGGGGATGAGCTCCCTTTAGGTTTCCCCATATTTTGGCTCGTGGATGGCTCTGTAAAGCTGATGTTTTACCCTCTGAGGACCGGAGCACAGGGATCAGGCTTCCATCAGAGTCCGGCGCCAAGCCACGCCCCGCAAGCATTTTTTTTAAAGTGTTTTGTGGTACATTTTCTGCTCAAACAGCAACTCTCTGCCCCTTTTTCAGCAGCACTCCCCAACATAAAGTTAAAAAACACTTGAAAAAAATCCTGACAAAAGCTGCAAAAACAAGCAATTTTTCCCCGAAACACTCACAAACGCTTAAAGTGATTGTAAAGGCTATTTAAAAAAAAAATTAAAATAACAAAGATGTTTTACTTACCTCCACTGTGCAGCTTGTTTTGCACAGAGTGGCCCAGATCCTCGACTTCTGGGGTCCCTCTGCAGCTCTCATGGCTCCTCCTCACTTCAGGTAACCCCCTAGGAGAAGCGCTCTCCCACGGGTTACCTTGCGGGCGTGCTCCCGAGTCCAGCAAGTGCATTAAGGATGCATTAAGGTAAAAAAACATGAGGGTTTACAACCCCTTTAAACAAAATGTTTGAGAATGTGACACTAAGGTGTGAATGTAGCTTCAGGGTTTCATGGAACCCTAGGGTTTCCCCAGAGGTTGCTAGGAGTTCCTTGGGCTGTGGCTGATTGATCTCTCATTTGATTGCGCCTGTATATTTCCAGGGCCAGCATCAATTAGCAGAATCAAAGGCATGACACCAATTAACTTATTTGCTGTCTGTAAGGGGAGGGCTTTCTTATTACTGATCACCAATGTAAGTAGCATTTTTCCCACTGACCTCTGATGATTTGGTTTTAGCAGGAGTTACCCGAGACCTGAATTTATTTAAGGGTTCCCCGGGGGGTAAAAAAGTTGAGAAAGGCTGCCTCTGCACTAATGTTTACAGTTACTTAAAGCCCCATTCCAGCTTACTGTGTACCAATGATTGGTACTACCCGCAAATCCCTTTGCTAGACCCCTTACACGTTTCAAAAAAGAATGTGAAGAACAAGAACCTCTTAGATTCACAATCTTTATTATGTGTGGCCTACTAAATTCACCACTTGATTCCTTCTTCCTTCCCGGCATAGAAAAAAAAGTTGGAGATGGCCCGGCAGACCGAAATGACTGATCAAAGAGATAGGATAACGTACTATATACACAAAACATCCATATGCACAAAATATTAGGAGCCTGGTTTCAAGACCCTTACACAGGGGTACAGGACACCACAAACATTGCATCACATGTACCCAACAACATTATGGTAGAGATGCGGCAAGACCCCAAAAAAAAGCTGCACATTTTTTTGCCTTGCTCTGCCCTACAGTCATTTTGAAAGTGGTTGTTAGGTTAGACACTGCATACACTATATTAACAAAAGTATTGTGACACCTGCCTTTACACGCACATGAATTTTAAGGGCATCCCAGTCTTAGTTTTTTTTTCAACTCTTCTGTGAAGGCTGTTCACAAGGTTTAGGAGTGTGTCTAAGGGAATGTTTGAACATTCTTTCAGAAGCAAAATTTGGGGTCAGGCACTGACGTGAACGTGAAGGCCTGGCTCCCAGTCTCTGTTCTAATTCATCCCAAAGGTGTTCTATCAGGCTGAGGTCAGGACTCTCTGCAGGCCAGGCAAGTTTCTCCACATCAAAACCCACTTATTAATGTCTTTATGGACCTTGTTTGTGCACTGGTGCATAGTCATGTTCGAACAGGAAGGGGCCATCCCCAAACTGTTCCCACAAAGTTGGGAGCGTGAAATTGTCCAAAACGTCTTGGTATGCCAATGCCTTAAGAGTTCCCTTCACTGGAATTTAGGGGCCAAGCCCAACCCCTGAAAAACAACCCCACACCACAATCCCCCCTTCACCAAATGATTTGGACCAGTGCACAAAGCAAGGTCCATGAAGACATGGATGAGCGAGTTTGAGGTGGAGAAACTTGACTTGCCTGAACAGATTCCTAGCTTCAACCCGGGGAATTAGAGCAGAGACTGCAAGCCAGGCCTTCTCGTTCACATCAGTGTGTGACCTCACTAATGCGCTTCTGGAAGAATGGTCAAACATTCCTATAGACACACTCTTAAACCTTGTAGACAGCCTTCCCATACGAGTTCAAAAATTGCAAAGAATGGGCCAACTCAATATTTAATCCTATGGACTAAGACTGGGATGCCATTAAAGTTCATGTTTGTGTAAAGGCAGGTGTCCCAATACTTTGGGTAATATAGTGTAAGTCATATAATTTTTTAAAGAAAAATAGGTATTCTTTAAGGGAAGTCATAACTTTAACCACTTGCCGACTGCCAGCCGTCGATTGACGACTACTGAATGGCACTTCTGTGCAAATCGCCGTAGCTGTACAGCGGGCGCTTTAAGGAGTATAGGGGGCACGCGCATGCTCACTGAGTGACGTAGGAGCCTTTGAGCATGGCCAGCAGCCGCGATGGCCGCCGGCTACCCGCCATTGCTCCTGAGAAGGACAGAATGGAGATCTGTCAATGTAAACAGACAGATCTCCGTTCTGTCAAGGGTGAGGAGACTGATCTGTTGTTCCTAATGCTTAGGAACAATGATCGGTCTCCTCCCCCAGTCAGTCCCATCCCCCCACAGTTAGAAACACTCCCTAGGACACACATTGAATCCCTTGATCGCCCCCTAGTGTTAACCCCTTCCCTGCCATTTATACAATAATCAGTGGCTATTTTTAGCTCTGATCGCTGTATAAATGTCAATGGTCCCAAAATAGTGTCAAAAGTGTCCAATTTGTCCACCGCAATGTCGCAGTCCTGATAAAAATCACACATCACCGCCATTACTAGTAAAAAAAAAAATTATAATAAAGATCTATCCCCTATTTTGTAGACACTATAACTTTTGCGCAAATCAATCAATATACGGTTATTGCGATTTTGTTTACTAAAAATATGTAGAAGAATACATATGAGTCTAAACTGAGGAAGAAAATTGTTTTTTTAAATATATTTTTGGGGGATATTTATTATAGCAAAAAGTTAAAAACATTGCTTTTTTTTTCAAAATTGTCGGTCTTTTTTCGTTTATATCGCAAAAAATTCATACCACAGAGGTGATCAAATACCACCAAAAGAAGGCTTTATTTGTGGGAAAAAAGGTCATCAATTTTGTTTGGGTACAGTGTCACATGACCACGCAATTGTCAGTTAACCACTTGCTAACCGCCTCACGCAGATGTACTGCGGCAGAATGGCACGGGCAGGCAGAATCACGTACCTGTATGTGATCTGCCTCCCGAGGGCGGGGGGTCCGATTGGACTGCCCGAGGCGGTCGGCTTGTGACTGGGAGCGATGAGAGGTGAGGGGGAGACCATCCATTCGTGGCCCCCCCCCTCGCGATCGCTCCCAGCCAATCAGCTTCTTCCTCTGCTGCTGTATGCTAAACAGCAGCAAAGGAAATGATGTCATCTCTCCTCGGCTCGGTATTTTCCGTTCCGGCTCCGAGGAGAGAAGACATCAATGTGAGTGCACAACACTACACACTCAGTAGAACATGCCAGGCACACAAAACACCCCTGATCCCCCCCGATCACCCCCCAATCACCCCTCCCCCCCCCCGTCACACTGACACCAAGCAGGTTTTTTTTTTCTGATTACTGCATTGTGTCAGTTTGTGACAGTTAGTGTGGTAGGGCAGTTAGTATTAGCCCCCTTTAGGTCTAGGGTACCCCCCTAACCCCCCCTAATAAAGTTTTAACCCCTTGATCACCCCCCGTCACCAGTGTCACTAAGCGATCATTTTTCTGATCGCTGTATTAGTGTCACTGGTGACGCTAGTTAGGGAGGGAAATATTTAGGTTCGCCGTCAGGGTTTTATAGCGACAGGGACCCCCATATACTATCTAATAAATGTTTTAACCCCTTGATTGCCCCCTAGTCAACCCTTTCACCACTGATCACCGTATAACCGTTACGGGTGACGCTGGTTAGTTCTTTTATTTTTTATAGTGTCAGGGCACCCGCCGTTTATTACTGAATAAAGGTTTAGCCCCCTGATCGCCCGGCGGTGATATGCGAAGCCCCAGGCAGCGTCAGATTAGCGCCAGACCCGCTAACACCCACACACGCAGCATACGCCTCCCTTAGTGGTATAGTGTCTGAACGGATCAATATCTGATCCGATCAGATCTATACTAGCGTCCCCAGCAGTTTAGGGTTCCCAAAAATGCAGTGTTAGCGGGATCAGCCCAGATACCTGCTAGCACCTGCGTTTTGCCTCTCCGCCCGGCCCAGCCCAGCCCACCCAAGTGCAGTATCGATCGATCACTGTCACTTACAAAACACTAAATGCATAATTGCAGCGTTCGCAGAGTCAGGCCTGATCCCTGCGATCGCTAACAGTTTTTTTGGTAGCGTTTTGGTGAACTGGCAAGCACTAGCCCCAAGCAGCGTCACGTTAGCGCCAGTACCGCTAACACCCACGCACGCACCGTACACCTCCCTTAGTGGTATAGTATCTGAACGGATCAATATCTGATCCGATCAGATCTATACTAGCGTCCCCAGCAGTTTAGGGTTCCCAAAAACGTAGTGTTAGCGGGATCAGCCCAGATACCTGCTAGCACCTGCCCCTCCGCCCAGCCCAGCCCAGCCCACCCAAGTGCAGTATCGATCGATCACTGACACTTACAAAACACTAAACACATAATTGCAGCGTTCGCAGAGTCAGGCCTGATCCCTGCGATCGCTAACAGTTTTTTTGGTAGCGTTTTGGTGAACTGGCAAGCATTAGCGGCCTAGTACACCCCGGTCGTAGTCAAACCAGCACTGCAGTAACACTTGGTGACGTGGCGAGTCCCATAAGTGCAGTTCAAGCTGGTGAGGTGGCAAGCACATGTAGTGTCCCGCTGCCACCAAGAAGAAGACAAACACAGGCCCGTCATGTCCATAATGCCCTTCCTGCTGCATTTGCCAATCCTAATAATTGGGAACCCACCACTTCTGCAACGCCCATATTTCCCCCATTCACATCCCCAACCAAATGCAGTCGGTTGCATGAGAGGCATTTTTATGTCCTCCCGAGTACCCCTACCCAACGAACCCCCCCAAAAAAGATGTTGTGTCTGCAGCAAGCGCGGATATAGGCGTGACACCCGCTATTATTGTCCCTCCTGTCCTGACAATCCTGGTCTTTGCATTGGTGAATGTTTTGAACGCTACCATTCACTAGTTGAGTATTAGCGTAGGGTACAGCATTGCACAGACTAGGCACACTTTCACAGGGTCTCCCAAGATGCCATCGCATTTTGAGAGACCCGAACCTAGAATCGGTTACCGTTATAAAAGTTACAGTTACAAAAAAAAGTGTAAAAAAAAAAAAAAAAAAACACAAAAAAATATATAAAATAACATAAAAATAGTTGTCGCTTTATTGTTCTCTCTCTCTCTATTCTCTCTCTATTGTTCTTCTCTTTTTTACTGTATTCTATTCTGCAATGTTTTATTGTTATTATGTTTTATCATGTGTGCTTTTCAGGTATGCAATTTTTTATACTTTACCGTTTACTGTGTTTTATTGTTAACCATTTTTTTGTCTTCAGGTACGCAATTCACGACTTTGAGTGGTTATACCAGAATGATGCCTGCAGGTTTAGGTATCATCTTGGTATCATTCTTTTCAGCCAGCAGCTTTCATGTAAAAGCAATTCTAGTGGCTAATTAGCCTCTAGACTGCTTTTACAAGCAGTGGGAGGGAATGCCCCCCCACCGTCTTCCGTGTTTTTCTCTGGCTCTCCTGTCTCAACAGGGAACCTGAGAATGAAGCCGGTGATTCAGCCAGCTGACCAAAGAGCTGATCAGAGACCAGAGTGGCTCCAAACATCTCTATGGCCTAAGAAACCGGAAGCTAAGAGCATTTCATGACTTAGATTTCCCCGGATGTAAACAGCGCCATTGGGAAATTGGAAAAGCATTTTAGCAGATGCTTTGAGGGCAGAGGAGAGATCAAGGGTCTAATAGACTACAATTTTTTCAAAAAAGAGTACCTGTCACTACCTATTGCTATCATAGGGGATATTTGCATTCCCTGGGATAAAAATAAAAATGATTAAAAAAATAAAAATGAAAGGAACAGTTTAAAAATAAGATAAAAAAGCAAAAAAATAATAAAGGAAAAAAAAAAAAAAAAAAGCACACCTGTTCCCCCCTGCTCTCGCGCTAAGGCGAACGCAAGCGTCGGTCTGGCGTCAAATGTAAACAGCAATTGCACCATGCATGTGAGGTATCACTGCGAAGGTCAGATTGAGGGTAGTAATTTTAGCAGTAGACCTCCTCTGTAAATCTAAAGTGGTAACCTGTAAAGGCTTTTAAAGGCTTTTAAAAATGTATTTATTTTGTTGCCACTGCACGTTTGTGCGCAATTTTAATGCATGTCATGTTTGGTATCCATGTACTCAGCCTAAGATCATCTTTTTTATTTCATCAAACATTTGGGCAATATAGTGTGTTTTAGTGCATTAAAATTTAAAAAAGTGTTTTTTCCCAAAAAAATGCGTTTGAAAAATCGCTGCGCAAATACTGTGTGAAAAAAAAATTAACCACCCACCATTTTAATCTGTAGGGCATTTGCTTTTAAAAATATATAATTATTGGGGGTTCAAAGTAATTTTCTTGCAAAAAAAAAATATTTTTTCATGTAAACAAAAAGTGTCAGAAAGGGCTTTGTCTTCAAGTGGTTAGAAGAGTGGGTGATAAGCTTCTAAATGTTGTGCATAAAATGCCAGGACAGTTCAAAACCTCCCCAAATGACCCCATTTTGGAAAGTAGACACCCCAAGCTATTTGCTGAGAGGCATGTCGAGTCCATGGAATATTTTATATTGTGACACAAGTTGCGGGAAAAAGACAAATTTTTTTTTTTTTTGCACAAAGTTGTCACTAAATGATATATTGCTCAAACATGCCATGGGAATATGTGAAATTACAACCCAAAATACATTCTGTTGCTTCTCCTGAGTATGAGGATACCACATGTTTGAGACTTTTTGGGAGCCTATCCGCGCACGGGACCCCGAAACCCATACACCACCTTCAGGCTTTCTAAGGGAGTAAATTTTTGATTTCACTCTTCACTGCCTATCACAGTTTCAAAGGCCATGGAATGCCCAGGTGGCACAAACCCCCCCCCAAATGACCATATTTTGGAAAGTAGACACCCCAAGCTATTTTCTGAGAGGTATAGTGAGTATTTTGCAGACCTCACTTTTTGTCACAAAGTTTTGAAAATTGAAAAAAGAAAAAAAAATGTTTTTCTTGTCTTTCTTCATTTTCAAAAACAAATGAGAGCTGCAAAATACTCACCATGCCTCTCAGCAAATAGCTTAGGGTGTCTACTTTCCAAAATGGGGTCATTTGGGGGGGGGGGGGTTGTGCCACCTGGGCATTCCATGGCCTCCGAAACTGTGATAGGCAGTGAAGAGTGAAATCAAAAATTTACACCCTTAGAAATCCTGAAGGCGGTGATTGGCTTTCGGGGCCCCGTACGCGGTTAGGCTCCCAAAAAGTCCCACACATGTGGTATCCCCATACTCAGGAGAAGCAGCTATATGTATTTTGGGGTGCAATTCCATATAGCCCATGGCCTATGTGAGAAATATATCATTTAGTGACAACTTTGTGCAAAAAAAAAAAAAGTGTCACATTCCCGCAACTTGTGTCAAAATATAAAATATTCCATGGACTCAATATGCCTCTCAGCAAATAGCTTGGGGTGTCTACTTTCCAAAATGGGGTCAATTGGGGGGTTTTGTGCCATCTGGGCATTTTATGGCCTTCAAAACTGTGATAGGTAGTGAGAAGTATAAACAAAAGAGAACCTGCGCTAGAAAGCAATTAAGAGATAAATTAAAAAATGCAGCTGCAACAAAAAAACACCAATATCTGTGGGTTCAATCAATGGAAATACAATAAGTGCGCTTGCAATCAAGTGGTAATAGAAAAAAAACTAAGTATCCATACTGCTAGTACAAAAATGTGTGTGCATGTATCGTGCATAGCAAGTGAATCAAACACACTCACGCACAGTACTGAAATTTAAATAAGTGCATGAACAAATCATATATATGAACATATAAAAAACAAAAATATCCGGACTGGTGAGAGTGGAAAAATAGAAGGGTAAAAGTTCCTCGGGAAAAAGTTCAGTAAAGATGTATCAGTCCCTTGACAGGAAGGATCGCATATCCACAAGTCCTTAGAGATCTTCCATAGAAGTGAAAAAGGAAGGAAAAGTTATGTGAAGGGATATCCAGAAAGACAGTGACTCCAGAGGATATTTACAAATGGACCCCTACCAGGAATGGTGGACCTCCCTGATAGCAAGGTCTCGTGAGCATGCAGATACAGCCCTCTGCAGGGACAGCTGGATGGTAGCGTTCGGATCCGCCGGTGTATGCAGCACTCCAATAAGGGATGGTTCCAATGTATCCACCTGGAAGGGGGCACCCGCTAGGCCCAAAGGGCCGTACGTGTAGGGGAAGCAAAACAACAAGGGCTCCGATGGTGTAGTAAGATTAAAAATGTATTTGCATATACAGGCTAAAAAACGTGTAAAAAGCGTGCATAAAATTACGAACACCCATGCAAACATGGGGTGGGCGACGTGATGGTGTACAGTGCGTAGCCACGCCCTACATGTTTCGTCATAGATGACGTCTTCAAAGGGGCCGTAGTGAGGTAGTGAGGAGTGAAATCAAAAATTTACGCCCTTAGAAATCCTGAAGGCGGTGATTGGTTTTCGGGGCCCAGTACGCGGCTAGGCTCCCAAAAAGTGCCACACATGTGGTATCCCCGTACTCAGGAGAAGCAGCTGAATGTATTTTGGGGTGCAATTCCACATATGCCCATGGCCTGTGTGAGCAATATATCATTTAGTGACAACTTTTTGTAATTTTTTTTTTTCATTATTCAATCACTTGGGACAAAAAAAAAATAATATTCAATGGGCTCAACATGCCTCTTTGCAGTTTCCTTGGGGTGTCTACTTTCCAAAATGGGGTCATTTGGGGGAGGTTTGTACTGCCCTGCCATTTTAGCACCTCAAGAAATGACATAGGCAGTCATAAACTAAAAGCTGTGTAAATTACAGAAAATGTACCCTAGTTTATAGACGCTATAACGTTTGCGCAAACCAATAAATATACGCTTATTGACATTTTTTTTTACTTAAGACATGTGGCCGAATACATTTTGGCCTAAATGTATGACTAAAATTGACTTTATTGGATTTTTTTTATAACAAAAAGTAGAAAATTTCATTTTTTTTCAAAATTTTTGGTCTTTTTTTTATAGCGCAAAAAATAAAAACCGCAGAGGTGATCAAATAACATCAAAAGAAAGCTCTATTTGTGGGAAGAAAAGGACGCAAATTTTGTTTGGGTACAGCATTGCATGACCGCGCAATTAGCAGTTAAAGCGACGCAGTGCCAAATTGTAAAAAGTGCTCTGGTCAGGAAGGGGGTAAATCCTTCTGGGGCTGAAGTGGTTAAAGTGACGAAGTGCTGTATCGCATAAAATGGCCTGGTCAGGAAGCGGGTAAATCCTTCCGGTGCTAAAGTGGTTAAGACTAGGCCTTTTCTAAACCTTTTTGCTTTTTAGCAGAGAAACTAGAGAAAAAAAATGACAATCATTGCAATATTTTGTCACACCATATTTACTCATTGGTCTTACAAACGCAATTTTTGGGGAAAAAATACACTTTTTTGAACAAAAAACCCCAAAACAGTAAAATTAGTCAAATTTTTTATTTTTAATGTGCGTTTATAATGTGAAAGATGATGTTATGCCGAGTAAATAATAACCTAACATGTCATGCTTTAAAATTGCTCACACTCGTGGAACGGCGACAAACTACGATAGTTAAAAATGTTCATATGCAACGCATTTACATTTTTTACAGGTTACCTGTTTAGAGTTACAGAGGAGGTCTAGTGCTAGAATTATTGCTCTCGCTCGAATGATCACAGCGATACCCCACATGTGTAGTTTAAACACCATTTACATATGTGGGCGTGACTATGCATTCACTTTTGCTTGCAAGCTCGGAGGGACGGGGCACTTTCAATAATTTTTTTATTTCTTATTTATTTTACTTTTTATTTTTTATTTTTTATACTGTCCCTTTAAAAAAAAGTAATTTTGCCTTTAAGAGGAGAAAAAAATCATCCCTTTAAGGTCAGACGTCACTCCAGTCCTCCAAGGGCATAGAGCCGAGTGGGGGCTATCTTGCCCTCACTCGGCTTCCTGCCCAGGTACCCACAAATCGGCTCTTGGCTAACAAAGAGAGACTTTCACCATGTCAAATGTAGAGTATGGTGGTCCCATCCCTAGTGTCTAGAACAAAGAAGTATAACCCCCTAAGTGGGACTTTGACAGACCACCAACTCAATAATAAAAAATTATCTTTTAATATTATGGGATAAAAGACGTGTGTCGTCTACACATTGCAAAAATATATATTGTACATCACATGAAAAACAAAACAAAACAAGCACAAATACAAATCATCCTATGTACTCTCCGAGGGATGCGGTGCCCTGATACCCGACGCGTTTCTAGTATTCAGTATTCAGATACCTTCATCAGGGGTTGAGAGTTGGATAGATTTACATAAATATTGATTTTAAAATACAAAGAGACATATCAGAAAAAGACGTTCACTTGGAGCGTGAATAGTATTAAAAAGCTTTGGCCCAACAAAAACAAAAAGAAATATAAATGAATATGAATAAATGTACTACCAGAAAGTGAAAATAAAAAGCATGAATAAATAAGTAATTGATAAACAGAAAAATGTACTGCTTCATGAAGTGAAAAATGAAAATTTGATGACATCACCTACCCAATGGAATGATTCCATGTAAAAGAGGCACCAAAGGCAATTAGGTCCGATCAACTGTTGCATGGACACCAGACTATAATGGGCAAATTTTTTAAGTACAGTGCATTTGCGACATCTGTATAACAGAAGGAATGTACTCAGTGGCGGGAGAGTCGCACCGAAACAGTGAGGAAGATGGAGGGAATGAAAAAATAAAAAATAGAAAATATGAAGTAAACGAGGATGAGTGCGCTACTAGTGGTAGTTAATAGCAGGCAGATTCAGTTCCCCCTAAAATATGTCCTTTGCTAATATGCAGACTTCCCAAAGGGGAACAAGGAAGCAAGATGGGATTACCAGTGTGAACCTACCGTAGACAAAAAGAAAAAGGAAGGGGGAGGGGGAGGGGGAGGAGAAAGGAACATTGGAGGAGAGGGACGGGGGAGAAACAAAAAGGGGGGGTCTGTTCAGTATAATTGATATATTTAATATAGTTACCGTTGAATGTTGGTCAGAGGTATGTGGGACAGGCAGTTGCTAGGGCCTAAAATGTAGGCTGTGTGACCGACAGATGAATATCCAAGTGTCCCTGGGTAGGTGTACCCTACATATACCAATAAAGGAGGTAAGTATTCAACATAACCTGGGGAGGCCAAGAGGTCTCTATTAACCACTTCAATACAGGGCACTTATACACCTTCCAGCCCAGACCAATTTTCAGCTTTCAGTGCTGTCGCAGTTTGAATGACAATTGCGTGGTTATCCAACACTGTACCCAAACGAAATTTGTATCATTTTGTTCCCACAAATAGAGCTTTCTTTTGGTGGTATTTGATCACCTCTGCGGTTTTTATTTTTTGCTGAACAGATAAAAAAAGACCGAAAATTTTGAAAAAAATAAAAGTTTTGCTTTTGTTTCTCTTAAAAAATGTTGTAAATAAGTAAGTTTTCTCTTTCATTAATGGGCACTGATAAGGTGGCACTGACAGGCACTGATAAGGCGGCACCTATGAGGTGGCACCAATGAGCGGGCACTGGCGGGCACTGACGATGGGCACTGATATGCGGCACTGATGGACACTGGTAGGCGGCACTAATGAGTGGCACTAATATGCAGCCCTGATGGGCATTGATAGGCGGCACTGATGGGCACTCATGGGTGGCACTGGGTGGCACTGGTGGGCACTGATGGGCACTGATAGGTGACACTGATGGGCACTGAAAGGCTGCAAAGATGGGTTCTTATGGGTGGCACTGATGGGCACTGATAGGCGGCATTGCTGGGCACTGCTGGGCACTGATAGGCAGCACTGCTGGGCACTGATACATGGCACTGATGGGCACTGATACGCGGCACTGATATGCGGCACTGATACGCATCCCTGGTGGCACTGGCAGTGGTAGGCATTGTGAGTGGGCACTGATTGGCAGCTGCCTGGGCATTGATTGGCAACTGCCTGGGCACAGATTAGTATTTACCTGGGGGTCTAGGGGGCATACCTGGTGGTTCAGTGTGGATGGCTTCCCTGGTGGTCCTGGGCAGCTTTCCTGGTGGTCCTGGGTGGGATCCGAGGGGGGGCTGTGCTGATAAACAATCAGCACAGACCCCCCCTGTCAGGAGAGCAGCCGATCGGCTCTCCTCTACTCGCGTCCGTCAGACGCGAGTGAGGAAAAACCGATCACCGGCTCTTCCTATTTATATCGTCATCAGCCGTGATTGGACACGGCTGATCACGTGGTAAAGAGTTTCCGTCAGAGACTCTTTACCTAGATCGGTGTTGCAGGGTGTCAAACTGACGCACCGCAACAACGATCGCCGCGATGCGCGCCCCCGGGGGCGCACAGTGGCTCAATATCCTGCGGAAGTCATATGACGCCCAGTCAGGATATTGAAACCACTTTGCTGCCGTCATTCTGCTATATGGCAGGCGGCAAGTGGTTAAAGATACATAAGTGTCCCGCGATATCATTGAACCTACCTGGAGGTGTCCCGGTCCGATATGTGGCGTGTTACCTCTCTGTCAGTGCCTGTGATCAAATAAATATCGCCCTGTATTTATATGCTGCCGCCGAACGCCGGTGCATGCGCCCCAGGGTGCGTCACATTGTGCCTATGCAAAATGAAAGGTGGATGTCAGCGCATGCAAAGCCACTCCCAGTCAGTGTCAGTGGAGCGCAGCATTGATGTGATGGTCAGAGCCAGCTGGGATAGGATGGAGGTACGGAGGGCCGCAATGGCAAGTCTCCTCAAAGCAAACTAAATCGCTCATTATGAAACTTCGTCCGTAAATTGGACGAAGGGAGCGAGTCTGCCACCACAAAAACTAGGCTACACCGGAAAAGCCTAAATAACGAAAAAACAATACAATAAAGACTAAAAAAAGTGCAGAGAAAGGAATAGCCCAATGGTCTGGCGCCATCTGGTGGAAGTAAAACAGTACAACAACCTATGGTATCTCACATGGAGTCAGTCCCAAAACCAAATGCATTCTTTGGGACATACATCCCATGAATCTTAAACGTGGAGGAGGATTGATGGTTGCCCTCCCACACACCTTTGCAAATCTGGACAAATGTGAAGATGGTATAAAATGGATTAGTACTAACAGTAATGGTGAACCTTGCAGGTGTATGACACCGAATGCATGTATATTGTAGGTGTGTCAATATTGAAAAAACTTTTTTATGTTTTTATTATTTGGGTACCGGCAAAGCTTCCCAGTTTAGGGCCTAAGGGGTTAAACACCTAGGTGATTGTAAAATACGTAAAGAGGGTGGCAATGATGGATACATGTACCTGTGGGTGCTATACGTACCTACCCACCAAAAGGTGGTGGAGCAACTAGAGGGGCAAGAGGGAAGGGGCATGCTACAAGTGTACTTTATCATTCATTTCATCCCAGGCCCTCCCATGTACCCCTCTAGAAAGGGTCGATAACTGATGCAATCATTAAGGCCAGGTGGTGAGGTGGCTTGTAAGGCCACTATCCATCTGGTCTCTTTTTGTAATAAAACCTTGTCCCAGTCACCCCCCCTGTTATTGGGGTGTACCCGATCGAGTACCAAAAATGAAATTTTTGGGAAATTCCCCTGGTGCACGTCTCGGGCATGTCTGCCCAGAGGTAGATTAGGGTTGCAGGTGTGCATGCTGTTTATATGCCTGCCCATCCGCGTATGCAGTTCCAGCTTCGTTTTGCCTACATAAAAACAGCCACAAGGGCATGTCAATAGGTAGACAACCCCAAAAGTGCAACAATTTGCAAAGTGGGAAGGTCTGTATCTTTGTCCGTTGGGTAGTATGACGTTACTGTCAGTGTTCATAAATTTACACTTGGCACATCCCCCGCAAGTGAAAGTACCCAAACGTTTGCAAGGGTCCCCTCTGAATTCACCAATGTATTCGCTGGTCACAAGTTTGTCCCTTAGGGATCTAGTGCGTTTGAACGTAATGAGAGGGTCCTTTGGTATGAATTGACGCTTGGGACATCCCCCGCAAGTGAAAGTACCCAAATGTTTGCAAGGGTCCCCTCTGAATTCACCAGTGTATTCACTGGTCACAAGTTTATCCCTTAGGGACCTAGTGCGTTTGAACGTAATGAGAGGGTCCTTGGGTATGAATTGGTTCAATAACGGGTCGATGAGAAGGATGTGCCAATGTTTTTGCAAAATTTTTTTAAGGGCTTTGTGTTGTTTACTAAAAGTAGTAATGATCCTAGTTTGTAACTGTTGTTGAAGGGTGTCTGATCCTTTCTTTGGGTTGTCAAAAAGTAAATTGTGTCTGTTTTTTTCTTTTGCCCTTCTAAAGGCTTTCTTTAGACCTGTGGGAGAATATCCTCGTTGGAGCAATCTTGTTTGTAATTTTTTAGCTTCGATGAGGAACATGTTCTCATCGGAGCAGTTTCTCCAGATGCGAAGATACTGTGTATAGAGAATTAATTTGATGAGTGGTGCCGGGTGGAAGCTGTTTGCATGCAAGATGGTATTTCCAGCTGTTTCTTTGCGATATAACGTGCTGGACAATCTTGGCTAACCGACACCTCCGGTAAGCCCGGAGACAACCGGGAAGCAGGGGAGGGCACCTTTCTCGCTGCCTATAAAAGTGATCATGTGGTGAATCTGCCACTGGGACCACTTCTATTAGACGCAAAATTGCCCGCAGTACAAACAAATACCAGGGTTATGTTAGCTAGCTGCTGCTGCCATAACAATGGTATTTAACGTCAAAATAATGTACACATAATGTGTATGGACACAAATGTACTGTGGGCGGTCTTGAAGTGGTTAAAACACATCTCTCTTTTTTTTACATATTTATATGAACACAATGTGGTTGATTTACTAAAAGCAAAAAGAGACTGTGCACTTTGCATGTAAGGTTACATTCTGCAGTGTTACAAAGAATACCCAATCATATGCAAGGAAAAAAAAACAGCATTTTTACATGCATACGATTGGATGATGGAGGTCAGCAAAGCTTTACCTTGTTTACTAAGCTCTGGAGCAACTGCACTTGAAAAGTACACAGTCTATTTTCCTTTAGAAAATCAACCCCAATGTATATCACTTTATAAATGTCTGTTAATATTTAAAAAAATCTGTTTCTACATGCAGATTGTCATTATATACATGTAACACCCTCCTAGATATGTCCTATTTTTAGTTAGATTTAGTGCTGGCTCACTGTGTTCATTGGAGCTGTGTGTGTTTTTGATAGGTAAATTTAGCTTCTCACACTGTAATCGGTGTGGCTGTAATTACTGTGTTAGGTAAATTTAGTTGCCCACTGTATTCAGTGCAGCTGTCTTTTACTAGTTAGGTCTTCCCAGTGTTCTCAGGTGCTGCTAGTCTGTTTATTCTCTCTGCTTTCTATAAAAGCTGTGAGAACTGTCTGGATTACAGGCATGGAGCTATGCAGATGGCAGCATGAATAATAATACAGCCCTGGCCAATCCAAGGGAGCTAGGCCCTGAAGGCATGTTGGGGGACTGTATATAGTCTTTGAGCACACTGAGCTCAAGATCTTTTCCTGAAAAGGATCAGTCCATCCTGAAGGGCTGCTACCCTCCAGGGCAGTGGCGGCCCATACATGGGGGGCACAGAAAGTCCCCCCCTCCAGACAGTCACAAAAAAAATATGTAAAAAAATATTTTTTAATACCGGCCCTTTAAAAAAAAAAATACAAAATAAGGTCTTTAAGTGCACTGTGTTCAGACACTGGACACAGTGCGACGCCGGACACAGTGCACTTATGGGAAGCGCCACATCTATGCAATCACAACATTGTAGACGTGGTGCTTCATTTGCGAGCATTTATCCCGCCTTACGGCGGTTTCCGAAGTGCCGAGTAGCTTCCACCCAGCGCTCGTATGTATTTAGGCCGGGCGGTTTGATTGACATCTGAGTTTGATGTCACTTCCTGTTTTCTTTCTCCCATTGCACCCGGAAGAGAGGAAACAGGAAGTATGAGAGGAGCGGACGGACTTCTCTATCGCTGCTGCCAGTGCCCACACAGTAAGAGAGGACACCACAACAAAGAAAGGTAAGTACTGCTGTGCTGCTCCTATGGAGAACGGGGGGAGGGGGGTTCGATGTCACACAGGCAGGCTGTATATGGTGGACACAGGCAAGGCTGCATTTGGTGGACACAGGCAAGGCTGCATTTGGTGGGACACAGGCTGCATTTGGTGGACACAGGCTGGCTGCATTTGGTGGACACAGACTGCATTTGTTGGACACAGGCTGCATTTGGTGGACACAGGCAAGGCTGCATGTGGTGGGACACAGGCTGTATTTGGTGGACACAGACTGCATTTGGTGGACACAGGCTGGCTGCATTTGGTGGACACAGTGTGTATTTGGTGGACACAGGCTGCATTTGGTGGACACAGGTTGCCTTTGGTGAGACACAGGCTGCATTTGATGGGACACAGGCTGCATTTGGTGGGACACAGGCTGCATTTGGTGGGACACAGGCAGCATTTGGTGGGACTGCATTTTATGGGACACAGGCTGCATTTGGTGGGACACAGGCTGCATTTGGTGGGACACAGGCTGCAATTTGTGTGACACAGGCTGCATGTAAGGACGGACTCTGCTGGGGGCACCTGATGACATCTGGTGGCAGGCGACGTGGCTAGTGACATGCTCAGGGCTCCCACTGATTCTGCATTATGTTGAGTTGAATTATTTCATTTTATATTACAATGTAATAATAGAAATAATGCACTTCAATCATCCTGACACCATAACAACCATGGTGCCGGGATGATTGAAGTGCTAACACCAGGTGTTTGGAATATCTTTATCTGCTGATTGTTAAACTTTCTAGAATACACATATTTCTATTGTTGTGCAGGATCTGGGCACGCTGTCCCTCCATCCCTCTCTCCCTCTCCCTCCATCCCTCGTTCATCTCAGACGCTAACCACACCACATTAGAGCTACGCCCACTATTTCACTGAAACCACGCCCATTTTCACCAAGTGGGAAGGGTCAAAAAGGAAGGGCGGGGTCTGGCGCCCCCCCATCCTAAAACTTCACCAGCCGCCACTGCTCCAGGGCAATGCTGCCATGTGCTTGCCTGGATGCTGAAGCTACAGAGCTGACTGTCATCTGAAGATCTAGTCTGGTATTACTGAAGTTGGAAGGAGACAATCAACTGTCCCTGGATATTCTGTGAGTACATACTGCTGAGAGAGATCTTAGAGACCTTTTGGGCTGCTGCCACACCTCTCTTGTGCTAGAGGGTCAGCTGTGTGTTTGTTACGAAGAGCTTAGTTTATCTAATTCATTGTGAAGGGACCCTGCTCTTATTGCTCTAAAGATAGGAGCCTGCTTTTAACTGCTATATGCAAGGACATTTGCTTCAGCGTAAGGGGGTTGTAAACCTACGTGTTTTTTTCACCTTAATGCATCGGCCCCCCAGCCCCCCCGTCTTACTTACCTGAGCCCTGAAACTTGACCCACATGGACACGCTGTCTCACTGCCTGGGGTTCTCGGCTCTTGATTGGATAGATTGATAGCATCGCAGCCATTGGCTCCCGCTGCTGTCAATCAAATCCAATGACGGGGGCGGGGTCGAGTCCTGCATTCGGCGTCTATGGACGCCGAATGCTAGACTGGGGAGCGCACCCGCAAGGTAAACCCCGGGAGAGCGCTTCTCTCAGGGGGTTATCTGATGTAGAGAGGAGCCGTGAGAGCAGCCGAGGGACCTCTGAAGAGCAGGTTCAGGGCCACTCTGTGCAAAACGAGCTGCACAGTGGAGGTAAGTATGATAGGTTTGTTATTTTTTTTTAAAAAACAAAAAACAAACCCTTACAATCACTTTAATTTTAAGTTCACTGTCCTCAATCTGTTTTTTTTTTTTAAGTATCCTACTCAATTTCCTCAATCACATCCAAGTGCTCCTAAAAAAAATGAAAAAAATAAATAAAAAAAATACCCCTAGACTGGTTACATAGTTAGTAAGGTTGAATAAAGACACCAGTCCATCCAGTTCTACCTGAGTGAGTGTGGGTCTACAACCCTGACCCTTGTCCCTAACCCTGAACATCGCACACTCACATCAATCCCTACCCTCAATCCAAGGTCCCCATTCATATACTAGGGCCAATTTTGGACAGAAGCCAATTAACCTACCAGCATGTCTTTGGAGTGTGGGAGGAAACCGGAGTACCCGGAGGAAACCCACGCAGGCACAGGGAGAACATGCAAACTCCAGGCAGGTAGTGTCGTGGTTGGGATTCGAACCAGCGACCCTTGTTTACTGCTAGGCGAGAGTGCTAACCACTGCACCGCTGTGCCACCCATATGGTTATTGAGGAAAAGTGCGGCTGATATTGTGTGCCTGGCTGCAGGGCAATCCACTGGGGAAGAACCTAGGCAAATTTCCAGTGGCTCAGATGAGAGTAAGCGCTACATATAAATAAACAGGGCAGTGGTATTTCCTTATTATACATGCGGATTTAGCTTTTTGGTCAATTGTGTTTGTGTGTTATTTTGCCATCTAAGCAGTCAGGGAAATGATCAAAGGCCGTGTCTAGTGAAGGGTATTATTCTCACTTTGGCTGGATAAGAAAGACTATGACAAAGTCCAGGTGCTACACTTTAGTATGAAAGTCCATCTACCTGGAAGTGGGGCGATTTCAGGGGGCTCCAGCAGTGTAGAGGGGAAGCAAACTGTCACACTGAAAGTAAGATCAGACATTTTATATTGCCTGCTAAGCCCCAGTAGCCTTAGTAATTGTTTTCATACAGAAGGCTTACATTGGCCATCTCAACACATTTTCTGCTATTCCTAATAAACTTATGCAGCATTAAGTATGGTCACTATAACATATTTTTTTGCCTTTTCTTAGTTCATATCCCTCTTTTGTATTGTTGCGATTGTAGGTATATAAAAGCATTACATATTATGATGTAATGGTTTTGTAATGTTGTTTAATGAACTATTCCCAAATTCTAAACCAGAATTGTTTGTTCCAGATTTTGAACTGTGATAATGATCAATGTTTTCTTCTGTTTGTTCGAAATGCACACATCCATGACATTCCAACTATTTTCACATAGCCCTTTTTATTGTTATCACCTGGCTTCCTATTCTATACCAAGTTAAGAAAAATTCACTGAAGACCTCAGTAAGACAAATGTTAATAAATGACTACTAATGCATTAAAACAACACATACTAAATAGTGTGTGAAGGGGTAAATGTCCTCCCTGCTAGTAAACTGATTTTTATAACAACACTTTCTGTGCTAAAACACGTGAATTAAAATGTGTGCAGCTATACTCCAATCTTTAACCTATCCTCAGCTCTTAGGACCGGTTAACACTGCTACGAATTCAACTGCGAATTTGAGCCATTGCGATCGCTCAAATTCGCAAATCATTTAAATAACATCGTTTTCCATTAGTGCCATTCACTGCGAATCTAAGTGTGAATCTAAGCTGCGTACAAAAAGGGTCCTATGCGAGTTTGATCTGTGTGCAATGCAAATTCAATGCAATATTCTCGTAGAATCACAGTAGATTTGCCAGAACACATAAAGAATTCGAAAATTTGCAACGCAATTAGATCAATTGCGTGCAAAATTTGCACCGCAGCAGTGTGAACTGGCCCTTAAAGAGAATCTGTCACTTTGCCATGTTCTCCTATTGCTATGTTGCTTCATCACAATGCTTGATAAATACTAGGGATGAGCCGAACACCCCCAGGTTCGGTTTGTGGCAGAACATGCGAACAGACCAAAAATTTGTGTGAACACAAGAACCCCGTTAAAGCCTATGGGACTCGAACGTGAAAAATCAAAAGTGCTAATTTTAAAGGCTAATATGCAAGTTATTGTCACAAAAAGTGTTTGGGGACCCGGGTCCTGCCTCAGGGGACATGAATCAATGCAAAAAAAAAAACACACGGTCGGACTTTGTTCGAACATTCCGACAACAAAATCCTAGGATTTTTTCTGACGGATGTTGGCTCAAACTTGTCTTGCATACACACGGTCACACAAAGTTGTCGGAAAATCCAATCATTCTGAACGCGGTGACATAAAACACGTACGTCGGGACTATAAACGGGGCAGTGGCCAATAGCTTTCACCTCTTTATTTATTCTGAGCATGCGTGGCACTTTGTCCGTCGGATTTGTGTACACACGATCGGAATTTCTGACAACGGATTTTGTTGTCGGAAAATTTTATATCCTGCTCTCAAACTTTGTGTGTCTGAAAATCCGATGGAAAATGTCCGATGGAGCCCACACACGGTCGGAATTTCCGACAACACGCTCCGATTGGACATTTTCCATCGGAAAATCTGACCGTGTGTACGGGGTATTACTCTTGGTGGGCGCTGGAACCTGCTGTGAAATATTAGATCAAAAATTGTAATTACGCGCCCCTGTTAAACGGGCAGAAAAATTGGGCATTAGGCGGTGGTGGTGGTGGCACAACACTGTAAAGCCTCACAGATAATTTTGTTGAGCACAGAAACAGGCCCTGCTGTTAAATATGTGATCAAAAATTGTAATTACCCGCCCCTGTTAAACAGGGGCAGAAAAATTGGGCCTTTGATAGTGGTGGTTGTGCCCTGAACCGAAAATATTCTTAGAAGCTATCATCATGAAAATTGAGAAGGAATAGGATAGTCACTCAGCATAATAGGATAATCACTCAGCATATGCAGTCTTCAAGGGATCCCACATCCATAGAAAAATCAATCGGTTACATCAGCATCAGGTTCTTGGTAGCTGGTGATCCAAGACTGAATCTTTTTTATGAATGTGAGACGATCAACAGAGTCTGTGGACAGACGCACTCTGTGATCTGTTACAAAGCCTCCAGCAGCACTGAATGTTCGTTCATAAAGAATGCTGAATGTAGGACAGGCCAGTAGCTCAAATACATATTGTGCAAGCTCTGGCCAGTGGTCCATCCTCAAGACCCAGTAACCAAGTGGATGTTCTGGCGGAAAGGTCTCCAAGTCTGATCTTTCCCCTAGATATTCCTGCACCATAGAATTCAGACGCTGGCGATGATTGCTGGAACCGATCAGACCTGGGCACTGAGGACTGAAGAATTGCCTGAAGGCATCGGTCAGCTGGCCCCCTTCTCCACCACTTTCTGTGACTGAACGAAGCCTCAGCAACACGTTGTCCAGCACCAGGAAATTGTAACAACCCAGGCTCTGGAAACGCATTGCACAAACCTTTCTGCAAGGCCTCCTGAAGATGTTTCATCCTCTGCTCCCTCTGCTAAAACTGGATAAGTTCTGCAACCTTACTCTTGTAACGTGGATCAAGAAGGGTTGCCAGCCAGTAATGATCCCTCTCCTTGATACCACAAATCCTATGGTCCTTTCACAGGCTTTGCAGGATCAGGGAGGCCATGCACCATAGGTTTGCAGAGGCATTCGATCCTGAGTCCTCTGGGTCACTAAGGATCACATGATCCTCAACCACCTCCTCCCAGCCACGTACAACTCCATGGGTTTCTGGGGACTGCAAACGATCCCTTAAAGACTGCTGCTGATACTGAGTGTTATCCTCCACCTCCATGTTGACACAATCCTCCTCCTCTTCTTCTTCCTGTGTGATCGGAGGGCCTGCAGGATTACTAGTATCTGGATAAAGGGGGCCTTGAGAGGTAAGGAAGTCCTCCTCTTCCTCCTGCTGTTCTGCCTCAAGTGCCCTGTCCATTATTTCACAAAGCATGTACTCCAACAGAAAGACAAGAGGGACAGTATCACTGATGCATGCACTGTCACTGCTCACCATCCTTGTGGCCTCCTCAAATGGTGACAGGACAGTGCATGCATCCTTGATCAGTAACCACTGGCGTGGCAAAAAAAAGCGAAGCTCCCCTGACCCTGTCCTGGTGCCATACACAGGTACTCATTGATGGCCCTCTGCTGCATGTGCAGCCACTGCATTATTGCCAACGTTGAGTTTCACCTGGTGGGCATGTCACAAATGAGGCGGTTCTTGGGCATGTTGCATTCTCTTTGAATGTCAGCCAGCCGAGCACTGGCATTATATGACCGGTGGAAATGACCACAGACTTTCCTGGACTGCCTCAGGAGATTCTGTAAGCCTGGGTACCTGCTCAAGAACCACTGCACCACCAATTTCAGGACATGAGCCAAACAGGGATCATGGGTCAAGTGTCCCTGTCGGAGGGCAGAGAGGAGGTTGGTGCCATTGTCACATACAACCATTCCTGGCTGAAGCTGGCATGGCATCAATCACCTCTGAGCCTGCCCCTGCAGAGCTGACAGAATCTCTGCTCCAGTGTGGCTCCTGTCCCCTAAGCAGACCAACCCAAGCACCGCATGGCATCTTTTTGCCTGAGTGCTTGAGTAGCCCCTTGAATGCCTACGGAGCACCGCTGGTTCAGAGGAGAAATCTGCAGAGAAAGAGGCCATAGAGGAAGAAGAAGAGGAGGGGGTGGAGGAGAGAGCTGTGGCAGAATAACCACTAGCATTTTGGAGGCGTGGTGGTGGAACAAGCTCCAACAATACTGAACCCTGTCCTGCATCCTTCCCAGCTGCCAGCAGAGTTACCCAGTGCACCGTGAAAGAAAGATAATGTTCCTGTCCATGCCTTCTGGACCAAGAGTCAGCAGTAATATGTACCTTACTGCTGACCGCCCTGTCCAATGAGGCCAAGACATTGCCTTCCACATGCTGGTAGAGAGCCGGAATGGCCTTCCGTGAAAAGAAATGGAGTTTGAGAACCTGCCACTGAGGTACCACACATTCCACAAATTCATGAAAGGGGCAGAGTCTACCAGCTGAAAAGGCAACAGTTGCAATGCTAGCAAACCGGCCAAGCTAGCATTCAGACGCTGAGCATGTGGATGGCTGGGACCGAATTTCTTTTGACGGTTTAGCAACTGGGGTACGGAAATTTGCCTACTAAAATCATATGGAGGTGTAATAGCAGAATGGCCGCAAGTACTTGGGACACCTATTGCTTTACCTTCATTCCTCTCAGTGCAGGTTTCTGAGAGGTCTGGAGGTAAAGTGGGGTTGGAGAACCCAGCTGATGAGGAGCAAGGAGAGGTCCGCCGTTCTTTTATGTGGGTCTTTTAAGTGCTGTTGCCAATGGACTGCATGGGGAGGTCATCTTATGTCTGGTCAAGCATGTGGTGCCCATGTGGCTGCTGTTCTGGCCACGCTTGATACGCTTCAGACATAAGTTGCAAACAGCATTAGTGCGATCTGCTGCACACGTGTCAAAAAAGGCCCACACCAAAGAACTTTTCAAAATATGTGGGGAGTCAGCAGTGCCCTGCACCTGTTTATCTCTGCGGTGTGATGCAATAGGGTGGTTGCCCTTAATCTGCCCCCTGGAGGGCATCCTACCTCATTGGAGATGGGCCACCTCCTCCTTCTCTCTTCTATTAGGCACCCAAGTTAAGTCAGTGACCTCATCATCCCCTCCCTCCTTGTCTCTGGAGCAAACTTGGCAGTATGCTGCAGGTGGGGGAACATGACTGCCAGTTTCTTGACCTTCTTGGGCACCCTCTCTCTCTAGGCTGACATTACTCCCTTCCTCAACCTGGATACCATCATCAGAGCCTTCAAATCGCTGCGCATCCTCCTGCAGCATGTACCGAACACTGTGGTCGAATATTTAGGGGGACTCCTCTGTGCATGATGGTGGGGCTAGGGAAGGAGTGACTGTTGACATGGAGCGGATGGAATAGGCCACTTTGGCAGCTGTATTGGCAGGCAAACTACTCTGAGCCTGGGTGACAGAGGATGAGGAGGATGAGGACGGCTTTGTTATCCATTCTACCAACTCTTCTGCATGTTGTGGCTCAATAACATGGCCAGCTGCAGGAAAAAAGGACAAGCGTTCCCCACAGCCACGTGCTGAGGGTGCACCATGTCCACGACCAGCACTGTCGACTGTAGACACAGAGCCTGCTTGCTGTCTTTTAGTGGCCTGTGAGCGTCTGCCTCTCCTTGGTGGCCTTCTGGACATGCTGTAAATTTTGTTTAGCAAAAAAAAACTACACTGTATTGTGTACACCACTCAGGAAAGTAGTAACAACTGCACCAGGGGTGCACGATACTGTGTACACCAACAGAAGTGTAATAACAACTATGGGTGCACTGTATGTATTATGTACACCACCAGGAAATTGGTAGCAACTGCATAGGGGTGCACGGTACTTTGTACACCAACAGAAGTGTAAGAACAACTATGGGTGCACTGTATGTATTGTGTACACCACCAGGAAAGTAGTAGCAACTGCACTATGGGTGCATGGTACTGTGTACACCAACAGAAGTGTAATAACAACTATGGGTGCACTATATGTATTGTGTACACCACCAAGTAAGTAGTAGCAACCACACTACGGGTGCACAGTACTGTGTACACTAACAGAAGTGTAATAACAACTATGGGTGCACTGTATGTATTGTGTACACCACCAGGAAAGTAGTAGCAACTGCACTAGGGGTGCACGGTACTGTGTACACCAACAGAAGTATAATAACAACTATGGGTACACTGTATGAATTGTGTACACCACCAGGAAAGTAGTAGCAACTGCACTAGGGGTGCACGGTACTGCGTACACCAACAGAAGTGTAAGAACAACTATGGGTGCACTGTAGTAGCAACTGCACTATGAGTGCACGGTACTGTGTACACTAACAGAAGTGTAATAACAACTATGGGTGCACTGTATGTATTGTGTACACCACCAGGAAAGTAGTAGCAACTGCACTAGGGGTGCACGGTACTGTGTACACCAACAGGGGTGTAAGAACAACTATGGGTGCACTGTATGTATTGTGTACACCCCCAGGAAAGTAGTAGCAACTGCACTAGGGGTGTACGGTACTGTGTACATCAACAGAAGTGTAATAACAACTATGGGTGCACTGTATGTATTGTGTGCACCACCAGGAAAGTAGTAGCAATTGTACTATGGGTGCATGGTACTGTGTACACCAACAGAAGTATAATAAGAACTATGGGTACACTGTATGTATTGTGTACACCACCAGGAAAGGAGTAGCAACTGCACTAGGGGTGCACGGTACTGTGTACACCAACAGAAGTGTAAGAACAACTATGGGTGCACTGATGTGTTGTGTATACCACCAGGAAAGTAGTAGCAACTGCACTGAGTGCACGGTACTGTGTACACCAACAGAAGTGTAATAACAACTATGGGTGCACTGTATGTATTGTGTACGCCACCAGGAAAGTAGTAGCAACTGCACTGTGGGTGCATGGTACTGTGTACACCAACAGAAGTGTAATAACAACTATGGGTACACTGTATATTTTGTGTTTACCACCAGGAAAGTAGTAACAACTGCACTATGGGTGCATGGTACTGTGTACACTAACAGAAGTGTAATAATAACTATGGGTGCACTATATGTATTGTGTACACCACCAGGAACGTAGTAGCAACCTCACTATGGGTGCACGGTACTGTGTACACTAACAGAAGTGTAATAACAACTATGGGTGCACTGTATGTATTGTGTACACCACCAGGAAAGTAGTAGCAACTGCACTAGGGGTGCACGGTACTGTGTACACAAACAGAAGTATAATAACAACTATGGGGGCACTGTAGTAGCAACTGCACTATGAGTGCACGGTATTGTGTACACCAACAGAAGTGTAATAACAACTATGGGTGCACTGTATGTATTGTGAACACCACCAGGAAAGTAGTAGCAACTGCACTAGGGGTGCACGGTACTGTGTACACCAACAGGAGTGTAAGAACAACTATGGGTGCACTGTATGTATTGTGTACACCACCAGGAAAGTAGTAGCAACTGCACTAGGGGTGTACAGTACTGTGTACATCAACAGAAGTGTAATAACAACTATGGGTGCACTGTATGTATTGTGTACACCACCAGGAAAGTAGTAGCAACTGCACCATGGGTGCATGGTACTGTGTACACCAACAGAAGTATAATAAGAACTATGGGTACACTGTATATATTGTGTACACCACCAGGAAAGTAGTAGCAACTGCACTAGGGGTTAACAGTACTGTGTACACCAACAGAAGTGTAAGAACAACTATGAGTGCACTGTATGTATTGCGTATACCACCAGGAAAGTAGAAGCAACTGCACTAGGGGTGCATGGTACTGTGTACACCAACAGAAGTGTAATAACAACTATGGGTGCACTGTATGTATTGTGTACACCACCAGGAAAGTAGTAGCGACTGCACTATGGGTGCATGGTACTGTGTACACCAACAGAAGTGTAAGAACAACTATGGATGTACTGTATTGACCAGCAGAAAAGTATGAGCAACTGCACTATGGGTGCACAGCACTGTATACTGTGTACACCGCCTGAAGTATATTAGAAACAGTACACCAGGAACGGTCTGCAGTCAGATATAGCTAAACTGCATACAGTGGATTTCTATCTATCTATCTATCTATCTATCTATCTATCTATCTATCTATCTATCTATCTACGTAGAAACAGTACACCAGGAACAGACTGCAGTCAGAGCTAGCTAAACTGGATACAGTGGATATATGTATACAAGACTGTCTGTATATATATATATATATATATATATATATATATATATATATATATATATATATATATATATATATATTAAATACACTGCAGCTAACTGAATAATCTGCCTGCTCAATCTAAATGAGTCTCTCTCTCCGTCCACGCCAACAACACACTACACAAGGCCGACGTGCAGGCAGCCTTATATAGTGTGGGGCATGGACTTAGTCCCCCTGAGCCATGATTGGCCAAAGGCACCCTGCCTATGGCCAATTATGGCTCTCTTAGCTGGGGGCGCTGTGATTGGCCAAAGCATGCAGGTCATGTTGCATGCACTGGCCAATCATCAGTGCATTATGGGCCGTTACTCGCAGCTCGAATTTGGCGTGAACAGCCCATATTGTACGGTTTTCGACGAACGGGCGAACAGCCAATGTTCTAGTCGGACTCATGTTCGTCCAGAACAGAAAGCTCATCCCTAATAAATACCCCACACTTCCAGTTATGGGAGATCATATAAGTGCTGCATGGAAATCTAATCGCTGGAATCTCCAAGAGATGTAAAAAGCCAAAGTTTTTGATTGCCTTCTGGGATCACTCACTCTTGCTATATTTTTAATGATTGTTTTTATGCTAATAAATATGTATTGTATATAGTACAGCTATGTTTGGTGCAGCGGGGTATTTTTGTTTCTCTCCTCCTAAAGCTCCGTCCTGGATTAGTATTAAAATGGGATACATAGTGACAGTTTATAATCATGCAGCGTCTTTGCATGGATTCGCAATACAGGAGATAGAGTAATGTAGCCCTTGAGGATCTAGTCTGCGATCCTAGGAAAAATGGCCGCCGGGGAGTATTTAGGTGATAGAGCATCCGTCCAATCATATCCCCCTGATGAAGACACGTGACCCCCTGTGTCGAACACGCGTAGGGGAGGGGCCAGGACGGACGAGAAGCACACAGCTGAGTTGGGAGGAAAAACATACCCTGCGGCACACATACTAGCGATTTTATACGGCGCTTTATTGTCTGGTGCACAGAAGCACCTTGAGAATGTGAGTACCCCCTTGTGGGAAGCATTTTTAATAAAACAGTGGTTGATGGTATTACGCTATGTAGTCTCTCTTCATTTATATATGGATGTCTATGGAGCCTTGTCAACCTGGAGTGAGTGGAGTGGAGTGGAGATCGTTTTATATTTGATCTTGCAGAGCCCATTGAGTGGCTACCAAGCGTGATTTGACATAGCTAGCCACTGTGTCACACGCTCTGAGGTGAGCGCAATCACTTTGGGGGGTTTCCAGGATTCACCACGATTGATTGCAGCACTTGGATACATTTGCACTGGATGTGTGTGATTTCGCTGAACACAGATGCACTTTTATTTGGACATTTTATGGACACTTTATATTGAGAGTTCACTAAACGCAGAATATTTTGACTGCGTTTAAAAAGCACTGGGCACTTTCATGCTGTTTTCCATGTTTTAAGTGATCTGTTTTCTTTGCATGCTACAACAGATGGGAGTCATTGCATGTTATTTGATACATCACTTGATTGATTTTTGTGTGAGTGCACACACTCTTTGCACTCTTATTGTTTTACATAACATAGAGGTTTAGATATACAGTTTATATAGGATATCTGCAAGGTGTATCCGATATCTAGATATTAGTGATTTTTGACACTATTTTTATAATATAATTTCTATCCGGCGCAGCGCAATTGATTTTTTTCTAGATGTAAAAAGCCGGTGGATAGTTCATGATTCTAGATTTTTTACAATTAAATATCAGAAAAGTGTGGCGTGCATTTGTATTCAGCCCCTTTACGCTGATACCCCTAACTAAAATCTAGTGCAACCAATTGTCTTCAGAAGTCACCTAATTAGTATGAGTCCAATTGTGTGTAGTTTAATCTCAGTATAAATGCAGCTGTTCTATGAAGCCCTCAGAGGTTTGTTAGAGAACCTTATATAAAAAAACAGCATCATGAAGGTCAAGGAACACACTAGACAGGTCAGGGATAAAGTTGTGGAGGAGTTTAAAGCAGGATTAGATAATAAAAAAATATCCCAAGCTTTGAACACCTCATGGAGCACTGTTTAATCCATCATCCAAAAATGGAAAGAGTATGGCACAACTGCAAACCTACCAAGACATGGTGGTCCACCTAAAACGACAGGCCGGGCAAGGAGAGCATTAATCAGAGAAGCAGCCAAGAGGCCCATGGTAACTCTGGAGGACCTGCAGGGCTCCACAGCACAGATGGGAGAATCTGTCCAGAGGACAGCTATTAGTTGTGCACTCCATAAATCTGGCCTTTATTGAATAATGGCAAGAAGAAAGCCATTGTTGAAAGAAAGCCATAAGAAGTCCCGTTTGCAGTTTGCGAGAAGCCGCGTGAGGGACACAGCAAACATGTGGAAGAAGGTGCTTTGGTCAGCTGAGACCAAAACTGAACTTTTTGGCCTAAAAGCAAAACTCTATGTGTGGAGGAAATCTAACACTGCACATCACCCCGAACACACCATCCCCACCGTGAAACATGGTGGTGGCAGCATCATTTTGTGGGGATGCTTTTCTTCAGCAGGGTAGTGGAAACTAGTCAGAATTGATGGGAAGATGGAGGGAGCCAAATACAGGACAATCTTAGAAGAAAACCTGTTAGAGTCTGCAAAAGACTTGAAGCTGGGGCAGAGGTTCACCTTCCAGCAGGACAACAACCCTAAACTTACAGCCAGAGCTACAATGGTTTGGTTTAGATCAAAGCATATTCATGTGTTAGAATGGCCTAGTCAAAGTCCAAACCTAAATCCAATTGAGAATCTGTGGCAAGACTTGAAAAATGCTTTCACAGACGCTCTCCATCCAATCTGACAGAGCTTGAGCTATTTTGCAAAGAATAATGGGAAACATTTTCTCTCTCTAGATGTGCAAAGCTGGTAGAGACATACCCAAAAAGACTTGCAGCTGTAATTGCTGCGAAAGGGGGTTCTACAACGTATTGACTCAGGGGGCCGAATACAAATGCAAGCCACATGTTTCAAATATTTATTTGTAAAAAAAAAATTGAAAACCATTTATCATTTTCCTTCCACTTCACAATTATGTGCTACTTTGTGTTGGTCTATCATATAAAATCCCAATAAAATACATTTACGATTTTGGTTGTAACATGACAAAATGTGGAAAATTTCAAGGAGTGTGAATACTTTTTCAAGGCACTGTATTTGTGTAAACAGCCTAACCTAAAAAATATTTGTTGTTAAATTCAGCCAGACAGTGCAGAGTGGTTGGTACCCTCACGTTCCTCAACTTCATTAAAACAATACAACTTGGTTACCAGCCTAGCCCAGCCTATGACTGGACAATGAGGAAGCAGCAGTTCAGCTAGGGTAATCACTCTAATCATTTCTACTGTCAGCGACAGTTCTGTGTAATTCAGTACAGCAATGGTCCCCAAATGAGCGTTGGATGTGATTATTTGCTTGCTTTTAATTATCCTATTGACACCCATTATGTGGCATTTCTACTGACACCAATGATACAGCACTATTTCTTCCCCTGGCACCAATGATGTGGCAATATTCCTCCTAAAACAAACCAAAGGCACCAAGCCATTTTTTGCCCCCACTGCTTACCAACACTGTGGAACATTTTGCTCCCACCGACCACTGAGCCTGGGGCATTGCTTACTTACAATGACCAATGATGCTGAGGCATTTTCTACTCCCACTGGCTAAGGTTCCAGGCTCCCAATGGACGACAGTGAACTGGTCCTTTGTTTTGAAAGAGGACCCTTGCAATAGTGCCTAAGCTTACAGTGCTTCTCCTATGTTCTCAAATCTGAAATGTACTGTGCAAGAACACATTGTAAGAATAATGATTAGATAACTGAATTGAAAAGGAGTTTGTTATGTCTACCTAACAGTCCTTTGCTTAACCTCTTGAGCTCCAGAAGGTTTTACAACCTTCAAAACCAGGCCATTTTTTGCTATTCAGCACTGTGCTACTTTAACTGGTAATTGCACGATCATGCAACACTGTACGCGTGTATATTAATTGGGTTGTATGAAAATTATAGAGTCTACAACCTATGGTATATACTGTATATTTGAAAATTGATCACTGATGGCCTCTCGTTTCCTGGGTCCTAAAAATGCAGTATAAATATCCCCCAAATTACCCAATTTTGAAAAGCAGACAGTCCAAGATACTTAGTAAGGGGTATGGCGAGTTTTTGTCACATTTTTTCTGGAAAATGAAGAAGGATTTTTTTTCACATTTTTTAGAATACTATGTTATAAAAAAAACGCATTAAAAAAAAAATATTTTAAAATGTTTTTATCTTTTTTACACCTGTCATCAGAGCAGCTCAGTGTCAGTACAGTAATACTGTATTACTCTAGGGGAGTAGGTGATCAGGAATTTTTATTTTTTTATTTTGGCACTGTTATTGCTTATACAGTGAAGATCACTGTATAAGCAATAGTTTTATCTGTCATGAATGGGTTAACCATTCATGACAGGTTGTTTACATTGTTGTCATGTGATTGCAGTGACCAATCATAACGATCACACAATACACAATTACTGATTACCGGTAACTGTAATCTGCTGTGTAATCACTCTTTATTAACCACTGTGCCACCAAGGTTGTTAACCCAAAAAATAACAATCTTTAAAAGTTGTAAACAATATACTGTATATCTTGATGTTAGGAGATAATTCATATTGGGTGCATGCTACATGCTCAGTGAATGTCTCCTATAACATTATTCTACACCAGAAACATTTACAATAAAAAGCAAATGAGTGTTAGCATGATTGGAAGTCCTAGAGATCTCCAAACCATGTTTGTTTGCATTCAGACAGCTCATATATTATTATTATAACATTCAGTTTCTTTGTGATAAAAATGAGTAAGTATTCAATAAAATTCTTTTCGTGACTAATGCATGACAAATATAATCTATTTTTATCTGTAGAAAGATTGCATGTAACACCCATGTATTTTTGACAGCCTGATTGTGGTATGGGCATTTTCCTGTACACCGGTGGAGAAAGAAGTCTTGTGGAACGTTGCCATGATTTGATGCCTGTCTTTTTTTTTTCTAAGAATGTATGAACTTCGGGAAAGTAAATGAAGAGAGAGCAGGAGCTGTCCCAGCTGTTGTTGCTTAGGGGAAAGGCTTTCACACTTCAGGAATGTTACATTTTAAACAGCTGGGATTCAAATCAGCCAACAAAAGAGTTGTCCTTTTCTGCCAATCTATTGCACGACAGCTTTAATTACACTATGCATGAAACTGGCCTTCAGTGCATGTGTGCATGATCCCTTCACCTGAATTGTAAACCAAATCTGATTGCTGGAACACAAACCCAAAAATCTGCTCCAAAGACATATACAAATCAAATTACTCATATGAATGTTTTCTGGCTTAACTACAGGAAATAATGAAAATGATGAAAAAAAATGTAGAGGACAAAAAAATCAGAAGATACTGCAAAGACTGTCAGTTTTATAGGTTAGGATCCCAGGTGGTCTACCCCTGGTTTAATTGCTAAATCTGTGGCAGTGTTATCCTCAGGTGAGTTAGTAAACTGTTTACATAGACATTTAAACCACAGCCATGTTTTCCAATGTCTGATTATTATTATACAGGATTTATATAGCGGCAACAGTTTACACAGCACTTTACAATAAAAAGGGGGACAGTACAATTACAATACAGTTCAATACAGAAGGAATAAGAGGGCTCTGCTCGTAGAACTTACAATCAAACTGATGTTTGGCCATGTTAAATTTCAAAACTGGCATAATGTTAAAAGTGTCCCTAAGCAATCTAATCTATGTGTATAAAGTGTGTTTTAGTTAATAAATCAATACAATGTCCTTAATTAGGTCTAATTTATAGTTTTGAGTAGACAGAATATATTTAATGTATTCTCTTTGTACTATTATTATTATTTTTAAATGATTATATAATTATAAAGAATAAAATGTATTAATAATAATAATAATTATTTATTAATATTTAAGGAACTTATATAGCGCCGTCAATTTTATGCAGCGCTTTACATATACATTGTACATTCACATCGGTCCCTACCCTCAAGGACCTTACAGTCTAAGGTTCCTAACTCACGTTCATATACTAGGGCCAATTTAGACAGAAGGCAATTAACCTACCAGCATGTCTCTGGAGTTTGGGAGGAAACCAGAGTACCCAGAGGAAACCCACGCAGGCACAGGGAGAACATGCACACTCCAAGCAGGTAGTGTCGTGGTTGGGATTCAAACCAGCGACCCTTTAGCTAAACAACACTGCTCTAAGCTTACCTTGGGTGTGCACACAATATATGGGTGTAAAGAGATGAGATAAGACCCTAATACAAGTTGTCTTTTTTACCTTTTGTTCACACAGCTATTTAACTAGAATGATTCCTATTTCCAGAATAACACTAGAAAATGCCCATAGCATTGAAGAAGACTGTAATAGACAGTTGACGTGAGTTTAGTAAGTATCCATTAAAGCTTTCCAGATGTCTTCTGAAGGATGAATTGATATAAAAGCTATACCTTTTCTCAGTTTAGAAGAAATGGATGCTGTGTACAGAAAGTAGGTGTAATTTCTGGAGAAACTCATTGCATCTAGTTTGCTTTGCTCCTCCCTGTTTTTTTCCCATGGGCTGTATGCTGGTAATCTTGTTTCATAACATTCTGGTTGATGTTCCACTTTATGGACAATGTTTATAGTATTATATTGTAGGGTCTGAATCACATTGGATTAACTACATCATATTGCACACTGCATCACCAACAAAAAAGCTCTCAGTTTCAATTTTGGGGGACTTCCTTGCAACAAAGTTCTCATAAAGTCATCACACTGCTCTTTTACTGCTCCGCTTGATAAATACAGTGGGGAGAACAAGTATTTGATACACTGCCGATTTTGCAGGTTTTCCTAATTACAAAGCATGTAGAGGTCTGTAATTTTTATCATAGGTACACTCCAACTGTGAGAGACGGAATCTAAAACAAAAATCCGGAAAAGCACATTGTATGATTTTTAAGTAATTAATTTGCATTTTATTGCATGACATAAGTATTTGATACATCAGAAAAGCAGAACTTAATATTTGGTACAGAAACCTTTGTTTGCAATTACAGAGATGATACGTTTCCTGTAGTTCTTGACCAGGTTTGTACACACTGTAGCAGGGATTTTGGCCCACTCCTCCACACAGACCTTCTCCAGATGCTTCAGGTTTCGTGGCTGTCGCTGGGCAATACAAACTTTCAGCTCGCTCCAAAGATTTTCTACTGGGTTCAGGTCTGGAGACTGGCCAGGCCACGCCAGGACCTTGAGATGCTTCTTACGGAGCCACTCTATAGTTGCCCTGGCTGTGTGTTTTGGGTCGTTGTCATCCTGGAAGACCCAGCCACACCCATCTTCAATGCTCTTACTGAGGGAAGGAGGTTTTTGGCCAAGATCTTGCGATACATGGCCCCATTTATCCTCCCCTCAATACGGTGCAGTTGTCCTGTCCCCTTTGCATAAAAGCAGCCCCAAAGAGTAATGTTTCCACCTCCAAGCTTCACGGTTGGGATGGTGTTCTTGGGGTTGTACTCATCCTTCTTCTTCCTCCAAACACGGCGAGTAGAGTTTAGACCAAAAAGCTCTATTTTTGCCTCATCAGACCACATGACCTTCTCCCATTCCTCCTCTGGATCATCCATATGGTCAATGGCAAACCCAGATGGGCCTGGACATGCGCTGGCTTGAGCAGGGGGACCTTGTGTGTGCTGCAGGATTTTAATCCATGGCGGCGTAGTGTGTTACTAATGGTTTTCTTTGAGACTGTGGTCCCAGCTCTCTTCAGGTCATTGACCAGGTCCTGCCGTGTAGTTCTGGGCTGATCCCTCACCTTCTTCATGATCATTGATGCCCCACGAGGTGAGATTTTGCATGGAGCCCCAGACCGAGGGAGATTGACCGTCATCTTGAAATTCTTCCATTTTCTAATAATTGCGCCAACAGTTGCTTTCTCACCAAGCTGCTTGCCTATTGTCCTGTAACCCATCCCAGCCTTGTGCAGGTCTACAATTTTATCCCTGATGTCCTTACACAGCTCTCTAGTCATTGTGAAGAGGTTGGAGTCTGTTTGACTGAGTGTGTGTGGACAGGTGTCTTTTATAAAGGTAACGAGTTCAAACAGGTGCAGTTAATACAGGTAATGAGTGAAGAACAAGAGGGCTTCTTAAAGAAAAAATAACAGGTCTGTGAGAGCCGGAATTCTTACTGGTTGGTAGGTGATTAAATACTTATGTCATGCAATAAAATGGCAAATTAATTATTTAACAATCATACAATGTGATTTTCTCGATTTTTGTTTGAGATTCCGTCTCTCACAGTACCTATGATAAAAATTACAGACCTCTACATGCTTTGTAAGTAGGAAAACCTGCAAAATCGGAAGTGTATAAAATACTTGTTCTCCTCACTGTACCTCTATGGTTTATCAAGAATTCTATAGACTTTCCTGTTTCATGACAGCTCACAAGAACCCAGTTGAATTTTCAAGGTGGGTATTAAAAGTAGAACTCAATTTCATTTTTATGTTCTTTTCCCCCTCTTATAAAAAAAAAACAAAAAACATAGCTAATCTCTACATACCCTCCGATGCTGTCCTAGAGTTCCTCCACAGCCCATCGCCAGTTTTTTCAGATAGAGAGGCATTTGCAGTATTATCCCCATTTCCTATGAACTCTACCTGTCACTTACATGGTCCCTAGGGGCAGACTTGGCTCACAGTACTCCACAATTGAGTTTCACTCACACCTCATTACATGAGTGCTGCTCAACCCTGGAAGAACGCCTCTTCCCCACTGCTGCCAGAGGAAGTCTTCAGGAAGAAGGTATGTATAGGGGTTCACTATATGGAGCACTTATGTATTTATACATGTTGACTATATCGCCCCTTAACCACTTCAATACTGGATACTTATACACCTTCATGCCCAGACCAATTTTCAGCTTTCAGCAGTGTCACATTTTGAATGACAATTGCGCGGTCGTACAACACTGTACCCAAACTAAATTTTTATCATTTTGTTCCCATAAATAGAGCTTTCTTTTGGTGGTATTTGATCACCTCTGGGATTTTTATTTTCTGCTAAACAAATAAAAAAAGTCCAAAAATTTTGAAAAAAAAGTTTTTTTTTGTTTACGTTACAAAACTTTGTAAATAAGTAAGTTTTCTTCTTCACTGATGGGCACTGATGGGGCTGCACTGAGGGGCACTGATAAGGCGGCACTGATGGGCACCAATGAGGTGGCATCAATGAGGTGGCACTGATGAGGTGGCACTGATGGGCACTGATGATGGGCACTAATATGCGGCACTGCTGGGGCACTGATAGGCGGCACTGATGGGCACTGATAGGTGGCACTGATAGGCAGCAGTGATGGGTACACATAGGTGGCACTGATGGGCATTGAAAGGCGGCATGGATGGGCACTGATAGGCGGCACGGATGGGCACTGATAGGTGGCATAGATGGGCACTGATAGGTGGCATGGATGGGCACTGATAGGCGGCACAGATGGGCATTGATAGGTAGCACTGATGTACACCAATTTATGGTACAGATGGATGCCAATCAGTGCCAAACAATAATGCCTGCCAATCAGTGATGCCCATTGTGGGCACTGATTGGCATCCATTGCGGGCACTGATTGACATCCCTGGTGGTCTAGGGTGGCATACCTGGTGGTGACATTTCTGATGGTCCTAGTGGTGTCCCTGGTGGTCCAGTGTGGGCAATCTGGGCATCCTCATGGAGGCTGCACTGATAACCAATCAGCACAGACCCCCCCCCTGTTAGAGGAGCAGCTGATCGGCTCTACTCTACTCACGTCTGACAGATGCGAGTGAGGAAAAGACAATCAATGGCTCTTCCTGTTTACACTGTGATCAGCCGTGATTGGACTCTGACGGAGACTCTTTACCTAGATCGGTGTTGTGGTGTGTCAGACTGACACACCGCAACAACGATCACCGCGATGTGCGCCCGGGGGGTGCGCAGCGGCTTGATATCCTGGCGACGTCATATGACGTCCGGTCAGGATATTGAAACCACTTTGCCGCCATCATTTTGCTATATGGCGGGCGGCAAGTGGTTGATCTCCTCTTCTCAAGAGAAAATAAATTCAATTCCTCTAATCTTTCCTCATAGCTGAGCTCCTCCATGCCTCTTATCAGTTTGGTTTCCCTTCCCAGCCCTTTCTCTTTTGTGAACTGGTGTCCAGAACTGAACTGCATACTTCAGATAAGGTCTACCTAATGATTTGTACAGGGGCAAAATGATACCCCTCTCTCTGCAGTCCATACCTTTTAATACAAGAAAGGATTTTGTTCGCTTTGGAAACCACTGCATTCTATTATTAAGCTCATGATCTACCAGAACACCCATATCTTTCTCTAACATTGATCCCCCTAGTTGTACTCCCCCTAGTATGTATGATGCATGCATACATGTTCTTAGCCCCCAAGTGCATAACTTTATATTTATCAACATTAAACCTCATTTACCACATAGTTGCCCAATTAAACAGTGCATTGAGGTCAGCTTATAAGTTGAAGACATCCTGTAAGGACGTTATTCCACTGCATAGCTTGGTGTCATCTGCAAAGACTAAAAATGGTACTTTTAATCCCAGACCCTATATCATTTATTAATGTATTAAAAAGTAAGGGTCGCAACACTGAACCTTGGGGTACACCACTAATAACCTTGGACCATTCAGTATATGAATCATTAATCACTACTCTCTAAATATGGTCTTTTAGCCAGTTTTTTATCCATTTACAAACTGATTTTTCCAAGCCTATAGACTTTACCTTACACATTTGGGGAACTGTGCCAAACGCTTTTGCAAAATCCAATTATACTATGTCGACAGCCACTACTTTGTTTAAGGTTTTGCTTACCTCATCATAAATAGTAATCAGATTTGTTTGACAACTTCTGTCTTTCATGAATCCATGCTGGCTATTGCTTAAAATGTTTTTTTTTTCTAGCAAAAAATAGTCTTTGTGATCTTTTATTAAACTCTATAGTATCTTCCCAATTATAGAAGTTAAAATAACAAGTTTTCCCAGATTAGTTTTTTAAACCATAATGCACTGCATGGCCTTTGAACCATGGCCAGCAAGCTTAGGAGGTCCAATAATATGGCTTTTGGACAAGCTACACCCCTCACTATAAAATGTGGGGACAAAGACATAGCGACAGTGTATTTTATTTTATATATATAATCTTTACATATCCAAAATTTACAAAACAAACAGGTATAAAAGGGGACAAATCAGTCCAAGTAGGTACTGTTTCAATCATATCACAAAGCATAAGGTCCAGTTGACCATTTCACATAAAAGGTGCATGAGCAAAAACCTTCATTTAACTAATAATTGAACAGATGAACTATAACATCATTACATTATCCAGGGCCCTTCCATGTGTCGTTGTATCCAAGGAAGATCGGGTACCACACATTGGGTTCAGGTAGGTATAGGAAAAACAATCTTAAAAACAGAAGAGGAAGGGAATAATGAGAAGGGAGGGGAAAGGGGTGAAGATCACAAAGAAACAAATAATTAAAGAAAAATTGCACTCTGTTATAACTTCAGATCGTCTATGTAGCAGAGTATACTATGGATCAGATTCAGGTTATCTCCAATATGTAAAACTGTTATAAAGATCAAGTATGTGCTGGTTGTGAATCTAGTAGAGCCCTACCAGTATAATGAATTAATGTAGCCCATATGGTATCAAATTTATCGTATCTACCTTTACATTTCGGCATCCATTCCTCTGCAGCCATAATGTCATTCACTAGATGGATCCAGTCCGCACCATCAGGGATATAAGTTTTTTTCCAGTAAATAGGGATTAGACGTTTAGCTGCATTCAAAAGATGTGGCAACACTGATTTGTGATAGTAGCCGAAAGAAATGTTGGGGACATGAAGCAGATGCTCCATGGGAGAGTCGGGCAGGTCAGTGACTAAGATGATTTTAATCTGGGCCCTAATATCTTGTCAGAAAGGCTGCAGCCTCAGGCACTCCCACCAGATATGGAGAAAAGTCCCCCACTGTTCACATTCCCTCCAGCAGGCATCAGAAGAGGCAGGGAAAAAAATTTTAAGTTTGGATGAAAATCTGTACCACCGAGTTAATATTTTAAAACTGTTTTCCTGCATCTTCATGTCTACGGAACTGAAATAGGTAAGGCGATATAAATGGTCAAGTTGTGGCCCAATAAATGTGTGTTTACATGTCTCTCTCCCACTCCCTCACATAAACTGGCTTTCCTCTGGGTTCCAATGTTTGTAGCAGTCCATACAGGACAGAGATGGAATGAGGGATCGTAGCAGTGGACATGCAGAGTTTTTCAAAGGGAGTTGCAGAGGAAGGGGAGCAGATTGCTTGTGGTAGACTGCGAATAAAATGTTAAAGTTGCTTATACCGCCAATCATCTAGGGGGAAGCAACCATATTGGTCCCTAGGGTCTCCAGAGTTATCAACCCCTGATCTTGGACAAACCTACCACAACGCACCTCTCCATCTGTCGCCCATAAGCGAAAGAAAGACAGGTGTTCCCAGGAGTAAACCAGGGGAAGCCTCCAAAGGGGGTAAGAGGGGAGATTGAAGAGGCTAGCCATCCTGAGTTATTTAAAGTATCCCACAACTGTAGGGCATGAACACCTTTGAGAGAAATGGACCCAGATAGCCCTCAGGACTCTCGGGATAGCCAGGGTGCATGGGCCAAGTTGCATCCAGCCAATCATTTTTCTAAGGAGACCCATAATTTGGTAGTTACATTAAGGTACCAGTCCAATATCCGCTGCAGTGTGATTGCTTCGTAATATTTACAGATAAAAGGTACACTCAGGCCGCCCAACCGCTTAGGTCTCTGCAAGGTGCGGAAGGCCATGCCAGACATGTTTTAGGGTCAAGAAGAAGGGTCAAGAAGAAAGACCTGGGCAGAAAAAAAGGACACCATTTGTAAGAAAAAGATAGCACATTTATCTTTAAAACGCTGACTCCGCCCATCCATGAGAAAGTGTCCCGATTCCAGTTTTGTAAATCTGCTCTTATAGTGGAGAGTAGGGGGGTGTAGTTACAAGTATATAAATTTGAGCAGTGTGGGGTAAGGTGAACCTCCAAATATTTTAGGGAGGTGTGGCACCAAGTGAAAGACAGTGAGGATTGCAGCCATGTATGCAACTTCGAAGTAATATTCATGGGCAGAATCTCAGACTTGCTGTAATTAATCTTAAAGTTTAAAAGCATGCTAAACCCCTGTAACTCTGCCATGATGTTGGGGAGAGAGATCAGGGGATCAGCAACATAAAACAGGACGTCATTCGCATAAGCGGATAGCTTATATTCTCTAGTCCCTACACAAAATCCCTTAATATCAGGGTTCAGACATATCTGATGAAGCAATAGTTACAGGGTGAGTGCAAAAATGAGGGGGCCGGCGGACACCCCTGTGTGGTTCCATTACAGATCGGAAACCTACCAGAAAGGGTACCGTTAACCATAACTCAAGCTTCCAGAGAGTTGTACAACAACAGTGTATTGAATAAATAATGATATTTGAAGCGCTTCACAATGTGCATGAAAATGAATATATAAGAATAAATATAAATAGTCAAATAAATCCAGCGGTGAGTAAAAATTCCTAAAAAATCCAGCAATCAAAATAGTGTAAAATTATAAAAGATTAGTGACACCAAATGTGTAAAAAAATCACATAAAAAATCCACATAAAAATAAATATATAGGGATGTATTCAGAAGGTTCAATTATACAGGTGTAGAATCCTGATTGGTATAGAGCTTTTAATCACTAGCAAAGCTGTTTAAAAATACTTGCTTAATTAAGGTGCTCATTGATCTTTATAGTAACAATGTGTTTTTTGCTTCTATTCACAACCAATGTGAGAATCATAAATAGGCAGATAAGAGAAAAAAAACAATCATTGTGCAATAGTTAGGATACCAAGGTACACAGGCAAACTTCAATCCACTCACGTGTGCCTTATAATGATAAGGCATATGCAGGTTTTACTATAGCAGTCAGCCGCCTTAGACAGGAGCAGATTCAGTGCAGTACACTGTGTGAAACTGCTGATCTGCACAGAGCGTCCTTGGCTCCTCCCACGCGTTACATCACAGTCACGTGACTTTTTTAAGGATAATACAAGCTCTGACGGACTCAGCTTTATAGCACAACAGCAGAGTGGTTGCCATGGCTACAGCATGAGTTTATCATCATCCTGCTTCCTGCATAAACTTCAATTCTGTTAAAACCTACTTTTATTAGACATGTAATTCATATGAATATCGTTGGTTAATTAAAACCACGATTCCATGTGTAAAAAACGCAGTGTGTAAAAAGTAAAAAATATATATATTGATATCTCTAATCACGTTTACTTCTTCAACTCCCTCCAGTGGTCACAATTGGTATAACATCTCACAGAGGGAATATATGGCAAAGCATTGTCTCTAATGGTTTTGATAATTGACCAGTGCCCCATGATATCACAAAAATGGGGTATCCACATGCTCTGCTCATAAATGTATGGAAAACGGAGTAAACAAGATGACATGATATATATATATATATATATATAAAATATACATATATAAAATTAAAATAAGATATGATATAAGAAATAGGGAAATAATATTAAAATGTAAAATTAAAATCTAAAAATTCCATGATAGAATATTGCAAAAATGGATGATGACCATTATTTATATGCAAGAACTGAACCAAATATTGCCACTCAGAAAAAACTGGTATTGGACAAATAATGAGAATATTGGACCAAAAAATAAATAAAAATAAAAAATATAAAATAAAATATAAAAAATAAAAATAAAATATATACCATAAAAATATATATATAAATCTGAAAAACCTCTAAAAATCAGAAATAAAACAATTCAGGTCGAATTCAATGTTCAAACCATGGGGTTCTAATGTACCCATCTGGAATATCCATTTGGATTCATTCTTGCTGAGTTCCCTCACTTTATGGGAACCCCTCCAATGAGCCTTATACTTTTGAATAGCCCAGAATTGGAGACCCCTAGGGTCTCTGTTATGATACCTATCAAAATGTTTTGAAACACTGTGTTTTGGATAGCCTTTTCTAATGTTCTGGATATGCTCTCTTATTCTCTTCCACATTGGTCGCTTCGTTCTGCCAATGTATTGGAGGGAGCAGGAGCACTGTAAAGCATAAACCACCCCCTCAGTCCTGCAAGATATAAAATCCTTTATTTCAAATTATTGTCCAGTATTTGTTGAAGAAAATTTCTGACATTTGTATCCATTTTGATTAGTATTTATGCAGGCATAACACCTTTTACAGGGATAGAATCCTTTACCCTGAAAAAAGGTTAAATCAGTTATTCTCTTGGGTGGGTTGGGTACATTTTTAGCTATGATGTCCCTTAGAGTTGGAGCTAGTCTATAAATGAATCTCGTTTTTTCTGGGAGTATATTTGCCAAAGTAGTATCAGTTTTTAAAATAGACCAATGTCTTTTTATAATCCTCTCCATCCTCCTGTGTTGTACACTGAAGTCCATTATCAGAGGTATGTCATCTGTTTTGTCATTTACCTTGATTTTATCTTGGATCAGCGCTTCTCTTGAGGTTTGATTGACTTCTGTTATTTTTTCTTCTATAAAACATTTATTGTACCCTTTTTCTTCAAACCTCTTACCTATCCACTGAGCTTGTTTAAGATAGTCAATATTTTCTGAACAATTTCTCCGTAAGCGAATAAACTGGCCCTTCGGAATGTTGATTAACCATGGCTCATAGTGGCAACTCGTTACTGGTATATAGCTGTTCCTTTCCACCGGTTTGAAGAAAGTTTTTGTGCTGATGATATTGGCTGTTAGTTCTATTTCAAGATCAAGGAACTGGATTTTAGTCTCACTAATTTGATGTTCAAGTTTAATATTTTTTTGGTTCATATTCAAACGTTGGAAAAAGGATCTTGAACTCAGTTCATCACCCTTCCAAATAATAATACAATCGTCTATGAATCTTTTATATAGAACCAGTTCCTTTGGAGTATTTAAAAAGATGGCATCCTCCTCCCATTTTGCCATGAATATGTTGGCTACACTTGGGGCCTATTTAGCTCCCATCCCAATACCCGTTAGTTGTCGAAAATAATTGTCATTATACCAGAAGTAGTTATGTTGAATACCAGGGCCTGAAGGCCAGGCTTCTAAGAAGAAATCTTTTCTGTTTAGAAATGAGATGGCTGAATGAATCCATAGCCCATTTAGATGCTTCTATTGCATCGCTATGTTCAATTATTGTGTACAGTGAAGCAACATCAGCAGTTGCTAACAGATATCTTCCATTAGGGTCCAGGGTCAGAGATTTTAATATTTGTAATAAATGTTTGGTATCACGTAGATAAGCTTTAGTGTTAGGTACTAGGGGTTGCAAGAATTTGTCCACATATTCCCCTAGTCTTGCATTGATCGATTGAATCCCATTAATGATGGGTCTTCCTGGTGGTGCCTCAGCATTCTTATGGATCTTCGGGATGGTGTAAATGATTGGAACTCTACATGTATCCGGTACTAAATATCTAGATTCTTTTTTGGATAGAATATTTTTGTTGATTCCTTTTTGAATCAAAGAGGACAGATCTCGTTTGTATTCTCTAGTAGGATTGCTACTGAGTTTCAGATATGTGTTATTATCGTTAAGTTGTCCCATCAGTTCCTGGTGGTAGTATTCCTTAGTTAGTACTACAATGGCGCCCCCTTTGTCGGCCGGTCTAATTATAATATCTTTATTTGCTTCCAATTGTTTTATACCTTGTTGTATATGCTGGGATTCCTTTTGTATTTTTGTATGTCAATATACATCTGGAATTTGTCCAGATTCTTTTTTGGTGCATATTTAAGGCCTTTGTCCAGTGTGATTAATTCCGCTCGTGTGAGCTCTTTGCCGCTGAGGTTGTAGATGCCTTCCCCTAGTACTCTCTTTTTCTTTTGGGTTTGCCATCCTGCTCTGCATCCCCTTTTGTGGTGTTTGGACTTCTTTCTCTGTTTGTATATTCCTGTAGGGGTGGGGGATCTTCGTTTCTGCAGAAATCTAAAAAAGATCTTGACTGTTCTTCCTCTATGTAATTTCTAAGAGGCTCGTATCTATTGGTGGTAGGCAATGGGCTCCTCCTATCAGGATATCTGTATTGGTCGTATTCTCTGGTCCCATTCCTATTACCATTGGACTGGTGGTCCCGAGATTCACCATTGCTCTGTTGATAGTCCCTATGATCTCTCCTATCCTGATCATACCGATAATCCCTTGGCTGATCCCTATGAGGTTGTTGGTAGGAGTTTCTGGGGTCAGTTCTGGAATTATATTGATTTTCTATTGGTTCAGTTCTAGTTGAATGTTGATAGTATCCTTGTTCCCCATACCTGGGGTACCTGCCATTTTCCACCTGATCATATTGCGATTCATTACCTGATTGGTGCGATCTTGATTGATTGTAGGGTGGATAGTGGGGTTTGTTTGGTCTTTTATTGGCATTATTTTTCCAGTAAGGTCTTCTTGGTGATTTATTTTTTGTTTTGTTCCTCCACCAAGGTTTTGGTGTTCTTGATCCATTGTCATGTGTGTTACTTTGTTCCCATTGTTTCTGTTGGTTATATCTTGGGGTTTCTGGTGTCCTGGATCTCCTTTCTGGAGTCCTATAATATGTATTTCTCCTGGGGCTAACTATCCTCACCTCTCTATCTGGTGATGAGGCTATAGACCCAGTTTTACCTTGTTTGGCATTGATTTGCCAATTGAAAACCTGTTCTAACTGATAATCATTGGTATCTCTGAGTTATTTGCTCTTTTTCCTTTGTTTCAATTCAAATATTGAAGCTGTTATAGGAAAGGATAGGGAAAACTCACAAATTGCATACGAAGAGATTAGGGTTGGTTAGAAAGTTGTACTTTAATTTTTATGGCTAGCATTTTGAGCTATTAGTTCCTTTGCTTCCTTTCTGTTACTAATTGTTTCTTTTTTTGGTTTTTATTTTATTTTAGTTTCAGAGTAGTAGTGTTTTGGATTTTAATTTGGGAAGTTTATTGTTTTTTTATTTTATGTTGCTAGGCCTTTTTTAGGATTGGGATGCTCAAAGGGCAGCATTAATTTGTAACTAACCAAAAAAATATTGCAAGAGCAAGTGCAAGAGCAGTGTGCACCTAAACCACCCCAAATTATTTCTCTCACTTTTACCACACTTCCCTTATCCTGTAGAAAAATAAATAAAGGTTAAGCATACACTGCATAGACCTACTATCCATGATTAAAAATGTCCTGCTGCTGCCAAATTTTGCACTCTGTATCCTCTGCTATAGCTTATTCTTCTAGTAAAAACTCCTGCCCGTGCTCTTTGCTTCTGGTAATTTGGGCCTGGCTTTGCTCATAAAAATTGTCCTGATGATGGCCAAGTTTACATTGATGTATCATCTCTTAGGCTGGGTTCACACTGGTCCGACAAACGCTCCGACATTGGGAGCTCATGTCGCATGACGTGTGAAATGTAATGTTTCCCTATGGGAGCCGTCCTAACTGGTCCGACACAAGTCGTTCCGACTTTAGAAATGCTCCCTGTACTACTTTGGTCCGACTTTGATCCTACTTCAGCCTATTGACTATCATTGAAGTCGGATCAAAGTCGGATTGCCGTCTTGCATGATCCGACTTCGGCACGCGACTTGTGCTCAGATGATCTTGAGGGGGAACTCCGCGCCAAATTTTAAATAAAAATCCGGCATGGGTTCCCCCTCCAAGAGCATACCAGGCCCTTAGGTCTGGTATGGATCTAAGGGGAACCCCTACGCCAAAAAATCGGCGTGGGGTCCCCCCTAAAATCCATACCAGACCCTTATCCGAGCACGCAGCCCAGCCGGTCAGGAATGGGGGTGGGGACGAGCTGGCGGCCCCCCCCCTCCTGGACCGTACCAGGCCGCATGCCCTCAACATGGGGGGTGCTTTGGGGCATGGGGGGCGCAGTGTGGCCCCCCACCCCAAAGCACCTTGTCCCCATGTTGATGAGGACAAGGGCCTCTTCCCGACAACCCTGGCCGTTGGTTGTCGGGGTCTGCGGGCGGGGGGCTTATCGGAATCCGGGAGCCCCCTTTAATAAGGGGGCCCCCAGATCCCGGCCCCCCACCCTATGTGAATGAGTATGGGGTACAGCGTACCCCTACCCATTCACCTAGGAAAAAAGTGTCATTTAAAAAAAAAACACTACACAGATTTTTAAAGCATTTTATTCGACAGCTCCGGGGGTCTTCTTCCGACTTCGGGGGTCTCTCCGGTTCTTCTCCGCGCTCTCCGGGTCTTCTGCCGGGCTCCTCCTCTCTCTTCTGCTAAAGAGGAGGAGCCCGGTCTGCTGCCTTCTTCTCTTCGGGGGTCTCTCCGGTTCTTCTCCACGCTCTCCGGATCTTCTGCCGGGCTCCTCCGCTCTCTTCTGCTCTTTTGCCGCTCTTTTGCTAAAGCGGAGGAGCCTGGTCTTCAATCTTCTGCCTTCTGCCTTCTGCCCTCTTCTCCTGATGTTGACACGACGCTCTCTGGGGCTAGACTGCTCTCTGTGCGCTCTGCTCTGACTTATATAGGCGGTGACCCCGCCCCCTTAAGCCGTCACAGTCCCTGGGCATGCTGGGACTGTGACGTTTTAGGGGGCGTGGTCATCACCCGATGACCACGCCCCCTATGCCGTCATAGTCCCAGCATGCCCAGGGACTGTGACGGCTTAAGGGGGCGGGGTCACCGCCTATATAAGTCAGAGCAGAGCGCACAGAGAGCAGTCTAGCCCCAGAGAGCGTCGTGTCAACATCAGGAGAAGAGGGCAGAAGGCAGAAGGCAGAAGATTGAAGACCAGGCTCCTCCGCTTTAGCAAAAGAGCGGCAAAAGAGCAGAAGAGAGCGGAGGAGCCCGGCAGAAGATCCGGAGAGCGCGGAGAAGAACCGGAGAGACCCCCGAAGAGAAGAAGGCAGCAGACCGGGCTCCTCCTCTTTAGCAAAAGAGCGGCAAAAGAGCAGAAGAGAGCGGAGGAGCCCGGCAGAAGACCCGGAGAGCGCGAAGAAGAACCGGAGAGACCCCCGAAGTCGGAAGAAGACCCCCGGAGCTGTCGAATAAAATGCTTTAAAAATCTGTGTAGTGTTTTTTTTTTAAATGATACTTTTTCCCTAGGTGAATGGGTAGGGGTTCGATGTACCCCATACTCATTCACATAGGGTGGGGGGGCCGGGATCTGGGGGCCCCCTTATTAAAGGGGGCTCCCGGATTCCAATAAGCCCCCCGCCCGCAGACCCCGACAACCAACGGCCAGGGTTGTCGGGAAGAGGCCCTTGTCCTCATCAACATGGGGACAAGGTGCTTTGGGGTGGGGGGGGCCGCAGCACGCCCCCCTCCCCCAAGGCAACAACCCCCCATGTTGAGGGCATGCGGCCTGGTACGGTTCAGGAGGGGGGGGGGCGCTCGCTCGTCCCCACCCCCATTCCTGTCCGGCCGGGCTGCGTGCTCGGATAAGGGTCTGGTATGGATTGGGGGGGACCCCCCACGCCGTTTTTTCGGCGTAGGGGGTTCCCCTCAAGGTCCATACCAGACCCAAGGGCCTGGTATGCTCTTGGAGGGGGAACCCATGCCGGATTTTTATTTAAAATTTGGCGCGGAGTTCCCCCTAAAGATTCATACCAAACACAGTGTCGGGCATTGGCGGGGATCCAAGTCGGATCCCCGTTCATTGAAAGTCGGACACATGCCGGCTTCATGTCGCAGGGCAAAGTCGGATCCAAAGTAGGACGGCTGTCGTGTCGCACCAGTGTGAACCCAGCCTTAAGCCTTGTAGGAAAACACCTGCCTGTACTCTGTGTTTCTAGTATATTTGGGCCTAGTATTGTTTGTTAAAATTGTCTTGCTGCTGGACAACGAACACTGCTGTCTAATCAGTGACTAAGTCGGTGACAACAGTGATAGCTCAGTGAACTACTGGCCATTTTCTCTCTATCAGCCAAAGCGAAAAAGCATATGTCACTGCTAAAACTTTTTCAGTGCGGAAGTGAATTAGGTTGGGGTGTTGCCATTGTATGTAAGCCAAGTTAGTTGTGAAAGAAAAAGATCAATTCCACAGCCAAATATGTGCTGCAAGATGTGCTGTCATTGAGGTTGTTCTGTACATCACATATAATTTAGACATGCCCCCATACGGCAATTTAAAGGATTTGTGTATTTAATTTAACCCTTGATGCTGTATGAAAAGGCCCCTCCTCTCTGTATAATTGTTTTTTGTTTTTGTTTTTTTGCATTGGTACATGTCACCAATAGCAGAATGTTGCTTCCAATGGCTTTCATTTGAAAATAACTGCCTTTTTAGCCCTGCGGATTGTCAGAATAAAATAACAAGATTCACCCTCATATTCCCTAGATTTCAGTCTGGTTTGTTGCAAATGTCCCAAAATTTAAACTTCCAAGCAAAGTGTGCAAAACAGTTTGCAAACACATCCCAGGCAAACTCATTTATTTCTAATTGGTATGTGGGGAGATTTACTTAAATTGGTGCACCCAGAATCTGGTCCAGCTATATATACCACTGAGCAAAATTATAAACGCAACACTTTTGTGCTTGCCCCTATTTATCATGAGCTGAACGCAAAGATTTATGACTTTTTCTATGTACACAAAATGTCTATTTTTCTCAAATATTTTTCACAAATCTGTCTAAATCTGTGTTAGTGAGCACTTCTCCTTTGCCAAGATAATCCATCCCCCTCACAGGTGTGGCATATCAGGATGCTGATTAGACAGCATGATTATTGCACAGGTGTGCCTTAGGCTGGCCACAATAAAAGGCCACTCTAAGGCCCCTTTCACACTTATACGACTTCAAAGTCGCACGATTTTACCGCGATTTTGCGGCCCCGATTTTGCCACTATTTTACCGCGATTTGCCGCGATTTGGGAGCAGTACTACTTTGCCACGTTTTTGGCATTAACAAATTAAAACATACAGTAGTTGGTATGAATCATAAGGGGAAACTCCACGCCAAGTTTTAAATAAAAAAACTGGCGTGGGTTCCCCCCCAGGGACATACCAGGCCCTTAGGTCTGGTATGAATTGTAAGAGGGACCCCCTATGCCGAAAAATCGGCGTGGGGGTCCCCCCAACATCCATACCAGACCCTTATCTGAGCACGCAGCCCGGCCGGTCAGGAATGGGGGTGGGGACGAGCTAGCGGCCCCCCCCTCCTGGACCGTACCAGGCCGCATGCCCTCAACATGGGGGGGTGGGTGCTTTAGGGCATGGGGGGCACCCTGCGGGCCCCCTCACCCCAAAGCACCTTGTCCCCATGTTGATGAGGACAAGGGCCTCTTCCCGACAACCCTGGCCGTTGGTTGTCGGGGTCTGCGGGCGGGGGGCTTATCGGAATCTGGGAGCCCCCTTTAATAAGGGGGCCCCCAGATCCCGGCCCCCCACCCTATGTGAATGAGTATGGGGTACATGGTACCCCTACCCATTCACCTAGGGAAAAAAAGCGTCAATAAAAAACACAGTACACAGGTTTTTAAAATAATTTATTAGGCAGCTCCGGGATCTTCTTCCGACTTCGGGGGTCCTCTTCCGACTTCGGGGGTCTCTCCGGCGTCCGCATCTTCTGCCGGCTCCACCGCTATCTTCTGGCGCTCTTTTGCCAGTGCTGGTCCAGACCTCTGGATCGTCTTCTTCCCTCTTCTCTTCCAGAGATGTTGACACGACGCTCTCTCCAGCCAGAATGGTCTCTGTGCGCTCCGCAACTGACTTATATAGGCGGTGGCCCCGCCCCCTTATGCCGTCACAGTCCCTGGGCATGCTGGGACTGTGCAGTCATAAGGGGGCGTGGTCCTCACCCAGTGACCACGCCTCCTAAAACGTCACAGTCCCAGCATGCCCAGGGACTGTGACGGCATAAGGGGGCGGGGCCACCGCCTATATAAGTCAGTTGCGGAGCGCACAGAGACCATTCTGGCTGGAGAGAGCGTCGTGTCAACATCTCTGGAAGAGAAGAGGGAAGAAGACGATCCAGAGGTCCGGACCACCGCTGGCAAAAGAGCGCCAGAAGATAGCGGTGGAGCCGGCAGAAGATGCGGACGCCGGAGAGACCCCTGAAGTCGGAAGAGGACCCCCGAAGTCGGAAGAAGATCCCGGAGCTGCCTAATAAATTATTTTAAAAACCTGTGTACTGTGTTTTTTATTGACGCTTTTTTTCCCTAGGTGAATGGGTAGGGGTACCATGTACCCCATACTCATTCACATAGGGTGGGGGGCCGGGATCTGGGGGCCCCCTTATTAAAGGGGGCTCCCAGATTCCGATAAGCCCCCCGCCCGCAGACCCCGACAACCAACGGCCAGGGTTGTCGGGAAGAGGCCCTTGTCCTCATCAACATGGGGACAAGGTGCTTTGGGGTGGGGGGGCGGGGGGGCCCACAGGGTGCCCCCCATGCCCTAAAGCACCCACCCCCCCATGTTGAGGGCATGCGGCCTGGTACGGTCCAGGAGGGGGGGCCGCTAGCTCGTCCCCACCCCCATTCCTGACCGGCCGGGCTGCGTGCTCGGATGAGGGTCTGGTATGGATTTTGGGGGGGACCCCACGCCGATTTTTCGGCGTAGGGGGTTCCCCTTAGATCCATACCAGACCTAAGGGCCTGGTATGCCCCTGGGGGGGAACCCACGCCGGTTTTTTCATTTAAAACTTGGCGTGGAGTTCCCCCTCTGGATTCATACAGCACTGCCTGTCGCTCATCGGGAAAGGAAAAAAGTTTTCCTTTCCCGATCAGCGAGTCAGGCTTGTGCTTACAAAGTCGTACTGAAGTCGTGTCTATATTATTCAGGCACGACTTGCATGCTACTTCAGGGTTTAACATTGAGGTCTATGGAGTACAACTCGCATAGAAGTTGGACCAAAGTAGTGCAGGGACTACTTTCAAGTCGGCACGACTTAAAGTCGTGCCAATATGAATGGTAGTCATTGAAAATCATGGAGAATGACTTGTCATACGATTTTGCAGTACAAAATCGTGGGACAAGTCGTATAAGTGTGAAAGGGGCCTAAAATGTGCAATTTTACTGTACTGGGGGGGTCGGGTGGGGTCCGAAAACCAATCAGTATCTGGTGTGACCACCATTTGCCTCACGCAGTGCAGAACATCTCATTCGCATAGAGTTGATCAGATTGTTGATTGTGGCCTGTGGAATATTGGTCCATTCCTCATCAATGGTTGTGCGAAGTTGCTGGATATTGGCAGGAACTGGAACATGCTGTTGTATACGCCGATCCAGAGCGTCCCAAACATGCTCAATGGGTGACATGTCCGGTGAGTATGCTGGCCATGCAAGAACTGGTTCAACTTCCAGGAATTGTGCACAGATCCTTGTATGTGGAGCTGTGCATTATCATGCCGCAACATGAGGTGATGATCGTGGATGAATGGCCACAGGATCTTGTCACGGTATCTCTGTGCATTCAAAATGCCATCAATAAAATGCACCTGTGTTCGTTGTCCATAGCATACACCTGCCCATACCATAACCCCACCACCACCAAAGGCCACTCCATCCACAACATTGACATCAGCAAATCACTCACCCACACAACGCCATACACACTGTCTACCATCTGCCCTGTACAGTTAAAAATGGGATTCATCCGTGAAGAGACCACCTCTCCAAATGCCAGACGACATAGAATGCGAGCATTTTTCCACTCAAGTTGGTTACGACGACGAACTGCAGTCAGGTGGAGACCCCGATGAGGACGACGAGCATGCAGATGAGCTTCCCTGCAACAGTTTCTGACAGTTTGTGCAGAAATTCTTTGGTTATGCAAGCTGATTGTTGCAGCAGTGGCATTGTGCTGTGGGATAAAACTGCACAGTTTAGAGTGGCCTTTTATTGTGGCCAGCCTGAGGCACATCTGAGCAATAATCATGCTGTCTAATCAGCATCTAGACATGCCACACCTGTTAGGTGGATGAATTATCTTGGTAAAGGAGAAGTGCCTCATTTCCGCATGTCAGTCACAATTTTGGGGACGATTTCAGAGACTTCTGTGTGGGTTTCTGCACAGTCGTCAATGGAAATCGCCAAAAGTTGTACAGAAACTACTTTTATAAATCGGTGTGGCGCCGCAAATGCAGCATCGCACCGATTAGGACAGTGCCATTGCCGGCAATTGCTGCCGATTTGGCATGTGATTTGACATGTCAAATTGCATGCTAAATCGCACCAATGTGAACCAGGGCTTAGACAGATTTGGGAACAATATTTGAAAGAAATAGGCCTTTTGAGTAGGTAGAAAAAGTCATAGATCTTTGCGTTCAGCTCATGATAAACACAAAAGTGTTGCGTTTACAATTTTGCTCAGTGTAGTAACCAATCAGCTTCTAAGTTTTATTGTCAAAGCTTAATTGAACACATTGATGTTAGAAGCAGATTGGTTACTACGCATAGCTGCACCAGATTCTGTGTGCACCAGTTTTAGTAAATCTCCCCCTATTCTACATTGGCTCTAGTTTCACAGTTTCATAGTCAGGTTGAAAAAAGACACAAGTCAATCTAGTTCAAACAAGGGAAAAAAAAGCATACAATCCCATATACACAATCCTATACCCACAGTTGATCCAGAGGAAGACAAAAAACCCCAGCAAAGCATGCTCCAATTTGCTCCAGCAGGGAAAAAAATTCCTTCCTGATCCCACCGAGAGGCAATCTGATATTCCCTGGATCAACTTTACCTATAAATGTTAGTACCCAGTTATATTATGTACATTTAGGAAAGAATCCTCTAGTTTGTATTCCATAAAGATTATGCATAATAGCTTGCATCTTACTAGTTGCGGTGTGTCCATAAGGGCGCACAGGTGCCACCCCCTCTCTCCAGCCACCCCCTCTATGACCAATGGCTAGATTCATGCTTAGCATGAATCTATCCATGGCTGTCTCTGTCACCCCCTATTCAGGCATCCAAAGCCTATATTACAACGGCGCGAGCGGGGGGGGGGGGGTATTTGTTGAAGCACCTGATTAGAGCTATAGGCTCTAATAGGCTTCAAAATAGGTGAACTGGGAGCGCCATGCCATTGACCCAGGGGTCTTAGAAAAGCGAATGAATATTCGCTTTCCTAACTCTGAACCGCCTCTCCACCAATCAGGTGCTCGGGTCTGTTACAACAGGCGCTGTGATTGGACGCCTATCAGGAGGAGAGGACAGGAGGAGAGCAAGGGAGAAGACGCATGGAGGACACCGTTAGCTGTCGTCACCCTCTGCCCCACTGAGACAGGGTAAGTGCCAGGCAGACGGTGAGCGGGCGGGGGGTCTCAATACAAGATTGCTCTCCCTAGATTTCAATCATGTTCAATGCAAAGTTAGCAAATGTCTAGCAATGTTCATGAAACAGTTTACAAGGAGCAGATTCTTTCATCCTTGGTCACTATGGTTTGTTATTCCATAAACATTATGCATAGGAGACATATGCAACACTATGAAAAATATAATATGTAGTTATAGTATTCAGTATATGAATTCCTTTGTTCATTTTAACACAACATTATTTTTAGAAGAGAGAACAGTGATAAACGTGAATTGTGTTGTAACTATACTGTCTGCCCTCATGTTGTATTGAATTGTGTTGTAACTATACTGTCTGCCCTCATGTTGTAAAGCTCTGCGCAAATTGTTAGCGCTATATAAATCCTGAATAATAAAAATAATAATAAAAAACGTTGATCTGTTTTCACACATCACCACACTGTTCACAACATGTTTATGACAGTGGTCAAATTGTGTTTATGTGTGTGTCCATACCATATATTATATATATTTTATATTTTATATATTACATATGATAATATATATCCATCCATGGCAAACACATTGGTATCTGTTTGACATTACATTTGCACACTGTGCATGTGTTTTTCTAGGAGGATAAATGAAAAGAACACAATTGTGCTAACCCAGTTCTTGAAAGCTGGCTATCAATTTGTCTTCAGCTTCTCCAAGCTGTAGCTGATGATGGTCGGAGGTGGGGATGATAAAATGTTTACAAGAGATATGAGCTGAAAGCTTCCGAATCCGCTATCCTTCTTTTTGGGTGATAAATTTGTCATGCTGGGCTGGTTTTGTATATTTGTCTTGTGAAAGAGATTGATATTTTTAGGCTATCCCATCATCTTATCTGGCAGGCAAATAAATGTGGTTTCAGTCTCTGAGTCCCCTCTGGTATTATTTGAAATAATTATAGAAATATAGGCAGGCGAAATATGTTATAGACCTATAGATAGGTTAACATACATAGATATTTAAAATGACATTCATGGGGGCAGAACAAAGTATAAAAGAATGCTTTAAGTACAGATGCAGTATTGATATCCTACCTAACATATGCAGTATATACAGTATAGAACATGATGAATTATGATGAACACGATGGAAATCATAATACATGCTAAATGGATACACTCATTTTCCAATATATTTGTTTGAGCTAAATATAATTTCTTATCAAAATTTAATTCTTATTTTGGGTTGAGAGGAACATGGTTCAGTTCACTAGGAATCAAGGGAAGACAGCTCTTCCTCACTGCAGCACAGTGACATTCAGAGCTTGGCTTTTGACCTAAAATATTGTTTTCAGGGTTAAAAACTAAAACTGGTCATTGCCTCTGTATATTCATGAGTTACTGCTTTTTAGTCTTGAGGTAATACAAGGGAATGCTTACCTTACTCCATGCTCCAACCACAATCAATTTCCATGCTTCTGCTCCAGAGGACCCTTGGTGTCATCACATACAATGAAGGACCAATGGTGGCCATTGGTCCTTTATTGTATGTAATGGGTTTGGTAAGGGAGTCGGCAAACAACCAAGAGAAGAGAGGCTTTATAAGACAGATCATCATTCTGGGAAACATCAGGAAAGAAGCCTGTGTGGGAGAGAGGAATAAGGTCTTCTACTTCTAAAAGAATGTTATTTCATAAATATATAGGGGAGCACCCTAATGATATTTTTACAGCTGATCAGAGCTTTAAAGCATTTTATGAGGACATAGATATAGAGGCAGCCCATGTATAATATTTCTTTCAGAACATAGTTGCATTGTTGTCATGCTGATTTATTGGCTTTCATACTTTATTTCAAAGCTGGAACAAGTAGACAGGTCAGGAGATCTGACTTTGTTCTGACTTCACTGGTTACATGTTTGTTCTAGGTCAGTGACTCACAGTAAAGCAACTAACATTTTAGAAGGAGGCCAGCAATGACAGACTTCATATATCTCTCAGATTTTCATTAAATGAGTTCTACTTACATTCCCATAAAGGATTTAGGCCTCATTCACACTGCATACTTAGGTGTACACCATGTCATGTTTGCCCGCACAGGGATTCACAGGTGTTCTGTGCAACTCTATAAAGGCAATCCCTTTGATGTCTATTGAGACGCAGCAACTGACTGGACAAAGTTGCTGTTTCCAATTACCAGATGTGCAGGTGCACAGCCCTTAATGCACACTGTCTGTATTTGGGGCCCTCGCCCGCCCAGCTGTCAAAACTGGGAGCAGTGGCTGTGTCCGTGCAGCCACTGCATCTCAATAGACATCAATGGGACTGCCTGCATGGGGATGCACAAGTCACCTGTGCATTCTTATGTGGGCAAACACAGCCCTTGCATGGGTGTGCTAGTGTAAACAAGTCCTTAGTAACATTTCTCAAACTTGTTTCCAGGGATCATTAATGCTGGCCATGCACATATAGATTTTTTCTGTTATCTATCGGTTGGAAGAAGCTCCCTTTGTGGCTATTGTAGTTTGGCAGCTGGCTTCAGGGGTGGTGCTGAGTGGAGGGGAGAGCTGGAGAGTGCCTGGAAGGGAGATCACTGGCTGGAAAGTAAGGAGAAAGGAGATGAACATTGGAAGACCAAATGAGGATTCCCAGTAACAGTGGATGGTTCCATCAACCTCCTCGTGTCCGCACTATTGCCGAATGACGGCTACAGCGCGGACCTACATTGCTGGGATTCCGTCATATGACGTCCTCCCGTGCATGAGCTGCCTGTAAACAGACGATCGGTAATTGTTTTTTTTAATTTCTCCTCACGCCGACAGTGTGAGGATAAAAAAAAAGCTATCACCGGCTTCTGTGAAAGGGACATCGGTCCCAAAGAGGAAGAGCCACAACCACCTCATCTGTGCCTACCAGTGCCACCTGCCAGTTGCCACCAGTGCACATCAGTACCACAAATTTGTGCCCACCAGCGCATATCAGTGACATCAATCAGTGCCCACCAGTGCATATCAGTGTTACCAATCAGTGCCACCAATCAGTGCCACCTATCAATGCCCACCAGTGCCACCTATCAATGCCCACCAGTGGTGCTAATAAGTGCCTCATCATCAGTTCCACCTAGCAGTGCTGCCTATCAGTGTCACCTACCAGAGCCCATCAGTGCTCATCACTGCCACCCAGCAGTGCCCATTGCTGCCACTCATCAGTGGCCATCAGTGCCACCTATCAGTGCCCTTCAGTGCCACCTATCAGTGCCCTTCAGTGCCGCCTATCAGTGCCACCCATCAGTGCCACCTCTCAGTGCCCACCAGTGCCACCTATCAGTGCCCACCAGTGCTGCCTCATCAGTGCCCACTAGTGCGACCTAACAGTGTCCAGCAGTGCTGCCTTATCAGTGCCCATCAGTGCAGCCTATCAGTGCCCATCAGTGGAGCCTATCAGTGCCCACCAGTGCAGCCTCATCAGCGTACACCAATGAAGGAGAAAAATTACCTGTTTGCAAAATTTTATAACAAAATATAAAAACTGATTTTTTTTGTACAATTTTCTGCTTTTTTTGTTTTTTTAACAATAAATTTAAAAACCAAGCAGTGATTAAATACCACTAGAAGAGAGCTCAATTTGTGGGGAAAAAAAATTATAAAAATTTAATTTGGGCACACTGTTGCATGACCGCGCAATTGTCATTCAAAGGGTACAGCGTACACCAATGAAGGAGAAAAATTACCTGTTTGCAAAATTTTATAACAAAATATAAAAACTGATTTTTTTTTCACAATTTTCTGGCTTTTTTTGTTTTTTTAACAATAAATTAAAAACCAAGCAGTGATTAAATACCACTAGAAGAGAGCTCAATTTGTGGGGAACAAAATTATAAAAATTTAATTTGGGCACACTGTTGCATGACCGCACAATTGTCATTCAAAGGGTACAGCGCTAAAAGCTGAAAATTGGTCTGGGCAGGAAGGGGGTTTAAGTGGCCAGTATGCAAGTGGTTAACACCTGGAGGATAATAACTGGTCCATTGAAGGGACAAAAGCTGTCTATGACCCTGCATATTATTTGAGGTCAAGGTGTCTAGGTGGAAGCACATTTGGTGGTCACACAGAAAATTGGATGAAGTAGCCACACACATTGGTGATTTCACACAGAAAAATCATAGAGGACACAAGACATATGCTCAAGAGACTATTACGGACATTAATATTGGTTTATTATTGGTATATACAGTATATATTATTATTATTATTATACAGGTTTTATATAGCGCCAACAGTTTGTGCAGCGATTAACAAAATAAAGGCAGACATTACAGTTACATTACAATTTGGTACAAGAGGAATCAGAGGGCCTTGCTCATTAGAGTTTACAATCTAAAAAGGGATGGTCAATTGATACAAAAGGTAATAGCTGTGGGGGATGAGCTAATGGAGGAAGTAAAACAGTGTTAGTTAGAAGCAGGATAGGCTTCTTTAAAGAGAAGGGTTTTCAGGGATCGTCTAAAGACGGATAGATTAGGGGACAGTCGGACAGATTGGGGTAGGGAGTTCCAAAGGATGGGAGAAGCTATGGAGAAATCCTGGAGGTGAGCATGGGAGGAGGTGTATAGATATACACATAGGATTGTGGTATTGAAACTTAGGAAGCGTGACACCATTTTGGTTATATTTTGTTACTGACACATTCTGTGACTAAGCAGTGAAGGAGAAGCAACACAGCACCCTCCTTTTTCTTCCTATCAGCATGTTGTTTCTCAGGACATGACATGAGTGCCTCATTGTGCTGCTTCTTCGGCAGCAAGAGGCTGATACCAGGCCAAATTCAAGTAATTACACTGCTTGCATATACAAAAATAAATTTACAGTGCCTTGAAAAAGTATTCACACCCCCTTGACATTTTTCACATGTTGTCATGTTATAACCAAAAACTTAAAGATATTTTTGGGGGATTTTATGTGGCACATAATTGATAAATGGAAGGAAAATGATAAATGGTTTTCACATTTTTTTACAAATAAATATCTGAAAAGTGTGGCGTGCATTTGTATTCAGCTCCCTTTACTATGACACCCCTAACTAAAATCTAGTGGAACCAATTGCCTTCAGAAGTCACCTAATTATTAAATATAGTCCACCTGTGTGTAATTTAATCTCAATATAAATACAGCTGTTCTGTGATGCCCTCGGAGGTTTGTTAGAGAACCTTAGTGAACAAACAGCATCAGGCCAAGGAACACACCAGACAGGCCAGTTGTGGAGAATTTTAAAGCAGGGTTAGGTTATAAAAATATCCCAAGCTTTGAACATCTTATGAAGCACTGTTCAATCCATCATCCGAAAATAGAAAGAGTATGGTGCAACTGCAAACCTACCAAGACATGGCTGTCCACCTAAACTGACAGCCTGGGCAAGGAGAGCAATAATCAGAGGAGCAGCCAAGAGGCCCATGGTAACTCTGAAGGAGCTGCAGAGATCCACAGCTCAGGTGGGAGAATCTGTCCACAGGACAACTATTAGTCGTGCACTCCACAAATCTGGTCTTTATGGAAGAGTGGCAAGAAGAAAGCCATTGTTGAAAGAAAGCCATTGTTGAAAGAAAACCATAAGAAGTCCTGTTTACAGTTTGCAAGAAGCCATGTGGGAGACACAGCAAACAAGTGGAAGAAGGTGCTCTGGTCAGATGAGATCAAAATTGAACTTTTTGGCCTAAAAGCAAAACGCTATGTGTGGCAGAAAACTAATATTGCACATCACCCTGAACTCACCATCCGCACCATGAAACATGGTAGTGACAACATCATGTTGTGGGGATGCATTTCTTCAGCAGGGACAGGTAAGCTGGTTTAGAGTTGATGGGAAGATGGATGGAGCCAAATACAGGGCAATCTTAGAAGAAAACTGTTATGCCCCGTACACACGGTCGAACTTTGTTCGGACATTCCGACAACAAAGTCCTAGGATTTTTTATTGGCTCAAACTTGTCTTGCATACACATGGTCACACAAAGTTGTCGGAAAATCTGATCGTTCTGAACGCGGTGACGTAAAACACGTACATCGGTACTATAAACGGGGCAGTGGCCAATAGCTTTCATCTCTTTATTTATTCTGCGCATGCGTGGCACTTTGTCCGTCGGATTTGTGTACACACGATCGGAATTTCCGACAACGGATTTTGTTGTCAGAAAATTTTATATCCTGCTCTCAAACTTTGTGTGTCGGAAAATCCGATGGAAAATGTGTGATGGAGCCTACACACAGTCGGAATTTCCGACAACAAGGTCCTATCACACATTTTCCGTCGGAAAATCCGACCGTGTGTACGGGGCATTAGCGTCTGCAAAAGACTTGAGACTGGGGTGGAGAGTCACCTTCCAGCAAGACAACGACCCTAAACATACAGCCAGAGCTACAATGGAATGGTTTAGATCAAAGCATATTCGTGTGTTAGAATGGCCTAGTCAAAGTTCAGACCTAAATCCATTTGAGAATCTGTAGCAAGACTTGAAAATTGATGTTCACAGATGCTCTCCATCCAATCTGAGAGAACTTGAACTGTTTTGCAAGGAGGAATGGGCAAAAATGTCACTCTAGATGTGCAAAGCTGGTAGAGACGTACCCAAAAAGACTTGCAGCTGTAATTGCAGCGAAAGGTGGTTCTACAAAGTATTGACTCAGTGGGGCTGAATACAAATGCGCGCCACACTTTTCAGATATTTATTTGTAAATAATTTTGAAAAACATTTATCATTTTCCTTCCACTTCACAATTATGTGCCACTTTGTGTTGGTCTACTCAATAAAATACATTTATGTTTTTGGTTGTAACATGTCAAAATGTGGAAAATTTCAAGGGTTATAAATACTTTTTCAAGGCACTGTGATGATGTAATAATGAATACAGGACTGCATTAATGTGTGCATTTAATACCTGCCTAAAGTTCAGCTTCACTTCATTCATAGGCCACAGTGCCCTAAAGAAAATGTTAGTATGACATCCCAACTACAGTTCATCTCCACATTATTAGAAGCAGAATGGTGCAGTAATAACAAAATGCCATATTAGACGAGCAGGACCAAGTTAACATACCATGGGTAATGCCATGTTACTAGCTTAAAAGCTGAACTGTAGCCAGATAGAAAATGCCAAATAATGTATAAAATGCATATAACTGGGCTGTTGCTTCTCTGAAGGCTACTTCTTTACTTTTTACTGACTTCAGTTGATGTTAAAGAATAAGCCCTTGCCAAGCTGTGTGTCTGCAGAGCTGTAATACACATTCTGGTTGATGGGATGGATTTGGAAAAAATTCCTACTTTCACTTAAAGTTTATCTAAAACCCCTAACTTTTTTTTAAAGATGTTGGCATAATAGCTTGTCACTGTTAATATTATATTGCTTCTTTCTCGCACAAAAATATAAAGAAAGCTAAGCAATACTGTTCTGTATTTATTGACATTAATGTGTTGAAAATGCATAAGAATGTTGATCACAGACACGCTTGAGCACCTATTACAGTTTGTACACACAGGTGGATAACATTCTTAATCCCCATCTTGGATGATTGTTTGTTATGCCTAAGTTTTTTTATACCATGCCTGTATTATTTATAGAATTTTTTGAAGCACAGCACTTCTCTTTCACATATTATTTCTTATTTTACCAAGATATATACATTTTTAGTAGCGTTGCCTATGAACCACTATTTTTCAATCACATTTTAAACTACCAAAGCAAATAAACATACTGTAACTATCCAACAATGATTTACATTGTAATCAAAAGTAACAAGAAAGGAAAAATATTATTAAACCCTACTGAACGTAAGGTCTACATTTGAACTGACTTACTTGTTACTTCATATATGCAGTCAAGCTAGTGTGGCCACCATGTGATCTGAAAAAGCTGTCAGCGTCTTAATTGATTTTCTGTGCCAATATGACTATGTTAACCACCTTCATAGAAAAGCCCCTTGGATAGCATTAAGTTTAATCTCTCAAATTAAGAAGCGGGGCCATGAAATAAGATGTTGCTTGCAAATACTCCAAGATTCCAAGCGGAACCAGAGTGTAAAACAAAGGATAGCAAGCTCCCTCGAGTGCTGCACCTATCTTGGGTTAGATTCCCTCTGATGTTTTTGAATCATATTATCAATAGCTGGAGGGAGATGAAGCAGCAGTTTGCCTTCTAGAGAACAAAGGAGAAAAGAGAGTTCAGAAAATGCTCATACATCTAATCTACTCTTCACACTGTTCTTTTTACACACAAAAAAGCCAGCGCTGTATATTCACTGTTGTTTCCTGTGTTTTCATCAGTTAGTTCTCTAGTAGCTAAGGGATAACAAAAGCAACAAAATTCCTTTGCATGTTCACTTTCTTTACACACAGCTTTGACTGTCCAATTCTGTTTTATCATTTTGATTGCTGAACATGCAAAATAGGGCAGGTGCGTAATTCATAAAGATACAAAAACCAAGAATCCCCACACCTGTCTTTATGACAATTGCACCTCATTTACTCACTTTATATGCATACAAGGTGGTATGAGCTTACAAACCTTGGGATAATCAAGCTGCAGATAGGATAATGGTACATCATGCAGTGTAAGGTAAAAAGGGAAAAATCTTCACAGAAAATGGTTTAAAATCTGCTAGTTTTCATGCTTGTAGTGCTCTTATTGCATTGAGGACCAGACGAAATATGGACATCTGCTTTTCTATAAGCAACCTTGTACGTGTTGTTAGTAATTCTTTACACAATTATTTGAAATGTACAATGTCTTCATTATACCCACATTCAGAAGAAACTTAAAGTGCTTGTTAACCTAAAAAAAATCAAATAAAGATCCTGTTCCTTTAAAGCAAGTTATACAGCACAGTGCTTGTACTGTGTAATTTGGCCCCATGTATCACCTAAAATACCTGGCTGATCCTGCCAGTTTCTACCCTCCCCTTTATAAACTGACCACGGTGGATCATGGCTTCTGAGCCCTGACACTATGGTTAGTTTATGTGCCTCCGTCAGCCGCTCTCCTCTGTACTCTCCTCCATCCTCTCCCCCCTCCCCTCCCTGCCAGCTCTTGTCAGTGCCTGCACCCTCCACTCCTGCTGTTTAAGATACTATACAGTTTTTTACATCATCCTCTCTATTTATCTAAAGTGCTCCTGTGTCTGTGCCTTATAAAAATAATGCAGTATATACCTGTATACAGAGCGCCGATCGGCGGTCACATGATCCTCCGCCTCTCTCTTCCTCTCCTCCTCCCCTCCTGACTGACGTCAGCGGGGGATCCTCGGCCCGTTTTATCTGTCAGGCCAAGAGAAGAGAGAGCCAGCAGGTCATGTGAGCGCCGATCGATGCTCTGTAGAGAGGTATATACTGCATTATTTGTTATAAGGCACAGACACACGAGAACTTTACATAAATAAACAGAGAGAATACTGTAATTTTCCATTGGTGGGTTAACAGCCACTTTAAAGGAAACCAGTTCTGGGAAAAATAGAGTCTTCCATTGTTGACTTCTCCTTGGCTGTCATGCTGATCCAGTGGCTTTAGTTTTCAGTCTCTTAACTTTAACATGAATGCAAAATGAAACATTGGACTTCAATAATAAAAATCTGGCATAGCAAGACAATGTATTTTGGGCAAGCTCAACTCTCTAAGTTGTAATGTAAACTTTTTAAGACATAAAACTGTACTACAGAGTTCAAGCACTGTATATAAATACCACAATGGCAAACAAAGCAGCAATGCCCTTGTGGGGAGAATAATTATCCCCCTCATTGTGAGATACATATTTCAAAAGTATATATTTCACATCCCAGATAAATAAAACAATGTTCTTCCCACCTGCCTTCTACACTCCCCTTCTGCATCCAGAACCAAGAAAAGCCTTCCTTTCTGGTCCGGAAGAAGTGACCACCATGCGTACAGACCTTGCAGCACATCGTCACTGTCTTTCTCCACACTCAGCTCAGCCCATTTTCCATGTTCTCCAGTCTGTCTTCCCCCCATGTCAGTCTGCTTTCACGCCCTTTCTATCATTCATACTTCTGGTTTTTCATGCATATCCCAATGTACTTAGTGGCCAATTTGCAGAGGACACTTTATTGCTCATTTATCCCTTGCAACATAAACTTTACATTGGTGACATTAAACATTATACTTACCTGCTCTGTGTAATAGTTTTGCACTCAGCAGCCCAGATCCTTTTTCTCTCGGGTCCCTCCCCAGCGCTCCTGGCTCCTCCCTCCTGCCGGGTGCACCCACAGCAAGCAGCTTGCTGTGGGGGCACCCAAGCGGACGCTCTCCCGAGCCGCAGCTCTGTATATCCATTCACACACAGAGCCGCGGCATGGCCCTCTCGTGATTGGCTCACTGCCTGTGATTGACAGCAGCAGGAGCCAATGGCTCCCACTGCTGCCTAAAGCCAATCAGACAAGGCTCTCATGGACGTCACTGGATCGAGAGGGGGCTCAATGCATGAAGGTAAAAATCCTTCTGCCTTTACAACCACTTTAAATCATTTACTTTTTGCATTGTTTATGTACAACATGTGGCTTTACGCTAAACCCAAGAAAAAATTGAATATATTGCACCTTACCAATTCATAGATGTGATTGCTGTATTTGTTTTTTGTATATATAATATATAATGAACCACAGAAGGAAATTGCATCACATTCAATATGTTGCCAACATCCCAAATTGATACAGACAAATAAGGACCCTAGGATAGGGAACCTATGTACCCCCCGGTACAGCGGGACTTTATGGGTGAACAGACCAATTACATTTATGATAAAAACTATTATTTATTCGAAAAAAGCATAAAAACAAGACAAACTGAACATAAATCTGTACAAAAGTGCTTGTGCAGCAAATTTTCTTTCATACTGATCACTTTACATTTTCATCTATAGATACATGTTTCTGTATGAGCCTGACATGTTTCAGGACGATGTCCCTTCTTCAGAGGCGTATTGCAGAGAGAATTTATATATATATAAAAGGCGCATTCTGAAAAGACAAGTGAGAACAATATACATATTATAATGTTGATCAGAATAAACAATTCACATCATGGCATCCAACAGTATCCAACATACATACCAGTATCCAGTCCTTAAAGAAAAAATGTGCATAGAGTGTGCAAAAAAGCAAACTTTTGTATCGATGGAAAAAGGGGTGATTTGAAAAAATAATGATGATAATAGCCACCAATTAGCCAAGAAACAGGCATGGCAGCTTTCCCTTGGGTCAAGGAATAGCTCCGCAAAGGCCCCCAAATAGGAGGACGCCCCCACCGCATCCGCACTGTGGCCCTAAAAAGGGAGGGGGAAAGAATAGGGTTGTATAAATTAATAGATCGCACAGGATTGCTATAAACATACTTTTGTTAGATAATGATATATGTTATGTATTCAACATTGGGGATTTTGACATCTTATATCATAATATGTAATGAGCACCAAACAGGGGAAAAGGGGAGGGAAAAGGAAGAATAGGAAGGGGGGGGGGGGAAGAGGGGGGGAAGGGGGGAGGGGGAGGGGAAGGGGGAAAGAGGAAGGAAAGAGGGGGGGAAGGGGGGGGTTGGGGAAAGAGCGGGAAAGGGGGAGAGAGAACTGCTTTCTCCATAATTTTCCTAATTTCAAAACTGCTTTCTCCATGGTTCTCCATAATTACAAACAAAGTGCGTGGCTCCATGTTGTACTACTGCTGAGACATAGTTTTGCATGTATATTAATAAGCAAGTAGGCAGGGAGGGACTAACCGTGTAGTTACACACAACCATGCAGGCATGACTAAAAGTTGCAATGGGGGAAATAATGGAGCATTGCCTCACTTTCATTACAAAGTACATGAAAATACAAAATAACGCTTTTTTACTTAGTCGTTTGAGTTAAAGATGTTGAACGAAAGGCTGGAGCGTAATGAATGTTGGCAAGTGTGGCTTAACACTGAGCAGGACGCCAATTGCGGTTTTTAAACCAGCCACCGGCGCCTGCACAGTGTAGATTCTACCCCCAGTGTCAGCAAAGGTGGATGCATCTCGTTGCATATGACGCATAAGCGTCATAACAAAGTGACATGCGCAGGCAGCGTGAGCCAGTGGCAAACTGGAGGATCTAAGGAGCCGCGTCATCACTGGAGGACCGCATCGTTGCGTCCAATGCAGTGACGGCATGTAGGGGCGGTGCAGAAGGCGGAAAGAAGCAATGGAGCTGTGTGGATAGGTTGCTGAAGGCGATCCAATCATCAGCACGGCAACCAAAAACACACAGGGCAAACAACAGGCAATAAATACCAGTTCTCAATTGGTATATTGGTATAATCATCATCCATCAGGGAGGGCACATCCACCTTTCATTTATTAAAGAGCCCAGTCCCTTGGTCATCAGTCCCACAGGATACCCGAAGGTACAGGGCGGAGAGGATACGGTCCACATTGGCTGAAAGAAGAAAGCGCTCCACCATATGTGATTCCAAATGAATGTCAGTGGGAAATTGGGCTTGTACAGCATGACGCAGTTGTAGATAGCAAAAAAACATCTTCGCTGGAAGTTGGAAAGTGTGTTTTAGTTCATCATATGAGAGGAGCGTTCCTGCTGGCATGATATATTGTAAAATTTTAATATCATATCTAGCTCAGATAACTGGGTCTGGGATAGATAATAGATGTGGTAACCTAGGGTTGCCCCACAGTGGCGTATAGGGGGAGAATGTGTTAGGTGGGTTGAGTTTAGCAGTCAGTTGTTCCCAAACCTTGACCGTCGTGCAGATGGAGACTATCATTGCGGCCTGTGCTCTTGGGCCCCTGAACACTAGGTTACTCAGTGCCGAGTACGACCCCAGGATGGCTGCCTCCAGGTTAACTGCCGGGTTATTTCGTGACTGGGTGAACCACCAGCGTACTGTTACCAGCACCGCTGCCCAGTAATACTGTTTAAAGCATGGCAGTGCCAATCCGCCTGCGGAGAGGGGAAGTTGTAATACCGTTTTAGCCACTCTAGGGGTCAGCCCTGCCCAAATAAAGGAGTTGGTCTAGTTTTTGGAAAAAGGAGTTAGGGATGGAAACTGGAGTATTTCTAAAGACATAGAGGAACTTGGGGAGAAATGTCATTTTGAGAAGGTTAATCCTCCCTACCGGTGTTAATGGGAGGGATTTCCAGGTCATCATTTCCAGAGCATCATCTGCTTAGAGGGAAATCTGTTCCCTCAGTGGGCCCACCTCCATCCCCCTTGTGGACCCAGATGACCTGATGAGGATGACCAGGGATTCGACAGCCAGGGCAGTAGAAGGAAAATTTACCCCCAATTGTTGGTGTCAGTAGCAGCTAAAATAACCTCAAATTGTTGGTGTCAGTAATAGCATAATTAACCCCAAATCAGAAGCAGAAGCCTGAAGTTATTGATCACATTGCAAAATCTGCCATCTGTTGACAGTGGATTGCCACATATTATCATGGTGCAGTTCAGTCCTCTAAAGCAGCCTTTTTCAACTAAGGTGCCATGGCACCATGGGGTGCCTTCTGGGTTCTTCAGGGGTGCCTTGGCAAAATGCCTAAAAAATGCAACAAATTGCCACAGCTTTTTCCTTTGGAGCATTACAACCCTGGGCACAGTGCACGTCAAGCCACTTGCATCCTGACAACCAATGACATCATTGGTTAATAAGCAGAGCTACAGGTGCTTGCACAGCATCTTTGTTTACCCCCTCCCCTTCCCCTCCTTCTCTGTCATCACAGGGGTCACTGTCATGGACACACTACTTCCAGACCTGCAACAGGGCTCAGGCACATCCCCGCCAACAGGTCCCCAGTAACGAACAGGCGTGCGCCGATCGTGGAGATCGTGCGCGCACGCACAGTAACGCGGCTTTGGCACCCAGTGGCCTTTAAGAGGGGCATCCACCATTCGGCTCTTGCTGTTTGATCTGCAGCTTCACCTGTGACCTATTCCTGTAATCTGCATCTGATCACCTTCTGACCTGGTTCTCTGACTACGCTGCTGTCTCCAATCCTGAACCTTGGCTTTCCTTGACCCTGCTCCTGTTTGCTTGCCTGCCTGATCTCCTGCTACCAGAACCAGCCTGAACTTGACCATTCCTTGCCTGCCGATTCTGTTGAACTGATCCGCTGTGTATGACCCGGCTTGTCTGACCTTGCTTCTGCCTGCTATGCACACCCACGTGCGTTTGCTGCTTCTTGGCGCACCTGCATCCAGCTCACCGGCACCCTGCTGACCTGCATCCAGCTGACCTGCATCCAGCTGACCTGAATCCATCTTACCTGCACCCTGCTGACCTGCATCCAGCTCACCTGCACCCTGCTGACCTGCATCCAGCTTACCTGCAGCCTGCTGACCTGCATCCAGCTTACCTGCACCCGGCACTCCAGCCGGTTCCAGTGCCTCCCAGTGGACATCATCTCCGGTTCCAGAGACTCCACCAGGCGCTCATACCCCACTGTGCTCCTACGGTCACTGTCCTCAACTCCAGTGATCTGGGAACCAGGGCTGTACGAGAGGTCTCCCTCTGCACGTCAGGCTCACATACGAGGTACATGTCAGTCACATTAGCAAGTAGAAGAAGAGAAACTGAAGAAGAATAATAATCAGTACCTGTTTGTAAAGGTGAAGGAATAAATCACCTCTAATGTTGGGTGGCCCACATGTGTGGATGTTGCTATGGAAAACTATTTGTTTCATTTTTTTTTACATTTTAGAGTGAGGTGCCTCGAGATGAAAAAAGGTTGAGAAATGCTGCTCTAAAGCACAACAGTAATTTTTGCACTAAAGGACCACACCCTTTATGTTGTATATCTCTTGCCATAGCTGTTATAAATTAGGGAAGATCTCCCACATAAAAATCATGTCTGGTAGGCCTAAATGGAGAGACAGAGGTTATTCCCTTGCAGCTACAGTATCAGAGGATGAGCATGCCAAAGTGCTGATCAAGGTGCAGTATCAAGAGGCAGGGCAGATCTGCCTTTGTTTTTCAGCAGTGTGCATGCTTTAAGGCAAGAGCACACAGATGGGGGTGCTGGAGTGAATAACTAAGTCTTTATCATCACCCTCATCCTTTGTCTCCCAGGCCCTGAGTAGTGTGAAGTAATCTTCGGCTGCAAAACTGCCCTGTTTTTCCTTCCTATCCAGAGCTAATTCTGTAGTTTTCCCCCCAAAACGGAGGTGTCAGCTGAATTTTTTTTAACACAGCATCAGGCACCTGCTGCAAGAGGGTGTCCAGCAATTAATTTCATCTGGAGTTGAGGAAGAGGGCAATGGGGCATAGATGGAGTGGACAATAGGCAGAGAGAGAGCCAAAGAGCACTGATGTTTCCACAATCGCAACTTTCTGCCAAGTAGGCTCCATTGCTGGGGAAGGGGGGGTGATTATTATTTTTTATTATTATTATTATTATTATACAGGATTTATACAGCGCTAACAGTTTGTGCAGTGCTTTACAATATGAAGGCAGACATTACAGTTACATTACAATTTGGTACAAGATGACTCGGAGGGCCGTGCTCATTAGAGCTTACAATCTAAGAGGGGGGTCAATTGATAAAAAAGGTAATAGCTGTGGGGGATGATCTGATGGAGAAAGTAAAACAGTGTATTAGTTAGAAGCAGGATAGGCTTCTTTAAAGAGAAGGGTTTTCAGGGATCGTCTAAAGATGGATAGATTAGGGGACAGTCGGACAGATTGGGTTATGGAGTTCCAAAGGATGGAAGAAGCTCTGGAGAAATCCTTGAGGTGAGCATGGGAGGAGGTGACAAGGGCACTAGAGAGCAGGAGGTCTTGGGAAGCCTGAAGAGACTGGCTTGATGGGTATTTTGAGACTAGGTTAGTGATGTAGATAGGGGCAGAGTCGTGGATGGCTTTGTAAATTATTATTAGTACTTTGAGTTTTATTTGTTGGGTGAGTGGAAGCCAGTGGACGGATTGGCAGAGAGGGGAGGAGGACACTGAATGGTTGGTAAGGTGGTAGTTGTCCCATTGATCTTGACAGAGAAGTCAGGAGAAGAGGCACGTGGGGGAGGAAATATTATGAGCTCAATTTTAGATAGATTTAGTTTAAGAAAGTGGTATGACATCCAGGCTGATATGTCTTTTAGTAAATTAGTGACGTGTGAGGAGACTGATAGGGTGAGCTAAGGGGTAGAGAGATAGATTTGGGTGTCATCGGCATATAAATGGTAGCAGAAGCCATGGGAGGCTATCAGCTGGCCCAGGGATGACGTGTAGATCTAGAATAGTAGCGGATTCAAGGACAGAACCTTAGGGGACCCCAACGGTAAGAGGAGTTGGAGAGGAGGAAGTGGATTTGTAAGTGACACTGAAGGTGTGGTGAGATAGGTAAGATTCAAACCAACGGAGAGCACAGCCATGGAGACCAAGCAAATTGAGTTTTTTGAGGAGGAGGTCCAAGAGTAAGAGTACGGAATAATGACGGTTGGTTTTAGCTGTTAGTAAGTCGTTTGTGAGTTTTAGGAAAGCAGTTGCTGTGGAGTGCTGTCGACGAAATCGATATTGAAGGGGATCAAGAAGGTTATTCTCAATGAGGTGGTCGCTCAGTCGGTTGTAGACTAAACATTCTTCATACTTCATCTATAGTAGCTGGGTTAAACGAGAGTATTGATTGTGCAGGAGGAGTGTAAAGTGAGGGAGATATCTGTAGAGTTGAGATCTCTAAATGAATTGTATCAATCTTATTTATGAAGTGATTAGCAATCTCCTGGGCAATGAGTAAGTTAGTAGGTGGAGGTAATGGAGGACAAAGTAGAGCGTTAAAGGTAGAAAAGAGTTGATGGGGACTGTGTGAGAGGGTGTTAATGAGAGTGATAAAGTAGGTCTGCTTTATGTCTGTTTGGCAGTGTGGAGGCAGGAATTGTATTTTTGGAGGGCAGATTTATATTGGCTGAAATCTTGCTGTGATTTAGTCTTAAGCCAAGAGCACTGCTCCATTTTTTGAGGCTTCTGGTACTGACTGTCTGCCAGGGTTGTAGCAGTTGGGGCCTGATTCTGTGTTTAGTGAGGGGGGCCAAGGTATCCAGGGTGGATGACAGTGAACTGTTGTAAATAGAAGTGGCCAGGTTGGGGCAGGACAAGTTTGAGATTTTGTCATAAAGACAATCTGTAGCAGAAATAAGAGGAGAAGGGTAAAGATGGCAAAGGTTTCTACAGGTAATTGTTTGGTAGTTGGAAGGCAAGGAGGAGGAAGACAAAGAGAGAGTGAAACCAATAAGGTGGTGATCAGAGAGGGGAAAAGGAATGTTGGAGAGGTTGTACGGACTGCATAGGTAGGAGAATATGAGGTCAAGGGAGTTGCCATCAAAGTGAGTAGAAGCGTGTGTCCATTGTTTTAGGTCAAAAGAGGAAGTTACGCTCAGAAATTTAGAAGTAGTGGGAGTGTTAAGATTAACAGGGATGTTGAAGTCACCAAGAATGATTGTTGGCATTTCAAAAGAGAGAAATTAGGGAAGCCTGATACCGGTCCAGGAGGCCGATAGATCACAGCAATTCTCAATGAAACTGGAGAAAATAGACAAATACAGTGAGCTTCAAATGAGGAGAGGGACAGAGAGGGGGGTGGAGGAAGAATCTGAAAAGTGCTTTGAGGGGATAGGAGGGTCCAACACCACCTCCTTTCTGTCCACTAGGCCTAGGAGAGTGAGTCCACAGGAGGCCACCATGGGAGAGGGCAGCAGGAGAAGGAAAGTCAGATTTTTGAAGCCAGGTCTCCATAATTGCAAGTAGGTTGAAGGAGTTTGTGATAAATAGGTCATGGACGGTGGTAAGTTTGTTACAAACAGTGCAGACATTCCAAAGGGCACAGGAGAAATGGAGGCTGGTTCTAGGCAGAAGAGAAATCAAAATTAGATTGTGTGGATTGCGACTGTTGTCAGAGGAGAGGGGGTGTTGGGTATGTTGGCCAAAGGTAGATGATGGTGGTCCAGGATTTGGGGAAATATCTCCAGAAGTTAGGAGAAGCAGAAAGGTGAGAGAGGTGATATGGGAGTATATGGGGGGACACTTTCCACTGTCCTGGAGGTTTTATTGGTATGTGAGTTCAGAATTAACAGGAGCTGATGAGTGCAGTAATAAGGTGAAGACAGGAGTGAGGGTGATATATATATAAGCTGTGGGGTGGAGAAGAGGGGTGAAGGAGAGAGAGCTTAAGGAGAGAGGATGCAACTGTGATATGGAAAAGTAGGGCATGCATAATACAGAGTGGTGAGATTGAGAATCAGACTGGATGAGAGATGAAAAAGTTCTATGGGGAATCAGGTTACTTGTAGCCTGTTTAGTGTTTTGCAGTAGTCTGTTGTGGATTTTCGCTTTGTGCATTCACTGAAGTGCTGAGCCGAAGTGCAATACTTAATCCACTATGAATATTTTATCAAAGATTATAGTTGCCAATGCAATTTCTGCCTGTGCATTCCCCAGAGAAGACCTACATGTATACTGAGTTGGGTGGGGGTATTGGCAATTAATTAGTCAGAATTGCATAGGAGGAACACATGGCTAACAGAATAAAATTCTCACACCAAAGGCAGACTACAAAACACAGCAAGAGAGCATGAGGGCATGGTATAAAGATAAGATCAGCTCATAATTTTGGTATAGACAATAAGAAAGCAAAATAAACATCACAGTGACATAGGCAGAGGTAAAGAATTTGAAGGCAGCAAAGATTACCATTAAAAACATTTAAAACAATGGAGCAGTTGCAGTTAAAGATGGAACTTGAAGGCAGCATTCATTACCTGTAGAGTGATAGAGAAGTGTTTTTTAGATTGTGCTAAGCCAAAATGCAATACTTAATCCAATATGAATACTTTATCCAAGATGATAGTTGCCAATGCAATCCCTGCCTGTGAGGATGAGGTTACTATTCCACCATATGGCAGAGCTCTACAGGTGCAGGCCACACAGAAGCCAAATTGGGAACAGCGGGAGCAGCGGCTGTGTCTGTGCAGCTGCTGCATCCCAACTGTCATGAACTGTCTGCACTAGGATGCATGGAACACCAATGAATCCCTGTGTGGGCAAACATTGTATAGGCTTACTCCCATGCAGTTGTAAATGAGGCCTTATACTTCACTTTTGTTGAGAAAAAAAACCAATCCCTCTGATAGTGGCTCTCCTAGTGCATAAATGCCTTAAGTCGCGCCTGGGCAGCCATCCTGGGCTTTTTTTTTTTTTTCATATTTGAAGAATGCTTCTCTGCGGCTTGTGGGTTCCCTGTAGGTCCGTGTGCGGCGTGTCAGGCTGGTCAGGTTCCAGGCAGTGACATCAGGCCTGGCTTCTCTCTCGGCTTTCTCCTCTTCCTGGTGTTCTGCGTTCCACCTGCATCCCAGTGGAGCTGGCACGGGCGGATAATGTCATCACACCATCCCTGATTGGCTGATCGGCTGTGGCTGTTGATTGGTGCCAATCTGCCACTTCTGATTGGCCAAACGGCGGGAGGGCAGCGGTTTTTAAGATCCTGAGACAGTTTCACATTTGTGACTGTCAGTGACCAGGATCAGCACAGATTACAGCGCACACATACAAAAATTACTTTTATCCTGCAAGGCTAGTTAAAAACACCTGAACATAATAAAAACATATGGGGGTTTGGTCACACTATATGATCATATAGTGCTAAGCCCACTTACTGTGACAAAGTACCCCAAATTAGTGGGTCCTACAATAGTAATAGAATGAAAGAACCATGTCTCCCATGGTTGAGACACAGGTTTTTTCATTCAACCACCCACCAACCATGGGCCAGCTGCTTCGGCGGATATAGTCACCAATAATTGCTGGGTTTGCGGTGCGGTACCATTACCGTCTAAACTCATTTGGGAAGCTTCCCTGAAGCACAATTCACAAACAGGATGGTTAATGAGGACATCAAATTGTACATTAGGAGAGTGGTAGAAGAAGGGGTAAAGGCTCTGTTACCAAGCTCTTCTGGCGTAAGAAGGGCTAATCGGAAAAGAAGCAGGGAAGAAGGCTCTCCTTAACCTGGAGCTGTTAGTTCTGACTCAGAGGTGGACTCAGAGTTTGGCCAGGATGTCTTGGATACATATTCTTTTAACTTTTCTCTAGTGCCTTCATTCATATCAGCAGTGAAGCAGGCCATTGATTAGGAGGAGGAATCCTCAAACACGCAGGAGCTAAAAAAATATTACCCAAATCTAAAGAGAGTAAGTAAAGACCCTAGGGTGAACAAAAAAGAAATGGTGTATCATAAAATATTGTTTATTTAGAAAAGTTATTTTTGTTGAAAACATATGTGTAATGACACACAAATCAATAGTTTGTACAATACATTTACATTAAAAAACAAGACAATATGCTCATGAAGAGCTGTAACAAATTCCAGTGAACATGATTTTTCCTCCTTTAGCCTGACATGTTATAGGAAATGTATCCCTTCCTCAGAGGCATTGTAGGAGAGAATACAGATTGGTTCTGAAAAAGAGCAGGAATAGTGGTTTCAGAATAACATTTCAGGGTGGCATCAACATTGTAGCTCATAAGCATGTCCGACATACACACCGACATGAAATGTAAAAGATTTTCCTAAGGGTATTTAAAAACAAAATTCCATGAGAGAGCAAGTTTGCTGCTGCCTGTTCATCGAGGGATGATGAACCCCGTCTGGGCTCGGAACAGCCCTCACAAGGGTCCCCACGAAAACAGCCCCCATGCCTCAGCCAGAGAGACCAAAATAGATGAGCAAGATACCTGATATGGTAAAAAAAGTATATGTAAATATTCAAAAATAAAAGCTTACTCCTTAAAAGCTTTACTCCTTTAAACACTACCTCCAGTAAGTAATAAGAGAACCGAATAAAGCAAATGCAAGTAAAGGGTTACCCTCCTCACCTGATAACAGAACATTCACTGCACACTCTGGCTCAGCCTTATTTACTGAGGGACAGACAGTATAACTCCATAACTGGAGACAAGTTCAGCAAACAGTGCAGGGATAGCTGCAGTAAAGCAGCAATAAATAAGACTGAGCCTAGTTTGCAGTGACCTCTGTTATCATGTAAGTGATGGCCTATGCCTTGTACAGGCCCTGCATAGGGGCTTACATACCTTTAAGGAGCTGCGCCGCTCAGGCCTTCCACGCAATTGTGCTGGTCGGTCGATCCAGGTCCACTCCACACAGCAGTGAGCCAAGAAAACGGAAGTGATGCGGGGGGTGCTGAAAAAAGCACCGCTCACTGCCCTCTGATCCCCGCCAAATAAAATACAGAAAAGGAGGCCAGAGACAAATCAGTGAAGAGTGGGAGTGTTTGCGGGTGCATCGCTTGCACCCCGAACACTCCCTAAACACGGGCAAATCAGCTTCCCAGCTTGCAATCAGCTTCCCATAGACCGCCGTGTGTCTGGCGCCTGGACACTCTTAAAGGGCACTTTTTTTATAGCTTGGGGGGGCGGCATCCATGCGCCACCTATGGACGGGCCGCCACTGGACCATAGATTCATCTATGGCAGGCTGGTTGTACTGTAATCGATTGATCAATCGACTTCAGTACAACCAGCCTGCCAGGTTTTTGCAATGCGATTACTGCTGGCAGCTATAGCTAGCAGCGGTGACCATGGCATTCTGATGGTGCGGAAACCCCCTGCTGTTAGAATACAAAAGTGCAACACTGTGATGGAGGAATCAAGCAACATTTTTTCTTTCAACCCATGGTTGAAGGAAAGAAATTTGCATAATGCATGGCCAGCCATAATCCATGAATGACAGCCCTGGAATTATTTCTTTCACTCCAGTATGCGCATCAATGCCTAATATCAGTGATGTCACCATTATTTTCCTACATGTGAGCATCCAATGTGTTCATTTGGGCTTGCATGTGTGTAAGTTGGTACAAGGACTTTTAAATATATTTGTTTTGTTTTTATCATATTTTATTGAACTATTGAGTTTTTGTTTTTTGTTTTCCTTTTATTTAAACTAACTATATTGCTATTACAAAGGGGCTGGTAGGTCCACTGTGTGATAGCATAGTGCAGGTGGCACATTTTCTTTGAGGAAAAATCTGTCTTTGTATAAAGCTTCCTTTGCCACTTTCTGGAAAAATTGAGAAGACGTATGCTGTGAATGTGAAAGTATACCGTTACAATTTTTTTTTTACTTTGAGTTTATTTTCTAACTTTCACAGTATACATTATAAAGAAAGAAAGAAAAACAATAAAGTAAAACAGTTTGGTTTGCATTCTATCCACAATAAAACTTTGAGTGGAACAGAGAATAGGGTCACATAGACACATAGGACCATGAAGAAAACAAAACCAGGAAGGAAAAGCTTTCAAAATCAGTAAGCAATAGACTAGTAGGACACTGACAAACTATAGATGTGTTGGGTGGAAAAGAAAAAAAGGTATCATCTACACAATGACAAGATCATACAATATATGTGGAGCAATTAAAACTGCCACTATGGAGCATGGATAGGGCATTAAAAAAATTGGATAATATCTTATGTCAGGGATAGGCTTCTAGGATTTACAGCCATAGGTCCAATTTTTTTAAGAAATGTGGGAACTTGGAGATGGGCTTGGCGTACATATATTTCATCAGGCAATGGTTGTTTAGTATGGAAGTTACTTCAGAGATGGTAGGAGGATGAGGGGATCTCCAATTTTTGGCAACAGCCAAATAGATAGTTATAAAGATACGGGTGATAACAGTGTGGGACATTTGAGGCCAAACATCCATATCCATACTCAACAGGATCATCTGGGGTTAAAGGGAAAAACAAATTTGTGTTACAGAGGAAGGGTATATACGAGCAAGCTAAGATGGGTTGAAGTACCAGTTATGGAATAGTTTCTGGACAGAATATAGTATACAGTGGGAAGTCTTTAAAAGCATTTTGAGAGAGTGACACCATTGTTGAGGGGTGAAAGTGCGTTGTAGTACTAGTGCCCAGTACGGCATCAAAGAAATCTTAGTTAATTGCGAAGATTCTGTAAAGAGTTTGTAGATACGAGAAACCCCTCAGTGTTGGAGAGAACACATACATTTCACTAGGTGCTAAAGCAGCAGGCTATCAGACCACGCTACACGGGAGAGGGCTGAGCGAAGTCTTAAATATTTGAAGAAATCCTTGGAGGCAATGCTGCGGTGAGCGTGCAGTTTCTGAAATGGGAGTAGCGATGAGTCACTGAATAAGTCTTCGATGGCAGACAAACCTGCACGGAACCAGGCAGAAAGTGAGATGGTAAGGTGAAAGGTAAGGATGTAAGCAGTCAGTATGGGATACCTCCAGCGATTTGGGATACTGGTCCCCATGTTTTAGTTATAGCATTGATGGTACTCTTAGACTGTAAGCTCTTGTGAGCAGGGCCCTCTTAACCCTCTTGTATATTATTGTATTGTAAGAAAATTCAACTGCCGCTGGCCACCACTATGAAAGCGAAAGCCCATCCTGGAGGCCTGATGATATCTAATTGAGAGACAAAACCCTGTACGAGTAGGGGGTGAGACGGTTCTCTCAGCTGGATAGTATCAGCTTTCACTTTCAGAGTGGCTGCCATTGGCAGTTACACTATTTACAGGCAGATGATCCCTGGGTGTCGGGGAGGCACTTAACAATATGAGTAGTTTTTTATGATGTGTTGATGTGTTTTAATAAAGACGTTTTTGCGCAAGGGTATCCCTCTCTGCTTTATACACATGTTGAGCTCCAACTGGTCTGTGTGAAAAGAAACAGCATTAAGGACACCAAGCTACGCACAGCAGAGCTGTGGAAAGCTTTCTTTTAAACCCTATTTGGCATAGGCCATAAAAGGTCAACTATATTTGGTGGGTCTGGAAACACTGGGGTTGGAGCGCACGCACATGGAGTGAATTGAAGTGGAATAGCAATGCACTGTCACTTTAAGAGCACTGGCATCGACCATTAGAGGATGTTATTGATCTATACACCAATTCATTTTTTCGATGAAAACTTTGCACTTGCTTATCAAAATGGACTTTCTTGTTCGACCTCGACTTCGACCTTGTCTCCAAATCGCCCCCTTTTTATGTGGTTAGCAGGGAACAATTTCAATGTTATGGTAATCTGGTCACACCATTTTTGTTTCTTGAACGGATTGGAGAGTATATTTATCAGTAAGAAACAGATCTATCCAAGAGTAGGCTTTCTGTGTGTGAGAGTAGAAGGTGTAATCTCTCTCCATGTTGTGGAGGGGGTTATATAAGTCTTCTTTATGTAAGAGGGAGGACAGAGCAGTGGAGCGTATCCTTTTCCATTTTTGGATGATGGATTTAACAGTGCTGCGTGAGATGTTCAATGCTTGGGATATTTTTTTTATAACCTAACCCTGCTTTAAACTTCTCCACAACTTTATCCCTGACCTGTCTGGTGTGTTCCTTGGCCTTCATGATGCTGGTGGTTTACTAAGGTTTTCTAACAAACCACTGAGGGCTTCACAGAACAGCTATATTTATACTGAGATTAAATTACACACAGATGGAATCTATTTACTAATTAAGTGACTTCTGAAGGCAATTGGTTCTACTAGATTTTATGTAGGGGTATCAGAGTAAAGGGGACTGAATACAAATGCATGTCACACTTTTCACATATTTATTTGTAAAAAATGTTGAACCATTTATCATGTTCCTTCCACTTCACAATTATGTGCCACTTTGTTTTGGACTATCACATAAAATCCCAATAAAATACATTCACATTTTTGGTTGTAACATAACAAAATTATGGAACATTTTAAGGGGTATGAAAATTTTTTCAAGGCACTGTATGTATATGTCAGTTGTTGTTTGTACCAGTAGTACATCCCAGAAATAATAGTGCGCATCTTGCTTTTTTTTTTTCCTACCTAAAACACACTGATACTGATACTAATTAAAAAAAAATTCTGCCCAAAATATGCTGACACTGACCTCTGACCCTGACCTTTGACCCTTACTTGACTCAAAACACTAATCCTGGAACTGATCTAGATCAAACCTTGATCTAGGTATTTTTTCTTTATTTTTTTATTTTATTTTTTATTATTATTTTTTTTATTTTTTATTATACTTTTTTTTCTCTCTGCAAGGAAAGAGAAAGATACATTGTATCCTTCCTCTCCATGCACATAGAGAGAAAACACAGGGGTGGGCTTCACAGTGACTGATCCCTGTGGTAGCCAATCAGAGGCTACCACAGGGATCAGGTGACCTGGAATCGAGACATCCGGGTCCCGATCATTAGTATAGGGCTAAGGGCTCTCAGGGAGACCTGGTCTCTGTGCTGAGAGCACTCTCCCAGCACAAAAGAAAGATATGCTGGGGCTGCATATCAGTGCTACATCGACAGGAAGGGGTTAATCTGTTAGGACAATCAGCTGCATGGACACAGCCACTGTGTTCCTACATGACATGTGGATGCACGCGGGTGTGGGTCCCCGAAGGCACACAGGTGTTCATGCAGACATGTGTCCCATTAGACTAGAATGGGAAGCCAACACAGGGATGCATGCAGATGCACGAGGATTGCCAGTAAGACAGCCCTGCATGGGGCATGGAGCAAATCGCCCTGTGTAAATGGGGCCCTAAAATACTCTACAAAACAAAGTATTGTTTTGTGAGAAGTTAGTTGTACTTCAAGTAACCCCTTATGTAAGTTGTGACCTTTAGCGACAGCAAAAATCCACCATTTAGTGCTTGCATAAATGTGTAAATAGGATGTCCGCATTGTAGAGGGATGTAAGAAAATGGAAGAAAGTAGTCACCCAGGACAGAAATATTCAAATGCTAAAGGCTTTTCAGTCTTTCGAGAAGGACTTTCCCTACGTACCTTTCTTTCAGCAGTCCTTTAAAGTTTATATGCTACCTGAGCTTTCAGATTTGAGTTCAGTCAGCTCAGTTGTACAACCTTTTAATATGTTTTCACTGCTTTTCATCTTATATTATATTTCAAAGACAAAAGCACGTTATACAGGGACTGTGAATAAGCTAATAACATTCCTCAGTGTACTAGTCAGGGTTATTTCAAGTTTGAAATATGAATCATATTTTTTGATAGTTGACTGTACCGATTTGATTAGAAAATTACTACTATTTATTATAGACATCTCATGAAGTGACACTAATATTGGAAAGCAAAAATAGTTTTCTTTTTTTTAAAGAAATTGTACAGTTGACTGTATACACATGTGTGCTGTAGGAAGTGTGAGGCACGATCAATCTACCGTATATACTCGAGTATAAGTCGAATTTTTCAGCACATTATTTAGTGCTGAAAGTGCCCCCCTCGACTTATACTCGAGTCAAGCACTTTTCTGCAGCAAAAAATTTCATTTTCCGAACCGACTTTGGGGCCCCGTATCTCAGGGCCACTTGGTGCTAGGAACTCCAAATTTGGTGTGCAAGCCCAGTGGACCTGGTACCACAACATATCCAAAGCTGAAGTTCCTAGCACTAAGTGGCCCTGAGATACAGGGCCCCCAAACCGGTTTGGAAAATGTCATTCTCTGCTGTAGAAAAGTGCTTGACATTTTCTGAACTGATTTTTGGGGCCCTGTATCTCGGGGCCACTTGGTGCTAGAAACCCCAGCTTTGGAAATTTTATGGTGCTAGTTCCACTTGGTTTGCACACCAAATTTGGGGTTCTTAGCACTAAGTGGCCCTAAGATACAGGGCCCCAAATTCGGTCAACTGTGTCCATCTGCTGCAATGTCATTTCGGGACCCTTTGGGTTCAGAGACCCCAAATTTTGGCTGCAGCTAGGGGGCATCTAGGAACCCTTAACTACCAAGTTTGAAGTTCAGGGGACCTATGGCTGCAAATGGGCACAGTGAGGCTGCAAATGGGCACAGTGAGGCTGCAAATGGGCATTGTTGACCCTCTTTTCCACTTACAGTAGCTGTGCATTTCTCACCCTCGTCTTATACTCGGGTCAATAAGTTTTTCCCATTTTTTTGTGGTAAATTAGGGCCTCGACTTATACTCGGAACGACTTATACTCGAGTATATACGGTACATATACGCTGAACAGGAGGCACCATCTTGATATACACAGGCGCATTTATCATCTTTATATGGTGAGTGGGGACCCAGGAGGGGAGCACAGGAATTCACCAAGATTATATGAACGTGTCACCAGCCCTGTACCCTACACTTGATGAACTTCATTGATTGCACTTTATTTTGCACATTTGTTAAACTTTATTAATTGCACTTTTTTTGCACTATATTGGCACTTTATTATACATGTTATATGACACATATTTGATGCAGGTATATGTATATTAATGGTTTATAGAGGCAGCGCTGAGTATAAATTCCTTTTTTGTCACTTTTGGGGTACTTACGGTACCTTGCACTACAGCGGCAGCCCTATTACATATGTATATATATATGTATGTGTAAACATATATATTAATATTGCATTTATTCATTATTTTTTATTTTTCCACGGCGCAGGTTTAATCTTAAATTTTTTAAGTTTTTTGCTCCCAGTACACAGCTACAATTAACAGTGCTTTAGCTGCCTGAGCAGCACTGTGTGTGGGACAGTGAGTGTCCAACTGTCTATCGTGTACCAATCCTCACTAAAGCAATTCGTTTGCAGAATCAAGAGACTATTTACTACTGTATATGCAGCCAGAAGGAATTCCAGTAATAGAGAGACCTCAATAGGGTGTTAGCTCCATTTGCTCTATCCATCTCATGCAGAGTATCCTCAGTAGTGGTAGCTGGATGTCTTTCCCTGATTACATATTAGGACATCTCATATCCAAAGAGACACAAGGTACGATATCCAGTTGGTCGGTCCCTTCACCAGTTTAGTAATACAATTTAGCTGGTGGTTAACAAATTTATGTCCTCTAACTATAAGAAATTCTATGTACTGGCTGTACAACAGGCTTTATGTAAGGGTCAACATGAATTTCTAATTGAAAAACTTTCCAATCCTGAAGAAAAAGTCCTATTTATTTTCAAATTCCTGAGAAACAGTCCTCTTTCATTTCCTTCTCCAACTTAAAGTTAGAAATGAGCATTACCAAACACACCATAGTTTGGCAACCTCAGCTAGATAGACACATACCACTGGGCTTTGACAATGCTTTACTGGAACTATAGTGGCCTGCTCCCCTGCACTGACATATGCAGTTCCAACAAACATTAAGATTGGACTCTTGCCCTGTCCTGCTGTTAAAAAGCCTTCCAGCTTGCCCCATCAGCTAAGTGTTAGCCCGGGTTCACACTATAACATGCCGAGGAGAGAAGACATACAAGTAATGCCCCATACACACGGTCGGATTTTCCGACGGAAAATGTGTGATAGGACCATGTTGTCGGAAATTCCGACCGTGTGTAGGCTCCATCACACATTTTCCATCGGATTTTCCGACACACAAAGTTTGAGAGCAGGATATAAAATTTTCCGACAACAAAATCCGTTGTCGGAAATTCCGATCGTGTGTACACAAATCCGACGGACAAAGTGCCACGCATGCTCAGAATAAATAAAGAGATGAAAGCTATTGGCCACTTCCCCATTTATAGTCCCGACGTACGTGTTTTACGTCACCGCGTTCAGAACGATCGGATTTTCCGACAACTTTGTGTGACCGTGTGTATGCAAGACAAGTTTGAGCCAACATTCGTCGGAAAAAATCCTAGGATTTTGTTGTCGGAATGTCCGAACAAAGTCGGACCTTGTGTACGGGGCATAAGTCTGCACAACACTACACTAACAGTAGAGCACTCTAGGCACACTTTTCACCCCCCAATCACCCCCTGATTACCCCCCTGTACCCCCTATCACAGTGAAACCAATAACAGTTTTTTTTTCTGATTACTGCGTTGGTGTCATTTTGTGACAGTTATAAGTGGTAGGGCAGTTAATGTTAGGCCCCTTTAGGTCTAGGGTACCCCCCTAACCCCCCCTAATAAAGTTTTAACGCCTTGATCACCCCCATCGCCAGTGTCACTAAACAATCGTTTTTCTGATCGCTGTATTAGTGTCACAGGTGACGCTAGTTAGGGAGGTAAGTATTTAGGTTCGCCGTCATCGTTTTATAGCGCCAGGGACCCCCATATACTACCTAGTAAAGTTTAACCCCCTGATTGCCCCCTAGTTAACCCTTTCACCAGTTATCACCGTATAACTGTTATGGGTGACGCTGGTTAGTTAGTTTGTTTTTTATAGTTTCAGGACACCCGCCGTTTATTACTGTAGCTATAACTCACAGTGGAGCTGCTGATTTAAAGCGGGCTGTTACCGTCACCTTTTTACCTGTAGTTTCACCAATACCAGACTTAGAGTCCACGTTGAGCTTATTATCTGACAATGCAGGCACCGGTCACTTTAGTACTTTTTCCAATGCTTTAATGGGAGATAACTGTAAGAAGTAGCAGGAAAGAGGTAGAAGAAGAGTTGCAGGGAAGTTCAAATACCTTTTCTTGATGTAGCACTAAGGAATTTAAATCTCAGGGATGAATGTATCTTCGGTTCAGGATTAAATCTTTGCCCGCCCGGATAGGTCTCTCTCACTAACCTAGCAGCCGGAGCGCAGCACGAACAAAAAGTCTCTGCCACAGACTTGGGTAGAACAAAACTGTACGATCCTCTGCCACAGGACGTAGTAGTTTTAGATGAACAGCAACACAGTACCAGAACCTTTAAGCCAACCCAGCAGTCACCAGGCCCCTCTCCAGACCAGCGCTGATCCTTCCAAGACGGGTCCTCCCCTGGATTCTTCTCAATTGTCCGACTTCTTCCCGCAGGACAGACAGCACAGGACCATCTCTGCAGCAGTTGTAGTGGGCCCCAGACAGACTTCTGGGCCCACCCACATGCTGCAGCAACACAGTCCTCCGCCCAGAGGACCATGAGGTAGGACTCCTAGCACATACCTGTCGGCCAGGCATGCCAGCAGGTGGAAAGAAAGAGACCAAGAAATATGGCATCTGTCCCTTAAATACCTCTTCCCAGAATGCACCGCAGGGGACGACCTCTGCCGAGTTACTTCTGGGAAAGAAGAGCACTCATATACTTCAGCTTGTTGCTTTCCAACACCAACCTACAGTGACAACGACACCCGCAGGCACAATGTGTAACTGCACGCAACACAGCCAAACTGGAACAGAGGCTAATTTAACAATAGATTGAATCTGAACTATGTACAGAACAGATGACCTACTAAATTTACATATAAGCGGTAGATTAAAAAAATCTACCAGCGCTACATTACCTAATAAAAGTTTAACCCCCTGATTGCCCGGCAGTGATATAAGTTAAGTTTAAGGGGCAGATAGGGTCTGCGTCGCCTCAGGCTTCAGGTTAGTGACAGTACTACTCACACCCACGCACGCAGCATACACCTCCCTTAGTGGTATAGTATCTGAACGGATCAGATCTATACTAGCGTCCCCAGCAGTTTAGGGTTCCCAAAAACACAGTGTTAGCGGGATCAGCCCAGATACCTGCTAGCACCTGCGGTTAGCCCCTCCGCCCAGCCCAGCCCATCCAAGTGCAGTATCGATCGATCACTGTCACTTACAAAACACTAAACAGACATAACTGCAGCGTTCGCAGAGTCAGGCCTGATCCCTGCGATCGCTAACAATTTTTTTGGTAGTGTTTTGACGTTTTTGTCGCTAACAGTCAGGAGCTTTTTTACCTGTGAGTCTCACTAGTGTACCACTAAATTTAGAGCCCAAAATGGCAAATCGAAGGTACAGTAGTGAAGAGGGCTACACGTTTCTGAGCATGACAGATAGTGAAGAGGAAGTCACTCATCTGTCAGATTCAGGCTCAGAATACGATCCTGTAGAGGACAGCGCCTCCATGACAGATAGCTCTGACGATGGAGTTGTGGTCCCTGCCAAGGTCAGGCGTACCAGACCCCAATCTTCTTCTTCTGTCTTTGATGTGCAAGAACCGCAGGTCCCTCATATGGAGCAGAGCAGTACTAGTGCCGCTATTCCTTCTGGTGAACCAAGCACCAGTGGCCTAGTACACCCTGGTCGTAGTCAATCCAGCACTGCAGTATCAAGTGGTGACGTGGCGAGTCCCATAAGTGCAGTTCAAGCTGGTGAGGTGGCAAGCGAACACAGGCCCGTCGTGTCCATAGTGCCCTTCCTGCTGCATTCGCCAATCCTTATTGGGAACCCACCACTTCTGCAGCACCTGTACTTCCCCCATTCACTGGCCAACCCGGCATTCAGGTGGAAACAGTTGATTTTACGTCACTTGATTTTTATTTGCTGTTTTTCACCGAAGATCTCTATAGATCTATTGTGGACCAAAGCAATTTGTACGCTGGTCAACACATCACCACTATTCCCCAGTCCTCCCTTGCCAGAGATTGGAGACCAATTACGGTTTCCGAATTTAAACTCTTTCTGGGCCTTTCCCTCAACATGGGCATAACTAAAAAGAGTGAGTTGTGGTCATATTGGTCCACTGACCCAATTCACCATATGCCCTTGTTCTCTGCCTCCATGACCAGGGCCATGACCAGGGCACGATACAAGCAGATCTTGCGGTTCATGCACTTCAACAACAATGAACTCTGACGTCCTTGTGGAGACCCTGGATACGATCGACTCTACAAAATTCGGCCCCTTGTAAACCACTTCAACTAACATTTTGCAGACTTGTTTACTCCCCATCAAGTTGTCTGCATTGATGAGTCCCTGATTTCCCTGAATCCAGGCACAAGTCCCTGAAGTTTTCTGGCCGCTTGTCATTCAAACAGTACCTTCCCAGCAAGCGTACCAGATACGGGGTCAAGATGTATAGGCTCTGTGACAGGGCCACAGGTTATACATGTAGTTTTATGGTTTACGAGGGAAAAGATAGCCTTGTAGAGCCGACAAACTGCTCTGACTACATAGGAAGTGCTGGCAAGATTGTCTGGGACTTGGTGTCACCCTTGTTCGGAAAGGGGTACCACTTATATGTGGACAATTATTACATGAGCGTGCCACTTTTTAGTCACTTGTTTGATCAGCAGATTGGAGCATGTGGCACCGTGTGACCTAATTGCTGGGGCTTTCCCCAGCGGCTTGTAGATTCCCGTCTTAAGCTGGGGGAGAGAGCCTGCTTCAAGTGTAATAACTTGCTCACTATGAAGTGGAGGGATAATAAGAATGTTTTCGTTCTTACCTCCCTTCATGCAGACACATCGGTCCAAATTACTACGGCGACTGGTGTTGTGGAGAAACCCCTCTGTGTCCACGAATATAACCAAAATATGGGAGGGGTGGACCTCAACGACCAGTTGTTGGTGCCGTACCTAATTGCCCGTAAGGCCAGACGCTGGTACAAGAAAGTGTCTGTTTATTTATTTTAATTGGCTTTGCTGAACACTCATGTGCTATACATAGCTTCAGGACGGACTGGATCCTTCCTTAAATTCCAGGAAGAGATCGTCAGAGCCCTTCTGTTTCCAGACGGGGCTCCACCTCACCTTCCCCAACCAAATGCAGTAAACTGACTGCATGAGAGGCATTTTCTTTATGTCCTCCCGAGTAACCCTAGCCAACGAGCCCCCCAAAAAAGATGTCATGTCTGAAGCAAGCGCGGATATAGGCATGACACCCGGTATTATTGTCCCTCCTGTCCTGACAATCCTGGTCTTTGCATTGGTGAATGTTTTGAACGCTACCATACACTAGTTGAGTATTAGCGTAGGGTGCAACACTGCACAGACTAGACACACTTTCACAGGGTCTCCCAAGATGCCATCACATTTTGAGAGACCCAAACCTGAAATCGGTTACAGTTACAAAAGTTACAGTTACAAGAAAACGTGTACAAAAAAAAAAAAATATATATAAAATAAAAAAAACAAAAATAGTTATTGTTTTATTGTTCTCTCTCTATTCTCTCTCTATTGTTCTGCTCTTTTTTACTGTATTCTATTCTGCAATGTTTTATTGTTAATATGTTTTATCATGTTTGCTTTATAGGTATGCAATTTTTTTATACTTTACTGTTTACTGTGTTTTATTGTTAACCATTTTTTTGTTTTCAGGTACGCCATTCAGCTGCAGAGTGGATTTATTTATCTTGACAGCAACAGCGTTTGCTCCCACGATACATAAAGCCGTGATTCTAGCGCTGACGGAGGTGATTTCACCACCACAGATAAAAAAAAAGAGCATATATGCCGAAGCATGGGGGCAGCAGGGGCGGAGGAGCGATTTGCTCCTACCTTTTGCGGGTGGATGCCCCCATGCTTCGGCATATATATATTTTAGGCACATGTTGTGTTAAAAAATGTTTTATTTTTTACTATGTTTTTTTTTGTATTTGCTTTGTAGGTATGGTAAGTCTTACTGTTATACTGTAATGTTACTTTGTTTTATTGTTAACCATCATTTGCTTAGCAGGTACACCATTCAGTTGCAGCATGGATTTATTTATCTTGACAGCAACAGCGTTTGCTCCCACAATACATAAAGCCGTGACTCCAGCGCTGTAGGAGGTGATTTCACTACCACAGTTAAAAAAAGAGCATATATGCCGAAGCATGGGGGCAGCAGGGGCGGATGCCCCCATGCTTCGGCATATATAAACGGCGCATGTATGCCCATCATTAGAAGTGGGTGGATGAAGGGAGGTATTCTAATGGTGGGCATACCCACTGATCAATCTCTTTTTTTCGTTCAGCCCACAGGCTGCATGAAAAAAAAGTTTACAATATATGCCCAACAAGGACCAGCAACGTACTGGTATGTTGCTGGACTTTGAGTGGTTATACCAGAATGATGCCTGCAGGTTTAGGTATCATCTTGGTATCATTCTTTTCAGCCAGCGGTCGGCTTTCATGTAAAAGCAATCCTAGCGGCTAATTAGCCTCTAGAATGCTTTTACAAGCAGTGGGAGGGAATGCCCCCCCACCATCTTCCATGATTTTCTCTGGCTCTCCAGTCCCAACAGGGAACCTGAGAATGCAGCCGGTGATACGGCCAGGTGACCATAGAGCTGATCAGAGTCCAGAATGGCTCCAAACATCTCTATGGCCTAAGCAACCGGAAGCTACGAGCATTTTATGACTTTGATTTCACCGGATGTAAACAGCGCCATTGGGAAATTGGGAAAGCATTTTATCACACCGATCTTGGTGTGGTCAGATGCTTTGAGGGCAGAGGAGAGATCTAGGGTCTAATAGACCCCAATTTTTTCAAAAAAGAGTACCTGTCACTACCTATTGCTATCATAGGGGATATTTACATTCCCTGAGATAACAACAAAAATGATTAAAAAAAAAATGAAAGGAACAGTTTAAAAATAAGATAAAAAAGCAAAAAAATAATAAAGAAAAAAACCAAAACACCCCTGTCCCCCCTGCTCTCGCGCAAAGGCGAACGCAAGCGTCGGTCTGGCATCAAATGTAAACAGCAATTGCACCATGCATGTGAGGTATCACTGCGAAGGTCAGATCGAGGGCAGTAATTTTAGCAGTAGACCTCCTCTGTAAATCTAAAGTGGTAACCTGTAAAGGCTTTTAAAGGCTTTTAAAAATGTATTTAGTTTGTCGCCACTGCACATTTGTGCGCAATGTTAAAGCATGCCGTGTTTGGTATCCATGTACTCGGCCTAAGATCATGTCTTTTATCTCCTCAAGCATTTGGGCAATATAGTGTGTTTCAGTGCATTAAAATTTTAAAAAGTGTGTTCTTTCCCAAAAAATACATTTGAAAAATCACTGCGCAAGTACTGTGTGAAAAAAAAATGAAACTTACACCATTTTAATCTGTAGGGCATTTGCTTTAAACAAATATATAATGTTTGGGGGTTAAAAGAAATTTTCTTGCAAAAAAAAAAATATTTTTTTTCATGTAAACAAAAAGTGTCAGAATGGGCTGTGTCTACAAGTGATTAGAAGAGTGGGTGATGTGTGACATAAGCTTCTAAATGTTGTGCATAAAATGCCAGGACAGTTCAAAACCCCCCCAAAATGATGCCATTTTGGAAAGTAGACACCCCAAGCTATTTGCTGAGAGGCATGTCGAGTCCATGGAATATATTATATTGTGACCCAAGTTGCGGGACAAAATACACATTTTTTTTTTTTGCACAAAGTTGTCACTAAATGATATATTGCTCAAACATGCCATGGGAATATGTGGAATTACACCCCAAAATACATTCTGTTGCTTCTCCTGAGTACGGGGATACCACATGTGTGAGACTTTTTGGGAGCCTAGCCGCGTACGGGACCCCAAAAACCAAGCACCGCCTTCAGGCTTTCTAAGGGTGTAAATTTTTTATTTCACTCTTCACTGCCTATCACAGTTTTGGAGGCCATGGAATGCCCCAGGTGGCACAAACCCCCCCCAAATGACCCCATTTTGGAAAGTAGACACCCCAAGCTATTTGCTGAGAGGTATAGTGAGTATTTTGCAGACCTCACTTTTTGTCACAAAGTTTTAAAATTTGAAAAAATAAAAAAAAATACATTTTTCTTGTCTTTCTTCATTTTCAAAAAGAAATGAGAGCTGCAAAATACTCACCATGCCTCTCAGCAAATAGCTTGGGGTGTCTACTTTCCAAAATGGGGTCATTTGGGGGGGTTGTGCTATCTTGCCATTTTATAGCCTTCGAAAAATGTGATAGGTAGTGAGGAGTAAAATCAAAAATTTACGCCTTTAGAAATCCTGAAGGCAGTGATTGGATTTCGGAGCCCCGTATGCAGCTAGGCTCCCAAAAAGTCCCACACATGTGGTATCCCCGTACTCAGGAGAAGCAGCAGAATGTATTTTGGGGTGCAATTCCACATATGCCCATGGCATGTTTGAGCAATATATCATTTAGTGACAACTTTGTGCAAAAAAAAACCTTCCGGGGCTGAAGTGGTTAAACTCACTTGGTGGCTTATCTACATTAAATTAGCCTCAGAACCTGTGTAATTCATATGTGTTTGGGTGTAAAAGGATGAGGTGGCATCCCTAGACTACAGGTACCCTTCCTTGTCTCAGTCTCCCAGTCCTGGTACCATCTGGCCAGGAACTATAGCAGCAAGATCTAAGACCTGGGGGCAACCAAGTACAGGTAGGCCTAGTTGCCTTAAGGAAACATGGACTGCTATAGACAGAAGAAGTATACATGTATAATATAATATTGCTGTATGCATTAGGAAGATTCTTTGAACAAATGTGGCACTACAGTGGGGAAGTCGAACAACATATGTGTAAATCTGCTTGTTGGTGCACAGTTTGAGTTTCTTGTCTCTGCTTTTCAAAATGCCTCAGAATGCAGAGTCTATTTCATTGCAAGTGGTTCCTGAGTCAGTATGTATTGTGAAGTCTGTATTGCCAACAATATTAAGCAGAAGTGGGTCAAGTATAGTATATTCTTCAGTTGCACCACTTAATATGCAGGTTTAAGGTATCCTTTAAGAATGTTAGTTAAAGGAATTGTGTATGTTTATTGTTGCCATTTTAAAACTCTTCCCTCTCCCATCCATGCAAAGGAAGGGGAACTGACAGAGACGCTCTCATCTTAGAGTCCTGCTATAGAGGCATTGATGAGGATGCGCTGATAGATGGCACTGATGGGCAGCACTGATAGATTGCACTGATAGGCAGCATTGATGGGCACTGATAGGTGGCATTGATGAGCACTGATTGGTGGCACTGATAGGCTGCACTGGTAGACGGCATTGATGACCACTGACAGGCGGCACTGGTGGGCACTGATAGGTGGCATTGATGAACACTGATAGGTGGCACTGATAGGCAGCACTGATAGGCGCCAATCATGGGCACTGATAGGCGGCACTGATGAGCACTGATAGGCGGCATTGATAAGCGGCACTGATGAGCACCGATATGTGGCACGATGAGCACTGATAGGCAGCACTTATAGGCTGCACTGATGGGACTGCACTGATAATCAGGGTACTAATGATCAGGGCACTGATTATCAGTGTAAACAATGTACTGACAGTCTTGCCGGTTAACGGCTCTCCTTTCCTCACACAGACAGACAGCGAGGGAGGGAAGGACTGCTGTTTACTGGCAAGTCTGTTTACATGTGATCAGCTGACCACATGGTAAAGGGCCTCTGTGATTGGACCTTTATCGTGATCTGTAATCAGCTGTCCAAGGACGCCCACCCAGAACTGGAAGCCCTGAGCTCAGATAGAAGGAAGGGGGTCAGGAGGGCCCTTCATGGTTTCTTGCAACAGGGGGCCCTGAAGGTTCTAGTTACCCCTCTACACCTGAACCCAGTCTTGCAACTTTGGCATGTGTTAGTAAAAATTGTATATATCATCGCAACTACTTGGTGTATTCAAGTGAATTATACTTTGTTTTTTCAGGACACATTGGGCTTTCATTTGGTGGTAAATAGTAGGATATTCCCTGTTTTTATCATATCAACACTTGTCTTAAATAGTAAAAAGTCATTTTTTTAACTTATTTATTGCTATTACCATGACCTACCACCAAAAGCCAACCCAGATAAATTTTTCCCTTTCCTGGCAATTGCAGTAATAGCACATACGTGTATGTTATTTGTTATTTGTACCCGTAGCATGGCCCAGAAGCAATAGTGTGCATTTCATTTTTTTTTATCCTTACCAAAACACACTGACACTAACTGAAACTGATATTAATTAAAAAATGTTTTCATAATCCTACTTGAAGCACACTGCCCCTGACCATTGATTCTAACCATTACCTTTTTGTTCACAATCTTCTCTAGCAAGGAAAATATATGTTGTATCTTTTCCTCCTTTCGAGAGGATAAAAAACACAGGAGTGGGCGGTACAGTGATTGATCACTGTGATAGCCAATTACAGGCTGTCAAAACAATTATGTGATCAGGAATGGGTCCTCTTGGTTCCCGATTGTTAGTACGAAAACCCAGAGCTGTCAATGACAACTCTGCCTCAGTACTGGGAGCATGCTGTGGAGTAGGGATGAGCCGAACACCCCCCTGTTCGGTTCGCACCAGAACATGCGAACAGGAAAAAAATTCGTTCGAACACGCGAACACCGTTAAAGTCTATGGGACACGAACATGAATAATCAAAAGTGCTAATTTTAAAGGCTAATATGCAAGTTATTGTCAATAAAAGTGTTTGGGGACCTGGGTCCTGCCCCAGGGGACATGGATCAATGCAAAAAAAAGTTTTAAAAATGGCCGTTTTTTCAGGAGCAGTGATTTTAATAATGCTTAAAGTCAAACAATAAAAGTGTAATATCCCTTTAAATTTCATACCTGGGGGGTGTCTATAGTATGCCTGTAAAGGGGCGCATGTTTCCCGTGTTTAGAACAGTCTGACAGCAAAATGACATTTTGAAGGAAAAAACTAATTTAAAACTACCGCGGCTATTGCATTGCTGACAATACACATAGAAGTTCATTGATAAAAACGGCATGGGAATTCCCCACAGGGCAACCCCGAACCAAAATTAAAAAAAAAAAATGATGTGGGAGTCCCCCTAAATTCCATACAAGGCCCTTCAGGTCTGGTATGGATATTAAGGGAAACCCCAGCCAAAATTTAAAAAAAAAATTGACGTGGGGTTCCCCCTAAATTCGGTCTGGTATGGATTTTAAGGGGAACCCCGCGCCAAAAAAAAAAAAAAAAAACGGCGTGGGGTCCCCCTAAAAATCCATACCAGACCCTTATCCGAGCACGCAACCTGGCAGGCCGCAGGAAAAGAGGGGGGGACGAGAGTGCCCCCCCCCCTCCTGAACCGTACCAGGCCACATGCCCTCAACATTGGGAGGGTGCTTTGGGGTAGCCCCCCAAAACACCTTGTCCCCATGTTGATGAAGACAAGGGCCTCATCCCCACAACCCTGGCCGGTGGTTGTGGGGGTCTGCGGGCGGGGGGCTTATCGGAATCTGGAAGCCCCCTTTAACAAGGGGACCCCCAGATCCCGGCCCCCCCCCTGTGTGAAATGGTAAGGGGGTACTTACCCCTACCATTTCACTAAAAAACTGTCAAAAATGTTAAAAATGACAAGAGACAGTTTTTGACAATTCCTTTATTTAAATGCTTCTTCTTTCTTCCTTCATCTTCTTCTTCTGGTTCTTCTGGCTCTTCTGGTTCTTCCTCCGGCGTTCTCGTCCAGCATCTCCTCCGCGGCGTCTTCTATCTTCTTCTCCTCGGGCCGCTCCGCACCCATGGCATGAGGGGGGAGGCTCCCGCTCTTCTCTTCATCTTCTTCTTCATCTTCTTCTTCATCTTCTTCTTCTTCTTCTTCTTCTCTTCTTCATCTCTTCTTCCTTCTTCATTTCTTCTCCGGGCCGCTCCGCAGCCATGCTGGCATGGTGGGAGGCTCCCGCTGTGTGACGGCGTCTCTTCGTCTGACGGTTCTTAAATAACGGGGGGCGGGGCCACCCGGTGACCCCGCCCCCCTCTGACGCACGGGACATGACGGGACTTCCCTGTGGCATTCCCCGTGACGTCACAGGGAAGTCCCGTCAAGTCACCGTGCGTCAGAGGGGGGCGGGGTCACCGGATGGCCCCGCCCCCCGTTATTTAAGAACCGTCAGACGAAGAGACGCCGTCACACAGCGGGAGCCTCCCACCATGCCAGCATGGCTGCGGAGCGGCCCGGAGAAGAAATGAAGAAGGAAGAAGAGATGAAGAAGAGAAGAAGAAGAAGAAGATGAAGAAGAAGATGAAGAGAAGAGCGGGAGCCTCCCCCCTCATGCCATGGCTGCGGAGCGGCCCGAGGAGAAGAAGATAGAAGACGCCGCGGAGGAGATGCTGGACGAGAACGCCGGAGGAAGAACCAGAAGAGCCAGAAGAACCAGAAGAAGAAGAAGATGAAGGAAGAAAGAAGAAGCATTTAAATAAAGGAATTGTCAAAAACTGTCTCTTGTCATTTTTAACATTTTTGACAGTTTTTTAGTGAAATGGTAGGGGTAAGTACCCCCTTACCATTTCACACAGGGGGGGGGCCGGGATCTGGGGGTCCCCTTGTTAAAGGGGGCTTCCAGATTCCGATAAGCCCCCCGCCCGCAGACCCCCACAACCACCGGCCAGGGTTGTGGGGATGAGGCCCTTGTCTTCATCAACATGGGGACAAGGTGTTTTGGGGGGCTACCCCAAAGCACCCTCCCAATGTTGAGGGCATGTGGCCTGGTACGGTTCAGGAGGGGGGGGGCCGCACTCTCGTCCCCCCTCTTTTCCTGCGGCCTGCCAGGTTGCGTGCTCGGATAAGGGTCTGGTATGGATTTTTAGGGGGACCCCACGCCGTTTTTTTTTTTTTTTTGGCGCGGGGTTTCCCTTAAAATCCATACCAGACCTGAAGGGTCTGGTATGGAATTTAGGGGGAACCCCACGTCAATTTTTTTTTTAAATTTTGGCTGGGGTTCCCCTTAATATCCATACCAGACCTGAAGGGCCTTGTATGGAATTTAGGGGGACCCCCACATCATTTTTTTTTTTTTATTTTGGTTCGGGGGTTGCCCTGTGGGGAATTCCCATGCCATTTTTATCAATGAACTTCTATGTGTATTGTCGGCAATGCAATAGCCGCGGGTAGTTTTAAATGAGTTTTTTCCTTCCAAATGTCATTTTGCTGTCAGACTGTTCTAAACACAGGAAACATGCGCCCCTTTACAGGCATACTATAGACACCCCCCAGGTACGAAATTTAAAGGGATTACACTTTTATTGTTTGACTTTAAGCATTAATAAAATCACTGCTCCTGAAAAAACGTCCGTTTTTAAAACTTTTTTTTGCATTGATCCATGTCCCCTGGGGCAGGACCCGGGTCCCCAAACACTTTTTATGACAATAACTTGCATATAAGCCTTTAAAATTAGCACTTTTGATTTCTCCCATAGACTTTTAAAGGGTGTTCCGCGGCATTCGAATTTGCCGCGAACACCCCAAATTGTTCGCTGTTCGGCGAACTTGCGAACAGCCAATGTTCGAGTAGAACATGAGTTCGACTCGAACTCGAAGCTCATCCCTACTGTGGAGCATACTCTCAGCACAAACATGGTAGCACACATATGCTTTCTCCACAGAGGAAAGGCCACTTTAGTGAGGCCGCATATACAGTATGCATACGTTCAGCGAGAAGGAGTTAAAGTGGTTGTAAACCCTTTACAACCACTTTTTGCTACAGGTAAGACTATAAAAAGGCTTACCTGTAGCTACACTGGATATCTCCTAAACCTGCACGGTTTAGGAGATATCCCCTGTATTTGCATGTGCCGATGTTATCGGCACATGCGCACTGAAGCAATGGCAGCATGTGCTGTTGCTTCAGTTAGACTGTGCCGTTACCAGTGGCTCCCGCGCATGCGCAGGAGTGACGTCATCGCAGATCGGGCCAATCACAAATCTAGTTCTTTTTCCCATTGTTCAATGAAATCAGGTCTTTCCTGGCCTTCTAGATCTGTCAATATTTCGTAGACTTTTGATATTCCATTTTTCAGTGGCGTTCGGGTATGGCAGAGTTTTTCCAGTGGGCTTAATTTCTCTTCTTCTCTAAGTGGATTTGGTAATGTGTTTACTAAGTGTCTTAGTTGATAAAAATTCCATTAGTTTATCTTCCACCCGTTGAGTTCTTCTAAGTCTAATCGTGATCTTATCCTGCCTTTTGTGATGATGTCTTTCAATTGTGGATTTCTATTTTCATATCCAGCGAATATCTCCTTCTCTGGTGTAAAAAAATTTGTTCCCATGAGAGCTATTAGCGGTGAATTATATGTCCATTTATTTTTCGCGAGTACTGTGTCCCAAATTTTAAAAACATTTTTAGTTATTTTGTGAGTTTCCGCATCCATTTTCCTGAACTTTTGTGATATCCAAATGTTTTTGTGCAATGTGGTCTTACTTATCGTGTTTTCAATTTCCACCCATTTTTTTTCCCTGTTTACATTTGCCCATTCAATCATTCGTGACAAAACTATTGCTTTATAATATCGACTTATATCTGGGGTTGCTAGTCCTCCGTGTTCCCTATTCCTCGTGATTTGTGTAAATGTAATTCTCGGCTTTTTATTACGCCAGATGTATTTTATCAGTATTGTTTTTATTATCTTGAAAAAGCTCTGTGGAATCCCAATTGGCAACATCTGAAATTTGTATATTATTTTTGGTAGTATCATCATTTTAAACATGTTTATTCTTCCAATCCAAGTTGTTGGTTGTGTACTTATTTTTTTTATATCTTCCTTGATCTTATTAATTCATGGAATATAATTTGCCGGGTAAATTTCTTCTACCGTTGATGTTAATTTGATTCCAAGGTATTTTAGTTCTTCTTTTACTCATGTAAATGAGAATTCTTTTTGGAGGGACTGGACTTCCCTTTTTCCTAATCCAATATTTAATATTTCTGTTTTTATCGGATGTATTTTGAAATTTGAGAGTTCCCCATATTCTTTTATCTCTTTGATTATATTTGGCAGAGTCACTCTTGGGTTGGTTACAAACATCAAGATGTCATCCGCATATGCCGCGATTTTGTGCTCTTTTTCTCCAACTCTCACGTCTTGGTTATTTCGGAGTGCTGCCAAGAATGGTTCCATTGCCAGTACGTATAGTAATGGGGAAAGCGGACATCCTTGCCATGTTCCGTTTTGCATCTTAATCACAGGCGAAAGTCTCCCGTTGACCTTCACCATTGCTGTTGGGCCTTTGCATAAGTTTTCTATCCACTTCATAATTTTTGGTCCCAATCCCAAATGACGCAACGTGTCCAACATGAATCCCCATTCTACCCTGTCAAATGCTTTTTCTGCATCTATTCACAGGAGTAGAGCTAGGGAATCACCCGGTTTCCCCCTACGTAACATCAAAATAGTTTTTTAACTATTATCCCTTCCCTTTCTACCCGGCACAAATCTGGTTTGGTCAGGGTTTATCCATAATGGTATTAATTTTTTTAGTCGGGTGGCTAGAATCTTTGCATAAAGTTTTGTATCAACGTTTAGGAGAGCGATCGGCCTATAACTCGAACAATTAGTTCTATCTTTCCCCTCTTTGGGTACAATTGTAATATATGCTAATAATGATTCTTATCTTACTCCTTCTTCTTCTCCAATGTTATTCAAATATTCATGCATCTTGTGGATCAGTTGTTCTTGGAATTTTTTATAATATTTAGTCGTGAACCCATCTGGTCCTGGGCTTTTTCTTACTGGAGTTTCTTTTAGGGCCAATTTGATCTCCTCTTGCTTTATTTTTTTTCCAGTTCTTTTAATTGCTTGTATTGTTGGTAGTTTTGCTTTCTTTAGATAGTCTTGTATCTTCTTTTTTTCTTACTTCTTCTGGTTGTGTCCCTTGTTTTTTTATCGCATATAGTGAGCTAAAGTATTTTTGAAAGGCTATTGCGATATCTGTTGTCTTATTTACTAATTCTCCTTTCTCGTTTTTGATCTTTTCAATATAATTTAGCGACTTCTTTTTTCTTATCATTTCTGCAAGATATTTTCCTGGCTTGTTACCCCATTTGAATCTCTCCTGTAGTAGTCTGTTGAATTCCCTCCTCAATTAATGTTCCATCCATTCCTTTAATTGTTCTCTTTTCACGATTAGAGTCCGGTATATTTCATTTTCTGATTGCTTTTTATGCCTTTGTTCCAGTTCATATATTTCCTTTAAAGTTCTCATCATATTTTCTCTTCTTTCCTTCTTTTTTCCTGCTCCAATAGATATTAATTTACCCCTAATGACGGCCTTATGTGCCTCCCAGATGATTGCTTTTGATAATTCTGGGGTGTCATTCTCCTGAAAATGTTTTTTGATTTCTTCTGTTATGATTTTTTCTGTTTCCCCATCTTCAATTATATCTTAATTTAGTCTCCATGTTCCTTTACAAGAGGATTCTCCTTGTAGGTTGATTTTCAACATTACTGGGGAATGGTCTGAAGCTGTTATTATTCCTATTTTTGTTTCTGTTGTTTCTTCCATGTTTCTATGTTCTATCATGATATAATCCAACCTGGAATATGCTCCATGTACTTCAAGTGTAATAGTGTCCCTCGCGCTGGTCGGATGTGAAAATAAAAGTAAGTTGCAAAGTGACACAAATAAAAACTGCATAAAAGGTGACCAATAATATTGCAGCAAAATTAAAGTGTTCACACACAACACTTAATAAGATATAGAATGTAAAGATTTTGTGCAATATTAGGTAAGGATAAAAGTGAGTGGAATATATTTATGTGTGTCATAAATGTGCAAATCGCATAATAAAGTGGAACGTGACAATGATAATGCTAATAGGTGAGCTAGTCACTACAAGGGATAAAAAATCTCAATAATGTAGCATCTAGCTAAAAGCATTATCCATAAATAGTGTTGGTTAATAGCAGCAAAAATTGTGCATAGAGACCACAATAAGAGTAATCATATATAAACCATAATAAAAATTATAATAAAATGTGCAATCCTGAAACACTGGTGCAGGTGTATGTATAATGACACACTTAGGACATCACTCAATGATCACATACTAGATAATAAGTAACAGATCATAAGCACTCTGTAAAGCATGGAAAGTGCTATTGGGGAATAATGGGTTAAACTGGAAAAGTCTATAAATGGATGCCGTTTTTTCTATTCAATTAAGGTGCATAAGGTGGACTGGGTGTATAACCCTGTTGCTGGTAAATCCTCTAATAGTCTCTTACGACCCTCACCTTCATATTGTAGAAAAACAGCATTCAGCAGTGCAGGGTAGGTTGTTCTGGCAGCTGTCACTGAAGTCTCTGCTCTCTCTGTAGTTAATCCTCAATCCATCACTCTCTGCATCTCCAAGGTGGCTCTCTGGTCTGTGTATCAGCCTCAAGGCCTCAAGGCTACAGAGAGAACAGAGACTTTGGTGACAGCTGCCAGAACAACCTACCCTGCACTGCTGAATGCTGTTTTTCTACAATATGAAGGTGAGGGTCCTAAGAGACCATTAGAGGATTTACCAGCAACAGGGTTATACACCCAGTCCACCTTATGCACCTTAATTGAATAGAAAAAACGGCATCCATTTATAGACTTTTCCAGTTTAACCCATTATTCCCCAATAGCACTTTCCATGCTTTACAGAGTGCTTATGATCTGTTACTTATTATCTAGTATGTGATCATTGAGTGATGCCCTAAGTGTGTCATTATACATACACCTGCACCAGTGTTTCAGGATTGCACATTTTATTATAATTTTTATTATGGTTTATATATGATTACTCTTATTGTGGTCTCTATGCACAATTTTTGCTGCTATTAACCAACACTATTTATGGATAATGCTTTTAGCTAGATGCTACATTATTGAGATTTTTTATCCCTTGTAGTGACTAGCTCACCTATTAGCATTATCATTGTCACGTTCCACTTTATTATGCGATTTGCACATTTATGACACACATAAATATATTCATTTATTCCACTCACTTTTATCCTTACTTAATATTGCACAAAATCTTTACATTCTATATGCTCCATGTACTGTTGAATAAAAAGTATAGTCTTTTGTACTTGGATGCTGTATTCGCCATTGATCCAGTTGATGAAGTTGATGTTCGTATAATTTTTTTTTTTAGCTTCCTTGTAATCTTATATGGTCCATGGAAAAATTGAAATCTTCTGCCAAGATTAGTTTGCCTTGTTTAAATTCCATTAGCTCTTTTAATATTTCCAGGAAATATTTTTTAGGATTTGTATTGGGGCAGTATACGTTAGCAAGTGTATATTTTATACCCTGTATGAAACCTATGAGAAAAAGAGAGCGTCCCTCTGGGTCCACTTTTCTTTGTTCTATTGTAAAACGAATATTTTTCCCCACTCCGATAGCCACTCCTTTAGCCCTTCTTATTGGTGAGTCTCCATAAAACCATGTTGGAATATTTCTTGAGTATATTTTAATATTTGAGTTTTGGGTAATATGTGTCTGTCTCTTGGAGAAATATTATTTTGGCCTTACTTCTTTCCAATTCTTGGAGTATTATACTTCTCTTCCCTGGGGAGTTTAATCCTCGAACATTGTATGACAACATTTTTATACTATTTATATTTTCCATTTCTTTCTAATCCCCACGTGTCTTCCCAGGGACCCCCCCCCCCCGTTCCGACCAGAGGACAAGCGTGGGTACCCTGATTTTATTCCAGGGCACTGAGGGACTATATCTACTCATATAAACAAACCTCTTCCCTCCCTCCCCCTCCCCTCCCCCCTATTCCTGCTCCCTCCTCCTCCCCCCACCCCCACCCCCCTCTTTGGTGTTGATAGTTTGACCTCATGGTCTCAAGAGCAGAGAAAAATTTTATTTTTATTTTATGGGGCGCACCCTTGCCACCTCTACTCTCTTTTAACCGAGGTGGAAATCTATATGGCGCGCTGGGCCCCTCTCCCTTGTATTTAAGAAAGGGTGATCCCCTGAACACACCGTAGGTCCCAGCCTCTCCTCCCGCCTCCACCATACTCCCACGCCTCTGCCTCCCAGCCCCCCTAAGTGATAAGGTATCCTGACATCGTAAATCCATAGCTCTGTTTTGTTTTCTTAGGCTCAAGTTCCATTCGGTTTCAGTCTATGTTGCTTTTTCATGTGATCGGTTTCTTGAGCTCAGTTGCCATTGTGTTTCATCCTGTATCGTTAATTGTTCTTGTCTAGTGCCTACATCCCTAGAATTTTCTGGTATCCAGATTTCTAGTTTATTGCTCCTTGCGATCTGGCATGCAGGAAAACCCCAGTTATATTGTATTTCCTGTTCTTGGAGGATTTTCAATAGAGGTCTTAGCGCCTTTCTTCTTCTTAGCGTTTCTTGTGATAGATCTTGAAAAATTTGTAGCATGTTTCCTACATAGTTGATTGGTGGTTCTCTCTTCAGATTCATCCAGATTAGATTTTTTTCTTCCCATTTTTTAAAACAAACAATTATATCTCTTGGTTTCTCTGTTGATAGTCCTTGGGGTCTTCTTATTCTGTGAACTCTTTCTATTTTTATTATGTTGGTTTCTTCTTTCCCCAAGATAGGGTTAAAGAACTTATTCATTGTTTCTATTCAATTTTCTTCTTGTGTAGGCTCAGGAAGGCCTCGAATTCTCAGATTTTTCCTTCGTTCCCTATTTTCTTGTTCTTCTATTTTATAGATTTGTTCCTGTTGTTCCTTTTTAAATATATTTATTTCACCTCTCAGTTCTTTTATCATTCTTGAGTGAGAATCTGCTTTAATCTCCACTTCTTCCACTCTTGAGAGAATATGACCCATATCTTTATGTATTGTTGTTATTTCTGCCTTCAAAGAGTTTTCCAAGGCCGCAAACATTTTTTCCATATCAGATTTTGTTGGTAATTGTGCTGTATGCTGGTCTTCTTCCCTTCCCCCTTCTCTTTCACCATCTACTTCCAGATCTTGTTCCATTCTGGATTCTGAGAGTAAGCTGTTCTCAATTACTGTCCTATTTTGGCCCTTTTTTTCTCTCTTCTCCTTCTTTTCCTTAATGTCTGTCTGTCTGCCCTTTTTACCTTGTTGTCTCTCTCCCTCTCCGTTTCCTTGTGATAAGTATCTATTCATAGGGCCGGGACTGGGGCCTAAACTAGTCCGAGGTGATTTTTCTATCGCTCTAGCACTTTTTACCATTTTACCCCTCATTTAGTATAGGTCAAGGAGGGACGGAAATACAGAAGAAAAAAAAAATCCCTTGAAAGAGTTTTTCCAATCAATCGTTCTTATATCTTCCCAATCCTAGATCAGTCGTTTAAACATTTATTATTTATCAAACGGTCTCTGGGTCATTTTTCATAGTATTTCTCTGTTGGTTATGACAAATATAACAACTATCCAACCAAGTATATCACCGCATACCCTTAACAGTCATGTGTGCCTGCATTTGTGCTAGTGTGCATACATCCATGTTCCATCGTTTTGTACCATCTGATTTTGTTTTAGTGTTTTATTGTTTTATGTGTTTTATGTTAATACTCCAACTTTCCCTTTTTCTTTCTTTCCTTTCCCTCTCCACCTCCACCTCCCTGTTTCTCTCTTCTATTTTCTTTTTCTTCCTCCTATTACAGGTACATTTTATTTAATTTATTATTTAGATATTACATTATCTTTCTTCCGTTTTTCCTCTTCTTCCTTCCCACTTTTTACAGAAAGAGAAAAACGAGAAAAGGTGTACTTATCTGTGGAGAGGAAGGTAAGGGAGTGCATCCACTGGCACCTGTTATCCTCGATCCTGTATCCTCTGTCTGTTTACACGTTCGGGTCGTTTCGGGATCATCTTCGGTCGCCCTCGTCTCTTTCCGACGCCACTCGCTATCTCCCTTCCTCTCTTTTCTCCGCATGGATGGAGGGCAATGTCTGCGAGGAAGGTGTGGGCGTGCTGGGTCAGCGGGGACCGGGGGGCTGCACTAACAGCAGTCATTCATCCCGAAGGCAGGAGGAGAGCATGGAATCCTCAAGGTGCGCAGCCTTCCGGCGCCATTAACAGACTCCTCCCTCCGTTTATGCCTTTGTCTTGTAGGGTTTTTTTTTTTTTTTTAGGGTTTACAATCACTTTAAGTACAAAGTACAATGCTAAAGTTTTGTTATCTGTGGTTTGCTTTGTAAGTTTCAGGATTTTGCACTTCCTTAATAAATAAGCCGGGAATGAAATGTATCCTTTTTCTCACAGACTAGTATTTGTACTTTAGTAAATAGCATACACAAGCAGTTCATTCATAAATTCAGTTTGGATATGCTGGATCCCCTTTTGGTAAATTCAACTGACATGTCGACCACAGGTAAAAAAAAAAATTCTAGTTTAGTTTCTTCTAGTGATATCCTCCCAAGTGCTGCTCGACGACACAGAAAAAAAATGGAATTCCTTTTGTAGAGCTTTTAAAAGGTAAATGGATAAAGCATCTTTGAATATTTAGCTACCTTTATCAGTGATTATGCAGTCAGGTAGCTCTACACTCTAAATGGAAAGCAGTTTACCTTTTTTTATCAGAATAAACCCTTTCAAGGGAAAGCCACTCTAATAAAAATGCACTACTGTTTGACACATGCTGTTCTATACTGGTCAGACCTTTGCCTTCAAATCTTCCTCATACAAACAGGGAGCCTTTGAAAAACCTCTTTAGAAGCAACTGAAAATATTATATCTCTTTTATGGACAAGCAAAATTCATTCTACTGGGGTCATTAGATGTGAAGACAAACTATTAAAAAAACAAAGAGGGCAATCTGTATCCCTCTGTCATTAAATGTATTTAAACCCCAACTACGAACTTCACTTGTGAGGTCCCTTTTGTTCTGGTAAATATACAATCTGAAGTGTTTTCTTATACCTGATTAATAATTGCAAAAAAACCTGTTGATCCTTACAGAAATCTTGTTTGGTGATAGCTACTTGTGTCTTTTTTGAAGAAATGGATTCTGCCGCACTCCAATAAAAGCCTTTATTGTAATGAATAGTCAACGTTCTTGTGACAACAGAAGCAGGACAAACAGCTGACGCGTTTCACAACATCATTGTTGCTTAGCCCTACTTGTGTCTTTTGACTTGAGCTACTGTCTTAGCAGTTATAATTCTCCCAGTTATCCCTGAAGACTACAGACATCCTCCCCCCTATTTTATGGAGAAGAAGAGAGAAGGAAGATATTGTAGTTTTATCCTAGGGTTATAACAGTTTCTCCATTGATATCTGATATACTCCTGCAGCACATAGAAGCAAAGACTAGGAAACACTCTCATTTGGTTGGCAACAGCCACATCACTCCTGTTAACCTATTCAGCCCCGGAAGGTTTACCCCCCTCATGACCAAGCCATTTTTTGCAATATGGCACTGCGTTACTTTAACTGACAATTGCAAGGTCGTGCGGCACTGTAGCCAAATAAAATTGATGTCCTTTTTTTTCCACAAATAAAGCCTTCTTTTGGTGGTATTTGATCACCTCTGGTTTTTATTTTTTGCGTTATATACAAAAAAAGACCGACAATTTTGAAAAAGAAACAATATTTTTTACTTTATGCTATAGAACATACAGAATAAAAAAAAAATTAAAAATCTAATTTATTCATCAATTTAGGCCAATATGCATTCTGCTACATGTTTTTGGTAAAAAAAATACAAATAAGCTTATATTGATTGGTTTGCGCAAAAGGTATAGCGTCTACAAACTATGGGATATATTTATGTTTTTAATTTTTTTTGTTTTTACTAGTAATGGCGGCGATCAGCGATTTTTAGCGGGACTGCAACATTGCGGCGGACAAATCGGACACTAAGTGAAACTTTTTGGGGACCAGTGACACCAATACAGTGATCAGTGCTAAAAAATGCACTGTCACTGTACTAATGACACTGGTAGGGAAGGGGTTAACATCAGGGGCGATCAAAAGATTAAATGTGCTCCTAGGGAGTGTTTTCCAACTGTGTGGGGGGGTGCTTTGACTGGAGAAAGACAGAGATCTGTGTTCCTGCTTAGTAGAAACACAAGATCTCCATCTTCCTCTCTCACAGAACGGTGGTTTGCCTTGTTTACATAGGCAGACCGCTGTTCTGCCTCTCCTGAGAACGATCGCGAGGTGCCAGTGAACATCGGGTCCGCCAGACCCACTGATTGGCTCCCGCTGTGTCCAACCCCTGGACCCAGTGCACGGAATCACGTACAGGTATGTGATTTTGGTCAGGAGGGCCGCCCTGACAGGGGTTAAAGAGGTAGTAATCCTAAAAAAAAAGAGATCCTGTTCCCTTATAGCAGGTTAAACAACACAGTGCTTGTGCTGTGTATTCTGCCCCTCTTTGTGCTGTAAAAAACCTGGTTGATACTGCCTGTTCTTGTGTTCCCTTAGTATGCTGACCACGATATTCATGGATGGCGATCTATGATTACCATGGTCAGCTTATGTACCTCCATCATCCCGCTGCTCTCCTCTCTCCCCTACCCTCCCTGCCCCTGTTGTGGAAATGTTATTCAATATGTATTGTCACAGTGTCTCCTAGTGTCAGTTCTATTTTTGGCTCACTCGTAAGAGCGAACCGGAGTGAACCGGCACAGGTGAAGGACCATTGGTAGTGAAAACATTCCTATGGATGTGGAGAGGTGTTCGCTATGCTCAGATATGTCTGCCAGCGAGGGCCCCTGCATTATGCGCAGATTTGTTTGCTTGGTGGGGATATGTTCACTCTGCAAACACATTATCGGTTTAATACTTATCTGCATTTGCGGAGGGATGTACGCTTGTGTCTGATCACCATGTGGAGAGACCATAGCGTGTGTCCGCAGATAGCCTCGTGTCCATAGTTAACCACGAGCGCGCTCAATTGCATTATCTAAAAGAGCTGAAAAGTGCACTTATTAGCGCAAGCGAAGTTAATGACACATAGCGTACATTAATTTCCACAACACCTGTAAGCTTCTGTGTGTGTAAGCTGTCTGGCACATTTAACTTCTTTAGTGAAAAGCATGGCAGATAGCATGTGCCATGTACCATGCAAGCAGGCTAGTTAAATCAGATATGAAATAAGGGGCAGTAACAGCAGCTGGCTTAGGGACAGCTTACAGTGTAGTAGCATAAACTACACCTTCAAAAAAAGGAAATAAAGCAGAGTTCAACTGTGGTCAGGATTGGAAGTGAGAGCAAGCTACAGTACCACAACTTGGCAGCAGTCTTAGGTACATTTCTTCTAAGATCTAAATGGCACCCGTTGGCGACCTAGTGGTAAATTACAAACAAAAAGTTACTGTGACCAGACCTGGTTATGTGGCTTTCCTCCAGCTATGTCACTTTATCCCAAACTGATGCAATATGCTTATTTATAAGGGAGCATTACATACCAAGCAGCAGGTGAGCAAGTCTGTTCAATCTTCTAATCCAGCTTTCTCTACTGCACTTGTGCTCCTTGCACCCTTGGCATTGGTGGGACACTAAAATTTTACAGTACACTATTCCAGGTTGATGTCCTAATCCCTCCCCCAAGAGCAGAGTAACTTACTTACACGACCGGACTTTATGGCATACTTGGTTCGGCGGACCGGAGTCCGTCGGACAATTCGATCGTGTGTGGGCTCCAGCGGACTTTTTTTCCCCAAAAGTTCGACGGAACTAGAAATAAAACATGTTTCAAATATTTTCGACGGACTCGAGTCCGGTCGAAAAGTCTGCTCGTCTGTATGCTAGTCTGATGGACAAAAACCGACGCTAGGGCAGCTATTGGCTACTGGCTATGAACTTCCTTGTTTTAGTCCAGTCGTACGTCATCACGTACGAATCCGTTGGCTTTTGGTTGATCGTGTGTAGGCAAGTCCGTTCATTCGGAAAGTACGTTGTAAAGTCCGTTGAAAAGTCGGCAGGACAAAGTCTGCCGTAAAGTCCGCTCGTGTGTACGCGGCATTAGCCCTCCTGTCCCCCTGGCCATGCAGCTTTCTACTATCTGCACAGGACTTGTGACTATAGTAATGGGTGGGGGATGCTCACCAGGAAGAGATGCCTGTAGAGGCTCCTAATATGGAGCAAGCTTTAGCAAGTAATAGATGCAGCTAGCAGTATGAGGGCATAACAGTAATTAACTTCCCTCTATTAAAAATGTGGATACAGCTGAAAGCTGGCTACAGTTCCTTGTTAAGGTTAAGTTCATACTATTGTGCTGTGTTGGCGCAATCACATCAATGAGCATTGTGCTGTGTGTTAATGTGTGTTGCCTTAAGGTAGCCCAACAATTTCAATGGGTGACTTAATGCACCAGAGCATACAAAAGAAGGTGCATGTACCAGTTTTGGAAGCGCAGCACACATCTGTTGGCAGGGTGCGTTGGGGTGCCGTTCAGAATGAATATGTAATCACAGTGTAATAGTGTGAAATGATCCTCAGAGCTTTTAATAAACAAAAATATATACTTGGCCATCATTACAATATACTTACAACTACTTAGAACTTTGCAGTGCCTAACGCACCAAAGAGAGTCCGTGCAATATTTTTTTTTCCAATTAATTATTTTAATTGTATAAATCAGCAGGTTCCAACGGCAAAGAATGTTACAGTAAGGCAAATACAATAATGGCAGAATATCAAGCACACAATGAACCTGCATGCAATATTTTTTGTAAGACCGCGATTCACAAAGCATGGTAGTGAGGTAACATGCATGTAGTTTACTGCCATGCAGGTGTATTGGGATGCAATTAAAATTTCGTGGCATAAATTTAGTGGCACACAGACATGCACAATGCACATCTGAACCCAGGTTAGGTGGTGACTCCAGATTCATGAAGAAAAAGATAGCAAATAAAAATATAATATAGCATATACAATTGCTACACAGTGTGTATTGTAATTGAATGTTATAAGAAAATACCTTTTCTTTTCAATCTGCAGCCACTGTAATTTTCTGTAAAAATTCAATCTAATATGGCAACTTGGAGGCGGTCTGTACGCAGTTGGTGTAAAGAACCCCCCCATAAGTCTGCACTAAGGTAAAAGTACATTTTTAGGCATCCTTTGCAATAGGAATTATATTTTTGGGGATATATTCCCTAAGAAGGGGTTAATTGCTTCTAAAGGGATAAAAAACACTTCAATTTTCCTCATTAGAACTCTGCAAGTGCATCAGCTGATTAGAATGAATACAGAGACTTCTATTCAGGAATCAGCCCTCTAAGAACAGTGTTTTCCCAAACACAGAAACAGGTAGGACTCTGATACAAAGCTTGTTAAAATCCTTGCAATCCTTGCAATGTATAAAGATCACCCAGAAGGGCTTTACCCTCAACAAGGGACCTTCCACCGCAGGGAAACATGGCAGGGAACAATAACAGGAATGTCTGGAGCAAGGACAGAGTAAGAACATCTGCATCAGGTACTGCCCATCTTTTATCTGTCTGTTCAGTGATGTCCTACACAAGGGGTCAAGGGGTGGAGTTGACCCGAGGTTGGGATGTCATGAGGCTGAGCCAGGAAATACCTTTATGTTAGGATCCTCATGAAAAAGCTAAAGAATTTAAAGTATTCATAAGTACTTAAAAAATACATAAATATGGTAAACTATATATGAAATTTTAGTGATTGTGTTTACATATACTTTGACCACTTTGATACTAGCTTATTATACCCCCTTCATTACCAGGCCATTTTTCAGTTTTCAGTACTGTGGTAGTTTAATTGACAATTACTCAGTCATGCAACACTTAATTCAGATACATTTTATAGAATTTTTTTGAGACAGATAGAACTTTTTTGGTGGTATTTATACCGGTTGTATACCCCGCTTGGTGATTTTTACCTACAGGTTAGCTTTACTATATAAAATAAAAGGAATATCTCCTAAACCTGCACAGTTTAGGAGATATTCACCCTGCATGCAGCCGCCAATGTCAGTGGCGCATGTGCTCTGAAGGTCCGGCGTATTGTGCAGGAACTTCAGAGCTTCTTGCTGGAACTGAGGGCTCCTGCGCGCATGCGTGGGAGTGACGTCATCATGGCTCCCGCAACTCACAGTGCCTGAGCCCACGAACCTAGAAGAAATGCTGGGGTAATATGTCAGTCACCTCAGCAGTGACTGGGTGCCGCTACAGGGCTTTGTTCTAAGGTAAGTATTTCATAATGTGCTAGTATGCAATGCATACTAGCACATTATGCCATTGTCTTGCAGGTTTGTTTTTTTTTTTTTTCAGCATTTACTACCACTTTAACAACCACTGAAGTTTTGCTTTTTACTATATAAAACACCAAATAGTCACTGTTTCATAAATGTAGAGCAAAATGTATTCTGATACATTTTTTCTGTTAAAAACCCAAATCAGTGTATTTATTTAACAGTTGATAAAAAACAGCCCCAATGGAATAGTAAATGCACAATAGTAAACCAGCTGCAGTAAAAAATTGCTAAAAGCAATGATAAAATGAATAATAATAACAGTCCACCGCGCTCAGTATTAGCAAATATACAGTGGGGATGGAAAGTATTCAGACCCCCTTAAATTTTTCACTCTTTGTTATATTGCAGCCATTTGCTAAAATCATTTAAGTTCATTTTTTTCCTCATTAATGTACACACAGCACCCCGTATTGACAGAAAGACACAGAATTGTTGACATTTTTGCAAATTTATTAAAAAAGAAAAACTGAAATATCACATGGTCCTAAGTATTCAGACCCTTTGCTCAGTATTTAGTAGAAGCACCCTTTTGATCTAATACAGCCATGAGTCTTTTTGGGAAAGATGCAACAAGTTTTTCACACCTGGATTTGGGGATCCTCTGCCATTCCTCCTTGCAGATCCTCTCCAGTTCTGTCAGGTTGGATGGTAAACGTTGGTGGAGAGCCATTTTTAGGTCTCTCCAGAGATGCTCAATTGGGTTTAAGTCAGGTCAGGGCTCTGGCTGGGCCATTCAAGAACAGTCACAAAGTTGTTTTGAAGCCACTCATTATTTTAGCTGTGTGCTTAGGGTCATTGTCTTGTTGGAAGGTAAACCTTCGGCCAAGTCTGAGGTCCTGAGCACTCTGGAGAAGGTTTTCATCCAGGATATCCCTGTACTTGGCCACATTCATCTTTCCCTCGATTGCAACCAGTCGTCCTGCCCCTGAAGCTGAAAAACACCCCCACAGCATCATGCTGCCACCATCATGCTTCACTGTTGGACAAGTGATGAGCAGTGCCTGGTTTTCTCCACACATACCGCTTAGAATTAAGGCCAAAAATCTATCTATCTTGGTCTCATCAGACCATAGAATCTTATTTCTCACCATCTTGGAGTCCCCCAGGTGTTTTTTAGCAAACTCCATGTGAGCTTTCATGTGTCTTGCACTGAGGAGAGGCTTCCGTCGGGTCACTCTGCCATAAAGCCACGACTGGTGGAGGGCTGCAGTGATGGTTGACTTTCTACAACTTTCTCCCATCTCCCAACTGCATCTCTGGAGCTCAGCCACAGTGATCTTTGGGTTCTTCTTTACCTCTCTCACCAAGGCTCTTCTCCCCCGATAGCTCAGTTTGGCCAGACGGCCAGCTCTAGGAAGGGTTCTGGTCGTCCCAAACGTCTTCCATTTAAGGATAATGGAGGCCACTGTGCTCTTAGGAACCTTAAGTGCAGCAGAATTTTTTTGTAACCTTGGCCAGATCTGTGCCTTGCCACAATTCTGTCTCTGAGCTCATCAGGCAGTTCCTTTGGCCTCCTGATTCTCATTTGCTCTGACATGCACTGTGAGCTGTAAGATCTTATATAGACAGGTGTGTGGCTATCCTAATCATGTCCAATCAGTATAATCAAACAAAGCTGGACTCAAATGAAGGTGTAGAACCATCTCAAGGATGATCAGAAGAAATGGACAGTACCTGAGTTAAATATATGAGTGTCACAACAAAGGGTCTGAATACTTAGAACCATGTGATATTTCAGTTTTTCTTTTTAATAAATCTGCAAAAATGTCAACATTTCTGTGTTTTTCCTGTCAATATGGGGAGCTGTGTGTACATTAATGAGGAAAAAAATGAACTTAAATGATTTTACCAAATGGCTGCAATATAACAAAGAGTGAAAAATTTAAGGGGGTCTGAATACTTTCCGTCTCCACTGTATATATACATATAAATCTTGAACAGTCCACGTATGTGATGATAAAAGTGCTCGTGCTCTATAATGATATATCCGTGTTTCAAGGTGCTTAGACTGGGTGCCCCACATAGATGTAAACTCACCCCTAGGACTTGACCAACTATCTCGATCCCCGGTGTTTGCTTGGGCCCAAGCAAACACCGGGGATCAAGCTGTATCACTGCAAGCGGCAACATCACTAATGTGGGACGATTTCCCCCAACTGCTAGCTGCCCGCCCACCGTCAAATGATGGCGGAGCAGTGCAGCTCTCGTTCATATGATGGCGTCCCAGAACGGCTGCTCCCTCGCACCCGCAGGGGCGCACAGTGCAGCGATCGTGGCCGCACCTTGTTGCTAGGACACGGCACAACCCCGATCTCTGTAAAGAGCCGCGTCCGTGGCTCTTTGACCATGTGATCGGCTGTGTCCAATCACAGCCGGTCACATGTAAACAAGGAAGTGCCGGTAATTGGCTTTCCTCGCCTCACACTGACAGAGTGTGAGGAGAGGAGAGCCAATCAGCGGCATCTCCTCACAGGGGGATATGTGTAAATGTAATCAGGGCACTGATCATCAGTGCCCTGATTACAATAAAGAAAAAAGTTTCACCAATCAGTGCCCACAATTACCCACCAATGGCAGCTATCAGTGCCCACAAGTGCCACCAATCAGGCACCATTAGCGATGCCAGTCAGTGCTGGCAATCCGTGCCACCTATCAGTGCTGCCCATCACTGCTGTCAATCAATGCCCATCAGTGTTGCCCATCAGTGCCACCCATCAATGCCCATCAGTGCCCATCAGTACCGCCTATCCATGCTGCCTATCAGTGCCCACCAGTGCCATCTATCAGTGCCCACCAGTGCCGCCTATCAGTACCCACCAGTGCCACCTAACAGTGCCCTTCAGCTCTGCCTATCAGTGCTCATCAGTGCCACATATCAGTGCCACCTAATCAGTGCCCATAAGTGCCACCTCATCAATGCCCACCAGTTCAGCCTATCAGTGCCCATCAGTGCCACCTCATCAGCGCACATCAGTGAAGGTGAAAAATTACTTAGTTACAAAATGTACTGACAGAAAAAAAGTAAAAAAAAAAAACCCCAGCAGTGATTAAATACCTCCAAAAGAAAGCTCTATTTGTGTGAAGAAAATGATAAAAAATTTGTATGGGTACTGTGTAGCATGCAATTGTCATTCAAAGTGCGACAGCGCTGAAAGCTGAAAAATGGACTGGGCAGGAAGGGGGTGTAAGTGCCTGGTAGGCAAGTGGTTAAACAAATCACCTGCTACACACGCTGTGTGCCAGAATGATAAGGCACCAATACATGTGAGTGAAATTTAAATGGTTTAAAAAAAAAAATTTTTGGAACGGCATTGCGCAATGAGGATTTTTTCTGTATTTCCATCTACCTATATATATATAAGTTATGAACCCTGACTGCCTATCACTCTTATGCCCTGTACACATGGTCAGATTTTCCAACGGAAAATGTGTGATAGGACCTTGTTGTCGGAAGTTCCGACTGTGTGTGGGCTCCATCTAACGTTTTCCATCGGCACACAAAGTTTGAGAGCTTGCTATAAAATTTTCCGACAACAAAATCCGTTGTCGGAAATTCCGATCATGTGTATACAAATCTACTGCCCCATTTATAGTCCCGACGTACGTGTTTTACGTCACCGTGTTTAGAACAATCGGATTTTCCGACAACTTTGTGTGACCGTGTGTATGCAAAACAAGTTTGAGCCAACATCCGTCAAAAAAAATCCATGGATTTTGTTGTCGGAATGTCAGATCAATGTCCGACCGTGTGTACAGGGCATAATACTTCTTGAGGCCCTAAAATTCCAGTACACCCAAAAAAAACCAAATGACCCCTTTTAGAAAGGATATACCCCAAGGTATTTGGTATAATGAGTATTCTGAAGATCTCATTTAATTTGTTACCACAATGTTCTGGAAAATGAAGAAAGAAAATGAAATGTGTTTCTATTGTACTGGCTGCAAATAGCCACTGGCTGTAATCTGACACTGGCTGTAATTATGCTGTGGCTGTTATCTGGCTGTAATTAGGTGCTGACTGTCATCTGATACTAGCTGTATTTTGACACTGGCTGTAATCAAGCACTGGCTGGTATGATAAGTATTTTGAAGATCTCATTTTAATATTTTCCACAATTTATTGGAAAATGAAGAAAGAAAATTAAACTTTCTTTTTTATTGCACTGGCTGCAATCAGATGCTGGCTCTGGCTGTAATATCGTGCTGGCTGTAATCAGACACTAGCTGTAATCAAGCTCTGACTGCAATCAAGCAATTAGTCACAGCGATCACAAGGTACAGAGCCACTTTCCCTGGCTCTGTACTTTCTGCCTGTGATAAGCTCTGTGCTATTCACAAATGTAATCAGGCATTGTTTACAGTTGTGATCAATTACTAGGGATGAGCTTCGTGTTTGAGTCGAACCCATGTTCGACTCGAACATCGGCTGTTCGCCCGTTCGCCGAATTGCGAACGATATGGGCCGTTCGCGCCAAATTCGTGTGGCGCGTCACGGCCCATAATTCACTGCGGCATCGCAGTGCATTGCTGGCTGATGATTGGCCAAGCTTGCACTATGACCCGCATGCTTGGCCAATCACAGCGCCGTCAGTAGAGAGAGCTGTAATTGGCCAAAGCCAGGGTGGCTTTGGCCAATTATGGCTCAGGGGATTTAGTACACGCCCCACACTATATAAGGCCGCCTGCACGGCGGCCCTGTGTAGTGTGTGTTCCGGTGTGCTAAGAGATAGAGAGAGAGAGAGACAGTGTCATTTGATTTGAGTTAGATAGATTAGGCAGAACAGTCAGTCAGTTAGCTGCACTTACAGTGTATTGTGTATATATATGCATCCCAGGTGTTGCATATATATATATACACTGTATTCAGTTTAGCTAGATCCGTTCCTGTTATCTTCTATCTAGACTATTTACATTTAGTGCAGTGCGTCCTGCTCACAGTGTTCAGCTAGATCCGTTCCTGTTATTTACATTTAGTGCAGTGCGTCCTGCTCACAGTGTTCAGCTAGATCCATTCCTGCTATTTACATTTAGTGCAGTGCGTCCTGCTCACAGTGTTCAGCTAGATCCGTTCCTGCTATTTACATTTAGTGCAGTGCGTCCTGCTCACAGTGTTCAGCTAGATCCGTTCCTGCTATTTACATTTAGTGCAGTGCGTCCTGCTCAAAGTGTTCAGCTAGATCCGTTCCTGCTATTTACATTTAGTGCAGTGCGTCCTGCTCACAGTGTTCAGCTAGATCCGTTCCTGCCATTTACATTTAGTGCAGTGCGTCCTGCTCACAGTGTTCAGCTAGATCCGTTCCTGCTATTTACATTTAGTGCAGTGCGTCCTGCTCACAGTGTTCAGCTAGATCCGTTCCTGCTATTTACATTTAGTGCAGTGCGTCCTGCTCACAGTGTTCAGCTAGATCCGTTCCTGTTATCTTCTAGACTATTTACATTTAGTGCAGTGCGTCCTGCTCACAGTGTTCAGCTAGATCCGTTCCTGCTATTTACATTTAGTGCAGTGCGTCCTGCTCACAGTGTTCAGCTAGATCCGTTCCTGCCATTTACATTTAGTGCAGTGCGTCCTGCTCACAGTGTTCAGCTAGATCCGTTCCTGCTATTTACATTTAGTGCAGTGCGTCCTGCTCACAGTGTTCAGCTAGATCCGTTCCTGTTATCTTCTAGACTATTTACATTTAGTGCAGTGCGTCCTGCTCACAGTGTTCAGCTATATCCGTTCCTGCTATTTACATTTAGTGCAGTGCGTCCTGCTCACAGTGTTCAGCTAGATCCGTTCCTGCCATTTACATTTAGTGCAGTGCATCCTGCTCACAGTGTTCAGCTAGATCCGTTCCTGTTATCTTCTAGACTATTTACATTTAGTGCAGTGCGTCCTGCTCACAGTGTTCAGCTAGATCCGTTCCTGCCATTTACATTTAGTGCAGTGCGTCCTGCTCACAGTGTTCAGCTAGATCCGTTCCTGCTATTTACATTTAGTGCAGTGCGTCCTGCTCACAGTGTTCAGCTAGATCCGTTCCTGTTATCTTCCTACTGACAGGCAGGCTTGTCTGGTTACAGTATATAAAACTACCTGAAGAAAATTACAGGTGTTCTATTTGATCCTATTAGTACCATGGTCAGGCAGCTAGACTATTTACATTTTGTACAGTGCGTCCTGCTCACAGTGTTCAGCTAGATCCGTTCCTGTTATCTTCCTACTGACAGGCAGGCTTGTCTGGTTACAGTATATAAAGCTACCTGAAGAAAATTACAGGTGTTCTATCCCAGCTTAGTGCAGCTACAGGCCATTAGTATGTCTGGAAGGCCAAGAAGGAGAGGCAGACAGTTACAAGCCAATAAGAGAGGGCAAGCAGGCTCTGTGTCTAGTGCTGGTCGTGGAGATGGTGCATCCTCATCAGCACGTGGCCATGGGACACGCTTGGCCTTTTTTTCGGCAGCTGGCCATGTTGAGCTGCAACATGCGGAAGACTTGGTTGAGTGGATGACCAAGCCGTCCTCATCCTCCTCATCCTCTCTCACCCATGCCCAGGGTGCTTTGTCTGGCAAAGCAGCGGCCTCTTCCCTCAGCTCAATGTCATCAGTGACTCCTTCCCTAGCTCCACCATGTCCTCATGAGGATTCCCTCGAACTGTTTGACCACAGTGTTGGGTACATGCTCCAGGAGGATGCCCAGCGTTTGGAAGGCTCTGATGATGATACTGAGCTCGATGAAGGCAGTAACATGAGCACGGACAGAGGGGGTGCCCAAGAAGGACAGCAATCTGGCAGTCATGCTCCCCCTGCTGCAGCATACTGCCAGGTTTGCTCCAGTGATGAGGAGGGAGGGGATGATGAGGTCACTGACTCAATGTGGGTGCCTGATAGGAGAGAGGAGGAGGAGGAGGAGGAGGAGGAGGCGGCACATCACCAACGAGGCAGGATGCCCTCCAGGGGCCAGCCTAAGGGCAGCACATTGACTGCATCACACCCCAAAGCTCCACATGTGCAGGGCGCTGCAGTCTCTGCGCGTTATTCAAAAAGTTCTTTGGTGTGGGCCTTTTTTGAGACGAGTGCATCAGATCGCACCGCTGCTATTTGCAACATATGTCTCAAGCGTATCTCGCGTGGCCAAAACATCTCCCGCTTGGGTACCACATGCTTGACCAGACATATGTTGACCTGCCATGCAGTTCGTTGGCAAGCGTATCTAAAAGACCCACACCAAAGAACAAAGAGGATCTCTCCTTGCTCCTCATCAGCTGAGATTTCCAACCCCACTAGACCTTCAGTCCTCTCTGAGACCTGCAGTGAGAGGAATGAAGGTGTGGAATTAGGTGTGTCACAGCCAAGTACTTGTGGGCAATCTGCTTTTGTTACACCGACGTCAGATTGTACCAGGCAAATTTCCCTGCCCCAGCTGCTGCACCGCCGAAAGAAGTTTGCTCCCAACCATCCACATGCCCAGCGGTTGAATGCTAGCTTGGCAAAATTGCTAGCACTTCAACTGCTGCCTTTTCAGTTGGTAGACTCTGCCCCCTTCCGTGAGTTTGTGGAATGTGCAGTTCCTCAGTGGCAGGTACCCAAACGCCACTTTTTCTCACGGAAGGCGATTCCGGCTCTCTACCGGCATGTGGAAGGCAATGTCCATGCCTCGCTGGACAGGGCGGTCAGCGGTAAGGTGCATATTACCGCTGACTCATGGTCCAGCAGGCATGGACAGGGACGTTACCTAAGTTTCACGGCGCATTGGGTGACTCTGCTGGCAGCTGGGAAGGATGCAGGACAAGGTGCAGTAGTGTTGGAGGTTGTTCCGCCACCACGCCTCCAAAATGCTGATTGTGACACACCTCTCTCCTCCACCCCCTCCTCTTCTTCTTCCTCCATGGCCTCTTCCTCGGAACCAGCGGTGCTCCGTAGGCATTCAAGGGGCTACGCAAGTACGCAGGCCAAAAGATGCCATGCGGTGCTTGAGCTGGTGTGCTTGGGGGACAGGAGCCACACTGGGGCAGAGGTTCTGTCAGCTCTGCAGGGGCAGGTTCAGAGGTGGTTGACGCCACGCCAACTTAAGGCAGGAATGGTGGTTTGCGTCAATGGGACCAACCTCCTCTCTGCCCTCAGACAGGGACAAATGACCCATGTGCCCTGTTTGGCTCACGTCCTTAACTTGGTGGTGCAGCGGTTCTTGGGCAGGTACCCGGGCTTACAGGATGTCCTGAGGCAGGCCAGGAAAGTCTGTGTGCATTTCCGCCGGTCATATAATGCCAGTGCTCGGCTGACGGACCACCAAAAGGAGTTTAACCTGCCCAAGAACCGCCTAGTCTGTGACATGCCCACCAGGTGGAACTCAACGTTGGCCATGCTGCAGCGGCTGCACACGCAGCAGAGGGCCATCAATGAGTACCTGTGCGACTATGGCACCAGGACAGGGTCAGGGGAGCTTGGTTTTTTTTCCCCACGCCAGTGGGCCATGATCAGGGATGCATGCACTGTCCTGTCACCATTCGAGGAGGCCACGAGGATGGTGAGCACTGACAGTGCATGCATCAGTGACACTGTCCCCCTTGTCCACCTGTTGGAGCACACGCTGCGTGGAATAATGGAGAGGGCACTTGAGGCAGAACAGAGGCAGGAAGAGGAGGAATTCCCTAGCTCTCAAGGCCCCCTTTATCCAGACAGTGTTCCTGCGTGCCCGCCGATCACACAGGAAGAGGACGAGGAGGAGGAGGAGGAAGATTGTGTCAGTATGGAGGTGGAGCCTGGCACTCAGCATCAGCAGCAGTCTTTAAGGGATCAGTCCCAAGGAACACATGGACTTGTACGTGGCTGGGAGGAGGTGACTGCGGACGTTGTTGTCCTTAGTGACCCAGAGGACTCCGGACCGAATGCCTCAGCAAACCTACGCTGCATGGCCTCCCTGATCCTGCAAAGCCTGCGTAAGGATCCTTGTATTCGTGGTATCAAGGAGAAGGACCAATACTGGCTGGCAACCCTCCTTGATCCAAGTTACAAGGGTAAGGTTGCGGACCTTATCTTGCCATCGCAGAGGGAGCAGAGGATGAAACATCTTCGGGAGGCCTTGCAGAAAGGTCTGTGCAACGCGTTCCCAGAGACTGGGAGGTTACAAACTCCTGTTTCTGGACAACGTGTTGCTGAGGCTTCGGTCAGTCAAAGAAGGAGCGGTGGAGAAGGTGGCCGTCTGACCGATGCATTCAGACAATTTTTTGGTCCGCAGCCCCAAGGTATGATCGGTTCCAGCAACCATCGCCAGCGTCTGTTTTACATGGTGCAGGAATACCTAGGGGCAAGATCAGACTTGGACACCTTTCCCACCGAAAATCCTCTGGGTTACTGGGTCTTGAGGATGGATCACTGGCCAGAGCTTGCACAGTATGCAATTGAGCTACTGGCCTGTCCTGCATCCAGCGTTCTTTCGGAACGCACATTCAGTGCTGCTGGAGGCGTGGTAACCGATCACAGGGTGCGTCTGTCCACCGACTCGGTCGATCGGCTGACCTTCATAAAAATGAATCAGTCTTGGATCACCACCAGCTACCAAGCACCTGATGCTGATGTAACCGAATAATTTTTTTTGAAATCTCAGATCCCTTCAAAGACTGCCTATGCTGATGCTGAGTGACTATCCATGAGTAATTATCCTCTTCCTCCTCAATCATCACGCTGATAGCTTGTAAGAACATTTTTGGTTCTGGGCGCCACCACCAGTGCCTAAGGCACAATTTTTCAGCCCCTGTTTAACAGGGGCGTGTAATTACAATTTTTGATGTAATACTTTGCAGCAGGGCTCGTTCCTGCATTCCAACTAGAGTGTCTGTGAGGGGTTGCAGTGTTGTGGCACCAGCACCAGTGCCTAAGGCCCAATTTTTCTGCCCCGTCTAACAGGGGCGTGTAATTACAATTTTTGATGCAATACTTTGCAGCAGGGCTCGTTCCTGCGTTCCAACTAGAGTGTCTGTGAGGGGTTGCAGTGTTGTGGCACCAGCACCAGTGCCTAAGGCCCAATTTTTCTGCCCCTGTCTAACAGGGGCGTGTAATTACAATTTTTGATGCAATACTTTGCAGCAGGGCTCGTTCCTGCGTTCCAACTAGAGTGTCTGTGAGGGGTTGCAGTGTTGTGGCACCAGCACCAGTGCCTAAGGCCCAATTTTTCTGCCCCTGTCTAACAGGGGCGTGTAATTACAATTTTTGATGCAATGCTTTGCAGCAGGGCTCGTTCCTGCGTTCCAACTAGAGTGTCTGTGAGGGGTTGCAGTGTTGTGGCACCAGCACCAGTGCCTAAGGCCTAATTTTTCAGCTCCTGTTCAACAGGGGCATGTAATTACAATTCTTGATCTAATATTTCACAGCAGGGCCCTGTGAGGGCTTACAGTATTGTGGCCACAGCAACACCTAAGGCCCAAATTTCTGCTGAGTATATAGGGCAGGACCCTACTTTCAAACATCTAACTTACAAACGACTCCTACTTGCAAACGGAAGGAGACAACAGGAAGTGAGATGAAATCTACCCCTAGGAAGGGAAATTCTCTCCTGTAAGAGTTAATATGGGAAAACAATTTCTCCTTTCCACTGATGCTTTCCAATCCTTGTTCCACAAAAAAACCCAAATTTTCAAAAAACATTTTTCATTGGGACAAAAAAGTGAGGTGAAATCTTCTGAAGAGGAGGAAAGACAGCAAAACAAATGTCACAGGGGTGATAACCCTTCCCTATGTTTTCCAAAAAGCTTAAAAAAGATTTTTTGGCTGGAGCTAAACATGTTAAAAATGTACCCGTTCAAAATTACAAACAGATTCTACTTAACAACAAACCTACAGTCCCTGTCTTGTTTGCACCGCCTGTATACTGCTGTTCAGAGTATATAGGGCCTGGTGGCCCCACACCTTTCCTTATTTTAATTTGGGTGCAGGGTTCCCCTTAATATCCATACAAGACCCAAAGGGCCTGGTAATGGACTGGGGGGTACCCATGCCGTTTGTCTCACTGATTTTCATCCATATTGCCATGACCCGACATGACATTAAACCCGCAAGCAGTTTTAAATGAGATTTTTTCCTTTAAAAATGACATTTGGTGCAGGGACTGTTCTAAACATGGGAAACACGCGTCACTTTACAGGCATACTATAGACATCCCCCAGGTACGATATTTAAAGGAATATTTCACTTTTTTTTTTTTTTACTTTAAGCATCATTAAAATCACTGCTCCCGAAAAAACGGCCGTTTTTAAAAGTTTTTTTTGCATTGATACATGTCCCCTGGGGTAGGACCCGGGTCCCCAAACCCTTTTTAGGACAATACCATGCAAATTAGCCTTTAAAATGAGCACTTTTGATTTCGAACGTTCGAGTCCCATAGACGTCAATGGGGTTCTAACGTTCGTGCGAACTTTCGGTCCGTTCGCGGGTTCTGGTGCGAACCGAACCGGGGGGTGTTCAGCTCATCCCTATCAATTACTATTAAGAAGTTGAATGTACCCAGGTTTGATTTGATGCACATGTGGCAAAGTCAACAGGAGCCCTACAGCAGAACTAAACCCTCCTATTCTTTTCAGCCAAGGAAGCTGCTATCTTAGCCTCTGATCTGCAACTGCTATGGTGCTGCACATGTGATTAGCTATGACACCAGCCATTTGATGGTTTGACAGTGGTTTGACAGTGTGCTTGACAGCAGAAGCAAAGGTAACAGCATCCCATTAAATCTATGGGTTTAGTTCTTAAAAAATAGCACACATTTAACGGCAGATTTTGTGAAGAATTTTTGTTAGTCTGCTATTTCAGAGGGAGGAAGCATGCAGATTTTTTCATCCCCAAAAAAAATTGTCTTTTTCCTAGGATTAAACCTCAAACACATTGCAACTGGAAATAAAATGTATTTTTTAAGAGACAGAATGAAAAACCTTACAGATTTGCACCACAGAAATTAACCACTTGCCAGCCATGCTATGTCCAAATGACAGGTACAGTGCAGTCAGCTAGTCCTGGGAGTCCTCCTTATGATGGCCTCCAGTGATTGCGCCTGCAGCAGGCCCGTAGCCGGGTGTGGGTGGTGCGCTCTGTGATCACACTGTCTGGAGGACACTGCTGAACACAGATTGTGGTAAAGAGCCAATCAGCGACTCTTTACTACATAATCAGCTGTGTCCAATCACAACTGATCATGGATGTAAATAGAAGCCGGTTATCAGCACTCCTTTTCTCATGCTGACAGCTTGAGGAGAAGAGAGCCAATAAGCTTCTCTAAAAGGGACATGTACACTGATAATCAGAGCACTGATTATCATGTCCTTATTATCAGTCCAGTCCAAACAGTGCCCACCAGTGTTGCCAATCAGTGTCCACCAGTGCTGCCAATAAGTGCCCATCGGTGCTGTCAATCAGTGCCTCCTCATCAGGGTCATCAATCAGTGTTGCCTATCAGTGCCCATCAGTGTTACCTATCAGTGCCCAACAGTGCTACCTATCAGTGCCACCTATTAGTGCCCTTCAGGGCCACCTATCAGTGCCCATAAGTGCCGCGTATCAGTGCAGCCTCATCAGTGCCCACCAGTGCCTCCTCATCAGTGCCCACTAGTGCCTCTCCATCAGTGCCCACCAATGACGCTTCATCAGAGCCCATCTATGTCCATCAGTAGACCTGTGCAGAACAGAACAATTTGTTTGGGTTTGTTGCAGATTCGTTATGTTACTAATTTTGTTATGGAATTCGTTTAGTTTGGTTTCAGAATTCATTTCGTTTTGTTCAATTTTGTTTTATTTTCCTTAAAATTAGTTTAGTTTATTGGTTTTCAAATGAATTCCAACTTTTCAAAATGATTAGAATTCAGATCGGTCGAAAAATGATCGACCAATTCGAATTTTGTGTGGGGAATAGCTGGTTGTTAAGCAGTGCATCCTTACCAACCAATGAGTCATCATCTGTCAGCTGGCTTCCCCACTGACAGATAAATGAAAGAAAAAAATGCTGGCAATACAAAAATGTAAAAAAAAATGGCGTGGGGTCCCCCCCAGTTCATACTAGGCCCTTTGGGTCAGATATGGTCCCCCCAAAATCCATAACAGACTTGTATCTAAGTATGCAGCCCGGCAGATCAGGAAAGAGGGGGCGAGCGAGCACCCCCCTCCTGAACCATACCAGGCCACATGCCCTCGACATGGGGATGTGGGTGCTTTGGGGCACCCCGAAGCATTTTTCTCCATGTTGATGGGGACAAGAGCTTTATCCATACAACAATGGCCAGGGGTTGTGGGGGTCTGCAGGTAGAGTGCTTATGGGAATCTGGAAGCCCCCTTTCATAAGGGGCACCCAGATCTCACCCCCCCATGTGAATGAGTATAGGGTACATAGTACCCCTACCCATTTACCAAAAAAGTATCAGTTTTTGACAATTCTTTTATTAAAAAATAAAAAAACAGTGTCCCCTGATGTACATCCATCGTCAATCACACCACTTGCCGCTACCAAAAAAGAACAAAACAAATCGCTCCCGCTGACATGGAGACCATCTGCCCTTTTTGACACTTTTGGTGAATGGGTAGGGGTATCCCATACTTTTTAACATGGGAGGGCGGGATCTGGGGTGCCCCTTGTTTAAGGGGGCTTCCAGATTCTGATAATGCCCCTGCTTGCAGACCCCTATGTTGAGGTCATGTGGCCTGGTATGGTTCAGGAGGGGGGGTGCTCACTTGTCCCCCCCTTTCCTGACCTGCCAGGCTGCATGCACGGAGAAAGGCCTGTTATAGATTTTGGGGGGGACCCACGGCATTAAAAAAAAATGTTGTGTTTTTTTTAACATTTTAGTATTGCCGACATTCTTTTCTTTACATTCTTTTCTTTACATTCATCTGTCAGTGGGGAAGCCAGTTGACAGATGATGACTCATCAGTTGTTGTGGTGGCCAGCTTCCTGGCCCGCTGCTATTCTTCACACAGAATTATTTTTGGTCTATCGTTTTAAGACCGATCCAAATTCTAATTGTTTTGAAAAGTTGGATTTTGTTAGAAAATGAATAAACAAAGCTAATTTTAGGGATTTCAACGAAATTCGCTTTCACTGCGAATCGCTGAATAACCAAAAATTTTTCCGAATTTGTATTCGGGCCAAAACAAATTGCACATGTCTACCCATAAGTGCCGCCTCAGCAGTGCCACCTCATCAGTGCCCATCAGTGCAGCCTCATCAGCGCACATCAGTGAAGGGGAAAATTACCTGTTTGCTAAATTTTATAACAAACTATGAAAAACATTTTTTTTTTTACATTTTTGGTCTTCTTTTATTTAGCAAAAAATGAAAAACCCAGTGGTGATTAAATACCACCAAAAGAAAGCTTTCTTTGTGTGAAAAAAAGATAAACATGTTTGGGTACAGTGTTGCATGACCGCACAATTGACATTCAAAGTGTGACAGCGCTGAAAGCTGAAAATTGGCCTGGGCAGGAAGTGGGTACAAGTGGTTAAGCCTGTATGGACAAGCTTTGATTTAGAAGAAACTGAGTGGGTATATTACATCTGGAAATAAATAGTGTCTTGATTAAGAGACAGACAATGTCAAAATTGTACAATTTAACACTACAGATATTAAAGTGGAAGTAAATCCGATTTATGAAATTTAAGCTGGGCACATATATCTGCAGTGTTTTCTTATCTTTCTTCAAAGCACTATGTCCCATAGCTGTCTCCTGCTCCGTTCTTCTGCTATCACCCTGATAACTCCTGACAAGTTCTCTGTCACATATGATAAAAACAGCCGGAGTTTTGTGCTTGGGAGGGTGCTATCAATAGATTAGCACAGAGCTGAACGATTTAACGAGCAGAGCTGAAAGTCAATACCTATGAGGAGAGGGGGTGTGTGCCTTTCCTCCAATCAGCTGTCTTGACTGTATGCCCAGGCTTCACTGGAGTGTTATCCAGGAAGAGAAAATCTCCTAACACGATGTGAACTTTCTAAAGAATGTATAAAGATGAAGACAGCAGCTATACAAGTAAAATTTTTGTAGGGAGATTTGTTTCATTCCTGTGTATCATTTGAGGCTTTTCACTTCACTGGGTAAATGTGAAGGTTTACATCCACTTTAAGGTTGTATGTGAATGAATGAGTATATTGCATCTGTAAATAAAATAGAAATGTGTTTAGATTCAGAGACAGCAAAGGGAAAAATGCTACAGCTTTGCACCAAAGCTATTAAGCCTTTTTGAGAAGGCCGCATTTTCTTATGGCATATTTAGGCCTCATACACACAGGACATTTACAAAATGCCAGTGCTGCTGCCAGGAAAAAGCAGCATTAAAAGTACACTGTTAGCCACGTTTTTCAATAGCATTTATGGGCTTTTTTTGCATTTTTTGCATTTTTTGGCTTTAGCGTTTTTTTGGCTTTTCTTTAATAAAATTACTCCCTATAATGTAAAAACGCCTAAAAACACCAAATGCAGCTAAATGCGGCTAACAGCTTGTTACAGCGTTTAGGGGCGTTTTGGGGCGTTTTTCCTTTTTACAGCTCAACAGCCTCTGCTCCTGGTTGCATAGGCTGTCCTCTTTTTTTACTGTCCCTAAACGCTTATGTCTCCAAACGCCTCTGACAGTTTATGTGTGCATGGACATATACGCTAAGAGGGGCGTTTAGAGGTAGTTAAAAAAAAATGAGCCCTAAATCCTTGAAAGAAAATTTTATGTTTGTATAAAATTTAAAAGAAAAACAAAAAACAAAGATTTGCTGCACACCTTCTAAGCCTTTCATGGGTAGGTCACAATTTCTGAGGGGGGGAGTGCAAGCACATTGCATCTGAAATGAACCAAGGGACGTATATTTTAGGATACTGAAGACAAAACATGTTACAAATTTGCAACACAGATATTAAACATGTATTGCCAGGCTGCAGTTTTTGAGCAATTCAGCAGGCAAATTGCATCTGGAAAAAAATTGTGTCTTAATTCAGAAGAGACTGAAGATGGAAAGATTTTATTGTTTAGCACCACAGCTATTCAGTCTTTTTGGACAGACCACAATTTCTTAGGGATTAAGTAGGCATGCAGCATCCAGAAAGAAAAAAGGGTATATTTGTTTCAAATTTAAAATAAAAAAATCACACAGATTTGCAGCACACATTCATGGAATGGACACAATTTTTGAAGGAGTTTGCATATAGAATTATTGTCTTTCAAACATATTGACTTGCTTTGAGACTCGAGATGCAAAAGAGATAAAGATTTGCACCAAAGATGTTAAGCCTGCATGGTCAGGCTGCAATTTCTGGAAATTAAAAAGGGTGTGTAATTTTGTGTTGAAAATAAAAAAAACATTAACCAATTTGGACCACACCTTGGAAGTCTTTATTGGATAGACCATGTTTTCTGAGGGAGAGAGCAAACACATAGAGCCACGTTTACCCTAAGGGCCGGTTTGAAATCGTGCGAGTTCAGCTGAACTTTCAAATCATCATTTCAGTTTGACTTCGAGGGCAATTTGACAGACATCTGTGCGGGTTCCTGCACAGATGTCTATTCAAATCACCCCCAAAGTCACCAAAAGTAGTGCAGGAACTATGCAAAATCTGTGTTGCACTGTATCGGATGGTGCCATTGCCAGCAATAGGCGGTGATTTGACATGTCAAAACGGCCCGATGTGAACGTGGGCTTAATCTGGAACTAAAAACATGAGTGCTTTGTTTCAGAGACTGAGGATGGGTAAAAGTTAAAGATTTGCACAACAGATCAAACTTATATGGGTAGGCAACGAATTCTGGGCAACTGAATATGCATATTGCATCTGGAACAAAAAAGTGGGTTATGTTTGCATACAATTAAAAATGTAAACATTTGCACAACACTTTTTTGTTTTTTTACCCTGCAAGGTAAAGGCATAATGTGCTAGTATGGTTCGCGGACTCTGGATTTGTGACTGGCCAGAGCCGCAATGATGTCACTCCCACGCATGAGCACCAGAGCCACCGGCCACGGCGCTCTGAAGAAACGGCACGGGTGGCCATTCCTTCAGAGCGCATGTGCCAGTGATGTCACTGGCTGCATGTAATATAAATATCTCCTAAACAGTGCATGTTTTTGAGATATTTACATTACCTGTAGGTAAGCCTTATTGTAGACCTACCTATAGGTAAAAGTCATTCATGGAAGGTAACTTCCACGTTAAGCCTTTTTTGGAATAGGCCAGAATTTCTGAGGAAGAGAGTAAGCTGACTGCATCCATAAACAAAAAATAATGCTTCTTTTTTTTAGACTGAATAGCAAAAATAAGGGAAAATTTGAAAAATTGCTGCTAATCTTGTAATCCGAGAGAGAGAGGGGGAGAGAGAGAGAGAGAGAGAGAGAGAGAGAGAGAGAGAGAGAGAGAGAGAGAGAGAGAGAGAGAGAGAGAGAGAGAGAGAGAATGTATCAACAAGCAGTAAATGTTAATAGATTACTCTCTCAGAAAACATTAAATATTGTAATCCTTTTGCTGCTAACCTTAGTAAACAGATAGTAAAGTCAATTGCTTACCTGTTTTAAACTTTTTTTTACATTTCTTCAGTTGCTTGTGTCTAATGTCATACATCCCAGGAGTCTTCATTGGCATTTTGACCTTTCATCTGGAGGAGGGAAGCAGGGGTTTTCTCAGCTAAGCACACTCTCCTGCCTACATACCTGAGCTAAGGACACATGGCTTCCAGCAAGTAAATGCTATATAAATCACCTGCCCTTACTCAAGATGGCTACAACTACAAATGCTGCATGTGTTTTTCCATAATATAAATCAATAGGAGCATATCACCTGAAACTTAATTTTTTCAAAACAGAATCTCATCCTTTTTAATAAGAAGCACATTTGAACGCAAAGAGTTGGCATCTTTCAGCCAAAAATATGAATAACAAATGTATTTCCTAGCAAGACACTTTATGAAAATTGTATGGATTAGCTAAACTGAATCATATCCATTTTAATGAGAGCTAATCTTGAAGAAAGGATAAGTACAATTTCAGTCTGGAAAATTTAAAAAAGGTGTATTGTTTAATCTGCCACATGTAATTTGTATGGATTTGCTTAACATAATCCTATTTTTTCCATTCTTTCATGGAAGACAATTTGAGAGGCAGGGAGTAGGCATTTTTCAGCCATAAATATTAAATGAAACCCTATTGTTTCCAAAAGCATTTTTTTTTTTAAACAGATTTAATTTTTTGCTGAACAGATTCACATTCTCTATGGTGTGAGGCTGTTTTGGAGGCAGAGTAGGCATATTTCAGCTAGAAATATTAAGTAAAAATGTATTTTTCCAGAGAAGCTGTATACACATTGCACACATTTGAGGCACAGAATCTGAATCTTTTAAATAGGAGGCAATTTGGGAGGCAAGAAATAGGCATTTACAAGGCTGAGGTATGAAATTATAATTGCGGTCCTCAAATATTATATAAACATTGAGCATATTTGCATTGAATCACATCTTTTTTATTCCAAGAAAATTCCAGAAGCAGGGAGAAGTCATATTTCTGTCAGAAATTAGCAAGACTGTATATTATAATGGTACACAGCCATACCAATAAAACTTAATTGCAGTTTAACTTGGACATAAAATAATTTGCACAGAACTATATATTGCCAACATCCCTACATACAGTCTATTAGGCAATGTAACTATCGGGACTTTTGAGGCAAAAATGTATAGTAATACAACATATAAACATTACATGTTTCTTTATTTATACAAAGTTAAAACATCCATAAAAAATGATGCCAGTCAGGTAGTTAGTATAACTGGTGCCTTTTTACATGTAAATAATATAGTAGTTGGGCACAAAAGGTAATCTGGATGGTGCAGAGAATATATCGGCAAAGTGATCTATGAGATGGTTGCTTAGAAACATTAGGCAAACTATGACTGGTGTAAATAGGGAGATCGACAACATGGCTCCTTTCATTTGAGAATGTCATGTAACAGTGACAAAGCACGTGACATCATCATGCAAATTGGAAGTGATGTCTAATACTAGCAAATAGAGGTGATGCCTTAGCTCCTTAAGGGGGCAACATATGTAGTTTTAAGCTGAATGCCCTGCAATGCACCAGAATCAGTGCACATTTTAATGTGAGTGTAATTCTTAGTGGCTTTTAATAAAATGTATGATGTTTAAAATATTTGCACGATGATGGCCTAGTTTTAATTTTTTTGGGCTGTTTATGCAGATAAAAGTGTCATCTGTGATTTTTAATCCTTGCTATAAAACCAAAGTGAAAGGGGGTCTGATTGGTGAATCTGGAGAAATTCAAAGTTGGAATAATTAGCCTGGGGAATAATTTAAAGGGGAAGGTGCATTGACACCTATAGTGTGTATAGGTCAATCTGTGAAGGTGGGCAGGTGGTGTTATTGGTGAAGGATTGCACAGTGTGTTTAGTGTTAAGGAATTTTCACATCACATTGAAAGGAGAATATTTATTGGAGTTTATTTTGCAGACTTGTTTAAGTTGGAACTTGCACTATATAGGTGGGAACAGATTGGAGGTTTCCACCACTATTAACAAAGTGTTAGATATATATATACTTTGCACAGTATATAGTGAAATAACAACTACATTGGTTTCACATAGCAAGGACCCTTGGGGGGGGGGGGGATTTACCATTATTCATTATTGTTTATTTGATGAACTAAAAGCACACACACACACACATATATATATAAGACATATATAAGATATATATAAGACACACACACACACACGTAATGTAAAATTGTTATCTTTTGAAACAGCTATGTAAAAATTAGGTTTTGAGTATGATTGGTGCCAGTATACCATACATGGGTTTTGGGTTTTAATGGTGCTAAAGCACCATCACCCTACAGACATATTCATACAGAGCACAGAATGTTACCTGGCCAGAAATATTAATTTCTTTGCAATCATAAAACAGCAAAATATTTTAGTGTGCCCAATTAAAAGTGCCCTTGTGATGAAAAACAGCAATGCTTCATCTTCATCAAACTGTGAGATTTGGGCACTGAGATTGACAGTTATGGCTATAGTAAAGCATGAAGATTGAGATGATAGTGCTCTTCTTTTTCACAGAATACAAGGATCTCTGTAAATCTGTAAATGTTTGAACAGAGAATGGGAGATGAGAGGTAAGTAAACAATAGGATCTCTCATTCACAGTAAGTCTTGCATTCTGTGAAAATAATACAAAACATTTTGTGAATAGATGAAGGGAGAGGAAGAAGCAAACAACATCATTCCCTGTACTTCACTCTAATTGAAACTGTCACTCGCAGCACCAAAAGATGAGCACTGACTATAATATTCAGCATTAATAAAACTAGGATTATTAGCAGAGGGGGGTGGTCTTGATGTGCTGACAGCTGGTCAGATAAGCTGGTAGCTCAGACTCTTCTTGTCTCCCAGCAGCACAGAGTGATAAAAAAATGATAGTAACCCTCACCCTGCATCACCTTTTTGCACCTGGCAGAACACAGAGGAGGAAACTCAAAAAGGTGAAGCACCGCATTTTGCCTGATTTTTTTCTGCTGCAGGGTCAGAGAGCTCACAAATTGGTGACAGCCCTTCCAGCAGATTGCGACAGCCCTCCACTCAGAGGAACATCTAGAAGAAACGGAGTGATACACTGTTGACCTCAAATTGGGGACAGCCACTAAAGGATCAGGCTCCAAATTTTGTAGGCCTTCAGTATCTTCTAAGGGTAAGTAAAAAAGCTGCCACTGGTGACTTACAACAGGCTGCACAGGCTGAAACAGTAGAAGTTGCTGGGAACATGGTATTCAATTATCCTTCAATTCTTCTAACATTCCCACTACATAATGTGCCCTAAAGGATGTGCTGCTTTTTCTAAAAACTAAGATATTATTGATCCTACATCCCATGTGCAATTGCAAAATGATCAGCTGGAGGAACATATAAAACATATAAAGAAAAAAACGAGAGATTTTACAGCAGCCCATAACAACTTAATGGATTCTCATAATGATCAACAGTAGGATTTAAAGTGGATAAACGATAAGCTTGAAGACTCGAAGGATGGATATCGTACAAATAATAATAAGATAAAAGGGGTTTCTAAGTCAGTTGCACAAGTGGAGTTAATCCACTATCTTATTCAGAAGTTTAAAGTTATACTGCCTCCAAAGCCTCCCCAGAATTTCAAAATTGACAGGTCACGTAGAATTCTAAGCTTTAACATCTCCCAGATAATGTACCCAGGGATATTTTGGCAAGAATACACTTTTATCACATTAGGAAAGACTCATTGTACCTGTCATGCCTTCTTTAATAAGGCTTGTGATTTTCCTATTTACCCTTTGATTTAATTAGATTGCTCTATGCTGCCATCTAGCGACCATTTTGCATAACTGTGCTATATCTATTTCATGTAGTCATTTAGTATAGCTGGCTAGATTTGGTACATGAAAGCCTCCGTACTTTCAATCCCATCAGGCCTTGCATCAGCTTCCTCCACCATTTTCATCTTTTCCTACCATGGAAGCATACACATCTGCTGCTAAGCTCTACGTTAGCCATCCGGATCCATCTTCGGTATGTTTACTAATTGTATCTTCAGCTAGATAGATAGATAGGATGGCACTAATTGTATGATCTTTGTTAATTGCATTTTGTCTGTATCTGTTACAGTTTTACTCTATCTTGTATCAATAAAAGTTCAAAAGGATTCTGCGCCTACTGGAATGCATTGGTATGAGAGGAGTTAACAGTGTGCCCGAATACACCTCAGTCACGTGTAGTGAGGGGCATAACAGTAAAACGAAGATGGATCCGGATGGCTAACGTAGAGCTTAGCAGCAGATGTGTTTGGGATTCTCCACTACCTCCTGAGAAAGAGACATTATGGGTAACATGGAGAGACTCTTTAAAGACTTTATCCAACCTACACGTACATAGACCATACACCCACTTTCCTCCCACAAGGGTTCAGTCTACAAAGTTATGTGTATTCTGCGATGCTTCAGTTAAAGCAATAGGAGCAGTAACCTACCTCAAGTCAGTAGACATCGAGGGCCAAGTTCAAATTGGGTTTGTTATGGGCAAAGCTAAGCTAGCACCATGTCCTGAAACCACCATTCCAAGATTGGAACTGTGTGCTGCTGTACTAGCAGTAGAACTAGCAGAACTTATTACATCTGAGATGGATCTAGAACTTGAGGACACAGAGTTTTACACAGACAGCAAGGTAGTGTTGGGTTACATTTACAACGAAAGTAGGAGATTCTATGTCTATGTACACAACAGAGTCCTAAGAATCAGGAAGTCGACACAGCCCACCCAGTGGCATTATGTCTCAACTGATCATAACCCAGCAGATCATGCTACAAGGTCTGTACCAGCATCCCGTCTCAAAGACACTACATGGCTCACAGGACCACCCTTCCTGTACAAGTCAGCGCCTACCACTCCAGTAAGGGAGACATATGTACTGCTAGAACCTGAATCTGACTCAGATATCCGTCCTCAGGTTTCCACACTACATACAACAATTTCTAACCAACTGTTGGGATCCAAGCGCTTCCTCAAATTCTCCACTTGGAAGTCCTTACAAAGAGCTACTGCTTGCTTGGTTCACATAGCCAGATCCTTTAAACGTACCCCTACAAGACCAAGTTGTTTCAAAGGTTGGCATTACTGCCACAAACCATATACAGTAGATGAACTCACAGAAGCAAAAAATGTAATCATCCGCTGTGTCCAACAAGAGACTTATGCAGTAACACTAGAATGTCTTCAAAATCGCAAGAACATTCCAAAGAACTGTCCTCTAAGGAAACTCAACCCCTTTATAGACAATGAAGGACTGTTAAGAGTTGGAGGACGTATTTCAAATGCAGGACTTGATAGTGGTGAAAGTAATCCTATCATAATGCCAAACAACCATGTTGCGTCTTTACTTGTGGAATTCTACCACACACAGATAAAACACCAAGGACGTTTGTTCACCGAAGGAGCCTTGCGTGCAGCTGGACTCTGGATAGTGGGAGCCAAGAGACTTGTGAGTAAAACCATTTTCAAATGTATCACCTGTCGCAAGCTTCGTGGCATGTTTCAAACCCAGAAAATGGCAAACCTTCCTGCAGACCGACTCAGTACAGAACCCCCTTTCACAAACGTCGGCCTTGATGTGTTTGGGCCTTGGGCTGTCATCACACGACAAACCAGAGGAGGCAGTGCCAACAGCAAACGTTGGGCTGTCATGTTTACTTGTATGTGCATTAGAGCTGTACACATAGAAGTAACTGAGTCCTTAGACACATCCAGCTTTATCAATGCCTTGAGACGTTTCATCTCTATTAGAGGCCCTGTCAAACACATACGCTCTGATAGAGGGACCAACTTTGTTGGAGCTTGCAAAGAATTGAATATCACTTCAAACATCGACACAGAACATGTAGAGAGATACCTTTCAGAACAGGGTTGTACATGGACATTTAACCCCCCACACTCTTCTCACATGGGAGGTGCCTGGGAGCGTATGATTGGTATTGCTCGAAGAATCCTAGATTCAATGTTTCTACATTTGGGAACTTCAAAACTCACACATGAGACTCTGACAACCTTCATGGCTGAAGTATCAGCTGTAATGAATGCCAGACCTTTGACATCTATACCTAATGATCCTGAAGATCCTTTCTTGCTTACACCTTCCACTTTGCTCACTCAGAAAGTTGAGGTGATCACAGCTCCTCCAGTCAATCTAGACACAAAGGACTTGTACAGATGTCAATGGAAAAGAGTACAAGTGTTAGCTGACACCTTTTGGAACAAGTGGAAGAAACAATACTTGTCTAATCTACAGACCAGGAACAAGTGGCAAGACAGCAAACCCAACTTACAGCCTGGTGCCATCGTTCTCATGAAAGACTCTCAATCCAAGAGAAACGAGTGGCCTTTGGGTTTGATAACCCAAGTGTTTCCCAGTGAAGATGGAAACGTCAGAAAAGTTGAGCTCAAAGTCATTAGGCAAGGCCAGCCTAAACTTTTCCTCAGACCTGTTTCTGAACTTATTTTGTTACTCTCCTCCGGAGTGCCATGATGTGTGGTATCCGTGGGAAACCAAGCGGGGAGTGTCATGCCTTCTTTAATAAGGCTTGTGATTTTCCTATTTACCCTTTAATTTAATTAGATTGCTCTATGCTGCCATCTAGCGACCATTTTGCATAACTGTGCTATATCTATTTCATGTAGTCATTTAGTATAGCTGGCTAGATTTGGTACATGAAAGCCTCCGTACTTTCAATCCCATCAGGCCTTGCATCAGCTTCCTCCACCATTTTCATCTTTTCCTACCATGGAAGCATACACATCTGCTGCTAAGCTCTACGTTAGCCATCCGGATCCATCTTCGGTATGTTTACTAATTGTATCTTCAGCTAGATAGATAGATAGGATGGCACTAATTGTATGATCTTTGTTAATTGCATTTTGTCTGTATCTGTTACAGTTTTACTCTATCTTGTATCAATAAAAGTTCAAAAGGATTCTGCGCCTACTGGAATGCATTGGTATGAGAGGAGTTAACAGTGTGCCTGAATACACCTCAGTCACGTGTAGTGAGGGGCATAACAGTACCTATAGGTAAGCTGTAATATAAGCTTATATGTAGGTACAAGTGAGCAAGTGGTGTTTACTACTGCTTTAAGGACCAGTCATGATGTGTTCTTATGGCTTTATTGGATAAGTATATCCATTTTATTTCCACTTTTAGCCTGAACAATATTTTAATACTTATAATATTAGGTGTCATAAAGATTGAGATATTGCCTTGACTTACCCCCTGTGGGAAGCTAGCTCTATTACTTTATGATACAGTTTTGCAAAATAGTTTATGTTACTGTATGGTCATGATTTTATAGCTCAGTATTTGCTAATGTCTCCTTCTGATGGAGCACTTATACAGTTTACAAAAATCTAAGTACAAGAATGTATTTGTTAACATTACTGCCCTCTGGTACTACTACTTACAGGTGCATCTCATAAAATTAGAATATTTTTAAAAAGTTAATTTATTTTAGTAATTCAATTCAAAAAGTGAAACTCATATATTGTATATAGATGCATTACACAGAGTGATATATTTCAAGCATTTCTTTCTTTTAATTTTGATGATTATGGCTTACAGCTTGTAAAAACACAACATTTTATCAAGTGCAAAGTCAGCGTATATGTATATGTACTCTCTTTTGTAGCAGACTGTATAATTTTATTATGTCTATTAATATTACTCCTTTTAAGAGTAAAGGGCTTAATAGCTTCTGCAGCTCCTACACTGGGGTAATATATTTTGTGCCTCCATTAGGGATGAGCAGAACACCCCCCCCCCCTCTGTTTGGTTCGCACCAGAACTTGAGAACAGGCAAAAAAATTGTGCAAACACCATTAAAGTCTATGTGACACCAACATGAAAAATCAAAAGTGCTCATTTTAAAGGCTTATATGCATGCTATTGCCATAAAAAGTGTTTGGGGACCCGGGTCTTGCCCCAGGGGACATGTATCAATGCAAAAAAAGTTTTAAAAATGGCAGTTTTTTCAGGAGCAGTGATTTTAATAATGCTAAAAATGAAATATTCCTTTAAATATTGTGCCTGGGGTGTCCTTAGTCTGCCTGTAAAGTAGCGCATCTTCCCCGTGTTTAGAACAGTACCGCAGCAAAATTAAATTTCGAAAGGAAAAAATGTAATTTAAAACTCGCGGCTGTAATGTGTTGTTGGGTCCTGGCAATATACATAAAAAAATCATTGAGAAAAATGGCGTGGGTTCCCCCCAAGTCCATTGCCAGGCCCTTTGGGTCTGGTATGAATATTTAGGGGAACCCTGCACCAAAATAAAAAAAAACGCATCCTGGCAGGCCACAGGAAAATGGGGGGATGAGAGAGTGCCCCCCGTTCCTGAACCGTACCAGGCCACATGCCCTCAACATGGGGAGGGTGTTTTGGGGTCCCCCCAAAACACCTTGTCCCCATGTTGATGGGAACAAGGGCCTCTTCCCCACAACCCTTGCCCAGTGGTGGTGGGGGTCTTTGGGTGGGGGGCTTATTAGAATCTGTAAGCCCCCTTTAACAAGGGGACCCCCAGATCCGGGTCCCCCTATGTGAATGGGTATCGGGTACATTGTACACCTACACATTCACCAAAAAAAGTGTCAAAGTAAAAAATGACAGTAGACAGTTTGGGACAAATCCTTTACTAAAAAAAAATGTCCTGCGATGGCCGTTCATCTTTGATCACAGCGCCGATGACCTGAGAAAAAAAAATGGAAAAACTCTACCTTGATGGGAGGCTCCCGTCGGTTGCAGCCTTTTTGCTTTGACAGCTGTTATATAGCTGAGGGCGGGGCCACCTGGTGATGTAAGCGGGTGTCCCCGCCCCTTCTGATGTCATGTGACATCACGTAATGTCAGAGGGGGCAGGGTCACCCATTTACATCACCGGATGGCCCTGCTCTCAGCTATATAACAGCAGTCAAAGAAAAAAGCCTGCAGTCATAGGGACGCCTCCCATCAAAGCGGATTTTACCTTTTTTTTTCTCAGCCCGTCGGTACTATGATTGAAGATAAATGGACATTGCAGGACTTTTTTTTTTTTTTTAATATAGGACTTTGTCTCAAACTATCTCCTGTTATTTTTACTTTTTTGACACTTTTTTTGGTGAATGTGTAGGGATACAATGTACCCGATACCCATTCACATGGGGGGGTCGGGATCTGGGGGTCCCCTTGTTAAAGGAGGTTTCCAGATTCCGATAAGCTCCCTGCCCGTAGACCCCCACAACCACCAGGAAAAGGTTGTGGGGAAGAGTCCCTTGTCCCCATCAACATGGTGACAAGGTGTTTTGGTTGGGACCCCAAAACACCCTTCCCATGTTGGGGGCATGTTGCGTGCTTAGATAAGGGTCTGGTCAGGATTTCAAGGGGGGGACCCCCATGCCATTTCTTTAAAATCTTGGTGCGGGGTTCCCCTTAATATCCATACCAGACTTGAAAGGCCTGGTATGGATTTTGGGGGGACCCCCACACCATTTTAAAAAAAATTTTGACACAGGGTTCCCCTTAATATCCATTCCAGACCCGAAAGGCCTAGTGATAGACTGGGGGGGAACCAATGCCGTTTTTTTCAAGGATTTTTATCTATATTGCCGGGATCTGGCAATTTATTACAGCCGCGAGCAGTTTTAAATTACATTTTTTCCCTTTACAAACTCCATTTTGCTGCTCTCATTCATAAGCAGCCTAACACAGTGTGGGGTGTGGACTCAGCCCCCTGAGCCATGATTGGCCAAAGGACCCTTGCATTTCATACTATTCTGACTAGGAGATGTATCACTAGATAGGGGAAACAACAGCAATACCCATTTCAAATGTTGCTTAAAATTCCTAATGAGGCACATATTAAGAGCACACATTTGTAAAGCAAAAACAGTTCTTAACACAATTTTATTTGTCGTGGACTTTATGGCTTTAAACATTCCACATACAACCTGCTTATTAAAGTGAAAAAAGACTATTACAAATACTGGATCGGATGTACCAAAAAGAGAGTTGAGTAGATTGTGCTGTTTGATGTGATTATAGTTTGTTCTACTGTCTACATGCTAGCTACATTTGGCATTTAAAGCATTTCTATGGCCACAATGTAAAATCATATGTTCATTCCTGCATTGTATTTTAATTATTTCTAATCTATTGCTATTAAACTGAACCATTTTAAAGCTTGTAACTTACTTTTTGAAGATTCCAACACTTTACTTCCTTGAATTCTGTGACATGTATTCACTATGCCCTGTAGGTTCTGCTGTATCACAGATTTCACAGAGCCTGTCTTCTCAACTACAAAGGTGCTGAGGGGGAAGAGTTTCAGGTGGCGAAGTCAGTACAGGAATCACAACATGCAGACAGCAAGGTACCATGTGATATGTAGTCCTTAGAAATTGAAAATAAACAGCAGAGGAGATGCTCTAAAGCATGCAGGGAATCCAGGAAGTTATGGAAATTGTTGGGCAGCAGACAGGCAGCACTCACAACATGAAAGGGGATTTTTCGAGAAAGCTTATATTGGATTGTCAGTAATAAGCCCTGTTTGTATTGATATTACAATGCTGATGTTATAAAATGAAAGTGTATGCTGTGACCATAGAACTTTAAAATAATACCCAGACATTTGTTTATTGGGTTGTTAATTATTGTGTTCATGTGTAACATGCTTTTACAATTACATTGGATTTTTATAGGCATGCAGGCAAAGCAAACAGAGTTTTCTTATTTATTTATCCTTATGTAGAAGAAATTTGTCTGAAGAAGAAATTTTGTATACTTCTATTTATAATAAAATATTTTCTCTAGAAGCCTAGGCTTCTAGAGAAAATATTCTATTATAAATGGACGTATACAAAAATTATTACAGGATAGCAAATTTTATTGTATAAATATTCCTGTTGAGATCTATAACCAAATGTACCTTGTTTTTATGATCTTTCAAATAAATAAAACATTTTTTATCTAATCCATGTATGGTTCGCCTACAAAGTCCCATTATACTGGGGGTATATAAGTTCCTCAACTTAGGGGTCTTATTTTTTCCACTAATTCGGGATGTTGGCAACTCTTTGAAGGCAATTATTGATAAATTCTTCCCTTCAGTGGTTCAATCCATTATATACCAATCATATATCTGAAAGTGATATTATCAAACGTGTAAATAATACAATCTATTAAAAAATGTCAAAATAATACAAATAAGTCCATACAGCTGTCAAAATAACAATGTATAAATCAAAAATAAATCTGCAAAGTGATTTAATTCAGGAAAGTTTGTGATTAACAGTCAACTCTCTATGTGAGTAGAGCCAGGAATAGTACACCTTATATCCACCACCAGTGCAATTAAATAGAGCAGTCTCCCCTATGGAAATGCACTCACCAGATTGAATTGCATTTCACTCTCATGAAAAGGCAAATAAGCTTTTAGGTCAATATCCACCTGGTAGTATCACTCCACAATCAGCAGGTCTCATCTCATCGTATGTGTATGAGAGAAAACAAAAAGCCTCCAATAGTGCATTAATCCCATAAAACATTTATTAAAATCCAAGTAAACCACTCACATTTAAAATCATCTTGTACATTGCATGTAAAAAGGTAGGTATCAGATAGGCAACAACTTATCCCAGTCTCACAACCTCCACGCTGGTTTCAGCTGTCAGTGTAGTCACCTTCCACACTCTCCCATGATCAACACATGAACCGATCTCCGCATAGCCACATCCTGAAGCTTTTCGTCATTTCCGACTTCATTAATGGGGATTCATCCTAATGTACACCCATGTTAGGTACATGCATGCCGAGTATTTACTTCATAGATTGAGATTCTGGCTCAGTCTGGATGACACAGTCATGGAAATCCTGGTACCTGTGCAGTTCTTGGCATAATTTGCGTTCACAAATGTCTGACACAGATTTGTGCCATGCTGCAGTCTTGTGACTGTTTAAAAAAGTTTCAGTGTAGGAATCTGATCACTGAGGAAGAAGACACTGAAAATATGCAGTAGACTGATGACATTATCTAAATGTAGGCAAAGTCGGTGGACTAAAGTTTTTTGAAAATGTATACTGTGTATATTGTGTATTGTGACATTTCGGGAATTGATTCACTTAGAATGTTATTAAACAGTTGCCTTTAACTTCTTTCAACCTATGTCTAATGTTTATGTTTAATGTTTGTGAGGTACTTTAGGTTAGGGTCACTGAAATAGTATGGAGTAACCAAATATTACATTTTTATATTATAAAACTAAACTCAGCAAATCCTTCATCACTTGTTTAATTAGGGAGATACTGTTATGATGTATATACAGTATGCTTTATGAGTAGGTTCACTTATTTGTGGTCCACTTGTGTGTGTTTGCATGGGTACATGACGGGTACAGCAGCCCATTCATTTGAGTAGCCTGCTGTACCTGCGAGAAATGTGGGGAAAGGAGTCCCCGACCCTTTCTTAAAAATGCACCACAGTCACACACAGTGCTGGGGCACTATGTGGTTTTTCACAGACAAAAATGTGTCACATTTTCTGATGCACGGGGATGCCATTTTGAATAAATGGCACCCCGTGCATCTGCTAAAGTGCAGCATGTTTTGCCTGCAAGTGGAGAACATGCATGACTCGCACATATGTGAACCTAGACCTATATTATGCCAGGCAGATCAGGAGTGTTGTTTAAGCTTGTACATCTATCATGCAGAGAGAAATATTTATATAATTTGGTATCTTTTTTCCCTTGAATAAACCTCATGCTCGTGTGTGTTTTGCCCATAAGTCATTTTACTTTAAAATTCTATCTTTTTTCTTTTTAGCAGCACAATCAAACTTGGCAAGAGGTTAAAATGAAAGCATATGAAGTATTCCTAAGTGGATGTGTAGAAATGCCTGAAGGTTAGATGACTTGTAAATTTTTTAAAACATACATTTTAGTTCAGTTATTTTAGAATCATTGTGCTTTTGCCTGTCTTAAAAATATATATTCAAGGAAATCCCTAGAGGTGGCAAGGCTACAGTACAAAAAAAAATTGGTTGTTCTGCTATGCTATGACAAATGTCATTGCTATAGACAACTTATTTAAGAGCAGCATGTAATGCTATCCTGTTTCTTAGACATTAGGAATGTTAAAAAAAACCATAGTAATAATGTGAAGCCATAATATAATATACAGTACCTGGAGAATTGTGGTTATTATATGTAGTTATGCGTTTCCTCTGAACTTTTAAGAAATAATATAGAGAGACATCAGATCTATAGATGTAAGTAAGACTAGGCTATACATGAAATTGAAATTGCTTGACTTGTTGACAACTGCCCGTGTTGCAAATTATAAAATTATCTGCATGTTGCTAAATCTCTACATCTGTGGAGCCATGTGTGCAAATTGCATATGTTGGCTTTCCTGCCTGTTTAACAGTATTGCACAGTTACTCTTTTTCAATGCTTCCCTTTCTCAAAACCAGTCTGTGGGTCGTATCTGGCAGTAAATACTTTATAAGAATTGCTGAGCTCATGTCAACTTTTTTTGAGCATGTAAATCAGTGTTGAGTGCTGTCTGAGTAGTGTGTGTGGATTGTTAGTACTTGTGTATTGTGTACTGTGTATATGTATTGCGGGTGCATATGGGTCTGCGGGTGCACGTGGGTCTGCGGGTGCACGTAGGCCTGCACGTTGGTCTGTGAGTGCACGTAGGTCTGCACGTAGGTCTGCATGTAAGTCTGCAAGTGCATTGTAAGTCTGCACGTAGGTCTGCGGGTGCAGGTAGGTCTGCGGGTGCACATAGGTCTGCGAGTGCACGTAAGTCTGCGAGTGCACGTAGGTCTGCGGGTGCACGTAGGTCTGCGAGTACCTGTGTATTGTCTTGTTGAGTGCCTGTGTATTGTCTTGTTGAGTATTAGTGTCAGGAAGCTAGTTGTTAGGTAATTTGGACAGGGTATATTCCCCAATCCTCATTAAATTAATAGGTACGATGCCAGGCGGGGGTGGAGAGACGTCTCGTTGGACATCTTGAGGCATGTATGCGTTCCTTGATTATCCGATCGAGAGTGAATACTGCTGTGCAAAATGTAAGCACATTGTTTCCCTGGAATCCCAGGTTCTGAATATGGGGAAGCAACTGTCAGCACTGAGAAGTCCCTCAATACTAAAGGAAAGCCAGGAACATACACGGCAGGTGCTGGCAGGGGTCAGCACAGAAGCGGGTGGAGACAAACAGGTGCAGGCACTAGGAAAGAGTAGATGGGTGACAGTCAGGAAGGGTAGAGGGGGGAGTGCCAGGGAGGTCGATCCAGGGCTGGAGCATCCCATAAAGTACGCTCCATTAAGTGACATTGGTGAAACCAGTCAGGGACCAGCACTGCTGGAGCTGAGGGACTCTCCTAGCTGCCAGGGGAAGAACTCCTCCAGTGAGAGTGGGGGGGGAAGGGAAAGGAAAGACAGATTCTGGTGGTAGGGGACTCAATTCTTATGCCGCGTACACACGGTCGGACTTTTCAGCTACAAAAGTCCAACGGACGCTGACGGACTAAAGCTGGCTGGTAATCCGATCGTGTGTGGGCTTCTCCGGACTTTCAACGTACTTTTTTAGCCTCAAATCCGACGTACTTTAGATTTGAAACATGCTTCAAATCTTTACGTCGTAACTACGACGGACCCCGAAATCCGCTCGTCTGTGTGCTAGTCCTACGGACAAAAACCCACGCTAGGGCAGCTATTGGCTACTGGCTATGAACTTCCTTGTTTTAGTCCGGTGTACGTCATCACGTACGAATCCGTCGGACTTTTGTGTGGTCGTGTGTAGGCAAGTCCGTTCGTTAGAAAGTCTGTAACAAGTCCGCCGCAAGTCCGCCGCAAGTCCGCCGAAAGTCTGTCGGACCGGCTGTCGGACTTTTGTAGATGAAAAGTCCGACCGTGTGTACGCGGCATTAGAAGGACACAGAGGCCACTCTGTAAAAAAGACCTGAAGGGCCAAACTTTATATTGTCTATTGGGCGCTCGGGTTCGGCACATCATGGATCTTGTGGACATATTACTTGTAAGGGCTGGGGAAGACCCGGCTGTCATGGTGCACGTTGGCACCAATTACAAAGTCAGATGGAGTGTCCTAAAGAACGATTTCAGGGACTTGGGAGCTAAATTGAGGAAAAGGACCTCCAAACTAATATTTTAAGGAATACTACCGTTACATCGAGCCACACCAGAAAGGCAGAGGGAGATTAGGGAAGTAAACAAGTGGCTGAAGAGCTGGTGTAGTAAGGAGGGGTTTGGGTTCCTGGAGGACTGGGCTGACTTCTCAGTCGATAACCAGTACTATAGAAGGGATGGACTGCACCTAAATGAGGATCAGATCAGACCAGATCAGCTGGGAATGAACATGGCCAAAAAGTTAGAGGGGTTTTTAAACTAGGCGACGGGGGGAGGGTCTTGAAGTAGAGATAGTCAGCGCCGAACATATTCCAGAGGGTAGTATTGGAGGCATTAGTGATAGGTTGACCAAAGCACATAAACCCAAGGTAAGTATAGTAGCAAGTCCTAGTTGCAATCTCGGAACACCTAATAAGAGGATAATATGTGACCGGTCCAAAATACGTGGCATGTTCACCAATGCCAGGAGCCTGGCGGACAAGATGGGTGAACTAGAGATACTGTTGTACAAGGAGGATTTGGATTTTGTGGGAATTTCAGAGACCTGGTTCAACAGCTCTCATTATTGGCTGGCAACTATTCAAAGGTATACCCTTTATCGCAAGTATAATGTACAAGTGAATGTGAGAGATGAATCACTAAGGGTCCTTTCACACTGGGGCGGTTTGCAGGCGCTATTGCGCTAATAATAGTGCCTGCAAACCGACCCGAAAGTGCCGCTGCTTTCATTCCAGTGTGAAAGCCCCGAGGGCTTTCACACTGGAGCGATGCGCTGGCAGGACGGTAAAAAAAGTCCTGCTAGCAGCATCTTCGGAACGGTGAAGGAGCGGAGTGTATACCGCTCCTTCACCGCACCTGCCCATTGAAATCAATGGGATGGCGTGGCTATACCTCCGGCAAAGCGCCTCTGCTGAGGCACTTTGCGGTGGTTTTTAACTATTTCTCGGCCGCTAGCGGGGGGTCAAACCACCCCGCTAGCGGCCGCATACCGACGGTAAAGCGCCGCTTACAATAGCGGCACTTTACCGCCGACGCCCGCCCCAGTGTGAAAGTGCTCTAAGGGAGCTAGGGAGGAGGTGGTATCCTTATGGGTAGAGCTCCAAAGGGATGAGGCTAAGGGCAAAATTTTTTGGGTCAAATGGTAAATGCACCAACTAGAAATAAAGCATTACTGGATCTACTGATTACCAACAATACAGACCTGATCACGGATGTGGAAATACGGGGCAATTTAGGTAACAGCGATCACAGGTCAATTGGCTTCAGTATAAATCACACAAATAGGAAACATAAGGGGAATACAAAGACACTGAATTTCAAAAGAGCCAACTTCCTTAAACTAAGAACCCTGCTAGAAGGCATAAATTGGGATAAAATCTTGGGAAACTTAACATTAATAAATCACCGGGACCAGATGGCTTGCACCGGAGAGTACTTAGGGAACTCAGTCAAGTAAGTGCCAGACCATTGTTCCTAATTTTTACTGACAGTCTACTGACTGGAATGGTACCAGCTGATTGGAGAAAAGCCAATGTAGCACCAATATTTCAAAGCACCAATATTTAAAAAGGGTCCAAAGTACATCCCTGGGAATTACAGACCAGTTAGCCTAACATCAATAGTATGTAAACTCTTGGAGGGGATGACTATATACAAGATTTTAGTAATGAGAACGGTATCATTAGCAGTAATCAGAAAGGATTCATGAAGAATCATTCTTGCCAAACCAATCTATTAACCTTCTATGAGGAGGTGAGTTGCCATCTAGATAAAGGAAGGCCCGTGAACGTGGTGTATCTGGATTTTGCAAAAGCATTTGACACAGTTCCCCATAAACCTTTACTGTACAAAGTAAGGTCAGTTGGCATGGACCATAGGGTGAGTACATGGATTGAAAACTGGCTACAAGGGCGAGTTCATGGTGGTGATAAATGGGGATACTTGGAATGTTCAGTTGTGGGTAGTGGGGTCCCCCAGGGTTCTGTGCTGGGACCAATCCTGTTTAATTTGTTCATAAATGACTTGGAGGATGGGGTAAACAGTTCAATCTCTGTATTTGCGGATGATACTAAGCTAAGTAGGTCAATAACTTCTCTGCAGGATGTGGAAACCTTGCAAAAAGATCTGAACAAATTAATGGGGTTGGCAACTACATGGCAAATGAGGTTCAATGTAGAATAATGCATTTGGGTGGCTAAAATATGAATGCAATCTATACATTGGGGGGAGAACCTCTGGGGGAATCTACGATGGAAAAGGACCTGGGGGTCCTCGTAGATGATAGGCTCTGCAATGGCATCCAATGCCAAGCTGCTGCTAACAAAGAAAACGGAATATTGACATGCATTAAAAAGGGGATTCATTCTAGAGATAAAAGACTCTGGTCCGGCCGCACCTAGAGTATGCTGTCCAGTTCTGGGCACCAGTCCTCAGGAAGGATGTACTGGAAATGGAGCGAGTACAAAGAAGGGCAACAAAGGGTCTGGAGGATATTAGTTGAGGAAAGGTTGCAACTGAACTTATTCTCTCTGGAGAAGAGATGCTTGAGAGGGGATATGATTTCAATTTACAAATACCGTACTGGTGACCCCACAATATAGAAAAAACTTTTTTGCGGAAGGGAGTTTAACAAGACTCATGGCCACTCATTAAAATTAGAAGAAAAGAGGTTTAACCTTAAACTACGTAGAGAGTTTTTTACTGTAATGCCCTGTACACACGATCGGACATTGATCGGACATTCCGACAAGAAAATCCATCTGATTTTTTCCGACGGATGTTGGCTCAAACATGTCTTGCATACACATGGTTGCACAAAGTTGTCGGAAAATCCGATCATTCTGAACGCGGTGATGTAAAACATGTACGTCAGGACTATAAACGGGGCAATAGCCAATAGCTTTTATCTCTTAATTTATTTTGAGCATGCGTGGCACTTTGTCCGTCGGATTTATCTACACACGATCAGAATTTAAAGGATCGGATTTTGTTGTCGGAAAATGTTATATCCTGCTCTCAAACTTTGTGTGTCGGAAATTCCGACGGAAAAAGTCCAATGGAGCCCACACACGATCAGAATTTCCAACAACACAATCTGATCGCACTTTCTCTGTTGGAAAATCTGACCCTGTGTACAGGGCATAAGAGCGGCAAGGATGTGGAATTCCCTTCCACAGGTGGTGGTCTCAGCGGGGAGCATCGATAGTTTCAAGAAACTATTAGATAAGCACATGAACGACCAAAACATACAGGGATATTCAAGGTAATACTGACATATAATCACACACATAGGTTGGACTTGATGGACTTGTGTCTTTTTTAAACCTCACCTACTATGTAACTATATTATCTTAAATATATGCACATAAAAAATACAAAAATGTAAACACAAAAAAACAAGCAAGAAAATATGAAATTTGCATGTTAGTAGATTAACTCAAGTTATATTTAAAGCAAAACATTTCTATTTTTTGATGAAGTAGACAGTGGTTAAACCCCCTGTTATTTTATGCCAACTGTATCTAATTGGCAAGATTGACAAATATTGTCCTCTAGACACAAAAAGAAGAGAGGTAATCTCTCCAAAGTAAGGTAAATTCCCAACTGGTTGGCACCGGAAAAGGTGCCCCCATTGGAAAAATTCCCCTCTATTTCTCTTCTTGTGACAGCTTAGAATTTTTTACTTTCCTTTAAAATCTGTCTCGATTGCCACAGGACAAATGTTAATCATAAATATCCCTAGCACAGACATCAATCATAACCTGACAAGGGTTCTAAACCCTTATCACCTTATCCAAAACAAAAAAGACCCATCTTGGATAAAAAAAAAAGTAAAATAAGGATTTAATAATAATTCTTTGTCGTTTTTATTTGGGGGCCAAGTGCAGCATTTACTGTTGTGTCTTGTAGTCTGAGAAGCAGAATAGTTATACAGTGTTATTTTGTAAATTTTTATTTATTCCAGATATACCAAGTATTATATACAACAAACAGGACATACAGAACGCTTCACGATAGGTGACAAGATCAACATTCACAAGAAATCATAGGTAAGAAATTAAGTGTTCCTATTTCTACATTGACAAAGTTGTATAAAATTGAAGCTAGGGTGGTGAGGGTAAAACATTTTCAACATGGGTCCGTCAAAAGGGATATACCTTTATCTGAGAAACAGAATACACTCCAGGAGAACCAAGTTTTCTAAATAAACATCATGTTTGTTTTATGAAAAGAGCATCAAGTCTTCCATTTTGTTTATTTCCTGAACCTTTGTAACTCATGTGGAAAGGAATGGAGGTTGTAATTTTTTTCACTCCAAAGGGATACAGGCTTTGGCGGCATTAAGAAGATGGTGAAGAATCGATCTACTGTAGGTTTTTGGTGGAATACATGAACACCACCAAACCCTTCTTTGGCAACCAAAACAGTAATGGCATACAAAGTCTACAGGGTTTATATAAGCAGAAGGCCATAGGACACAATGACACCTTGTCTCTTATTGTCTCTAGGTGGGACAATACAATACAATATGTTCACCTTCAAAGTAGGTAATGTGTGTTTCATAAGGTAACATTATGTTCTTTGCAAACTGAAGTTTCTTTTCCATAGTAGAAAAGGTATATTTTATTGTTTGTATTTTTAAAACACATTTTACACTGTGAATATCAAAGCTATTCACATCCTTGGAAGTTTTTATCTTTTATTTTCATGACATTAAATTACAGTGGATGTTTTAATTTTTTTTTACATTGATCAACAGAAGAAATAAAATCATTAATGTCAAAGTGAAAACAGATCTTGTGATTTAAATTATTTATAATCGAAAAACACAAAAGTATTGACTACATGTTTATATATCACCTTTAACATGAGGGGTCTTCAAAAAGTTTCCACACTTTTATATTTTCGTTGAAAACCATGAGGGCAGGAGGAGTTAATTGGTCGTGTCTGAGAGTGTCATGTGACTAGTCTCTCTGGCAAGCTGGCTGACTTTGCAGTTTAGTATAAGAGTTATCACGCTGTGGTAAACATGGCTGCGAAATGTATAAAAAAAATGCAGAAACTTTTTGCCTTATCAAAAGAAGTTTATTGAGTATACAATATTATAAAGATACATAAAGTAAGTTTACAAGGATCTATAAAGTAAGCTCATTGTTTTACAGTAGGGTTTATATAGGTAAATATCATGAAATTTCAAATATTAAACATTGGGTTCACGTAAACCTAAATTAAAGATTTATATCATTTCCTTAGTTACTTTTGTAGGTATTTAAATGATTTATTCCTACTATACATATTGTTTACAAGTAGAGTGTATATAGGTCAAATAAATTCTGATAATGAGCTTTAATCGTAAGGTGGAGAAAAGGAAAGAGAAAGAAGAAAAAGGGTTGAAAGGTAGAGGTATGGTCCACAAGGTTGTCCCGCTCGTCAGTTTATTATTCTTTTTAGTTCTCTTTGAAGCCTTAGAATGGGTGTCTCTGTAAGTCATTTAATCTGTTACCATGGCAACAGGACAGAGTCATTGAAGTTTGACAGGAACTGTTGTTTTATCCAAGGATGCCAAAGTTTTTCAAATTTTGGAATTTGATTTTGATCGATGGCTACCAGCATGGGACATTGTATTATTCATTCTGTGAATTGTTTCTGCTACTACCAATGTAGGAGATTTCCATGCCTTGGCCACTGTTTGTTTTGCAGCCGTTATTAGTTGGATCATAAGTTTGAATTGGGAGAGTGTTAACCATTCCGGTTTTAGATTAAGTAAAGTTAAATATGGATCTGGTTGTATTATTTTTTGAAATATTTTAGATGCAATCACGAAGACTTCCTTCCAGAAGGTTTGGATTACTGGGCATGTCCACCATATGTGTAAATATGTGCCTATTTCTGGGCATCCTCGAAAACAAAGAGCTGAGGTATTAGGTGAATATTTTGCCACTCTAGCGGGTACAAGGTACCAGCGAGTTAGGACTTTATAATTTGTCTCCAGTGCTAAGATGTTGGGTGAAGATGACTTAGATGTGAGCCATATGTTAGACCAGTCCGTGTCTTCTAAAGTTCGTCCCAGGTCCTCCTCCCACCTCTGAACGTAAGAGGGTCTATTAAGATTTGCTACTCCATATAATTGATTATAAAGTGATGAAATTGTACCTTTAGCAAATGGATCTTTTGTACAGATTGATTCAAAAATGGATAATTGGGATAATTGTGTATCCCCCTTTAGGAATGGTGTATAGAAATTTTTGATTTGGAGATATCTAAATATCTCAGAGTTTGGTAGATCATATTTTTCTCTAAGCGATGGGAATGAAAGGAATGATTTAGATGCTATGAAGTCATTTAGTGTCTGAATGCCTGATGTTGTCCAAGCTTTAAAAGAATTTGGGTAGATCCATGCAGGATAAAAGGCCGGATTTCTGATAAAAGAAAGGAGAGGATTGTGTGGAGATTGTAACTGATATTTGGTTTTTAGTTTATCCCAGAGAGATAAGAAGTGTTTAGTTATGGGATTATGAATTTTAAAGCGGTCTTTAGGATCAAGCCATAATAAATTTGATATTAATAGAGGGTCATTTTCTGAAGCCTCTATAAATACCCATAATGGGATTTCCTGTTTTGCATGGTATTTGGACAGACTGGCCAAATGTACTGCTCTGTAGTAGTTAGTAAAATTAGGGTATCCCAGGCCTCCTTTATTTTTGGGAAGATGTAGTGTGTGTATAGGTATACGTGGTTTAGAAGAGCCCCATATAAACGAAGTTGCTCTTTTTTGTACTATTCTCAAAAAATAGGAAGGAATTGGAATAGGGAGGACTCTGAATAGATAAAGCAATTTGGGTAGAACAGTCATTTTGATTGCATTAATCTTCCCTATCCAGGATAAAGGAAGTTGCGACCATTGTTTTATTAGATTTGTGATCTGTCTTAATACAGGAGGATAATTGGTTGAGAATAAGTCAGAATGAGATGCTGTTAAATGAATTCCAAGATATGGGATTGATTTTTCTGCCCATGTGAATGGGAGTGCAGCCCTAGCCGGGATCAATTCCATGTTTGTGAGTGAAATATTAAGCACTAGGCATTTTTTAGGATTAATCATAAGGCCGGATAGGGCTGCAAATCCATCAAGAGCTGGTATTAAGTTAGGACCAGAGACCTGTGGTGATGATAGAAAAAGTAATATATCGTCTGCAAATATACATAATTTGTGTGTAATACCTCCTACTTCAATGCCAGTTATAGTTTGGTCTGTTCTGATGTATTGGGCCATGGGTTCGAGTATAAGGGCAAATAATAAGGGAGATAATGGGCAACCCTGTCGGGTACCTCTTTCGATATTAAAGGCTTCAGATTTGTATCCAGCATATTTTATATAGGCTTTGGGTTTATTATATAATGCTTTGATCCATGTTAAAAAGTGGGGTCCAAAACCCCATTTTTGTAATGAATATTGCATATATTGCCAGGATACTGTGTCAAATGCCCTCTTAATATCGAGAGATAGAAAACATAAAGGGATTTTCCGTTTTTTAGCAATATGTGCCAATAACACTGCCCTGCGTATATTATCGCCTGCCTGTCTATTTGGCATGAAGCCTACTTGATCTCTATGTATTAATTTTCCTATAATGCTATTGAGGCGTTTTGCTAATAATTTAATATCGAGGTTTAACAGAGAGATAGGCCGATAATTCACACAGGAAGTATCATCAGAAAGGGGTTTTGGGATCATACAAACAATTGCCATTAGTGTTTCTTGCCGAAAAGAATGTCCATCTAGAAGTTTGTTAAAAGTTTCAGTGAGAATGGGAGAGAGTATTTCTGAGAATGTTTTATAGTATAAAGCCGAGTAGCCGTCTGGGCCTGGTCTTTTGTTAAGTTTTAGGTCTTTTATGGCGTTAGCAACTTCATCTATAGTTATAGGCTCCTCCAAACTGCTTTTTTGATTCTGAGATAACTCAGGTAAGGTTATTTTTGAGAAGAAGGATTTAGCCTCTGTAGGATTAAATTAATTGTTTGTCTTGTATAAAGTTGCGAGATGTGAGTGAAATTTATGGACTATTTTAACTGGATTACAAGTGTAAACATTTTTTGATAATTTCAAACGTATTGGTTTGAAAGATTTGTTAGTTGAATTTAATGCCCGAGCCAAATATGTACCTGGTTTGTTTGTATTCATGTACAAATTGTGTTTGGAGCGTTTGAGGGATTTATCAACTGACTCAGTGAGAAATAGATCGTATTCCAATCTAGATTTTTCCAGATGAGATTTTGTACTCTGAGATGGATTATCTTGAAATGATATGTAGGCTGCATTAAAATTGAGTTCTAGTTTTTTTGCTAGATTTTTGCGTTCCCGTTTAAATAGTGCCATTTGTCTTTGTATTGTACCACGCATGACAGGCTTATGAGCTTCCCACAGTGTTATTGGGGAGATGTCTGTTGTATTATTAATTGATATGTATTCCTTTAAAGCTTGTTCAATGGCCATCTGATGTAGTGGGTGTTTGAGCATTATGTCCGGTAAGTACCACGTTGGATCATGCGCTTTTGGTATGGCTGAGGCTATAGTAGTGTATACTGCATTATGGTCAGACCACGGAATCGGAATTATATCTGATGCAATAATTTCTGGTATCATTCCTATTGTTAGAAAAATATGATCTATTCTGGTGAAGGTTTGATGAAATAAGTGAATTTTTTTTTCATTGGGTTACTTTCTCTCCACGAATCTACCAGATTGTATTTGGAAAGAAGTTGAGAAAAAGGTAATCTAGAGGTTATTTTGGATAGTGTAAAAGGTGATTTATCTAGAAATGGGAGGAGGACCTGGTTCGAATCCCCACACATTATCACTGTTCCTATTTTGTCTGTATTAATCACTTGTAATATATGTGAGAGGAATGGTGTAGGTTGTTTGTTAGGAGCGTAGTAGGAAATCACCGTGATTGCTGTATCCATTATATAACCCATGAGTATCAGATATCTACCTTCTGGGTCTTTAATTTCTGATGATAAGGTGAATGGTGTGGATCGGCGAAATGCAATTAGAGTTTCCCTTTGCTTGGTACAGGCAGAAGCCGTGTAAATTTGTTGATAAAAAGGAGAAATATATTTTGGAGTAGAATCTTTGGTGAAGTGTGCTTCTTGGAGGCATACTATGTGAGCCTTCTTGTTATGAAAAGTACGGAAGGCTTTGGTCCTTTTTTGAGGGACATTTATTCCCTGAACATTCAGGGAAAGTATATTCAGTGGTGCCATGGCAACAGATCAAATAGTTTTGACTTACTTTTTGTTATGCAGAGCTGACTGCGCAGATCAACCTGTGTGGACTGAAGAGATGAATAGATAGAAAAGAAACCAGTGAATTCTGGAGTGAAGAGTAAACAAAAAACATATGAGATTAGATGATACATTGTATAAATTATTTTTTGCAAGTAATCACAATTTACCCGTGAAAGAGAGTAAATATCTCTCTCAGGGGAATAAGTGCCTTCGTCACACTCCCACATAATATGGTTGGGAGAATGAGGAGGGCTAATGGGGGTACACGGATCTTCCGCTTACAGGAGAGAAGTGCTATGTCAAAAGACATCAAAATGATGTTTCATTAATTGGAGTGCAGAATATAGTTTTTGTTGAAATTATTTATTCCAGGGTGGTTGTATATGGTTAGTCTTGCCCTAGGCTAAATAATTCAGTTAGAAAGGTACTGTTAATAACTTTGGTATTGATGAAGACAGTTTGAATTATTTTGGGATTTTAACCCTTTTAGAGTAAACAATTACATATTTTATTCATATGTAACTGTTTAGATATGTTAACTCATAAAATTAAGGTTGTATTGCTTCAGATTAGAATAAACAAAAACATAATTCTAGGAACTAGTTAGGTAATAATATATTTGTTTTAAGAAAAGAAAGAAAAAGCTTCCATTACTTCTGCATTATTGAACATATTTGTCCTAAAAAGTAATAAATCTATTGTTATTACCTGATAATATATAACTGAACAAGAATTTCCTTATTTTACTTATATATTCTAAGGCTATATGAATCAGAAGTAATAAGAAATATAACTGGAATGTAACATGATCCCACACAGTGTGTGACTATCAGAATGCAGTTACATTCAGTTATAAATACAGGTTTTTTATAAAGAACCATCTCTTAGTATAATAAATGAAGAGATATCATGAATTAGGATGTCAGTCCATTGAATCTTCTTGGTCCATGGATAATGTAGCATAACGGCCTCTTTTGTGAGAATGATGATTCCCATTTTGTTCTGAAATTTTCTGAGTGCTGCCTGAAGGTGAAGATGATGTCATTCTTCTGCGTCTGTAAATTGTACCTTGGTAGTTAAATCTGACTGAAAAGGGGAAGCCCCATTGATACATAATGTTGTGGGGTTGCAGTTCCATTAGTTGGGGTTTCATGGATCGTCTTTTAGTAACAGTAAGTTGGGATAGGTCAGCAAAAATTTGATAATTGTGTCCTTGAAAATTAAGTTCCTTTTTTTTCTCTTGCAGCAATTAGTATTTGTTCTTTCATTCTGTAATAATGAAATTTTGTGATTATACCACGTGGGGGTCCATCTTTCTTTTTGGCTGTGAGGGCTCTGTGTACTCTGTCCAGTTCTAAACGTTCAATAGGGATATCTGGCTTTAGTTCTTGTAATAGAGCAGTAATAGTAGATTGCAGGTCTGTCACAGTTTCAGGTATTCCCCTTATGCGCAAGTTTGAACGTCTGGCTCTATTTTCGTAATCTTCGAGCTTAGTTTGAAGTATTAAATTCTCTTCTTTTAATTGTTCCAATTCTGTTATATTTACTTGGGTTGTAATTTCAATTTCATCCATTTTTATTTCTAAGGCTGCGGTGCGGTTTCCCAGCTCTCTTATTTCTTTGGTTAGGCTTTTTGTTATTTGGTCTGAGGTTTGTTTTAAAGCCTTATGAAGCAAATTGTAATAATATTACTGGGGATGCTGAGGAGGCTTGTGGAGAAGTTTGTGAGAGGATTTGTTCTGTATCTGACTCAAATGGAGAGTCTTGCTGTGACATTTTCTGTCTGTGAGAGCGCCCTGATGCTGTATCTTGTGAGGTGACTGGAGCTGCTTTAGTTGCAGTGAGTGCCTGTGAGCTCTTTGTGAGGTGATTTTTATTTCAGCCACGGTTTCCTCCCAGTACCATATTTCCTGCCCAAACTTTCACAGTTTGTTCCCTGGGGTAAAAAGGTTCAAATGGATACCTTTTGAGCCTGCAGGCACCGCTTTGTCCTTCTCTTCTCTCCTCAGCGGTGCAGAGCTCTAACAATGCATGTCTGCTCTGCTAGGCTCCGCCCATCTCCCCCCGTGCAGAAACTTTTTGAAGAACCATCCCATAACTGCCAAAAAGGGATGAGCTTCACGTTTGGGTCAACAGGTGCTTTGACCCAAACCAAGGCATGGCTGTCTGAGGTTCATTGAATGGGCAAACTAAATGGTCAGACATAGCCCCCCCCCCAGTTCATTTAGTGGTAGTATTAATACTGACATTAAATAAATAACTTCCAAAACAGCTCATCCCAAAAGAAAAAGTTAGGTCTCCCTTAAATTCCAAACAGGTCTCTTCTCCTTGATAATGGTCTAGTATGGATTTATTGGGGGACGCAAACAAAAAAAAACCTATGTGGGGTCATCTCTTATTTCCTACCAGACCAATATTTAGGCATACAGCCTGGCTTGCCAGGAGAGGGAGGGACAGCAGGTGTTTGCCCCACCTCTTCATTACTATGCCAGGCCACATGCCTTCAATGTGGGGAGGGTACCTCCTAACAATGCAACTTTCCCCCATGTTGATGGAGCAAGGGCTTTAACCCACATCTATGGCCAGGTGTATGTTGGGATCTGTTGAGGGGACTTTTTTTAGAATCTAGAAGCCCCCTTTAGAATGAGAGGGCCTCCAGCTATCCCCCCCCCCATGTGAATAAGTAAGGGGTACATAGTATCCCTTGTTACCCATTCACAAAAAAAGCAAAATATAAATAAATGTTCATACCATGACATAAAAAAGTCCACCAGCAATCACATCATCCAGCAAGGTAAATTAATTGACAATCTTGATGAACAATGCCCCGATGGCACAAACACAATAGCCCACCATGATAATCCTGTCTTGCCTCAAAGACAGCCCCTTGACCTGATGCTAAATGTCAACAAACCAGCTGATGATATTGGCGTCATATTGTCATGACTGTGTGTGGTATGTGTGGTGAATGACCTCATACAGAATCACCCGATCGCTTTGTTTGCAAAGTTGGCAGGGAAGGAAAGGTCATTTAGCTGCAATAGCTTTTCCTATAGTATATCTTACATGTCTGCCACATTAGTGGCACATTTAAGGCACCCCCCCTCCAGCGTTATATTTATAGGAATTGCATATTTTTAATGTTGAGGTTTGAACATTATTAAAGCCATTTTAAACTACGTTGTTGTACGTCAGTGCTTTGACGTAGAATACCGGAGTTATGGCAGCAGATAGCTGCCATAACCCCGGTATTATATTCTTAAATGGCAGACAGTCCTCTTTCTGATAAAAGTGGTCTCCATGGCAGATTCGCCAAGAGATCACTTTTATCGGGGGCAGGAGAGGCCCCCTCCCACCACGCTCCGGTCGTCTCTGCCGCTTACCGGAGCCGTCGGTAGCAACGGAGCCGATCGGGTCCTCTCCCCTCTGAGACATGGAGCCAAGTGAGGGAAAGATGGCCCCCACTCGGCTCCATAACATTGAATGACGGAAGCAACATCAAACGTCACTTCTGCCCAATGGTCTTAAAGGGGAAATGTATTTTTTTTTTGGAAAAAAAAGACATTTATTTATTTATATTTTTAAGTATAAATGTGAGATCTGAGGTCTTTTTGACATTTAAGAGGTCCTGTTCATGTTTTTTTTCTATTACAAGGGTTTTTTACATTCCTTGTAATAGGAATAAAAGTGACCCAGATTGTTTTTTTTAAAGGACAGAGTAAAAATAATAAATAAAAATTAAAATAAATAATAAAAACAAATTTAAAGCGATCTGTTCTGCCGAGCTCGCGCGCAGAAGCGAACACTTATGTACGCCCGCATATGAAAACAGTGTTCAAACCACACATGTGAGGCATCACTGCGATCATTAGAGCGAGAGCAATTCTTCTAGTAATCCCACATCTGTAACTCAAAACTGGTAACCTGTAGAAATTTTTTAAAGTCGCCTATAGAGATTTTTAAGGCCAAAGTTTGTCGCCATTCCACGAGCGGGCACAAATTTTGAAGCATGACATGTTGGGTATCAATTTACTCGGCGTAACATTATCTTTCACAATATAAAAATAAATTGGGTTAACTTCACTACTTTAAAAAAAAATGCGCTTGTAAGATCGTTGCGTAAATACTGTGTGACATAAAGTATTGCATCGACCGCCATTTTATTCTCTAGGGTGTCTGAAAAAATATATATAATGTTTGGGGATTCTAAGTAATTTTCTAGCAAAAATAAAATATTTTAATTTGTAAAATCCAAGTTTGAAAAATAGGCTTGGTCCTTAAGTAGTTAATTTTTTAATAAATTTTTTTGCAATAGTACATGCTCCTCCTGGCAGTACCCAGCTACCCAGCTACCCACACCCTTTTTAAACAATATGGCTGCAAATTAGCCTTGGAGAAGGCCAGAAAAAAAAATCAGCTCCTGTAGACTTCAATAGGGTTCGGGCCTCACATGAATTGAACCCAGGCCAGTTCACTCATCACAACTCCTATTGCATCAATTTCTTCATTTCTTCTCTAAAGTCATATACTTAGTTTTATGGAGATCACCTGTATGTAGTCAATAGAGATGAGCTTCAAATTGAATTTGACCTAAAACCATTCTGTTGACAGTTTGGAGAATGGCTTAACAAACTGACCATATTTGGCCAGTTTGCCTGTCTGAACCAATGGGTGATATTTATGAGCAAACTGCAGCAAAGGATCAGTCATTTTGACAGATCCCTGGTCTGCTGGTGTTTGTAAACAAACCTATCAGGGATCCTGGGTAATGTCATTGATCAAATATGGTCATGGCCATTGATCAAATATGGTCATGGCCATATTTGATCAATGACATAACTCAGGATTGCCAACCTTGTTGTTTACATACAGCAGCCAAGATGTGAAGGGGGTAAGACTGGTCATACACCTATAGATTATCTGCAGATTTTCTATGGTTAGATGGAAAAATTGGAACAGATTCCTCCATCTACGCTGAACTGTGTGGATGGAAAAATCTCCCACTGGCCCAAGCTTCCATATCTTGCTAGTCAACCCCACTGGCTCTCACAATACCTGAACATTCTGATTGGGTGCAGGCATTGTTTAGGTTGAGAGCCAGCGGGGCCGACTAGCAAGATACTGAAGCTTGGCCCAGTGGGAGATTCCTCCATCCACACAGTTTAGCATACATGGAGAAATTTGTTGCACTTTTTCCATCTAACCATAGAAAATCTGAAGATAATCTATAGGTGTATGGCCAGCTTTACTTGCGCTCAATCCAACTCTACACCGAACAGCAACATACTAGGGTTAATAAAATCAGAGATTTAAATTATAAACCAACCTATTGCCTAAACTATTTATTGAGCGGGGGGGGGGGGGGGGGCAATATTCATTTTAACTCATCTTTTAACTTACTCCCTAAAGACCAAGACACATATAAATCATGTGGAATTTGTTTGTTTTCACACTTAAACAAGACTGTCAAAATTTGAATTAACACATGGGTTTCAATGTGAATGTGTCTAAACAGGTAAAGGGGGGAAGAGACAAACTATGTCCAATAGGTTAAAGCATGCTTTGTAACGTAGGCAGCATTAAAACACTGACAGTCATAGCCTCATTTTTGCATGTGACGTACTGTGGAAACTATTGTTGTTGGGTGTAATAGCAGGGCCGTAATGTGGCTAAGGTGCACCGGTGCTGCTAGATTATGGAGGAAGAGCAAGGCGGGGCACCTACTCATGGAATTCCCATTCCCAAGGTATTTTATTATGTGGGGCATTGCTGAGCTTTCTATTACCCTCTTGTATTGTATTGTAACTGTCCTATGTCCCTTTATTTTGTAAAGCATTGTGCAAACTAAAAATACAGTATATCAAAAACAATACAAATATTAATACCTTGCTTCTGATAATATTTGTAATTGGGCTGGGTATTGCTGGCTGATTAAAATACTGGTTAGAAATAAGCAAACAGAAAGTCTTGCAGTGTTCATTTTGTTCAGTGTGCTATACATTCCTATGCTGCCTGTGCTAAATTTAGTTTCCACCCATTATAGTTTACATCCATTGGTCTGAAACCACCTCCCTCCCACAACCCTGGCATATTTTTTAGAATCACACCACTGTCTAAAAGGCCTGGACATGCAGTCCAGGCATGGGCTGCATAGAAAAAAAAATATCTATAGCATGGGCCATTTAGTGGTGTGTTGGCCTAGTGCATTATTGTGCATTAGGGTACACTTCAGTAAGACAGCCTATTCATTCTGAGTTAGCTTACAGCACACTTTAACGGAGGCTGTGCCATTTTTTTAAGGCAACACAATTCATGCCATTTGCTTTGTGGTGTGCTGCAGTGCCGGTGAGTTGCTTTCCACTGTAAAAATGTGTTGAAGTGCCATTTAAAATAAATGACACCAAAACATTCTGCGCCTTTTGTAACTTAATTTTCAAAATCCAAATTGAAATCTAAAAATGAGTGAAATTGAAAGCATTAGATATTCTCAGGCATCAGAGCACATCAATTTAGATGCAAATTTTCATCATGAAAAAATACAGTGAAGATACTACTGCATCAACATGTGCAAATTGAACTGCTACTACTACTACTACTACTACACTAAACCAAACATTTAGAAGGCATGCTTAGCAGCCTTCTCTGCCATGCACCATTCAGATTTCTGGTAGTCAGTCATAAACTACTGTAGAAAGCATGCACATTCAAAGCAATATATTATTTTATATAAATCTGTATACATAGATATCCGTAAACTTCAAAAGATTTTGTGCCCTATAGATGGGATAGTTCATCAGCAAAGAAATTCTACAGTGACTTTTGTTGCCTGTGCAGGGGCAGCTTGCACTGGCCAAAGAAACAAACATTAATTATGTTAGCATAACTCATTTATATCCTTGCAATTACCATCGATTTACCTATTTCAAATGTGAAACCCCATACAATACAGTAACTTGGGCCAGGGTTTTACAACATGGGGTATGTTTGACATCACCAGGGGAAAGAAGAGAAGAATAAGAGGAAGAGACACAGTACTTCAAAAATCATACAAAAAAAGTTTTATGTTTACACATTCTCTTGCACTAGACGCATTTAGGAAAGGATAGCACTTGAATTAGCCTGTGTTTAACAAAATGTGAAATAGTAAATTTTCCAGGTCATAACATTACCTTCTAATGGGCTTTTACAAGAGCAGTATGCTCAGTGTCCTAAATCTAAATAACAGATCATTGAAAGGAAAAAAAAAATACTAAATTCCCATCAAGTGAAAGTGAAGTGGAAAAATGTTCTAAAATATAAAGTCATCTGGTTTGGAGTCAGACCTCCTAGCTTAGAAGATTTTCTTGTATAAAGCAGATAAGAACAGCACAAGAGTATCCATGGAATGAAAGGAATGGCCCAGACACAAATGTAGCCAACTGATTAAAGATTGCTAGATAGAAAGGCTAGATCATGCTCTGCTATATAAAATTAATTTCAGTATTAATGTACTTTCAGATATGCAAATGTATGTGTGAAGTTTTTGTTTAATCAAAGAGATAACTGAACTCTTCTTATTTAATCATCTACAATAATTTTGACTTGTATATAATGTAATACCTATATGTCAACAGTATTTGATGCAGATTTACAGCCTATTTTAAATATAAAGAATATTTTTTATTTATGTTAAAGAACTGCAGTCTACCAGAAACATGTCTATAGCGTCTTACAGCTGAGCATTTTAAAAATAACCTAATATCTAATATGATTGGACTGAAGGTGACCTCCTAAACCAGAGACCTGCAATTATTTACTGCCTGTGTCCACCTTGTTTAACCATTTTATGAACTGAGGTCATCAAAATGCATTATTATTATTATGATACAGGATTTATATAGCGCCAACAGTTTATGCATCTATTAACTTGGCAATAACTGTATATTATTATTTTTTTTATATATTTTTAAGGGCATATACAATTTCGATTTGGTTTTATTCAAACCTGGCTCTGCTTTTATTATAAGCTAACAAATGTGCAAATAGTTTTTTTTTCATTTATAAATGTATTAGTTATTAATTATTTTTTTATTAACCACTTGCGGACTGCCCACCCACAATGTACTGCAGATGGGTGGCCCACACAGGCAAAGTAATGTACTGGAATGTCCCTAGCTGGTTCTGGATTTACGGCACATGCATACGTGCCCCCCCCTCGCTTCCGCCGGTACCTGCTGTGTGCAATCAGTGGGTCTCAGCCAATGGCTCATGGCTGGGACCTGCCGATTGGCTGTGTCCAGGCACAGCCCAGAGCCCTGTGTTGACAATCATCACAGGGCTATGTACAAAGGGAAAAAAACCTCTGTTTCTTATCCCTGAAGAAACAAAGAGATCTTTAATAAAAATCAGCACACATTACACATTGTTATACACAGTAACATAGTCCTACTATAATGGGGCGTACACACGGTCTGACTTTTCGGCTACAAAAGTCCGACAGCCTGTCCCACAAACTTTCGACGGACTTTTGGCGGACTTGCGGCGGACTTTCTAACTAACGGACTTGCTTACATACGATCACACAAAAGTCAGACGGATTCGTACGTGATGACGTACGACTGGACTAAAATAAGGAAGTTGATAGCCAATAGCTGCCCTAGCGTGGGTTTTTGTCCGTTGGACTAGCATACAGATGAGCGGATTTCTGGGTCCGGCGGAGTTACGACGTAAAGACTTGAAGCAAATTCCAAATCTAAAGTCCGTCAGATTTGCGACTCGAAAAGTCCGCTGAAAGTCTGGGGAAGCCCACACACGATCGTATTGTCAGCCGGATTCAGTCCGTCGGCCTCCGTCGGACTTTTGTAGCCGAAAAGTCAGACCGTGTGTACGCCCCATTAGTCACTGATCACCGCCATTAGCAGTATAAAACCGATGTAGATTGAACATGCTATAACTGTCACACAAACCAATCAATATACACTTATTGAGAATGTTTTTAAGATATGTAGCAGAATACATTTTGGCCTACATTTATGAAGAAATTAGATTTTTCTTAGTGTTTTTTTGTGTTTTTCTGGATATGTTTTAAAGCAGAAAGTAAAAAAAAAAATTTTTTTCGTTCAAAATTGTTGGTCTTTTTTGTTTATATAATAAAAAATAAAAAACCTAGTGGTGATCAACTACCACCAAAGGAAAGCTCTATTTGTGTGAAAAAAATAATAAAATGTAATTTGGGTACAGCGTTGCATGATTACAAATGAATGCCCCCCCCCCACCCCTATAACTGGCCTTTGCAGCAAGGAGCACATGGAAGGGCAACGCATGTCAAACAAAACCATGTTTTGCATCGCATACTAGCCCATTATGTGACACTTACCTGCAAACGAAGCCCACCCTGTCCCCTGTGCAGGCCGCATCTATCTTCATGCATCTATCTTCATGCATCCATCATGCGCGCGGGAGCCGTCAGTCACGGCACACGTTGGGGCAGAAATGGCACGGTGGTCCGTTTCTTCACAATGCATGCGCCGATGACAAAATCGGCGCACTACAAGTGATATTTCCACTACCTATAAGTAAGCCTTATTCTAGGCTTACCTATAGAAAAAAAATAAGACAAAAGGGTTTACAACCACTTTAAAGTAGCGCAGTGCTGAATAGCAAAAAATGGCTTGGTCGTGAAGGCAGTAAAACCTTCCGGAGCTGAGGTGGTTAATGTGGACACTTACAGTATAAAACTGATGGTACTGCAGATGTCACTGAAGTCTTAAAGTGGCATTGTTCATTAATGCAATGATGAACTTTCAGCAATTGAATTGTAAAGACATAACCAGAAGTCTAAGGAAGCTGGCTGTGCTCTTCCCTACAAATGCCATCCATGCTGAGGAGGGGTAATGGCCACACAAAAAACCTACCTTTTAAAAACCTTTTATACTTTTATATGACTGTAATGCCCCGTACACACGGTCGGATTTTCCGATGGACAATGTCCGATCGGAGCGTGTTGTCGGAAATTCCAACCGTGTGTGGGCGCCATCGGACATTTTCCATCGGATTTTCCGACACACAAAGTTGGACAGCAGGAGATAAAATTTTCCGACAACAAAATCCGATCGCGTCAATTCCGACCGTGTGTGGCCTGTTCCGACGCACAAAGTGCCACGCATGCTCAGAAGAAATTCCGAGACGGGACAGCTCGTTCTGGTAAACTTAGCGTTCGCAATGGATACAGCACTTTCGTCACGCTGCAATGTTTAAAATGGTTTAATACAGCGCAATCTCTTCTTCTTTATAATGTGACAAGAATTAAGTAGTTTTGCTGCTCATATTCACACACACTTCTCACAAAGTTTTATTTGTGTTTTTTTAGTGGGATTCCCTGAATATATTGTTATTAGTTGTCACATCTGACAGTTTTATATTTATTTATTTATTTTTTTGGATTTTAAGCCTTTTTTTTTCTTTAATGTTTGGATTTTTTCCAAGGCTGATCTTTGTTCAATGTTATTTTTATTTTTCCTCCAGAATATTTTTGGGTGTGTTTTGTGTGTCAAGTTACCCCAACACCATTGATATCTTTTATTATTTAATCTCAAGGAGATTGTTTGGTGTTGGTGTCCCTTGTTCATTTCACATTGTATATTTGAAATGTACCTGAATCCTCACAAACCAACTGTCCTTTTTGAAGTAAAACACATAGGAGAGTATAATTCAAAACAAAAATCCTTTATTAAGGGCTCAGAACCAAACAAAGAGGAAGGCAACACTGGATCAACAGGAGAAATTAGCGAAGCCTGGGACCCCCACGGCAGACAACAATTCTTCAACATCAAAATTGGTGGCCTGAGGAGTCCATATCTAAGGGAGGGCAGTCTGGTCCAGGATTCGCAGAGATCTGGATAGCAGCAGATGACATCTATGTCCCCAGGCTGTGGTACCACAAGAGGCTGCATCTTTTGGGCGACCAGACTGGATCCAGGGCAATCACTGTCTGGTCTTCCTTCCACGCTTCCTTCCGGTCTGTGGCTGTGCAGTTGGAGATGTGGCAGGAGGAGGAGTAGGACCTGGAGGAGGAGGAGGACTGGGGGGACCTGGAGGAGAACTGGGGGGACCTGGAGGAGGACTGGGAGGACCTGGAGGAGAGGGAGGAGGAGGACCTGCAGGAGGAGGAGAAGGACCAACGCGAAGGTGTGTCTGAGGTGTAATTTGGCCCCTCATACCTTTCTCCAGAGCCTCCGATTTGAGGGCCTCACACAAGACTTTTTGGCCCTCCTCCATCCTCTGCATTTTATAGGCTATGAAGGCAGCAATGTTCTCCTCCATGGTGTGGGGTGCTCCCAGGACCTCTGTAGCCCTCCAAAAGAATCCTATAGCAGCCTCCTCTAGGGTACTCCTCCTACTGCCACTTTCTCTTTTCAGGGGGGGTGGAGGGACCTGCAGATCAGCCAGCCGGCTCGGCCCGGCCACCTCCTGGCTGAGACTTCCCTGTGTATGAAAAAGGGACATGGTTGTAATGTTTTGCATCATCAATCACAATCCTAAATTAGTACTCCCAACTAACATCTAGTTAACATCATTGATTGGACAAGCAGAAATATTTAGAGGAATGCTATACCTGGCTCAATCTGGGCTCCTCCACATATCGCCTTGAAGGCCCAGGTTGGGCGTCAGAAGCCTCAGCAGGGGGGGAAGGAAGCATGGAAGGAAGACTGGAGAGGGATGGCCTGGGTTCAGTCTGGCCTGCCAGAAAGTGCAGCCTGTCGTAGTACAACATCCTGGGGACATAGATGTCATCTGCTGCTCCAGATCTCTGTGAATCCAGGACTTTCTTGCGCTCCCTCAGATATGTGCTCCTCAGGCCACCAATGAAGATCTTTAAATAGGTGATGTCTGCCGTGGGGATCACCTGCTTCACAATTTCACACAATTGCTCCAGTGCTGCCTTCCTCTTTGCTTGGTTCTTGAAATGGGGGTGGGTAATCTCCCACAGACAGGGCAGCTCCCTTAGCATCTCTACGAATACTGACATGAAGTCATTGTCTTTCATTAAGATATCCATGTTCACTGCAAGACACAACACAAGACAAAGCCTAATGTCAGACAAAACTCTCCTAATCTTGTTACAATATAGGACTCAATCTAGAAGCAGTATAGGCACAAGTTTGTCTCTTACCTTCGTTCTTACGATCGGCGCGTCCAATGCTCCTTCCTCTGCTCACAGATCGTACGTAATACGCACGTGTGTTACGCTTTATACACACTGCGCATGCGTGTAACTCCGCCCGCCCCTGACGTTCTTTCTAGTATATTCCCCGCCCCTTTTCGTTCGGCGCAGTGGGTGAAGAGCACATGGCGGAGTTACAGCAGGTGAATGCTAATTCTAGCAACGAGGAGGAGGAGGAGGAAAGCCCGGATCCAGAAGGAGACGTTTTAAGGCCACAAATATGTCCTTTGGGGAGATGTTGGAGATGGTCGACATCATGAGGAAGTCTGACTATGACGGAAAATACGAGCCTTACCCACCACCCAACATCCGAAAGTCAAAAATCATTGCTAAAGTGATCAAAAGCCTTCACAGGAATTTCGGGGTACGAAGATCTAAAGATCAGCTCAGGAAGCGGTGGTCAGACCTGAAGTTGAGAGAGCCAGAGCAGTACCGAAAGATCCGGAGAGTGCTGCAAAAAAGTAAGTAGTTGTGCTGTGTTCCTATTCTTTCTGTCTTTATTCCGTTCGTTCTGCTCCATATGCTTTTAATAATTGTAACGTTTAAAAGGGCAACTTTAATGTTCATGGGCCCATTATTCGTTCGTATCAAACATTTTTCTTTCGGGCTCTAGAACACCATTGTTTAGGCCATATGCATTTTCACACATTTTTGGGGGCCTACTTGGATGCCAAATATTTGTTTGTGTAGATGGGTTTGTTACTAGAATGAAATGCCAACTAGATTGTGTGTAAGGAGAGGACACTGAGCAGCTGTTTTCACATCTGGACACTGGAGCACTAGTGTGGGACCCCAGAACACCATTTTTATTAGGGGGGGCACACAGGTGCTCCAGTGTATACTATAGGGGGGCTACATCTGTGAAGCTTGTACCAAACAGGTAAAGTATTGCAGCTTGACAAAGGCCACTAAAAAATATACATCTTGGAACTCGGCTAAAATAGACAATTGTACCCCACTTCCAAGCAATGTTTCCTATTTCTAGTTCTGCCATCAAATTTCTGTGTGCTAAGTATACCATTTTTGTTTTACATAGGGGAGAAAAGACTCAGAGGACACCCCTCATCCCAGGAGAACACAGACCCCCCACCTATGGAAGAAGGTGAAATACCACCAACACAAGAAGAAGAGCAGGAGGAAGAAGAAGATGTGGTGGAGATTGGCACCACAACAGGTGAGTGTCTGCGACCACAGGTTCAGGTAAAAGAGATGGATGGTGGCAGACCTTTTTTTTGTTCTTTATCTCTTTTGAGGTGATCGTGATGTGAGGGATAGAGAACGCTTTACTTCTGAAAGTGCCCAGATCCTGATCGGGGAGATCATGGGGTGTAATCTCGAATTGCACAACATACAGCAACAAATCAGTGATGTTATTAAAAAAAATAACAACATCATTGATGTTTTGGGGCGAATTTAAACCCCACAAAATCACCTGTTTTATTGTGGTCCAATCTTCTAAAATTGTTTTCAATGTTTAGAAAAGCCAAATTTGGAGGATGCACACAGTGTGCCAACATGTGCTATCTGCCATCATGGGAGATCAATGGACGCGTTTTGGGGGTGCAACCCCTTCCTCAATTATAAAGTCGCGTTGAGGAAGGGCTTGCTCCCCCAAAACACGTCCCTTGATCCCCCCTGATGGCAGATAGCACATGTTGACATTCGTAAATTGGTGTGCATCTTCCAAATTTGGCTTTTCCAGGGGTGATTTCCCCCCATCTGAACGCTATATCAAACCCAGTTCCTAAATACTGATGTCTGATATAGCCTTCAGGTTTTACCTAATGTGAACTTTGTAAGTTCAAGTTTTTTGGCTTTCTTGTTGGTTTTACACAGGCCTGTTTTATCTGAAATGGATATTTCGATTTTTGATAATGCTACTGCAAAAATTGTTATACAACAGACATGTTGGTTTGTTTTAAAAACCTTTCGTAAATGCACATCTGATTATGCAGGTATAAAAAAGTGGCTTACTCAAGAATGTGTGGATTATTGTGTCAACACTACAACACTTTTGGGGTGATGTAATTGCTGTTTTATGCAAAAATGGGGATTATTTCCTAAAGGCAAATACACTTTGCACTACAAGTGCAGGTTCAGTGCAGTTGCAAGTGCACTTGTAGTGAAATGTGTTTTTGCATTTAGGAAGTACCAGCCAACACTGTTTTTTATAAGGTTACCCAATCACGACATTTTCTGCACTCAACACATTTCTGTCAGGGTCAGCTAAAACAAACACAAGCAGTAAATGTCCACAAAGAATTTCTTTTGGTTGTTTTTTATTTGAAAAAGGTTTCACAGATTGTCTGGCATATTGATAGTCCCCCCTACCCGCAAAGAACTCCAGGTATCGTAACCGGACATCACGGGCACTCAGGGAGGGCAAGCCAGGACGGCCACTTTCAAGCGCCGTCAGTGTTGATGGATTTGGGATTCCGGCCTCAGGCCCTACTGAGCCAGCATAGTTGGCTGAATGTTTTCTTTAAAAATTATGGAGAACACAGCAGGCAAGTATTATATGGTTCAGTTTATACTCCACCATATGGATGGGTGTCAGAAATAATCGGAACCGGCTGGCCAGGATTCCAAATGTGTTCTCCACCACTCTTCGGGCTCTGGCCAGCCGGTAATTAAAAACCCTCTGTTCCGGGGTGAGGGTCCTCATCGGGAATGGCCGCATCAGGTGGTCCCCCAGCGCAAATGCTTCATCGGCAACGAATACAAATGGGAGACCTTCAACATTGTCCTCTGGAGGTGGCAAGTCCAAGCTGCCATTCTGGAGACGCCTGTAGAACTCCGTCTGGGCGATCACTCCACCATCGGACATCCGGCCATTTTTCCCCACGTCCACATACAGGAACTCCTAATTAGCCGACACCACCGCCTACATCACTATACTATTAAACCCCTTGTAATTATAATAGTACGACCCCGAGTTGGGTGGTGGGATGATGTGGACGTGTTTCCCATCAATTGCCCCTCCGCAGTTAGGAAAGTCCCACCGCTGGGCAAAGTGGGAGGCCACAGTCTTCCATTCCTGTGGCGTTGAAGGAAACTGTTGAGGAAAAAACAATAAACATTACTATTTTTTCACAGAAACATGGCAAGCAGATTATACACAAACATTATGGGGCAACCTCCAGATAGCATTTATTAAGGGGAATTTAACAACAACAAAGTATAAGGTACACCTATCATATTCCCCCTCCCCCCTCATGGGCCATTTCTAACATTATAGGGGGGGGGACACTTGGACAGGTAACCCTCTTCACTTCATTGAGAGATGAATGCCTAAATACAGGGTATTACTTGGAACAGACCCTCCTTAGTTACACTATTGGCAGACCACTGGACAGGTAAGAAGTGTCATAATACAAAGATATAAATACACACTGTACACATTTGAGCACATTTGAACATTCTGCTATTACCTATCAAGATAATAATAGAATACAAAAACTTTAAACAGTACCATTGGAAAGTATACAGGCAGGCCCTTGCACTACATGCTTTGGGGAATTCATCCATAAATCTGAGCACTAAAGAAATGGGTATAGTGTGTATGGGTTTGGCAAAGTCAGCAGATAGATGATTGAGGATAGAGAATTGGGATCAGCTGACTTAGCAGTTGGGGGAGGGAGGGTTACAAAAAATTTGGGGACACCACAAAAAAAAGCCTCTGGCACTCTGCCTGAATTTAAATAAAAAATAACATTTCCAAACATTTTAGGGGGTGTTTGGGGTAAAGCACTACTATAGAGCTGATAAAATACATGTTAAGTGACTACATGAGGTGAATATAGGGGCAGGAGACACCATGCTGGAGAGGTTATTGAAGGGCAAATATGTATGAAGGACCTAAGATAATAATTACATAAAAATCCAGCATGCATGAGGACAAAGGGGACATTCACAGCATATTACAATCATGGTAATTAGGGAATGAGGAAAGAAATACAATATATTATCAAACATTCAATACAATAAAATGTGATATAAAAGGAAACAAATCTTACCTTCATATACTCCTTCTGCAGGACCTGGATGATGGCAGAACAGGTCTCTGGGATAATGATCCCCAGAGCCTGGGGGAGATGCCTATCGAGAACTTCAAGTCCTGCAGACTTCTCCCTGTGGCCAAATACCGCAAGGTAGCGACCAACCTCTGCTCCGCAGTGATGGCTTGCCTCATGCAGGTATCCTGCCTGCTGATATAGGGGGTCAGCGAAGCCAACAAATGGTGAAACACGGGGTCCTTCATCCTGAGAAAATTCCTGAAATCATCAGGATTATTCTCACGGATCTCACGGAGCAAAGGCATATGACAGAACTGGTCACGCTGAAGCAACCAATTCTTGGTCCATGAACTCCTCCCCACCCTGTTCATGGACTGGACTTGTGTCAAGGTCAGGACCCCAACACCAAGCCCCCGCACAGCACGAACTCTACGAAGAGTACGCATACGAAACATGGCTAGAAAACGGTCGGCTGCTCAGAACGAAGTACAGAACGCACTGAAGAACAGCAAGGCCTGTGAAGAGCGACCTGAAAACCAGTAACGAACTAACAAGAATACAATGACTACCTAAAGTCACACGGAACTTGCTGCACGCACTGAAGAGCAGATACAAACCCACAAGCACAAACTGAACGGCAGAAAACGATCTGAAAGCCACGAGTCTGAAAAAGCGGGAATCGTCTCTCACCAAACTTTTACTAACACGAGATTAGCAAAAGGAGCCCAAAGGGTGCCGCGCTTGGTTCTGAACCGGCCTTTTCTAGTCTCGTCGTACGTGGTGTACGTGACCGCGTGGTCGATCGGAAATTCCGACAACTTTGTGCGACCGTGTGTAGGCAAAACAAGTTTGAGCCAACATCCGTCGGAAAAAATCCTAGGATTTTGTTGTCGGAATGTCCAAACAAAGTCCGACCGTGTGTACGGGGCATTAGTAGTATAGCCATGCCAAAAACTGCAACTTTTTTTTTTTTTTTTAAAAAGGACATAAACATTTAAAATATAAGGAATAGTTGGTACAATGGCAAATCTTTTCCTGTATTTTACTTTTCCTATCCATTTTGTGATATCAAAAGATATTATCTTTTAAATTAATATATTAATATTAATGCCTTGCAAGTGGAATGACTGGCAACAAGAAGTTACAGAACATGTATGTTCTTTACAGTGTGTTTCTAAATATACATGGAAAAAATATAATCTTTCTGTGTTTTATACTTGCTTGTATTTAAAGTTTGTGTATATATATATATATATATATATATATATATATATATATACACACACACACACATGGTGGGGGGGGGGGGGTTGTTCTTTACTACTGGTTCTTGCAATGCAATTCCATTGGTTTGCCAACAGACCAATAACTATGTGACTCATTTTTTTTAACAGTTGTTAAAAGAGAAGGTTTAGTAATTGCTGTGAAATACAAGGCTGAGCATACACTGAAGTTCAATGTGTATGATGTAGTCCCAGTTTACCATGCATATTGAATATCCATGCTGCCCTTGTGCCTTCTGTTCCAATAATATGCACTGTCATGGCATGAGTATATCAACATTTCTTCCATTATTTAGTCTTGGATTTGGGCACCACTTGTGTAACGAACTCAGATGCTATTGTTTTTTTTGTTTATTTTTTTCAAATGGATTTTTATAGAATTTTTCAATAATACAACAGTGAATTGTTCATGCATAAAGTAGTGCAAGAATTGGTACATTTATATATACCCATTTTAACAGTGTATGCACAAAACAAGGCATGTGTACTCACGTTGATTACAATAAACATTTGAGTAGAAAAAGAAAAAAAAGGAAATAAAAAGCAGAGAGGGTAGGGGGTAAGGAGGTAAGCGGGAGGGAGGCGGTGGGTAGGGACGGGGGGAGGAGAGAGCAGCACACTAAATACAGTAGGTGTAGCAATTTGAACCGAATGTACAGTGTTTTCAAAAGGTTGTCAGTTAAGTCTTTTTGCATACCATCATTCCCAGGGACGCCATAGGTTATTAAGTTTAGATTATGAGGATTTTCCATGGGACACTATAGATTCACATGTGTAATGTGAATGAACTAGTGTAACTACTTCTGTCAATGTTGGGGTAGTGTTTGTTCTCCAACATCTAGTTATGAGTAGTCTGGTTGCTAGGAGTATGTGTGTGGTCACTAGTCTATAAGTTGGAGGGAGTGATAGATGCTATTGTTTTTGATGTGATCGCTTTATTACGATATACTGTTGTTATGGTTGTTCCCAATCTCATTTCAGTTCAGACTGACTGTATTCATCTTCTCATGACACTGTTTGAATGCAACATGTTTACTGTATCTTGTCCTTTTTCTTACCAATAAAAAATATTTTAACGAATAAAATGCATAAACACAGCAACTCTAAAATATCCATACTTATTGCTATTAGAGCAAAACAGATTAGCATATGTATGGATATGTATCATTCAAATCTAAATTTTAAGCCCCAGTGTATGAAATCTTATATGTTAACCTATGAAAGATTCATACATGCACAATACAAAACCCAACCTATTGCCATTCACAAAGGTGTTTTTTTTTTAAACTAAAGAACTCCAGAGAGATTTTTATTTTAGTTTGCACAAGATTGGAGAAGTGTAAGAACAATCAGCAGATCTTCCTAACTTCTTTTCTTCTAAGATCCAAACATCCAGCAAAAATCCACTTTTTTTTCAAAAACTAAATTTTTTTGCACATGATTACGTTTATCATTATTATTATTATTAATATTTAGGATTTATATAGAACCAACAGTTTGTGAAGCACTTTGCAAAATGAAGGTAGACAGTACAGTTACAATAAAATTTAACACAAGATGAATCAGAGGGCCCTGCTCGATGAAGTTAATTTTCACTTTGTTTCACCTCATTTGCTAAGAAAAATGATTACCGGTATTCATTTTGCATAATTAAAATTGACATTGACGGTGAACATGGTTCATTCCTTTAGTAAATCAGACGTGTTCAAAACTAGCTTCTTTTTATTGCTTTATATATTCTTTTTATTTATAAAACGAATTGATGTAATTGTACCAGTCTTCCATACCTGAGATATTTCCTTAATAGAGTTATACAATGGTGCGCTGAATTTGCTAATTCTACAGTGCAGTCTATGTCTAGCTTTCAAGATCATCTTATCTTCAAGAATGACCAGTTTGGCCTCTCTAGTAATAATTTTGTGCTGTACCCATAGAGGAAATAACTCACTACTCGGCATGCCTTGAGGTGACGAGAGGGGGAAGAGCTTTAACCCTTTAACACTTACCAAGACTTGGAGCACTGAGCTGGACAAACATGAATGACCCTGCTGCTCCAAGGGAAGGATTAGTGTCTTCATAGAAGAAGGATTGAAAATCACATAGAAAAAAAGGGCCAGCATTTCATGAAGAATTGGTTATGCTTCAGTAACAAGCTGGAATTTGTGTGCACACAGACAGGACATGCTGGGATCAGAGTAGAGAGAATGCAAGAAAATGTCACGAAAAGTACTACCCTGTTTTAAGAAGCAATAAATTAACACAACTTATACTGGCCTGATTTGTTATAAGCACATTTCTTAAAGCCTGGAAAGTTTAATGCCTTGGTGGTTTTTGAGATATGTTTCTAGCTGAGAAAAATGTGTAGGTATCCTTGATACATGTAAAACAGCAGTTTGTTTGTACTGTTAACATAAAAAAACTATCATGAAATAAATTATTTGATTTAAATGTCGTTTTTTAATCCTTATTGAAATAAGAAAATTATAGATTCTCCATAGTTGTCAGTTTTCCTAATTTTTGAAGATTGATTAAAATGCAGTTTTTAATATGGGTCAAAAATATATGTATTTTATTCTGTTTAATTTACTTAACCACTTGCCAACCAGCCATCGTCATTACACTGCGACAGGTTGGCACAGCTGCGCGAATTACCGTAGGTGTACGTCGGCCGCTTTAGGAGCAATAGGGGGCAAGCGCGGCTCGACGCCAGAGCCGATGAGCGGAGCCGGTGGCTGCAAAGCCTGCCGGCCACCCGCGATCGCTTCATAGAGAGCCAGAACAGGAATTTGTGTATGTAAACAAACAGATCCCCATTCTGACAGGGGAGTAGAAATAGATCTGTTGTTCCTAGTGATCAGGAACAGCGATCTCTCTCCTCCTCCAGCCATTACACTCTCCCCACAGTTAGAAACACCTCCCTAGGGAACACTTAACCCCTTGATCGCCCCCTAGTGTTAACCCCTGCCCTGCCGGTGACATTTATACAGTAATCAGTGGCTTTTTTTAGCTCTGATTGCTGTATAAATGTCAATGGTCCCAAAAAAAGTGTCAAAAGTGTCTGATCTGTCCACTGCAATGTCGCAGTCCTGCTAAAAATCCCAGATCACCGCCATTACTAGTAAAAAAATAAATTAATAATAAAAATGCCATAAATCTATCCTCTATTTTGTAGACGCTATAACTTTTGTGCAAACCAATCAATATACCCTTATTGCGATTTTTTTTACCAAAGATATGTATAATACATATTGGCCTAAACTGATGAAGAAATTTGTATTTTTTATTATTTTTTGGGATATTTATTATAGCAGGTGATCAAATACCACCAAAAGAAAGCTGTGAGAAAAAAAAGGATATCAATTTTGTTTGGGTACAACGTCGCACAACTGCGCAATTGTCAGTTAAAGAGAAAAGGTGCTGATAATGGCCGACAAATTCATATTCATTTAAATTCATGATATTAATTAAAAAGTCGAATATAATGCAATTATATATTTTTTTCAAAAAACTGTCATTTTCAGTTTTTGGCCAAGTGCATTCTGTATTTTTTTCAGTTTCGGCACCAAAATTTCCATTTGGTGTACCTCTATTGAAAAGGTTGTGAAAAAGTAAAATCTGCTAATAGTTAGATATACTTTAACCTCAACCCAACTCAAAAATCTAACCCTTCAAGTGTACCTAAATAAAAGAATAAAAATGTAATATAGTGCAGCTTATCAGACCTTAGATTTGGTGGCTGCAATTGTTTTCTTTCTTTTTAGACTTTTTTCTTTATTTTCACCTGGTGAACCTCCCTAAACACAATTTCTGTGCAGTATCGCAAACAATGGCCTGGTCATTATGGGGCAAATCCTTCCGGTCCTTAAGTGGTTAAACTTATTGGTTGGGCTTTTTCATTCGTTATTTTTAAAAAGAAACAGTTAAAGTGGAACCCCACCCAAACAACTAAGCACACAGTTGAAACAGATACAGTATAATGTGAACTGTTGAACCTGTCACAATACTTTTAAAAGTAGCTGTAAACCCCATGATGGGCAGCACAGTGGTGTAGTGGTAGCACTCTCGCCTAGCAGTAAGAAGGGTCACTGGTTCAAATCCCAACCACGACACTACCTGCTTGGAGTTTGCATGTTCTCCCTGTGCCTGCGTGGGTTTCCTCCCACACTCCAAAGACATGCTGGTAGTTTAATTGGATCCTGTCTAAATTGTCCCTAGTATGTATGAATGTGAGTTAGGGACTTTAGATTGTAAGCTCCTTGAGGGTAGGGACTGATGTGAATGTACAATGTATATGTAAAGCACTGCGTAAATTGACGGCGCTATATAAGTACATGAAATAAAATAAATGAATAACATTTAATAACAATAATAGTAATTAAAATATATATATATTTATATATATATGAACTTGTTAAAAAATATTTAAAGTAGATGTAAACCCCAAATGAATAAAATGTAATTTTGCTAAAACACTATCTGTTTAATTCAGTAAAACTATTATGACACTTTTATGGTGGTAGCTTCCTTAAGAACTACCTGCTTCTAAATCAGGCAAGCATTTGCATCCTTATCAGTAACATTACTGATTTGGGGGACAAATTCAGGTAGTTTTACTACTGCCACTTTAAGAACCTATTGCTGCAGCAGGGACAGATTCTTAAGGAATTATTGTCAGTTTGCTCATTAAGAAACTGGAGATAATTCAAACTAACTCTGAGCTGGCAAATATAGGTATGCCGGGATTCCAAGTGGGGTGTGTCTGTGCTGGGAAACAAACCCCCTGCCAGGTCCACGTTCATGACTTCCTCGGCTTCTCCTCCTGGCTAATCTGGTCTTAAGATCTGCCCCCTGTCCTGATTGGCCAGAAGGAGTAGCCGGAAAACAATAGCGAATATTAATTTGCTAATGTCACAAGTGGGTGGGTTTGGGGCGCAGTGCTGCGCCCCAAGCCCAACCTATTTGAAGCCAATTAGAGCCTCAGGCTCTAATCATGTGCTTCCAAAAAAAAAACTTCAAAGAACCCTATGAGTTCGGTGCCTCCCGTAGAAATTAGGGCAGCCCCCCTGCACCCCTTATGGATCGGCCACCGCTGGTAACATCCCAGTTGCATGCGCTTGAATGATAGCTGCATGGCTTTTCTCAAGGCAGGTTTACTTATCATAACAACAGGTACCATGCTGGCATACTGCAGTTGAAATGGCCTTTGGAAGCCTGTGTTCATTGTCACCCTATAACAGGAAGTGCCTGAACAAAGACCTTTATGGCAGGATCACCAAGTATTATTTTGATAAAAGCTTATATAAAAGATTTTGGTGGTTGAGTTTACATATACTTTAAAGGGGTTGTAAACCCTCATTTTTTTTCACCTTAATGCATCTTATGTGCTGGGAAAAACGCAGGTCACTGACCCACACAAAAATAGAAAACCCGCCACCTACCAATGCTGTACTCGGGAGCGCACCCGCAAGGTAACCCCCTGGGAGAGTGCTTCTCCCAGGGGGTTTACTGGTGCGAGAAGGACCTGCGAGAGCCGCCGGGGACCCCAGAAGACAATGATCGGGGCCACACTGTGCAAAACAAACTGCACAGTGGAGGTAAGTATGACATGTTTGTTATTTTTAAAAAAACAAAAAACGAGGGTTTACAAACCTTTTAAGCCTAGGTTCACACTAGTGCAGTGCGATTTTGAGCCAGTTTTGAATATGATTTTGAGTGCAGCTGCAGTGCGAATTGGTGCAATATGGATACATTTTGCATGCAAGTTTTTACTACTCTCAGCCAACAGGGATGAATCATTAGTTGTTAAGGAGTAGGCTCCCACTGGCATCCTAACAACCAATGACTCATCCCTGTTGTCAGCAGTAGGGATGAGTCATTGATTGGTAAGGGGTTGGCACCCTTCAGCTTCCTAAGAACGATGAGTCATCCCTGCTGTCATTGGGGGATTCCAACAAACTGTGTGAGGTCCCCCCAAATTCATACCAGGCCCTTCGGGTCATTAAGGGGGCAAATCTTCCGGGGCTTAAGTGGTTAAACCGTTAAGCTTAAGTGTTTTTTTTTTTTACAAAAAAAACTGGAAGCTTGATTTTGCACACTCCAGTTTTAGTAAATCAACCCCTATATGTATCTTATATGTAGTGAGGTTAATTGTGGCTAAGTAGTACCCTGAAATATCTATGGATTGCCTTGAATTCCTTGTGAGAATGTGTAGGGCACTTCCTGAAGAAGTGTCATTGTCTAATCCATATAACTACATTATAATGCATTGTGAGAACATCCTGCCAACTCTTGCCTCTGGTGATGATGCTATTCTCACATAATGTGAAGTATCTTCCTGAGCACCGTAGGACAATTAGTGAAGTTACTACTGCACTAGTCACTGTTCTAAAGGCTTGTTGGAGAAAAATATGTTCCTGTGGACCTACAGTAAATCACCTTGTTTCTACTTAATTAATTTATTAAACAGGCATGGAATGTCACAAGTTTTAGATATATTTGGAAAATCACTAAATATGCCCTTTGAGAGGCCACTCACCTGTGCTTAAAGTATTACTAAACCCACAACAGTAAAATCAGTCTGTATATGCAGTAAAGCATGCTTGTTATACTCACTGTGGAACCTAAGGGGTTAATCCTCTGCATTGTGTAAAAAGGCTGCTTGATCTTGTAAGCACAGATCCTCCTCTTCTTCAACTGACTCCAGAACATGTCTGGATAGTACAGAGGCTTTGGAGTCAGGCTGCACATGCTCAGTTTGGTTTGTATTGCTAGAGAGTTTTTTCTTTTTTCTTGGAAGAGTGCATGTGATCAGCACAGGACCCATTAGCACTATCCAGACAGAGGGTCAGGGGTCCTGGATCCTGATAGGATAGCTCAGTACAGTAAGGAAACTCCTCCTACAAGCTTTACCAGGAACTGATAGTCACAAGACTGCTATATACTGCTGATGAGAAAAGATATTTTGCAGTTTATATTTACTAAACTAATTGCATTTCCATGTTCTGTGTACTGTGGGAGATCAGATATAGTGAATACAGATTCTGGGTTTAATAACACTATAATGTGTAGTCAGAGGTACAGCTATCCTTCAACCTAAAATAAATGATATACAGTTCAATACCATATTCTGAATAAAATCACCATTCTTTAGATGTTGCTGCGGAGGTGTTATACAATGCATGGAAGATGTCTTCAACTTGCACTTTGATCTAGACACATAAAATAAGTTATGCATTTGGGGTATTGGCATTCTGGTACATAAGACTCAAAACTACCATGCCACATTTGCATCATCTACAGCTAACAAGATACTGTACTTTCTTTTAATAATGGAAGCATAGAGAAAGACACAACATTTTGCAACTACACAAAGCATTATCTTGCTATCATTTTCAAAATGTAGTTCACTTTCAAGCACCAATTTATGAGTGCAGAAAAGGACAACTAAACTAATAAGTAACATATAGGTTCACATACTGTACTGTATATGATGCAACACTAATAAAATCGAAATACTTCAACCTTTTGAAGTGGTGATAAAAAGAGAATGTGATCAGTTTATTCAAACCTATAAACCCCGAAGAGTTCTGTGGAAAATTGTTCATTTAAACGTCACCACAAAAGGCACAAGGTCAGCCCTTATGATCATATGAAAAGAGGTTTAATCTCAAACTCTGGTTCTTTTCTATAACACCTGTGAAAGTATCAAATAGTCTTCCATGTGAACCAGTCATAGCAGATACAGTAGATTGCTTCAAGAAGGGTTGGATATTTTTCTGAAAGGAAAAAATAGCTTGGACTACCTACATGTCTAAAAATACATAGTAGATGCTGAACTAGGGATTTATTTAAATTCTACTAACTGTTTTTTTTAAATCATTTGTATACATTAGGGTTTGTGAGAACGAACTTAATGTATACTGTCTCTGTTCTGTTCTCTTGCCCTCTATTTTGAATATGTGGAACTATAAATCCAAGCAATCTAAGCATAGCCTCTCAGTGCTGCAGTCAATTTTTACAAAATATTCAGCAGCTAAAACAAAAATTTTGTGATTGTATTTTACTGGTACAGATGGGACATGAGGGTAAAAAGTCTGATCACAAAATGTTGGTTTTAGCTATTTGGAAATATATGGATGTGGTAAATTTGTAAGCAGCCAAATCTCTTATGCCCTGTAGACACGGTCGGACATTGATCAGACATTCCGACAACAAAATCCATGGATTTTTTCCGACGGATGTTGGCTCAAACTTGTTTTGCATACACACGGTCACACAAAGTTGTCGGAAAATCCGATTGTTCTAAATGCGGTGACGTAAAACACGTACGTCAGGACTATAAACGGGGCAGTAGCCAATAGCTTTCGTCTCTTAATTTATTCTGAGCATGCGTGGCACTTTGTGCGGATTTGTGTACACACGATCGGAATTTCCGACAACGGATTTTGTTGTCGGAGAATTTTATAGCAAGCTCTCAAACTTTGTGTGTTGGAAATTCCAATGAAAAATGTGTTATGGAGCCCACACACGTTCGGAATTTCCGACAATAAGGTCCTATCACACATTTTCGGTCGGAAAATCCGACTGTGTGTACAGGGCATTATAGTTAATCACAAAATAATCAGTACCAATAGTAATTGTAATCAACAAGCAAGAAGAGACTCACATTTGTCTATGAATAAAAGAGAATGTGAGATTGTCAGCAGTTAAGCAGGAAACTACAAATCATTGGAGCAAGTATGTTTTGTGCAGCTGACAACAAAGGTCAACACTGTGTCTTGATTTTCTGTCCCTGATGGTAAATTCTATATCTTGAATATATACAGAAGAACTACCTCTTACGCAGGACATCATCCCAAAACTGCCCAACAGGAGCTAGAAAGGGGCAAACGTGTACAGCATCTACCATTTGAATAGTTTGGCATTGTGGAAACAACTTTTGCTTTCCAGCACATATTAGTGATTCATAAAACTGTATATTCCGGATATTACCTGCGAGTTGGAGTTAACTTCAGAAACAGTTTTGAGAATTTGACTTGAAGTTCAAAACTTGTGACCTTTGTAGCAAACCCCTATTGAAATCTATTGGGGGGGGGGGGGGGGGTGAATCTTGTTATTCATTATTGACCATTTTTAGGGCTATTATGCAAGTAATTGTTAAAAAAATAAAAGTCAGGGAAGCTAGGCTCTGACATGAACACGTGTACTAATGCAAAAATAAAAACAAAAAAACAAACAAAAAAAATTATATATATATATATATATATATATATATATATATATATATATATATATATATATATATATATATCAATAGATATACATTATCTCACAAAAGTGAGTATACCCCTCACATTTTTGTAAATATTTTATCATGTGACAACACTGAAGAAATGACACTTTGCTACAATGTAAAGTAGTGCGTGTACAGCTTGTAAAACAGTGTACATTTGCTGACCCGTCAAAATAACTCAACACACAGCCATTAATGTCTAAACCACTGGCAACAAAAGTGAGTACACCCCTAAGTGAAAATGTCCAAATTGGGCCCAAAGTGTCAATATTTTGTGTGGCTACCATTATTTTCCAGCACTGCCTTAACCCTCTTGGGCATGGAGTTCATCAGAGCTTCACAGGTTGCCACTGGAGTCCTCTTCCACTCATCCATGACGACATCACCGAGCTGGTGGATGTTAGAGACCTTGCGCTCCTCCACCTTCTGTTTGAGGATGCCCCACAGATGCTCAATAGGGTTTAGATCTGGAGACATGCTTGGCCAGTCCATCACCTTTACCCTAATCTTCTTTAAGCAAGGCAGTTATCGTGTTGTGTTTGGGGTCGTTATGTTGGAATACTGCCCTGCAGCCCAGTCTCCAGACACCATATGAACCAAATAAGTTTATCTTGGTCTCATCAGATCACAGGACATGGTTCCAGTAATCCATGTCCTTAGTCTGCTTGTCTTCAGCAAACTGTTTGTGGGCTTTCTTGTGCATCATCTTTAGAAAATGCTGCCTTCTGGGATGACAGCCATGCAGACCAATTTGATGCAGTGGTCTGAGCACTGACAGATTTACTCCCCACCCCTTCAACCTCTGCAGCAATGCTGGCAGCACTCATACGTCTATTTCCCAAAGACAACCTCTGGCTATGACGCTGAGCACGTGCACGCAACTTCTTTGGTCGACCATGTCTTGACCTGTTCTGAGTGGAACCTGTCTTGTTAAACCACTGTATGGTCTTGGGCACCATGCTGCAGCTCAGTTTTAGGGTCTTGGTAATCTTCTTATAGCCTAGCCCATCTTTACGTAGAGCAACATTTCTTTTTTTCAGATCCTAAGGGAGTTCTTTGCCATGAGGTGCCATGTAGAACTTCCTGTGACCAGTATGAGAGAGTGAGAGGGATAACACCAAATTTAACACACCTGCTGTCCATTAACACCTGAGACCTTGTAATACTAATGAGTCACACGACACCGGGGAGGGCTGATTGGGCCCAATTTGGACATTTTCACTTAGGGGTGTACTCACTTTTGTTGCCAACAGTTTAGACAACAGTTTGAGGGGACAGCAAATTTACACTGTTATACAAGCTGTACACTCACTGCTTTACATTTTAGCAAAGTGTAATTTCTTCAGTGTTGTCACATGAAAAGACAGAATAAAATATTTACAAAAATATGAGGGGTGTACTCACTTTTGTGAGATACTGTATATATTTATGAATATAAAGTTATTTCTGCTCGCATAGAATTGTCAGCCCACCCTTTATTGGAAATATGGCTTCAAATTATTGACCTTTGTGACTTCTACTGACCATTGGCAAACATTATGCATTGCATTATATAGTGTTCCTTATTTCTGACAGCTAACTACAAAGCTTTTGCGCAAAATTGTATGATTTGCTAACTTCATGAATCCCGGGGGTTTGCCGAGAACCTATGGTAATGATAAACCTGACATGTCATCCTTACCTTTGGTTTAATGGCTCAAAAGCTTGGACTTTCCCAGGACTAGCAACAATGCAAGTCCTGTTGATGTGAGCATAAACAGGATGCTCACATATATGATGAAAGATAAAAACACGTAAATGCCAATTCTTTCCCCCAGCCATAGGTATATTGTTAGTGTGTGACTTGTTTGTTACTTGGTGTTACCCTTGACAGTATAATTTTATTGAATAGCTCATTGACAATTCTCAAAAATCAAACTATTACCAAAAATAATTTTAAATTTGTAAATAACATAGAAAAACATATTATGTAATTCCACAGGTAACTTTCTCTTAAAAAGAGATAGAACCGTCTCGTCACACCGTGCTTACAAGACATTAACATTGCATTCATCAGCCATCAGACATTTTTGGGCCCCTTACACAGCTTTAGGCCCCCAAGCCTGACCACCAACATTCCCCAGGGCTTGCCCACGGGCCATCCCACTGAATCCACACTCCGGCCACCTCACCTGTACGCACTCAGCTCCCCCCTCAATCCTGTATACATGCCAGCCCCCTCAGACCTGTATATATGTCAGCCCCTATCACACCTGTATATATGTCAGCACCCCTCACACCTGTATATAGGTCAGTCCCCCACACCTGTATATATATATATATATATATATATATATATATATATATATATATATATATATATATGTCAGCCCCACACATATACAAATCTGTAAACACAAAAGCCTCTGGCCCCTCCCTGTACACAAACAGCCTCCCCTCCTTTCCTTCACAGCCCCTACTTGTAAAGGTAATCTTCCCACCTAGTCCCAGCTCGTTTTCACAAAGCTGACATGTTTCTGACACAGACGAGCACAGTACAGACAGCTCACACGAGGGGTGCGCATGCACATAGTAGCCAGAGGTGGCAGTAAAGAGCTCGATGTCTGAGCTCAACCACACAGAGAACAGCAAAAGCTGCGAGTTTCTACAGTGCACAACACGACTCCTCTTCACCCGTCCTGCCTTCTGCTGGCCTGGGGTGGGCTGCTTGGGCCCCGGGCACCTTACAGTTGTATCAGCTGTCCCCCCTGATGGCGGTCCTGATTGCATTCCTTTGACAAAAAAGTTTCTTGCTTTTTCTTACTTTTAGGGTCACTCAGGCAGGGCCTTGTGCTATACAATTGTTGGCAGATCTGAAGAAGAATGTGCAATCTAATTTAATGTGTTTGGTGAGCTTCAAACATTCATTCAAACCTACACTGATCTGTCTATCCATCACCATAAACACTGTTGTCATCTACTACCATTGATATTAACAACAACTGTTTATTTCCATAATCTCCATTGGAAACATTATTGTAAGAAAAAAGTAATACCCAAAAATTCAGCTGGTATGTCTTTTTCAGCAACAGCAGAATCATAGTAATAATTGTCCTATATTTGTTACTTTTGCTAATAATGTAGAATTGTGCTTGGCACACTACGTTAAAATTACTCTATCTATGTCTTTAAATTTGGAAATCATTTTTTTTTAGAATGAACAAGGTGCTTGCTTTAAAGAATAAGTTCACCTTCGGACACATGTTGCATGTTCCACACATTTCTAGGGTGGAACATGTAACATGTTCCTGCTCCTGCTACAGCTCAGAGATCCGAGCCCTCTGTGTGACAGCAATATGGGGAAAGGTTCCCCATACCAGCTGTCACTTTTTGAAAAGAGCACAGCTCACACGGCCACATCATTCATTCCCAAAGTTCTGGGAATGAATCAACTACAAGTTCCGACACCCTTTGTGGATGTCAGCTTGTAGTTCTCAATGAACTACTACGGCGCTGTTGAGTGCTCTGGTAGTTCGTTGATTCTTCCTGTCAGTGTGAAACTACCTGACCATTCGATGTACGGGCAGACAGCTTACACTGGCAGTCTGCAGGAGTCCTGCACTGCACCAGAGACCTGCTGATCGCTGGTACGATGCTTTATAGGCGCCTAAAAAAAAATAGTAAATAGTTTTTACCTGCAAAAAGGTGAAGTTATCCTGTAAATAAAACAAACAGAGTTGGGAGATGTCGGCGTTAAGATTACATCTAAATATAATGAAAAGGCATATTGATTTTTTTTCTTTCCATGTGTCTGTGGCATAGCATTTTAACACACAACACTACATATTTGTCAGCCAACGCAGCAAAAAAAAATGCATTGCCATCGGTCAATGGTAACTTTAAAATAAAGGTAGGATACGTAATAATTTAGTGACTGCTAGCACTGTCAACACACTAGCAATGGAAAATAAGGATAAGGTTCAGGAACGCCACTATAATGGGTTCAAGGTGAATCCTGCGGGTTTGAGATATACAGTTCTAGCAAATTTATGAGCAGATTTGTTTGGGAGAATTTTTAAAACCATGATGCATTGCATGACCTTTGAATTATGGCCAGGACTAGAAGGGCCAATAAGGTGTTTTTTGTTTAACCAGCCTCTCACTAAAAAAGAGAGACACAGAGCAGCCATAGAGTAATTGAAATGGAAGCTGCTGTAAAGAAAAGCATAGGGAAAGCTGACAAACTACATAGGGAGAAATTGGGGTCAGTTAAGAAAGTGTACGTTAATTCTGATTGCCAGCTCCTTTCAATGCCTTTTTGTTCTTATTATTGGGGCCTTTTTTGTCTTTCATCCGAGAAATTTTTTTTCTGCTCTACCATTCATAGCAAATGCTTTTTTTTAGAAAAAAAACAGGCTCTTGTTTCAGGGGTTGATATTTTTTTTATGTTTTCATTTATTTTACAAGTTTATTGGTTAATCTTTTTTTAGTGAGGTGATTTCTTTTGTGGATTTTTTGGGAAGGAGCATTTCTTTTTATGTTTGTTTTATGTTGATAGGGCCTTTATTTTTGTTCTTGGAGCTGCCTTTTGTTTCCAGTACACTTCTGCATCATTTAAAGGGGGAAAAAAAAAAGAACGCTGTGCAGCGAAACCACCTCACATTCTAGCACTAAAATTCAACACACACCCCTATCCTCCTAGTTTGATTACATCTTAGGCATACATTAGTTAGGCCTATTATCGCTAACTAAAACTGACGTGCTGCTGGCCAATTTTAGACTACTATGTCATCTGTGGTCTCTTAAATCTTGCAGTTAAAAATCTAGCTGTTGGGGGGGGCGTGGCCTGACGAGGCATGTGAGCGGACCTGCTGCATGGAGCTCCCGCTCCTGATCCTGATATTTCACATATCCTCGGACACGATCCTGCCCCTTTCCTGCCCGGTATTCCTGAGACATCCGGTACCGCTGGATACCAAAACCGAACAGATGCTGACCCGGGGGAACCGTGGAGAAGCAGCAGCCATAGAGCCCCAAGCTGGCCAAAGAGCGCCGGAAACTCACAGCATCCTAAAGCGCCGCGCGGCCTAGAGAAGAAACCTGAACAAGCCCCTGAAGCCCAGAGGGCAGCCCATGGACATACTGTACTATACCCAAAAGCTCTCTGTGCGTGGACTCCCCCCTGCCTGCGTCACAGCAGCTGCCCTGTTCCCCTGAGCAGGATAGCAGAGAGGACACAGGCATGCTTGATGATACTGTGCCATTAGACACACAGAATGATACTATGTCTGAGCTGCTTGACCACCCCTCAGAGGATTGTGCTCAACCATCCTTTAGTGAGATCCTGCATGCAGTCCACAAATGCACTGCCTCCGTGGAAGACCTAAAGGAGAAATTTGGTGGGCTGAGGGAAACAGTGTCTCTCATATGGCAGGACCTCCAAAAGATCAGGGAGAGAACCACAGCAGTGGAGGGACGGGTGTGTGATATCGAAGACCAGCTACCCCCCTTAACCAGAGATGTTAGAGTGGCTACTCAAAATGCGTTTTAAGCACTTAACAAAACTGACGACATCGAGAATCGCTTACGACGCAACAACGTGCGCATAGTAGGGCTCCCAGTAAAGGTGGAAGGTAGAGACCCCACAGCATTTGTGGAAGGATGGCTGCAGGAGGTGTTCGGGAAGGAAGCCTTCTCTCCCCTCTATACTGTGGAGAGGGCGCAGAGGGTACCACCGAGGCCCCTTCCGCCAGGTAACCCTCCCGTTCAATCCTGGCCAGACTTTTGAATTACAAGGACAGGAAGGTCACACTGCGCCTGGCTAGAGAGAAGGGGACCACCCACCACAATGGCACTAAAATCTAATTCTATCCGGACTTTTCTGCTATGTTGTTCCCGGCCAAATTGAGGGTGACTGCAGGAGGCCAGAACCAGTTCTTTGAAAACGTACAAGATGCAGCTGCAGATTAACCCACTCAAGGAATTTAGGATGCCGAGGAAAAAAGGGTGATATGTTCCTTATATAGTTCAATATTTTGAAGAGGAATTATATGTGCGATTTTTGCAAAGCGAGGAAATCTTCATTACTTAATTTTTTGTTGGTTCTACTGCTTGCACCAGCTCACACGGGTGATGCTACCGTGTCGGGTGATTGTGAGCCACTTAAAGCCATGGGTCACATGGTTGTTGTTTCAGTGCCCAGTTGGCATGCAAAGACAGACTAGAAAATATACCCCGCAATCCCTGGGAAGTTTAAGCTGTGTGCGTTTAATCATAGCTAAGCTCCAGGGCTCCACATATTTCAGTTTGTGTTTTTTCTTTTATTTTCATACCGCGCAGTTGCGCGAGATTGACTTCCTTTTACAAACACAGTGTTTCCAATGTGCAGTTCTCATGCAGGGCGAATGCCCTCTGTTGCAAAGTATGGTGTCACACCCAGAATATTGAAATGCCCAGACCGGCCACCTGACTGCGGGAAAGTTAGTCCACGTTGGGTCTCCACTTTTTCAAAATGTCTTTAAATATATGCAATGTTTTCCACAACTATAGTGTCTTGGAATGTCCGAGGAGTGAATGATCCCTTGAAATGGACCATGATCTCCTCCTACTTGCGCAAGTTCCACCCAGCCATCATTGGCCTCCAGGAGACTCACCTCCTGGATGACACTGTGGGATGTCTGCAATATGCATGGGTCAGAAAGTCATATCACTCCACTCACTCTGCCTATTCCCGCAGAGTGAGTGTATTGATACACAGAACGCTGGTATTCCAGGAAATTGATTCGATGGTAGACGCCTTTGGTAGATTTGTATTTATTTACTGTAAACTGTATTCATTGACCATGCTATTAGCCTTCATATATATTCCACCCCCATTTGCGTGAGATGTGTTACAGTTGCTGCTGTCGTACCTGGCGAGTAAACCTGCCATTCCAGTGCTGATTATGGGATATTTCAATTGCTATTTAGATCCCAGATTGGACAGGCACCCCTCATTTCTCCCCCCCAGGGGCAGCAGAGGTACTGCTCTGAGCCGTCTGCTTAACGAAGTGGGATGGGCAGACATCTGGCGTGCACGTAACCCAGACAAAAAGCAGTTCTCCTGCTTTTCCAAAACTCATGGCTCCCTGTCACGTATTGACCTGTGCGTGGGCACAGCTAACATGATGGACTACACTTCCAGGGTGGAATACTGACCATTCCCCAGTGGCCCTCTGGTTGGTTGCCCAACCCCCCACCTCATTGCCCAAGGCCCCCTGGAAACTCAACATTTTCTGGCTTAAACTGTTCACTTCACCAGAAAGAATAACAAGAATAACAACCCAAATTGAGTCGCTATACAGATAGGATTCAACAATGGGAATCCTTTAAGGCATACCTTAGGGGGGTGTTTATTGCAGAAATTGCAATAGTGAAAAGAAATACCTCGGCTCTGCTGGACGGGTGGGTGATCAGGTGCGACAGCTGGAACTATCCTATGTTATGGACCCAACTGATTTTGCAAGGGAGGCGTGGATTTCGGCACAGGATTCCCTAGACCGCCTGAGATCCTCCACTGCAGAACGAAAGAGGTTCTTTACTAATTTTGCTTTCTATGAGGAGGGGGAAAAAACAGGGTGCCTCCTGGCAAGAATTGCTAGGTCTAAACAGCAGTCCCCGGCTATCAGGGCGATCCGCACCTCTAGTGGCAGGTTGGTTAATGATCCAGAACGGGTCGTATCGGAGTTGGCATCCTTCTATGAGGACCTTTACGGAGCGAGGGATGACTACTCAAATGCTGATCTTACAATTTACTTATCTGAAATAGACCTGCCCTCCCTGTCGGAGGAGGCTAAACAGATGTTGGAGGCACCTCTGACTCTGGAGGAGTTACAGAAGGCAGCGATCACCTTTCCCACTTGCAAGGCACCAGGGGAGGATGGTCTCCCCATGAAGATTCTTACCCAGTATGGTGAGCAGATAATGCCTCTCCTGCTGGAGGTGTTTAATGCCCCCCTTGAGTGGGGACACCTCCCGCCCTCGATGGCCAGGGCAAATGTAATATTGCTACTAAAGCCTGGGAAGGATCCGGTTGACCCGGGTTCATATAGACCTATATCTCTCCTCCAAAGTGATGTTAAAATCCTGAATAAGGCCTTGGCGATTTGGGACAACGGGATCATAGCCTCTATAATACATCCAGACCAGGCAGGCTTTATGCCACATAAATCCACAGCCACCAACCTCAGACGCCTTTTCCTAAACATGCAACTTCAGGCAGACAATGGGGGAAACAGGGCCCTTCTGTCCCTCTACGCCAATAAAGCGTTTGACAGGGTAAGCTGGTTGTTACCTTTGGACAATGCCCCTTAAATATATACCCTTTACTATCCAGATTTCGGGACAAAATTAACACAAGGAATAATCTAAAAATTTCACTGGCAGGCAAGGCCAACTTAATTAAAATGATACTAATGCCACAGCTATTATACTTCCTTCACAACTCCCCAGTTGTGATACACCTGAAAATATTCAGGGTGGTGAACACCCTCTTTAGGTGCCTATTATGGAATACAGGCCCCCCCACAATTAAATTAGAACAGTTGCAACACCCTAAGGACAGTGGAGGATTGGCAGTGCTCAATCTTTGGCTGTACTACATTTCGGCTCAAATGCAGCATCTGGTGGGATCCATGGAACAAGACCCGGTGGGCTCATCGGCACGACTGATGCTGGTTGGCTCAGGAGCAAAGACTGTTCCGATGGGTTTTTAGGCTCAACTGTTTCACAAATCAAATAAGCAAACACCCACTTTTAATCTGATCCAGAAAATATGGAACAAGGGCAGGCAGATACAAGAGGTGATGGGCTTCACGGAATACAGTCCAATATGGGGGAATCATTCATATGTCGAACTAGCAAAATTACAGCAGGGCCCCAGGTGGCGCTCCTTTGGAGTGATCTTGTTATCAAAAATATTTCAAAACGGCAAGTTACTGTCCTTCCCTGAGCTGCGGAACAGATATAACTTGCCCTCTACCATGTACTACTCATACCTCCAGCTCGGCCACGCTGTGGCCACGCAGGGGGACGCTAGCCAATGGGTTCTGTCGCCTCCCCCCATTTTTCACTTTCTTCAATCTAGCACTGAAACCAAAGGAATCATCTTACAATGCTACTAGATGCTATTGACACACCACTTAAAAGCACACCCCACTAAGGCAATATCCCTATGGGAAAAGGATGTAGGTCTACTCACAGGAGAACAATGGGAGGAAGTCCTGCAGTCCATTACTATCTGTTCCCTTAATGTTGCCCAAAAAGTTTCCCAACTCTATATAGTACTCCGGGTGCACTACACTCCACTTAGGCATAGGATGGGCAGGAGACCAGACCCCCTATGTGGCAGATGCGGGAGCGACACCAAGGAGATCTCATTCACTTGCTCTGGAGGTACCCAAAGCTTCACCGATACTGGAGTGTGGTGATGGAGACACTTAATAGAGTGTTCCAGACGACTGTCCCTCTAGACCCAATTCACTGTATTTTAGGGGTGTTGGAGGACGTTGTCCCTGAGGAAATGGCTAGAATAGCATTCTCTAGAGCCCTGTTTCAGGCCCGCAAGCTCATACTGATGGGCCGGAAATCGGTCTCCCCACCCACGGTGGCCTCATGGATATCACATATGGGAAACACTTTGGTCATGGAAAAGTATATATATCAACATAGAGGCAGTCCGAACAGATTTGAAAGAATATGGGCACCCTGGCTGGACACCCCTGGATTAAGCCCCAGAGAGCTGGTGATGTCCAGACTATTGCAATGCCTGACGGGTGGATCTTAAAGGGCTAGAGGTATTAATATATATGTCCCACCAAATAGTAGACTTGTTAGTTAAGAGGAAAGAATGACTGTACTGTATGTTATGAAGATTGTACATTTTACTTCTTTATTATCTACATACACTTTGTCTGTACATTGGAAACTGTTTGAATTTTGTTCAATAAACACTAGACATGTGCACACTGAAATATTTTGTTTCGGAATTTCGTTTTCGTTCGAAAAATAAATTTATTTAGTTACTCCAGAAATTTGTTTTTATTTACTTAGTTTTTCGTTAAAAATTGCTTTCGTCCGAAAATCCAAATTAAGGTCGAATAATCCAAATTAAGGTTGAATCTGTCATTGAAGGCTTATGGTGTCTGTCGAATGTTCAAAGAAGATTCGACGGAGCAGCTAAACTGTACGACACCGTATAGTTTACCTGCTCCGTCGAATCTTCTTAGAACTTTCAACAGACACCATAAGCCAAAGTACGTGTGTACTTAGTTCTAGCTATTTTACTGCTCCTCCTCTTTGGTTACAATCAGCCAATAACATTCATCATCATCATTATTTTTATTCATCTTTTCTCCCCTACGTCGAATCTTTTCTCCCCTACGTCGAATCTTTTCTCCCCTACGTCGAATCTTTTCTCTCTATGTCGAATCTTTTCTCTCTATGTAGAATAATCTTGGACTAATTAAGGTTAAGGTTGGGCACATTCAAACACAGGTTTGATGGACACAGATTGTTATTGTCACCATCATGTCGAATCTCCTATCTATATCAAACTGTATCAACGAAAACGAAAATAAAGCATTTGTTTATGTCGGATGTTTCGTTTTTCGGATTCTGCACTTTCGTTATCGTTTGTTAAAACGATAACGAAAATACCTGAAATTCGGACGAAAATGCATTTGGACAAAAACGAATGCACATGTCTAATAAACACCTTTTTGATTAAAAAAATAAATAATCTAGCTGTTATTTTAGCTTCCAATATATTTTTGCCTGATTAATACTGCCTTGGCGCTGACCAATTTTACACTGCTTTGTACTCTGGGGTCTTCTAAATCTTGAGTTTGCCTATATTCTCTTTCTTTAGCACATTTAGCACAATTTTCTACTGCTGGCCAAATGTGCAATTTGCAGTCTCCCAATTTGTAATGAGAGCTTGACAGAAATTGTTCAGGGGCAGGACAGTTTTGACCAGTGAGAAAAGGGACAGCCACAGTGAACTACTGGCCAATTTCTGTCTGCTGGTTAAAGCTGGTCTATTGTCATTTGAGGAAAAAGCATGTCGCACTGCTAAATCTACCTGAAAATGCCTGCTTTGAAAACTGGGATGTATCAGTATGTGCTGCTATATGTAAATCAAGCTAAATATAAAATACAAAAAAAAGAACAATTCTGCAGCCAAATATACTGCTGAGTACTCTGTCACTGAAAATGTCTGTGAGAATTGTACCCTTTTGTAAAACACACATAACTTTAAGGTATTGCCCCAAGAATGTTTTTTAAAAGATTTGTGCATTTTCAATTTTTTTAAAAAGTGTTCTTCATTGGTACATGTACGCCTTAGTAGTGTCCAGCTCTCAATGCCTCTTCTGGCATTAGTTTGCCTATTAGCCCTATAAACCGGCCAGAATTGAACAACAGGACTATGTTCAAGTTGGTTGAATTTTAAAGAAGATTCACCAAGGCCTTGTCAAATCGAATTCAGGCAGATTCTCCCATCACTAATAAATTGTTGCTGTTAGTGACTGTACAACAAAAGAGAGATTGAAAAACACTGTTGAGCAATTCTAAAGACAGAATCCTCTCAACAGTCCTGGATTCTCCGGGACTGCCCCAAATTTGATACAAATCTTGCAATCCCGCAGATCCATGCACTGTCCAAGCAAAAGACTTCTCTGTCTGGCATCATTATTCTGTAAAGCAGTACAGGGCAAGAGAAATGACAGCAAACATAAATTACTTAGCACCAGTCATCCATTTAGCAGTGGTACTCTGTTTTTCTAACTTGTAACCATTCAGAAGTTCTGGGACTGCAGCCAATCAGGAAGCTCTGATATTGTCACATGATCCTTCCTGGTTGGCTGTAATTTTAGAACTTCTGAATGGATACAAATTATAGGGCGTACACACGGTCGGACTTTGTTCGGACATTCCGACAACAAAATCCTAGGATTTTTTCCGACGGATGTTGGCTCAAACTTGTTTTGTCTACACACGGTCGCACAAAAATTGTCGGAAAATCCGATCGTTCTAAACGCGGTGACGTAAAACACGTACGTCGGGACTATAAACGGGGCAGTGGCCAATAGCTTTCATCTCTTTATTTATTCTGAGCATGCGTGGCACTTTGTCCGTCGGATTTGTGTACACACGATCGGAATTTCCGACAACGGATTTTGTTGTCGGAAAATTTTATCTCCTGCTCTCCAACTTTGTGTGTCGGAAAATCCGATGGAAATGTCCGATGGAGCCCACACACGGTCGGAATTTCCGACAACACGCTCCGATCGGACATTTTCCATCGGAAAATCCGACCGTGTGTACAGGGCATTAGAGTGATGGAGTACATATACTAAACAGCTGACTGTCTTCTGATTAATCGATTTAATGAAATGGCTGCAGACTGAATACAAGGACCCTGAGAGCTTGGTGAGAAAGGGAGAATTGGGGGAGAAGGAGGAGGCAGACAGGGGGAACAGAACACAGCTTTAAATACTTCACAGCAAACTTTATGATTGGCAAGTGTTCCTCAGCCCCTAACTGTATCTGTGTGTACATATGTGGCAAGATATGCACTATACTCTGTCACACTAAATCTCTGTGTATGCATGTGTCAGTATTTTTTTTATTTATCCTTTAGGTTTATGTGACACTCTCATTTACAGCACAGTAATAAGGATTCATGTATATTGGGCTTTAACAGGCATTTTATGTACCTAGCGTAATTTCCTGGTTCTTTTCCATGCCCAGGGAGCTGCAGGTGCCACATACAGCCTGCTATACAAGTACATTTCCTGTCGCATCATGGCAGGATACACTGGGTTGTGACTCCACCCCCACAACCTGATAGGACTGGTTAGCTATAAGTGTTGAAGAGAGGACACACCTTAAAATTCTCCTTTTTTTCCTCACCTGGTTAGGACTGGACGGACGGCTCCAGACCCCTTACCACTCTCGCCCCAGCCAGGTTAAGCCTCTCCTGGATGGAAGTCCCTACATGTACAGTCTCTAAATGAGCTATATGGAGGGAACCCCACTCTGATGGTCTCAGGGGTTGATAAGTATACCTATACCATACAAGCCTTAAACAGGCTTAAAATGCACGCAGCAATAATTTTTCTCTTCCAACATGGCAGCTGCGGCTGTATTGAGCATGCGCGACCGGAAGTGATACAAGTTATGGGCGCTGCTGCCAGTCTCCAAGATGGCACCAGATGCAGCAGATTCAAATCGTGCATGTGCAGCAATGATGTCACTTCCGCCGTGATGGCGGCGCCGGATTTAAAAAGCCTCACTGTCTTTAAAAAAACTAGAGTCGATTGCAGAAGAAAAACATGCTCCTTACGGCTGCTGATTCCTCATTGCTCCTCATCCTCATCTCTCCTTGCTGCTCTATTGTCCTTGTGGTCCCTCTGCTGGTGAGTTGTTATTTATCCTTATATTTTTCCTCACTGGCTTAAATGATGCTCTTTTTCCTCACCCATGAATAAATCTTATTGAAAAACTTTAGGGGGTTTCTGTCCTTTGCTCCACTCATGGAGGCCACTGCCCAAGCAGACCATCACAAGTCTCTAAGGTAAGGGGTGTTTGGTAAGTAGTGAAGAGGAATAAAAAAGTGCATTTTCTCTAATACTGTCTTGTCTGGATCAGCCCTGCCAGATCATCAAGATCTACACACTCCAAATGCAGAGACTGTTCATCACATCACTCCTCTTCAGGTAGTAGATAATCCAGAAGAAGTCGCTCAAGATCGCTTCCCCATAGGCATCAGTCGCATCAGAGAAAGCAATCCTCAACACATGGAAGTCATCACACCCACCCAGTGGCCAACACATGCTGGGTCTGTAGGTTTCCGGCTCTCCCAGACAAGCTAGCTTGCTGCAAATACTTTGAAGGAGCAACACAAGAAAAGGACACAGATGCAAGAGAAGTAACTAATATTATACGAGATTCAGTAAGGCAATCAATTATGGAAGCGGCTGCTCCAGGAGCTGACAGACCAGGCCCAAGTACATTCTCAGCAGGTTCACACTTAACTCAAAAATCAGAGGATTCCTCTGACAATGAAGGGTTAGAAGTATCAACAGGCTTCAACTTCAATTCACTAAATCGGTCAAAGAAATGATCGGTTGGGAGGAGTCAAAAGAAGCACTGTGCAAGACTCAAATTTTCCAAATTTGAAAAAAGATCCAGAGACTTTTCCATTAATAGAGGAACTGGAGGATCTAATAAAGGATGAATGGCAGAAACCGGAAAATAAAGCTAGCTTAAACAACAGACTAGCAAAACTATAGCCACTATAACCAAATGTTAACCCTCTTATTTCAGCACCAGTAGTTGACGCATCCTTAATGCGCCTCGCCAAACACATGACACTACCTATTGAAGATGCGGTAACCTTTGGAGATGCACTCAATCTAAATATCAACCTCAATCTCAAAAGATCTTTTTCTGCAGCAGGCGGTGCCTATAGGCCAGCTATTGCACTGGCAGCAGTAGGAAGAGCAATCACTAGCTAGTCCTCAAACGCTGAGAAGTTACTCCTGGAGGGAGCTGATCAGGAAAAGATAGTGTCTGCTCTGCAGGAACTCACTCTAGTCGAAGATTTTGTGGCAGAAGCTTCGGTAGATATAATCAGGACATCAACAAGAGCCATGCTATGGGTGGCGGATCCAGCCTCCAAAACAAACTGGTGTAAAATACCTTATGACGGGATAAACCTGTTTGGCGAAAAGCTATACTCAGCTATCTCAAAAGTCACTGGCGGTAAATCAGGCCTAATCCCATGTGGCAGAAGGCCAAAGCAACAAGAAAGTCAAAAGCCATATAGACATAATCTACAGTACCTGAAAGGTACAGAGAAGCAAGAGCATACAGACCTGGAAAGGTGTTCAAGTGCCACTGGAGGAATACTCAATCTTCCTTTCTACGACTACAAAAAACAAAACCCACTAACACTAGGGGTCAACAAAAATCCTTTTGAAGGCACGACCATCCAACCTGCAACTGTAGGGGCCAGACACAGGTTTTTCTTGCAGGTTTGAACAGACTACATAAAAGATCCATGGGCAATATCCACTATTACCGGAGGCTACAAGTGGAGGTTCAAGAACAGTCCCCCAAGGGACCATTTTCAATCTACCAGGCCTCCATCTTCTATACAAAAGAAAAAAGTGCTGATCAAATATGCATTCGAATTTCTTCAATCAGAGATAAAGAGGTTTCTATTCTCCTCTCTTCCTTGTAAAAAAGAAATTGGGAGACCTACGCCCAGTCTTGGATCTAAAAAGGTTGAACAAGAAAATTTGTGTTAAATCATTCAAAATGGAGAGTCTCCAATCCATTCTGATGGCAATAAACATTGGAGATTGGATGCTGTCGGTCAATTTGTCAGACGCCTACTTGCATGTCCCCATACACCCGACATTTCAAAAATTCCTTCGCTTTTCGGTGAATCAACAACACTTTCAGTTACAAAGCCTACCGTTCGGGATATCAACTGCCCCCAGAACATTTACAAAGGTCCTTCTTCCAGTGATAGCAAACTTGAGAGAGAGAGAGAGAGAGAGAGAGAGAGAGAGAGAGAGGATTGAGGGTTTACCATTACCTTGACAATATCCTCCTATTGGCCGACAGCCAGCAGTCGCTCCTCCTCCACCGAAAAATTCTGTTATCCACACTACAGCAGTTCGAATAGCTAATAAATTGGAAAAAGAGCAAGCTACAACCAACCCAAAGGATGATTTTTTTGGGAGTAGAATTAAATACCAGAACCAACAGAGTGGAACTTCCCCAGGAAAAGATAAAACCTCTAACTCACAAAATGAGGAAACTAATGGCAGCAGTTCACCTTCCAGCCAGGGAGTATTCTGGGGTCCATGTTGGCCACTTTCCCTATGATTCAGTGGGCATAGTGGCACACGAAAACATTCCAAAATTCATTCTTGATGCAGTGGGATGGAGTCTCAATGTGTCAGAAGATATATATTCTCGAGACGGTGAAACAATCAATATGGTGGTAGACTCAGACCTTCAACCTGAAACGTTACTGCCAAATTATTCCCCCTCAGCCGGAGATGATTACGTCAGATGCCAGTCTAGATGGATGGGGAGCCCATTACCAGGACCAAATGGTTCAGGGACATTGGCACTTCAGACCGATAGGTGTAGTTTAGAACATACTGGAACTGAGAGCTGCCTTCCAATCTCTCCTAGCATTCAGTCCATTTATCAGGGGAAAAAGTGTCTTATTATGGATAGACAACAAAGTGGAAGTAGCCTACATACAAAGACAAGGGAGAACCAGAAGCCGGACACTCAAGGGAGAGGTACGACCAATTTTCGAATGGGCCCTAGGGACTCATTCCACACGGGCAGTGGCAACATCATGGGCAGTGTACTGCAGGGTCTCTGCGGAAACCACATGCAAAGCTGCTACTTGGTCTTCTAAGACAACGCTCATGCCACATTACAGATTGGATCCCGCGCAATTGAAGACATTAGAATTCGGGAAAAAAATTGTTCAAGCAAATTCCTCTGTATCTTGTGAAGAAAATTAATACCTTAAAAGCACCTACCAGTATAGCGAGTTATTTCCAAGTGTGTGTTGCCATGATGCAACAGGAAAACAGAAAATTGTATACTCACCTTTCTGTAATTTTCCTTTCCTGATGCATCTTATGGCAGCACACAACAGCCCTTTTCGTTTAAGGCGATAGATACGGAGAATGGCAAGGTGGTCCTCTCTTCAACTCTTATAGCTAACCAGTCCTATCAGGTTGTGGGGATGGAGTCACATCTCAGTGTGTGCTGCCATAAGGTACCGAAAGGTAAGTATGCAATTTTCAGTTTTTTTATACACAGTCATGCTCTTGTAAATGCTGATGCTTTTTTACATTTACATCCATGTGCATTTGACATGTTTTACAAAAGCAAAATTACCACGTTCAGAAAATACATTGGATGTACATGCATAGGTAAATATTAATGAGACTAGGTTTATACGGCCTAGTGTATCTGACCATCATTAAAAAAAATATTTTTTTTACATTTTCCGCTACTTTCATAGTGTGTGCCATAAAAATGGTTTTAACACTGCACCCTCCAACCAATTGCTGATGTTTCATTTGGCATTCCTCATAGCAGCCTCTTATCAGATGTTTAGTTCAGGTGGCATAGCATCATAGTCCATAACATTGGCTTGTAAATACACGTAAATGGATAAGCAACCGCGTTTAGGACAAGGGTAAAGGGATAGGTTTGCTGCCTCCCCAATAGGGTTCCCCTAAGGGAACACAAAATAGTGAAAAGACTAAACAGAGAGGGGGGGGCGCTACCTATTAGCTACAGCCAACTAAACATAAGTGAAGAAATGTTAATGAGCCCCAGTGAAGCACAAATAAACCCAAACCTTAAATAACCCAACCCAACAAAGGTGTGAGTAACTCGTGTATTAAATTACACGCTGAGGACGTCTATGACGAAACGCTTAGGATGGCAACACGCACGCTACGACATTTCCGGGTACTCGAGCTGGTGGAACGCAGTTGGAGCACAGTGGACTGCTGCTGTACCCACCTCGGGTTTACTGCTTCACATGTGGTTTGTGGTCTAACCAACGCTGTCAAGGAGTCGGCCATTACATATATTACATATATGTCATCAGGAACGTTTATTTTATGTTTTTTACTGTTTTTTATCAATTTTTAAATAAATTAATATACTTCTACTACACTATGGGAGCCTATTTTTTTCTCCCACGAGGGACCTATTAAGGATTATGTCCTACCTATTTGGAGCCAGAGGTGTGTATCCGGAGCAAATCTAACAGATATCGTGGCAAACTGATTGGAGTGACTATACCGATATGCGCATTGCCCCATTGAGGTGATTGAATCCGGGGAGTGGGGACCCTTGAGGGGAAGCACAAAAGTCACCCAAGGATATTGTGAGCACTCAAGTCACCACTAAACTGTCTGCTATATATCTGAATATTGCCGGACTCATAACTCACATGAACTGCTAATTATTCACTTATATGTGAACCTGATTTCCACCATTGCAACAGACTCACATATGTTTTTAAAGTGGGACTTTATTTTGTTATTTTGGCAATTTCACGTACCAGGGTATTTCGACATGATACTCCTGGCAGTGGTTTATAATTTATAAACATCTCTATTTTTACTGTGTTATAAATAATCTTCACTATGCTATTTTGCTAGTTGGTTGCACTACTACCAGGCACTTATTTAGTGTTACACTATTTGTTTATGTTTTATTTGTGGGCTATGTATTTGATAGGACTTACATGCCATTCATCCAGTTTGTTTTGCACATATAACACATACCCATAGGCTTTGCTATGTGAGTGTGTTGTTATACACACTTCACAGTTAATTTAATACACGAGTTACTGACACCTTTGTTAGGTTGGGATATTTAATATTGTGCTTCGCTGGGGCTCATTAGCCCCTTTTAACATTTCTTCACTTATGTTTAGTTGGCTGTAGCTAATAGGTAGCGCCACCCCCCCCCTGTCTGTTTAGTCATAACATTGGCTTGGCCTACTTTTGATCTTAATTAAAAGCTGAACTTCGGGCACAAAAAACTTTCATTTAAATGTAGTCCTCAATAGCCACAAACTATATAAATCTACTTCATGCTCATAAGATGCATTTGCAGATTCGGTTATTGTCTTGTAAATAATGTGACATCATTACTGTGCATTGCCTGTAAAGAGATCAGAGCTGTGGGAGGGACCTAACATGTCCACCCACTACAGGAGGTGGATACAAGACTCATCTTGCACAATGAGAGAGAGAGAGCAGCAGTGACTGGTCTTTACTACAGGAAGCCCCTGCACAGAGGCAAAGTATCACATTGGATCACTGCACATACACTATATTACCAAAAGTATTGGGATGCCTGCCTTTACACGCATATGAACTTTAATGACATCCCAGTCTTAGTTTGTAGGGTTCAATATTGAGTTGGCCCACCCTTTGTAGCTATAACAGCTTCAACTCTTTTGGGAAGGCTGTCCACAAGATTTAGGAGGGTGTCTCTGGGAATTTTTGACCATTCTGCCAGAAGCGCATTTGTGAGGTCAGGCACTGATGTTGGACTAGAAGGCCCGGCTTGCAGTCTCCATTCTAATTCATCCCAAAGGTGTTCTATCGGGTTGAGGTCAGGACTCTGTTCAGGCCAGTCAAGTTCCTCCACCCCAAACTTGTTCATTCATGTCTTTATGGACCTTGCTTTGTGCACTGGTGCGCAGTCATGTTGGAACAGGAAGGGGCCATCCCCAAACTGTTCCCACAAAGTAGGGAGCATGAAATTGTCCAAAATGTCTTGGTATGCTTACTCCCTAAAGGAGTTGTAAAGGCAGCAGGTTTTTTATCTTAGTGCATTCTATACATTAAGATAAAAAAACCTTCTGTGTGTAGCAGACTCCCCAGCACCCCCTAAGAGACTGTGAGCCAGGCCTTCTCATCCTATATTAGTGCCTGACCTCCCAAATGCACTTCTTGAGGAATGGTCAAACATTCTCATAGACACACTCCTAAACCTTGTGGACAGCCTCCCCAGAAAAGTTGAAGCTCTTATAGCTGCAAAGGGTGGGCCAACTCAATATTGAACCCTACAGACTAAACTGGAATGCCATTAAAGTTCATGTGAGTGTAAAGGCAGGCGTCCCAATACTTTTGGTATCTGGAAGAAATACACAAAACACACCAAGATGAAAGTAAGAATATACAGTACATATTTATATCTTGCCTGTAGTGGCAAACTATTACATAAAAAACAGCTCTCAGATGGGAAGAGTCAAGACAATTAAAATTATACAGTTGAAATATGTATTTTAATAGCATATCCTATTTATTACACTAAATAAACACATTTTTATTGTAGGTGTTTAGGGTCTGTCTGAATGTATACATTAAAAAGTAAGACTTGGACCTCTCTGACAAACACAGGAACTGCCATGGTTTGTCTGGACTGAAGTTTTGAACTTTGACCTTATTGATCACATGAAGTCTATGAGAACAGTAGCTAATCCAGCTGGTTGTCATTATGTTTAATCTCACGTACACGTGTTTTCTCAACAGGAAGTACCCATGTATTCATACTGTGAAAACCTTACATACGTTCCCCTAATGTAAACAAATAGCTCACATAAAAATTAGAGGGAAATAGTATGTCATCTGTCTGCCTGTGTTATGTTGCAAGGTAAATGTTAGCAAGGATTTTGAAAACTCTAAAAACCAGTGAGCTAATATGTGAAATAAATTGTAACAGGAAATGAGTTCATCACAATCCAGTGGGGCACATTAGGCATATTAGGAGAAGATATAAGGAACTACAGACTATTTTATGGTGGGTTCTCAAGCAGTTCTAAATTATAATAGCATACATTTTAATACCTTACAGCACTAAGTAATGAGGGTTATGTATTCACTATGATGTACAGATGAGTCAGGGGATACCAGGAACAGGTGCCAGGGGGCATAAAGTTATACTTAACAGCAACATTTTTGTTATGACAAATGCCCCCCTCAAAAAAAAATGTTCAGCTTTAAGTTTAGAAATAAATTGGAAAAAAAAAATTGATTCCCCCATCTTAACACGCAGTGTAGATGTGGGAATCCTTCCTGCTAAGTTTTTGTATTCTGACAGTTGAGTGATTTATCCACCATCAGAATACACCGATCAGTGCTGCTTGCTATAGTTGGCGGCACTGATCAATTGGAAAAAAAAATGACAGGATGGCAGTACAGAAGTCATTCAATAGACTTCTTTACAACCCGTCTGCCGATACATACTTAAGACCCATCTCATTACTCCCATTCACCTCTAAACTTCTAGATCGCTTAGTCTACAACCGTCTTAGCTCCTACCTCAATGAAAATAACCTTCTTGACCCCTTACAGTCTGGCTTTCGCTCGCAGCACTCCACGGAAACTACCTTACTAAAACTCACTAACGATTTACTAACTGCTAAAACCAACAGCCAGTACTCCATACTCCTACTACTTGACCTCTCTGCGCCCTTTGATACTGTTGACCACCCGCTCCTTCTCAATAAACTACATTCCCTTGGCCTCCGAGATTCTGCTTTATCCTGGTTCTCTGGCTATTTATCACAGCGCTCCTTCAGTGTCACCTACAACTCTGTCTCCTCCTCTCCATTGCCCCTTTCTGTGGGGGTCCCCCAAGGCTCGGTTCTTGGACCCCTTCTCTTCTCTATCTACACCTCCTCACTTGGTCACTTAATAACTGCCCACGGCTTCCAATACCACTTATACGCTGATGACACCCAAATCTATCTGTCTACTCCTCACCTCACTCCTTCAGTCTCCTCTCGCATTACTAACTTACTAACTGACATATCAGCATGGATGTCGCACCACTTCCTTAACCCCCCTGGCGGTATTCCCGAGTCTGGCTCGGGTTGGATTTTTTATACCAAAAGCGGTATCCCCGAGCCAGACTCGGGCTTGCATCGCAGGATCCAGGAAGAGCATACTTACCTTGTCCCCTGGATCCTGCGATGTCTCCCCGCTGTGATCGGCGAGCCGCTGTGTCTCGCTCGATTCACAGTGCCGAGCTCCGTTCCCTGCGAGCGGTGCGACGCACGGGGACGGAGTTCGGCGGTAAATTCAAATAGTAAAACACACAGTATAGATACAGCATACTGTAATCTTACAGATTACAGTACTGTATCAAATAACTACACATCCCCTTTGTCCCTAGTGGTTTGCCCAGTGTCCTGCATGCAGTTTTATATTTATAAAACTGTTCTTTCTGCCAGGAAACTGGAGATTGCCCATAGCAACCAAAACTGTCCCTTTACATCAAAAGTGGTTTTAGAGCAGCTAGAAAAAGCGATAATAAATTAGAATCACTCGCAGAATTGAGCGATAGTGATTTGTGAGGAGATCCGTCATCAAACACTAAAAGTAACAAAAGCGACAATTCTGCAACTGAGCAAATTTCAGTGTTTTTGATTTGATTACATTATTATATAATTTTTATTATTATTATATTATTATTTGTTATAATTATTTATAGTTATTTATTATGTTATAATTTTTTATTTCGTTTTTCAAACTTTATCATACCCGGGATGTCTACTAGACTCTTGTTTGGACAGATTTAAGTGAACTATTCCTAAGAATTACAGGCCTACAATATAAAACGCCAAATTTCTGTGCAAAATAATTGTACCGCTTTCAGCACCTAAAATCAGAAATAATCATACCGCCAGGGAGGTTAAACTAAATGTCTCTAAAACTGAGCTATTAATATTCCCCCCCGCCCGTGCCCCCCTCCATGACTTTTCCATCAAAATCAACAATGCAACCATCAGTCCCTCCCCTCACACCAGGGTACTCGGTGTAATCCTAGACTCTGACTTGTCATTTCAGCCTCAAATCCAATCGCTGTCAAAAGTTTGTAGAATTCACCTCCGTAACATCTCTAAAATTCGCCCTTTTTTAACAAATGAAACCACCAAGCTCCTCATTCACTCCCTTGTTATCTCTCGCCTTGACTATTGCAACTCCCTTCTCATTGGCCTGCCGCTCCATAGGCTATCCCCTCTTCAGTCTATCATGAATGCTGCTGCCAGACTTATCCACCTTACCAACCGCTCAGTGTCTGCCAACCCTCTACTTCAATCCCTACACTGGCTCCCAATCACTCAGCGAATTAAATTCAAAATTCTAACCACAACATACAAAGCCATTCACAACTCTGCCTCAAGCTACATCACTAATCTTGTCTCCAAATATCACCCAAATCGACCTCTCCGCTCTTTTCAAGACCTCCTGCTTTCAAGCTCTCTCATCTCCTCCTCCCATGCTCGTCTCCAGGATTTCTCCAGAGCCTCTCCCATCCTCTGGAACTCGCTACCTCCATCTATCCGGCTATCCCCTACTCTTGCTACCTTCAGGCAATCCCTGAAAACTCATCTCTTCAGGAAAGCCTATCACGTCTCCAACTAATCTCCTACCACTTTCACCAGCTCATTCCCCACAGTTACAACCTTTTGTACCACCTGCCCCACCCTATTAGATTGTAAGCTCTTCTGAGCAGGGCCCTCTTATGTATTGTCTCCCTTTTTATATTGTAAAGTGCTGCGTAAACTGTTGGCGCTATATAAATCCTGAATAATAATAATAATAATAATACATGGATTGAAATGTGACCAGTCCCTGCTGAAGCGGCCACATTTCGATCCATGTATGGCGGGCTAAAAGCAGTGAAGTCTTTTGTACAAATAGGCCCTACTATTTACCAGAAAAGTAAAGCTTTTACTAAACAGAGTATGGAAATAAATTGGAAGCTTATAAGACTAAATTAGAATAAAGATTTTAAACTAAATGCTGAAATGAAGATTTTAGCTCTTACCCTTTTCCAGCACTTCACATCAACCTTTAGCCCTCATCCTAACCTAACACTTAAAGCACTTATAAACCCCGTTATAAGGCTTTACAAATGCTTTAAATTGACACTAAACAATATCCTTTCGTCCTAGAAAGAATCCATACACATTTACTATTTAATGGCCCTGTAATCTATTTTTAAAGAAACCGTTTCTTAATATGTTTTTTCGCCTCCATGTAACAGCAGCTTATGGGACTAAAATAGAATAAAGATTTGTCAACTAAACACTGAAATGATCCCATAATGCCGCGTACACACGATCGGACATTCCGACAATAAAATCCATGGATTTTTTCCGACGGATGTTGGCTCAAACTTGTCTTACATATGTACGGTCACACAAATCTTGACGGAAATTCTGAAAGTCAAGAACGCGGTGACGTACAACACGTACGATGAGCCGAAAAAAATGAAGTTCAATAGCCAGTACGGCTCTTCTGCTTGATTCCGAGCATGCGTTGAACTTTGTGAGTCGGAATTGTGTACACACGATCTGAATTTACGACAACGGATTTTGTTGCCGGAAAATTTGAGATCCTGATCTCAAATTTTGTGTGACGGAAATTCCGATGGGAAATGTCCGATGGAGCCTACACACGGTCGGAATTTCCGACAACAAGCTCCTATCGAATATTTTCCGTTGTAAAATCCGACCGTGTGCACGGGGCATAACTGTTATCCTTCTCAAACACTTAACCTCAACCTTTAACCTAACTCTAACACATAACCCTCATCTTAACTTAACACCAGTGACACAAAAAATATCCTTATTCACCAGAAATAATCTATACACATCCACCCTCTAAACTATTTTCATGCAATAGTTTCTTCCTGTGTTTTTTGCCTCCTTGTAACATCTTCCATGAGCTCCAGAACCTTACCATTTCCTCTCACTTCTGTTTGTTTCGAACAAGCAGTGGAATTTAGCTGTGGTTATGTGAACTTATACAGTATCTCATAAAAGTGAGTACACCCCTCACATTTTTGTAAATATTTTATTATATCTTTTCTTGTGACAACACTGAAGAAATGACACTGTGCTACAATGTAAAGTAGTGAGTGTACAGCTAGTATCACAGTGTAAATTTGCTTTCCTCTCAAAGTAACTCACTCTCTCATACTGGTCACTGAAAGTTCAACAAGGCATCTCATGGCAAAGAACTCTCTGAGGATCTGAAAAAAAAAAGAATTGTTGCTCTACATAAAGATGGCCTAGGCTATAGGAAGATTGCCAAGACCCTGAAACTGAGCTGCAGCACGGTGGACAAGACCATACAGCGGTTTAACAGGACAGGTTCCACTCAGAACAGGCCTTGCAATGGTCTACCAAAGAACTTGAGTGCATGTGCTCAGCGTCATATCCAGGAGTTGTCTTTGGCAAATAGACGTATGATTGCTGCCGGCATTCCTGCAGAAGTTGAAGGGGTGGGGGGTCAGCCTGTCAGTGCTCAGACCATACGCCGCACACTGCATCAAATTGGTCTGCATGGCTGTCATCTCAGAAGGAAGCCTCTTCTAAAGATGATGCTCAAGAAAGCCTGCAGTTTGTTTAAGACAAGCCCACTAAGGACATGGATTACTGGAACCATGTCCTGTAGTTTGATGAGACAAAGATAAACGTATTTTGTTCAGATGGTATTAAGCGTGTGTGGCAGCAACCAGGTGAGGAGTACAAAGACAAGTGTGTCTTGCCTACACTCAAGCATGGTGGTAGAAGTGTCATGGTCTGGGACTGCATGAGTGCTGCTAGCACTGGGGAGCTACAGTTCATTGAGGGAACCATGAATGCCAACATGTACTGTGACATACTGAAGCAGAGCAACGTGAAAGTGAACAGTATAATTTGTCTGGAGCAAGTTCAAAAACATGGAGATGACTCGATTTTCTGGCGTGCTATTGTCAACAGGATGAAAATTCCCAAGTGACAGGCTGGGAAATATCTGGGTCATGTGACAGCTGTATATCAACTAGTAAAGAAGTTTTCTCAGTTTTTATACTCACGGTCTCCTCGACCAGCGAGTATTCCAGATTGGATTTTCAGGTCTGCCAGTCCTTGAAACGCCACGGATACCCGAGGATACAGACGTACAGGAGGTTCATCTGTCCCTGCAGAGGGCTGTATCTGCCTGCGAGTTAGACCTTGCTCTTTAGGATGTCCACCGTTTCCAGTAAGGGCATAGATCATCGATCTGGATTCATCTCCAATCCTGGGATCTTCTCTACATTTCTCTTCCCCCCTGTTTTTTTCCCTTCTGGGTGAAGGTGGATGAACTTTGGATGCTCATTTTCCATTTTTATTGGTCACATATGTTCTTATCAAGTCTTTTCTTTTTTGACCTATGTATGGACATTTTTCACACTGTATCAAAGGTTTACCCGATTAATGTATGAATGTCACTCTTATTTTCTTTCCATTTTGTCACTTTATTATTGATTATCACTTTTCATTTCCTATTGTATTACCACACAAAATATTGACACTTTGGGCCCAATTTAGACATTTTCACTGGTGTACTTACTTTTGTTGCCAGCGGTTTCGACATTAATGACTGTGTTGAGTTATTTGAGGGAACAGCAAATTTACACTGTTATACAAGCTGTACACTCACTACATTACATTGTAGCAAAGTGTCATTTCTTCAGTGTTGTAATATGAAAAGATATAATAAAATATTTACAAAAATGTGAGTGCTGTACTCACTTTTGTGAGATACTGTATGTGCCCGTGTCACATACCTGTTAAAGGAACTCAAGATGACAAAGTGGTATCTTGCACAATTACCATGCATGCACCCCTGGTGGTGGAGACAGGGACTGCTGGGGCAGCTGAGGGGCTCAGGTGTCAGGAAGTTTGTTCAATGAACTTTGAGTTGCTGAGGTTTGATAAACAGCAGCAATGAGTCGGGTCACAAGCTGATTTTGGTAACAGCCAGGCAGATAGGTACATTGTCACAATCAGAGTCCAGGCCAGAGACAGGCAGGGGTCAGCAACATGTGGCAGTGAGGTACAAAATTAGCAGGCAGAATTTAGTCAAAAGTCCAGGCCAAGGTCTGTAACACAGATCAGCAGCAGACATAAACAGGCAAGGGGAATCCAAAGAGGAGTCCGATGGAACTGGGTCAGTAACAAGATTGAGCAGGCTTTCACACAAGTCACAAAGGTAAAGCTGAATACCATCCAACAATGATACTAGGAAGGTTGGGATCTGTGTGTGGACCCATGCGTCCACATGTGCACCGTGGCATGTGCATGCACCGTGGCATGTGCATGCACAAGCGCGTTTTCATCCTTGCAAATCCAGTAATACACCTGTGCTCACAATTATGTCCATGTCTCTGTGAAGTTCCCTGATGCCTCCCCACAGCCTTGGAGAATGTGGCCAGTACACTGAATATGTTGTCAACCTGGGTCATTTCATTTATTTTATAAAAATGTTTTTCTCTTGGCAGACAAGTGCTCTCCCATTTTTTTTTCTTTAATATGATTTGTAAATTTGCCTGATGTATTTCATTTGATACATTACCCTAAAGTATTTATGTATGTTAAAGTGGATGTAAACCCCCCAATTTTTTTTTTTGATGTCATAATGTAGAGTATAAGATTGCATATCATTTGAGCCCAGTCTTGCCACAAGGAGTTATTCCAGCTCTGAGCAATCCTCTTTTATTGTTCAGTGATATAAAACACGACAAACAGAGAAAAACTTTGTCAAATACTCAACCTTGCTGTGAGTGACAGGTGATTTACATATCTTGTGCACTAGCCTAAGACATGCATTATTTTTTCATTCCCACCCCCACTCCTTTCTTCAGCAGCTCTGCAAGGATTGGCTGTTCCACACCTCGAGATGATTTGACATGCTGGTTACTTTCCTGTCTTTTCACTGGATGTTGGTGATCATAGCAGAAGTTCAGTGTAAGAAATACACAGAAGAAAATGCATATTGACAAGGGGAGTGTAGAGGTGGACGGGAAGTCTACTGACATCACGACTCCACCTACCGAGCGCCAGACAACAGACCCACCCACAGAATCTGCAGTTTTTCGGGTCTCATAACAGACAGAGGGGAGACATTTGATAGGTAAAGATACATGCAGGAGGCATGTATATCCTTATAGATAACCCCTATGGCAGTAGTTTAGAAAGGATGACATTGGGTTTACATCCACTTTAACTTGCCCTTTTTTTCATATATAATATTTTTTTGAACTCAGTTCCGATGCACAAAGTTCAACGCATGCTTGGAATCAAGCAGAAGAGCCTGCACTGGCTATTGAACTTCATTTTTCTCGGCTCATCGTACGTGTTGTATGTCACCGCGTTCTTGACGTTCGGAATTTCCAACAAGATTTGTGTGACCGTGTGGATGCAAGACAAGTTTGAGCCAACATCCATCGGAAAAAAAAAAACATGGATTTTTTGACGGAAAGTGCGAGCCTGTGTACGATTACTGTACTACTGTCCTGAAAAAGCAGATGGCCTGTGAAATGCGTAGACAAATACATGTGGATATTTTGGGCAATATGTCTTCTATGAGATTTTAAAATTTATATTGATGTGTTTTTAATGAATGATCTGTAATATTTTTTTATGAGGTATGTCTTTCTGGCTTTATGTGTCCAATGGTTAAAATTGAAACTCCCAGTAATTTTCTGTTATTTCATTTGGTGATTAGTTTGGATGGGAGGATGACCCTTGGATATTAATCAGCATACACTCCCCACAGAACTCTCTTTAATAGTACATGTCTCTGTGCATGTGCGTGCTTATAAATAACCACAGCCGGCTTGAGGTCTCTGACAGCACACTACAAACCCCATAGTCCCTAGTCTATTTCGTGACTGAGCAAAAGAGGGTGGCTCTGTTCCTACATACAGTGGGACCATTGAGAACAGGATTTTAGATCACAGCAGCAAAAAAAGGAAATTTGAAGATTTTATTTTTTAAAACAGAGTTTAATGTCACTTTAACTAAAAGACATATCCCTTAAAACAACCTAAACACAACAATTAACTCCTCATTAAATTTCCTTCAACCTCAGCCTAAACCTAATTGTACCCCTAACACTTATCCTAGATCCCTTAACCCTTGATGCCATTGCCAATGCTTACTTATCCCCTAACCTAATCCTTAAATCAATCCCTGCAGCGTATTTACCTAACTAATTACCAAATCACCAACACTGAAAGCTACCAATCATGAATAGTCACTTACAGCACTGATGTTTCAGTGCTGAAAACTGCTGATCCACTTTTTGGCCCTCTTTCTAATGTGTACAGTGTGTTGCCAGCTTTACAGGTAGAAAGATTTCTGCTTATTAGACAGGATGGTCAGTGTAGTTGTGCAAGACCTTTCCTGTAAAAGATTACATTTGTTACAGTTCAGGTTGTATCCACCTAAGGCCAAGGTCAGCTCTGTATCGAAAGTTCTGAATAAACCCTTTGCACACTGTTATACACTCTTACAAACTTTTGCATAAATACAGGGATTTTGGGTCACATATATTGCGATAAATGTTCCAGCTGGCCAATTGAATCAAATCCCTCTCTGGCCAGTCCCTATTCTACTCTGCAAGATGCCAAATACTTGCTTATACCATACTTTAGTGGACATTTAGTACTAGTATGAGGCAGACAAAAACAGTTGGAGGAGAGCTACTGATTCAGTTCTGGTCACTGACCTGCACTATGCAACAGAAATGGAGGGGAAATGTCAAATAGCTTACATATACTGTATATACCACATCACATATAAAAGGGGATTACGATCTCCATGTTTGTGTCTCTCTTTTTCCTTCCTTTCCCTTTTTTCTCTTCTTTTTCTTTCCTTTCCCTAGCCTTCCATATCTATTCATGCTTCTTCCCCCTCATCGGTCAACATAATGACTGCCCCATTATGCTCACAGTACACAGTAAACATTTTTTAAGACAGGGACTCATCTTGTTTACACTTGTTTTTTGATACAATGCTGGGCTACCGAATGTTAAATACAACTTTGTGGTTTCTTATATGCATGATCTTAAATATCCTTCTCCTTCTCATGAATCAAATGTCCTATTAGGACTTACTGATAATATATGTGTTGTATAACTGTACTTTTACATTTTCTTGCCCGTTCTGTTGCATTGTATACTTGGTTGTCTTGTATATGAATACTTTCTTTGACCTGTATGTTCTGAAACCTTAGTAAATCTTAATAAACAGATTAAAAATGTTAGCACTAAAAATTATAACATAAACCCTTTGCACACTACTACACACCTGTATATAATTTTTAGAAAACCTTTGCATAAAAACAGGAATTTTTGTTTATTCATGCAAAAGTTTGGTACATCCTCCCAGCAGCAGGCTGAAGCAATCAACCCAGCAGGCTTAGGGAAAATCTATAGGACCCAGAAAAGGCAAAAGAAAGCTCAGCAACACAATCTCTAAATGTATTACAGACATAACTTCATTAGGCAGAAACACTACACATGCATAATCTAGCTCTAAAACAATTGGATACCTGCTTCTTTGGAAAAACTTAACACATTATATGTACTGTATTACTATTTCATGTTTACTCCTGATTTCAATGTCCTAACCACTTAAGCTCAGGAAGGTTTTACCTCCTCCATGAGCAGGGCATTTTTCGCTATTTGGCACTGCACTAGTTTAACTGGCAGTTGCGTGGTCATGCAACATTGTACCCAAATGAAATTTATATCATTTTTTTCACACAAATAGTGCTTACTTTTGGTGGTATTTGATCACCACTGAGTTTTTTTTATTCTTCATTATATAAACACCATTTTTTTTCTGCTATAAAACATATCCAACAAAAAAAAATTAATTTCTTTGTAAATTTAGGCCAAAATGTTTTCTGCTACATGTCTTTGGTAAAAAAATATCAATAAGTGTATACTGATTGGTTTGTGTGAAAGTTGTAGCATCTACAAATGATGGTATACATAATAGAATATATATATATATATATATATATATATATATATATATATATATATATATATATATATATATATTTTTTTTTTTTTTTTTTACTTGTAATGGTGGTGATCAGCAACTTAAAGTGAAGTGGTGCAGCGGGCAATCTGACACTAACTGACAGTGGGTGCGAGCTTACTAATTGACACTGGCATCACCATTGACAGTAATACAGTGATCAGTGCAAAATATCAAAAAAGAAACTGAAATGCTTTTTTGTTATCAACATATTAAAAGTATATATACTAAACATTATACCTTACTTCTGGTGAACATGTACAAGTCTCAAGGCTTATTGAGTTGCAATCTCAGATCTTATAGTTAAAAATTCAATATCGTGGGAGCCCAACTCACAGTACTGTTACTGTAGTGGGGTCATTGGAGAAATATATACATTTTCTACATAAATTTTTTTTAATCATGCTGTTCCTTTAAAGGGTATAAAATTCAGTTTCTGGCAACTGCTCAGAATGTTCAGCCCAGTCTCAACAAATGAACCAGAAACATGGTGATCATTTCAAGATGGTGAATAATAATGTCGAAGCAGGATTTAATATAAACAGTTTCCTCCATGGTATAACAAGACACTGATAATAGAATGACTGCTGTAAAAGCAGGAAGTATAACAGCTATGTGCACATGCATCTGAGTGTTTTCCTATACATTGACAGATTAATGGAAATGATGGATCTGGGGAATGTAAAGGAGATATTTAGCTTACTATGTGAAACATATGATCTTATGGGAGCTGCATAGCAAACTGGAAAAAAAATGACACAGCATGAGGTAGGAAACATAAAACATTCCTAAACTATTATTATCTTACTGCAGACTTAGCAACACATGGCCATCTCCACTTATTTGTATATACAAATCTGGCTGTTACAGTCTGAGAAATGACAAGAACAGTATGGTTGAAACTTGTGATACATCTTTACAAATGAAACAGTTCCCATGGAAATGAACATACATTGCCTGGGCCCAAAGGTGCTGGAGGCCTCTCTGAAAGGAAGTACATCCCATTTATAAGAAAGATATTACATAGTTGATTCTATACAGAGAACATGCCATCTCTGCATTTTTTCACCTCTACACATGAGTACATTCGTCACAGTGAAAACTGCCATATTTGGTAATAGATTCTGAATTTATAAGAAATATAGGAGTTCTATTTACATACCTCTCAACTTTCTAAAATGATAAAGAGGGACACTTTTTAGCACATAGTATGCAAGAAAAAGGAAATTTCCCCTCCATGTCCCTGGTTACATGGACCACAAAGATCTAATATACAGAAAATAATTTGGCTAAACCAAATAAGGGCTTTTTTGACCTCTATTTTTCCTATATATTGACTTTTCAAAATAACAAACGCAGTAATATAAGAGGTTGAATAAACGTTTTAGTGCAGCATGACACTTTTAGTAGTAAAACAGTAATTTAGTATTGGGATATACACATCAGACCAGGAAGAGGGACCACAGAGGCTGCGCAAGGACAGAGGGATTTGGACTTAAAAGAAGTACAGTCCTTCCAAATCAGGGACAGTTGGGAGCTATGCATTTATCCAGTAAGAAAACACAGAAAATTTTCAAATACTTACCATAATTTTCCTTTCCTGACTCCATGGCAGCATACGTGTGGGTTTACCCCGCCTCCAGTCCTCCCCTAAAGGACCCCTCTACCATAAATCTTTGCTTCAAGCCAGTGGCCAAGGTCCGTAACTAGACTACTCCAGACATTTGGGAGGGAACTCTTGCTGCAATGGAGTCTAGCAGGAAAGAAAATTACGGTAAGTATTTGATAGGAAATTTTCAGTTTTCCTGAGAGACTCCATGGCAGCATACGTGTGGGAAATAACTCATCTCATACACCAGGGTGGGCAAAATGTTGAGCAAAGAAAGTTTAACACCGTCAACCGACAGTACTTGTAAACCAAAATTAACTGAAGATAGGGAAGCTGGTTCAACACAGTAATGGAAAACAAACGTGTTTATAGAAGACCAGGAAGCCGCCCTGCAAATTACTTCAGGAGCTACATGATGCAAAGCTGCCCAAGATGTAGACCCACTCCTGGTCGGGTGAGCAGACACTACCTCCAAAAGAGCCAAGCCCTTGGCTATGTGAGCCTAATGGATGACCTAGGCAATCTGGGTTTGATGTGATGTAAGTAAAGACAGCATAAGCCATTACTGTACAGAAGACATGTTCATTGAAAAATAACTAACAGGAACAGGAAACACCACACAGGAAGTAAGTACAACAGAGATGCACCATACAGTTGCATTTAAAGTAACATAACATACAGTATCTCACAACAGTGAGTACACCCCTCACATTTTTGTAAATATTTTATTATATCTTTTCATGCGACAACACTGAAGAAATTACATTTTGCTACAATGTAAAGAAATGAGTGTACAGCTTGTATAACAGTGTAAATTTGGTCAACCAGAGGTTGACCAGGACTGGAAGAAATGCATAGGTCCTACTGCATTTCCAATGATTCATCAGGGCATCTGCACCTGAAAACCTCCACATGTAGAGGCCATTCGCTGTGGACTCTGGAAAGAAAAAACGTTAGAACATTTTGGACTCTGGGAACATACGGCGCTGAGCCCAAGAAATAACTGGCTCCGCTTCCTGTAATAGATAACAGGCTGTGAGTCCCCAGGCTGTCTTTAACGTAGGAGACCATCGTAGTGTTGGCTAACCTAAGAGCACTGACGCTCTCTTTGTTATATGGTGAAAGGCCCGAAATCTGCTTACTGGCTCCCACTGCTGGAGAAATGTACAGAAAGGCCGCCTTCTCCTGCTTCCACTTGATCCTCGGATCTGTAGACACCATAGTGCCAATCATTTTAGACACTGAAAGGCGCGCAGGGGGGAAGAAGACCAGGCCAGGAGTATTCAGATCCAAAACATTGGGATCCAGAACCAAGGCAATAATTAAAGATTATATTGAACTAAGCCCAGAGGCCCACAATAGACTGAGTGGGCTCCAGGTGTCTCCTTGTCAGATTCAGCAGCCAGCTTAATTTGAGGAGCATAGAAAAGACCTGAGCACTGGGTTCCAGCAGCCACCCTCTGTTTTGGGACAGTAGGACAAAAAAATCCACTTAACTAGGCAGGCGTATGTCTCTTGTTTTGATAAAGACTATAACAACCAATAAGCCCCTGAAAACACAAAGGGTGATGTTGAAAGCCCAAATGGCTGGAGCTGGAGATGGTCTTGACCTACAGTGAACTGAAGGAACTTCTACAACGGAAGTCTTCTACAATGGGCACATGAAGGTAAGCATCTTTAAGTCTATTGGAAACAAGCCAGACACATGGCTGAACCCCCTATGAAGCAGGGACGATGTTTCCACCTTGAACTTCTCCTTTGCTGAAATTGTCTTCAGGTGTGCAAGTCTAAAACCGGCCTCCGCAAGTTGTTCCTCTTCATGACCATAAGAGGGGCGAGCACCTGCCCTGAAATCTCTCGCATTCAGAGACTGGCACATCAGCACTTTGCAACACCAGAGACTTACGTAAAGCATGAGTATATGCTTTCTTTAGCTCAGTGTGAGGCAAAATCCATGGAAATGAATCAGAGAAGATGGAGGACTTCTGATGGAACATGCATGTCCCGAAAGGACCACTTTGACGTCCCAATAGTCTGAAGCCCAACCCAGTAGCTTCTTCGATTCCGAGTTCAAGCTTTTAGCATACTTCTGAAGGGATATTAGGTCCCCTCACCAGCTTTTCCTAAAATCCCGACCTGGTCTGTAAAAATGTGTGACTCTCGCATGCTCTGAACTTTGTTCTCTAGAATGTCCTGTTCTGGCCTAGCCAGTGCTGGTTCTGAGGTAGGATCTCAACTTGCTGACTGTGGCCAAGTTTCGGTGCTATACAGCTTGCCAAAAGATGAAGCTCCCTAAAAGGGAAGGCTACTTTATGCCTATTAGAGGTGGGAACAGCAAGGCAAGGCCCCAGCCCTAGAACTCACTTTGCCGTAACTGATGAGAGCATAACCTGTGCCACTTTGCGGCTGATGGCATTTGGAGCCTTATCATGGAAACCAACACCAGCTCAGCTTCTTAAAACGCTCCTGAATACTGCATCCACATTCTCCATCCACATTTCCATCCTTTTCCATATGGTTACAAGAGCCCAGGCTGACTTTTGGGCTGTTCACTGCATCTTACAAAGAAGAGCGACATGCTTGCTCACCTCATCAAGGCCTCAGCCATTTAGAAAGGCAGCCTTTAGATGCTTTACATCCTTATCTCTGAATGGATAGAGCTTGGCCATCTTGCTCAGAAGTGAGGGATGTCTCTCGACCTTGCTTCACTTATCCAAAAATGATGTCCCCTAGTTCTGTTAAGAATGAGAATTTAGAACACTCTACGGCTATGTCTCCAAGTGGTGCGATTCAGAGTGCGACCCCGGTCCGACTCTATGTGCAGCCCTAATCCAACTTTACAGTCTCTGGATCAAAGTTTCACCAAAAGTTGCATCAAAGTAGCGCAGGAACCCCTCAAAGTCGCTGGAACTCTAAGTTGCATAGATTGGAATGGGTGCCATTAAACTCAATGAGCTGTGACCCGCAATGCGACCCTGTGTGTCCAAAGTCGCATAACAAGTCGCACTCGTGGAAATGGAGCGCAAAGGTGCTTACAGAACTTCCTCCTGCTTTGCAGGAGACTTTACCTTGGTTGGGACAGTTCCAGTTCTTCCTGGTCATCCTAGTGGGAGAACACGCCGCAATGTCTTTTAGATTTCGTGTGTGGCTTGTATCCTACTCTTTAAGGCAGGGGTCTCCAAACTACGGCCCTCCAGTTGTTCAGGAACTACAATTCCCATCATGCCTAGTCATGTCTGTGAATATCAGAGTTTTGCAATGCCTCATGGGACGTGTAGTTCTGCAACAGCTGGAGGGCCGTAGTTTGAGCATCCCTGCTTTAAGGGATTCTTGCACCACGTGCCTCACTAGGGATTCCATTTGCTGGAAGCAGCTGGCATAGCACTGGGTGTGTAGAGGAGGATTCAGAGCTTCTACTATAAAGGCTGGACCTTGACGGTGACCTATGACAAATACATCTGAAGAAAAATGTTTTGACCTAATGATGTCTTTATCATCTTTTGCCTTGTATTGTCAACTTGACCTCAAAAGACTCACAAAAGCAAAATAGGATAGTAAGGAAATGGTGAAAGAACCCAAAAAGAGTACCCAGGTCAGCAAGGAAAGGAACGGGTCAAACCCACCCTCTCATACCTGCTACATCAGTGCTGGTCACATGGGAGGGCAGTGATACATCCACAGTGTGAAACTGCACAGGTGATCAAATCATAGCAGAATCACACAGAGATAGCATACAAGGGTGTTACTGCAGAGTATACCCTGTGATAATTGCCCACAGAACTTTGGGAAACTGCTGTAAGCTGCCTACATCCACAGTACTGACCACCGTTTTGAATCCCTTCACTGAAATGATGCCCCCACTGCTCGCAGCGCACATGCGCTGGGACCCTGGGCAGGAGTAATCTAGGTACGCCCCGGCCGGAAGAGAAAGCAGTGACTTGGAACGCAAATGCGCTTCAGCTGCCATAAACTGGAAGACACTAGAGCCAGAGAAGAAACAGACAAATGCACAAACTTTTGCCATGTAATATGTAATATAAAAGTATACATAATGGCACACGGCAACTTCAGTCCTGCATGGGGCAGATAGGGCCACCCGCTAACAGCTGGGCTATCTGGCCATTTGGCCGCATGCCTGTCAATGGCCAGGCTTTAGCTCTTCCAGTGCCTCCTTCGTTTGCCCACTACATACCCTGCTAACAGCTAAGGCTTATCAGAGTATCTTCCGTTTAGCTCGCTTCATACCCTGGTAATAGCCAGGGCTTATCGGAGTATTGCGACCTGTCTTCCCAGTGCTCGTCGCCGGCTGGTCTTGATCGCGGAGAGAAAAAAACTTCAGGTAGACGAATAACCCAACTGGTCCTTAGGAGGAGGACAAAAAGGAACACAACCGCTGGCTTGGAGCAAAGATTTATGGGAGAGGGGTCCTATAGGGGAGGAGTGGAGGCGGGGTTAATCCACACGTATGCTGCCATGGAGTCTGTCAGGAAATACATTATTTTGAAAGAACTGGAGGCGCTTGATAGAGTCCAAAAAAAAGTTAGCTTGGAGAAGCACTCAATTTTTATGATTTTTATGTTGCAGGATGTGAAGTGAATCTCTCTGCAGGAGAGATCTCTCTCCAGGCTCCCTGGAGTAATGGGAATTGGGGTGCTTTTATATTTTTTATATTCTTTTTTTTATTTTATTAAAGTATAATAGTTTACACTCATTTAACTTGATTTGCTATCAGAAGGGAGCTAACAAGCCTTTGATGTGATAGTATGGACAGGTGACAGATCCTCTTTATGGAAACATCAGGTGTCTGTTATACCCCAATGTCTCTTCTACCCATCACTGCAGCTAATCAAGCACATATTGTGGGGGGAACACAATATAGAGCTACCTGGATCACTGTTATCTGAAATCGCTTTGCCAGCTGGGAGCTTGGTTTAACCCTGCTCAGGGAATGATCCATAAAACTGACTAGTAGTAGGTAGTAGTAACAATACACGATTTTTGGGACTGTTTCCATAACAGTCAACTTTTTATGTAGGAAAGGTAAAATGCCAACCACCAATGCAACCAACTTGAACACTAGTGTTCTTAATCGCAGCCACAGAAGCTGTATGAATTCAAGTTTAAACACTTTAAGTCCAGCCATTGTACATAAATGGCCGGAGAGCTCCTTCCTGAGGACAGAAAGTGGTTTTAAAATAGCCTCCCCTTTGCAATGTTTTTGTGCAGCCTTGAGCACATGCATGAGAACACTCTGTAATCGTTTTGCCCCTCGGACACAGCATATCACAAAATGAGGGTACAGAGCCAATTAATTTGCCCTGTACCACACGATTGCTATGACCATCACAGCAATCATATACTGTATATAAACAGAAGCTGCATTTTGCAGCCAGTACTCTGATTTATCTCACACATCAATTAGCTGTGAGAGGAAAAAGAGTGTTTTCTAACTGTGGATGGCGGATGCTTGTTTACAGTGCACTTAATCACTAGTCACACAAGTGCACAATGTTGCCAGACCAGTGCAACTAGCGAGAGTGTTCCTGATCACCACCACACTAGTCACAATGTCACCAGACCAGTCCAGCCAATCACAATGTCCTCAATTGTCCCACACCAGTGCCAGTGTCCCCAGACCAGTGTAAACCAGCAACAGTATTGCTGATCACTAGCCACACCAGTCCCAGTGTCACCAGACCAGTGCAAATCTGCACCAGTAACCTGAGTGCCACCACACAAGTCACAGTGTCACCAGAGCAGTGCAGGCAGCCAGTGTTCTTGATTGCTGTCATACCAGTGCCAGTGTCACAAGAGCCAGTGTAGCCAGCAACAGTGTCCTGATCACTAACCACAACATTGCCATTGTTGCTAGTGCCAGTGTAAACTAAAAACAATATTTGATCACTGCCACACAGTACAGTGTCACCAGAGCCAATATAAGCCAGCAACAGTGTTCTGATCATTAGCCACATCAGTACCAGTGTCAACAGAACCAGTGAAGCCAGCAACAGTGTTCTGATCACTAGTCAAACTAGTGTCAGTATCACCAGAACCAATGTAATACAAACAGTATTCCTGCTTGCTGCCACACCAGTACAGTGTCACCAGAGCCAGTATAAGACCTCAACAGTGTCCTGATTGCCACTATACCAGTACAGTGTCATCAGGCAAGGGCAGCAAGCCACAGTGTCCCTATTTGCTCATACATCAGTGCTAGTGTCACCAGAGCCAGTGTAACCAGCAACAGTGTTCCTATGCCAGTGTCACCAGATGGGGGCAACTAGCAACAGGGTTCCCGACTGCTAGCCACAGCAGTGACAGTGTAGCCAGCAACAGTGTCCTGATCACTGGTCACACCAGTACCATTGTAAGCCACCAACAATGTTCTGATCACTGCCACACCAGTACAGTTTCACCTGAGTAAGTGTATAAATAATAATAATTTATAAAATTATTAATATATACAAAGTATATTACCACCATGATATAGTTGGGCATTAGCCCTCATACCAGTAAAGCATAAAGCATTTTTTTCTTTAAGAGTGGCCTTGTTTTGTTGGATGTCTCTATGTGTTTTGCAGGATAAACCATCTGCTTCCTCAGAAGAGTAAAGGGGGAAGTATAATATGCAGAATATACCCAGATCTGGAAAGACAACAAGCTGGGATGCAGGCCATGCCAAAAAGTCCCCCATGTGCAAGCAAAGGGGCCACCAAAACAAAGAAATGTGGTGGATGACTCAGGAAGGCATGTATAGAGGCAGAATCTTCAAGGATACATAAATAAGCAGGTAATAAGCACTGGAATCAAGGTCCTCTAAATTGTATATATGAACATGAATGGGTAACAGACAGAATAAAGCCTGAGACTGCAAGAATAGGTGTACAATTGGAAGGAACCAGTAAACCCACAACCGCTGATAGTGTGGCCAACAAATTTGTACACTGTCTGTCTTCAATCCAATACCAAGATTGGTTAATAATGAAAAGGGGCCTGTTAATGAACTGCTGCTTTCCTCTGGTCTCTTTCCCACTGCTCTCATCAGTCATACTCCGAATTTAAAATGTCCTCCTCACTAGTGTACATTATTTTGGACATTTTTGATAGTGTCTGTACTAGTACCTGATAGAAATGATACTGGTGCAATCAGAACGGTTCTATTCTATCTTTCCCAGCCTGTTGTCAGCTCACTCTCGGGCAGGGGCGGACTGACAACTCATGGGGCCCCCGGGCAATAGGAGATTATGGGGCCCCCAGGCAATCAGAGATTATGGGGCCGCATAGTATACACACACACAGTATATAATTACACAGTATACACATACATGTACACACAATATACACAGTGTCCCTGGTCCATACTGTCTATTGGCTGTCCCTGGTCCATACTGTCCCTGGTTTTACTGAGGCTGGCAACCCTGACGGGGCCCCCTAGTGGCCCAGGGCCCTCGGGCAGTGCCCGAGTGGCTCAATGGTCAGTCCGCCCCTGCTCTCGGGGTGGGTAGGCAAAGCTTTCCTTCAGCTGCAGGCATTGGCCATGATTGGCACACATCCGAGCATGTACATTGCGGCCCACCTGTTGGTGCTAGTTCCACTATCTCCTTCATCTATTGAGATAGCTGGCCAGTCTATGCAGGTGTGCCCCATTTGGGTGTGTGCGTGCAAGGTAATCCGGTGCCTTATCCATGTGACATCACACACTGGCTGACCACAGTCAGCTCTGCAGACCCATAGGGGGCTATATTAGATGGGTGCTTTGGGGGATGTTATTGGACTGAGCACAAATGGTGTACACATTTGTTGGCCACACTATCAGGTAGATTGTTGGAAAATCCTCTTTTTTCAGAGGATGAAGGGGTCCCTACTAAAAGAATTAGGCATACTATGTTACCAAGCACTGAACAACCCAATAAATTGCAGCAGGCAAGCACCAACAGTGCAGTACATCCTGGTGAAAATATTTAATAGGTATTCAGGAAATTAGATGCGTAATTTATGCTCCTTGAAGGCCTGAAGGTTCTTCTTGAATTTTGGGTGCCTCTATGCAGCTAGTCTCAGAAAAAGTGTTTTGGGGTGTAATTCTAAATATGTCTATACTCTGCGTTAAAAGTGTACTTTATTATGCAGTGACTCAGAAAGTGACATACATTGATCAGACAAATGCTGTATAATACAATCCTATCCATATTGGACCATTCATAGTCCATACCTGACATCAAAAAGAAAATAATATTCATAAATATAGAAAGCCCAAAGTGTATCAAACTTCCATATTGATAGACGAAAGCCTTTATATTCCAAAGATCACCACGGTGTGTAAGCCATCACCAGTATATATGGTTCAAATGTGCTTACCGGATAGTGTGGACTCAAATGTTAATAACATAGAGTCAGGTGGGCATCAGGAGAATAAGCTCTTCCAGACTCTCCCAGACTTTAAAACTGTGTCGCAGATCCGCCATCCGTTCCCACATCAGTCACGGTAAACTTCTCACTCAGTAGGTCAATTGAGCAAAAAGAATCTCCAGTTTGCATAAAAAATATATTTTTCTTTTCTTTCCACATTTTCAAAAGTTTCGCCATTTCTCTTAAAAAATATTTTTGGGTGTTTTCTTTCCAAAATGTGTTCGTTCTTTGGATGTTTATACTGTCCTGGCTTGCAAAGGCCACCACAAATATGTTGAAAGTCTCAAGGTGATCCTTAGATTTTGGGTCTTTAGGCAAAAAAAAAATCCCTTATTGTCAGACAATGCCTATCAGACGTTTGGCTCACAGAAATGCGCATGCACTCAAGAGTTATTAGCCACTGAAGCACTTGCACTGCACTGGAGCATTTGCAGAACTGAATTGTCAAAAAAAACAGGATAGACAATAAATTAAAAACAAACATTTTTTTTCAAAAATATACAGTATCAATACTAAAATAGATAATATTGTACATATTAATAGTTATGATTAGAGTTACATAGATCATACTAAATAAAATCAGTCCCAAGCCCCTGTGACCCTGTGCAAACAAGTTGGTAAACAAGCATCATTCATGTCAGAACTATTGTAAGAATTTTGCAATAAGTAGTGGTCCATTAGTGTTTTAATAATAGGTAGCTGTCCTTCTTTGCTTTCTGGCCACTGTTTAGAGATGTCTCCTACAAGACACACTTTCATTAAAAAAAAACACATTTATTTTTTTACATGTATTTATGGTGTGCCCCAGTAATCTATCTATATTATTCTTTGTATTTATTGTGTGTATTGTGATTGCTAAACCTTTTACAGGCTTTGTATGATAACCACAGATTAATAAATGAATTCTGTACAGCTGGCAGTAATGATAAATGACCTATGATGAAGAAAACGTCTTATGCAGATCTGCAGATTTTCTCTCTCTTTCTGTCCTTTACGTCCTTGTATGCATCCCTATGTTTAGCTGCCCCTATCTGTTGTTTGCTTGGCCCTAAGTTCATAGATGAGAAATAATTACTTTGAAATGTGCACATTTAAAATCCAACTTATCTGCTATATAATTATGCAGTTTGTACTAATCTCAGTCAAATCATTAGGATTCAATGTGAAAATGTTGATTATCTTCTCTGAATATAATTTATGAGTAATGTTAAGTTAACTTTTAAATTCTTCAAAATTTGCAAGGGTGGAGTGATCTGTTTTCAATTGCAAAGTGTTTATTCATTTTATATCTATTGCACATAGGAATACTGTATGTATAAACAATTTAATTATTTAGAGTAGATCTAACTCTGTCTAATAAGAGCTTACAATGAAATCTCTAGGTAAACGGCCAAATAATCAGACAGTAAATAACCATAACCTACAATTGACTAAACAGGTGCAAAGTTAGAAGCAAGAATAAAGAAGAAATAACAGGTTCGGGATGGCAAAAAAGCATGCATACACTGCAGAATAATGAAAGCTGGTCAAACATGTTTTCTTCACAGCAATGTCACTGTGACTCAATTGGGGTAACATGCAGCTGCATAACATAGTCTCTATAAGGCTCTTTAACAACAGAGAGCCTAGCTGAGAATTACTACTTTGGGAAAACAGTAGACAACAGAGCTACCTGCAATTATCCTTATAAATAGAGTCCATTCCTGTGAAGTCCAAGGTAGCTCTGGTAACACAAGTGAACAGCTGGGGAGATCTCAAGTGCAAGGCAAGGATGAATACCCCCCCTACTTGAACTGGAATACTTTGGTAGCAATAGTGGAGGTGCTTCCCACAGTAGCTGTCTTCTGGAGAAGCTGAGGGCTTTATGCCAGTTCTGACACTTGTGGGCCTCTCACCGGACTGCAGATGACTTGACCAGTTTCCTTTGCCTCATCAGCTGCTGTCTCCCTAAGCAGCTGAGGAAAGCATATAGGTAAGTGCCAACTAAAGTCTGCTACCTCACTGTGTCATGTTCTGTACATTTGAATTGTGTACTGTGTTGTGTCTTGCAACTGTCTTAGATGGCTGGTGCATTCTGGTCAGTTGAAGGTTAAGTGCTTTGGACAGCTGACTCCCTTGTGTTCATACCACCACCCTTTGCGGTCAGAAGAAAGTGAAGTCAGGGAAAGTCTGCCTCTGGAGAAATTGTCCAGGGAAGTGTTAAGAGGACCTGTGCCAGCATGTAAAAGGACTTTGTTCCTCAGCAGTCAGGGTTCCAGGAGATGGACATTTGTTCTGTATTGCACTTAAAGGGGTTGTAAAGGTAAAAATGTTTTCACCTTAATGCATTCTATGCATTAAGGTGAAAAAACTTTTGACAATACCGCCGCCCCCAGCCCCCCCGTTTTACTTACCTGACGCCTCGAATCTTCGCTGCTCGTTCTCGTCATCTCCATTGCAGCTCAGCCTGGTCGCTGATTGGCTGCAGTGGATGGATTGAAAACAGCGCAGCCATTGGCTCGCGCTGCTGTCAATCACATCCGATGACGCGGCGCGCCGGGGGGCGGGGCCGAGTGATACAGCGAGCGGCTATAGCCGCCGGCTGTATCATGGGAGCGCGCCCGCAAGCACTCACCACCATGCGAGGGAGCTCGCATTAGGGTGGTTAATGCTTGCGGGGAGGAGCTGAAACAGCCGCCGAGGGACCCCAGAAGACCAGGTTCGGGGCCACTCTGTGCAGAACGAGCTGCACAGTGAAGGTAAGTATAACATGTTTGTTATTTAAAAAAAAAATAAAAATTACCTTTACAACCCCTTTAACTAGCCAAGGTATGGACTGGTTAACCAGGCAGATTACCAGGGGGGCCAGGGTTAGCACTAGCTTGTATACTGTGAGAATATATTATGCTGTATTGTGAGAAGATCTTTAGTAAAGAATTCAGTTGATGAGTCTTTGCCTGGTCTGCACTTAGGTCACATAAGTGGTGTATGTACAGTGTATCATATATCAAATAATGGGGGAAACAGATATAGTACAAGAAGATCATGCAACCCAAATGTGTGGCAGTGGTTACCCCTTGCGGGTGGTGTCACTGCCAGCAGTATACGAAGGTACAAGTGTCTAACAGATCGCAGCCAGCTAGCCTGGAAGCAGGTGACTTAGTAGAGGTGATGGAGGTCCCTGGTAGTGAAGGGATCAGTGTGCTTGGATCCCTTCCCTAGCAGTTAGCACCCCAACTTGGGTCTGACTGCAGTATGGGGTGTCCTAGGGACCTGGCCTTGGAGTCACGGGTGTAAGGCTGACGAAGTCCCGCTTACAGACATAACGCGTACAGTGGAGAGGAGCTATGTTGACAGTCACCCGCGGCCATCTTTGAATCTACCTTTTGTATACTGATATGCCCAAACCCATTTATCCTTTTAAATACAATCGGTGAGTTTATGGAGAGCACTAGATGTTCCTTTTTTCCATTTGCATATACATGACCGGTGGAACCAGTGATATCTACATTATGGATTGATCGTTGGGGGAAAATTGCATGGTGACTGTTCTGGTCTGGAGGTGAGAGGCTGGTGTAGTCTTTGGTGGACGAGCTGGACTTACTCTTCAACACTTTTATATCTGTTTTTCGACACTTTCCACAGGGATACATATCCTGGACTCTCTACTGAATGTTTTTATATATATATATATATATATATATATATATATATATATATATATATTTTTTTTTTTTTTTATTATTATTATGCTTATTTTGTTTGCGCTGTCCTGATTTCTGTCAGATACACAATGACTATTGCCCAACTACAATAATAACAGAAGGTGAGGCTTCTTTACCTGGGTGCTTACTAGGTACACTCTAACCTATGAATGTTTCTGTTTCTAGCAGGCCTCACAATCACTGTGCATTCTAAGTTCTGTACACAGGCCACCATGGCTTCACCTACCCTCTTACTACTGCAGGCCAAGTCTAACCCTCTATATAGTGCCCTTCTTGATTGTCCCTCATGACCTCTATTCACTCTTTACTTGGAGAGCACCTTTCTCTTCCGAACACAGCCATATCTAGCCAGGGTTGTTAACACATGCAATACGTATATACACATGCAAGTGAAGTTCATGGATAGTCACCTCTAATATCAATGCACTTCCTAAAGTTTTTGAAGATAAATCTCTTTTATTTTTTTATTTTTGTTTTTTTGCTGCCAGGTGTCTCTGCCTTCTGTCTTCCTGCAGGGTCAGTGGGTGGGCATTTGTGATACACAAGTTATCGGAGGGGTTGTCGTGCTTGAACTACAGTTCCCAATATTGAAGGACTGCAAGGGATGTTGTTCAGTGCTCCTTTGCAGTAAAGCACTAGCCTATGTCATTCTGCTTTCCAATAGGGAGAAGCAGGGGAATAACAACACTATTTCAAATACAGAAGTGCTTTTGTAGCATTTTTAGCCCTTCAAAAGTGTTGGTACAGAAACAATGTTACTGGCAGGACCAAGAAGTAAATCAATTTGAGTCTACTTCTGACAGTGAAATATTTTTTTTTGCCTGGACTTACATTTTAAAGTAGATGTAAACACTAAGTGAATAATGTTTAGTTTACTAGAGCACTGTGGTGGAGATTGACTAAAACTCAAGCACTCAGAATCTGGTGCAGCTGTGCATGGTAGCCATTCGGCTTCTAAATTCAGCTTATTCAATTAAGATTTGACAATAAACTTGGGAGCTGATTGTTTTCTATGCAGAACTGTGCCAGATTTTGCATGCTCCAATTTTAGTGAATCCCCCCTGTGTATTTTAAACAATTGCTATGATTTTTTTTTTCAGTAAAATACAGTTTTCACCTTTTCTTTTATACTCTAATAGATTTCAGCACTCCTTATCTACTTCAGTCTTTAAACTACTTCCCGTCTGCATACAATGTTGGTTGGCTTAGCCCCTTGAAGTTTTCACCAAGGGAGAAGGTGATGATGCAAAAGCACTAGGCAACAGGGACAAAGCATTGTCAACCCATAACAGAAAGTGCCAGAACAAGGACTTTCATGATAAGATTACCAGGCATTATTTTTTAAAAAGTTGCAGATTTCAAAAGATTGAAAACCACTTGAACTCCAGTCACCTAAGTCTAAATTCAGTGCCTTGAAAAAGTATTCATACCCCTTGACATTTTCCACATTTTGTCATGTTACAACCAAAAGCGTAAATGTATTTTATTGAGATTTTATGTGATAAACCAACACAAAGTGGCACATAATTGTGAAGTGGAAGGAAAATGATAAATGGTTTTCAACATTTTTTTACAAATAAATATGTGAAAAGTGTGGCATGCATTTGTATTCAGCCCCCCTGAGTCAATACTATGTAGAACCACCTTTCGCTGCAATTACAGCTGCAAGTCTTTTTGGGGATGTCTCTACCAGCTTTGCACATCTAGGGAGTGAAATTTTGGCCCATTTTTCTTTGTAAAATAGCTCAAGCTCTGTCAGATTGGATGGAGAGAGTCTGTGAACAGCAATATTCAAGTCTTGCCACAGATTCTCAATTGGGTTCAGGTCTGGACTTTGACTGAATCTTTCTAACACATAAATATGCTCTGATCTAAACTATTCCATTGTAACTCTGGCTGTATGTTTAGGGTCGTTGTCCTGCTGGAAGGTGAACCTCCTACCCAGTCTCAAGTCTTTTGCAGACTCTAACAGGTTTTCTTGTAAGATTTCCCTGTATTTGGCTCCACCCATCTTCCCATTAATTCTGACCAGCTTCGCTGTCCTTGTTGAGGAAAAGTTTTCCCGCAACATGATGCTGCCACCGCCATGTTTCACAGTGGGGCTGGTGTGTTTGGTTTCATCTGACAAGAGAACCTTCCCCCACATGGCTTCTAGCAAACTGCAAATGGCACTTCTTATGGCTTTCTTTCAAAAATGGCTTTCTTCTTGCTACTCTTCCATAAAGGTCAGATTTGTGGAGTGCACGACTAATAATTGTCCAGTGGACAGATTTACCCACCTGAGCTGTGGATCATTGTAGCTCCTCCATAGTTACCATGGGCCTCTTTGCTGCTTCCATGATTAATGCTCTCCTTGCCTGGCCTGTCAGTTTAGGTGGACGGCCATGTGTTGGTAGGTTTGCAGTTATGCCATACTATTTCCATTTTGGGATGATGGATTGAACAGCACTTCGTGAGATGTTCAAAGCTTGGGATATTTTTTTAAAACCTAACCCTGTTTTAAACTTCTCCACAACTTTATCCCTGACCTGTCTAGTGTGTTCCTTGGGCTTCATGATGCTCTTTGTTCACTAAGGTTCTCTAACAAACCTCTGAAAGTTGGTCATATGATGTCCACCTTAATCAACGAGAGGTTTGTGCAGGCGTCATCCTCCCATAGGAACAGGAACGGGATAATCAGGTACTGATTTAAATTGTTACTAATCCCATGGCAGTAAAATCAGTCTGCATATACAGAAAAGCATGCTTGTTATACTCACTGTGGAACCTAAGGGGTTAATCCTCTGTATTGTGTAAAAAGGCAGATTGGTCCTGTCTTCTCTGATCCTCCCCCTTTTTTACTGTCCCCAATCCATCTGCTGATTGGACAGCCCCCTAGGAGGCACTTTGCACATGCTCAGTTTGGTGTGTATTGATAGAGAGTTTTTTTTGGGGGGGGGGGTGCATCTGATTAGCACAGGGCCAATCAGTACTGCCCAGACATAGGGTTAGGGGTCACGCAGCCTCATAGAACAGTCATGGAAGAATGAAAACTCAGTCACAAGAATGCTATATACACAATTGCTGGTGAGAAAAGGTACTTAGCAGTTTAAATTTAATAAAATAATTGCATTTTCATGTTCTGTGTACTGTAGGAGACCATATACATTCCATTTCAAACAGCAAAGGAAGCACAGCTATAAAAAAAAAATTGCTGTGAAAATTTGTGATCTGCCTTTTTTGTTGCCTGTGCCGTTTTGCATCACCTCTAAAGAACTTTGGATAAAAGAAGAATTAAGATAATTTGTATATTATTCTGTAGAATAATCATGCCCTCTTCTTCAACAGGTTCTTTAGTGTTAGACTCTGGCTGGGAAGATTCTGAATTTATTTGTTATAACACCTCCCTCAAAAAATTTTAAGTCAGACCACCCAATCCCACTTTCTTATTGGATGAATTCATACTATATTTCCCAATACAGTGGAAAAAATGTAACACCTGCTTTCATTTGTCTCATTTGTTAGTGCAAAGACATTAAAAAACATCTTTAAACAGTGTGACATTACTTTTTATCTTTATCTTTTCTGCACCCTGAGCAGGTGCTCTTTTTGCCCTAGCCTAGTTACACCTCTGACTATTATAACCTTTGTCAGGACCTTTACCCATGTAACTTTAACCAAAGAGAAATTGGCCCCTCAATAGACTCCTTATATATTGGCAAAAATTATCATAAATGTACTTACATATATACAATAGGCTGCAACATGTATGTGTTTGCATGAATCTAGGAAATTGTAGCCTAGTGTGATTATTATCCACTGAAGTGCATGAAATAAAAATAGAATAGATATTGCATATTTACTAGTTGTAATCAAAGACTAAAGCAAATGCAAAATGCAGATGCCATATTTTGGGCCTCTTTCAAGCCTTGGCTTTCAAATAAATTATAGCTTGATGTCCTTTGACTTTTTTTCACAAAAAGAGGCCTACATTTTGGACCTATGAGAATTGTCACACCCACCTATCAATTGCCACTCTTGTTTGGCCAGCCTATACTTAGGTGTGATCACTCCATGAATTTTTGTAATATTAAACTTTCCATTTTACTAACAGGCTCTGCTGAAAATATGAGCAAAAAATGATTTAATATGCTGAATAAACTGTTCTCTTGATTCTGAGCACATTACACATTTAATGTAGCTGAAAGTGTCACCTAGCCCTAAACCTTTATTGGACGCTAACCAAGTCAGCTAAATAACTCAGCGTTCTAAAATGCACCATTTAAGTTTAACAGTGGCCTAGATAGCTCTAAGTGAAAACAAGTTTTACTTTGTTTTATTACACTATGGGGTTGTTGCATATATTGTTTTTTATTTGGACGGGGCATCATAAAAGGGAATATGAAAAAAATGATTGCAGATTCAATATGCATATTTAAATCCATTTGCCATAGATTTGCCTGTTGTGAATTTGTGCTTAAATTGTAACTGTTAGGTAGTTATTTGGTCTTTAATGTAGGAAAATTATGCTATAGTCTACACCAATACAACTGTTTTCTTATTTCTTTTTTTTTTTTTAAATCTGTTAGATCACTCCATTTGCTCTCTTTTACCATTAATAAAAAAAATGTAATTTTCAGTTGGAAGTCTGTCTATTTTTTTTTTTAATAAACTACTAGCAGATTTCCCAGCAACATTTTCTGCTTTTTAGTTAAAAATAATGTGACCACACTTCCCCTCCTCTTTTTTTACTCATACTGTACAACTTATTTCTTAACTGCCTCTGTATGTATTCACACTTTCCAATTGTCAATGTATATTACAAGTATCTGAATCCCAATCAAAAAAACAAACAAAAAAAAAAAAAACACACACACCAAATCCCATAAAAATGCAAATTCTGAAAGTAAGAAAAGGAAAGAAATACACTATTTGGGTGTGCAAGTATACCACTTCTATTCGTCAAATGTCACAATTAGGATTAGTTTTAAATTTAGTGCAAAATATATCTGAAAAACAGAACTCTCAAATTTAAAAATTGAGTTCTCTCTCCCAGGAGACAGCAGTGGTGGAGATGGTGTTCCCTTTGGTGCAGGGGGTGTTGCCTAAGGGACCATTTTGTACTCCTGAGTTTCTGGTACTGCTTGGAACTACAGGGGTTCAAAAAGATCCTTGTATGGTTATAAGAAGGGTCAAGGGTTATATGTTCATGCAAAATTTGTGCAAATCCACAGATAAGATCCAGATTCACTGTGTGCACTGCACAGGTATCCTCAAGAAAGTGCATTTTTCCACAAAATACATTAGATGGATAATCACATGTGCAATAATCTATATGTAAATCGTTACCTGTACACATGTGCATGATATGCTATTTGCTTATTGGATACCTTAGGGTACCTTATCAGTATACTTACCATGGTAAACAATGCATGTGGAACCCCCCTTTTTTTTTCAATTTTAAAAATTAAGATCTCTATTTTTATTGGATGTTGTGATAAGGCTGCACGCACACTAGCCATTTTAAGGCTCTTGGAAACACAGGTTCAGTGTCCAGCCCTGCTGGACTTCACACGTTCTTGTATGCCAGAAGAGGAATCACGGCTCCAGGTGAGACAGGGAAATCAATCCCGCAGCAGGTAATCCCAACAGGTGCTGGCCCAGCTCGCACCACGATACATAGAAGAACTCAGAATAGACAGCCGCACACCATATACCAAATGTGAACTTCCTTATTGTAGGGTAGACAGATAAAGCCACAGGTAGGGATGAGCTTCGTGTTCGAGTCGAACCCATGTTCGACTCGAACATCGGCTGTTCGACCGTCCGTCGAATTGCGAACGATATGGGCCGTTCGCGCCAAATTCGTGTGGCGCGTCACGGCCCATAATTCACTGCGGCATCGCAGTGCATTGCTGGCTGATGATTGGCCAAGCATGCACTATGACCCGCATGCTTGGCCAATCACAGCGCCGCCTGAACAGAGAGCCGTAATTGGCCAAAGCCAAGGAGGCTTTGGCCAATTATGGCTCAGGGGATTTAGTACACGCCCCACACTATATAAGGCCGCCTGCACGGCGGCCCTGTGTAGTGTGTGTTCCGGCGTTGAAAGAGATAGACAGAGAGACAGTGTTTGATTTGAGTTAGATAGATTAGGCAGAACAGTCAGTCAGTTAGCTGCACTTACAGTGTATTGTGTATATATATGCATCCCAGGTGTTGCATATATATATATACACTGTATTCAGTTTAGCTAGATCCGTTCCTGTTATCTTCTATCTAGACTATTTACATTCAGTGCAGTGTGTCCTGCTCACAGTGTTCAGCTAGATCCGTTCCTGCTATTTACATTCAGTACAGTGCTTCCTGCTCACAGTGTTCAGCTAGATCCGTTCCTGCTATTTACATTCAGTGCAGTGCGTGCTGCTCACAGTGTTCAGCTAGATCCGTTCCTGCTATTTACATTCAGTGCAGTGCGTGCTGCTCACAGTGTTCAGCTAGATCCGTTCCTGCTATTTACATTCAGTGCAGTGCGTCCTGCTCACAGTGTTCAGCTAGATCCGTTCCTGCTATTTACATTCAGTGCAGTGCGTCCTGCTCACAGTGTTCAGCTAGATCCGTTCCTGCTATTTACATTCAGTGCAGTGCGTGCTGCTCACAGTGTTCAGCTAGATCCGTTCCTGCTATTTACATTCAGTGCAGTGCGTCCTGCTCACAGTGTTCAGCTAGATCCGTTCCTGTTATCTTCCTACTGACAGGCAGGCTTGTCTGGTTACAGTATATAAAGCTACCTGAAGAAAATTACAGGTGTTCTTTTTGATCCTATTAGTACCACGGTCAGGCAGCTAGACTATTTACATTTAGTACAGTGTGTCCTGCTCACAGTGTTCAGCTAGATCCGTTCCTGTTATTTACATTCAGTGCAGTGTGTCCTGCTCACAGTGTTCAGCTAGATCCGTTCCTGCTATTTACATTCAGTACAGTGCGTGCTGCTCACAGTGTTCAGCTAGATCCGTTCCTGCTATATACATTTAGTGCAGTACGTCCTGCTCACAGTGTTCAGCTAGATCCGTTCCTGTTATCTTCCTACTGACAGGCAGGCTTGTCTGGTTACAGTATATAAAGCTACCTGAAGAAAATTACAGGTGTTCTTTTTGATCCTATTAGTACCACGGTCAGGCAGCTAGACTATTTACATTTAGTACAGTGTGTCCTGCTCACAGTGTTCAGCTAGATCCGTTCCTGTTATTTACATTCAGTGCAGTGCGTCCTGCTCACAGTGTTCAGCTAGATCCGTTCCTGCTATTTACATTCAGTGCAGTGCGTCCTGCTCACAGTGTTCAGCTAGATCCGTTCCTGCTATTTACATTCAGTGCAGTGCGTGCTGCTCACAGTGTTCAGCTAGATCCGTTCTTGCTATTTACATTCAGTGCAGTGCGTCCTGCTCACAGTGTTCAGCTAGATCCGTTCCTGTTATCTTCCTACTGACAGGCAGGCTTGTCTGGTTACAGTATATAAAGCTACCTGAAGAAAATTACAGGTGTTCTTTTTGATCCTATTAGTACCACGGTCAGGCAGCTAGACTATTTACATTTAGTACAGTGTGTCCTGCTCACAGTGTTCAGCTAGATCCGTTCCTGTTATTTACATTCAGTGCAGTGCGTCCTGCTCACAGTGTTCAGCTAGATCCGTTCCTGCTATTTACATTCAGTGCAGTGCGTCCTGCTCACAGTGTTCAGCTAGATCCGTTCCTGCTATTTACATTCAGTGCAGTGCGTGCTGCTCACAGTGTTCAGCTAGATCCGTTCCTGCTATTTACATTCAGTGCAGTGCGTCCTGCTCACAGTGTTCAGCTAGATCCGTTCCTGTTATCTTTCTACTGACAGGCAGGCTTGTCTGGTTACAGTATATAAAGCTACCTAAAGAAAATTACAGGTGTTCTTTTTGATCCTATTAGTACCACGGTCAGGCAGCTAGACTATTTACATTTAGTACAGTGTGTCCTGCTCACAGTGTTCAGCTAGATCCGTTCCTGTTATTTACATTCAGTGCAGTGTGTCCTGCTCACAGTGTTCAGCTAGATCCGTTCCTGCTATTTACATTCAGTACAGTGCGTCCTGCTCACAGTGTTCAGCTAGATCCGTTCCTGCTATTTACATTCAGTGCAGTGCGTGCTGCTCACAGTGTTCAGCTAGATCCGTTCCTGCTATATACATTTAGTGCAGTACGTCCTGCTCACAGTGTTCAGCTAGATCCGTTCCTGTTATCTTCCTACTGACAGGCAGGCTTGTCTGGTTACAGTATATAAAGCTACCTGAAGAAAATTACAGGTGTTCTATCCCAGCTTAGTGCAGCTACAGGCCATTAGTATGTCTGGAAGGCCAAGAAGGAGAGGCAGACAGTCACAAGCCAATAAGAGAGGGCAAGCAGGCTCTGTGTCTAGTGCTGGTCGTGGAGACGGTGCATCCTCATCAGCACGTGGCCATGGGACACGCTTGGCCTTTTTTTCGGCAGCTGGCCGTGTTGAGCCGCAACATGCGGAAGACTTGGTCGAGTGGATGACCAAGCCGTCCTCATCCTCCTCATCCTCTCTCACCCATGCCCAGGGTGCTTTGTCTGGCAAAGCAGCGGCCTCTTCCCTCAGCTCAATGTCATCAGTGACTCCTTCCCTAGCCCCACCATGTCCTCCTGAGGATTCCCTCGAACTGTTTGACCACAGTGTTGGGTACATGCTCCAGGAGGATGCCCAGCGTTTGGAAGGCTCTGATGATGATACTGAGCTCAATGAAGGCAGTAACATGAGCACGGACAGAGGGGGTGCCCAAGAAGGACAGCAATCTGGCAGTCATGCTCCCCCTGCTGCAGCATACTGCCAGGTTTGCTCCAGTGATGAGGAGGGAGGGGATGATGAGGTCACTGACTCAACGTGGGTGCCTGATAGGAGAGAGGAGGAGGAGGAGGAGGAGGAGGAGGAGGAGGAGGAGGTGGCACATCACCAACTAGGCAGGATGCCCTCCAGGGGCCAGCCTAAGGGCAGCACATTGACTGCATCACACCCCAAAGCTCCACATGTGCAGGGCGCTGCAGTCTCTGCGCGTTATTCAAAAAGTTCTTTGGTGTGGGCCTTTTTTGAGACGAGTGCATCAGATCGCACCGCTGCTATTTGCAATATATGTCTCAAGCGTATCTCGCGTGGCCAAAACATCTCCCGCTTGGGTACCACATGCTTGACCAGACATATGTTGACCTGCCATGCAGTTCGTTGGCAAGCGTATCTAAAAGACCCACACCAAAGAACAAAGACGATCTCTCCTTGCTCCTCATCAGCTGAGATTTCCAACCCCACTAGACCTTCAGTCCTCTCTGCGACCTGCAGTGAGAGGAATGAAGGTGTAGAATTAGGTGTGTCACAGCCAAGTACTTATGGGCAATCTGCTTTTGGTACACCGACGTCAGATTGTACCAGGCAAATTTCCCTGCCCCAGCTGCTGCACCGCCGAAAGAAGTTTGCTCCCAGCCATCCACATGCCCAGCGGTTGAATGCTAGCTTGGCAAAATTGCTAGCACTTCAACTGCTGCCTTTTCAGTTGGTAGACTCTGCCCCCTTCCGTGAGTTTGTGGAATGTGCGGTTCCTCAGTGGCAGGTACCCAAACGCCACTTTTTCTCACGGAAGGCGATTCCGGCTCTCTACCGGCATGTGGAAGGCAATGTCCATGCCTCGCTGGACAGGGCGGTCAGCGGTAAGGTGCATATTACCGCTGACTCATGGTCCAGCAGGCATGGACAGGGACGTTACTTAAGTTTCACGGCGCATTGGGTGACTCTGCTGGCAGCTGGGAAGGATGCAGGACAAGGTGCAGTAGTGTTGGAGGTTGTTCCGCCACCACGCCTCCAAAATGCTGATTGTGACACACCTCTCTCCTCCACCCCCTCCTCTTCTTCTTCCTCCATGGCCTCTTCCTCGGAACCAGCGGTGCTCCGTAGGCGTTCAAGGGGCTACGCAAGTACGCAGGCCAAAAGATGCCATGCGGTGCTTGAGCTGGTGTGCTTGGGGGACAGGAGCCACACTGGGGCAGAGGTTCTGTCAGCTCTGCAGGGGCAGGTTCAGAGGTGGTTGACGCCACGCCAACTTAAGGCAGGAATGGTGGTTTGCGACAATGGCACCAACCTCCTCTCTGCCCTCCGACAGGGACAACTGACCCATGTGCCCTGTTTGGCTCACGTCCTTAACTTGGTGGTGCAGCGGTTCTTGGGCAGGTACCCGGGCTTACAGGATGTCCTGAGGCAGGCCAGGAAAGTCTGTGTGCATTTCCGCCGGTCATATAATGCCAGTGCTCGGCTGACGGACCTCCAAAAGGAGTTTAACCTGCCCAAGAACCGCCTAATCTGTGACATGCCCACCAGGTGGAACTCGACGTTGGCCATGCTGCAGCGGCTGCACACGCAGCAGAGGGCCATCAATGAGTACCTGTGCGACTATGGCACCAGGACAGGGTCAGGGGACCTTGGTTTTTTTTCCCCACGCCAGTGGGCCATGATCAGGGATGCATGCACTGTCCTGTCACCATTCGAGGAGGCCACGAGGATGGTGAGCACTGACAGTGCATGCATCAGTGACACTGTCCCCCTTGTCCACCTGTTGGAGCACACGCTGCGTGGGATAATGGACAGGGCACTTGAGGCAGAACAGAGGCAGGAAGAGGAGGACTTCCTTAGCTCTCAAGGCCCCCTTTATCCAGACAGTGTTCCTGCGTGCCCGCCGATCACACAGGAAGAGGACGAGGAGGAGGAGGAGGAGGAGGAGGAAGATTGTGTCAGTATGGAGGTGGAGCCTGGCACTCAGCATCAGCAGTCTTTAAGGGATCAGTCCCAAGGAACACATGGACTTGTACGTGGCTGGGAGGAGGTGGCTGCGGACGTTGTTGTCCTTAGTGACCCAGAGGACTCCGGACCGAATGCCTCAGCAAACCTACGCTGCATGGCCTCCCTGATCCTGCAAAGCCTGCGTAAGGATCCTCGTATTCGTGGTATCAAGGAGAAGGACCAATACTGGCTGGCAACCCTCCTTGATCCACGTTACAAGGGTAAGGTTGCGGACCTTATCTTGCCATCGCAGAGGGAGCAGAGGATGAAACATCTTCGGGAGGCCTTGCAGAAAGGTCTGTGCAACGCGTTCCCAGAGACTGGGAGGTTACAAACTCCTGTTTCTGGACAACGTGTTGCTGAGGCTTCGGTCAGTCAAAGAAGGAGCGGTGGAGAAGGTGGCCGTCTGACCGATGCGTTCAGACAATTTTTTGGTCCGCAGCCCCAAGGTATGATCGGTTCCAGCAACCATCGCCAGCGTCTGTTTTACATGGTGCAGGAATACCTAGGGGCAAGATCAGACTTGGACACCTTTCCCACCGAAAATCCTCTGGGTTACTGGGTCTTGAGGATGGATCACTGGCCAGAGCTTGCACAGTATGCAATTGAGCTACTGGCCTGTCCTGCATCCAGCGTTCTTTCGGAACGCACATTCAGTGCTGCTGGAGGCGTGGTAACCGATCACAGGGTGCGTCTGTCCACCGACTCGGTCGATCGGCTGACCTTCATAAAAATGAATCAGTCTTGGATCACCACCAGCTACCAAGCACCTGATGCAGATGTAACCGAATAATTTTTTTTGAAATCTCAGATCCCTTCAAAGACTGCCTATGCTGATGCTGAGTGACTATCCCTGAGTAATTATCCTCTTCCTCCTCAATCATCACGCTGATAGCTTGTAAGAACATTTTTGGTTCTGGGCGCCACCACCAGTGCCTAAGGCACAATTTTTCAGCCCCTGTTTAACAGGGGCGTGTAATTACAATTTTTGATGTAATACTTTGCAGCAGGGCTCGTTCCTGCATTCCAACTAGAGTGTCTGTGAGGGGTTGCAGTGTTGTGGCACCAGCACCAGTGCCTAAGACCCAATTTTTCTGCCCCTGTCTAACAGGGGCGTGTAATTACAATTTTTGATGCAATACTTTGCAGCAGGGCTTGTTCCTGCATTCCAACTAGAGTGTCTGTGAGGGGTTGCAGTGTTGTGGCACCAGCACCAGTGCCTAAGACCCAATTTTTCAGCCCCTGTCTAACAGGGGCGTGTAATTACAATTTTTGATGCAATACTTTGCAGCAGGGCTTGTTCCTGCGTTTCAACTAGAGTGTCTGTGAGGGGTTGCAGTGTTGTGGCACCAGCACCAGTGCCTAAGACCCAATTTTTCTGCCCCTGTCTAACAGGGGCGTGTAATTACAATTTTTGATGCAATACTTTGCAGCAGGGCTTGTTCCTGCATTCCAACTAGAGTGTCTGTGAGGGGTTGCAGTGTTGTGGCACCAGCACCAGTGCCTAAGACCCAATTTTTCAGCCCCTGTCTAACAGGGGCGTGTAATTACAATTTTTGATGCAATACTTTGCAGCAGGGCTTGTTCCTGCGTTTCAACTAGAGTGTCTGTGAGGGGTTGCAGTGTTGTGGCACCAGCACCAGTGCCTAAGACCCAATTTTTCAGCCCCTGTCTAACAGGGGCGTGTAATTACAATTTTTGATGCAATACTTTGCAGCTGGGCTTGTTCCTGCGTTTCAACTAGAGTGTCTGTGAGGGGTTGCAGTGTTGTGGCACCAGCACCAGTGCCTAAGGCCTAATTTTTCAGCTCCTGTTCAACAGGGGCATGTAATTACAATTCTTGATCTAATATTTCACAGCAGGGCCCTGTGAGGGCTTACAGTGTTTTGGCCACAGCAACACCTAAGGCCCAAATTTCTGCTGAGTATATAGGGCAGGACCCTACTTTCAAACATCTAACTTACAAACGACTCCTACTTGCAAACGGAAGGAGACAACAGGAAGTGAGATGAAATCTACCCCTAAGGAAGGGAAATTCTCTCCTGTAAGAGTTAATATGGGAAAACAATTTTTCCTTTCCACTGATGCTTTCCAATCCTTGTTCCACAAAAAAACCCAAATTTTCAAAAAACATTTTTCATTGGGACAAAAAAGTGAGGTGAAATCTTCTGAAGAGGAGGAAAGACGCAAAACAAATGTCACAGGGGTGATAACCCTTCCCTATGTTTTCCAAAAAGCTTAGAAAAGATTTTTTGGCTGGAGCTAAACACATTAAAAATGTTCAAAATTACAAACAGATTCTACTTAACAACAAACCTACAGTCCCTGTCTTGTTTGCACCGCCTGTATACTGCTGTTCAGAGTATATAGGGACCTTTCCTTATTTTAATTTGGGTGCGGGGTTCCCCTTAATATCCATACAAGACCCAAAGGGCCTGGTAATGGACTGGGGGGTACCCATGCCGTTTGTCTCACTGATTTTCATCCATATTGCCATGACCCGACATGACATTAAACCCGCAAGCAGTTTTAAATGAGATTTTTTCCTTTAAAAATGACATTTGGTGCAGGGACTGTTCTAAACATGGGAAACACGCGTCACTTTACAGGCATACTATAGACACCCCCCAGGTACGATATTTAAAGGAATATTTCACTTTTTTTTTTTTACTTTAAGCATCATTAAAATCACTGCTCCCGAAAAAACGGCCGTTTTTAAAAGTTTTTTTTGCATTGATACATGTCCCCTGGGGTAGGACCCGGGTCCCCAAACCCTTTTTAGGACAATACCATGCAAATTAGCCTTTAAAATGAGCACTTTTGATTTCGAACGTTCGAGTCCCATAGACGTCAATGGGGTTCTAACGTTCGTGCGAACTTGCGGTCCGTTCGCGGGTTCTGGTGCGAACCGAACCGGGGGGTGTTCGGCTCATCCCTAGCCACAGGAATCCATGGATATAATAGTTAACGCGTTTCACACAGCTTTGAGCCTAATCATAACATGTTATGTTTATGCATCCTATCACAGTGTTCGGCTATCTATTCTGAGTTCTCCCATGTTCCTGTGTTTGTTCATAGAACCTTGTATGCATACGGCCTGTTCAGTAAAGCATCCAGCCATCACATATTTTAACATCTCATAAATTTTTAATGCTCTGCTGGCAGCAGAGCTGGAAGCTGCACCTGTGTCCCAGGATTTGATGCTGATGGGCCAATCCACGCATGTGCATGAGCCACAAAGGTAAAATTAGTTATAATTATGACCATTGATGTCCACATGTGTTTTATATCCACACCCAAACATCCCAGTATGAGCTTCTGGGAAGGGGAACTTTAAAGCACAGCTGTTGATTTGCTCTGCATAAGTAAAGTACAGATTTTCTTTAACTTCTTCCTGTACAGCTATTGCATGTAAATGGCTCTACAGGAAGACCATCAAAGTGGCTGAATGTACCTGTACACCCTCCAAAATTGGCTGCTCGTGCTCTGTTTACAGAGTGTGCAGCCGAGTGCCCTGTGATTGCTGGATCCCTGGGCACAGTGGATCAATGCGCGGGGTACAGAGCCAATGAAATTGGCCCTGTACCATGTGATTGCATGTGACCAACCACAGCAATTACAGATGTAAATAAAAGAGTGCATTCATGCAGCCTTTGAACAGTTTCCTCTCACAGCCGATCCGTGAGAGGAAACCAATTGCTTACTACTGTCAACAGGACTGTAATAATCAATCAGAGACCAAAAAGAAAATTATCACCTCCCCCACCCCTCTGAGCAGTACAGTATCACTGTTGTGACACTGTACTGCTCTGCTGTACAATGGCAGGCTGCTCTGATATCACTGTATGTTAGTGCCGCAATCCATCGTTTCTGATCACCTCCACAGCAGTACAATGTGACCATACCACCACACCAGTCACAATGTTCCTGATAACCTCCACACCAGTACCATTGTCACCATAAAGACTCATTCACATGTGCAATGCTCTCTGAGGAGCAGTCCCAAAACCACATTCCATCTCTGTAGCCAGGCATGAGGTAGGTGTGAAAGTCGGTGCTGCAGCTCGGGGTGCTGATCACCAGCAAGCAATACTAATCCAATATAGGAAGACGGTCACTCGACATATGTCCTTGCTAAAACATAGCTTTTTTTAGCACAACCGGTAAAATTACATATTTCGGCAAACAGCCTTAAGCGATCGGATTTTCCGTTGAGAATTGTGTGATGACAGGCTGTTGGCAGAAAATCTGACCATTTGTATACTCCATCGGACAACTGTTGTCGAATTTTCCGCAGACAAATGTTGGATGGCAGGCTTTAAAATTTTCCACAGAAAAATGTCTGTTGTTGGATTTTCCTAGCGTGTGTACACAAGACCGTCGGACAAAATTCCAAAGTGCAAACATGCAAGCTCGGAAGCAAGGATGAGCCAGAAGCAGTCAGTCTTGTAAACTAGCATTCGTAATGGAGAATTGACATTTGTGACGTGGCAAATTATGAAATCTCGAAGTGCAGCGCACATTCTCTTCTTCTTTAATGGGATAATATTGAAGCTGTTTTGCTGGTGATACTGATGGAGTTCTGCCAAACGTATTTTCAAAGGCTTTTATTTTCTAGTGATACCAAAAATAGTATTATGATTTTTTTTTTTTTTTGGCAAATTACCACAACACCATTATCCCATAGTTTTTAAGATCAAAGATACAACTATGTTGGTGTTCCTTGTTAATTTTATATTGTATTTTTTTTAAATGTAACTGCCTACTCCGAAACTGTCATTTGAGGGAAAACACATAGCCAAGTATTATTCTCCACAATTTTTTTATTGTGCATTAAAAAAAGAAAACAAATAAAATTAGACATGCTATCTGCCAATAGAAATTAACCAAAAAGTGCATTCTATGAATCCAAAAATATAGAAAATATACCAAATCAAATCATTATTCAACCAAAAAATAAATTAAAAGCCTCATGCATGTGTCCTGCTTCTTAATATAGGGGGTCAACAATGCCAAGAGTTGGTGAAAGCAGGGGTCCGTCATCCAGAGGTAATTCCTAAAATCATTCGGATTATTCTCCTGGAGCTCCCACACCAAAGGCATATGACATAATTGGTCACGATTAATAAAGCAACCAATTTTTGGTCCAAGAAATCCTCCTCCTCCTGTTCCTGGACTGGACTTGGGACAGAGCAATAACTCTAAGGCCAATAATAAATAACACGTTATCTCCTCCGATTCCGCAACATGTCTGGTTGACAAACTCCCATTCAGAAACTAACTAAAAAGCACGAAATGAAAAGCGCAAACTGAAAAGAACTAAATGAAAAGAGCGAAATGAAAAGCGCAAATCAACACTCACCAATTTTCTACTAACACGTAATTAGCAGAAGGAGCCCAAAGGGTGGCACTAAAGAGCTAAAAAAAACACGTAGTACGTCACTATGTTTGTGTTTGTTGGCCGACAATTCCTTGCCGTTTGCATGCAAGACAAGTTCCTGGCCAACGCCCTTAGGACAAAAGTCTGAGGTTTTGTCTGCGAAAAATCCGATCATGTGTACGAGGCTTAAGTCATACAATGTAGGATAAAAAAAGTTTGATCCAACTTTATAGGAGCACATGATCCGGAAATGTAAATCAGCTGTAACTAGTTAAAAACACCTGGTCCAGATTTTCAGATCATGTGCTCCCATAAGGTTGGATTAGACTTTGTTTTACACAAGGCTATGACTAAAGCTGTTTGCCAAAAAACGTAAGCTTCTTTTGCTGTAATTTTACCAGTTGTGCTAATAAAAGTTTTGTTTTAGCATGGACATATGTTGGGTGCATGCCTTCCTATATTGGATTAAGCCCTTTGAAGACCAATCTATGTTCAGCGAAGAGACATTGTATTGCCTTCTCATAGCCTGGTTTAACCCCTTGGACCTCACACAAGCACCCCCATTCACTTGAATGGGTCACGATCAGTAGGCGGACAGGTGGTATAATACCACCACGGCTGCAAAACATTGCATGTGACATGTGTACAGACCCAGCCGCCGTCTTTACAGCTAGAGGGGGTAGTGGTTGGGGGCAGTAAAACTGCTATCCCACTGCAAGGTTTTACCACCCCCCAACCTTACATGTGAACAAGCCCTAATAGTGCAGCCAGTCACAGTGTCTCCGATCACCACCACACCAGAAACAGTGTAGCTAGAAACAATATTCCCCATCACCACCATGCCAGACCAGCGCAGCCAGCAAAAGTTTTCCTGATCTCTGCCACAACTGTCCTAGTGTCTTCAGACCAGTGTATACCAGCAGTAGTGTTCCTTATCACTTCCACACCAGCTGCAGTGTCACTAGACCAGTGTATGCCAGGAACAGTGTTCCTGTTAACTGCTACACGTGTTCCAGTGTCAGCAGACCAATGTAAGCCAGCAACAGTGTTCCTGATTGCTGCTACACCAGTGTGGTGTTGCCCCTGCCTGCTTCCTGTACTGACCCTGGCCTGTTTATTGACCACATTTATGCCTGCTGCTGCCTGGATTGATCATTTACTTATTGCAAGTGCACTCGTGGAACTACAGGAACCTACTATCAAGTTTTACTTTGACCCAGATACATATATAATTTTTATTACAGTTATTATGACATATGTGACCATTGGGGCATTCCAGGATACACCACATTCTCTTCCTCTTTCTTCGCCATGTCCGCCTTCTGCCAGGCCCCTGTTCAGTTGCTGCGGGCTACGCCCCTTCAGCTCCCGGTTGGAGTACTCTCCGCTGCTGCCTTTGTAGACCAGTCCTATGGACCAATTGACCATAATGTAAGTATGGGGTGCCTCTTCTAAGTCACGTGCTTCTATTCTGACCTTGATCATCATTGAATGTTATATCTTATCGATACCTATTATCTTTTAGACATCCTGCATATACACCAACTCCTGAGGAAGTGAGCAGAGTTCGCAAAACGCGTCGAGTATAAAAGTTGTATATGTATATTATGTATCCTATTACTGTAAACAACATGTCAATGGTCAAACCATGCCCTATGATGTTTTTATGCTCATCTACAATCATGTTTTTGCAATTTCAATAAATCTTTATACTATTTGTCATGACCTCTATGACCAACTCATTTAAAGTCCCATGGGCTAACTCCTTTTGTTTTTAAAAAATATAAAGATGGCATGGATGGGTCATTGTCAGTATTTCAACACTTTAATGAATGTGATAAGATGTGTTAGAATCAATTTAGGGGAGCTAAAAAAACTTTGAGAGATACATAGCAGAGGAGAGTAAAAAAAAAATCACATTTTTTTTTTAGATATATTAACCACTTAATTCTCCAGAAGGTTTACCCCCCTTCATGACCAGGAATTTTTTTGTGATACAGCACTGCGCTACTTTAACCAACAATTGCGCAGTCGTGCAACGCTGTACCCAAGTACAATTTATGTCCCTTTTTCCCATAAACAGAGTTTTATTTTGGTGGTATTTGATTATATATATATATTTTTTTACTTTCTGCTATAAAATGTACCCAATAACAAAAATTTTAAAAATCAAGTTTATTCATCAATTTAGGCCAATATGTATTCTGCTACATTTTTTTGGTAAAAAAAAAATCCCAATAAGCGTATATTGATTGGTTTGCACAAAAGTTATAGCATCTACAAACTTTGGGATAGATTTATGGTTTTTATATTTATATTTTTACTAGTAATGGCGGAGATCAGTGATTTCTAGCGGGACTGCAACATTGAGGTGGACATATTGGACACTAAGTGACACTTTTTGTGGACCAGTGACACTAATACAGTGATCAGTGCAAAAAAAAATGCACTGTCACTGTACTAATGACACTGGCAAGGGATTAACATCAGGGGCAATCAAAGGGTTAAGTGTGCTCGTAGGGAGTGATTTCTAACTGTGTGGAGGACGGCTTAACTGGAGAAAGGCAGAGATCTGTGTTCCTGCTTAGCAGAAACATAAGATCTCCATCTTCCTCTCTGACAGAACAGGGGCCTGGATTGTTTACCTAAGCAGACTGCCGTTCTGCCTCTCCTGTCAACAATCAGCGGGTCCCATCCGCCGAACCCCCTGATTGGCTCCCGCTGTGTCCAATTACAGCAGGAGCAGGTCGCCAGCGGCATGTGCCCCAGACCCTGTGCACGAAATCACGTATAGGTACGTGGCTTTGAGCAGGAGGGCCGCCCTGCCGCAGTATATGTTCACGGGGAGGTCCTTTAGTGGTTAACAGTAAAAAGCGAAGTCACAGCACATTGGCCACATAAAACACGATGAAGGGAGGATAGTTACAGATGACACAGAGAAGGCAACTATACTAAATGCTTTTTCTGCTCAGTTTTTACACAGGAAAAGGAGGGGTATACCGACCACGACTGTATTGTTAGTAACACGTCTCAGGATGTACCCTTATGGATAACAGAAGCTGGTGTCCAGAAAAGACTAGAAAAGCTTAACACAAATAAATCACCAGGACCGGATGGCTTACTTCCGAGAGTCCTCAATGAGCTCAGTCAGGCTATAGCCAGACCATTATTCCTAATCTTTTTGGGCAGCATATTGACAGGAATGATACCAGCTGACTGGAGAAAAGCCCATGTGGTATCAATATTCAAAAAAGGGCAGAGACATATACCTGGAAACTACAGGCCAGTCAGCCTAACATCAATACTATGTAAACTATTGGAGGGAATAATAAGGGACTATATCCAAGAATTTGCTGATGAAAACAGTATCATTAGCAGTAATCGGAATGGGTTTACGAAGGGTCATTTCTGCTGGACCAATCTGTTAACATTCTATGAGGAAGTAAGCTGCCATCTAGATAGGGGAAGGCCTGTGCATGTGGTGTATCTGGATTTTGCAAAAGCATTTGATACAGTTCCCCATAAACGCTTAGTCTACAAACTAAGGTCTGTAGGCATGGACCATAGAGTTTTTTCATGGATAGAAAACTGGATACAAGGATGTGTCCAAAAGGTAGTGATAAATAATGTGTACTCAGACTGGTCTGGAGTGGTAAGTGTGGTACCTCGGGGCTCTGTCTTGGGACCAATTCTGTTTAATTTATTCATAAATTATATAGAGGTCCGTATAAATAGCTGAATCTCAGTTTTTAAGGAGGACACAAAAATAAACAGGGCAATAACTTCACATCAGGATATAGAAATTTTACAGGAAGACATGAATAAAATGAGGTTTAATGCTGAAAAATGTAAAGTGATGCACTTGGGAGCTAAAAATATAAACGCAACTTACTCAATAGGGGGAGAACCTCTGGGGGAATTGAGGATGGAGAAAGATCTGGTGGTCCTGGTAAAAGACAGATTGAGCAATAGCAGGCAATGTCAAGCTGCAGCAAGCAAAGCCAGCAGACTATTAGCTTACATAAAAAAGGAATTTACTCCAGAGATAAAACGATAATCCTGCCACTTTATAAAACTTTGATTCGACCACATCTAGAATATTCTGTCTGGTTCTGGTCACCAGTCCTCAGGAATGATTTACTGGACTTGGAGATTGTCCAGAGGAAGGCAACTAAATTAATAAGCAGACTGGAGAATTACAATTACAAAGAACAACTACAAATACCAAATTTATTCTCCCTGGAGAAGTGACGCTAGAGAGGAGATATGATAGTGTTATACGAATACCTCAATGGTGATCCCAGCATAAGAAGAAAACTTTTCAGTCTCAGGGAGTGTAAGAGGACACAGGGCCACACAATGACAATGGAGAATGCTGTGTCTCCTGTTACTGACCCGGCTTTTCCTTGACCTGTCTCCTGCTTGCTTCCTGTGTTCAACCTCCGCTATCCACCTGACAACGTCTGCTCTGTTACCCACCTTGCTCCTGACCTGGTCTATCCAACTGACCATTTCTGCTCTAATACCCACCTGGCTCCTGACCTAGGCTTTCTTCCAACCACGCTCCAGTCTCAGCATTATCCGAGTCCTGCAACACCTCATGGGCACCACCTGTCTGCTGATTCTACGCCAGCACACCAACTGTACTCTAAAACCTCCTGCACACAGTCCAGCAGGGGACTCGTGCTACTTTGGGCCTGACCTCTTCTGTTTTCACCCTCAGGGGGGTCTGAAACTTAGCCGCAAGTGAAGCCTTCTCTCTTCATTGGCCTAGAGCACCGGGTACATGAAATCAGGCCTTAGTCAGCAGGCCTATTTGTTTTACTTACTTTGCCTAAGGTTTGCACATGGAGGTTTGCAGAGATTTCCCAGGCTGAGTACCATGTTCTTGAGGCTGACCAGGCATTACACAGGAGGTAGTAGCTCGAATGCACCTGTTCCAGCTCTTTATTGCAAGATTTAAATATTTTTAAGAGTGATAATACCAACCCAACACTTTACAGAGTGTAATGTAAATTTACAAGTACTGTAATGCTTGAAACGATAGCAATGATTGCTTTATTGTACTGTGTGTAGCTATCTTTACCAGGAAAATTCAGCCTGCAATATGACACACCATATGAAAAAAAAGAAGGATCTTACATTTTTAAAAGATATGAGGGGCATTTCCCTTTAACCAGAGATCCAGCTAAAAAAAAAAAGTTTTTTTTTTAAAATATTTTACAATTGCATAGGGAAAATTATGAATTTTCTAAATCATCTGTTATCACCTGGTTTCATTTAGACTAAAGGCCAAGATGAAAAATAATAAGATCAAATCAACCAAAAATCTACTCCAACAGCATGGTTCTCTCCAATAATCCAATCCACAGGTTCTAATCTGTTGATGCACACATATATGTTCTGTGGTCTTGTATTTTTGCGCCACAGTTTGCTCCTTGTTGACATCTGTTTTCCAATTAAATGACAGCATAGGAATGAGACTATGCAAATCTTACAAAATCCCACACTTATGATTATAAATGAGAGTAATAAGGGTATGGAATCCTTCGTCCTTCCAAGTTAATCCTTAAATTGTATTTTCCTACAAAAGAACTCTGTCATGGAACGGCTTAGGCAAATAAACTTTTTGTCTATTTTATTTTTCTTCATTTTTCAGTTTTTTGGGGGTTTTTTAGTCACCTTTAAAGTTATCAGTATCACTTTATGGAGTTTTGTTCCTACATGAGATGCACATGTAAAGTTGTTAAAGCAATTAGATAATTATATTATAGAAAATCAATTTTTATTTTCGAAAAGTGTGTTTTGTAATGGAGTCTGTATTCCAGAATCTGAACATGCACTCTGGTATAAACCAAACGCATTAGTAAATTCACCATGTATGTTAGAACATGTACACAAGCACATAGTAAATACTATGGGGATGTGATTTACTTATGTTTGCACAATTCATACACAGATGTAAACATATTACTTACCTCAGATCCATTGCATTGTAGTAAATACACTTGAACAACAAGCCCCAAAGGAAATGGTAAGTATTCCAGTGAACAAGTATTTTACCACTTTTATGCTTGAACTGCCATAGACTACTTTCTAAATGGTCACCAATGATTGCTGCATTGTCTTTGGTGTACATTGGAAATTCAGTTGTTTCTGTCCTCCTTCTGAGTGGCAACAAGCTGCTTTGAGGTGCTTTTGTATTGCCATTGATTGTATGGGGGGAAAACAGTTATGATGAATAATACAACAGCAGAATCAGTTTTATACAATTGGGAAATCATTTTTCATACAGTAGCCACGCAACTCTAAGAAAACACCTGGAACCTTGAAATATTCGCAAAAACAGTGTCATAAAATTATTATATACTGCTTTACCTTTCCTCAATGTAGTGGAAAACAATCTTTAAACCATTCTGTGGTTTTGTATCATTGGACATTTATTCTCTATTCCATATGTTTTCTGAATGTGCCTTGGTCATTGTGTTTGAACGTTTGCCCGCTAATCTTATATATATCCTGCCGTTAGTTGTGATGGTTAGTCTAAAATGCACTTTGTAGAAGTCTTTCTTTATCATTGAAAGGTTTAGTATTTTGACAGTTCAAAGCTAAAAGACGATAAGGTATTTCTTTCGCTTACCTATTCCCCATTGGTCTCTATGCTGAGTGAAAGTTACATAATGACAGCTTCTGTGAACACTGATGTATTTTTTTATTTGCCCACTGTCTCGATTTTCAGAAGTTTATTAATCATTGGCCACCCAGGTCCATGAGTCTATTGAGCTTACGGAACCTTGAATAGGATCTTCTGTTTAGATGAGAGTTTGTCTTTTTTTTATAATAATCATAGCAATTTATATAGCTAACTGGAACCGTTTTTTTCACATGGCTTTCAGTCCCTATATGTTCAGATATACCGGCAATTGCCTATTAATACTTTTTAATGCCAATCAATATATTTTTGCAATCAATACTTTAGCTGGGCTTGCATTAGTATGTTTTTACATGTATGGACATTTTATCTAAAAATGTGATGTGTTTGTATTGGCAAAAAATAATTTGGAGGTTTCCCTAAAAGTGGACCTGTACATTGCCCATTCTGGGGAAAAAATATGGGTTCACAATACTGTGTAGAGCATGTTCCCCTATGTTCCCCTAAACAATTACTTTGCCCATGGGACTTTAAATGAGGGAGGCATGACATATAGCTGGGTTATGCATTATCGATCTATTCAGGAACACATGAATTTGTTAAAACATACAGAGGGTTAAAATAACAAATTGTTTTTTATATCTGACAAGCATCAACATACAGTATACAATTCCGAAAATAATCGTTCCATAGAATATTTCAAAGAACACATGCAATAAAAAAAGGGTAATGCATCCTAAAACCCAACGTGTTTTTGTGAACATTATCTTCACTTCCTAAGTAGTAGATGTCTTTCACAATTTGTCTGTATGCTACAAAATGGCAAAAAATGTTTTTTTATATATGTTATATTATATTACTCTTCTATAATAAAGGGAAGGTCAATGCTATTTCAACTGTTATCAAGCCCGAACTGGCATTTGCCTGGTGGGCCGGGGCTGCCTGCTCCGTGGCATGTTGATGATTAGGCCGCACAGCGAGAGGTAAGCAGCGACCGCAGCCAGGACAGGGTTAACACAGGCCATGACCGCTGCTTGCTTACCACTATGCAGCCATGCCTGTGTCATCTACGGCGGAACTACGAGTGAGGTTAGCGGGTGCATGGGCTGAGCTATGTGTCTCTCTCACACACCGCTCAGCCCCAGAGCTGACGCTGACAGTTCCACTCTCCGCTCCTACGGACTGCTCCTCCTCCTCCTCCAGTCATGAGCTTCCATATGGTGGGGCAAGGGGGGGAGAGCTGCGGGCTGCTGTCAGGATGTTTCCCCCCCTATCTCATGTCAGTAGCACGGGAGAAGAGAAAGCTTCCTGCCTGTTCTTCTTCCCTCCCCATTGGCCACAGAGGAGAGCCAATCAGAAGAAACTAGAGGGGCATCATGGAAAATGTAGTCCCGGAGATTGGTGGCCCAATTGTTCTCAGCAAGGAGCAGGCTACAGTCCCCAGCATGCAGTCTGCTGGGGGAAAAGAGAAAACCCAGAAACAAGCTGAGGAGTGCTACATTGTAGCAGCTACTACAGGAGACATGGAAATGGAAAGAGAGGACTGTGCTGGGGGAACTAATAGCCCCAGCACTACCAGATAGAGCCACGCTGTACCCACACCATGAGAGAGAGAGACACGCTGTACCACACCACCAGGAAGAGCCCCAAGAGCCACACTGTACCCACACCACCAGAGAAAAAGCCACGCTGTACTGCACCACCAGAGAGAGCCATGCTGTACCCACACCACCAGAGAGAGGGCCAGGCTGTACTGCACCACCAGAGAGAGCCACACTGTACCCACACCACCAGAGAGAGAAAGACACTCTGTACCCACACCACCAGAGAGATCCATGCTGTACCCACTCCGCAAGAGAGAGCCACGCTGTACCCACACCACCTGAGAGAGAGAGTCACTTTGTCCAGCACCACCAGAGAGAGAGTAGGTCAGTGTCACTGGGCAGTGTGGGCACAATAGGAGGCAGACAGTAATAGCATTGTATGGCCACAATAGGACTGGGACACTGTAATATAAAGGGGCACTGTAATCATTGCAGTGCCCCTTTACAATACAGTCCCCTTTATATCACAGTGTCCCTGCACATTACAGTGTGGAGGACCGACACCAGCCACCCCCACGAATGTCTACCGACAATCCCCCTTGGGTCCCTGGAAAAGTTGGCTGCTCAGTCTAAAATGCCTGGGCCTATTTTTAGTCCCAGTTCAGGCCTGACTGTTATCGTTGGTTAATACAATAGTACTTATAACCCAGTATATGTCATGCCTCATTTAAAGTCCCACAGGCAAAATAATTGTTTGTATTGTATACGCTTTTAAGTTTAGCCACATAGCTAAAAATCTACATTCTTGTCACAGGCCAGTGACTGAGGTCAGAAAGTCACTGGATCAGCACGGCAGGCAAACAACTACAAATTTGACAGGTTAGTCACTATGGTACAGGTTCCCTTCAATGTAGGATGTCATTCTTATGCCCTGTACACACGGTCCAACATTGATCGGACATTCCGACAACAAAATCCATGGATTTTTTACAACGAATGTTGGCTCAAACTTGTCTTGCATACACACGGTCACACAAAGTTGTCGGAAAATCCGATCATTCTGAACACGGTGATGTAAAACATGTACGTCGGGACTATAAACGGGGCAGTAGCCAATAGCTTTCGTCTCTTAATTTATTCTGAGCATGCGTGGCACTTTGTGCGTCGGGTTTGTATACACACAATCGGAATTTCCGACAAAGGATTTTGTTGTTGGAAAATTTTATAGCAAGCTCTCAAACCATGTGTCGGAAATTCCGATGGAAAATGTGTGATGGAGCCCACACACGGTCGGAATTTCCGACAACAAGGTCCTATCACACATTTTCCGTCGGAAAATCTGACCGTATGTACAGGGCATAAGTCTTTGAACTGCAAAATAATGATGTCACTTATCCATCTGTTGAGGTACATAGGCCTAAAACTAGTATGTGTCCTGGTAATCAGAGAACGGCAGCATACGTCTGAGGTTTCTTCTACATCTTGCCTATTTGTAGCAAATAATTATGGCATCAGTTAAGAAGCGTATTTTTCTTCTTTACTATGACATTGATGCTTGTAAATAGTGAATCATGGACTGACATGTATTTGTAAAAATATGTAAACATGTATATTTAATATCAATGACTGTCCAGCCTGTAGATTGATATATTATTCTTTACATAACATGAGATTAATTTCCATAATACATAGATTCCCTGACACTGCACCTATTTGCTTATAGATTTACCATGCATTTTAAAATGTTGTCATATAACTAAATACAATGTATTTTTGTTGTTGGGTCACAAATACTACATTGCACATGGCAGGGAGGGGCGGGGGGGGGGGAGTCTGTGTCTTTTAAAGCGTAATGTATGATACCATTTTCTGACTACATCTGTCTGTAGTCCTGTCAAAAGGAATGGCAATTCATTAAGTCTATCTTTTTTTCCAATATAAAAATGATGGCTCTCAGACAGGCATCTTATATTGTCACCTTCCTGTTCCTACAATACTTTCTTAAATATTTGGACCAATGACTCATATTAAGCTCTCTTGAGGACCATGTAGCTATTACATCTGTCAAACAAGGAGGATGGATTAATCAGACTGGTCCCCCTTGGTGGAGGATTACTTTCAGACATTCTGAATAATGCTGGGCTGTCAAAATAACATTTGACACTAAATTTTACCCACATTTTGGCTCAAAACATAGAAGAAGCTGAGACGGAGCAGATGGATTTTCTGAGCTGCTCAAAGGACACATGCACCAATATTCAAAGGCTTTTCACCACAAGCACAAAGCTAGATAAACCCTTTTCACAGCAAACTAGAGATATTGGGAGCAAAATAATGCAGTTCCTTTTTGCCTTGTTATTGCTGCATTTTGACGCCGAATGCACAGCAGATTAAATAGTTTGTGTTATAGCTTGTAGATATTGTACATATTGAATTATGGAGGGGAATTAAATTGCTCCCATCAGCTGTGCGTGTACCTACATTTGATACAAAAATACATGATAAAAACGTGCTTTTAAATGGAAACACTTTTAACCTACAAGGGATACTAAGAACAAAACATACACTCATTTGCCTGGTTGTAAAGGAAAGTTCTTTGTTTACTCCAAGTCTGCAGAGTAAGAAAATAAAATCTTTTGCAATTATTTTTTTTTCCTTTGCTCTTTCTGTACTTAGAAATATTTTCTTTGTGTATGCAATCTAGATAGCTTTCTTCCAGGAAAAGAAAATTATCTAGTCTGTTTTTATCTTACCTAACTGCAGGCAACACAGAACACTACATTGATAGAAAAATATAGTTTGAAATATATTGCTTTTTAACATGAAGAAAACTAATCATAACTTATTTTTTTTTAAAATATGCACACATATAAAAAAAAGTGAATATAAATCTTTATCTCTCCTCTTGTGCATTTAAGAGTTCTCCAATCTAATAGCTTGGACTCATTTTAGCTTTCATATTTATACTGCTTGAAAATATTTAATGTTCACAACAATAGGTGATCTTTTACTACATTCTGTGTAAATAACATATTTCAATTGACATAACAGTTACCCAGCTATAGGAGTAGCAGAAGTAGGACTCCTAACAAGCCCAAGAGGGGGATCAGTCCAGACCATGACTTAAATCTTAAAGAGATTTGTATCTCTGTCCACTCATTCTTGAGATTTGCACAGCCTTATCAAACAGCACGATGAGCCTGGTGACCTGACTTTTCTCTATTGCAGTTAAAGCAGTTTTAAAGTGTTACTAAACCCACAACGGTAAACTCAGTCTGTATATGCAGTAAAGCATGCTTGTTATACTCACTGTGGAACCTAAGTGGGTTAATCCTCCGTATTGTGTAAAAAGGATGTTTGATCCTGTATGCACAGATCCTCCTATTTTTTTCACTGACTCCAAAACAGGTCCGGATAACACAGAGTGTAAGGAGTCAGGCTGCACATGCTCAGTTTGGTGTGTATTGCTAGAGAGTTTTTTTTCTTGGGAGAGTGTATGTGATCAGCACAGGGCCAATCAGCACTGTCCAGACAGAGGGTCAGGAGTCTTGGATCCTGATGGAGCCTTACTGTCCCATCAAATGCAGCCTCACTGTCCCAAAAATGCAGACTCACTGTCTCATCAAAGGCAGCCTCACTGTCCCATCAAACCCCCCTCCCTCCGTTCTTCGCGGGAGGTCCGGCACTTACCGTGCTGTGGTGTCCTCTCCTCCTGCTATGTCTCCTTCAGTGGGCAGCAGCAGTGGTGGAGTAGTCCGCTCCCCATGCTTCCTCCGCACTGGGAGAGAGAAAACCGGAAGTGACATCGTAACTCGAATGTCAATTAAAGCACCTGGCCGTAGTAATACATACTACTGGCGCCGAGCGGAAGCTGTTTGGCGCAATGGAATTTCACCGCAAGGTGGGACAAAAGCCTGCAAATGAAGCGCCTCGTCTGCAATCTCGTGATTGCATAGACGTGGCGCTTCCCATAGTGCACTGTGTCCGGCGCCTGAATACAGTGCACTTAAGGACCTTTTTTTCTATTTTTTTTAAGGGCCATTCAAAAAAAATAAAAATTTTGTGACTGCCTGGAGGGGGGGGGGGGGCAGTGCCCGTGCGCCCCCTATGGACACTGCTTGTGCTGCTTTTCCTTCTCCCAGTCTGAGCTTTGCTGTACAGGAGCCTGCCGGAGGCTGAAACCAAATAAAATCAAGTGCTTACACTAGTTTAATAAAAAAGTACACCATACCTTCATGAATTATGTTTTTTTTAGTCTGCTTGGAAATCAGCCTTTTCAGCATGAACAAACGCTGTAGTTTTATAAATGTATGTAGGTAATACATTCGATCAAGTGTTCAGTATAAGCCCGTATTTTATTTCACATGATTTTATTTGCATTTTCTCTACAATTACACACAGACCAAGCTGCCAAAAAAGTTGACAGAGGTTAGGACAAACTATAAAATTCTCAGGGGTACTTGAAAAGTTGCAGCAAAATGTTTTTTTTTTTTTTTTTTTAAAGAAGATTCAAACCATTTGAATTAAAGATTACTGTTGTTATCACCTCCTGATTTAAACCGGGTCCCTGTTACTTTTGTATGAAAGCTTGTAAGGGTGGATTTACTAAAGAAGTACAGAATGTTCACTTTGTGAAGTAAGTGTTCACACAATATGTTTGGCTATTTTTTGCAGAGTCAATTTTCAGTTGGCTTCCCCTCCTTCTCAAAGCCAAGCAGAAATTAATTTTGCAAACTGAAAATTCACTTTGCACCTGGCAGGGGTGCCTCCTATTGCCTCTCCTATTTAAAAAATGTATAAAAGAAGATTGAAAACTATTTGCCTTTGTGATTAGGTCTAATCCAAGTAGTGTCGGCTTCTGCTATGGTGATATACAGGAGAAGGTAATGCTGTATACAGGTGACACGTTGCTATTGCTAGGAGATACAAACACTTCGTTGCGGAACGCTATGACTACTATCACAGAATTCGGTAGATTTTCAGGTCTCACCATAAACTGGCCGAAATCTGCTTTAATGCTACTAAATGGAGATGCCCCACAACCTGTGGCATCTGCATGTCCTATTCTTATTGCCCCCCCTTTAAATGCCCCCCCAGCATTTCTTCTGGTTAAATATTTCTCCTCTTCTCCAGCGCTATAGAGACCGCATTAAAATATGGAATTCCCTCCATCTTTCAGTAGCAGGGAAGGTAAACTTAATTAAGATGATACTTATGCCCCAATTACTTTATTTTCTGCACAATGCCCCTATGGTGAGCCCATTGAAGATTTTTAAGATAGTCAACTCCCTCTTCTATACCTTAATTTGGAACAATCATGCCCCTAGAATCAAATTAGAACATTTACAGCGACCTAAAGACGATGAAGCTGAACTGCAAGCTCAGTGTTCAGTTCTTCTTTAGCTGTGATGTTATACTCTACTCTTAGGCCCCATTCACACCTGAGCATTTTGTAGCTTGAAGCCTGAAGCTATAAAACGCTGGAGGGGAAAAAATCAATTATTCTCTATGGAGATGGTTCACATCTCCACTCCAAAACGCCTGAAGCCAGAAGCTCCAAAACGCCTGAAGCTCAAACAAGTTCTGGAACTTTTTTTTAGGCAGATTTTGGCGTTTTTCTGCTTTTTACATTGGTGACCTTTTGACCTGTACAAAATTGCGGCAAAAATCGATGCAAAATCGCGGGAAAATTGCACGCCTTTCTGCCTGAAAATGCTATGCTCAGGTGTGATTGGGGCCTTAGTCCAAGTAATCTGATTATGATTAGATCAACTGGGACAAGCCCAGGAACATCCAACAAAGGTGCCCACAATCTCTCATATTTAAGCGTGCAACCCCTATGCTGATTCTCCATTCTCAACATATTACCTACAACAAACCAAGTTTAGAGCTGTCCCCACTATACCTATTCCAACAGTAAACAGTCTGTATGTATATTCCTCGCTTAAGGTGTTGCAGCTCTCCCAAAAGTCCACTGGGTGGTAGACATGATTCTGAAAATATATAAAAACAAGAGAGAGCGCACGCCAGCCCTAGTGTGTTAATATTTAATAGATGAAGATAAGGGTATAAAAAACGAGGGTTGCACTCACAAACATACAGCGTTAAATGGCATAAACAGCTCCATAATAGCCTCCTCTCCTGGTCTGTAGGGATCAGTTCGCTCACAGCAACTAGCAGCATGGTAAAGTATTCCAGTAAGCACAGACCGCCTGCTTCCTTGTAACACACACCGCCCAAAGCACTCGCACGGACCAGCTGGCGCTGCCTGACGTCACTCATGGCCAGGGAGGGGATGCATAGCGATGCAGCTGACTCCTTTCGTAAGCTTCATGCAATTGCTAGGACTAGCAATTGCATCATGACATCTGAACATCTTCCAGCAAATTTTAAGTGCATTCCTCTCTTACTATATTAGCAAGCTTTGTACATATTATTTTTTACCTTTAGGAAGAAGGATGCAGACTCACCATAAGTACAGAGAGAAAACAATTACTCTGTGCTCTGTTCACACCATACATGAGCTGTGGTGTGTGTAAAAATGCAGCACGTCTGCATTTTTTTTTTAACCGAGAAAACATGTCTACATTTTTATTGCAGCAAAACATACATCACAACAGCACAAAAAGTGCAATGAATTGTCTTTCATTAACTTTGACTAGATTTAAAAAAAGGAAAAATTAAACAATGCAAAGCATTTTACCAATTGCACACAATAGAGAGCACGCATCAAATGGACCATAACACACGCCCACTGGTGTGAATGGACCCCAAGTGCCAGCAGCTGTGTCAAAGACAACATTTCCTCTTTCCCAATGAATTGATGATCTTTATAACGAGTGTAAGGCAGGCCAGACATTACTTTTTTTTTTTTAATTTAACGAGCGCGTTGAATGAAAAAAAAGAGCTGATTCCCCCATCCACACAATCACTGCTGCTGTGCTTTTATAGAGCCTTCCCTGTCATCAGAATACAATGATCAGTGCTGCTGGCTATAGCTGGCAGCACTGGTCATTTGGGAAAAACCTGACAGGCTGGTTGCACACAAGATGATTGATAGATCAACTTGTGTACAACAAGCTAGCCTGTACATGAATCAACGTTTTCCCAGTCCCTGCTGAATTGGCCAAATTTCAATCCATGTATGACCGGCTTTAACTAAACTTCCCCCTCCCAACCGTAGCTACACTCAGGTCCATAAATATTGAGACATCGCCACAATTCTAATCTTTTTGGCTCTATACACCACCACAATGGATTTGCAATGAAACAAACACGATGTGCTTTAACTGCAGACTTTCAGCTGATTTGAGGGTATTTACATCCAAATCATGTGAACGGTGTAGGAATTACAACAGTTTGTATATGTGCCTCCCATTTTTTAAGGTACCAAAAGTAATGGGACAGATTAACAATCATCCATCAAATTTTTACTTTTTAATACTTGGTTGCAAATCCTTTGCAGTCAATTACAGCCTGAAGTCTGGAACGCATAGACATCACCAGATGCTGGGTTTCATCCCTGGTGATGCTCTGTCTTCAATTCCTGCTTGTTCTTGGGGCATTTTCCCTTCAGTTTTGTCTTCAGCAAGTGAAATGGTTTGTTTTATTTGTGGATTCTAGGGCTCGAATGTCTTCCAGTAGTTTATCAAGCTGCAGCGACCTCTGCCTCTTAACCTCCCTGGCAGTATATTTTTTTCAGATTTTTGGTGCTGAAAGCAGTACCATTATTTTGCGTGGAAATTTGGCGTTTATATTGTAGGCCTGTAATTCTTAGGAATAACACATTTAAATCTGTCCAAACAAGAGTCTAGTAGACATCCCGGGTATGATAACGTTTGAAACACTAAATCATAAATTATAATATAATAAATAACTATAAATAATTATATATAACAAATAAACCTGCGCTAGCAATTTACTAAAAATAATTGATAAACTGTACCAGAACCAAATCATAAATGATCTATACAAATAATAGTGAATGTGAGAAATGTGTAAAAAATATTGATAATGTATACTGTAGTCTTTGATAACGCCCTGGGGGAGGGGCGAAACGCGTCGACGTAACATCCTGCCTACGCCTGCTAACCAACACCAGTGACATCACTTCCTGTTTTGGTGGAACGCACGCCGACCAGCGGCGAACCGACCAACTATCTGAATGCCTGCTCTGCATGCCGGTCTTGTGAGTAGCGCATATATGCGCAGGTGACCTTATGGTATCCTAAGGTTTTATGCTATATATTTTTCCCTTCTTTTTTTGGTGGAACGCGAGTTCTATGGTCTCAAAAGGTCTCTTCCAACCATCTATAACATCAGCATATTGGTAGCCCTGTATCATCCTGCGGATGAATATGCTGGAAGTCTGCCATTTGTCCCTTCTGTGAAGGAGCTTCTTATAGCTATGGATATTCCATCATCTGTAAATTTGGATGCAATTGACTTTTTTGTTTCATTTTTTCACTTGGCGTCTATCATTGTTTAGAAGCTTACCTCATTGTTATTCACAATTTATGAGAGCGCTTATATTTTATATAATTTTTGCATCAGTTTAATGACACTATATCACTTTATAGTTGCGCTTGTTCATCATATATATTTGCGATTTGTCCTCTTTCACATTGCATATCTTTTTCTCATTAGTGCATTTATGCACGATTTCACTCAGTGCGCGGTTAATTGTGTAAGGTATACATTATCAATATTTTTTACACATTTCTCACATTCACAATTATTTGTATAGATCATTTATGATTTGGTTCTGGTACAGTTTATCAATTATTTTTAGTAAATTGCTAGCGCAGGTTTATTTGTTATATATCATCAAAGTGTAAGCACTTTTTTCCTGCAGCTGCAAGAGGATTTTTTAAGATCACTACATCACATGAATTCATTTGCGAGCGCTGTTTTGCATACATTTTTTATATAAATAATTATAAGAAATAATAATATAATAATAATACAAAATTATTCAATAATGTAATCAAATCAAAAACACTGAAATTTACTCAGTTGCAGAATTGCCGCTGTCGTTACTTTTAGTGTTTGATGACGGACTTCCCCACCAATCGCTATTGCTCAATTCTGCAAGTGATTCTAATTTATTATCGCTGTTTTCTAGCTGGTCTAAACCTGCTTTTGATGTAAAGGGACGGTTTTGGCTGCTATGGACAATCTCCAGTTTCAAGGCAAAAAGAACAGTTTTTATAATATAAAACTGCATGCAGAGCACTGGAGAAACCACTAGGGACAAAAGGGAGTTGAAATAAATTGATACAGTAATGTAATTTGTAAGATTACAGTGTACTGTATATGTATTGTGTGTGCTTTACTTTTTTAATTTGGCGGCGTTCTCCATCCCCGTGCGTCGCAACGCTCGCAGGGAACGGAGCCTGGGCACAGTGATAGATCGAGCGGAGGATGACTCGCTCACACTGTGGGGAGACATTGCAGGATCCTGGGGACAAGGTAAGTAAGCTCTTCCTGGATCCTGCGATGCAATCCCGAGTCTGGCTCGGGGTTACCGCTTTTGGTACTGAAAATCCACCCCGAGCCAGACTCGGGAATACCGCCAGGGAGGTTAATACGTGAGCACATTTGTATAAAAATACCTCTAATAAAAGCCTTATGGGCACACCAGATAGTAAAAGGGTCCAAGACTGAGTGAGAGTTCATCTGGATGTATTCTTGAAGATGCTTGGTAATGTCTTTAACATATTGGGATGAACTGAATATTTGAGAGTTAACCCTCCATATGTAGGCAGGGTTGGGTAGGCAGGGTTGGGTGTGTGTTCCTCCATGATTAATATTGAAATTTGAGCATGGTCTGACCATGAAATATTGTGAATAGTAGAGGAAGACACACGTTGCTCAGCGTGTTGACATCTCCGAGTATCAAAGACGTCTTCTTTGTGGAATAACTGTTGAAGTGCTGGAGGGCGCTTTTTAGGCTTTGAGGACAAGTCTAGATGGGGGACCGCAGTGGGATTAAAGTCTCAGCACACCACTAAGGAGCCCCGCCTGATTTTTGAAATTTTGCGAAAAAGTTTATGGGCAAAACTAAGTTGGTGTGTGATGGGGGCATAGGCGTTCACAATGGTAAATGGTCTGTTGTTTATATCACATAGAAGGATCAGGAATCTCCCTTCTGGGTCACAGATACTATTGTGCAAGGAGAAGGTTTTTTACCGCAATGAGAATGCCTTTTTTCGCGTGCGGTGCTGACACAGTAAAGATATAAGGGAACTGTTTATGACTTAAGGTAGGAGTTGATAACTGAAAATAGGTTTCCTGTACACAGATTACGTTGAATCCCAGTTTGAGAGATTCCTTCCAAAGAGAGGCTCTTTTGGCAGGGTGGTTAAGCCCCCGCACATTAAATGAGGTTACTTTGAGAACCATTTGGACACATCATTGGAAGAGCTTGTGTTACCTTTAGAGCATACAAAGGAGACAGCATATGTAGAAGACAGCATACCCAAGTGTGGATTCTCGTTGAAGCTGCATGGTGGTATTCCAGTTGGGCTTTAGTAGGATGTTCCTTTCGGACGTCAGACCTGGAACCGACAAGGTAGAAAAAGAATAGAACAAAAACTAAAAAAGATGCAAAAAGAAACATCAAACAGATAGTAAAAACGGTTATGCTATTTAGGACGGAATCTGCTTGCTTCAGTACTGCGCATTGCTTGTAGGGGGAATTCTGTGGGAAATGTGCTCCATCAAATCAGGGAGGTCAGGTAGTATACCTGTTTTGAGCTTGAAGGTTAGAGGCAATCAGAGTGCACAGATTTATTTTGCTTGCACTTATGAGAAACAGTGTCCCATTCGTTTTGGTTATCCACCCTGGTAGGGGGTGACCTGGAAGCTGGTTCCTGTTTAGGAAGGATGTCCCATTAGTGGAGCAGTGCTAGACCCTCATTAATTGTTGTGATTACACAAGTAGAGTCATTATGGGTGATAGTGAGCTTCATTGGGTAGCCCCAGCGGTAAGTGATATTATGATTGCGTAACGCTTTCGTAATTGGGAGAAAGGATTTCCTTTTCTGTAGCATGTATTGAGAAAGATCTGCATACATTTGAAGGCGGCAGAATTGATCAGGTAGTTGGGTCAATTTGCGGAAATTGGACATAAGTTGGTCCTTTACATGATAAAAATGTACCCTCATTATGACATCTCTGGGGATGTTGTCAGGGAGGTAGGAGGGTTTTGGTAAGCAGTGTATTCTGCCAATTACTGTTTCAGAGGCTGGGGTAGATGGCAAGACAGTGCAGATCAGGTAAGCTCTAAGGAGCAGGGCCCTCTAATTCCTACTGTATCAAAGTGTATTGTATTTGTACTGTCTACCCCCAAGTTGTAAATCGCTACGTAAACTGTTGGCGCTATATAAATCCTGTATAATAATAATAATAATAATATTTGTTCAATTGGGCCTTTTGTACAGACTCAGGGACCCCTCTAAGTTTCATATTATTCCGCCGTGAGTGGTCTTCAATGTCTGCGACTTTGGCTTTAAGTCTTTCCATCTCCTCATCTTGGTCATTGTGTATTGTGGTAGGATGCAAATTCACCCATTTTGTTCTCTATGTGATCAACTCTCGCTCCCAGTTCTTGCACTTCAGCTCTGAAGTTTGTCACACACTCCATCATGTCTGCATGTAAAGATGATCTCAAGGACACTAGCATGTCCTTTAAGATGGACTGAGACAGGCTGATTAGTAGCAGAGAAGGAACTAAAGGTGTCAGCTAGCTTCTGGTGGTGTTTGCAGAATTGGAGCTATGGTTTACCTCTTTGGGGGAAGAGTCAGCAGATAGCCGTGGTTTACACTTGGCAGGGCTTTGTGAAGATGGGGTGGAAGCTGTTAGTGATCGTGGCTGCACAGCTTTAGAGGCTCCTGCTGAGGTAGGGCTCTGTGTGGATCCGGAAGAGCCATTGGATGAGACAGGCGAGCTGCCCCCAGCGCCATCTTGAGCACACGGCCACTCCGTGGGGAGGAAGAAATGCGGCAGCTTCTTAGTGCCAGATGTGTCTTTCTTCTTCCTAGCCATATCTGAAGATGCAGGGGCACTGTGGCAAGTGGTTGGAGGTGATTGTGGTCCGTTTGGTCGCCTCAATTTGCTGTATTCCCCGGTAGTCTGAAGGAGCTATTCAGACATGCATCTGTCCAGCAGCGCAATAGACACAACCCCCCCCCCCCCTCCATTGTGGGACTTTTTAATTTTTTTTATTAATTATTAAATTATTTATTCCAAACTATTGTTTTTTTCTACACTTTACATTTTTTTTATTAATGAATAGGGTTGTTTGTACCCCTTAGCCATTCACATAGGGGAAGACAGGTATCTTGGGCCCTCTTGTTCAAAAGGGGGGCCTCCAGAATCTGATTATCCACCACCTGCAGACTCCAACAACCACCAGGCCAGGGTTATGGGGAACAAGGTCTGGTATGAATTGATGCATTTTTTTGTGATGGGGTTTCCCTATTAACATATATATCAGACCCGCATCTAGGATAAGGGTCTGGAAAAGACAAATGGAATCCCCGGGCACTTTATGTACAAACAGAACAAAACACAGGAGCTGTAATTTTTCTGCAAATTTAGCACTTTTTTCTTTGTAAATGTCAATTTTGCTGTAGTAGGCTGAATACATCGCACAGATGTGGCACTTCAGATGCAAGGTCAAGGCATCCCTCAGACATGTTATTTAAAAGAATTTTAGATTTGTAATATTTCAGTTTAAGTTCTTACTAAAATTGCTGCTCCCCACCAAACAGAAATAAAAAAAAATTGTTTATTTATAGTGTATTTTGTTTTTATTTCAGGTTTTTAGACGCTAGTAAAAAAAAACAAAAGAAATAGTAACTTGTACTTTAACCGTCTCTTTTTATGACCTCCTCCATAACAATCAACGGATGACCTATTGACCTATAAGGGGCTAAAAAATTGTAACTACCACTATTTTATTCTCTAGTTTGTCTTCTTTCAGAAAATATATAATATTTAGGGTTTATGTAATCTTTGGACCTAAAATTATTTTTTAAACATGTGTGCAAAAAAATGCAAAAACAGCTCTGGCAGCTGAAAGGTTAAAGTAAGTTGCTAGCAAAAAATGCATATTAAAAATGTGTAAAAATAAAAATTGGACTAGTGGTAAGTCTGTTAAATGTTAATACAATTTGCCAAACTTTTTTTGGCTGGTGCCCTAGCAAACCATTCATATTGGTTAGGTGTTTTTCCTGCAGATAGGCTTCTTTTTACAGTACATCCGGAAAGTGTTCACAGCGCTTCACTTTTTCCACATTTTGTTATGTTACAGCCTTATTCCAAAATGGATTAAATTCATTATTTTCCTCAAAATTCTACAAACAGCACATAATAATAATGTGAAAGAAGTTTGTTTAAAATCTTTGCAAATGTATTTAAAATAAAAAACAAAACAAAAAATCCCATGTACATAAGTATTCACAACCTTTGCCATGTCACTCAAAATTGAACTCAGGTGCATCCTGTTTCCACTGACAATCCTTGAGATGTTTCTGCAGCTTGATTGCAGTCCACCTGTGGTAAATTTAGTTGATTGGACGTGATTTGGAAAGGCACACACCTGTCTATATAAGTTCTCACAGTTAACAGTGCATGCCAGAGCACAGACCAAGCCATGAAGTCCGAGGAATTTTCTGTAGACCTCCGAGACAGGATTGTATTGCGGCACAGATCTGGGGAAGGGTACAGAAAAATTTCTGCAGCATTGAAGGTCCCTTGAGCACAGTGACCTCCATCATCCGTAAATGGAAGAAGTTTGGAATCACCAGGACTCTTCCTAGAGCAGGCTGCCCGGCCAAACTGAGCGATGGCGGGGGAAGGGCCTTAGCCAGGGAAGTGACCAAGAACCCGATTATCACTCTGACAGAGTTCCAGCTTACTCTGTGGTGAGAGGATAACCTTCCAGAAGAACAACCATCTCTTCGGTACTCCACCAATCAGGCCTGTATGGGAGAGTGGCCAGACGGAAGCCACTCCTCATTAAAAGGCACATGACAGCCCACCTGGAGTTTGCCAAAAGGCACCTGAAGGACTCTCAGACCATGACAAACAAATTCTGTGGTCTGATGAAACAAAGATTGAACTCTTTGGCCTGAATGACAAGCGTCTTGTCTGGAGAAAACCAGGCACCGCTCATCACCTGGCCAATACCATCCCTACATAAAAAGCATGGTGGTGGCAGCATCATGCTGTGGGGATGTTTTTCAGTGGCAGGAACTGGGAGACCAATCAGTTTTGAGGAAAAGATGAATGCAGCAATGTACAGAGTCATATGTGAAAATATCCTTTGCGCTGATCTGAGTAGATAAAAATGTGTCATATGACAAGGGTGTGTGAATATAATGTGCAAGACCAGCAGCAAAACCTTAAAGTGTTCACAATACACAAAACTGAGAAAAGATAATAAAGTGACCTCACGCGGTCCTATAAATCACCCAAAAACAATAAACAATTCCTCAATGTGTAAATACATAAGGTGCTAATGAAAACACAATGTGAATTATACAATATAAAGCACAACGAATCAAAAATAATAAAAATAAAAATGAAAATAAAAATAAAGTGCAAAGTGGAATAGCTCCAAAGGGATATACACTCTAATAAGTCTCTACAGCTATAATCAAGGAATTGTAAATGGGTGAAATTCAAAGTTAATGGGTGGGAACAGTGAAAAAATAGTCCTTCCAAGAGACTGAAGTTCAAAAAAAGGGGGTGTACAAAAGGTGGCTAAGTGCAGAGATGGTAAAAGAAGAAAAGTTCCTGGGAAACTCCACAGGTGGTCTCCTAGTGGCAGTGATCTCTCAGAACTCTCACCTCATGTATATGAAGAAATCAGCATCAACAGATATCTCCCGGTAAGTGGGTCTTTTTACAGCATCCAGATAGAACCCAATCAGATTCTCATACATAAACCATGGCTCTAATGGCTTCTCCTCAATCTTTGTAAATTTTCATGTTTCTATCCTAATATACTCTGGTATAATACAGGTGATGCAATGATAGAGAGAAGAGAGAAAAGCTTCCAATAGTGTAGTATGTTAAGATAAACTTGGGTTTCAATTATTAAAATGCTGAAAAATGGACTCTTAAATTTAAAAACAATCAATAAGGCAAATAAACAGAAGAATCAGCGTTCACAGCACCTTCTTACGTTGCTTCCGTCACGTGACTTCATCTGGGGAGAATGTAGAGTCATCCTTGATGAAAACCTGCTCCAGAGCGTTCTGGACCTCAGACTGTGGCGAAGGTTCATCTTCCAACAGGACAACAACCCTAAGCACACAGCCAAGATAACAAAGGAGTGGCTATGGGACAACTCTGTGAATGTCCTTGAGTGGCCCAGCCAGACCTCAGACTTGAACCTGATTGAACATCTCTGGGGAGATCTGAAAATGGCTGTGCACCAATGCTCTCCATCCAACCTGATGGAGCTTGAGAGGTCCTGCAAAGAAGAATGAGAGAAACTGCCCAAAAATAGGTGTGCCAAGCTTGTAGCATCATACTCAAAAAGACTTGAGGCTATAATTGGTGCCAAATGTGCTTCAACAAAGCAAAGGCTGTGAATACTTATGTACATGTGATTTTTTTCAATGTGTTATTTTTGATAAATTTACAAAGAGTTCTAACAAAGTTCTTTCACATTGTCATTATGGGGTATAGTTTGTAGAATTTTAGGGGGAAATAATGAATTTATTCCATTTCAGAATAAGGCTGTAACACAGTGGTTCTCAACTCCTGTCCTCAGGACCCACCAACAGGCCAGGTTTGCAAGATAGCTGAAATACATCACAGGTGATATCACTTGCTGCTCAGTGATTGCAGTATTCTAGTCTGCATCTCCCCAAGGTAATACTTAAAATCTGGCCTGTTGGTGGGTCCCGAGGACTGGAGTTGAGAACCGCTGCTGTAACATAACAAAATGTGGAAAAAGTGAAGTGCTGTGAATAATTTCACTGTTATAACAATTATAATCAGATATATAATAATATATATCAGAATTTAGTAATTGGTCCAACATTGCATATGTCCACAATTATGCTACAGTGATTTTACCCCCCCCCCCCCAAAAAAATAAAATAAAAAATAAAATAAAAAAATAATAACACAATATTAGAATGATTTTCAGGCCTGTCTGCAAATTTGTTTTCTGAAAGCATAAACAAGGAGAAGCTGTGAAGGAATTTTGCAAAGATTTAATTTGGAAACTTAGCTTGCAACTTAGTCATAAAAGTCAGTTTTGCTGCTAGCTGATACTTCATCACCAGTTTTATTGATTGTAAACACAGAAAGTATAACATAAGCATAACAGCTGCATAATGGCAACCCCTTCCTGCTCTAAAAAGTGTACCTGAACAAGTTGCATACAAAACCACAACACACTATAATACTGGCATAGCAAACTTTTACTAAGCTAGGTTGTAAAATACTTGCTCTGTTTGCTAAACACATTACTTTCAACATATTAACAAAAAAAGCCAAGATAATATGAATTGGCAGCAAAAACTGCATGTACAGGAATTTTATAATGTTTCGTTCAGTGACAAAATTCTAGTAGCAAATATTTCCAGTGACAACAGCCAAGGATGGGAGTCTACCTAAGAAAATCAGAAAAATATATTTTCAAAAATAAAATTATACTGGACTCTGGTAACTGTTTCCCCCCAAAAACAGGCAGACAAGGCAAAAGACTAATAACTAGCTTTGCCTGTGGAACTGATATTTTTCTCATTTGCTGGCTTACCATGCCTTATTTTGAGGTGGCCATCTTGGTAGAAGCGGGTTTTGCATCCTTAAGTCAAAATCTCCAGCAAGAACAGTGAGCAGCACAATAGTGTCATCACCAAATTTCACACCAAATCTCCTGAGAATCTTCTAAAAGGAAGTAATGTCTTAGATTTCTCAGTGCAAATATACAGTATAACTGTGAGGTTGTAAGCACAAGAGTGTCCAGGCACACTTGCATACCAGGAAGTGTGTCACTATTTTCCCAAAGAAGACAAAAAGCACAATTAAAGTATATCTAAGGCTGGGTTCACACCGGTACAACAAGACAGTGGTACAACTGTGGATCCGACTTTGCCCTGCAACTTGAAGTCTGAATTCCATCCGACTTCAATGAATGGGATTTGACTTTGATCCCAACAATACCAGGTACTGTGTCTGATATAAATCTTGAAGGGGAACCCCACGCCAAAATGTAAAAAAAAAAAAAAAACAGCATAGAGTTCCCCCTCCAAGACCATACCAGACCCATGAGTCTGGAACGGATTTTAAGGGGTCCCCCCAAAATCCATACCAGACCCTTATCCGAGCATGCAGCCTGGCAGGTAAGGAACAGGAAAGGGGGAAGGAGCACCCCCCCTCCTGAACCATATCAGGCCACGTGCCCTCAACATGGGGGAGGGGCGCTTTGGGACAGGGGTCCCTATGTCCCCCACCCCAAAGCACCTTGTCCCCATGTTGATGGGAACAAGTGCCTCTTCCCTGACAACCCTGGCCGATGGTTGTCGGGGTCTGCAGGCGGGGGGGTTATCGGAATCTGAAAGCCCCCTTTAACAAGGGGGCCCCCAGTTCCCGGCCCCCCACCCTATGTGAATGAGTATGGGGTACATTGTACCCCTTCACCTAAAAAAAAGTGTAAAAAATAAAAACAGTACACAAGTTTTTGACAAAGTAATTTATTAAAGCAGCTCCGGCGTCTCTTCTTCTGATTTCTTCTTCCTCTGGTGATGTCTTCATCCTCTGGTTCTTCTCCCTCCGCTGATGAGATCTTCCTCTGGTTCTTCTCTCTCTGCTGATGTCTTCTGCCGGTTCTCTTCTCTCCGCTGTCGGTCATCTCCCTCTGCCGGTTCTCCTCTCTCCGCTGTCTTCTCCCGTTGTTCTTCCTCCGATCTTCTCCCGATGCTTGCTCCCACTGTAATGCTAGGTCCACTGTGTGACATTACTTATATAGCTATGGGGCGTGACCACATGGTGAGATCATATGGAAACCCCACCCCTGTGTGAAGTCACCGGCCGGGCTTTGATGGGCATAACCCCAAAACAAGAAGTTTATATATTGCAGCTTTCCAATCCTCAGATGTGGTAGGTTGACCTTAGAAACAAGATAGGAATATAGAACTTCACCCCTCTCCTAATCTTTATAACATAGAGGAGTACAGTTCTGCAGTCCTCAGACGTAGCTGAGAATCAGCACAGAAAGTTGTAACTCCACAAGATTTCTGGGAGAATCAATAGGCATTTTTTAACTTATAAAACAAATATAACAAAGCACTTTCAACTATATATTTAACAGATCAAAAGGGACTAAATAAGAGAAGTTGATTGCGACGGTTTACATATACTTTAACATTTCTAAATGTTCCTTATAACATAGCAAATCTTTACTTTTTTAACTCAGGTCACCTTACAAGTTTTTTTGTAAGGTGGAGGCTGTCACTTTTTCATCCCAGCCATGTTCTTTGATTTTACAGATAATAACAATTAACAATTGTTTATTGTGTATTGTTGTTAACCAATAATGGTTATCTAGTGCTTAAGAGTAAGGATGAGCTCCGGCGTGTTCGCACACCCCATGTGCAGAGCCCATCGGGAAGTCGGCACTGCACAGCGCTAATCACAGGCGACATTGTCCCAGAGATTGGGGAAATGTCTCGCTGCCTGTGATTAGCGCTGTGCAGTGCCGACTTCCTAGCGGGCTCTGCACGTGGGGTGTGCAAACATCCCGGAGCTCATCCTTACTTAAGAGTAAACTGGCAATGTAGATGTCAAGGCAATGTTCACCAAATGCCCCCCCATGGCATTTCCATAACAACGTAATAGCACTTTAATTTACTGTAACCCTAAGAAACTTAGGGTGCTGCTCCAGACAATCATCCTTTAACTCTGATGACTCCTACTAAAAGGGTGTAGATGGCTATCATCAAGGGTGCAGCCTATCCATCTGCTCTGTGGCATACACTGGAAAGGTAGAAACGCCGCCACACACCAACATGGCCCAAAAGGTACATCAACAAAATAGCTTCAGCCCTACTCCACCCAGGCCATGCCCACGATGCATTTCAACTCACCCACTGGGCTTAATCATGGAGACCTTCGAGGCGTGGCCTAGGTGAAGTCAGGTTGAAGTCATCTTGTTGATTCAGCCTTTTGGGCAGGATTGGTGTGAAGCAGTGTTTTTCCCTTTCCAGCACTTAAATTTAAATGCCTAAAAAAATCTCAACAGAAATATCTTTTTATGGATTTTAATGGTGGTTATGTGACCGCAAACCCTCGAGTTATGTATCTCCTTTTATGAATGGTGCATCTCTTGTGAGCCCATGAGCCTATATGCATACTGTATACATTGAAGTAAGTATCTGATGTGCCCAATCAGTATGCCCAATCATATATAATGACCTTTGTCTATCCTGGCAATTGCAATGCAGGACCAAGAGACCAGGGTTTAGTAAATAACAGTTTCTTCAGGAACATGAACATGTTTGCACCATATCATAGAAAAATATAACAAGGACTATCCTATGTTTACTGTAGCACTGTGAAAACTAGTACAGGTTTTGTTGAGCAGATGTTTATACACAGCAAAGCTGCTGTCAATCAAAGTCAGTCAGCCAATGAGGAGAGAAAGGGGCTGGGACTGGGCCACGGCTCCATGTCTGAACGGACACAGGGAGCTGTGACTCAGCTCGGGTGCCCCCCTAGTAAGCTGCTTGCAGTGGGGGGCACTCAACAGGAGAGAGGGTCCAGGAGCATCGGCTAGGGACCTGAGAAGAGGAGGATCTGGGCTGCCCTGTGCAAAACCAACTGCACAGAGCAGGTAAGTATAACATGTTTGTTATTTTCAACTAAAAAAAAATGAGACTTTACAATCACTTTAAGAAATAGAAACTAGAATATTTATATCTCTGTCCTGAAGTGTTCTGTCTAGAATATCATGTGTTAAAAAATATTTAAATATGCAGTATATATCTTTGGTCACAATTATTAATGTATAATTACAACCAGGGGCATTGCTAAGTGAGAAAAAGACCAGGGCTTCAGCCCGAAGTCCGAGCCCGGCATGGGGGGGTAGGTAGGCTCACTTGCTGGTTGCTGCCTGTCTCACCAGTGCCCATCAATGCTGACACTAAACTGACCTACCTGGCACACACTGACCGTTACGCTGACCTACCTGACCCACACTGACCTACCTGACCTACACTGACCTACCTGACACACGCTGACCCCCACTGACCTACCTGACACACCCTGACCTACCTGACACACCCTGACCCACACTGACCTACCTGACACAAACTGACCTACCTGACACACACTGACCTACCTGACCATTACACTTCATACTTCAGGTGACCTTCTCCTGCAGCTCAGCCGTAGTGTGCGGTGCGCCCATCCCAGTCAGGGACAGCAGGCAGCCAGAGCCATGACAGGAGAGCTGCCTGCCCAAGCGGGGATCTCATAGTGCTCGGCGCGGCCACATTGTAATTCCTGTTTTCTGGAGCCTGCAGAGCCTATGATGGTCGTCACACATCCCATGGTCCCGGCATTGGACCAGTGTGACATCCATCATAGGCGCTGCGGCTCCAGAAGGCAGGACTTGGTATGTCATTCAGCCGCGCTCAGAGTCAGATCAGTCCCCACTCTGGCTCAGGGCTAATAATAGAATTGTGAATGCCCGGGGAATTTTGGAGGCCCACTCAGGGCTCAGACCCACTCAGCCCCCTGACCCCACGTCACTAATTACAACCAAATATTTTTTTACATTTCAGATAGCATTGGAAATGATTAGAGCTGCTGTAAGCTTTTTTATTGCTATTTCTAGCTCTGTTACAACCACTTGCTTTCTTGATGACACAACAAAAATTAAAGCAGAGGTCCACCCACCGCTGAAAAAATTAAAAGCCAGCAGCTGCACATACTGCAGCTGCTGACTTTTAATAATCGGACACATACCTGTCCTGGAGTCCAGCAATGTCGGCACCACAGCTGATGTTTCCATCAGCTGCCGGGTGCACGCCACCTCCATTTCGATTAAGGGAAACTGGCAGTGTAGCCTTATGGAACCCTACTGCGCATGTGCGAGGCTCTGCTCCTCTCTCCTACTAGCCCGACAGCTGGGGAAGGAGGAGGGAGCCCCAGCGATGATGCAAATACAAGCTGCTGAGGCTCCCGGAAGTGGGGACAGGATACCTGTGAAAGACAGGTATCCTATCCCCCCTCCCCCCTGAAAGGTACCAAATGAGGCACAGGGGGGGGGGGGGAAGAGTACAACGAGCAGAGGTTCCACTTTGGGTGGAACTCCGCTTTAAAGAACTGTGTTTAACAAGGACAGTGACAGCAACAGAAACCTGGTGGAGGTTCTAACTCTTGCCCGCTCTATTCAAAACAAACAAAAAAATTCTGTTGTTTTACATTAGGTTAGGTTTTACAATATAGATGTGCAAGCCAACAAAGTAGCTTTAGCGTTACAATAATAATAAATTGTTCAATTCCCAATCCTCCAGTGAAATTTTCATTAAGTATAAAAGTAAAACACAAGTTTTAGCACAAATGTGAAAGCCAGCACGCTTCCAGACATACCAGGTACAGACTTGTGGAAAAATATTCAAACAAAAACATATTTTCTTCAACATTAAAACATATTACACAAAATGCATTGCCATGGAGAGACATAAACACAACAATATTTCACAATGACAGTTACAGTAAGGAAATCATAGGACAGAAAGGAATGTCAAGACAAAGTACAGTTTCCTTTTACTGCAATGCAATAATATTGAGACCCCTTTCACACTGGGGCCGCGGCCTCGTTAGCACTAAAGCGCCGCTCGTTTTAGCAGTGCTTTACCGCTATTTAATCTGCACTTTTTGGCTACTAGTAGGGGGGCTTTTAACCCCAAAGAAGCTTTTCAGGCGCTTTCGAAGCGCTGCCTGTTCATTTTAATGGGCAGGGTGTTTTGGAAGCGCTAAATACAGCTCTTCCAAAGCATCCCAAAAATGCTGCTTGCAGGACTTTTCCTAACGTTCCTAAAGTGCACTGCCCCAGTGTGAAAAGACACACTGAAATGAATGGGAGGCGGTTTTCAGGTGCTATTTAGAGGCTATTTCTAGCGTTAAAATGCCTAAAAACCATCTCAGTATGAAAGGGGTCTAATAATAATGGGCCTCTTCTATGAACTCTGATCCTTAGTTCCATAGATTTTCTATTAGATTCAAGTCAGGTGATTGGCTGAGCCATTCTAGCAGCTTTATTTTCTTTCTTTGAAACCAATTGAGAGTTTCCTTTGCTTTGTGTTTGGGATCACTGTCCTCCTGAAATGTTCACCCTTGTTTCATCTTCATCATTCTGGTAGATGGCAGCAGATTTTTATCAACGAATGTCTTGGTACATTTTTCCATTCATCCTTTCTTCAATGACATGAAGTTTGCCTGTACCGTATGCTGAAAAACAGCCCCACATCATGACGTTCCCACCTTTATTTCACTGTTGGTATGGTGTTTTTGGGGTGATGTGCAGTGCCATTTGACCTCCAAACATGATGTGTATTATGGCATCCAAAGAGTTCCATTCTGGTCTCATCTGACCAGACTATATTCTCCCAGTATTTCATAGGCTTGTCTAAAGGTTGTGCAGCAAACTTTAAATGAGGAAAATCTGACCGTGTGTATGCTCCATCGGACAATTGTTGTCGGACTTTCCGCCAACAAATGTTGGCTAGCATGTCTTCAAATATTCCGCCAACAAATGTGTGTTATTGGATTTTCCGATTTTCCGATCGTGTGTACACAAGTCCGTCAAACAAAAGTCCAAAGTACAAACACGCATGCTCGGAAGCAGAAGCGGTCGGTCTTGTAAACAAGCGTTTGTACTGGAGAATTAACATTCGTGACGTGGCAAATTATGAAATCTCCAAATGCAGCACACAATTCTCTCCTTCTTTAATGAGATAATAATGAAGCTGCTTTGCTGGTGATACTGATGGAGTTATTGCAAACAAATTTTCAAAGGCTTTTTTTTTTCTAGTGATATTAAGAATAATATTATTATGTTTTTTTGGTTTTTTTGTGCAAGTTAAGATCAAAGATACAACAATGTTGGTGTTCCTTGTCAATTTTACATTGTATTTTTTAAAATGTAACTGCCTACTCCCAACTGTCATTTCAAGTAAAACACATAGCCAAGTATTATTCTCCACAATTTTTTTTATTGTGCATTAAAAAAAAATAAATAAATAAAAATTAAACAGGCTATCTGCCAATAGAACTTAACCAAAAAGTGCATTCTATGCCTCCAAAAATTTAGAAAATATACCAAATCATTATTCAACCAAAAAAATAATGTCAAAGCAATAACTCCAAGGCCAATAATAAATAACACGTTTTCTCCTCCGATTCCGCAAGATGTCTGGTTGACGAATGGCCGTTCAGAAACAAACTGAAAAGCGCTAAATAAAAATTGCGAAAAGAAAAACGTGAATCAACACTCACCAAACTTATACTAGCTTGAAATTAGCAGAAGGAGCCCAAAGGGTGGCGCTGAAGAGCTGAAAAACCACGTAGTACGTCTAGTACGTCACTATGTTCGTAATTGTTGCCCAACATTTGTGTGACTGTGTGTATGCAAGACAAGTTTGAGCCAACACCCTTCGGACAAAACTACACAGTTTTGTTGGCCAACAATCCGATCGTGTGTACGAGGCATAATACAGGAACATAATACAGGAACAATTTGAGGACCTGCCTCATCAAGAATTAGCTTAATTTGTGGACAATCTGTATCTAGGTTTTTCTGAGCTAGAAATGACTAGAGAGGGAATTGGATTTAAACTGAAACTGACTAAAACACAACAGTATAACAGTGATACCAGTGCTGCTGAAGGGAGGATACCTTGTGGTGTGTGCAAGTACTTGTGATAGTCTTCAGCTGATTCCTTTGTTCGTGGGAAGTCAATTTTATTTTAGTGGTACACAGGACCGCAATTACTATTCAATTCAAAGTTTTATTTTATATCTTATTATTTATTATTTACTCTGTATTTACATGCACAAAAAGCTGTTCTCCAAAAGTGACAGAGGTTGGTGTGAACTATATTACTGTCAGAGGTACTTTTATGATCAACTTTTAGTGTCAAATTGCGAGTTTTTCTCTTTTGGACAAAAAAGGTGTTGCTGCAACTGCTCAGGTCACCCTGGCAGTTTGTTCCATTCCCAGTCACTGTCACTTTTGCTGAAAGGGCAAAATGGAAAAATAAAAGCATGTGAAATAACTAAAAGACTTCAAAGATGTTATCATTACATGTATACCTTTATACACTTGTCAGAATATAATACTGGCGTAATGGTCCTTTAAGTTCCGCACTCCATCCACTAAGTTACACCTCATGTCATACAACTGTCAAATACCAGAGTCCCAATGGCCTACTGGCCAATTGGCTTGACATCTTAATGCAAAACACAAAAATTTGTACGCTATCCCTTTAAATATATTATGATAAGATTAATAACGAAAACAGTGCTGAAATAAGTGTGATCAGATATTCAAAGTGCAAGAACCACTTAAAATATAAATAAAAATCCTCAGAAAAAATCATACTGCTGTTATGAACATGACACATTCTACTCTTGTGATAATTCACAGGGATTTCACCACCACCGTGCACAAGCCTCTTTCCAGCAGCATGGGATCTCTAAATAAAAATAAATAAAAGAGATCATAATAGTGCTATGTAACAAAGATGGTAGCAACCAAAGCCTCCAAACACTTCCTGTTTGATCATTCGCAATCAAAGACTGCTTAGGAAATGAAGAAAGAGGGCCTTCCTCCCCTGACCATGTCTGCCTTCTGGTGAAAAATGTTAGGAGGGGCCTGGTTTGTGAGGTCATCACGTCTGCCGGAGGATTGGCAATGGTTTTCATGTATTGCAATCCTGTCTCTCCATTACAGTATGTAAGTGTAAAACATTGGAATAAATCAATAATAAACTAGCTTTAGGTGTTTTACACTATGGATTATACCCTTTGTTTTCTTCATATCCTATGTAGTCTTTAATTGTGGGTGATCAAACAGGAGGTGTTTGGAGGCCTTGGTTACTACCATCTTTGTTACAGAGCGCTATTTTGATCTCTTATCATTTAGAGATCCTATGCAGCTGGAAAGAGGCTTGTGCACGTTGGTGTTAGAAACCCTGTGGATTATCACAATTTATCACATATTTTGATGCAGAAAAAAACGCACTGAACTGCATGTGGTGCGAACTGGCCCTAAGTCTTTAGAACCATCTGTCAAGATGGTTTTACTGCTATCTGGGGGCCCCATTATAATTGAGAATTTCCTCTTACTTACTGTCAAGGTTCCAATAGTTTTATTAAACAGGAAGTGAAGAAAACTCTACAAAAGGAACACAATATTAAATAACTGACAGGATTTTTAGCCTTATCCTATTCTACCAAAAAATCTTTTATTGGTATCTATGTCACTGTTGGAGATTTTCCCTAAGAATCTTGGATAGCAGTAAAAACTGTCCTCTCTTACTCTATTAAAAAAATAGAAAAAGGATTCTGTTGTACATAGACATTAAAGTAAAACTATGGGCAAAACTTTTTTTTCATTTTGTATAGAGCAAGGGAGGATTATAACCCCTGTCAGATTTTTTGGTCATCTTTGTCCCATTGTAGAGGTTCCCCTTACCTACCTGTCCCATAGCCAAACAGGACATGAGAGGAAATCCCTGCAAATTAAGCAAATTTCTTGGGGACCCCCAGGCCACCATAATTTGTGACCCCATTGGAAGATTTCCACTCTATTACTTTTCTGGGGACAACCCAAATTTTTCTTTTACTTTCACTTTTAATGATAATGGTAAACAGAACAAATGGAGAGGGTGAATCTCCCCTAGGGAACACAGACAGCAATACAAACTGACAAGCGTTCTAATCCCTCTCCCCTCTATCGAAAACTTTAAGAAAAAGTTTTGCCTTTAGTTATAGTTTGATTCAAATAGAGGGCATGGCCTAATTTAAAGAAGTTAAACCTATCTGTACCTTGGCTGTAAGGGGGAAATGCAAAAACGTGGGGGATAATTTTGAAGACCAAAAACAAGTGCCAGAAGATGTGTGCATTTCAGCACTGTTGTTATTTACTTAATTTTGGATTGGTTTGTTTCACTTTGAGGTATAACAGTGTGTTACAATGATAGGCCCTTCCTTCCTGACTTTGCATGAGCTATGCAAATCATCAGGCAGCATATTAGGCAACACTCATTTGGGACACAAGTTAAAAAAGTGTCCTAAACTCAATATTGAATGGGTGTTCTCTCTACTGCTAAACAAAACATGACATTATACAGTGCCTTGAAAAAGTATTCATACCCCTTGAAAATTTCCACATTTGGTCATGTTACAACCAAAACATAAATGTATTTTATTGGGATTTTATGTAATAGACCTACGCAAAGTGGCACATAATTGTGAAGTGGAAGGAAAATGATACATGGTTTTTACTTTTTTTTTACAAATAAATATCTGAAAAGTGTGACGTGCATTTATATTCAGCCCCCCCTGAGTCAATACTTTGCAGAACCATCTTTTGTTGCAATTACATCTGAAAGTCTTTTGGGGATGTCTCTACCAGCTTTGCACATCTAGAGAGTAAAATTTTTGCCTATTCCTCTTTGCAAAATAGCTCAAGCTCTGTCAAATTGGATGGAGAGCATCTGTTAACAGCAATTTTCAAGTCTTGCCACAGATTCTCAGTTGGATTTAGGTCTGGACTTTGACTGGGCCATTCTAACACATGAATATGCTTTAATCTAAACCATTCCATTGTAGCTCTGGCTGTATATTTAGGGTCGTTGTCCTGCTGAAAGGTGAACCTCCGCACTAGTCTCAAGTCTTTGCTCTAACAGGTTTTCTTCTAAGATTGCACTATATTTGGCTCCACCCATCTTCCCTTTACCTCTGACCAGCTTCCCCGTCCCTATAGAAGAAAAGGATCCCCACAACATGATGCTGCCACCACCATGTTTCACGGTGGGGATGGTGTGTTCAGGGTGATGTGTAGTGTTAGTTTTCTGTCACACATAGCGTTTTGCTTTTAGGCCAAAAAGTAAAATTTTGGTCTCATCTGACCAGAGCACCCTTTTCCACATGTTTGCTGTGTCCCCCACATGGCTTCTCACAAACTGAAAATGGGACTTCTTATGGCTTTTTTCAACAATGGCTTTCTTCTTGCCACTCTTCCATAAAGGCCAGATTTGTGGATTGCACAACTAATAGTTGCCCTGTGGACAGATTCTCCCACCTGAGCTGTGGATCTCTGCAGCTCCTCCAGAGTTACCATGGGGCTCTTGGCTGCTTCTCCGATTAATGCTCTCCTTGCCCAGCCTATCAGTTTAGGTGGACAGCCATGTCTTGGTAGGATTGCAGTTGTGCCATACTCTTATTATTTTCGGATGATGGATTGAACAGCGCTCCATGAGATGTTCAAAGCTCGTGATATTTTTTTATAACCTAACCCTGCTTTAAACTTCTACACGACTTTATCCCTGACCTGTCTAGTGTGTTCCTAATAAACCTCTGAGGGCTTCACAGAACAGCTGTATTTATACTGAGATGAAATTACCCACAGATGGACTCTGTTTACTAATTAGGTGACTTCTGAAAACAATTGGTTCCACTTGATTTTAGTTAGGGGTATCAGAGTAAAGGGGGCTACAAATCCACACCACGCTTTTCAGATATTTCTTAGTAAAAAAAATTGAAAAGCATTTATCATTTTCCTTCCACTTCACAATTATGTGCTACTTTGTGTTGGTCTATCACATAAAATCCCAATAAAATACATTTACGTTTTTGGTTGTAACATGACAAAATGTGAAATAATTTCAAGGGGTATGAATCATTTTTCAAGGCACTGTACATCCTTGGTAGGGAAGAGGTAAAAAATGTAACATCTAAATCTTGCAGCATTATCATTGTCATTTATGTGTGTGTGCTGACATAGTAAATTTAACCTGTGCATTGTAAAGGCTAGAAACAACCTCAAAGCTTCTTCAGACTGAAGAGACTATTTGTAGGAAAAGGCTTGTGTGTAAATCTTGCTTCTGCTCTATTTTGCTTCTGCTCTGACGCCCCTGCACTTCTAAATCTATCACTCTTTTTGGTGTTGGAGTATTTATACTGTCATCCATATCCTGCTGACTTCACTCTTCTTATCTTCATGGTCTTGAAAAGCTGCAAGACACTAATATGTGTTACAGTCACACTGTGACAGCAGTAGTAGATGTAAGACAATGAAAGATTCATACCCGAATTGCTCACATGTGTTTTCTTTCCTGCGAGAAATGAAATAAGTATTATATGCCAAATAGTCAACAAATAGGCAACAAATAAATTAAATTCTTCAAACAAATCCTGAAATGTTACCCGTTTCTACTGCACTTCACAATATTTGTCAAAGGTGGCACACATAGTAATAAAAGTGTTAAAAAATATTCAAAGTTCTGTAGCGTGCCAAAGTAATGGGAGAAGGAAAACTGATTTGCATTGCTAGCTCTTATAATGCCCCGTACACACGGTCGGACTTTGTTCGGACATTCCGACAACAAAATCCTAGGATTTTTTCCGACGGATGTTGGCTCAAACTTGTTTTGCCTACACACGGTCGCACAAAGTTGTCGGAATTTCCGATCGACAACCACGCAATTTCCGATCGACAACCACGCGGTCACGTACACCACGTACGACGAGACTAGAAAAGGCCGGTTCTGAACCAAGCGCGGCACACTTTGGGCTCCTTTTGCTAATCTCGTGTTAGTAAAAGTTTGGTGAGAGACGATTCGCGCTTTTTCAGACTCGTGGCTTTCAGATCGTTTTCTGCCGTTCAGTTTGTGCTTGTGGGTTTGTATCTGCTCTTCAGTGCGTGCAAGCAAGTTCCGCGTGACTTTAAGTAGTTATTGTATTCTTGTTCGTTCGTTACTGGTTTTCAGGTCGCTCTTCACAGGCCTTGCTGTTCTTCAGTGCGTTCTGTTACTTCGTTCTGAGTAACCGACCATTTTCTAGCCATGTTTCGTATGCGTACTACTCGTAGAGTTCGTGCTGTGCGGGGGCTTGGTGTTGGGGTCCTGACCTTGACACAAGTCCAGTCCATGAACAGGGTGAGGAGGAGTTCATGGACCAAGAATTGGTTGCTTCAGCGTGACCAGTTCTGTCATATGCCTTTGCTCCGTGAGATCCGTGAGAATAATCCTGATGATTTCAGGAACTTTCTCAGGATGACGGATCCCGTGTTTCACCGTTTGTTGGCTTCGCTGACCCCCTATATTAGCAGGCAGGATACCTGCATGAGGCAAGCCATCACTCCAGAGCAGAGGTTGGTCGCTACCTTGCGGTATTTGGCCACAGGGAGAAGTCTGCAGGACTTAAAGTTCTCGACAGGCATCTCCCCCCAGGCTCTGGGGATCATTATCCCAGAGACCTGTTCTGCCATCGTACAGGTCCTGCAGAATTAGTATATGAAGCTAAGATTTTTATCCTTTTATATCACATTTTATTGTATTGAATGTTTGCTAATATATTGTATTCCTTTCCTCATTCCCTAATTACCATGATTGGAATATGCTGTGAATGTCCCCTTTGTTCTCATGCATGCTGGATTTTTATGTAATTATTATTTTAGGTCCTTCATACATATTTGCCCTTCAATAATCTCCCCAGCATGGTGTCTCCTGCCTCTATATTCACCTCATGTAGTCACTTAACAATGTATTTTATCAGCTCCATAGTAGTGCTTTACCCCAAACACCCCCTAAAATGTTTGAAAATGTTATTTTTGATTTAAATTCAGGCAGAGTGCCAGAGGCTTTTTATTGTGGTGTCCCCAAATTTTTTGTAACCCTCCCTCCCCCGACTGCTAAGTCATCTGATCCCAATTCTCTATCCTCAATCATCTATCTGCTGACTTTGCCAAACCCATACACACTATACCCATCTCTTTACTGGTCAGATGTATGGATGAATTCCACAAAGCATGTAGTGCAAGGGCCTGCCTGTATACTTTCCAATGGTACTGTTTAAAGTTTTTGTATCCTATTATTATCTTGATAGTTAATAGCAGAATGTTCAAATGTGCTCAAATGTGTACAGTGTGTATTTATATCTTTGTATTATGACACTTCTTACCTGTCCAGTGGTCTGCCAATAGTGTAACTAAGGAGGGGCTGTTCCAAGTAATACCCTGTATTTAGGCATTCATCTCTCAATGAAGTGAAGAGAGTTACCTGTCCAAGAGTCCCCCCCTATAATGTTAGAAATGGCCCATGAGAGGGGGGGAGGGGGAATATGATAGGTGTACCTTATACTTTGTTGTTGTTAAATTCCCCTTAGTAAATGCTATCTGGTGGTTGCCCCATAATGTTTGTGTATAATCTGCTTGCCATGTATCTGTGAAAAAATAGTAATGTTTATTGTTTTTTCCTCAACAGTTTCCTTCCACGCCACAGGAATGGCAGACTGTGGCCTCCCACTTTGCCCAGCGGTGGGACTTTCCTAACTGCGGAGGGGCAATTGATGGGAAACACGTCCACATCGTCTCACCACCCAACTCGGGGTCATACTATTATAATTACAAGGGGTTTAATAGTATAGTGATGTTGGCGGTGGTGTCGGCTAATTACGAGTTCTTGTATGTGGACGTGGGGAAGAATGGCCGGATGTCCGATGGTGGAGTGATCGCCCAGACGGAGTTCTACAGGCGTCTCCAGAATGGCAGCTTGGACTTTCCACCTCCAGAGGACAATGTTGAAGGTCTCCCATTTGTGTTCGTTGCTGATGAAGCATTTGCGCTGGGGGACCACCTGATGCGGCCATTCCTGATGAGGACCCTCACCCCGGAACAGAGGGTTTTTAATTACTGGCTGGCCAGAGCAGGAAGAGTGGTGGAGAACACATTTGGAATCCTGGCCAGCCGGTTCCGATTATTTCTGACACCCATCCATATGGCGGAGTATAAACTGAACCATATAATACTTGCCTGCTGTGTTCTCCATAATTTTTTAAGAAAACATTCAGCCAACTATGCTGGCTCAGTTGGGCCTGAGGCCGGATTCCCAAATCCATCAACACTGACGGCGCTTGAAAGTGGCAGTCCTGGCTTGCCCTCCCTGAATGCCCGTGATGTCCGGTTAAGATACCTGGAGTTCTTTGCGGGTAGGGGGGCTATCAATATGCCAGACAATCTGTGACACCTTTTTCAAATAAAAAACAACCAAAAGAAATTCTTGGTGGACATTTACTGCTTGTGTTTGTTTTAGCTGACCCTGACAGAATTGTGTTGAGTGCAGAAAATGTCGTGATTGGGTAACCTTATAAAAAACAGTGTTCGCTGGTACTTCCTAAATGCAAAAACACATTTCACTACAAGTGCACTTGCAACTGCACTGAACCTGCACTTGTAGTGCAAAGTGGATTTGCCCTTAGGAAATAACCCCCATTTTTGCATAAAACAGCAATTACATCACCCCAAAAGTGTTGTAGTGTTGAGACAATAATCCACACATTCTTGAGTAAGGCACTTTTTTATACCTGCACAATCACATGTGCATTTACCAAAGTTTTTTTAAAACAAACCAACATGTTTGTTGTATAACAATGTTTGCAGTAGCATTATCAAAAATCGAAATATCCATTTCAGATAAAACAGGCCTGTGTAAAACCAACAAGAAAGCCAAAAAACTTGAACTTACAAAGTTCACATTAGGTGGCTATATCAGACATCAGTATTTAGGAACTGGGTTTGATATAGCGTTCAGATGGGGGGAAATCACCCCTGGAAAAGCCAAATTTGGAAGATGCACACCAATTTACGAATGTCAACATGTGCTATCTGCCATCAGGGGGGATCAAGGGACGTGTTTTGGGGGAGCAAGCCCTTCCTCAACGCTACTTTATAATTGAGGAAGGGGTTTCACTCCCAAAACGCGTCCATTGATCTCCCGTGATGGCAGATAGCACATGTTGGCACACTGTGTGCATCCTCCAAATTTGGCTTTTCTAAACATTGAAAAAATTTTTGTAAGATTGGACCACGATAAAACAGGTGATTTTGTGGGGTTTAAATTCGCCCCAAAACATCTATGATGTTATTATTTTTTTTAATAACATCACTGATTTGTTGCTGGATGTTTTGCAATTGAAGATTACACCCCATGATCTCCCCGATCAGTATATGGGCACTTTCAGATGTAAAGCGTTCTCTCTCCCTCACATCACGATCACATAAAAAGAGATAAAGAACAAAAAAAAAGGTCTCAAAAATCTGCCACCATCCATCTCTTTTACCTGAGCCTGTGGTCGCAGACACTCACCTGTTGTGGTGCCAATCTCCACCACATCTTCTTCTTCTCCCTGCTCTTCTTCTTGGGTTGGTATTTCCCCTTCTTCCAGAGGTGGGGGGTCTCTGGTCTCCTGGGATGAGGGGTGTCCTCCGAGTCTTTTCTCCCCTATGTAAAACAAAAATGGTATACTTAGCACACAGATATTTGATGGCAGAACTAGAAATAGGAAACATTGCTTGGAAGTGGGGTACAATTGTCTATTTTAGCCGAGTTCCAAGATGTATATTTTTTATTGCCCTTTGTCAACCTGCAATACTTTACCTGTTTGGTACAAGCTTCACAGATGTAGCCCCCCCTATAGTATACACTGGAGCACCTGTGTGCCCCCCCCTAATAAAAATGGTGTTCTTGTGTCCCACACTAGTGCTCCAGTGTCCAGATGTGAAAACAGCTGCTCAGTGTCCTCTCCTTACACACAATCTAGTTGGCATTTCATTCTAGTAACAAACCCATCTACACAAACAAATATTTGGCATCCAAGTAGGCCCCAAAAAATGTGTGAAAATGCATATGGCCTAAACAATGGTGTTCTAGAGGCCGAAAGAAAAATGTTTGATACGAACGAATAATGGGCCCATGAACATTAAAGTTGCCCTTTTTAAACGTTACAATTAATAAAAGCATATGGAGCAGAACGAACGTAATAAAGACAGAAAGAATAGGAACACAGCACAACTACTTACTTTTTTGCAACACTCTCTGGATTTTTCGGTACTGCTCTGGCCCATCTCAACTTCAGGTCCTACCACCGCTTCCTGAGCTGATCTTTAGATCTTCGTACCCCGAAATTCCTCTCAAGACTCCTGACCACTTTCGCCATAATTTTGGCCTTTCGAATGTTGGGGTTGGGGTAAGGCCCATATTTTCCGTCATAGTCGGACTTCCCCATGATGTCGACCATCTCCAACATCTCCCCAAACGACATATTTGTGGCCTTAAAACGTCTCCTTCTGGATCAGGACGTGCCTGGATCCGGGCTTTCCTCCTCCTCCTCCTCGTTCCTAGAATTAGCACGCACCTGCTGTAACTCCGCCATCATGCTCTTCACCCACTGCGCCAAACAAAAAGGGGCGGGGAATAGACTAGAAGGAACTTCAGGGTCGGGCGGAGTTACACGCATGCGCAGTGTGTATAAAGCGTAACATGCGTGCGTATTACGTACGATCTGTGAGCGGAGGAAGGAGCATTGGACGCGCCGATCGTAAGAACAAAGGTAAGAGACAAACTTGTGCCTATACTGCTTCTAGATTGAGGCCTATATTGTAACAAGATTAGGAGAGTTTTGTGTGACATTAGGCTTTGTCTTGTGTTGTGTCTTGCAGTGAACATGGATATCTTAATGAAAGACAATGACTTCATGTCAGTATTCATAGATATGCTAAGTGAGCTGCCCTGTCTGTGGGAGATTACCCACCCCCATTACAAGAACCAAGCAAAGAGGAAGGCAGCACTGGAGCAATTGTGTGAAATTGTGAAGCAGGTGATCCCCACGGCAGACATCACTTATTTAAATAAATTAATTGGTGGCCTGAGGAGCACATATCTGAGGGAGCGCAAGAAAGTCCTGGATTCACAGAGATCCGGAGCAGCAGATGACATCTATGTCCCCACGATGTTGTACTACGACAGGCTGCACTTTCTGGCAGGCCAGACTGAACCCAGGCCATCCCTCTCCAGTCTTCCTTCCACGCTTCCTTCCCCCCTGGCTGAGGCTTCTGATGCCCAACCTGGGCCTTCCAGGCCGCATGTGGAGGAGCCCAGATTCAGCCAGGTATGGCATTCCTCTAAATATTTCTGCTTGTCCAATCAATGATGTTAACTAGATGTTAGTTGGGAGTACTAATTTAGGATTGTGATTGATGATGCAAAAACTAAAACCATGTCCCTTTTTCATACACAGGGAAGTCTCAGCCAGGAGCTGGCTGGCTGATATCAAGGTCCCTCCACCCCCCCTGAAAACAGAAAGTGGCAGTAGGAGGAGTGACCTAGAGGAGGCTGCTATAGCATTCTTTTGGAGGGCTACAGAGGTCCTGGGAGCACCCCACACCATGCAGGAGAACATTGCTGCCTTTATAGCCTATAAAATGCAGAGGATGGAGGAGGGCCAAAAAGCCATGTGTGAGGCCCTCATATTGGAGGCTCTGGAGAAAGGTATGAGGGGCCAAATTACACCTCGCACATATCTTTGGGATGGTCCTCCTCCTCCTCCTGCAGGTCCTCCTCCTCCTCCCTCTCCTCCAGGTCCCCCCAGTCCTCCTCCAGGTCCCCCCAGTTCTCCTCCTCCTCCAGGTCCTACTCCTCCTCCTGCCACATCTCCAACTGCACAGCCACAGCCCGGAATGAAGCGTGGAAGGAAGACCAGACAGTGATTGCCCTGGGTTCAGTCTGGTCGGCCAAAAGATGCAGCCTCTTGTGGTACCACAGCCTGGGGACACAGATGTCATCTGCTGCTATCCGAGTCTCTGTGAATCCCGGACCAGACTGCCCTCCCTTAGATATGGACTCCTCAGGCCACCAATTTTGATGTTGAAGAATTGATGTCTGCCGTGGGGGTCCCAGGCTTTGCTAATTTCTCTATTCCAGTGTTGCCTTCCTCTTTGTTTGGTTCTGATCCCTTAATAAAGGATTTTTGTTTTGAATTATACTCTCCTATGTGTTTTACTTCAAAAATGACAGTTGGTTTGTGAGGATTCAGGTACATATCCAATGTGAAATGACCAAGGGACACCAACACCAAACAATCTCCTTGAGATTAAGTAATAAAAGATATCAATGGTGTTGGGGTAACTTGACACACAAAACACACACAAAAATATTCTGGAGTAAAAATAAAAATAACATTGAACAAGGATCAGCCTTGGAAAAAATCCAAACATTAAAGAAAAAAAAAGGCTTAAAATCCAAAAGAAAAAAAAAAAATTAAAAAATATAAAACTGTCAGATGTGACAACTAATAACAATATATTCAGCGAATCCCACTAAAAAAACACAAATAAAAGTTTGTGAGAAGTGTGTGTGAATATGAGCAGCAAAACTACTTAATTCTTGTCACATTATAAAGAAGAAGAGAGTGCGCTGTATTAAAAATTTTTTAACATTGCAGCGTGACGAAAGTGCTGTATCCATTGCGAACGCTAAGTTTACCAGAACCAGCTGTCCCGTGTCGGAATTTCTTCTGAGCATGCGTGGCACTTTGTGCGTCGGAACAGGCCACACACGGTCGGAATTGACGCGATCGGATTTTGTTGTCGGAAAATTTTGTCTCCTGCTCTCCAACTTTGTGTGTCGGAAAATCCGATGGAAAATGTCTGATGGCGCACACACACGGTCGGAATTTCTGACAACACGCTCCGATCGGACATTGTCCATCGGAAAATCCGACCGTGTGTACGGGGCATAAGTCTACATACAGTGGGGACGGAAAGTATTCAGACCCTCTTAAATGTTTAACTCTTTGTTCTATTGCAGCCATTTGCTAAAATCATTTAAGTTGATTTTTTTCCTCATTAATGTACACATAGCACCCCATGTTGACAGAAAAACACAGAATTGTTGACATTTTTGCAGATTTATTAAAAAAGAAAAACTTTTTTTAATTGCCCATATATTAAGACTACCAAAGTAATTTTATTGAAACATGTAGCCACTATAAGTACTGCAAGTCCAAATGAATCCTATTGTTTGGATAGTACACTTTATGTTGTTTACGCCCTTATATGGCTACTCCAACAGCCATGTGTGCATAAATATTGCCCAAATGTAGTGTTCACCCCCAGAAGGGCCACAGGAAATAACCCAGGTCTCCCCTACTTATTCAGAGGCTGCCAGACTAGGTACCAGTTCCTGAGCACACCTACAAAATTCAGGCTCAGTCTAGGGGTGCATTTTTGAAGGTTTATTGCAGTACTTAAACACAGGTCGATAAAGGGATGAGGGTGCAGGATACAGTAAAACACGCACAGAAATTAGAGGACAGATTCTCAAGCAAAGTCCTTCAGTAACAGTTTTAAGTATTGCTGGAGGTAGAGGAGACATGCAACTAATTTGAGACTCTGTAAGAGTAGTCCCAGTCCTTGTAGCTACCTCTAACCCTCAAAGCACAAGCATCTCTGGATGACAAGGTCCTAATCACAATGTCCATACAGCTTCCAACAAGCTTCCCTGCAACACTCTTAAGTGAAAAAAAAAAAATGTGGAGAAAAATGTGGAAAATCTGGAGCAACCTGGGAGCAGAGTACGGTTCAAGTTTGGAGACCCCTAGGGGAGCTGCCATCAAGGAGATCATGAAGTTACTCTGACCATCTGTATTAGCTTACAGGGCTGTTATCACTCAGCCGTGAGGTGAGAGGCTGGGGGGACTATTATCTTTACACACTTTCGATTCATCACTGGCCACTTCTGGAGGAACTTTTCTTGCACATTTCTCCAATTGAAATTGTCACGATTGGGATTTGATTGTCTATGGGACCTTTTGAGGACACTTTTGTTCATTATTCACTGTTTTTTTGGATCTTATTATTCTAGTTATTTGAAATACACCTTTTCGGAGTGCTGCATGTTAGAAAATGCTCTATACTTATTAATGAAATAAGGTTTAATTTTTGCACTTGTTATACACCATTAATTTTTAGTTTATTACTATATACTTCATACATATTAAGACATAATCAATGCCGCACTGATTTTTGTTTTGTATAAGTATTTTTTAGGTATTAATTATTTTCATTATTTATTTATTCATTTTGGAACACACTTTTGTGGAGTGTTGCGTTTCAGAAAATGCTTTTTACCGATTAATTAAGCAAAATTGGGAGCCTGATCCCCAGTCAGGCGACCAAGAAAATGGGGGCGTATTGGACTATTGCGGTACAGTACACATAACAATATAGAGAATATACCAATAATATACCTTACCTCAGTACTTTACCACAGAGGCCACACAATTATCTTTTTACCGATTAAGGCTGAATTGATGCTGCACTGATTAATTATTTGTTCATACACAATTATTTTTAGTGGATTAATTTATTTAAACCATCTTACTTTTTACACTTTCACGTTGCACGCATTTATTTGCACATTGATTCTAGTCATCTGTGTACTCTAGTAGTGTGCTCTTTTGAACTTACTATTATTATTACCTTATTTCACATATTGGAAGATTGTCTTTCTTACCCTTGGATGGTTACTACATTAATATTTTTTATTAGGCTTTATTACCAGCCAGTCTGGAAGTGGGTTTATTGTGATTCATTTTTTGATGTAACAATGGTTTATTATAACCTTTGGTTACACAATATAATGGAAGATCAATTTTAAGATATAATTATTACTTGGAATTCCCGTCTTGAATCTCCTGGTATAGTTGGCTGTTTTATATATTTTAGTATACATATTTTTCGTGTTAACATTTTAAAATATTTGTCTGATTATAGTAAGCACCGCATATTTTTATTGTTTTATCTACTCTTAAGTGAAAGGGTTCCCTATTCCAGCTGAGGAAAGGCAGTGTCTTCCATAAAGTTTAATTAAAAGAGAAGTAAATATATATATTTTTTTTATTCATACTTACCTAGGTGGATGCAGCATTGGTCCCCAGGCACCTCTAATACTGTCAATCAGCAGCTCTCTGCTCTACTCCTCCTCATTTACTGGAGCGCTGGGCTGTGGAGGGGGCGGAAGCAGCCAGCTCAGGCTCTCAGCGGCTCACTGAAAGGCTGAGCCAGGTGCCGGCCCCAGCATGTGGGCAGTTCCCAACTCTAGGGTCATGATGATGCTTGATGCATTGCTTCAATAGCAAACCTATGCACATTTAAGATGCAGGCTTTGGAATGTATAGACAATTCCTCTTAATAACGACTCCAACAGCCATGATAAAGGGGACAAAACGATTGATCGCACTCCAAGGATAAGGAAAATTGCTTTATTGGTATAAAAACATCCAACATGAAAAACCATCAAGGTTACAGCTTAATGACAGCACAGAGGGGAGCATGGTTGACGAGTTTCTTCATTTTCATTTCTTCAACTAATGACTAAGTGAAGAAATTCGTCAACCATGCTCCCCTCTGTGCTGTCATGATAGTTTATGGTTTTTCATGTTGGATATTTTTATACCAATAATGCAATTTTCCTTATCCTTGGACTGTGGTCAATTGTTTTGTCTCCTGCATCAGTTACCCAGATCATGGACCGGACTTGCACCTGATCATGAAGGAAGGCATTACCATCACCTGGAGCGAGGTTATCCCCTGTTTGTTGTTTGCAGCCATGATAAAGGGCCTGGTCTGGCACACCTACAAAAGGCATGTAGTCTGAGCATAACCCTGAACATAAAAGTAACAACTTACAGTGATGGTTTACTTGATGAAGAAACAAAATTATGTATGGAATATATAGGACAACATGCAGAATTAAGGGGGGGGGGGGTGATTTGGAGAAAGCATGGAATTAAAAAAGATTGAGAATGATATGGGGAGTTTGAAATAAAGGTGTGGCCCTTATCCATGGATTTTGCCATTCTATGTGCAGCAGAAAATGGAACTTTGTTTTGTGACTGATGCCACCATGATTTGAGTCATTTTGGTGTATTTGGTGTATCATTGATGGGGCTCCCTTTCATCTCTTGCCCTCGGTCTGACCCAGGAAGCTGAATTCCCATTGACAGCAGCAGTCAATCAGCATGACTAAAGTGAATGCAAAAGAAAAGTAACAGAATATAGGAGGAAGGCCAACATAGTATCTGCTGTGTAGTGGGGAGAAGTGCTGGGCAGTATATATACTGCTCTAGTTGCTGTTATAAATTGCACATTTGCCTTTGGCAGATGTAAGCACAGATCACAAATCATCATCAGTTGGTAAAGTAGACTATATATATATATTTTTTTTGTCATTCCATGGGGTGTAAAATTCTGCATCTGAGACTCTAATTCTAGAGCATTTGGCCAATTGCCAGCAAAGAAAACTTGTAGCGAGTACTAAGAATGCCTTTATGGGTAAATTATATTTATGTTATAAAAGGTCATTCAAAGCCAATTCCTAACACAAATATTGATTTTGCTATTTGTTCTGGAAACCAACAATTAATCTTTTTTTTGTTCAAATAAAGCTAAGACTTATAGAACAGCATGCCTTTCTACATACAATATGGCTAATGTAAAAAAAAAAAGCTTTGCCTGTTTTTTATTGGGTGCATCTGCTAAAAATATTTTCCCATTTAGTTTGGACATACTGTTGAAAAACCCCACCCACCTAAAATTGTGTATATAGTAAGATAGATCGATAGATCGATCTGTCCAGGGGGTTTGTCAAATCCTATTTTAAATCAGCAAAACCTGAACTTAGCTGCAAATGCCAATAAAGTTTATGGGATGAATCTTGATACTAAATTTTGGCCACTTTCAAAGCTAATAGGCAAGCTATTGTATAAAAAAAAAAAAAAAAGGGAAAGGGAAAGAAACGGGGCACCACAATGAAGAGTCTGTGTCAATGCCAAAAAAAAAAATTGTCACTGGGGAAAGATTCCTGATCCTTAACTTCAAGGGCAATATAAAAAATACACATATTTTAAATGTGCAGTATTGGCAAGATACAGTACAAATATATATATATATATATATATATATATATATATATATATATATATATATATATATATATACAGAGAATTGCAGGATTTTTATTCTTTGCATATCTTATCTTTATTTTCCTCCCCATTCTTTTTACAGTGGCCATTTTTACTGAGGGCAGATACATTCATCTTCCTTTACTTCCTGGAACTCTACCTAGAACTCTGGTTCTGCCTCCTGGAGCATGTGACAGGAAATTCCAAGGATGCAGCTGTAAGGCCAGGGTGACATAACCAGTGCTTTAGTGCTTTAAAGAAACCAGGAAAAACAGCAACTGCAAGTAAAAAAAAAATGTTTGTTCAACTACTGAAAGTAAGATGATTTTAACCACTTCGCAAATGTAGGATGTCATAATACATCCTGGATTGGAAGTGGTTTTGCCGGGATGATGCCTGCAGATACATCTTTTCAGACGTGATTCCCTCTCTCTCTGATTAGCTGCTGGATTGCTTCCACGCCCCCCTCTTCCCGCTGCCTAACTGCGCCTCTCTGGGCTTTCCCATGTGATCAGGGAGCCGGAGATATGGTGGTGCTGTGTTACAATAGAGCTGGCTGTGGCCATCGCTATGACCATGAGTGGCGGGAGCGACGTCACAGTCACTTCTGGCTTGGTAGATGTAAACACTGCCATTTTTTTCTTCTGGAAAGCAGAGATCGATTTTTTTTTCTTACTGACCCCATATGGCTCCATAAAGAGGATCTGTCATGCCTTATTCCTATTACAAGGAATGTTAACATTTCTTGTAAAAGGAATAAAAGTGATTGAAAAAATGAATAAAGGGGGACAGTGTAAATAAAATATTTAAAACATTTTTAAAGTGGCCCTGTCCCCTCATGCTTGCACGCAGAAGCGAACACATACGTAGGTCTTGCCTGCATATGTAAACAACGTTTGCATCACACATGTAAGGTATCTTTGCGAACATTATAGCAAGAGCAATAATTCTAGTGCTAGACCTCCTCTGTAACTCTAAACTGGTAAGTTGTAAAAATATTTAAAGCGTCGCCTATGGAGATTTTTAAGTATCGTAGTTCAGTGCCGTACCACAAGTGTGTGTAATTTTAAAGTATGATATGCTAGGTATCCATTTGCTCGACGTAACATCATCTTTTATATGTTATCACAAAATTGGGTTATATATTGTGTTTTTTTGCATTAAAATTCATTAAAGTGTTTTTTTTTTCACTAAAAATTGTGTTTAAAAAATTGCTGCGCAAATACTGTGTGACATAAAAAAAATTGCAATGACACCATTTTATTCTCTAGGGTCTCTGCTTATATATATATCAAATGTTTGGGGATTCTGAGTAATTTTCTAGCAAAAAAATGATGATTTTTACATGTAGGAGAGAAATGCCTGAATTGGCCTGGTAGGGAATTGGTTAAATCAGTATGCACAGCATGCTGCTGTGATTTTAAGTGAAAGGAGAGAAAGGTCCACTTTAACCCTTTTTCTGTTTTTGCATACAAGTTAAAGTAACATTACAAGTTTGCTTTTTTTAAACATGTCATATTTAGCTACTCTGTGCAATGGTTTTGCACAGAGCAGCCTCAATTCTTTTCTTCTGGGGTCCTCTTACAACGCTCATGGCTCCTCCTCTTCGGCTGCCCCAAAAGGAAGCCACTTCCTATGGTGGCATTCATGCGGTCTCACACTTTATCTCTTATCTATTGACACAGACAAGGTGGCTCGGCCCCTCCCCACTCCCTTGCCACAGAATTTGAGTGACAGCAGCAGGAGCTGCTACTCCCTTGCCACAGAATTTGATTGACAGCAGCAGGAGCTGCTATCAGTCTGTGCAGTGAGGCGGGACAGAGCCAGGAGAGCCACTGCTCTCATGCACATTGCTGGATCAGGATCGGACATAGGTAAGTATAAGGGGGGTGAGGGGGAACACATGCAGCATAGAATGCATTGAGGTAAAAAGTCCTGTAACATAAAATGGAGGCAGTTGCAATACTTATGTCATATAATATTTACACTTTATCAAATCTATAATTTTAATCAAAGTTTTTAGTTTTATTTTTATTTTTTTAACTTGCTTTCACAAGGGGGTTGATAAGCAGACAACATGACAGCATAGTGCAGGCAACAGGTTCTTTTTAAGGAAAAAAACAGGGAACTACTATATCCCTATCATCACCTCTGCACTCTAATAGAGATGACTGAGCACAGATTGTGCCAGGGTTTACCAGTATGAACCCAGATGTGCTCATAGCTTAGCACTGTCAGGTCCATGCTTAGCCAGGGAGATCATCAAATGGATGTTCATTGACATCCCACCACTCTCCATGCTGACACTTGCAATGAAGGTCCAGGGCACTTAAGGGGGGGGGGGGGGGACAGGCTGTGTGACCAGACATGGGTGACACTGGTATTAGGAACCAGTATGATTTTAAGGGACATTCTCGGTCACGGTGTGTTTTAACAGCATATTTTTGGTTGAGAAGTTACAGACAGCAACAGCACTCAGTCTGCTTTCATTTGATTGATATCAGGTAAAATAAATACTTTTTAGGTGGTTTGACTGGGGTAGAAGCCCCAAAATAATGTATTTTATTTTAAACATAAAAGCTGACATTGCTAATGCAAAGGTTATAAAAGCTATCATTCCCTGCATTAAAGCATAACAACTTGATAAAAAATAATGTTCTTTAGCAAGGAACATACATTCCACACTTTAGATTGTAAGCTCCTTGAGGGCAGGGACTGATGTGAATGTACAATATATATGTAAAGTGCTGCGAAAATTGACAGCGATATATAAGTACATCATTACATGTAATAAACCACTTGACCTCCAGAAGATGTAACCCCTTCCTAACCAGGCCATTTTTTGGGATATGGCACTGCGTTTTTAACTGACAATTGCGCGGTCATGCAACACTGTAACCAAATAAAATGTATGTACTTTTCCCCCACAAATAGAGCTTTCTTTTGGTGGTATTTGATCACCTTTGTGTTTTTTTTTGTTTTTGTTTGTGTTATAAACAATACTTTTTACTTTCTACTATAAAACATATCCAATAAAAAAATCTTAAAAATCTATTATCTTCATCAATTTAGGCCAAAATGAATTCTGCTACATATTTTAAAAATCCCAATACGCGTATATTGATTGGTTTGTGCAAACGTAATAGCGTCTATAAATTATGGGATATTTTTATTTAATGTGTGCTGTAAATTGCCTCCAACATTGCACCTGTTTCTTCTTACTGGAGGTTGCCATTTTGCTGAAGCCGAGAGCCCCTAAACAGCAGTAAATCATAAAGCGGAACTAAACCCATCTGTTTCAAAAACAGTTACATTCCTGGCAAGCCAGGATTGCTAACTGTCACATTTGCTTGTGTCCTCAACCACACTGTCAATGCATCAAATGGATGTGTGATAACTGAGCGCATGTGTAGCACCATGGCAGTTGCAGTTCAAACCAAAGGAGCTTCCTTGGCTGTAAAGAATAGGATGGTTTCATTCTGCTCTAAGGTTGTCAGCAGATTGGCCTCTACAAATTCGGCAGTGCCTAAAAATAGAGAGCAACTGAGCATGCGCAGAGCAGGATGAGACAGTGTATTACTGGATTTTAAACAATATAGACACTTATTTACATAGCTATACCTGCAAAAGGGGCCAGCCTGAAGTGATCTAGCAGGACACCAAGTGCACACCACCCCACAGTATTTAAACACTTCCCTGGCTCCTGTCACCACTCCAGCGCTGTCCTGTCTGCAGCACTGCTCTTCCACTTCCTGATCTCACAAGAGACACAGGCAGCAATGGAAGCCATAGGCTCCTGCTGCTGTCAGTTAAACTAATGTGAAGAGGAAGGGGGTATGGCTTACCATCTCTGTGTGTGTCTATGGATGCACAAAGCCCGGCTCAGGAGTATTAGCACACAGCTGGCTCTGGAGGCATCTGCAAAAAGAAGAAGCAGACAGCGCCGGTCGGGTACTGCCAAAAAAAAAGGTAAGAGACTGCTCTGTGCAATATCATTGCATAGAGCAGGTAACTATAACTTCCAAATAGTCATAACATAAAATCAATACTTTGGACACGGGTAAAGGGAAGCACCCTGAGAACTGAGACAGGGAAAGTCAAGGCTATCATGGCTATGCTTACCCCTCAAAACAAGATGCAGGTTATGTTATCGTAGGGACAGCTGGCTACTACAGGACATTTGTGTGCAATTATAGTACCCTAGCTAAACCCATGACTGACTTAATTATAAGGAAATTGGCCAAGCTGGTGTCCTGGATGTCAGAGTGTGATAAGGCCTTCAAAGTTATGAAGAAGGCCCTGGCCAGTGCTCTGATGCTACAGGCTCCAGAATTTACCCATCAGTTACTGGTGCAAGCTGATGCCTCTACCTTTGGCTTATGAGCTGTTCTCAGCCAGGTGGGCCACTGTCTCAGGATGCACTGTCCCAGCAAGTATAAGAGGAGCATCTCATTCTCTAACTGAGCAGGAAGCTTCAACATAATCCCCAGGAAGGTAGTATATGCCACCACAGAGAAGGAGTGTTTTAAAATTGTATACTTGTATAGTTGCAGCTTCACAGTGCTCACTAACCTTAGCCCATTTAGCTAGTTAATTGCTAGGGAAAATGGCAAGTTACTCTGGTGGCACTTAATTCTCTAGCACTATGATTTTACCTTATGCCCCGTACACACGGTCGGACTTTGTTCGGGCATTCCGACAACAAAATCCTAGGATTTTTTCCGACAGATGTTGGCTCAAACTTGTCTTGCATATACAAGGTCACACAAAGTTGTCGGAAAATCCGATCGTTCTGAACGTGGTGATGTAAAACACGTACGTCGAGACTATAAATGGGGCAGTGGCCAATAGCTTTCATCTCTTTATTTATTCTGAGCATGCGTGGCACTTTGTCCGGATTTGTGTACACACGATCGGAATTTCCGACAACAGATTTTGTTGTCCGAAAATTTTATAGCCTGCTCTCAAATTTTGTGTGTCGGAAAATCCAATGGAAAATGTGTGATGGAGCCCACACACGGTCGGAATTTACGACAACAAGGTCCTATCACACATTTTCCATCAGAAAATCCGACCGTGTGTACGGGGCATAACAGTACCAGAAAGGGAGTGCCCACAAAGACACGCTGTCCTGGCAAGCAGGTCCAGCAGAAGTCAATGACAATGGAAAAAAAAATTAATTCCTTTCATGGGAAGGTGTGGCAATAAGGAGGTCTGATGAACTTCAAACTAATTGAAGAGAATGAGGTGTAATACTGATTACGGGTCTCTCTCTTTTCCTCAAAATGTGCAAGTCAGCAACAGACAATTAAATTTAAAATCTCGTGTGTGAGACACATCCCATATTATGTCCCAATAAAAATACTCAGCTCTAGACAAGATCAAGTTGGAATGCAAAAAAAGTACTAGCTAAAGTCTAGCAACCTAATTTTTAAGAAAACTCTCTGTGCATTTGTCCGAAAATTTGGTCACATTTTCACTTTTTTTGTGTCCACATTAAGGCCTGTTGTTTTGAAACTGTGCTGCCAGAGTTGCCAATTTGCCCAAGACCCAGAGACTAAAGCCTGGTACACACATGTCAAATATCGGCTGGCTTTTGGCCAGATATACAGAAACTGTCTGAAATTTTGCCCATGTGTACTGTATATCACCCAGCTGAATGGCATGCTGGAAAGCCAATGGCTGCGAGCGCTGACCAAGAGCTGTGGATGGGGCATACAGAGGTGAGCTGTGGATGGGGGGATACAGAGGTGAGCTGTGAATGGGGGATACAGAAGTGAGCTGTCGACGGGGGTTACAGAGGTAAGCTGTGGATATAGGGGGTACTAAGGTGAACTGTGGACAGGGAATACAGAGATGAGCTGTGGATGGGGCATACAGAGGTGAACTGTGGATGGGAGATACAGAGGGGAACTGTGGATGGGAGATACAGAGGTGAACTGTGGATGGGAGATACAGAGGTGAACTGTGGATGGGAGATACAGAGGGGAACTGTAAATGGGGTATACAGAGGTGAACTGTGAAGGGGGAGGGGGGTACAGAGGTGAACTGTGGATGGGGGATTCAGAGGCGAGTTGTGGATGGGGGTACAGAGGTGAACTGTGGACATGGTATAAAAACGTGAGCTGTAGATGGGGGAGGGGGCTACAGAGGTGAGCTATGGATAGGGGGATTAAAAGGTGAGTTGTGGATGGGGGGTGTCTATAGTATGCCTGTAAAGGGGCGCATGTTTCCCGTGTTTAGAACAGTCTGACAGCAAAATGACATTTCGAAGGAAAAATTCCATTTAAAACTACCCGTGGCTATTGCATTGCTGACAATACACATAGAAGTTAATTGATAAAAACGGCATGGGAATTCAACACAGGGAAACCCGAACCAAATTTAAAAAAAAAAAAAAAGACGTGGGAGTCCCCCTAAATTCTATACCAGGCCTTTCAGGTCTGGTATGGATTTTAAGGGAAACACCGCGCCAAAAAAACCAAAACGGCGTGGGTCCCCCCAGAAATCCATACCAGACCCTTATCCGAGCACGCAACCTGGCAGGCCACAGGAAAAGAGGGGGGACGAGAGTGCGCCCCCCCTCCAGAACCGTACCAGGCCACATGCCCTCAACATTGGGAGGGTGCTTTGGGGTAGCCCCCCAAAACACCTTGTCCCCATGTTGATGAGGACAAGGGCCTCATCCCCACAACCCTGTCAGGTGGTTGTGGGGGTCTGCGGGCGGGGGGCTTATCAGAATCTGGAAGCCCCCTTTAATAAGGGAACCCCAGATCCCGCCCCCCCGTGTGAAATGGTAAGGGGGTACTTACCCCTACCATTTCACTAAAATACTGTGTTAAAAATGACAAGAGACAGTTTTTGACAATTCCTTTATTTAAATGCTTCTTCTTTTTTCTATCTTCCTTCATCTTCTTCTTCTTCTGGTTCTTCTGGCTCTTCTGGTTCTTCCTCCGGCGTTCTCGTCCAGCATCTCCTCCGTGGCGTCTTCTATCTTCTTCTCCTCGGGCCGCTCCGCACCCATGGCATGGGGGGAGGCTCCGCTCTTCTCTTCATCTTCTTCTTCATCCTCTTCTCTTCTTCCTCCTTCTCCTCTTTTCCTGCGGCCTTCCAGGTTGCGTGCTCGGCTAAGGGTCTGGTATGGATGTTTGGGGGGACCCCACGCCATTTTTTTGGTTTTTTTTGTCGCGGGGTTCCCCTTAAAATCCATACCAGACCCTTGTCTGGTATGGAATTTAGGGGGAACCCCACGTCATTTTTTTTTTACATTTTGGCCGGGGTTCCCCTAATATCTATACCAGACCTGAAGGGCCTGATATGGAATTTAGGGGGAACCCCACGTCATTTTTTTTTTACATTTTGGCCGGGGTTCCCCTTAATATCTATACCAGACCTGAAGGGCCTGATATGGAATTTAGGGGGACTCCCACGTCATTTTTTTAAAAATTTTGGTTCGGGGTTTCCCTGTGTTGAATTCCCATGCCATTTTTATCAATGAACTTCTATGTGTATTGTCGGCAATGCAATAGCCGCGGGTAGTTTTAAATGGATTTTTTCTTCGAAATGTCATTTTGCTGTCAGACTGTTCTAAACACGGGAAACATACCCCCCTTTACAGGCATACTATAGACACCCCCCAGGTACGAAATTTAAAGGGATATTACACTTTTATTGTTTGACTTTAAGCATTATTAAAATCACTGCTCCTGAAAAAACGGCCGTTTTTAAAACCTTTTTTTGCATTGATCCATGTCCCCTGGGGCAGGACCCGGGTCCCCAAACACTTTTTATGACAATAACTTGCATATAAGCCTTTAAAATTAGCACTTTTGATTTCTCCCATAGACTTTTAAAGGGTGTTCTGCGGCATTCGAATTTGCCGCGAACACCCCAAATTGTTCGCTGTTCGGCGAACTTGCGAACAGCCAATGTTCGAGTCGAACATGAGTTCGACTCGAACTCAAAGCTCATCCCTTTTGGCTACTGCCCCGTTTATAGTCCCGACATACGTGTTTTACGTCACCGCGTTCAGAACGATCGGATTTTCCGACAACTTTGTGTGACCATGTGTATGCAAGACAAGTTTGAGCCAACATCCGTCGGAAAAAAATCCATGGATTTTGTTGTTGGAATGTCCGATCAATGTCCGATCGTGTGTACAGGGCATAATAGTGTGAATCACTGAGCGGTAATAATGTGCAGCAACCTCTAGCAACCAATCAGTGAGGCTGGACCAATCTGTGAGTGTGGACCAGTTCTTTTGGTTTACATTATTACAGTTTTTTGAGATTATTATTATTATTATTATTATAATACAGGATTTACAACATGAGGGCAGAGAGTACAGTTACAATACAATTCAATACATAACTCTATGTGTGTGTGTTTGTTTTTGGGATGTTGGGGTGGAGAGAATATTTGCATGGGGGGGGGGGGGGGAATGTTTGCCCAGGGTCCAATTAATATTAAAGACAGCCCTGTATAAGCTAAGACAATTGATATGTAAAGCTAAATTCACCTTTAAGGGAAAAATAATAAATGCACATATGTTTGCAGGAATAATTGTGGATTTATTATTTTCTTCCCACAAGAGCCTGCAAATCATTGCACCAGTGATAAGTAGATCAGTGTATTGGGGGTGCAATGTCAGGCACCTACAGACACTCTCTCAAGTTTCCCACCTGTAACTCTATAGGGCTTTCTGGTAGAAAGCTGGAGCAAGTGTCAATGGACTACAAGTGTGCTGATCAGTGCACTCATAGTCCATAGAGAACTAAAAGCCATATGTGACGGTAGCAGACAGGACTTGCAATTTTGTTCATTCACAGATACCTTTGAAAAAATGACGTGGCATGATGTGACCTCATCTGCAGGGGAAAGGAACCCCCACCAGCTGTCACGGGAGGGCTCAGGGCTTGAGGGTTGGGGTGCTTAGCAAATGTTACTCCCTAAATACAGGTGTAACATGTAATCGGTTCTTAAATATGAATTTAGCCTTTAAACAGTACAAACAATATGTACTTAAACATCAACTATTTTAACACTACTCATAAAAAGTAATCTGCCTGGCTTTGCAATTAAGAAGTGAAAACAGCATGAAAACATGTGAGCAAGATTAGAATTATGAAAGTCATGGGGCACCCTGGGACAGAAAAGAAAAGTAAGTTTTGTGTGCTCATAGCATGCCACTGTAAACAATGAGCATAGCCAGTGGGAGGGTCTTAAGGGAGGATTGAACAAAATATGTGCCTGCTGTATACACTGCACACATATACCACAGTCATAACACCCACATAATACTAATTACAATGCAACAACTGACACAAACAAAAAATGGCAAAGGATCTTCTTTTTTTTTTTTTTTTTTTTAATTAAATGTTTCCATTACATATGTTTTCATGTACACAAAAAGCGTATTTTTGTCTTTCCAAGCCTACCTTAAAGAAGAGCTTCATTAAACTCAGAAACTGTTAAGACAATAAACACCTTGGTCAGGTCTATATACAACATAATGTATAGAGTACAGGGGTCTGGAGTAAGTAACAAACAAAGCAACAAATGGAGTGCAGCAGTCAGGACGAGGGCCATGTTCACAACAGCCCTGCCCTACATCAAAGTCCCTGGCTTCCCCCTATACATCAGTCTGCAAAGTCTCATCTTTTGCCAGTGCCTCCAAAATGCCACCTTACATCAGTCCCCCCATGAGTGCCTCCTTATATAAAAGCCCCCAGAGTCCTACCTTAAATCAGAGCTCCCATAGTGTCACCATATATCATTATCCCCAGAGTGGCATCTTTACATTACATTAGTGTCCCCAGAGTACCACCTTACATCAGTGCCCCCAGAGTTTCAAGTTACATCAGTACTTGCAGAGTACCACCTTACACCAGAGCCCCCAGAGTGCCATCCTGCATCAGTGCCCCCTTACATTAGAGCCATCAGAGTGTCAGCTTGCATCAGTACCCCCAGAGCCCTACTTTATATCAGAACTTCCAGAGTGCCACCTTACATTAGTACCTCCAGAGTGCCATCATACATCAGTGTCCACAGAGTGCCACCTAAATCAGTTCCTCCATAGTGCCACCTTACAGCAATGCCCCAGAGTGCCTTCTTTCATCTGTGCCCCCAGAATGCTACCTTACATCAGCACCCCTAGAGTGCCACCTTACATCAGTGTCCCCGGAGTGCCACCTTACATAAGTGCTCCTAGAGTGCCACCATACATCAGAGACTCCCAGAGTGCCATCCTACATCAGTGCCACCTTACATTAGAGCTATCAGAGTGTCAGCTTGCATCAGTACCCCCTAGAGCCCTACTTTATATCAGAACTTCTAGAGTGCCACCTTACATCAGAGCCCCTAGAATGCCTCCTTACTTCAGTGCCCCCTTACATCAGAGCCCTCAGAGTGTTACTTTACATCACTGCCCTCTTACATCAGTGCCCCCAGAGTGTCCCTTTACACACACCTTCACCTCTGTCCATGGCGGGCAGCTAGCAGGAAAAGGCCTTTAACAAATTCTACTATACAGTTGCTGACTCTGAACTGCACATGTGCAGTTCTGGAGACAGCTGAATGATAAACTGATGAATTTGGCCTTGGATCGAGCAGCAGTTTGCCATTCAGCTGCACAGTTAGGAGCCAGTGACAAGTGAATTTTTTACAGGCACATTTCTCCTCTCTATGGACTTTTACAGACAGGAGAAAAGTGCCTGTTTTTTTTACAAATGTCCATAAATTTACAGACGGTTGGCAACACAGTTGTAGTGTGTATCAGAATGAGCTTGTATCCTTCCAAAGAGGATCCACTTATAGGGGTAAGTAGCCATATATCTCATGTGAATTACAATTGTTAGAGTAAATATACATATACTGTATAATGTGGCACCCAGTAAAAGGACTATCAAATAGACTATTGTCCTAGTTTATTCATTTTGGCCCATTTTACTTATACTACTGAATCAGCTATTAAAAAGAAGAACAAAGCAAAATCTTGCACCTGGTACTGCAGTACTCATCACTTATCTTTAACCCTTTGTGGAGTTTCCAGAATACCGCCTGAATGAGAAATTACATTGTAGAGAAATTTACCATACTGGCTGGTTTACCATATACTATTGTTATTCTTGTATACTGTATATATACTCTTCTAGAGCACTTTTTCTACATTGTATTTATAAAAGGCAGACAAAGGAACTCATTTCATATATCTTATCTAGTAAGCATAAGAATGTTTAGATTCTTGATATTTTAGTTTGAGGCTAGAAATAAAATGTAGACCTTTTAAAAATGTAGGTATTGTATGTTAACCATGGTAACTAAAAAAACTCTTATACTACAGATTTCCTTAACAGTAGGGATGAGCTTCGTGTTCGAGTCGAACCCATGTTCGACTCGAACATCGGCTGTTCGACCGTCCGTCGAATTGCGAACGATATGGGCCGTTCGCGCCAAATTCGTGTGGCGCGTCACGGCCCATAATTCACTGCGGCATCGCAGTGCATTGCTGGCTGATGATTGGCCAAGCATGCACTATGACCCGCATGCTTGGCCAATCACAGCGCCGTCAGTAGAGAGAGCTGTAATTGGCCAAAGCCAGGGTGGCTTTGGCCAATTATGGCTCAGGGGATTTAGTACACACCCCACACTATATAAGGCCGCCTGCACGGCGGCCCTGTGTAGTGTGTGTTCCGGTGTGCTGAGAGATAGAGAGAGAGAGAGACAGTGTCATTTGATTTGAGTTAGATAGATTAGGCAGAACAGTCAGTCAGTTAGCTGCACTTACAGTGTATTGTGTATATATATGCATCCCAGGTGTTGCATATATATATATACACTGTATTCAGTTTAGCTAGATCCGTTCCTGTTATCTTCTATCTAGACTATTTACATTTAGTGCAGTGTGTCCTGCTCACAGTGTTCAGCTAGATCCGTTCCTGCTATTTACATTCAGTGCAGTGCGTCCTGCTCACAGTGTTCAGCTAGATCCGTTCCTGCTATTTACATTCAGTGCAGTGCGTCCTGCTCACAGTGTTCAGCTAGATCCGTTCCTGCTATTTACATTCAGTGCAGTGCGTCCTGCTCACAGTGTTCAGCTAGATCCGTTCCTGGTATTTACATTCAGTGCAGTGCGTCCTGCTCACAGTGTTCAGCTAGATCCGTTCCTGGTATTTACATTTAGTGCAGTGCGTCCTGCTCACAGTGTTCAGCTAGATCCGTTCCTGCTATTTACATTCAGTGCAGTGCGTCCTGCTCACAGTGTTCAGCTAGATCCGTTCCTGGTATTTACATTTAGTGCAGTGCGTCCTGCTCACAGTGTTCAGCTAGATCCGTTCCTGCTATTTACATTCAGTGCAGTGCGTCCTGCTCACAGTGTTCAGCTAGATCCGTTCCTGCTGTTTACATTCAGTGCAGTGCGTCCTGCTCACAGTGTTCAGCTAGATCCGTTCCTGCTATTTACATTCAGTGCAGTGCGTCCTGCTCACAGTGTTCAGCTAGATCCGTTCCTGCTATTTACATTCAGTGCAGTGCGTCCTGCTCACAGTGTTCAGCTAGATCCGTTCCTGCTATTTACATTCAGTGCAGTGCGTCCTGCTCACAGTGTTCAGCTAGATCCGTTCCTGCTATTTACATTCAGTGCAGTGCGTCCTGCTCACAGTGTTCAGCTAGATCCGTTCCTGCTATTTACATTCAGTGCAGTGCGTCCTGCTCACAGTGTTCAGCTAGATCCGTTCCTGCTATATACATTTAGTGCAGTACGTCCTGCTCACAGTGTTCAGCTAGATCCGTTCCTGTTATCTTCCTACTGACAGGCAGGCTTGTCTGGTTACAGTATATAAAGCTACCTGAAGAAAATTACAGGTGTTCTTTTTGATCCTATTAGTACCACGGTCAGGCAGCTAGACTATTTACATTTAGTACAGTGTGTCCTGCTCACAGTGTTCAGCTAGATCCGTTCCTGTTATCTTCCTACTGACAGGCAGGCTTGTCTGGTTACAGTATATAAAGCTACCTTAAGAAAATTACAGGTGTTCTTTTTGATCCTATTAGTACCACGGTCAGGCAGCTAGACTATTTACATTCAGTGCAGTGCGTCCTGCTCACAGTGTTCAGCTAGATCCGTTCCTGGTATTTACATTCAGTGCAGTGCGTCCTGCTCACAGTGTTCAGCTAGATCCGTTCCTGGTATTTACATTTAGTGCAGTGCGTCCTGCTCACAGTGTTCAGCTAGATCCGTTCCTGCTATTTACATTCAGTGCAGTGCGTCCTGCTCACAGTGTTCAGCTAGATCCGTTCCTGGTATTTACATTTAGTGCAGTGCGTCCTGCTCACAGTGTTCAGCTAGATCCGTTCCTGCTATTTACATTCAGTGCAGTGCGTCCTGCTCTCAGTGTTCAGCTAGATCCGTTCCTGGTATTTACATTTAGTGCAGTGCGTCCTGCTCACAGTGTTCAGCTAGATCCGTTCCTGCTATTTACATTCAGTGCAGTGCGTCCTGCTCACAGTGTTCAGCTAGATCCGTTCCTGCTATTTACATTCAGTGCAGTGCGTCCTGCTCACAGTGTTCAGCTAGATCCGTTCCTGCTATTTACATTTAGTGCAGTGCGTCCTGCTCACAGTGTTCAGCTAGATCCGTTCCTGCTATTTACATTCAGTGCAGTGCGTCCTGCTCACAGTGTTCAGCTAGATCCGTTCCTGCTATATACATTTAGTGCAGTACGTCCTGCTCACAGTGTTCAGCTAGATCCGTTCCTGTTATCTTCCTACTGACAGGCAGGCTTGTCTGGTTACAGTATATAAAGCTACCTGAAGAAAATTACAGGTGTTCTTTTTGATCCTATTAGTACCACGGTCAGGCAGCTAGACTATTTACATTTAGTACAGTGTGTCCTGCTCACAGTGTTCAGCTAGATCCGTTCTTGCTATTTACATTCAGTGCAGTGCGTCCTGCTCACAGTGTTCAGCTAGATCCGTTCCTGGTATTTACATTCAGTGCAGTGCGTCCTGCTCACAGTGTTCAGCTAGATCCGTTCCTGCTATATACATTTAGTGCAGTACGTCCTGCTCACAGTGTTCAGCTAGATCCGTTCCTGTTATCTTCCTACTGACAGGCAGGCTTGTCTGGTTACAGTATATAAAGCTACCTGAAGAAAATTACAGGTGTTCTATCCCAGCTTAGTGCAGCTACAGGCCATTAGTATGTCTGGAAGGCCAAGAAGGAGAGGCAGACAGTCACAAGCCAATAAGAGAGGGCAAGCAGGCTCTGTGTCTAGTGCTGGTCGTGGAGACGGTGCATCCTCATCAGCATGTGGCCATGGGACACGCTTGGCCTTTTTTTCGGCAGCTGGCCGTGTTGAGCCGCAACATGCGGAAGACTTGGTCGAGTGGATGACCAAGCCGTCCTCATCCTCCTCATCCTCTCTCACCCATGCCCAGGGTGCTTTGTCTGGCAAAGCAGCGGCCTCTTCCCTCAGCTCAATGTCATCAGTGACTCCTTCCCTAGCTCCACCATGTCCTCATGAGGATTCCCTCGAACTGTTTGACCACAGTGTTGGGTACATGCTCCAGGAGGATGCCCAGCGTTTGGAAGGCTCTGATGATGATACTGAGCTCAATGAAGGCAGTAACATGAGCACGGACAGAGGGGGTGCCCAAGAAGGACAGCAATCTGGCAGTCATGCTCCCCCTGCTGCAGCATACTGCCAGGTTTGCTCCAGTGATGAGGAGGGAGGGGATGATGAGGTCACTGACTCAACGTGGGTGCCTGATAGGAGAGAGGAGGAGGAGGAGGAGGAGGAGGAGGAGGTGGCACATCACCAACTAGGCAGGATGCCCTCCAGGGGCCAGCCTAAGGGCAGCACATTGACTGCATCACACCCCAAAGCTCCACATGTGCAGGGCGCTGCAGTCTCTGCGCGTTATTCAAAAAGTTCTTTGGTGTGGGCCTTTTTTGAGACGAGTGCATCAGATCGCACCGCTGCTATTTGCAACATATGTCTCAAGCGTATCTCGCGTGGCCAAAACATCTCCCGCTTGGGTACCACATGCTTGACCAGACATATGTTGACCTGCCATGCAGTTCGTTGGCAAGCGTATCTAAAAGACCCACACCAAAGAACAAAGACGATCTCTCCTTGCTCCTCATCAGCTGAGATTTCCAACCCCACTAGACCTTCAGTCCTCTCTGCGACCTGCAGTGAGAGGAATGAAGGTGTAGAATTAGGTGTGTCACAGCCAAGTACTTATGGGCAATCTGCTTTTGGTACACCGACGTCAGATTGTACCAGGCAAATTTCCCTGCCCCAGCTGCTGCACCGCCGAAAGAAGTTTGCTCCCAGCCATCCACATGCCCAGCGGTTGAATGCTAGCTTGGCAAAATTGCTAGCACTTCAACTGCTGCCTTTTCAGTTGGTAGACTCTGCCCCCTTCCGTGAGTTTGTGGAATGTGCGGTTCCTCAGTGGCAGGTACCCAAACGCCACTTTTTCTCACGGAAGGCGATTCCGGCTCTCTACCGGCATGTGGAAGGCAATGTCCATGCCTCGCTGGACAGGGCGGTCAGCGGTAAGGTGCATATTACCGCTGACTCATGGTCCAGCAGGCATGGACAGGGACGTTACTTAAGTTTCACGGCGCATTGGGTGACTCTGCTGGCAGCTGGGAAGGATGCAGGACAAGGTGCAGGAGTATTGGAGGTTGTTCCGCCACCACGCCTCCAAAATGCTGATTGTGACACACCTCTCTCCTCCACCCCCTCCTCTTCTTCTTCCTCCATGGCCTCTTCCTCGGAACCAGCGGTGCTCCGTAGGCGTTCAAGGGGCTACGCAAGTACGCAGGCCAAAAGATGCCATGCGGTGCTTGAGCTGGTGTGCTTGGGGGACAGGAGCCACACTGGGGCAGAGGTTCTGTCAGCTCTGCAGGGGCAGGTTCAGAGGTGGTTGACGCCACGCCAACTTAAGGCAGGAATGGTGGTTTGCGACAATGGCACCAACCTCCTCTCTGCCCTCCGACAGGGACAACTGACCCATGTGCCCTGTTTGGCTCACGTCCTTAACTTGGTGGTGCAGCGGTTCTTGGGCAGGTACCCGGGCTTACAGGATGTCCTGAGGCAGGCCAGGAAAGTCTGTGTGCATTTCCGCCGGTCATATAATGCCAGTGCTCGGCTGACGGACCTCCAAAAGGAGTTTAACCTGCCCAAGAACCGCCTAATCTGTGACATGCCCACCAGGTGGAACTCGACGTTGGCCATGCTGCAGCGGCTGCACACGCAGCAGAGGGCCATCAATGAGTACCTGTGCGACTATGGCACCAGGACAGGGTCAGGGGACCTTGGTTTTTTTTCCCCACGCCAGTGGGCCATGATCAGGGATGCATGCACTGTCCTGTCACCATTCGAGGAGGCCACGAGGATGGTGAGCACTGACAGTGCATGCATCAGTGACACTGTCCCCCTTGTCCACCTGTTGGAGCACACGCTGCGTGGAATAATGGACAGGGCACTTGAGGCAGAACAGAGGCAGGAAGAGGAGGACTTCCTTAGCTCTCAAGGCCCCCTTTATCCAGACAGTGTTCCTGCGTGCCCGCCGATCACACAGGAAGAGGACGAGGAGGAGGAGGAGGAGGAGGAGGAAGATTGTGTCAGTATGGAGGTGGAGCCTGGCACTCAGCATCAGCAGTCTTTAAGGGATCAGTCCCAAGGAACACATGGACTTGTACGTGGCTGGGAGGAGGTGGCTGCGGACGTTGTTGTCCTTAGTGACCCAGAGGACTCCGGACCGAATGCCTCAGCAAACCTACGCTGCATGGCCTCCCTGATCCTGCAAAGCCTGCGTAAGGATCCTCGTATTCGTGGTATCAAGGAGAAGGACCAATACTGGCTGGCAACCCTCCTTGATCCACGTTACAAGGGTAAGGTTGCGGACCTTATCTTGCCATCGCAGAGGGAGCAGAGGATGAAACATCTTCGGGAGGCCTTGCAGAAAGGTCTGTGCAACGCGTTCCCAGAGACTGGGAGGTTACAAACTCCTGTTTCTGGACAACGTGTTGCTGAGGCTTCGGTCAGTCAAAGAAGGAGCGGTGGAGAAGGTGGCCGTCTGACCGATGCGTTCAGACAATTTTTTGGTCCGCAGCCCCAAGGTATGATCGGTTCCAGCAACCATCGCCAGCGTCTGTTTTACATGGTGCAGGAATACCTAGGGGCAAGATCAGACTTGGACACCTTTCCCACCGAAAATCCTCTGGGTTACTGGGTCTTGAGGATGGATCACTGGCCAGAGCTTGCACAGTATGCAATTGAGCTACTGGCCTGTCCTGCATCCAGCGTTCTTTCGGAACGCACATTCAGTGCTGCTGGAGGCGTGGTAACCGATCACAGGGTGCGTCTGTCCACCGACTCGGTCGATCGGCTGACCTTCATAAAAATGAATCAGTCTTGGATCACCACCAGCTACCAAGCACCTGATGCAGATGTAACCGAATAATTTTTTTTGAAATCTCAGATCCCTTCAAAGACTGCCTATGCTGATGCTGAGTAACTATCCCTGAGTAATTATCCTCTTCCTCCTCAATCATCACGCTGATAGCTTGTAAGAACATTTTTGGTTCTGGGCGCCACCACCAGTGCCTAAGGCACAATTTTTCAGCCCCTGTTTAACAGGGGCGTGTAATTACAATTTTTGATGTAATACTTTGCAGCAGGGCTCGTTCCTGCATTCCAACTAGAGTGTCTGTGAGGGGTTGCAGTGTTGTGGCACCAGCACCAGTGCCTAAGACCCAATTTTTCTGCCCCTGTCTAACAGGGGCGTGTAATTACAATTTTTGATGCAATACTTTGCAGCAGGGCTTGTTCCTGCGTTTCAACTAGAGTGTCTGTGAGGGGTTGCAGTGTTGTGGCACCAGCACCAGTGCCTAAGACCCAATTTTTCTGCCCCTGTCTAACAGGGGCGTGTAATTACAATTTTTGATGCAATACTTTGCAGCAGGGCTCGTTCCTGCGTTCCAACTAGAGTGTCTGTGAGGGGTTGCAGTGTTGTGGCACCAGCACCAGTGCCTAAGGCCTAATTTTTCAGCTCCTGTTCAACAGGGGCATGTAATTACAATTCTTGATCTAATATTTCACAGCAGGGCCCTGTGAGGGCTTACAGTGTTTTGGCCACAGCAACACCTAAGGCCCAAATTTCTGCTGAGTATATAGGGCAGGACCCTACTTTCAAACATCTAACTTACAAACGACTCCTACTTGCAAACGGAAGGAGACAACAGGAAGTGAGATGAAATCTACCCCTAAGGAAGGGAAATTCTCTCCTGTAAGAGTTAATATGGGAAAACAATTTCTCCTTTCCACTGATGCTTTCCAATCCTTGTTCCACAAAAAAACCCAAATTTTCCAAAAACATTTTTCATTGGGACAAAAAAGTGAGGTGAAATCTTCTGAAGAGGAGGAAAGACGCAAAACAAATGTCACAGGGGTGATAACCCTTCCCTATGTTTTCCAAAAAGCTTAGAAAAGATTTTTTGGCTGGAGCTAAACACATTAAAAATGTTCAAAATTACAAACAGATTCTACTTAACAACAAACCTACAGTCCCTGTCTTGTTTGCACCGCCTGAATACTGCTGTTCAGAGTATATAGGGACCTTTCCTTATTTTAATTTGGGTGCGGGGTTCCCCTTAATATCCATACAAGACCCAAAGGGCCTGGTAATGGACTGGGGGGTACCCATGCCGTTTGTCTCACTGATTTTCATCCATATTGCCATGACCCGACATGACATTAAACCCGCAAGCAGTTTTAAATGAGATTTTTTCCTTTAAAAATGACATTTGGTGCAGGGACTGTTCTAAACATGGGAAACACGCGTCACTTTACAGGCATACTATAGACACCCCCCAGGTACGATATTTAAAGGAATATTTCACTTTTTTTTTTTTACTTTAAGCATCATTAAAATCACTGCTCCCGAAAAAACGGCCGTTTTTAAAAGTTTTTTTTGCATTGATACATGTCCCCTGGGGTAGGACCCGGGTCCCCAAACCCTTTTTAGGACAATACCATGCAAATTAGCCTTTAAAATGAGCACTTTTGATTTCGAACGTTCGAGTCCCATAGACGTCAATGGGGTTCTAACGTTCGTGCGAACTTGCGGTCCGTTCGCGGGTTCTGGTGCGAACCGAACCGGGGGGTGTTCGGCTCATCCCTACTTAACAGATTGATATTTATGTCTGTGTCCCTGTTTAGGTTCCTCTCCAGTAAAACCATTGCAGAACAGACAGAAATAGAGGGAATATCTCCCTAAACAAAGTCCCGGACAGCAGTAAAGACTTGACAGACATTCCATTTCCCACACTACACAAAGCTAAAAATAAGACTTGCTTTTGGTAATTGTCCTTATTTGCTGGGTTCTGACTTTAATCTACACTGTTAATAAAACTTTTTCAGGGAGAATGAGTGACTAAAGTTTAGAGTTTGGATTAAAATAATATATAATCTTATTCTTGCATTTAACTATTCATCAATGTTCAATTTTTTGGTGATGATGAAAAATAGTTTTTTTAAAATATTTGCATTTTTCCTTATAACCATTTTATTAGAAATGCATTAGCTTATAAGACTTATAACATAGTAGTGTTGAATAAATATACGGTATAATAAAAAAAGTTTATATTTATTATAGCTGTGGGGTCTGGTCTTGAAGAAAACCCTAAAGAAAACTGAACTTCTAATCTTAAACATTTAGTTTATATTAGCTAAATACTTGCCTGTCACGTCAAAACAAAAGGTGTCCAAAGTCTTAACGTTTTTACAGTTTGAGAAGAAAAGTCTGTCCTCTGGCACTGTGCTGAAGAGAAGGACCCCCTTGCTTTTTGTGTGTGAAAGCAGTGATCTCTCTGCAGAAGTCAGACTTGCTTCCTGCTAAGTCAGAGCCTTATGTAGGCTTAGTATGGAGCATGTTGGAGGACAGGCTTTTCTACTCAGGGTGTGGCTGCTTTAAAGTGAAACTGCAAGACATCAAACACATTTTGATGCACATGAAATGTATTTAGCTTTATGTAAATCGGAGGTTTAATTGAGCTTTTATTTCCTGTTTGTTAAGCAATGGTGGGGTCAAGGAGTAACCTTTATTGAATTGTGCAGGGGCATTGCTAGTGCTGGGCACCCAGGACACGTGCCCTGCATCTCTTTTCTTCCACTGTAGGCTGCTCATTGTGTTGTTTTTGGATATCCACAATTATTATGTGCAGGTGTCAAGAAGGAGGCTGCCTGCCTAGAATGGGGTCCAGCCATCATGCTGCTTCTCTTCAGCACTGCTGTACATACATTTTCCACTGGCATGAGCAGGAACACAGAAGTGATGAGACTAGAAAGACATCAAACTATGTCACCAGAGAGGTATGTAATTGAATGTGTGCATGTATGCCTTTACACACACTTTAAAAAATATTTTACTTACATTAAATAGGCTGTTAGTTTAACTATTCTCCTATTCCCCTTTAACCACTTCCAGCCCAGGCCAATTCTGGCATTTCTCTCCTACATGTAAAAATCATAATTTTTAATTTTTTTTTTGCTAGAAAATTACTCAGAGCCCCAAACATTATACAGGTGCATCTCGTAAAATTATAAAATAATCAAAAAGTTTATTTATTATTATTAGTAATTAAATTTAAAAAGTAAAACTCATATATTTTATATAGATATACACACAGAGTGATATATTTCAAGCATTTCTTTCTTTTAATTTTGATGATTATGGCTTATAGCTAGTGAAAACCCAAACTTCAGTATCTCAGGAAATTACATAAGACCAATAAAAAAAGGATTTTTATTACAGAAATGTAGGCTTACTGAAAAGCATGTCCATATACAGTATAGTATGCGCTCAATACTTGGTCGAGGCTCCTTTTGCATGAATTACTGCATTAATGTGGCGTGGCATGGAGGCAATCAGCCTGTGGCACTACTGAGGTGTTGTGGAAGCCCAGGTTGCTTTGATAGCAACCTTCAACTCGTCTGCATTGTTGGGCCTGGTGTCTCTCATCTTCCTCTTGACAATACCCCACAGATTCTCTATAGGGTTTAGGTCAGGTGAGTTTGCTGGCCAATCAAGCACAGTGATACCATGATCATTAAACCAGGTTTTGGCAGTGTAGGCAGGTACCAAGTCCTGCTGGAAAATGAAATCACTATCTCCATAGCAGAGGGAAGTATGAAGTGCTCTACAATTTCCTGGTAGAGGGCTGCGCTGACTTTGGACTTGATAAAACACAGTAGACCAACACCAGAAGATGACCTAGCTCCCCAAATCATCACAGACAGTGGAAAATTTCATTTAGAAATCAAGGTCCCAATGTCTGGAGGAAGAGTGGAGAGGCACAGAATTCAAGTTGCATGAGGTCCAGTGTGAAGTTTCCACAGTCAGTGATGATTTGGGGAGCCATGTCTTCTACTGCCAGGTAAATAGATACCTAACATGTCTTGCTTTAAAATTGAGCACACTCGTGGAATGGCACTGAACTTCAGTACTTAAAAATATCCCTAGGCTAGTCTTTGAACATTTTTACAAGTTACCAGTTTAGAGTTACAGAGGAGGACTAGTGCTAGAATGCTCACATTATAACACTTGTGGCGATACCTCACGTGTGGTGTGAATGCCGTTTACATATGTGGGTGTAACCTACATATACGCTCGCTTCTGCAGGCGAGCAGGAGGGGACAGGGGTGCTTTAAAAACATTTTTTATAATTTATTTTCTTTTTCTTTTATATATATATATATATATATATATATATATATATATATATATATATATATATATATATATAATTTTTTCAAAAAGTCACTTTTATTCCTATTACAAGAAATGTAAACATCCTTTGTAATAGGAATAAGGCATGACAGGTCCTTTTTATTAAGACCTCTGGGGTCAATAAGACCCCAGATATCTCCTCTACCCTGGAAAGCATGAGATTAACAAAAAAAAAAAGAGTATCTCTGCTTTCCAGGGGAAAAAACTGGCAGTGTTTACATCTGCCAGAGTGACGTCATGATGGCCATCTGGTCCATGGCCAGCTCTTTGGTAAACCGGTGGTGCTGGAACTGATCTCCGGCTTCCTGATTGCACAGGAGAGCCCGGAGAGGCTGTAAAAGCTATCCAGCAGCTGAACAGCTTGTGCAGGCATCATCCAAATATCACCACTTTACCCTAAGGACTTCATATGAAGTTCTCTTGGTGGGAAGTGGTTAAGCCACTCCGACTGTAAGGCATGACTTGGCCACTCTCACTTTTTGCACACCACACACTTACAATAGACATGTGCAGAATAGAAAAAATGTGTTTAGTTTTTTTTCGGATAAATTCGTTATGTTACTAAATTCATTTTGTTGATTTATTTTGGAATTTGCTAAGTTTCATTTAATTTTGTTTTGTTTATTCATTATCTAACAAATTCCAAATTTTTGGAACAATTTGAATATGGATTGATCAAAAAATAATTGACCAATCCAAATTCTGTGTGAAGAATTGCTGGTTGTTAAGGAGCAGGGTCCCCCCCCCCAAAGCACCTTATCCCCATTTTGATAGGGACAAAGGCCTCTTCCTTACAACCCTGGCCCAGTGGTTGTGGGGGTCTGTGGGCGGGGGGGCTTAGCGGATCGGCCCCAGATCCTGCTCCCCATGTGAATGAGTAGGGGTGCATAGTATCCCTACTCATTCACCTAAAAGTGCTCAAAGGGTTAATAAAAACACAACAACAGTTTTTGACAAGTCCTTTATTAGGAAAAACATAAAAATGCCAATCCAAATGAGAAAAAATGACCCGGAGGCCTCCCTGCCCCAAACCACCCCCATGTTGAGGCTCGCTCATCCCCCCCTTTCCTTGCTTGCCAGGATGGATCCTCCAATAAGGGTCTTGCATGGATTTTGGGGGGACCCCACTCCATTTAAAAAAAAAAATTGGCATGGGGTTTCCCTTAAATTCTATACCGGGGGGGCGTGGCCGGAAGCTGACTGAGATTGGCTGCTTGCTAATATAGCTCCAGAGAACAGTCGCTCTACAGGGCAACAGCGATGATAGTGACCAGCACAGTGCCTAACCATCCAGACTACCAGGACCATGTCTAAGAGGAGGAAGTATTGTTCAGCGCTGAGGAAACTCAGTGAATTCTACCCGGTGCCTGGCAGGAAAGCATTCCAAGATGGTGTCGACGGATATACGGCCACTCCACGAGGCAGTCCATCTTCCTCTCACACACAAGCTACAGTGGTACAGGGAGAACATCTTCAGCCACAAATACATGGCAGCCACTCCACGGCTTCCACACCTCACAGAGAAAGATAATGAGGTAAGCCCTGCAACACAGTCATCCCACATGTGTCAGACTTTTAACAGCTCCATCGCTGCATACCCCACTCTGAACCAACCTGTAATGGACACTACTCTTAAAGATATGCTCCTCACACTACAAAACTCCAACCATTCTGAAATCACCAGATTAGTGCACAACTTTACATCTGAAAAGTCTTTCTTGGCAGAAAGGGTAACTACCATAGAAACAAAAATGGGAGAAGTGACCTCCTCATTTAATGATCTAGTGAATGCACACAGTGAGGATGCTGAGGATTTACAGTGCCTGAAAAAGTATTCATACCTCTTCAATTGTTCCACATTTTGTCATGTTACAACCAAAAACGTCAATGTATTTTTTTTGGATTTTATGTAATAGATTCCACCTGTGTGTAATTTAATCTCAGTATAAATACAGCTGTTCTGTGAAGCCCTCAGAGGTTTGTTAGATAACCTTAGTAAACAAAGAGCACCATGAAGGCAAAGGAACACACCCAAAAGGTCAGGGATAAAGTTGTGCGGAAGTTTAAAGCAGGGTTAGGTTATAAAGAAATCCCAAGCTTTAAACATCATACAGAGCACTGTTCAATCCATTATCCAAAAATGTAAAGAGTATGGCACAACTGCAAACCTACCAAGACATGGCCGTCTACCTAAACTGACAGGCCGGGCAAGGAGAGCATTAATCAGAGAAGCAAACAAGAGGCCCATGGTAACTCTGGAGGAACTGCAGAGATCCACAGCTCAGGTGGGAGAATCTGTCCAGAGGACAACTATTAGTCGTGCACTCCACAAATCTGGCCTTAATGGAAGAGTGGCAAGAAGAAAGCCATTGTTGAAAGAAAGCCATAAGAAGTTCCATTTGCAGTTTGCGAGAAGCCATGTGGGGGACACAGCAAGCATTTGAAAAAAGGTGCTCTGGTCAGATGAGACCAAAATTGAACTTTTTGGCCTAAAGCAAAACACTATCTGGGTGGAAAACTAACACTGCACATCACCCTGTACACACCATCCCCACCGTGAAACATGGTGGTGACAGCATCATGTTGTGGGGATGCTTTTCTTTAGCATGGACAGGGAAGCTGGTCAGAGTTGATAAGAAGATGGATGGAGCCAAATACAGGGCAATCTTAGAAGAAAACCTTTTAGAGTCTGCAAAAGACTTGAGACGGAGGTTCACCTTCCAGCAGGACAATGACCCTAGACATACAGCCAGAGCTACAATGGAATGGTTTAGATCAGAGCATATTCATGTGTTAGAATGGCCCAAAGTCCAGACCTAAATCTAATTGAGAATCTGTGGCAAGACTTGAAAATTGCTGTTCATAGACGCTCTCCATCCAATCCGACAAAGTTTAAGCTATTTTGCAAAAAAGAATGGCAAAAATGTCACTCTCTAGATGTGCAAAGCTGGTAGAGACATACCCAAAAGACTTGCAGCTGTAATTGCAGCAAAAGGTGGTTCTACAAAGTATTGACTCAGATGGGCTCAAATACAAATGCACGCTACACTTTTCAGATATTTATTTGTAAAAAATTTTGAAAAACATTTATCATTTTCCTTCCACTTTACAATTATGTGCCACTTTGTGTTGGTCTATCACATGAAATCCCAATAAAATACATTTATGGTTTTGGTTGCAACATAACAAAAGGTGGAAAATGTCAAGGGGTATGAATACTTTTTCAAGGCACTGTAGAATTGATGAAAGCAAAAATAACAGATTTAGAGGATCGCTCTAGAAGAAATAACTTAAAAATAAGAGGCATACCAGAATCTATCACGCAATCTGTATTAAAAGATTACTTCACGCAACTGATGACAACTTTCCTCCCTGACACCCCCCCCCCCCGAAGAACTGATCATTGATCGCATTCACCGACTACCGAAACCACCGCACCTCCCAGTGACCATCCCAAGAGACTCTATTGTCCGAATACAATTCTTCCACTAAAAAAAAACTTAATGCGGGCCACATGCAACCATCCTGGCTATCCTCAGCCATATACCAATCTGCCTTTTTTTGCGGACTTGTCCAAATACACTATGTTGCAGCATAAGAACCTGTCCACAATTACAAATTCTCTCAGAAACCACAAGATACAGTATAAATGGGGCCACCCAGTTAAAATGATCATCACAAAAGACAACAGATCCTATTCAATCCACACTTTGGATGAAGGCCATTCGTTACTGTGGCAGTGGCACATACTGGAACCGTTGGAGCAACGCCAGCACAATCGCAATCAATGAAACCACAATACGATCACAATACGATCAACTGGGACTATTTATAGGGGTCTGGGTCCTGCCCTGAGGGACATGTATCAATAAAAAAAAAGTTTGTGAAAAATGTAATTTTTAAATAAGCAGTGATTTTTTGATTTTTAAAGTGAAAGCATAAAAATGAAAAATCCTTCCAATATAGTGCCTGGGGGTCCCTTTAGTCTACCTGTAAAGTGGCAGATCTGTACCATGTCTAGAATCTGCTGCAGCAATAATTGCATTTATAAAGCCAAAAAAAATGCCATTTTCCCTACAAGCTGCCTTTATTTTTCTTAGCAACAGCTAGGGAGCAAGTGTGTATAATGAGGCCACAATGTAGTGCACTGGGAACAAGATTAGAGACTTTTTAGATACATTCTGGTGTCACTTTGACTTTGTATAGAAGTAACAGGGGCATAAAAATTGGTCTTTGGGTGTTGGTGGCGCCTTCCCACTGTAACCGTATAGAGGTACTCTTGATGAAAGCAAGAATCGGCCGTGCTGTAAAAAATTGCAATGATATGCACCTGTCAAACAGGTGCATAAAAATTACTCTTTGGGTGTCGGGGCGCCTTCCCACCTTAACCCTATAGAGGTGCTCTTGATGAAGGCAAAAAAATTGCAATGATATGCACCTGTCAAACAGATGCTGACAAATTGGTCTTTGGGTGTTAATTGTTCCCATGAAACTTATACCAAAAACATTCTTCCAGATGAAATGATTGAGCACCCTCAAAACTAGGCAGCCTTGTAGTCCTGCAGAGATTCCACATCCCAAAAAGACTTAATCAGTGACATCAGCATCAGGGGCTTCATAGCTGGTAATCCAGGACTGATTCATCTTTATAAAAGTCAAACGGTCCACGGAGTCTGTGGATAGACGCATTCTATGATCAGTAACGAAACCTCCTGCAGCACTTAATGCCCATTCTGAAAGCACGCTGGATGCAGGGCAGCCCAACAACTCAATAGCATACTGGGCAAGTTCTGGCCAGTGGTCTATTCTCATGACCCAGTAAGTCAGTGGATAGTCAGCTGGAAATCTCTGTTTTGGCCCCGAGGTAATCATCCACCATGTGGTGCAGACGCTGCTGATAGGATGTGGAAGCTGATAGCCATGGGCGGCGAGGACTAAAAAAATTCCGAAATGCCTCACTTAGGTGGACGCCTTCTCCAACGCTCCTCTCTTGATGAACAGAAGACTCTAAACTACGTTTTCCATGACACTGTAACATACTGGAGTCAGGAAAAACTTTCAATAAAATCCTCCTTAAAGTGTCCTCAAGAAATTTTATCTTCTGCACTCTCTGTGGGGACGGGATGAGTTCTGAGACCTTTCCCTTATAGGGAAGGAGGGTTGCCAACCAGTAATCATCCTTCTCCTTTATGCCACGTATTCTTGGGTATAAAAATAGAAAAAATACAGCGCTGGAAAAATAAAAAAGCAAAGCAGCAACAAAAAAAGTCTAATATCTCGATGGTGCAAATAAACATATATAAATAAAGTTGCGCTAAAAGTGCAAATAGAATTATGATTAATCCAATAAAAAATCATAAACTTAAATTGAAAAAACACAACTCATAAATCCACAGGTCAACCTATGAGTGCACAGAATAGATGTGACAAAACAATGAATGCTGTGTATAAATAAATGAGATAAGCATAAAAAGTCCATCTACACCAAAGGTGCATAAATGAAACCAAAAAACAAATGTCCTTAGTCTAGCACAAATACAGCATGAATATATATGTGCAAAGATGGGTATACTTTGACAGTAGGGGTCACTATGGGTAAGGTTCAGGTCCCCGTCTCCACCTCCCGGGATCGTAGGTGATGGAGAGACGGATCACAACCTGGAGGCAGGACTCTGTATATAGGAACCCTTACCAGAGATGGTGGACCCCTTCCAGCGCAGGGTCATACAGTCAGACAGATTAGCCCTCTGTGGGGGACTGGTGAATCATCTGGTGTCTCCGGTCTCTTGATAGCTTTGGATGGTAAGTAAAGGTGATTCATAGGAATGCGGAAATAAGCCCGTCAACGTAATGCTCTTGCTCTGAAATGAAACACACTCGGGCTCAAAGCCACGAGTGGAACAGCAAAAAGGAAGGGGATGCTAATCGTGTAATAAGTAGGTAAACGAGAGCGCTTTATTAATATTAAAACAAGCGGATACCCACAAGGTAACATATACAGACAGATAATAAAATAGCCGGCTAACTAAAACGAAAGACAAAACACCCGCATGCCGGGGTCACATGTGGTGTGATGGCGTCAGCACAACGCACAGCCCTACATGTTTCGCTATACCTTGCGTCTTCCTGGGGCACGGGCGATGTGCTGAACCATCACTTTAAAACGTACGGCCACAACCAAGCCTCATTCTGATTCGGGCGCCATGTTAGACTCAAATAACAAATGGAACGCAGGGGGGTGCCAGACCTCGATCTGAAACTACTAGCGATCACATGATGAAAGTTACGTTATTGGATTATTGTATGCACACCATTAACTGAAGCTATATTGTGATATGATTATATATATATCAATAACCTCAATTTAGTGTGAAGTAATTCAAAACTATGGGCTTAAAAAAGGAAAACAAAAAACGGCCATAAAAAACAATGTTAAAGGAGGAAGAAATAATTTTTTCATAGATATACCACGAGGTCGGGCCCCCTCCTGTAGGTTACACAAGAATACAATTGATAGAATCTTTAGCAAACAATTCATAATCATTCTAATAGTATTCACAGAGTTCAAGAATTGTCAATAAAGGCATTGATTTCTATGTCTACATTTAAACCGGAAGGTCTAAGACATTTAATTTTGTAAATCCAGTTCTTTTCTAGCTTTGAAATGGCCCGCCTTTTTGATCCACCCCTCCAAGGTAATCTCAACCTGTCTATCCTTATCATGGAGGTGCCTTTAGCATTTTGTTGGTGGACCTCTAAATAATGTTTAGAGAGTGGATGGCCTTTAAATCCTCTCCTGATATTTCCTAAGTGTTCATTCAACCTGACCTGCAGGGGGCGTACGGTACGACCAACATACTGAAGCCAGCATGGGCAGGTCATGAGATACAATGGATTTAATGGAAAATGTGTGATTCGTATTTTTTGGAAATAAACTGTAGTTTTCCTAGCTTTAATAGCATTAATGGAACAAACAGCACAGTTATTGCATCTATAAAAGCCCACTAGATTCTGAAAGAACATTGGCTTATTAATAGGTGGATCGCAAACAGTAGGGGCCACCAGTTTTTTGATGGAAGGAGCCCCCCTAAACACTACCTGTGGCTTGTCAGGAAGCACAGAACCCAACACAGGGTCATTTCTGACTATATGCCAGTGTTTACGTATGAGTTTTTTGACAGAAAAGTGCCCCCCTTACAGTGTCAAGGGAACGTCTGCCTCTCCTTGTTGTCCTTCCAGGCATTATTGGGAGGGAGGGGGCGGTGCTTAAAAGGAAATGTAAAGAACTGGAAATCTGTACGTAGATGCACTTTAATCAATGTAAAGTGGTGTTTGGTGCACTTTAATTTGAGTACTCACACTACACAGACACACTCCACGAATACACTATAATATACTCCAATATAATGCGCCAAATGTACAGTGACACACAGAACTATATGGCATTAAACTTGCAGTAACACACACAGAAGAAAATGGCGTTAAACTTGCAGTAATGCACAGAAGTAAATGGCGTTAAACTTGCAGTAATGCATACAGAACTATATGACGTTAAACTGGTAGTAACGCACACAAAACTATATGGCGTTAAACTTGCACTAACGCACACAGAAATATATGGCGTTAAACTGGCAGTAACCCACACAGAACTATATGGCGTTAAACTGGCAGTAACGCACACAAAACTATATGGCGTCAAACTGGCAGTAACGCACACAGAACTATATGGCGTTAACCACTTCAGCCCTGGAAGATTTGGCTGCTCAATGACCAGAGCACTTTTTACAATTTGGTACTGCGTTGCTTTAAAGCGGGGGTCCACCTATCTATCTTTTTTTTTTTTTGAGTTCATTCACAAACTTTTCTTCTCAGCATTACATACTCACATTTTGTGTGTAATATGTCCGCCTGTGTCAGATTTCCTCGGAAAGAATAACTTATATTATTCACTGCAGGCGGTTTCCATCTTCATTGTGGGCATTTGAAGCCCACAAGCATTTATTTCCTGGATGTGGTGAATGCTGTGCTCCCAGCATTCACCGCTCGTTCCCGCACATGCTCAGTGGCATCCTGGGAAGCCTGAGACTAGCTCCTAGGAGTCTGGGAGAGGCTAGAAACACGCCTACTCCCACGGGAGGAGAACCAGGAAGTGCAAAGAAGAATAGAAAAATAAAAGGTAATTACGGCGATTTAAATTTTTTTAAACGGCATGTCAGCATCTAGGCAAGGAAAAGAATACATACAGATATTGTTCAAAATTTGGGTGGATCCCCGCTTTAACTGGTAATTATACAGACATGCAATGCTGTACCTAAATTAAATTTTTGTCCTTTTTTCCCCACAAATAGAGCTTTCTTTTGATGGTATTTGATTGCCTCTGCGATTTTTATTTTTTGCGATATAAACAAAAAAAGACAACAAAAACATTTTGGAAAAAAAAAACATTTTCTAATTTTTCTTATAAAAAAATCCAATAAATTCAATTTTAGTCATACATTTAGGCCAAAATGTATTCAGCCACATGTCTTTGGTAAAAAAAAGTCAATAAGTGTATATTTATTGGTTTGCGCTAAAGTTATAGCGTCTACAAACTAGGGTACATTTTCTGGAATTTACGCAGCTTTTAGTTTATGACTGCCTATCTCATTTCTAGGGTTGTCCCGATACCGATACTAGTATCAGTATCGGCACTGATACCGAGCATTTGCCCAAGTACTTGTACCCGGGCAAATGCTCCTGATGCTTCCCCCGATACCTGGAAGACAGCTGTGATGGGCGCGTGGGGGAGTTACAAGATTCTCCCCCAGCGGCTTTCAGTGGCTTTAGTGACATACAGCGGTGATCACTCACCGCTGACTGTCACTGCATCCTCCTCCATGCCCCCTCCGTTCCTCTGTCCCCCTCCGCTGTCCCCCTCCGTTCCTCTCTCCTTCTCTGTGCCTCTCCGCTGTCCCCCTCCGTTCCTCTCTCCTTTTCTGTCCCCCTCCACTGTCCCCCTCCGTTCCTCTCTCCTTTTCTGTCCCCCTCCGCTGTCCCCTCCGTTCTGCTGTGCCTCTCCGCTGTCCCCTCCGTTCCGCCGTCCTCCTCCTCCTTCCTTTGTGAATGGACAGAGTCAGCTGACTCTGTCCATTCACATAACTGAAACATTGTAATCTCCTGTGATTACGATGTGTCAGTTTATGAATGGAGAGGAGCCGCTGTCTTCTCTCCATTCATTTTCAGTGCAGCTGAGGCTGCAGAGAAAGGGACTGGGGAATCTCTATCCTTTCTCCCTAGTATCATACTACACACCCAACAGAGGACCATCCAAATTTTTCAGCACCCTATTGTCCACTCTCTCTCCAAAACTTGAGGGAACAATCATCTTCGGGGGGAGACTCGAATGTTGCATTAGATCAGGGTCTAGACAAGTCCAAGCCTCCTAAGTCCCAACTTATTCGCCCTACAAAAAGAGCCTCAAAATAGCTAAGACTCTATATGCATATGGTTTGACTGATACATGGAGAGAACTCAACCCCTTCAAAAGGGAATACACCCACTACTCCCACCCTCACAACATATACGCACGGATAGACCATATCCTTACACCTTCCACCCTCCTCCCAGCAGTTCTCAAAGCCAATATCATTAGTGATCATTTCTATACTTTCAGGGGTCTCAGGAGGGTCTCGAAGACAATGGAGACTGAATGAGTCCTTGCTATCTGACCCTGTCAGAGTAATACAACTGAGAAAAGCCCTTAAAGAGTACTTTACACTTAACAGCACTGAGGATACCTCAGCAGAAATGCTCTGGGCAGCACACAAAACCTTCATTGGGGCAAGCTCATTCAGATCTCTACCCAAGTTAAGAGGGAAAGGAGGGCTGATATAGAACGCCTGGATCAGGAGTTTGCTTCACTAAAAGCACTACACAAAAAGGACCCATCCAAGTTGTCTATACATCAAATAGATAAAGCTAGATTACACCTGAACCTTGCCCTCACGGCACAGGCCAAAAAATCGATCAGGTGAAATGGACACAAATTTTATGCCCAAGCGACAAAATGGCAACTAAACTCTCGCCGTGGCTCAGAATCCACAATATGCCCAAAATCAAGATAGCGGTACAACCCCCCACAACCAACCCGGTCAGGATACTTGACGCCTTCCGGGGATTCTACTCGAAATTATACATTACCACCACTCAGTCCCATGTTGACTCGATCCAATGTTCCTAGAGGGTCTACCCATCCCCTCCCTGAAAGACCCCCACAAAGATGTGATGGACTCACCCATCACAGAGGGGGAGGTGAGGTCATCAAGGACCTCAAAAAGGGGTCAGCCCCAGGCCCTGATGGCCTATCCATACCTTACTACAAAATTTTCACAGACATCCTGACGCCTCACCTGACCAAATTCTTCAACTCTAAAACCGAAGGAGACCCCCTAGATATCCACCTCAGTACGGCTTATATAACAGTCATACCCAAACCAGAGAAAAACCATGAAGACGTCAGCAATTATCGCCCAATATCCCTCATAAATAATGACCTAAAAAATCTCACCAAAATATTAGCGAACAGAATGGCTTCTTTCATCAGCCAATATATAAATAAAGACCACATAGGCTTCATACCCGGCAGACAGGGCCTTGACCAAATCCAACAGGCAATAGACTTGATATCAATCTTGCAATCTAATTGGGAGGGGGGGCAAACAACAGGGATTCCTCCTGTCATTGGACCTACAGAAGGCCTTTGACACTGTCTCATGGCCCTACATCTTCTCCCTATTGGAGCGCTGGGCCTTCGGGGCCAGATTTCTGGTTATCTTAAAGGCCCTCTATTCTCGACCAAAGGCCCTGATTAGGTTACAGGGGCACTATAAATAAAAAGGGGGAATTGGGAAAATTGGGACTTTAAATGAGGTTAATATGGCTGGGTAAAGCCATGTGCCTCCATCCCTATCATCTGTAATAAAATATACACTAAAGCGGCCGAAGCAACAAAGTGTATCAAAAATAGTGGGACTTAAATGAAGCTCATGGTGACAAAAAGAACAAAATGGTGGAAAGTAGAAATTGTTTAATATTGCATACAAACATAATTAACCAACATAGAATTGCACACACATAAAGATGCACCCGTAACTGGGCGTCAAAATCCATAGTAGCAAAAATTGGTAATAACATGTTTTGAATCATATACAGTATTGGTAAAATTAAGGGGATCCACCAGTGTTCAAGCAATGTAAAAACATTCAAAAGATAACAACTGCACAGTCAATAGTTCTTAAATCCTTAATAAGTAGATTAGTGGAAACTTGCATATCATAATGAATATATAAATGGTTCACAACATCAATTAGCTCGACGCGTTTCGCGGCTTTAAAACGCTCTTCAGGAGCAGAAATGTGCATTGTCTGTAATGAAAAATGTGTAGGTACTCAGTATCAGAGTGGGGGGAATATGGGTAACATTCCTCCCGAAACCCAGGTAGGGCATATAGACTTACTAAGTATGAACACCGAAACACCAGACGTCAAGGTCCGCAGGCCGGCCCCAGGTCAGTGACGGGAGCCGAGGGGGCGCGTAAAATGGTGGCAACCCACACAGACAGCGAACACGGCAGACCAATACTCCCAGGCTCACCTGATGTGAAAAGAGTGTGTGTTGTGAAAACAGAAAAAGTGGGGCAATAAGACAACAAAAGATGGGTGCAATAATGAGGGAATGGGGATGGGGGGTGTGAGCTGGAGAGGGAAGTGAGAATGGGTGGTCAACCAGGAGTGGAGGTAGGAGACCATGGTAAAAGGTCAGCACCAAAACATCCTGTGTGGAGGAGAGAAAGAGAAGTGATGGGAAGTGCTGGGAAATGTACCAAAATGTGAAGGAACGGGTGGACAATCCAACCAAGGCTGTGGAGCCTAACTGTCAGGAAGCCAAAGGAGCACTGGAAGGCGCCATGGCCGACGCCCGCATATAAGTGCCGCCAAGAACCCGCCCCCAACACCACACCACACAAAGAGGAAGGGAGGGACATCCGAGCGTCGACGCACAGGCCAGGAGAAGCCCGGCGACCAGCGCAGAGCCCTCCCACGGCTCATGCAGATGGAAAGCATTAATCGGAAGGGCTGCGTCAAAGACGCCGCACATCCGGCGTGCATGTGTGACGTCGATGCGCAGTGGTGGTGTGGCCACGCCCCGAACGTCGTGCGACGGGCGGGGAGAGGAGGGCCCCAGTGCGCATCGCGGCTCCCGCACTGAAACATAGCGGGCAGCCGTAAGGCCAAGACCATCCAGTGGCCGGTACAACATACATAGAGGCAAGATTGGGTATCAGACACACCATAGCTTACTCCAAGTTATTCAATAAAGGTTAACATGGTAATCAGGGTAGTAAAGGAAAGACAACTATTGAGCCAATAGGGCTAATTGCAGGGGAAAGGTTTACACCAGTATATATGTAGATGTCACCAAGAGCTTCCATCCCTAATACATATAAATAAAAAGGGGGGATTGGGAAAATTGGGATCTACAGTGACTGCACTTCCAAGTGCACTTTCAGTGCAATTTCAAGTGCACTTTGCACTTGTAGTTTGCACTTGTAGTGCAAAGTGGATTTGCCTTTCGTAAATAACCTCCATTGACATCAGTCCCTGGCTGCAATGAGCTTCCAATCTAAAGTCCAAAATTAACTTTCTTACATTAGAGACTATTTCGACAGGAGACAAATAAAATGCCAGCATGTCTTTGGATTGTAGTGAGAAACCAACACAGGGAGAACATATAAACTTCAACACAAGCATTAGCATGTCGGGGAATTGACACGGAAACCCCAGTGCTGCTATACAGAATTTCTACACATTTAGCCAGCAGGCAGCCTCACACATGGTGTTTGCATCTCTGTGGTGTGAATCAGCTCTAAGTACATAGCCATGCTCAGTGTCACAAGCAATATACAATATATTGGCCTAAGTATTGGGATGCCTGCCTTTAAACGCACATGAACTGTAATGGCATCCCAGTCTTAGTCCATAGGGTTCAATATTGAGTTGGCCCACCCTTTGCAGCTAAAACAGCTTCATCTCTGAGCCAGGCCTTCTCATCCAACATCAGTGCCTGGCCTCACAAATGCACTTCTGGAAGAATGGTCAAACATTGCCATAGACACAATCCTAAACCTTGTGGACAGGCTTCCCAGCCTTCCAGAAGCTGTCCTAGCTGCAAAGGGTGGGCCAAATCAAATTTTAACCCTACAGACTAAGACTAGGCTGCCATTAAAGGTCATGTGTGTGTAAATGCAGGTGTCCCAATACTTTTGGCTAGATAGTGTATCTGGCAAGACTTACAATGGTGGTGGAACCCTCCTACACATAAACACTACATTTAGACATAGTTTTAGGACTTGGGAGATGAGATGACTTCTCTACATAAAGCAGCACGTTTGGGAATCTAACCCAGATGCTCAGGGATGCTAAGCAAAAGTTCTAACCTCTAAGCCACACATTTGCCACATGTGAGAACCTCCTACACATAAAGACTCATAAATACTGCATTTCTTTGGACAGGTAATGAAATTACATTACTCAAGAGTTATTCTTCTTTATTTATTCTGTGATATTTGGTGGTTCTTTGTGGGTGAGTGTATAGTGATATTAGTAGTGAATAGTGATATTATCCTCAAATTTTTGGAATTTACATTTTGATTTCTGATGTTGGTACACATATCACATTTTTTGGGCTCAAATTATGAATATTTGGAAATAATAAAAAGCACAAAAAAATTGCATCAGCAATGGTATTGTTTGTGGTTTGTAAAGACACCTGTGTGAGTTTGGGTAAAGATTGTTGTGAGATTGAGAGTAACAAGTGAAAGTGACAGAGAAAAATATATTTTACTAAAACATTAAAACATTCCACATTCTAGCATTCTTAAAAACAAAATAGATGAGAAAAAAACAAAATAGAAACAGCAACATTGTTGCAAGGAGCATTTATTTCAGAGAAAGATACATTTCATTTTAACATTAAAAGTATTTATTATTGTACCATTAGAATTAATGGCTGAAACTTGCATTGGACTATAATAGAGCCGATTTACATTCTCAAAAACGCATTTTAGCTAAGTGCTAATTTTGAGATTTACTAAAGCGCCTGGTAAAAAAGACCCTGGAGCTAAAATGAGAACTGTTTGCAGGTCTGAGCATGCTCAGTTGTGTTAGCACCTAGTTGTACAATGACGGAGAATTTATCTCTTCTCAGACTTTTAAAAGATATTTCAGTGTAGAAATCACTTTTTCACACAGTTTAAAAGCAGATTATCTTTAAATAATATACCGCATATTTCAGTACCATTTAGGCAATTATATCATGCGCTAAACATTATTTCCATGTGCAATTCTCCAGCTTTTAGCAGAGTAAGGATTTGGGTGCTATTTAGTTTCAGGGAACTATAGTAAATTCGATTTTGGGAGTATTTTCTCACCAGCGCTATCCTGAATGCTGTTTTAGTGCTAACTAGCACTACTAGCGATAATTAGCATTAATTCACGCAAATTTGCACAAATTAGTGCCACGGCGCTATAGTAAATGACCCCCATATAATCCAGTAGAAGTGGCACAGCCTTTGAAATTTCTATAAAGTGTTTACACATATGGTGGACGTGCCCAGTAATCCAAACCTTCAGGAAGGAAGTCTTCGTGATTGCATCTAAAATATTTAAAAAAATAATACAACCAGATCCATATATAACTTTATTTAATCTAAAACCGGAATGGTTAACACTCTCTTAATTCAAACTTATGATCCAACTAATAATGGCTGCAAAACAAACAGTGGCCAAGGCATGGAAATCTCCTACATTGGTACTAGCAGAAACAATTCACAGAATGAATAATACAATGTCCCATGCTAAGATGGTAGCCATCGATCAAAATCAAATTCCAAAATTTGAAAAACTTTGGCATCCTTGGATAAAACAACAGTTCCTGTCAAATTTCAATGACTCTGTCCTGTTGCCATGGTAACAGATTAAATGACTTACAGAGACACCCATTCTAAGGCTTCAAAGAGAACTAAAAAGAATAATAAACTGACGAGCGGGACAACCTTGTGGACCATACCTCTGCCTTTCTACCCTTTTTCTTCTTTCTCTTTCCTTTTCTCCACCTTATGATTAAAGCTCATTATCAGAATTTATTTTACCTATATACACTCTGCCTGTAAACAATATGTATAGTAGGTATAAATCATTTAAATACCTACAAAAGTAACTAAGGAAATTATATATATCTTTAATTTAGGTTTACGTGAACCCAATGTTTAATATTTGAAATTTCATGATATTTACCTATATAAACCCTACTGTAAAACAATGAGCTTACTTTATAGATCCTTGTAAACTTACTTTATGTATCTTTATAATATTCTTATACTCAATAAACTTCTTTTGACAAGGAAATTTCTATAAAGTGTTACATGGTATTGTTGACTATCTCATATTTATGTTAAAATGTGCACTCTTTGTCATAGCATACTGTCATAGCAATGAAATGTGGTCAAAAAGAGTATGATGATGGTTTTATTTTTTTATGTTTTCATTAGTTTGAATAATGTTGGAGTAAATTCATCTCATGAATCTGAAAAAATGTATAGTTAGTTTGGAAAAGTTTACACAAGGTCAAATAATTCTTGTTATGGTGAATATGTGAATTTAAGGCCTTTTTCCAGCATGGAGTATTTTATTTACAAAAATCTTTTAGAATTTCCTGTCACTGATTTAAACCATGCTTAATCCAGCATTATAGATATAGCAGTTTAATAATGTGGCAGCTGTTTTATTATTATTAGATCATTTCTGTATTTTCTCCAAATGTCTTTTAAACTTTATAAATTCCAAGCACTAAAACCATGTAATTCTGAAGTGTTAATTGCACATACTGTATGCACTGAAAAAATGGAATTCTCAAAAATTGACACAAATCTTTGTTGCAATATGCCTATGTGTTTTTAATAAGGTTTAAAAAATATAAGTGTATCTAAACCCAAATAAAGGGTATATATATATATATATATATATATATATATATATATATATATATATATATATATATATATATATATATATTGAAAAATTTAAGGGGGTCTGAATACTTTCTGTCCCCACTGTATATATATATATCTATCTATATCTATCTATCTATCTATCTATCTATCTATCTATCTATCTATCTATCTATCTATCTATCTATCTATCCATCTATATATATATATATATATATATATATATATATATATATATATATATATATATATATATATATATATATATATATATATATAGATAGATAGATATATACAGTGGGGACAGAAAGTATTCAGACCTCCTTAAATTTTTCACTCTTTGTTATGTTGCAGCCATTTGCTAAAATCATTTAAGTTCATTTCTTTCCTCATTAATGTACACACAGCACCCCATAATGACAGAAAAAAAAACAGAATTGTTGACATTTTTTCAGATTTATTAAAAAAGAAAAACTGAAATATCACATGGTCCTAAGTATTCAGACCCTTTGCTGTGACACTCATATATTTAACTCAGGTGCTGTCCATTTCTTCTGATCATCCTTGAGATGGTTCTACACCTTCATTTGAGTCCAGCTGTGTTTGATTATACTGATTGGACTTGATTAGGAAAGACACACACCTGTCTATATAAGACCTTACAGCTCACAGTGCATGTCAGAGCAAATGAGAATCTTGAGGGAAAAGGAACTGCCTGAAGAGCTCAGAGACAGAATTGTGGCAAGGCACAGATCTGGCCAAGGTTACAAAAAAATTCTGCTGCACTTAAGGTTCCTAGGAGCACAGTGGCCTCCATAATCCTTAAATGGAAGGCGTTTGGGACAACCAGGAACCTTCCTAGAGCTGGCCATCCGGCCAAACTGAGCTATCGGGGGAGAAGAGCCTTGGTGAGAGAGTAATTCTAAAGAAAAAATTTGCGCTAGGTGTGCAAAATTAAATAATATATGAATAAAAACTTGTGAAAAAGTATCCTGCAGCTGGACACTATAACCCTGATAGGGGGCACCACTGAGCATATATAAAGAAAAGTGCAGCGCTGGATGTACAACAAACATTAACAGAAGAGACCACAGTGCATAGTGATCCACTAGTGGTAAAATAAATCAAAATCATACATATTGTTCATACATAGTGTAATGTAGTAACAAGCTGAGTGATGAAAGAATTCCTGTGAGGATATATACACAACTGTCACTACCGCAAACTCATATCACACTAGATATTGACGTGCTTCAAAGAATCATATAGTGTCCATAAATACAAATCATATAATGTCCATAAATGCAAATTAGTGAATGCGCTGTGTAGATGAATCCGTGACTTCCACCGCAAAAGACACCCGTCACCATAGAAAGATTAAAGGCTTACCAGACAGCCCTTAATAAAAGGCATGAAGACCTCAACTTGGGTATTATCCTGTCGGTGTATGGGTCCCGTCCGATAAACAGGCGGCAGCAGACAGTCATCCAATGCCTCCAATAGGGAGAGGTCGCTCACAGCGGTGGTAAATGTTAAAAAGAGAGAAAACACTCCAATAGTGTAAAAAGGTTTATTATTATTATTATTATTATACAGTATTTATATAGCGCCAACAGTTTACGTAGCGCTTTACCTCTCCTATATTAAAATTTGCCAAACAGGCATCCATAAAACATGTTCCCTGCAAGGAATTTAAAAACCGGCTCCAACAGATATCGAAAGTCCTTGGTGAGAGAGGTAAAGAAGAACCTAAAGATCACTGTGGCTGAGCTCCAGAGATGCAGTTGGGAGATGGGAGAAAGTTGTAGAAAGTCAACCATCACTGCAGCCCTCCACCAGTCGGGGCTTTATGGCAGAGTGGCCTGACAGAAGCCTCTCCTCAGTGCAAGACGCATGAAAGCCCGCATGGAGTTTGCTAAAAAACACCTGAAGGACTCCAAGATGGTGAGAAATAAGATTCTCTGGTCTGATGAGACCCAGATAGAACCTTTTGGCCTTAATTGTAATCGATATATATGTGGAGAAAACCAGGCACTGCTCATGACCCCTCTCTGCCAATCCCTCCACTGGCTTCCACTCACCCAACGAAAAAAATTCAAAACAATAATAATAATAATAATAAAACAATAATTTACAAAGCCATCCATAAGTCTGCCCCTAGCTACATCACTAACCTAGTCCCAAAATACCAACCAAGCCGCTCTCTTCGGTCATCCCAAGACCTCCTTCTCTCTAGCTCCCTTGTCACCTCCTCCCATGCTCACCTCCAGGATTTCTCCAGAGCTTCTCCTTTGGAACTCCCTACCCCAATCTGTCTGACTGTCCCCTAATCTATCCATCTTTAGGCGATCCCTGAAAACCCTTCTCTTCAAAGAAGCCTATCCTGCTTCTAACTAACTCTGTTTTACTTCCTCCATCAGCTCTTACCCCCACAGCTATTACCTTTTGTATTAATTGACCCTTCCTTTTTAGCTTGTAAGCTCTAACGAGCAGGGCCTTCTGATTCCTCTTGTATTAAATTGTAATGTATCTGTAATGTCTGCCCTCGTGTTGTAAAGCGCTGCACAAACTGTTGGCGCTATATAAAACCTGTATTATAATAATAATAATAATCACCTGTCCAATACAGTCCCAGCAGTAAAGCATGGTGGTGGCAGCATCGTGCTGTGGGGGTGTTTTTCAGCTGCAGGAACAGAATGACTGGTTGTAATCGAGGGAAAGATGAATGCCGTCAAGTACTGGGATATCCTGGATGAAAAACTTCTCCAGAGTGCTCAGGACCTCAGTATGGGCCGAAGGTTTACCTTCCAACAAGACAATGACCCTAAGTACACAGCTAAAATAACGAAGGAGTGGCTTCACAACAACTCCGTGACTGTTCTTGAATGGCCCAGCCAGAGCCCTGACTTAAACCCAATTGAGCATCTCTGGAGAGACCTAAAAATGGCTGTCCACCAACGTTTACCATCCAAGCAGACAGAACTGGAGAGGATCTGCATAGAGGAATGGCAGAGGATCCCCAAATCCAGGTGTGAAAAACTTGTTGCATCTTTCCCAAAAAGACTCATGGCTGTTTTATATCAAAAGGGTGCTTCTACTAAATACTGAGCAAAGGGTCTGAATACTTAGAACCATGTGATATTTCAGTTTTTCTTTTTTAATAAATCTGTAAAAATGTCACCAATTCTGTGTTTTTCTGTCAATATGAGCTGCTGTGTGTACATTAATGAGGAAAAAAAATTAACTTAAATGATTTTAGCAAATGGCTGCAATATAACAAAGAGTGAAAAATTTAATGGGGTCTGAATACTTTCCATCCCCACTGTATATATAGTATGCTCCCAAAATTAACACTGCTAGATACCACAGTCCAATTGTCTATTGTGAGATGTAGTTTGCTTGTGGGGGGGCATTTTATTACTACAGTTCTCTGTTGCTGGTCCTGCTTGTTCTGATTACAGTCTAAACCAACCAATCTCGACAAGGGCTCTGTGAAACCCTAAAGTTCATCCAGAAGTTGATAGGGGTTCCTTTAGCTGTGGCTGATTGACCTCACATTTGATGGTGCCTACATAGATCTGTGCTCAATGCCACTTGGCAGAGTCAGCTGAATGATCTTTTTAGCTGTCTGTAAGGATGGCATTCTTACCACCACTGTAAGGGGTGCATTCTTTCTACTGGCCATTAATGTTAGGGGCTTTTTTTCCACTAGCCCCCAATGAACTTGTTTTAGCTGAATTTCCCAAAAACCTGAAAATTATTTCAAGGGTTCCTCTGGAACAAAGAGGATGAGAAAGTATTGTCTAAACTAAAGCCTATCCCAACCTTTGCTACTTATGAATTCTGCCTTACAATTCTGCCTGTTGATTTTCCCTCATCTGACGTCTTAGTACTGCTTCTGCTCATTGGTCCTTTTGATTTTTCTTTGGCGTTTTGGGACATCTTAGATTGCACTTCATCTTAAACTGTGATCACACCCAGAACCTCCCTAAGCTGGATAAGCTAAATAAATGTCTTGACTTGATATAAAATGAACAGTTCCTTTACCTAATGTGTGTCCTTACTTAAGACTCATAGTATTTAACCTCCAAATATACACTTTTTTATCTTGTTGGTGAATTTCTTGGCTTGGGGTAGATGAAAGATCACAAAAGTAGAATGATGCATGTTGTAAAGCATTCTGAGAACTGTGCCCAAGAAAGTGTACTATAGTGATGGCAACTAACCTTGTCACATTATACCCGGCTGCCTACTGATAGTATGGGCATAGATGTATATCTGAAGGATTAAGAAGCCTCAAAAAGTCACAGATTTTTGTGGGCATGATTCTTGTCAATAGAGATGGCATTTTAAGAAATGGCTGACAGACAACAATGACCAACAATGAACATTCCTGAGGAAAAGGGGTGTATTTATATGGAGACAAGCTTTCCATGTTTATGCATAAGTGGTATGAAACACAGATTTACTTTCGGATTAAATTCCATTCATATTTTTAGAATTTCTTTTCTGCATAGGAAATAACTCCTCCAACACATGACTAAGCTGTTTGAACACTACATGCAAACATTTGACGTGTTTTAGACTAGTATTTGGATTCAGTTCTCTCACTTTCCTGACATGTTTTGTTTTGTCTTGCTCTGGACATAAAACTAATGGAGTTGTGAAAGGCTAAACTTTATAGATGTGTCTTTTTCACCCATAATATGTAATGTCTGTATGTTATGGATGCCTGTATTTGTGTAAACACTACAAAGGCCCAGAACTAGGGCAACAAAATTTCAGAGTATACCATGCTGCCTCTTGTTTCAGTAATTTATCATATTTATTGATTATGTAATCCTGCAAGGATGGGACAATAAAGCTTTGTATTTTGACTCCTACATTTTATACAAGATATGTGGAATGGTGTCAGCAAAAATAAAAATTGCAATTTTGACAACATAAAATTGCAACATATTAACATACACAATGCTTCAAAACTGGCTTCACTGCCTATTCCATTTATTAGGCAGGCAGGCTTACTGGGTATGCATTTAAATGCATTTTTTCAATTGCTTCCCAAACAGACCAAACACATACAAAATCAAATCATGAGTTAATAGTTTGTATTTTGGCTAAGATAGATAAGCTTACCACCAAACCAAGGATCCTTTTGTCCTGCGAGTTCTACACTAATGCCCCGTACACACGATTGGATTTTCCGACAACAAATGTTGGATGTGCGCTTGTTGGCTGAAAGTCTGACTGTGTGTATGCTCCATCGAACATTTGTTGTCCGACTTTTCGCCAACAAATGTTGGCTAGCAGGTTCTCAAATTTTTCGCCAACAAAACTTTGTGGTCGGAATTTCCGATCGTGTGTACACAAATCGGACGCACAAAAGTTCACGCATGCTCGGAATCAAGCAGAAGGAGCCGCACTGGCTATTGAACTTCCTCTTTCTCATCTCGTTGTATGTCTTGTACGTCACCCCGTTCCCAGGCTCATAATTGTTGGCCAACATTTGTGTGACTGTGTGTATGCAAGACAAGTTGGAGCCAACAACCTTCAAACAAAATTCCACAATTTTGTTTTCGGAAAGTCCGATCATGTGTATGGGGCATAACACTTTACAAGGTACCAAAAAAAATTACGTTTTTTCCTGTCACGCTAAAACTAGCTTGTGATAGATAGCGTGAGACTGCACTAAATTCTTAATTCTTTAGCACACAATATTTATGGGTGAAAAATAAATCAGTTATATTATATAGTACATCACATTGCACAGAAAAATGTTTGTTTCAGTTATACTTGATTAAACAATGAAACCCTTGTACATTTACTGACTTAACTGTGAATGTTGGTCAAGCTCAAAGAGCAAGGGAAGAATGATCTGGTGACCTTTAGTATTTTCCTTGGAACATGATTGGGTATTCAAAGGGAAAATAGCTTCACCTTCCTCTCAAAGCTAATTGAAAATTCACTTTGCTAAGTGCACAATCTCTACTCCTTTAGTAAATAAATCCAAAATATCTTCAAAAGACATCTTTTATGGAAGAAGAGTTTAAAGTTTAAGAAGATATTAGATCCAGCAAGAAGTGTCGCAACACCACTCCCTCATAGGATTACTGAGATGAAGCCCTTTAGTAGCCAGTCCAGAAGATATATGAAGAATTCATCCAAACTTTGCTGCTAGGTAGGTATATTCCTGTATATCCCAGTACAGGGTGAAAAAATGCCTTCCCAGGTCATAGAGTAAAGTGCACATCCTTAAGAGTATTGTTGTGTATTAGCCATCAGAATTATTTTCTTCACACTTAATGTTTAGGTAAGCATTACTTTGATTACTTCATGCACAAGCTGCACCAGGTTTTACAACATGCAATTTCGTATGTTATGTAAACAGGAACCAGTAAAAAGAATGCATTGTAAGATGTTTGTTGTTTCCTACAGGGAAGGAATGTTCAAATGTGGAATTTAATTTGTGTTTCTTTTATGGTCGATTGAATGTGAATATATAAAGAGAAACAGAATACTACCAAGGGCCTATACATAGTGGCCTGCATATAGGCCCTTGGGAGTATTCTGTTTCTCTTTATATATGCTATCGGGCTAGCAGCATTCTGTCCACAACCAGGGGAGGTGGGTCCCATTTTTGTACGATTGAATGTGAATATGTCTTCATAAAGTTTGACACTACAGCTGTATTTAGTATTTGAACAACATTTAAAATATTATAAGTTTGTGTCAGTTTATCTAGTATGCCCATTTCAATGCACAGGTCCCACTAAACAGATCTACATAATCAAACAGCTTTATTTATAGTTAACAAATATATTGGAGCGAATACAAAGAGTAAAGTGTACTATCCTTGCATTGATTTATTTGAAAGTCTGGTTGTGTTCTTAGGCCTCATTTACACTTGTAGCTGGAGGGTGATAAAAAATTCTCATAAAATAGGCCTATATGCTGATGACAAGGGCCTGATCGCGGTAGCTTCTATAAATTCTGCCCTATTATACTATTTATAATTTTATGTTACTTGCTCTCTATTGTAAAGTGTTTCTTATGACAGGTGTTTTGACTGGCATTCAGAGAGCTTTAAAAAGAGTGTCTGAAGCCATGTTTTGAAGCAAGTGTAAACGAGCCCTACAGCGCTCTGAAGTGGTCCCCCTCCTACCACCGCCTGCCTCCGTTTCTTGGGCTCACCTGTTCCACTGGGGAGCCCAGGATGCTGTAGTCATTCGGGTCAGCTGTGCACAGAGGAGATGAAGGAACATCCATTGCCTGATCTCCCCTGTAATGAATAAAGCCAGAAGCACCAAGGATTTTGTCACTTCTGGTTTCAGAGCTGTGTTTCCCATGCTTGCAAGCAAATGCACGCGCAGGTCCAACATTCAGATTAAGAGCAATAATTCTGGTTCCAGAGCTCATGTTTAAATCTAAACTGATAACCTGTAAAGGCATCACCTATGGACAATTTTGGGTACCTTATATATTTATATTTATATATTTATATTATATATTTTATATTTTACAAAAAAAATGTGTATTATATTGTGTTGGTGTGCACTAAAGTGTATTGTTACATAGTTAGCCTTGTTGAAAAAAGACACAAGTCCATACAGTTCATCCCACAGAGAAACAACAAAACCCACACAAATAGAAAACCTCCATTTATAGAGGAAGGCAAAAAAAACCCCAATAAAGCATGATCCACTTTGCTCCAGCCAGTTAATCTGATATTCCCTGGATCAACTTTACCTATAAATATCAGTATCCAGTTATATTATGTGCATTTGCAGGCCTTTTTCTAAAACAATCTACTGATGGCCAGAACCAGATCTTAAAGGGAGTCTATTCCCATTTTCACAGTTCTTACTGTGAAGAAGCCTTTCTGTAAATTAAATCTCTTTTCCTCCAGATGTAAATAATGCCCCCTTGCCCTCTGTGGTGACCTTAAAGTGAATACTTTTACATCAAGTTCACTACGTGGATCACTTATGTATTTATACATGTTGATCATATCCCCCCTAATTGCCTTATCTCAAGAGAGAATGAATTTCTTCATAGCTGAGCTCCGCTATGCCTCTTATCAGTTTGGTTGCTCTTCTCTGCATTTTTTCCAGGTCCCCTATATCTTTTTTGTGAACTGGTGCCCAAAACTGACCTGCATATTCTAGATGAGGTATAACTAATGATTTGTACAAGGGCAAAATTATGTCTTCCCCTGCACTCCATACCTCTTTTAATACAACAAAGCTTTTTGCTTGCTTTGGAAACTGCAGCTTGGCATTGCATGCTATTATTAAGCCTATGATCTACTAGAACACCCAGATCCTTCTTCTCCATTGATTCCCATGGTTGTGCTCCCCCTAGTATGTATAATGCATGCATATTCTTAGCCCCCAAGAGCATAACTTTACATTTATCAACATTAACGCTCATTTGGAACATAGTTGTCCAATTAAACAGTGCATTTATGTCGGTTTGTAAGTTGGAGACATCCTTTAATGCCGCCTACACACAATCTGAATTTCCGACGGGAAATTTTGGATGTGAGTTTGTTGGCTGAAAGTCCGGCCATGTGTGTGCTTCTTTAAACATTTGTTGTCGGACTTTCTGCCAACAAATGTTGGCTAGCAGGTTCTCAAATTTTCCGCCAACAAAACTTTGTTGTCGGATTTTCCGATCGTGTGTACACAAGTCCGTCGCACAAAAGTTCACGCATGCTCAGAATCAATTACGAGCCGGAAGCGCTCGGTCTTGTAAAACTTGCATTCGTAATGGAGATATCACATTTGTGATGCGGCAAATTATGAAATCTCTCAATGCAGCGCATTCTCTTCTTCTTTATAATACTATAGTAATGAGGTTGCTTTGCTACTGATATTCACAGAGTTCTGACAAACATATTTTTTATTATTTCTAGTCATCTTCAGAATAATATTTTTTTGTTGTTGTTTTTTTTTCTTGTGATCTCCAGAATAATCTTTTTTTCTAGGGATCTCCATATTTTTTTTTCCCGTGATCTCCAGAATAATCTTTTTTTTTTTTTTCTAGTGATCTCCATAAATATTTGTTTTTTCGTTTTGTGTGTCAAGTTACCACAACACCATTATTATCTTGTATTTTTTAACCTCAAAGCTACAACTATGTTGGTGTCCCTTGTTAATTTGACATTGTATTTTTGAAATGTACCTGCCTACTCTCAAACAAACTGTTCTTTTTGAAGTAAAACACATAGCCAAGTATTTTTCAAAACAAAAATGTAAAATTTAATAGGGAGCACAAAGTCATAACAAAATAAAAAGGAAGGCAACGCTGGAGAAACAGTTGGAATTGGTGAAGCCTTTGTACCCCAGGGCAGACATCAATTATTTGCCTGTCAAAATTGGTAACCTGAGGAGTCCATTTAATAGGGAGCACAATACGGTCCAGGACTCCGAGGGATCGGGCGCAGCAGCAGATGACATATATGTCCCGATGCTGTGGTCTTAAAACAGCCTGCATTTTTTGCCAGACCACACCAAACCCAGGCCATTACTCTCAACATTTTCTTGCATGCTTCCCTCCATGCTGCTGTGGTGGGTGGGGTGGCTGTGGTGTTGGTGGTGTTGGTGGAGGTGGTGGAGGAGCATGGTCCAATTCACAGAGGTGTGAGTTTGCCCCTCGTCCCCTTGTTTAGGGCCTTCAGAATAATCTCTTCGCATATAGTGCGTTGGGCCTCCTCCATCTTTTCTAATTTGCTGGCAGTGACGCATCCAAATGCTTCGCATATACCAGGGGTCATGGTAATTGCCACAGTAGCCTGTTTTAGGAAAGCAGCCGCTGACTTCTCCAGGTTCCTTGCCTTCCTGGTCCTTTTGGTTAGAGGGGGGAGGGGAGAAACCTGGGATTCGGTCAGGCTGCTTGCCACGGCCTCCTTCTGGCTGAGACTTTCCTGGGTATGAAAATGATACATAGTTTTAGGTTTTTGGTCATCAATCACACACAATTTTGAGCTCTTGACTGTTGAAAATTGAATGTTAACAAATAGAAAAGACTATCATTCTGATGCCAGCATTTTTCATTCTTATCGCAATCATTTTTGGCTACTACTGTCTATTGATATGTAAACCACTTTGTTAAATCTGAAATTTGTGATCAATAACATCTAGTTAACATCATTCAATTTTTGACAAGAAATATCTTCAACGATGCTATACCTGGGTCAAGCTGGGCTCCTCCACATCTTCTTCCTGGGTGGAAGGCCCAGGTTGGATCCTCAGCTGATGTGGAAGGTAGTGTTGTTAGCGACGGCCTGGGTTCTGTCTGGTCGGACAAAAAACGCAGGCTGTCGTAGTACCACAGCCTGGGGACATAAACGTCATCTGCTGCTGCTCTGGATGTCAGGGAATCCTGGACCTTCTTGCGCTCCCCATTATATATGCTCCTCAAGCTACAAATGTTGGCCTTCAAATAGGTGATGTCTGCCGTGGGATACACAGGCTTCACCAATTCCAACAGTTTATCCGGCGCTGCCTTCCTCTTTTGCTTGTTAGAATAGTCCCTGCTTTGGACTTACCAGAGACATGGCAGCTCCCTGTATTTGTCTATAAAGTTGGGCAGGAAATCAGGGGTTGTGAATTTGTCAACCATTTTATCTGCAAGACACAACACAAGACAAACCCTAATCTCAGGATAAACTCTCCTAATCTTGTCCCAATATAGGCCTCAATCTATAGGCAGTATAGGCCACTAACCACTGATGCCCCAAGTTACAATTGCACCTTCGTTTGAACGATCAGCGCTAACAATCCTCCATCCTCCACTCACAGATCGTACGTATGTCACCCACGTGTTATGCTTTATATACACTGCGTGAAACTCTGCCCCTTTCCTTCTTTCTAGTGTATTTCCCGCCTCTTCTCTTTCGGGGCAGTGGGAGAGCACATGGCGGAGACACAGCAGGTGTGTGTTGTTATCAGCAACGATGAGGAAAGCCTGAGCAAGGCAGTTCCACATCCAGGAGGAGATATAAGGCCTCAAATATGTCCTTTGAAGAGATGGTGGAAATGGTGGACAGCTTGAAGAGGATAGACTATGATGGGAAGCATGGACCATTCAGAAACCCAAATGTGAGAAAGGCCAAAATCATGACTAAAGTTGTGAGTAGGGATGAGCCGAACACCCCCCCGGTTCGGTTCGCACCAGAACGTTAGAACCCCATTGACGTCTATGGGACTCGAACGTTCGAAATCAAAAGTTCTCATTTTAAAGGCTAATTTGCATGGTATTGTCCTAAAAAGGATTTGGGGACCCGGGTCCTACCCCAGGGGACATGTATCAATGCAAAAAAAACTTTTAAAAACGGACGTTTTTTCGGGAGCAGTGATTTTAATGATGCTTAAAGTAAAAAAAAAAGTGAAATATTCCTTTAAATATCGTACCTGGAGGGTGTCTATGTTATGCCTGTAAAGTGGCGCGTGTTTCCCGTGCTTAGAACAGTCCCTGCACCAAATGTCATTTTTTAAGGAAAAAATCTCGTTTAAAACTGCTTGCGGGTTTAATGTAATGTCCGGTCCTGGCAATATGGATGAAAATCAGTGAGACAAACACCATGGGTACCCCCCAGTCCATTACCAGGCCTTTTGGGTCTTGTATGGATATTAAGGGGAACCCCGCACCCAAATTAAAATAAGGAAAGGTGTGGGGCCACCAGGCTCTATATACTCTGAACAGTAGTATACAGGTGGTGCAAACAAGACAGGGACTGTAGGTTTGTTGTTAAGTAGAATCTGTTTGTCATTTTGAATGGGTACATTTTTAACATGTTTAGCTTCAGCCAAAAAATCTTTTTTAAGCTTTTTGGAAAACATAGGGAAGGGTTATCACCCCTGTGACATTTGTTTTGCTGTCTTTCCTCCTCTTTAGAAGATTTCACCTCACTTTTTGTCCCAATGACAAATGCTTTTTGAGAATTTGGGGTTTTTTTGTGGAACAAGGATTGGAAAGCATCAGTGGAAAGGAGAAATGTTTTTCCCATATTAACTCTTACAGGAGAGTTTCCCTTCCTAGGGGTAGATTTCATCTCACTTCCTGTTGTCTCCTTCCGTATGCAAGTAGGAGTCGTTTGTAAGTTAGATGTTTGAAAGTAGGGGCCTGCCCTATATACTCAGCAGAAATTTGGGCCTTAGTTGTTGTTGTGGCCACAACACTGTAAGCCCTCACAGGGCCCTGCTGTGAAAATATTAGATCAAGAATTGTAATTACATGCCCCTGTTGAACAGAAGCAGAAAAACTGGGCCTTTGGTGGTGGTGGTGGTGCTGGTGCCACAACACTGTAAGTCCTCACTCGCTCTTGGTGGGTGCAGAAATGGGCCCTGCTGTGAAATATTAGATCAAGAATTGTAATTACATGCCCCTGTTGAACAGGGGCAGAAAAATTGGGCCTTTGGTGGTGGTGGTGGTGGTGCCACAACACTGCAACCCCTCACAGACACTCTAGTTGGAACGCAGGAACGAGCCCTGCTGCAAAGTATTGCATCAAAAATTGTAATTACACGCCCCTGTTAAACAGGGGCAGAAAAATTGGGCCTTAGGCACTGGGGCTGGTGCCACAACACTGCAACCCCTCACAGACACTCTAGTTGGAACGCAGGAACGAGCCTTGCTGCAAAGTATTGCATCAAAAATTGTAATTACACGCCCCTGTTAAACAGGGGCAGAAAAATTGGGCCTTAGGCACTGGTGCTGGTGCCACAACACTGCAACCCCTCACAGACACTCTAGTTGGAATGCAGGAACGAGCCCTGCTGCAAAGTATTGCATCAAAAATTGTAATTACACGCCCCTGTTAAACAGGGGCAGAAAAATTGTGCCTTAGGCACTGGGGCTGGTGCCACAACACTGCAACCCCTCACAGACACTCTAGTTGGAACGCAGGAACGAGCCCTGCTGCAAAGTATTGCATCAAAAATTGTAATTACACGCCCCTGTTAAACAGGGGCTGAAAAATTGGGCCTTAGGCACTGGTGCTGGTGCCACAACACTGCAACCCCTCACAGACACTCTAGTTGGAACGCAGGAACAAGCCCTGCTGCAAAGTATTGCATCAAAAATTGTAATTACACGCCCCTGTTAAACAGGGGCTGAAAAATTGTGCCTTAGGCACTGGTGGTGGCGCCCAGAACCAAAAATGTTCTTACAAGCTATCAGCGTGATGATTGAGGAGGAAGAGGATAATTGCTCAGGGATAGTCACTCAGCATCAGCATAGGCAGTCTTTGAAGGGATCTGAGATTTTAAAAAAAAATATTCGGTTACATCAGCATCAGGTGCTTGGTAGCTGGTGGTGATCCAAGACTGATTCATTTTTTGAAGGTCAGTCGATCGACTGAGTCGGTGAACAGACGCATCCTGTGATCGGTTACCACGCCTCCGGCAGCACTGAATGTGCGTTCCGAAAGAACGCTGGATGCAGGACAGGCCAGTAGCTCAATTGCATACTGTGCAAGCTCTGGCCAGTGATCCATCCTCAAGACCCAGTAACCCAGAGGATTTTCGGTGGGAAAGGTGTCCAAGTCTGATCTTGCCCCTAGGTATTCCTGCACCATGTAAAACAGACGCTGGCGATGGTTGCTGGAACCGATCATACCTTGGGGCTGCGGACCAAAAAATTGTCTGAACGCATCGGTCAGACGTCCACCTTCTCCACCGCTCCTTCTTTGACTGACCGAAGCCTCAGCAACACGTTGTCCAGAAACAGGAGTTTGTAACCTCCTAGTCTCTGGGAACGCGTTGCACAGACCTTTCTGCAAGGCCTCCCGAAGATGTTTCATCCTCTGCTCCCTCTGCGATGGCAAGATAAGGTCCGCAACCTTACCCTTGTAACGTGGATCAGGGAGGGTTGCCAGCCAGTATTGGTCCTTCTCCTTGATACCACAAATACGAGTATCCTTCCACAGGCTTTGCAGGATCAGGGAGGCCATGCAGCGTAGGTTTGCTGAGGCATTCGGTCCGGAGTCCTCTGGGTCACTAAGGAAGACATGGTCCGCAGCCACCTCCTCCCAGCTACATACAAGTCCATGTGTTTCTTGGGACTGATCCCTTAAAGACTGCTGCTGATGCTGAGTGCCAGGCTCCACCTCCATACTGACACAATCTTCCTCCTCCTCCTCCTCCTCGTCCTCTTCCTGTGTGATCGGCGGGCACGCAGGAACACTGTCTGGATAAAGGGGGCCTTGAGAGCTAAGGAAGTCCTCCTCTTCCTGCCTCTGTTCTGCCTCAAGTGCCCTGTCCATTATTCCACGCAGTGTGTGCTCCAACAGCTGGACAAGGGGGACAGTGTCACTGATGCATGCACTGTCACTGCTCACCATCCTCGTGGCCTCCTCAAATGGTGACAGGACAGTGCATGCATCCCTGATTATGGCCCACTAGCGTGGGAAAAAAAACCCAGCTCCCCTGACCCTGTCCTGGTGCCATAGTCGCACAGGTACTCATTGATGGCCCTCTGCTGCTTGTGCAGCCACTGCAGCATGGCCAACGTTGAGTTCCACCTGGTGGGCATGTCACAGATTAGGCGGTTCTTGGGCAGGTTAAACTCCTTTTGGAGGTCCGTCAGCCGAGCACTGGCATTATATGACCGGCGGAAATGCACACACACTTTCCTGGCCTGCCTGAGGACATCCTGTAAGCCCGGGTACCTGCCCAAGAACCGCTGCACCACCAAGTTAAGGACGTGAGCCAAACAGGGCACATGGGTCATTTGTCCCTGTCGGAGGGCAGAGAGGAGGTTGGTGCCATTGTCGCAAACCACCATTCCGGCCTTAAGTTGGCGTGGCGTCAACCACCTCTGAACCTGCCCCTGCAGAGCTGACAGTACCTCTGCCCCAGTGTGGCTCCTGTCCCCCAAGCACACCAGCTCAAGCACCGCATGGCATCTTTTGGCCTGCGTACTTGCGTAGCCCCTTGAACGGCTACGGAGCACCGCTGGTTCCGAGGACAAAGCACAGGAAGAGGCCATGGAGGAAGAAGAAGAGGAGGGGTGGAGGAGAGAGGTGTGTCACAATCATTAGCATTTTGGAGGCGTGGTGGCGGAACAACCTCCAACACTACTGCACCTTGTCCTGCATCCTTACCAGCTGCCAGCAGTGTCACCCAATGCGCCGTGAAATTTAGGTAACGTCCCTGTCCATGCCTGCTGGACCATGAGTCAGCGGTAATATGCACCTTACCGCTGACTGCCCTGTCCAGCGAGGCATGGACATTGCCTTCCACATGCCGGAAGAGAACCGGAATTGCCTTCCGTGAGAAAAAGTGGCGTTTGGGTACCTGCCACTGAGGAACCGCACATTCCACAAACTCACGGAAGGAGGCAGAGTCTACCAACTGAAAAGGCAGCAGTTGAAGTGCTAGCAATTTTGCCAAGCTAGCATTCAACCGCTGGGCATGTGGATGGCTGGGAGCAAACTTCTTTCGGCGGTGCAGCAGCTGGGGCAGGGAAATTTGCCTGGTACAATCTGACGTTGGTGTACCAAAAGCAGATTGCCCACAAGTACTTGGCTGTGACACACCTAATTCTACACCTTCATTCCTCTCAGTGCAGGTCTCAGAGAGGACTGAAGGTCTAGTGGGATTGGAAATCTCAGCTGATGAGGAGCAAGGAGAGGTCCTCTTTGTTCTTTGGTGTGGGTCTTTTAGATAAGCTTGCCAACGAACTGCATGGCAGGTCAACATATGTCTGGTCAAGCATGTGGCACCCAAGCGGGAGATGTTTTGGCCACGCGAGATACGCTTGAGACATATGTTGCAAATAGCAGCGGTGCGATCTGATGCACTCGTCTCAAAAAAGGCCCACACCAAAGAACTTTTTGAATAACGCGCAGAGACTGCAGCGCCCTGCACATGTGGAGCTTTGGGGTGTGATGCAGTCAATGTGCTGTCTTTAGGCTGGCCGCTGGAGGGCATCCTGCCTCGTTGGTGATGAGCCGCCTCCTCCTCCTCCTCCTCCTCTCTCCTATCAGGCACCCACATTGAGTCAGTGACCTCATCATCCCCTCCCTCCTCATCACAGGAGCAAACCTGGCAGTATGCTGCAGCAGGGGGAGCTTGACTGCCAGATTGCTGTCCTTCTTGGGCACCCCCTCTGTCCGTGCTCATGTTACTGCCTTCATCGAGCTCAGTATCATCATCAGAGCCTTCCAAATGCTGGGCATCCTCCTGGAGCATGTACCCAACACTGTGGTCAAACAGTTCGAGGGACTCCTCAGGAGGACATGGTGGGGCTAGGGAAGGAGTCACTGATGACATTGAGCCGAGGGAAGAGGCCGCTGCTTTGCCAGACAAAGTACCCTTGGCCTATGGTGAGAGAGGATGAGGAGGATGAGGACGGCTTGGTCATCCACTCGACCAAGTCTTCGGCATGTTGCGGCTCAACACGGCCAGCTGCCGAAAAAAAGGCCAAGCGTGTCCCACGGCCACGTGCTGATGAGGATGCACCGTCTCCACGACCAGCACTAGACACAGAGCCTGCTTGCCCTCTCTTATTGGCTTGTGACTGTCTGCCTCTCCTTCTTGGCCTTCCAGACTTACTAATGGCCTGTAGCTGCACTAAGCTGGGATATATATATATATATATATATATATATATATAAATATATATATATATATATGTACTGATACTGCAGCTAGCAAAATCAACTGCCTGCCTGTAGTATGAGAACACCACCAACCTTCTACAGGTAGCTTTAGCTGAACACTGTGAGGTGGACGCACCCCACTAACTTGTAGGTTTAGCTGGACACTGTGAGCAGGACGCACTGCACTAACTGTAAATAGTCTAGCTGCCTGACTGTGGTACTAATAGAATCAAAAGAACACCAGCAATTTTCTTCAGGTAGCTGTATTTACTGTAACAAGACAAGCCTGCCAGTCAGTAAGAAGATAACAGAAACGTATCTAGCTGAACACTGTGAGCAGGACGCACCCCACTAGCTTGTAGGTTTAGCTGAACACTGTGAGGTGGACGCACCCCACTAACTTGTAGGTTTAGCTGAACACTGTGAGCAGGACGCACCCCACTAACTTGTAGTTTTAGCTGAACACTGTGAGCAGGACGCACTGCACTAACTGTAAATAGTCTAGCTGCCTGACTGTGGTACTAATAGGATCAAAAGAACACCAGCAATTTTCTTCAGGTAGCTGTATTTACTGTAACAAGACAAGCCTGCCTGTCAGTAAGAAGATAACAGGAACGGATCTAGCTGAACACTGTAAGCAGGATGCACTGCACTAACTGTAAATAGTCTAGCTGCCTGACTGTGATACTAATAGGATCAAAAGAACACCAGTAATTTTCTTCAGGTAGCTGTAAATACTGTAACAAGACAAGCCTGCCTGTCAGTAAGAAGATAACAGGAAGGGATCTAGCTGAACACTGTGAGCAGGACGCACTGCACTAACTGTAAATAGTCTAGCTGCCTGACTGTGATACTAATAGGATCAAAAGAACACCAGTAATTTTCTTCAGGTAGCTGTAAATACTGTAACAAGACAAGCCTGCCTGTCAGTAGGAAGATAACAGGAACGGATCTAGCTAAACTGAATACAGTGTATATATATATATATGCAACACCTGGGATGCATATATATACACAATACACTGTAAGTGCAGCTAACTGACTGTCCTGCCTAATCTAGCTAACTCAAATGAAATGACACTGTCTCTCTCTCTCTCTATCTCTCAGCACACCGGAACACACTGCACAGGGCCGCCGTGCAGGCGGCCTTATATAGTGTGGGGTGTGTACTAAATCCCCTGAGCCATAATTGGCCAAAGCCTCCTTGGCTTTGGCCAATTACGGCTCTCTGTTCAGGCGGCGCTGTGATTGGCCAAGCATGCGGGTCATAGTGCATGCTTGGCCAATCATCAGCCAGCAATGCACTGCGATGCCGCAGTGAATTATGGGCCGTGACGCGCCACACGAATTTGCCGCGAACGGCCCATATCGTTCGCAATTCGGCGAACGACCGAACAGCCGATGTTCGAGTCGAACATGGGTTCGACTCGAACATGGGTTCGACTCGAACACGAAGCTCATCCCTAGTTGTGAGCAGTCTGCACAGGACTTTTGGGGTACTACGATCCAAGGTGCAATTGATGAAACGCTGGTTAGACCTGAAATTGAGGGAGCAAGGTCAGTATAGAAAGATCAGGAAAGTGCTGCAAAAAAGTAGGTATTTGTTGTGTGTTCCTCTTATTATTATTACTTTTGTGCTGGTCCATGTGCTTTTCTTTACTTTTGTACAGTTTAAAATGCCAAGTTTGAGGTTCGTGGGCACAGGAATCTTTCATATTAAACATCGTTCGTTCGACCACTAATACAACGTTTTTGGCAGATGCAGGTTAACTACACTTGTTTATGCCTAGTTTGATTAAAATACATTTATTACATTGTTGTCTAGATGTGTTTGAAACTATAATGAAATGACAACTTGATTCAGTGTAAGGAGAGGACACTCAGCAGCTGTTTACACATCTGGACGCAGGAGCACTAGTGAGGGACACCATAACAACCTTTTTATGGTGTCCCACGCAGGTGCTCCAGTGGATAGTAGGGGTCTCTCTATGTGTGAAACTTGCACAAGACAGGTAAGTATTCCAGCTTTTGAAAGGGAAAAAAATAATGTGTTCAGCTTGGAACTCTGCCAAAACAAACAACTGGACGACACTTCAAAGCAATGTTTCATATTACTACTTCTAGCCTAAATGATATGTCTGCTAAGTATACCTTTTTTTTATTCACATAGGGGAGAAAAGAATCGGGACATCTGAGGACACCAGGAACCCCACACCTACTGAAGAAAGGGAACTCAGCACACAACCTGAGGATGTGGATGCAGAGGTTCAGGAAGTGCTGGGTGAAGTGGGCGAAATGGTGTCGACAACAGGTCAGTGTCTGAGACCACAGCTTCAGGTAATAGATGGATGCCTGCATATTTATAATACATGGTGTGTTTTTTTTATTTTTAGTTGATGTGGATGTTGTGAAAGAAGAAACTCACTTTAGCAGTGCAAGTGCACAAGTACTCATCAATGAGATCATGGTGTGTAATCTGATTTAGAAAAGATGCAGCAAAATATCCACAATGTTCAAAATAGACTGAGCAACATTGATATTTTAGGCAGAATCTAAACAAAACAAAAATTTTAAAGTTGTTGTTATTGTTGTACGTGTTTTAAAAGTTTTAAATTAATTGCAAAGCCAAATTTTGAAGATGCACACAGTGTGTCAACATAAGCTATCTGCCATCATGGGATATCAATGTACGCGTTTTGTGGGTGCAACCCCTTCCTCCAAAATAAAGTAGGTGAGAGGACGGGTTGCACCCCCCAAACAGGTCCATTGATCCCCCGTGATGGGTTCTAGCACATGTTGACACACTGTGGCTTATTTAAAAAAGCAAAACCACTTTGCACTACAAGTGCAATGCAAGTGCACTTCAAAGTGCACTTGTAGGGCAAAGTGGATTGTTCATTCTGAAATAAGGCCCAGTGTGTCAACATGTGCTAGTTCCCATCATGGGGGATCAATGGACGTGTTTCTGGGGTGCAACCTCTTCCTCTCACCTATTTTAGTTTGGAGGAAGGGGTTGCACCCACAAAACGCATACATTGATATCCCATGATGGCAGATAGCACATGTTGACACACTGTGTCTTTTGTGGCTTTAGCAAAATAGATGTAGGGAAAATACACACATTTTAGGCATGGGATCATTAGGGAAATCCAAATTTTGAGTCCCAATTTGTGTGCATCTTCAAAATTTGGTTTTTACAGGGGTGAGATCACCCCATCTGATGAAGGCAAAATCAACACAGTTTTGACATGCTAATGTCTCATATGGCCTTCACTTTAGCAAAGTTGAACTTTGTAAGTTCCTGAGTTGGGGATGTGTATGTTATGTTTTTTAAACATGCCTGTTTAGCCCCAAAAAAGGTAAATTTATGTCAATCATACATGTTATACACCAAGATGTTGGTTTGTTCCAAAACCGTTTATAAAGAACTTGTGAATGTGCTTGGAGTAAAATGTTTTATACTCAACAATGTGTGGCTTCTTCTTTCAATGCTCAATACCAGTTTATTTTTTAAGTTGATGTAGTCACAGTGCTAATGGGGGTTATTTACTAAAGGCAAATCCACTTTGCACTACAAGTGTACTTGCAATGCACTTTCAAGCGCACTTGCAGTACAAAGTGGATTTGCCTTTAGTACCCTCACTGTACTAAAAAATTTGCCAAAATCAGGCCATTTTCGGGACTCCAAGCAATTAATTCATGGAGTTGAAAAGGGTGATTATTTTTATCATTAATGCATTACATACATCACCAACAATAACATTGTGTGTGTGTAGCAGACCCACAACATAACAGTTAGCTGAAGAAGAGATTGTCACATCATGTATCAAATAAATTACATTTGCACTATTGAAGAAAATGGCCAAAAATAAACGGCCATTTGAAAACCTAGAAGACAGATAAGAAACACAAACAGAAATTCAAATGAAATATGAGTTTATTTTTTTTTTATTAATAAACAGATTCCAGATTTTCTTGTAATTTTATTGCCCCCTACCTACCCACAAAGTACTCAACAAAGTTTTGCCGTACTTTGCGGGCGCTGTGGGGGGGGGCAAGCCAGGATGGCCACTTTCAAGCATCGTCATTGTTATTTGATCCGGTGAAAAGTCGGCCTCAGTTGCAACTGAGGCCAGAAGGCCAGATAGTTGGCTGCATTCTTCTGAAGGAAATTGTGAAGAATGCAGCAGCTCAAGATAATTCGACCATGTTGATGGCCGTAGGGAAAAGCCATAACCGGCTGGCCATTATGCCAAAGGCATTCTCGAACACTCTTCTGGCACGGGCCAGCCGGTAATTAAAGTTCCTTTGCTCCGGGGTCAGGGTCCTCATGAGGAACGGCCTCATCAGATGTTCCCCCAGCCCAAAGGCCTCATCTGCCACAAAAACAAACTTAAGGCCTGCAACATTATCCTCTGGAGGTGGCAACCACAAGGTGCCATTTTGGAGACGCCAGTAAAATTCCATCTGGGTGATCACTTCTCCATCAGACATACGGCCATTCTTCCCTACGTCCAGATATAGGAACTCATAATTCGCCGTCACCACCGCCAACATCACCAACATCACAATACTACTGAACCCCTTATAATTGAAGTAGTATGACCCAGAGTTGGGTGGTGGGACGATCCGGACGTGCTTCCCCTTGATCGCACCACCGCAATTGGGAAAGTCCCACTGCTGGTGGAATTGGGAGGCCACAGGCTGCCATTCCTGTGGGTTGGAAGGAAACTGTGGAGTCAAACAAGAAAAAAAATAGTACTTTTGCACATAACATTGCAAACAAATTAGACACAAACAAACTTTCTAGGCCGACATAAGTATAACATTTATTGAAATGAGTATTTAAAGACAAAAGTATAAGGTCCATTTATCAGATTCCTCACCCCCTCTGATGGCCCATTGTAAAAATTTGAGTGTGGGGGGGTGGAATATGTCTTGGACAGGTAACCCTCTCCACTTCATTGAGAGCTGAATGCATAAATAATGTGTGTTACTTTGGCAAGCCCCTCCTTACTTACACTATTGGCAGCCCACTGGACAGGTAAGAAGTGTCATAATGCAAAAATATGAATACACACTGTACAAATTGAAGCACATTTTTACATTCTGCAATTACCTATCAAGATAATAGGAGAACAAAACTTTAAACAGTACCATTTGAAAGTATTCAGGCAGGCACTTGCACTACATGCTTTGGTTAATTCATCCATAAATATGACCACAAAAGTAGGCAGGTATAATGTTTATGGGTTTGGCAAAGTCAGCAGATAGAGTATTGGTATTGGTTGACTTAGCGGTTGGGGGGGGGGTTCCAAATGAGTTTTGGCCGCCCCAAAAAAGTCTCTTGCACTCTGCCTGAATTTAAGGACAACAATAACATTTGGACACATTTTAGGGGGTGTTTAGGGTAAGCACTACAATGGAGCAAATATGCATTAAGGGCAAAAAAGGAGCATTAAAAGCTTACAGCATGCATGAGGACAAAGAGGACATTCACAGCATATTACAATCATGGTAATTATGGAATGATGAAATAAATACAATACATTAGCAAACATTAAATACATAGAATGTGATGTTAAAGGAGAAAACTTACCTTAATATAGTCCTTCTGCAGGACCTGAATGATGGCAGAACAGGTCTCTGTAATAATGATTCCCAGAGCCTGGGGGGAGATCCCAGTCTTGAACTTAATATCCTGGTGACTTCTCCCCGTCGCCAAGCATCGCAAGGTGGCGATGAGCCTTTGCTCGGGAGTGATGGCTTACCGCATGCAGGTGTCCTGCTTTGTAATATAAGGGGTCAGCAAAGCCAAGAGACAGTGAAAGACAGGGTCCATCATCCGGAGATAATTCCCGAAATCATCAGGATTATTCTCCTGGAGCTCCCGCAACAAAAGCATATGACAGAATTGGTCACGATTAAGCAACCAATTCTTGGTCCAAGAACTCCTCCTCCCCCTGTTCATGGACTGGACCTGGGTCAAAGCAATAACTCCAGCACCAAGCCCAACAACAGCACGAACTCTACGACAAGTATGTAACCGCAAAATGGCTAATAAACAAACAGCTGCTCAGAACGAACTGACAGAACACACTGAAAATCAGAAAGGACCTGTCAAGACGAGCTGAAAATCAGAAACGACCGGACAAGAACGCACTGAAAATCAGAAGGGAACTATAAATAGAACAGTGATGATGGGGGAAAAGACTGCACTAAAACTTATCAAATAGGTGAGAAAAAGCTGCTGACACTCAAACATACAAAGTTCCAGATAAATAATATAGTGACAGTGTAGCGCTACTAAAAAGTGTAAAGATAAATCACAAGATGAAGACTCAATGACAAATCTAATAAAACAAAAAATACATAAATTGACAAAACTGGATGTGACCCAGTAAGTGTGTGTGAAAAAATGTTCACAAAAGTGTCGAATGGTATATCCCTCAAGTGAAGGTAGCCCCAATCGTAGGAAAATGGTGTAAGGCTTGTTTGTAGTCAATTTCAACGATACTCAAGAGGTAAATGGATACTCTTACCAGCTGTGATGGACCCCGAATGTCATACAACAGAGGGGTCAGACAGGCTTAAGATCCTATGCTGTATTAATCAGATGCTGCTCAGGTACTGGACACAGATGGATGTAACCGGTTCAAAGTGATATCCTCAGCTCCTGGTCCGTGGAATCTCCAAGTACTCTCCAGCCAAATAACCGTCTCCAAAGCTGTTCCCGCATAGGCTCCAGGAAATGATCATATGAAAACAAAAGGAAGGAGAAGGACTCAAATGGTGCAGGTCAAAACCAATTTGGTTTATTAATGATAAAAGGTCAAATGGTAAACACTAGTATAATAAAAGTGATCACAAAAAAAGGACTGATAAAAATAAATAAAATAAAAGCAATGTGGGATACAAGGAATGCTGGGTAGACGAAAAACGGATACCTTTTCATCCGCAGTAACTTTACGCACATACTCTATGAAGCACTTTACAACCTGTGTAACTAGATTTATAGTCTCATCAGGATCTTAGTTATGAGGAAAGGTTGCGAGCACTGAACTTATTCTCTCTGGAGAAGAGACGCTTGAGAGGGGATATGATTTCAATTTACAAATACTGTACTGGTGACCCCACAATAGGGATAAAACTTTTTCGCAGAAGAGAGTTTAATAAGACTCGTGGCCACTCATTACAATTAGAAGAAAAGAGGTTTAACCTTAAACTACGTAGAGGGTTCTTTACTGTAAGAGCGGCAAGGATGTGGAATTCCCTTCCACAGGCGGTGGTCTCAGCGGGGAGCATTGATAGCTTCAAGAAACTATTAGATAATCACCTGAATGACCGCAATATACAGGGATATGTAATGTAATACTGACACATAATCACACACATAGGTTGGACTTGATGGACTTGTGTCTTTATTCAACCTCACCTACTATGTAACTATGTAACTATGTAACTATCACGTGCCCTTGCAAGCTACAATATGTAAGGAGGACCATTAGGAATTTTAGCGTTAGGGTAAATGAACATCTGGCTAAAATTTAAAAGGGATGCCCTAAACATACCGTGTCCCGTCATCACCTGGAGCATCATGATAAAGACCCTACCGACACCCAATTTCAGACCATAGATCACTTTGTCCCTAACTGGAGAGGTGACTTTTGTGGACATTTTTTCACACACACTTACTGGGTCACATCCAGTTTTGTCAATTTATATATTTTTTGTTTTATTAGATTTGTCATTGAGTCTTCATCTTGTGATTTATCTTTACACTTTTTAGTAGCGCTACACTGTCACTATATTATAAATAGAACACACTGAAAGACAGAAACAAACTGACAAGGACGCACTGAAGAAAAGATACAAACCGACAAGCACAATCTGAAAAGCAGAAACGAACTGAAAACCACAAGGCTGAAAAGCGCGAATCGTCTCTCACCAAACTTCTACTAACACGAGATTAGCAGAAGGAGCCCAAAGGGTGGCGCACTGGCTATTGAACTTCCTTTTTATCAGCCGTCATACGTCTTGTACGTCACTATGTTTGTAATTGTTGGCCAATATTTGTGTGCCCGTGTGTATGCAAGACAAATTGGAGCCAACACCCTACGAACAAAAATCAACGGTCTTTGTTGTCGGAAAGTCCGATCATGTGTACGGGCCATAAGAATGTTTTTTCACTGTATAACTTGGTGTTATCTGTAAGGACTGAAATGGTACATTTAATCCCAGACCGTATACCGTGTATATTAACCAAATATATTAACCTCTTCCCGCCTATTGTAAAATGATTGGCCATGCTGGAGCATTGTTGATCTGGGAGGATGTCATATGATGCTCTGTTACCTGCCATTTTCACTGGACACGGCTAATGATGGATCACTGTACCATCTCACTGCCAGCACCATGTGTGGCCTATCACAGCAGATCACATGACAGTTGTACACAATGAAAGGCTTTGTTACATGCCTTTCATTGTGTACTATTGTGATGAGCTCTGTGATTTTTTACTGTCATCACATGGTACAGACAGGGCCAATCACAGCCCATCTGTATCATGTAATTAGCTGTGGCCAATTACAGCTAATCACAATCGTAAATGCTGAATGAGTAGTTTTCATTCAGAAAAAAAATGGTTGCTTATAACTGAAAATGCACAGTTATAAGCAATCACAGTATATAAAAAAAATCCTCATCACTTCCCAAGAGTAGTAATGTGTTACTGTGGTAACACTGTATTGCTCTGGTCACTGTATGTAAAAAAAAAAAAAAAAAGTAATAAAAAGTAAAAAAAAATATTTAAAGGGGGCGTGGCCTGTTCTGGCATGGAGAAAGACGTCTGATTCCGGAGCTCTGTCCTCCACAGGAGTACACTTCAAAAATACTGAGGTATTTTCTCTCCACTTCACCCCTTAACTATGGGAACGGCTTCCCGAACTCCTCTGCCTCCCGCTCTCGCTCCCCCAGAGATTTAGCGGGTTCACAAGGCCATACCGGAGATGTTCAGGGCCGGCAGAAACAACATGGCGTCTTCCCGCCTCGGGCCCTCTCACTCTCCTCAGCAAATGGCACCGCCATCTGACCACAGCGCCTTACTTCAACAACCTCCCCATCCCCACGGCGGGGAAGCGGGAATAGAGCTCCTACCTTCACCCCCAATTAATCTGCAGGATCTCCGCTCAGTTGTGGATGACATTAAGGAGACCCTGTATGCGGCCATCTCAGAACTTAGGCTGGATATGAGGGAGCTCAATGACAGGGTACATGCCGTTGAACGTACTACAGAACGACAAGAGGAGTCTCTTCTCACTGTCACCACCCGCATAGATTCGCATACCCTACAAATGCATGATATGCAACGACATCTGGAAGACCTCGACAACCGTGGTAGAAGGCACAACTTGCGAATCAGAGGTCTTCCAGAGTCCATTGAAGGAGAGCAAGTCCCACAATCTGTAGTGGCCATTTTCAACAATATCCTGCAGCGTCCCCCTCACACCCACATCGATATGGAGAGACTTCATAGAGCTCTGCGACCAAAAGGCAGGGAGAACGAGGCCCCACGGGACATCATTTGCTGCATTGTTGATTACAAACTGAAAGAGGACATAATTAAACGAGCTAGGGGTATGCAGCAGATTCTACACGAGGGCCACCCTGTACAAATCTATCAAGATCTCTCGGGTATTACACAACGCGATCTTAAGCCTTTGCTCAGAGATAAAAACATTGCATACAAGTGGAAGTTTCCCTTCTGCCTTATAGCCTCCTCTAATGGCCGCACGGCCGCTCTCAAGGTCTCTGAAGATCTACCACAATTTTGCTCCACACTCGGCCTGCCATTGATCTCAGTACCTCTCTGGTATGCAGCTTTTCGTCCCAAGCCGTTCCACCGAGACGGGCGTAGGGACGAACCCATGGAAACACAAGGCGCTGGACACCGCAGGCACCGTTCGCCCTCCATCCTGAGGAACCACGCAACCTAACGCCCTGGGACACAAGAGGCTCGCAGAGGTCGCTAATGGCGAGGTGTGGCAACTCTACCACCTGTCTCTGATTGCCCAGTTGGACCCTCTGTCGGTCGTTTAACCCTTCCTTTTTTACACCAGTTCTATGTATGGAACCTTGTATTATTTTTATTTTTTGTTAGAGACTTTCGTTAAAAAGAACTCAGCACTAGCGGCGGCACATCTGTCCTTCCTGCCCGGCCTCTCACGTACTACCTAGGCGATGCATGTCTGACTGCGCTTTGTCCCCCAGACAACGCTTGCGCATCTGCTCCGTGAATTGTCCCACCCTACTCCAGCAATTGGCTCCACAAATCAGCGGCTGGACACAACGGATCCACATGACACGGAACTACATCCCCCATAATGCTCAGCGGGTGTAAACCCCGCCTGGATATGATGTGAAGTCCCGCCTATACGAACTGCCTACCTATCCTCGCCATGATGCTCCTAGGAGTTCTCACCGTGCAGTTCCTCCAATTACCACGGCTCTTCATTAAGACCCCTTCACCTCAGCTTCTGCCTCGCTCCTTCCCCTCCAAGCGCATCAATATCTCACCAGCACTGCCTCTGACTCATCCAACAAAGGCCGGTCGCTGCACTCGAACTTTGATACCAACTACCGTTTTGTGTGCAGAACCTGCAGTTAACCCCAAACTGAGTGTACCACTCTCCTCACATTGCGGGACTGTTCCGGTAACATAACTCTAACAATTTTTTTTTTTTTTCTTTTCTAGGTTATGTAGTCTTCCACCATGACTAGGCATTTTTATGTTCGTTACTGTCCATAATGTTACAGTTTAACACTCATTTACTGTTTACTTCTTATGGTCCACATTGCTCCATAGGTTTCCCGGGGTAGTCCTGGAGATTGGGGACTCCCCGGGAAACACCCATAATTGGATGCATACACTCCTCACACTATCACTATTGTCGCTGTGTGTGACGATGTGTGTTGAGGACCTGGCTCCTGTTCGCTGCCTTAACACACAGCGTTATTTGGGGCAATGTTCATGGCAGAGCTGAGGAAGGTGGCATGGAATAAGGAGTGCCTCCTCTCTCAGGCAGCGACGGGGAACAACCCCACGACCCAGCATACATTATCGGGCTAACCTGAAGGCCCTAATATTTGTACTGCTACCTGAGCTCCATATACATCCCTATGCACTAACTAAGGCTCTACTCACCCCTCCCATAAAAACTCGTTGAAAGCTATATACCTCCTCCATTGCTTCTTTTCATCCTGTGGCGGCGGACCACACCCTACCACCTGTACTTTAATCCTATATTACCCCCCTTTCTCCATCGTCTGGATTTAGGTCAACCCCCACGCAGGCCCGTTTCGGGGTTCAGTAATCCTTACAGGACACTGTGCCTCGGGCTCGCTCTGTACCACACCGACCTCCCTTATTAGAGGCTAGTGGACGTTTAACTCCGCGTCTCTTCGGTTATCCCCCAATTACATACGCACCTCGCTTGTGCACACACTCAGTTGAACAGACCACACCGCTTTCCTCTTATCCTCTTTCCTCTCCCCTACTCCCTCCTAATGGCGGCTTCCTCAGCCCCCCCACGCACGACAGACTGCACCATTCTCAGCTACATGCCCTCAAATTACTCTCTATTAATATTAGAGGTTCAAACACACCTGAAAAACGATCCCAACTCCTTTATTCACTTAAACAAGCGAAAACTCAAATTGCACTGATACAAGAAACGCACTTCCGAACGGACTCCATCCCCAAACTGCACATAGGTCACTTCCTCACGATATTTCATGCCTCCAACTCTGAAGCAAAATCGAAAGGGGTTTCCATCCTCATCTCAAAACATTGTCCCCTACAGGTAACAGACGTCCAAAGGGATCCGCTCGGCAGATTCCTTTTCATAAAAGGGAGCATACACCAGAAACCCTTCACAATTGCCAATATATATGCACCCAATTCTGGCCAAGTCACCTTCTTTCGTAACACACTACAACTACTTTCCAGCTTCTACTCGGGAACCCTCATAGTCGGAGGTGATTTTAATGTTCCTCTCATCCCATCCGTTGACACCTCCAATGGGACTTCTTCACTCACATATAGAGCTCTACGATCCATCAAACAACAACTGAGCAACCTCCTACTCCATGACACCTGGCGTACTCTACATCCTAAAGAAAAAGATTTCACTTTCTTTTCCTCCCCACATAACAAGTACTCTAGACTGGATCACTTCTTCCTCTCCCAAAAAGACCTGACATTTCTTACCAAGGCGACCATTGAACCTTCTTTACTATCAGACCACAGTCCTATCTCCATGACTTTACAATTCTCTACACTACGTTCACGGACACGTATTTGGCGACTGGATAGCTCCTTACTGACTGATGAGGTCAATGTCCTCAGACTATCTACTTTCCTTTCTGATTTTTTCTCAACCAATACCTCAAATGATGTCACTCCAGCGATTACATGGGCGGCCCATAAATGCGTCATTCGCGGGGAACTAATGTCCATAGCGGCTCAACGTAATAAACTCAGGTTTACACGCATCAACGATCTTACTACACGCATACGTAGGCTTGAACAAACTCACAAGGCTTCCCTAGCAGCTACTACGCTAATTGAACTTACACAGGCAAGAGAAGAGCTGTTAGAAACACTGAACGTTACACTGAAACGCAAATTTGCACTAACACAAAAGCTCTACTATGAATTTGGCAACAAGGCTGGGAAATTCCTGGCTAGAGCTCTTCAAGCAAGGAAGGCCTCAAATACTATACACAAAATTAACAGTCCTGCTGGGGAAGCTTTGGTGACTAATGAAGACATAGCAGCACAATTTACCCAATACTTCTCCAAACTATACAACCTTCCTCCATCCACCTCCACCACTGACACTCCCTTGGATCGCCCGTCAGCCATCAAAGAATTTTTAGCGCAATATGGCCCAGACCCTTTATCTCCTGAGGATGCACAATCTCTAGACCTTCCTCTCTCTGTGACCGAATTGCAAACGGCCCTGAAACAGATGAAAAAGGGCAAAAGCCCCGGGCCGGATGGTCTTTCGGTCTGTTACTACACATCCTTTGAGAATATACTCCTCCCACATCTAACCAAAGCCCTTAACAATCTTACCACCGACTCTGTAGCCAACAAGGACCTACTCGAAGCCCACATTACACTCCTTCCCAAACCGGGTAAAGACCCCACCCTGGTAACCAATTATCGTCCCATTTCCCTTCTGAATGTAGACCTGAAACTATATGCAAAAGCATTGGCCAACCGCATTCTGCCCTTCATCCCCAACTGGATCTCACTAGACCAAGTGGGCTTTGTCCCCGGCCGTGAGGCCCGGGACAACACCACCAAGCACTGAACATCCATCACTGGCTCAGCAAAACGTCTACGCCTGGCTTTTTTCTTTCGTTGGATGCAGAGAAGGCGTTCGACAGAGTCGCATTGGACTACATGGAGGCCACTCTGAAAACTGTAGGCCTCCCACCCCATTTGCTACAGATGGTCTTGACTCTATACTCTTCCCCGAGGGCCAGGATCAGGGTCAACGGGGAGTTGTCGGACGCCTTCTCTGTATCCAATGGTACCAGACAGGGCTGCCCCTTATCGCCACTAATATTCATATTACCCATGGAACCCATGCTCCGCAGACTGAGGGACAATCCTGCCATTAAAGGGGTGGACGTTCTACATAATCAGTACAAACTAGCAGCTTATGCTGACGACATTTTACTTTTCTTGACAGACCCCATTACGACTATACCAAACTTATTAGCTGACTTTACACTCTTCAAAAACCTATCCAACCTTCAAATCAACTTTGAAAAATCAAAGGCCCTTAATATCACTCTACCAATCGCTACAGTGGCCATATGCAAACATAACTTCCCGTTTAGTTGGGAAAACTCAGACATCTCCTACCTCGGTATTAAACTTACCAAAAACCTATCTGACCTCTATACAAAAAACTTTCTACCATTGATCCTGTCCATCCAAACGGATCTTCGGAAGTAGCACCTAGGCTCCTTTTCTTGGTTAGGCAGGATTGCTATACTAAAAATGAACATCCTGCCCAGAATACTCTACCTCCTACAAGCTATTCCGATTAAACTCCCGATGTCCTTTTTCCTTTCCTACAAACGTATCTGTAGGAACTTCATCTGGGCAATCAAAGCCCCACGACTTAGCTGGGTCAGACTAACTCTCCCCAAACAACTTGGAGGCCTAGGCCTCCCGGACATCCAAAAGTATCATTGGGCCTGCCATTTGACCAGAGTGGTTGATTGGCACATCCATTGCCCCTCTAAAGACTGGATTGCGCTGGAAGACTCCTTGACCAGCCTCCCAATTGCCAACTCTCCCTGGATTACCCATAGACTCATCCCTTGTGACTTCTCATCACACCCCCTCATTGGTGCCACACTATCCATTTTCAAAATGGCCTGCAAATTGCTGAAAACATCACCCTCTCCTGGCCCTATGACACCACTCGACAACAACCCAAGCTTCCCACCTGGCCTGCCATTGAAGGACAAGACTCTTGCTGCACATACCACGCAGGCTAGGGTACACCAATTTTTCAGGAACGGATCGCTCCTTTCCCAACCACTACTCTCTGCAAGCTTACCCAACCATGAGATACCATTCTATAAATACCTACAACTCAGACATTTTCTACAAGCCACACAACACATGTCCCATTGGCATAGAGATCACACACTGTTTGAACTCATCTGTCTAAGCACTGAACCCCAGAGCCACTTAATCTCCAAGCTTTACTCCCTACTTTTCTCAGGCCACCAAATTAAACAGGACAAGCTGGTACTCCAGTGGGAAAATGAGCTATCCATAGATCCCACACCCACTGAATGGGATCAAATTTTCACCCTTATGCACAAAGGTTCCATTAATGTCTCCATACAGGAAAATAGATACAAACTATTCTCTAGATGGTACAGAACGCCTGAGAAGGTTCACCACTTCCACCCCACCATTCCCCCAACCTGCTGGAGATGTGGTGCGACCAGAGGCACTCTATTGCACATTTGGTGGGAATGCAGCATGATCCAACCATTTTGGCAAGAAATAAACCAGCTAGTTACACAAATCACTACGTTCCAAATGACACCCTCCCCAGCACTCTATTTGCTCCACCATACTCCTGCCTCCCTGCGCTCATACAAAAAATCCCTCACTTTACATCTCATCAATGCAGCCAACCTATGCATCCCTGCCCTGTGGAGGACCACTACACCCCCTACAGTCCAAGACTGGATCCGTAGGGTAGACCGAATAGCTGACATGGAAAATCTCATATCTCAATCCACAGACCACCCTACCAAATTTTATGTCACCTGGGCAAGTTGGCTATACTATAGACAAACCCAAACATGGACATCATCACCTCAAACTCTTCCAGGATCCTCCTGAAGTTCATCGGTTCCCTTACATTTATGTTAAATACATTATACCGCCGCCACTCCTCACCCCCCTTTCTCACCCGAGCTCCTATGAGCAGTGCTATCCCCACACTGTTCTCCATCTGAATAAGCTTTATACTAATAATAAAATATCTCTTTCCTTCTTCACCTCAAAGGTAAAGGTACATACCTGTACTGTTATGTACACTCCAGATCACATTACATTACCATCCTTCAGAATTCCTGCCGGGACCTTACCCAACACTCAACCACACCACCGATTTTAGCTTTACCTACTTACTTCTCGAACCTCCCGGTTCATTCACAGCGAAGTTCCCTATGGGGGTGAATGATGCCGGGAGTATCACCTGGTGGTGTGTACACTACACTTCCCATAGGTATATCCCAGTCTATACATTACTTGCTGCTTATCTCAGCAGAAAATGATGAATATATTGTATATCAGTTGAAATTACAATTAGGCCTCTTTCCACTTTCCATAGGCTATCTATTAGCCACTGGTCGTCTCGCCTACATTGAAAATGCCACAGGTTTACTGCAAGTTTCAATCTTCAAATGCATTTTTAGGTTGCTCCGCCTGACTTAAGATGATCATTACCTCTTCAGAAGGCGGAAAACCTATACTGTTACATTGTAATTGCATATTACTCATCTATAACCTTGTCATTGAAATGCATATTGTACTCTTTTTGTTCAACCACAAAATTCAATAAAATCTTTTCTGACAAAAAAAAAAAAAAGATATTTAAAGAAATTAAAAAAAATGCCTCTTAATAAATGTCTTTGACTGCTTTGCAAAAAGGGATCATTTGGGGCATATTCATACTGTTTTTTTGGGCCTCAAAAAATGAGAAAGGCCTTCAGTACATCAGGACTGATCAATTTGCATATACAATATCTCACAAAAGTGAATACATCCCTCACATTTTTGTAAATACTGTATTATATCTTTTCATGTGACAACACTGAAGAAATGACACTTTGCTACAATATAAATTGTGAGTGTATAGCTTGTATAATAATGTAAATTTGCTGTCCCCTCAAAATAACTCAACACACAGCTACTATTGTCTAAACCGCTGGGAACAAAAGTGAGCCCACCCCTAAGTGAAAATGTCCAAATTGGGCCCAAAGTGTCAATATTTTGTGTGGCCACCATTATTTTGAATGTGGAGTAGGTGTGTTAAATTTGGTGTTATCACTCTCACTCTCTCATACTGGTCACTGGAGGTTCAATATGGCACCTCATGGCAAAGAACTCTCTGAGGATCTGAAAAAAAGAATTATTGCGCTACATAAAGATGGCCCAGGCTATAAGAAGATTGCCAAGACTCTAAAACTGAGCTTCAGCACGGTGGCAAAGACCATACAGTGGTTTAACAGGACAGGTTCCACTCAGAACAGGCCTTCGCCATGGTCGACCAAAGAAGTTGAGTGCACGTGCTCAGCATCATATGCAGAGGTTGTCTTTGGGCAATAGAAGTATGAGTGCTGCCAGCATTGCTGCAGAGGGTGAAGGAGTGGGGGGGGTCAGCCTGCCAGTGTTTAAACCATACGCCGCATGCTGCATCAAATCGGTCTACATGGCTGTCGTCCCAGAAGGAAGCCTCTTCTAAAGATGATGCACAAGAAAGGCCGCAAACAGTTTGCCAAAGACAATCAGACTAAGGGCGTGGATTACTGGAACCATGTTCTGTGGTCTGATGAGACCAAGATTAACTTATTTGGTTCAGATGGTGTCAAGCGTGTGTGGCGACAACCAGGTGAGGAGTAGGGATGAGCCGAACACCCCCCGGTTCGGTTCGCACCAGAACCCGCGAACGGACCGCAAGTTCGCACGAACGTTAGAACCCCATTGACGTCTATGGGACTCGAACGTTCGAAATCAAAAGTGCTCATTTTAAAGGCTAATTTGCATGGTATTGTCCTAAAAAGGGTTTGGGGACCCGGGTCCTACCCCAGGGGACATGTATCAATGCAAAAAAAACTTTTAAAAACGGCCGTTTTTTCGGGAGCAGTGATTTTAATGATGCTTAAAGTAAAAAAAAAAAAGTGAAATATTCCTTTAAATATCGTACCTGGGGGGTGTCTATAGTATGCCTGTAAAGTGACGCGTGTTTCCCATGTTTAGAACAGTCCCTGCACCAAATGTCATTTTTAAAGGAAAAAATCTCATTTAAAACTGCTTGCGGGTTTAATGTCATGTCGGGTCATGGCAATATGGATGAAAATCAGTGAGACAAACGGCATGGGTACCCCCCAGTCCATTACCAGGCCCTTTGGGTCTTGTATGGATATTAAGGGGAACCCCGCACCCAAATTAAAATAAGGAAAGGTCCCTATATACTCTGAACAGCAGTATACAGGCGGTGCAAACAAGACAGGGACTGTAGGTTTGTTGTTAAGTAGAATCTGTTTGTAATTTTGAACATTTTTAATGTGTTTAGCTCCAGCCAAAAAATCTTTTCTAAGCTTTTTGGAAAACATAGGGAAGGGTTATCACCCCTGTGACATTTGTTTTGCGTCTTTCCTCCTCTTCAGAAGATTTCACCTCACTTTTTTGTCCCAATGAAAAATGTTTTTTGAAAATTTGGGTTTTTTTGTGGAACAAGGATTGGAAAGCATCAGTGGAAAGGAAAAATTGTTTTCCCATATTAACTCTTACAGGAGAGAATTTCCCTTCCTTAGGGGTAGATTTCATCTCACTTCCTGTTGTCTCCTTCCGTTTGCAAGTAGGAGTCGTTTGTAAGTTAGATGTTTGAAAGTAGGGTCCTGCCCTATATACTCAGCAGAAATTTGGGCCTTAGGTGTTGCTGTGGCCAAAACACTGTAAGCCCTCACAGGGCCCTGCTGTGAAATATTAGATCAAGAATTGTAATTACATGCCCCTGTTGAACAGGAGCTGAAAAATTAGGCCTTAGGCACTGGTGCTGGTGCCACAACACTGCAACCCCTCACAGACACTCTAGTTGAAACGCAGGAACAAGCCCAGCTGCAAAGTATTGCATCAAAAATTGTAATTACACGCCCCTGTTAGACAGGGGCTGAAAAATTGGGTCTTAGGCACTGGTGCTGGTGCCACAACACTGCAACCCCTCACAGACACTCTAGTTGAAACGCAGGAACAAGCCCTGCTGCAAAGTATTGCATCAAAAATTGTAATTACACGCCCCTGTTAGACAGGGGCTGAAAAATTGGGTCTTAGGCACTGGTGCTGGTGCCACAACACTGCAACCCCTCACAGACACTCTAGTTGGAATGCAGGAACAAGCCCTGCTGCAAAGTATTGCATCAAAAATTGTAATTACACGCCCCTGTTAGACAGGGGCAGAAAAATTGGGTCTTAGGCACTGGTGCTGGTGCCACAACACTGCAACCCCTCACAGACACTCTAGTTGGAATGCAGGAACGAGCCCTGCTGCAAAGTATTACATCAAAAATTGTAATTACACGCCCCTGTTAAACAGGGGCTGAAAAATTGTGCCTTAGGCACTGGTGGTGGCGCCCAGAACCAAAAATGTTCTTACAAGCTATCAGCGTGATGATTGAGGAGGAAGAGGATAATTACTCAGGGATAGTCACTCAGCATCAGCATAGGCAGTCTTTGAAGGGATCTGAGATTTCAAAAAAAATTATTCGGTTACATCTGCATCAGGTGCTTGGTAGCTGGTGGTGATCCAAGACTGATTCATTTTTATGAAGGTCAGCCGATCGACCGAGTCGGTGGACAGACGCACCCTGTGATCGGTTACCACGCCTCCAGCAGCACTGAATGTGCGTTCCGAAAGAACGCTGGATGCAGGACAGGCCAGTAGCTCAATTGCATACTGTGCAAGCTCTGGCCAGTGATCCATCCTCAAGACCCAGTAACCCAGAGGATTTTCGGTGGGAAAGGTGTCCAAGTCTGATCTTGCCCCTAGGTATTCCTGCACCATGTAAAACAGACGCTGGCGATGGTTGCTGGAACCGATCATACCTTGGGGCTGCGGACCAAAAAATTGTCTGAACGCATCGGTCAGACGGCCACCTTCTCCACCGCTCCTTCTTTGACTGACCGAAGCCTCAGCAACACGTTGTCCAGAAACAGGAGTTTGTAACCTCCCAGTCTCTGGGAACGCGTTGCACAGACCTTTCTGCAAGGCCTCCCGAAGATGTTTCATCCTCTGCTCCCTCTGCGATGGCAAGATAAGGTCCGCAACCTTACCCTTGTAACGTGGATCAAGGAGGGTTGCCAGCCAGTATTGGTCCTTCTCCTTGATACCACGAATACGAGGATCCTTACGCAGGCTTTGCAGGATCAGGGAGGCCATGCAGCGTAGGTTTGCTGAGGCATTCGGTCCGGAGTCCTCTGGGTCACTAAGGACAACAACGTCCGCAGCCACCTCCTCCCAGCCACGTACAAGTCCATGTGTTCCTTGGGACTGATCCCTTAAAGACTGCTGATGCTGAGTGCCAGGCTCCACCTCCATACTGACACAATCTTCCTCCTCCTCCTCCTCCTCCTCCTCGTCCTCTTCCTGTGTGATCGGCGGGCACGCAGGAACACTGTCTGGATAAAGGGGGCCTTGAGAGCTAAGGAAGTCCTCCTCTTCCTGCCTCTGTTCTGCCTCAAGTGCCCTGTCCATTATCCCACGCAGCGTGTGCTCCAACAGGTGGACAAGGGGGACAGTGTCACTGATGCATGCACTGTCAGTGCTCACCATCCTCGTGGCCTCCTCGAATGGTGACAGGACAGTGCATGCATCCCTGATCATGGCCCACTGGCGTGGGGAAAAAAAACCAAGGTCCCCTGACCCTGTCCTGGTGCCATAGTCGCACAGGTACTCATTGATGGCCCTCTGCTGCGTGTGCAGCCGCTGCAGCATGGCCAACGTCGAGTTCCACCTGGTGGGCATGTCACAGATTAGGCGGTTCTTGGGCAGGTTAAACTCCTTTTGGAGGTCCGTCAGCCGAGCACTGGCATTATATGACCGGCGGAAATGCACACAGACTTTCCTGGCCTGCCTCAGGACATCCTGTAAGCCCGGGTACCTGCCCAAGAACCGCTGCACCACCAAGTTAAGGACGTGAGCCAAACAGGGCACATGGGTCAGTTGTCCCTGTCGGAGGGCAGAGAGGAGGTTGGTGCCATTGTCGCAAACCACCATTCCTGCCTTAAGTTGGCGTGGCGTCAACCACCTCTGAACCTGCCCCTGCAGAGCTGACAGAACCTCTGCCCCAGTGTGGCTCCTGTCCCCCAAGCACACCAGCTCAAGCACCGCATGGCATCTTTTGGCCTGCGTACTTGCGTAGCCCCTTGAACGCCTACGGAGCACCGCTGGTTCCGAGGAAGAGGCCATGGAGGAAGAAGAAGAGGAGGGGGTGGAGGAGAGAGGTGTGTCACAATCAGCATTTTGGAGGCGTGGTGGCGGAACAACCTCCAACACTACTGCACCTTGTCCTGCATCCTTCCCAGCTGCCAGCAGAGTCACCCAATGCGCCGTGAAACTTAAGTAACGTCCCTGTCCATGCCTGCTGGACCATGAGTCAGCGGTAATATGCACCTTACCGCTGACCGCCCTGTCCAGCGAGGCATGGACATTGCCTTCCACATGCCGGTAGAGAGCCGGAATCGCCTTCCGTGAGAAAAAGTGGCGTTTGGGTACCTGCCACTGAGGAACCGCACATTCCACAAACTCACGGAAGGGGGCAGAGTCTACCAACTGAAAAGGCAGCAGTTGAAGTGCTAGCAATTTTGCCAAGCTAGCATTCAACCGCTGGGCATGTGGATGGCTGGGAGCAAACTTCTTTCGGCGGTGCAGCAGCTGGGGCAGGGAAATTTGCCTGGTACAATCTGACGTCGGTGTACCAAAAGCAGATTGCCCATAAGTACTTGGCTGTGACACACCTAATTCTACACCTTCATTCCTCTCACTGCAGGTCGCAGAGAGGACTGAAGGTCTAGTGGGGTTGGAAATCTCAGCTGATGAGGAGCAAGGAGAGATCGTCTTTGTTCTTTGGTGTGGGTCTTTTAGATACGCTTGCCAACGAACTGCATGGCAGGTCAACATATGTCTGGTCAAGCATGTGGTACCCAAGCGGGAGATGTTTTGGCCACGCGAGATACGCTTGAGACATATATTGCAAATAGCAGCGGTGCGATCTGATGCACTCGTCTCAAAAAAGGCCCACACCAAAGAACTTTTTGAATAACGCGCAGAGACTGCAGCGCCCTGCACATGTGGAGCTTTGGGGTGTGATGCAGTCAATGTGCTGCCCTTAGGCTGGCCCCTGGAGGGCATCCTGCCTAGTTGGTGATGTGCCACCTCCTCCTCCTCCTCCTCCTCCTCCTCCTCCTCCTCCTCTCTCCTATCAGGCACCCACGTTGAGTCAGTGACCTCATCATCCCCTCCCTCCTCATCACTGGAGCAAACCTGGCAGTATGCTGCAGCAGGGGGAGCATGACTGCCAGATTGCTGTCCTTCTTGGGCACCCCCTCTGTCCGTGCTCATGTTACTGCCTTCATTGAGCTCAGTATCATCATCAGAGCCTTCCAAACGCTGGGCATCCTCCTGGAGCATGTACCCAACACTGTGGTCAAACAGTTCGAGGGAATCCTCAGGAGGACATGGTGGGGCTAGGGAAGGAGTCACTGATGACATTGAGCTGAGGGAAGAGGCCGCTGCTTTGCCAGACAAAGCACCCTGGGCATGGGTGAGAGAGGATGAGGAGGATGAGGACGGCTTGGTCATCCACTCGACCAAGTCTTCCGCATGTTGCGGCTCAACACGGCCAGCTGCCGAAAAAAAGGCCAAGCGTGTCCCATGGCCACGTGCTGATGAGGATGCACCGTCTCCACGACCAGCACTAGACACAGAGCCTGCTTGCCCTCTCTTATTGGCTTGTGACTGTCTGCCTCTCCTTCTTGGCCTTCCAGACATACTAATGGCCTGTAGCTGCACTAAGCTGGGATAGAACACCTGTAATTTTCTTCAGGTAGCTTTATATACTGTAACCAGACAAGCCTGCCTGTCAGTAGGAAGATAACAGGAACGGATCTAGCTGAACACTGTGAGCAGGACGTACTGCACTAAATGTATATAGCAGGAACGGATCTAGCTGAACACTGTGAGCAGCACGCACTGCACTGAATGTAAATAGCAGGAACGGATCTAGCTGAACACTGTGAGCAGGACGCACTGTACTGAATGTAAATAGCAGGAACGGATCTAGCTGAACACTGTGAGCAGGACACACTGCACTGAATGTAAATAACAGGAACGGATCTAGCTGAACACTGTGAGCAGGACACACTGTACTAAATGTAAATAGTCTAGCTGCCTGACCGTGGTACTAATAGGATCAAAAAGAACACCTGTAATTTTCTTTAGGTAGCTTTATATACTGTAACCAGACAAGCCTGCCTGTCAGTAGAAAGATAACAGGAACGGATCTAGCTGAACACTGTGAGCAGGACGCACTGCACTGAATGTAAATAGCAGGAACGGATCTAGCTGAACACTGTGAGCAGCACGCACTGCACTGAATGTAAATAGCAGGAACGGATCTAGCTGAACACTGTGAGCAGGACGCACTGCACTGAATGTAAATAGCAGGAACGGATCTAGCTGAACACTGTGAGCAGGACGCACTGCACTGAATGTAAATAACAGGAACGGATCTAGCTGAACACTGTGAGCAGGACACACTGTACTAAATGTAAATAGTCTAGCTGCCTGACCGTGGTACTAATAGGATCAAAAAGAACACCTGTAATTTTCTTCAGGTAGCTTTATATACTGTAACCAGACAAGCCTGCCTGTCAGTAGGAAGATAACAGGAACGGATCTAGCTGAACACTGTGAGCAGGACGTACTGCACTAAATGTATATAGCAGGAACGGATCTAGCTGAACACTGTGAGCAGCACGCACTGTACTGAATGTAAATAGCAGGAACGGATCTAGCTGAACACTGTGAGCAGGACACACTGCACTGAATGTAAATAACAGGAACGGATCTAGCTGAACACTGTGAGCAGGACACACTGTACTAAATGTAAATAGTCTAGCTGCCTGACCGTGGTACTAATAGGATCAAAAAGAACACCTGTAATTTTCTTCAGGTAGCTTTATATACTGTAACCAGACAAGCCTGCCTGTCAGTAGGAAGATAACAGGAACGGATCTAGCTGAACACTGTGAGCAGGACGCACTGCACTGAATGTAAATAGCAGGAACGGATCTAGCTGAACACTGTGAGCAGCACGCACTGCACTGAATGTAAATAGCAGGAACGGATCTAGCTGAACACTGTGAGCAGGACGCACTGCACTGAATGTAAATAGCAGGAACGGATCTAGCTGAACACTGTGAGCAGGACGCACTGCACTGAATGTAAATAGCAGGAACGGATCTAGCTGAACACTGTGAGCAGCACGCACTGCACTGAATGTAAATAGCAGGAACGGATCTAGCTGAACACTGTGAGCAGCACGCACTGCACTGAATGTAAATAGCAGGAACGGATCTAGCTGAACACTGTGAGCAGGAAGCACTGTACTGAATGTAAATAGCAGGAACGGATCTAGCTGAACACTGTGAGCAGGACACACTGCACTGAATGTAAATAGTCTAGATAGAAGATAACAGGAACGGATCTAGCTAAACTGAATACAGTGTATATATATATATGCAACACCTGGGATGCATATATATACACAATACACTGTAAGTGCAGCTAACTGACTGACTGTTCTGCCTAATCTATCTAACTCAAATCAAACACTGTCTCTCTGTCTATCTCTTTCAACGCCGGAACACACACTACACAGGGCCGCCGTGCAGGCGGCCTTATATAGTGTGGGGCGTGTACTAAATCCCCTGAGCCATAATTGGCCAAAGCCTCCTTGGCTTTGGCCAATTACGGCTCTCTGTTCAGGCGGCGCTGTGATTGGCCAAGCATGCGGGTCATAGTGCATGCTTGGCCAATCATCAGCCAGCAATGCACTGCGATGCCGCAGTGAATTATGGGCCGTGACGCGCCACACGAATTTGGCGCGAACGGCCCATATCGTTCGCAATTCGACGGACGGTCGAACAGCCGATGTTCGAGTCGAACATGGGTTCGACTCGAACACGAAGCTCATCCCTAGTGAGGAGTACAAAGACAAGTGTGTCTTGCCTACAGTCAAGCATGGTGGTGGGAGTGTCATGGTCTGGGGCTGCATGAGTACTGCCGACACTGGGGAGCTACAGTTCATTGAGGGAACCATGAATGCCAACATTAGGGATGAGCTTCGAGTTCGAGTCGAACTCATGTTCGACTCGAACATTGGCTGTTCGCAAGTTCGCCGAACAGCGAACAATTTGGGGTGTTCGCGGCAAATTCGAATGCCGCGGAACACCCTTTAAAAGTCTATGGGAGAAATCAAAAGTGCTAATTTTAAAGGCTTATATGCAAGTTTTTGTCATAAAAAGTGTTTGGGGACCCGGGTCCTGCCCCAGGGGACATGGATCAATGCAAAAAAAAGTTTTAAAAAAGGCCGTTTTTTCAGGAGCTGTGATTTTAATAATGCTTAGAGTCAAACAATAAAAGTATAATATCCCTTTAAATTTCATAGATGGGGGGTGTCTATAGTATGCCTGTAAAGGGGTGCATGTTTCCCGTGTTTAGAACAGTCTGACAGCAAAATGACATTTCGAAGGAAAAAACCCATTCAAAACTTCTCGCGGCTATTGCATTGCCGACAATACACATAGGAGTTCATTGATAAAAATGGCATGGGAATTCCCCACAGGGGAACCCCGAACCAAAATTAAAAAGAAAAAAATACGTGGGAGTCCCCCTAAATTCCATACCAGGCCCTTCAGGTCTGGTATGGATATTAAGGGGAACCCCGGCCAAAATGTTAAAAAAAAATGACGTGGGGTTCCCCCTAAATTCCATACCAGACCCTTCAGGTCTGGTATGGATTTTAAGGGGAACCCCGCGCCAAAAAAAAAAAAAACGGTGTGGGGTCCCCCCAAAGATCCATACCAGACCCTTACCCGAGCACGCAACCTGGCAGGCCGCAGAAAAAGAGGGGGGGACGAGAGTGCGCCCCCCCTCCTGAACCGTACCAGGCCACATGCCCTCAACATTGGGAGGGTGCTTTGGGGTAGCCCCCAAAACACCTTGTCCCCATGTTGATGAGGACAAGAGCCTCATCCCCACAACCCTGGCCGGTGGTTGTGGGGGTCTGCGGGCGGGGGGCTTATCGGAATCTGGAAACCCCCTTTAACAAGGGGACCCCCAGATCCCGGCCCCCCCTGTGTGAAATGGTAAGGGGGTACTTACCCCTACCATTTCACTAAAAAACTGTCAAAAATGTTAAAAATGACAAGAGACAGTTTTTGACAATTCCTTTATTTAAATGCTTCTTCTTTCTTCTATCTTCCTTCATCTTCTTCTTCTTCTGGTTCTTCTGGTTCTTCCTCCGGTGTTCTTGTCCAGCATCTCCTCTGCGGCGTCTTCTATCTTCTTCTCCTGGGGCCGCTCCGCACCCATGGCATGGGGGGAGGCTCCCGCACTTCTCTTCATCTTCTTCTTCATCTTCTTCTCTTCTTCCTTCTTCTCTTCTTCTCTTCTTCATTTTCTTCTCTGGGCCGCTCCGCACCCATGCTGGCATGGAGGGAGGCTCCCGCTGTGTGACGGCGTCTCCTCGTCTGACAGTTCTTAAATAATGGGGGGTGGGGCCACCCGGTGACCCCGCCCCCCTCTGACACACAGGATATGACAGGACTTCCCTGTGGCATGGAGGGAGGCTCCCGCTGTGTGACGGCGTCTCCTCGTTTGACGGTTCTTAAATAACGGGGGGTGGGATCACCAGGTGGCCCCACCCCCGTTATTTAAGAACCGTCAGACGAGGAGACGCCATCACACAGCGGGATCCTCCCTCCATGTCAGCATGGGTGCGGAGCAGCCCGGAGAAGAAAATGAAGAAGAGAAGAAGAGAAGAAAAGAGCGGGAGCCTCCCCCCATGTCATGGGTGCGGAGCGGCCCGAGGAGAAGAAGATAGAAGACGCCGCGGAGGAGATGCTGGACGAGAATGCCGGAGGAAGAACCAGAAGAGCCAGAAGAACCAGAAGAAGAAGATGAAGGAAGATAGAAGAAAGAAGAAGCATTTAAATAAAGGAATTGTCAAAAACTGTCTCTTGTCATTTTTAACATTTTTGACAGTTTTTTAGTGAAATGGTAGGGGTAAGTACCCCCTTACCATTTCACACAGGGGGGGGTCGGGATCTGGGGGTCCCCTTGTTAAAGGGGGCTTCCAGATTCTGATAAGCCCCCCGCCCGCAGACCCCCACAACCACCGGCCAGGGTTGTGGGGATGAGGCCCTTGTCCTCATCAACATGGGGACAAGGTGTTTTGGGGGGATACCCCAAAGCACCCTCCCAATGTTGAGGGCATGTGGCCTGGTACAGTTCAGGAGGGGGGCACACTCTCGTCCCCCCCTCTTTTCCTGCGGCCTGCCAGGTTGCGTGCTCGGATAAGGGTCTGGTATGGATTTTTGGGGGGACCCCACGCCGTTTTTTTTGTTTTTTTTTGGGCGCGGGGTTCCCCTTAAAATCCATACCAGACCTGAAGGGTCTGGTATGGAATTTAGGGGGAACCCCACATCATTTTTTTTTAAATTTTGGCCGGGGTTCCCCTGTGGGGAATTCCCATGCCGTTTTTATCAATGAACTTCTATGTGTATTGTCGGCAATGCAATAGCCGCGAGTAGTTTTAAATGGGTTTTTTCCTTCGAAATGTCATTTTGCTGTCAGACTGTTCTAAACACGGGAAACATGCGCCCCTTTACAGGCATACTATAGACACCCCCCAGCTATGAAATTTAAAGGGATATTACACTTTTATTGTTTGACTTTAAGCATTATTAAATCACTGCTCCTGAAAAAACGGCCATTTTAAAACTTTTTTTTTGCATTGATCCATGTCCCCTGGGGCAGGACCCAGGTCCCCAAACACTTTTTATGACAATAACTTGCATATAAGCCTTTAAAATTAGCACTTTTGATTATTCATGTTCATGTCCCATAGACTTTAATGGTGTTCGCGTGTTCGAACAAACTTTTTTCCTGTTCGCATGTTCTGGTGCGAACCGAACAAGGGGGTGTTCGGCTCATCCCTAGCCAACATGTACTGTGACATAATGAAGCAGAGCATGATCCCCTCCCTTCGGAGACTGGGCCACAGGGCAGTATTCCAACATGATAACGACCCCAAACACACCTCCAAGCTGACCACTGCCTTGCTACAGAAGCTGAGGGTAAAGGTGATGGACTGGCCAAGCATGTCTCCAGACCTCAACTCTATTGAGCATCTGTGGGGCATCCACAAATGGAAGGTGGAGGAGCACAAGGTCTCTAACATCCATCAGTTTCGTGATGTCGTCGTGGATGTGGACTCCAGTGGCAACCTGTGAAGCTCTGGTGAACTCGATGCCCAGGAGGGTTAAGGCAGTGCTGGAAAATAATGGTGGCCACACAAGATATTGACACTGTAGGCCTAATTTGGACATTTTTACTCATGGGTGCAATCACCTTTGTTGCCAGAGGTTAAGACATTAATGGCTGTGTTTGAGTTATTTTGAGGGGACAGCAAATTTACACTGTTATATAAGCTGTACATTCACCACTTTACATTGTAGCAAAGTGTCATTTCTTCATATATACACAGTGAGGGAAAAAAGTATTTGATCCCCTGCTGATTTTGCATGTTTGCCCACTGACAAAGAAATAATCAGTCTATAATTTTAATGGTTGGTTTATTAACAGTGAGAGACAGAATAAAAACAAAAATATCCAGAAAAATGCATTTCAAAAAAGTCCTGTGTCCAACAGGCACACTTCTCCCTTGCACACCTGGACTCCCTCGGGAGGGTGGAGCCCAGAACCCTGGTCCTGGCTCTGCTATAAGCCCAGGACCCACCTGTACAATCAACAAGCCAGACTCCTGGCTGTTCCCAAAACCCAGTCCCAGGATCGGACATTCCATCCCACCCAGATCATTATGAAATCTCCAGACTCCAGGTCCCCAACTGGATTTTACCAACCACAGAGGAAACTGAAACAGTTTCCTCCAAATTAAATAATCCTCCTGGAGCCCCTCAACCTGCCTATTTGAGAATCGTGGGTGACGATCACTAGGACAGGGATCCGTACTGTCACAATATATATATATAGATAGATATATATATCTTATATATATATATCTATATATATATATATATATATATATATATATATATATATATATATATATATATATATATCTATATATATATATCTATATATATATATATATATATATATATATCTATATATATATATATATATATATATATATATATATATATAATATATATACATATATAGTAGTAGTATACATTTTGGCTTAAATATATGAAAAAAAATTTAAAAAACAGCGGTGATTAAATACCACCAAAAGAAAGCTCTATTTGTGTGAAAAAAATGATAAAAATTTCATATGGGTACAGTGTTGCATGACCATGAAATTCTCATTGAAAATGTGACGTCACTAAAAGCTGAAAATTGGCCTGGGCATGAAGGGGGTAAAACTGTTCGGTATTGAAGCGCTTAAAAAGTAAGGGTCCCAATACTGAACCTTGGAGTACACCACTAATATCTTAGAGCATTTAGAGAATGAATCATTAACCATTACTCTCTAAATATGATCTTTTAGCCAGTTTTCTATTCATTTACAAACTGATTTGTCCAAGCCTGTAGACTTATAGACTTTACAGAAGTTAAACTAACAGGTATGTAGTTACTTGGTAAAGACTTTAATCCTTTTTTAAATGATTGGCCTTACGTAAATCCAGTCATTAAAGAGTTCCTAAAAATTTGAAACAATGGCTTTGAAAAGACAGAGCACGATTATTTTAGGACACGTGAGTGTATGCCATCTAGTCCAGTTGCTTTATTCACCTTTATTCTGTCTTAGTATTTTTGGACCATATCAATTTTGAGCCACATTGGTTCATTTTGGGCTAATGCATTTAAATATATATTTTCCTGGAAATTTGCGTTTGATAAATGGCTGTGCAAATATTGCATGACATAAAAAAATTGCAACAGCCACCATTTATACCTGTGCTTTCAGAAAATATATAGTGTTTGGGAGTTCCAAGTAGTGCAAGGTTTAAGGTGTTAAAAGAGGCAGTGAGTAAGCAATTTAATACCTCCTCACCGCCTGTCAAATGCCCTCTGAAGAGAAATCTGAACACTGATCGCTCTTTAGAGGGCAATGTGAATGTAAACGGGACCTCATCTCACTGCTTGAACCAATAATTATACCTTAGTATATTATTATATATATTTTTTTTAGTAGTAATGGTGGTGATCTGCGATTTTTAGTGGGACTGCAACATTGCAGTGGACAGATCTGACACCTAACTGACATTTTTGACACTTTTTTGGGAACCAGTGACATTATTACAGTAATCAGTGCTAAAAATATGCAATTAAATTGTACTAATGGCACTGGCAGGGAAGGGGTTAACATCAGGAGCAATCAAGGGGTTACATGTGTTCCTTGGGAGAGTTTACTAACTGTATGGTGGATGGGTGGCCTGGCACAACACACAGATCCATCATCCTGCATAGCAGAAAGACAGGATATCTGTGTCATCCCCTTACAGAATGGAGATCTCCCGGATGTCTGGACCCACTGATTGGCTCCCCCCCCGCTGGCCAAGCTGCGAGCACCTCCGGATCGCGGAGTACAAGCCTGACGTACACCTATGTTGATTTGCGCAGCCGAGCCAACCTGCCGCAGTATAACTGCGGCGGCTGGTCTGCAAGCAGTTAAAGGTTAACTTTACATTTGTAAACAGCTGGGAGAGCAGCCCATCTAGTAGGGGTGGTGAGGGGAGCGCAGGTAGGCCTAGACAGCCTTAACCTAATGGTTTGCTGTCTCCCCCTGGTGCCAGGGTTTGGCATGTGGTGGACAGGGTTGATAAATTACTGGAAGGGGCTGGGCAAGACCCAGCTGCCTTGGTCTATGTTTGAACCAATGACAGAATATATGGAAGGTGGAGGCTCCTTAAGAACCCATTTAACCACTTCAGCCCCCAAAGGATTTACCCCCTTCCTGACCAGAGCACTTTTCTTGATACGGCTCTGCGACGCTTTAACTGACAATTACACGGTCATGCGGCGTTGCACCCAAACAAAATTGACAATCTTTTTTTCCTACAAATAGAGCTTTCTTTTGGTGGTTTTTGATCACCTCTGCAGTTTTTATTTTTTGCACTATAAACAAAAAAAAGCGTCGATTTTGAAAAAAAAGCAATATTTTTTACTTTTTGCTATAATAACTATCCCCAAAAAAAAAATGTTTAAAAAGACAAGTTTCTTCCTCAGTTTAGGCCGATATGTATTCTTCTACATTTTATTGGTAAAAAAAAAATTGCAATAAGCGTATATTGATTGGTTTACACAAAAGTTATAGCGTCTACAAAATAGGGGATAGATTTATGGCATTTTTATTATTCATTTTTTTTACTAGTAATGGTGGCGATTTTTATCATGACTGCGACACATTGGACACTTTTGACACTATTTTGGGACCAGTGACATTTATACAGCGATCAGTGCTATAAAAATGCACCGATTACTGTGTAAATTACACTGGCAGGGAAGGGGTTGAATACTGGGGGCCGATCAAGGGAATGACTGTGTTCCCTCATCGTGTTCTAATTGTAGTGGGGATAGGCTCACTAGAACATGATAGATCACTGCAAGCAGTAGATCCCTGTTATGTTCCTAGGCAGAACAGGGAAATGCCTTGTTTACATAGGCATTTCCCCGTTCTGCCTCTTTGTGTCATGATCGCGGGCTACCAGCGGACGTCGAGTCTGCGCGTTTAAAGGGGACATACTAGTATGCCCATTTGCGCAGCCGTGCCATTGTGCCGAAGTACATCGTCGTGCGCTGGTCTGCAAGCGGTTAAAGAACTAGGCTGCAAGTTGAGAGGAAGAACCTCCAAGGTGATATTGCCTGTGCCATGTGCAACACAGGAAAGGCAGGGGGAGATTAGAGAGCTGAATGCATGGCTAAAGACCTTGTGTAAGAAGGAGAGATTTGTTTTTTTAGAGCACTGGGCTGACTTTTAATTGGGGTGCAACCTATATACTAAAGATGGTTTGAACCTAAATGGAAGGGGGTCTACTGTGCTAGGGGAGAGATTTATGGGATGGCTGGAGGAGTATTTAAACTAGGATTGTGGGGGGAGGGTGAATCAGATCAGAGGGTGAGTCAGACAGGGGGGTCAGCCCCTATTGGTTGGTGGAATGGGGAAAGATGGGGGGAGGTCTATGGCAGATGATAGGAAGGTTCCTATGTTACAAACAACCATGGGAAATGGTACTATTTGTACTAAAATAAAAAATTTGCAACATACGTTTGCACAACGTGACAATGAATTAAAGTTTTTGTTCACCAATGCCAAAAGTCTACCAAAATAGGTAAGTTGGAAGCTCTGGTGCATGAGAAGAACTATGATCTAATTGGTATTGCTGAATCCTAGCTTCATTCTTCTCATGACTGGGCTTTTAATATTCCTGGCTATGCTCTCTTTCGGAAAGGCAGAGTTAAAACGGAGGGGTGGTGGTGTCTGTCTCTATGTGAGAAGTGATCTCAAAGTGAGTGTGAAAGAGGACCTAGTTGATGGAGAGTGTGATGTGTCTGAAGCATTATGGGTGGAACTGTACATGGGTGTGCGTACTACAAAGGTTATCATTGGAGTTTGTTATAGACCTCCCAGTGTTAGTGAGGAGGTGGAGACTCAGTTTCTTGCATAGATGGAAAGGGCTGCAGGGGCTGGGACAGTGATAATAATGGGGGATATTAACTATTCAGAAATTGACTGGAGTAATAGCAGTGCTGGGGCAGTTAAAGGGCAAAAATGTATAAACCTATAACAAGACAATTTTATGGTCCAGTTTATTGAGTACCCCCGACTAGGAATGACGCTCTGCTGGACCTGGTAATCTCAAACCATGCAGAGCTTATTACCAATATTCATATAAAAGAACATCTGGGTAGCAGTGACCACAACATGATTTCATTTAATGTTAGCTGCAAGCAACAAACACATATAGGAGAGATAAAAACAATTAACTTTAGGAGAGCAAATTTTCCAAGGATGAGGGCTGTTCTCCAAGACTTAGACTGGGGGGGGGGGGGGCATTGGCATCAATTGACATGGAACAGAAATGGGAATTCTTCAAAAAGACTTTATGCAAACTCACTGCAAAGTATATTCCCATGGGCAATACGTTTAAAAGGCTAAAAATAAAACCCGTGTCTCACGGCCAAAGTTACAATGGCTATAAATAATAAGACGAGAACTTTAAAAAATATATATAAAAATGAAGGAACACTATAATCATTTAAATGCTACAAAGAATATAACAGAATATGTAAAAAGGAAATCAAGGACACAAAAATTAAAAACGAACGTCAGATTGCAAAAGATAGGACAAACCCCCAAAAATTCTTCAAATATATTGTAACGATCTGGGGTGATTATGCTCAAGTGGTGTATGCGTTTTCAGCAACACCGGCCAGTCCAGACTGTATTTTTAAGGGGATGGCAGCCCAATTTTATTTAAATGAAACAAACTTCACAGAAAGTGTTCCCTTGCAGGGGGTTCCACCATCATTGTATAACAGAAAAACTTCGCAAGATCTCCAGAACAATCTTTATTTTTTTTATAGTTATCTACTTTTTTATAGTGACCTCCCTAATATTTTTTGTCGTTTTGTGTGTCAAGTTACCACAACACCATTATTATCTTGTATTTATTAACCTCAAAGAGGTTGGTTGGTGTTGGTGTATTTTTGAAATGTACCTGCTTACTCACAAACTGTCCTTTTGATGTAAAACACATAGCCAAGTATTTGTCCAAACAAAAATTTAAAATTTATTAGGGGTCCTAACAAAATAAAGAGGAAGGCAACGCTGGAGAAACAGTTGGAATTGGTGAAGCCTTTGTACCCCAGGGCAAACATCAATTATTTGACAGGCAAAATTGGTAGCCTGAGGAGTCCATTTAATAGGGAGCACAATCCGGTCCAGGACTCTGAGAGATCGAGAGCAGCAACAGATGGCATGTATGTGCCGAGGCTGTGGTCTTACAACAGCCTGCGTCTTTTGCCAGACCACACTAAACCCAGGCCATCACTCTCAACACTTCCTTGCACGCTTCCTTCCAGACTGTGGCCGTGGTGTTGGAGGTGTTGCTGGAGGTGGAGGAGGAGTCATATGGTCTAACTCACAAACGTGGCTTTTATTGGTGAGTTGGCCCCTCACTCCCTTATTTAGGGTCTGAAATATGACCTCCTCACAGATGAGGCATTGGCCCTCCTCCATTACTTGCAGTTTACTGGCCGTCATACACGCAAAGGACTCCTGGACACTAGGGGTGGTTGTGAGTACCGCAGTAGCCTGCCAAATCAAATTAGTCGCTGACTCCTCCAGGTTCTTCGCCTTCCTGGTCCTTTTTGTTGGAAGATGGTATGGAGGAACCTGGGATTTGGTCAAGCTGCTGGGCACGGCCACCTCCTGGCTGACACTTTCCACGGCCACCTCCTGGCTGAGACTTTCTTGTGTATGAAAATGGTACATAGTTTTAGTTTTTTGGTGATCAATAATGCAAAATTTTGAGCTCATGACTGTTGCAAATTGAATGTTAACAAATAGAAAAGACTATCATTCTGACTCCAGCATTTTTCATTCTTGTCCCAATCATTTTTGGCTACTATTGTCTATTGATATGTAAACCACTTTGTTAAATCGGAAATTAGTGATCGATAATAACATCTAGTTAACATCATTAATTTTTGGAGAAGAAATATGTTGAACAATGCTATACCTTGCTCAAGCTGGGCTCCTCCACATCTTCTTCCTGGGTGGAAGGCCCAGGTTGTACATCGGAAGCATCATCTGAGGTGGAAGGAAGAGTGGAAGGAAGTGTTGATAGTGATGGCCTGGGTTCACTCTGGTCTGAGAAAAACCGTAGTCTGTCATAGTACCAGAGCCTGGGGACATAAACGTCATCTGCTGCTGCTCCTGAAATCATGGAATCCTGGACCTTTTTGTGCTCCCTATTATATGTGCTCCTCAGGCCACCAATATTGCACTTCAAATAGGTGATATCTGCCATGTGAATCACCGGCTTCACCAATTCCAACAGTTGATCCAGCGCTGCCTTCCTCTTTAGTTTGTTGTTATAAAATTGGTGTTTCACTTGCCACAGACAGGGCAGCTGCCTGTACTTATTAATAAAGATGGGGAGGAAGTCATGGTCATTAAATGTATCAATTTTCTCTGTAAGACACAACACAAGACAAACCCTAATGTCAGGCTAAACTCTCCTAATCTTGTCCCAATATAGGCCTCAATCTATAAAAGCCATATAGGCCACTAACCACTGATTCCCCAAGTTAAAATTGTACCTTTGTTTTTCCACGATTGGCACTTACGCTACTCCGTCCTCTGCTCACAGATCATACGTACGACGCACGCGTGTTATGCTTTATATACACTGCGCATGTGTGCAACTCTACCCCGACCTTCTTTCTAGTGTATTCCCCGCCCCTTCTCTTTCAGCGCAATGGGAGAGCAGATGGCGGAGAGACAACAGGTGCGTGAGAATAGCAGCAACGGGGAGGACGAGGAAAGCCCAGAGCCAGAAACGTCCTGATCCAGGAGGAGATTTAAGGTTTCAAATATGTCTTTTGTAGAGATGGTGGACATCTTGAAGTGGGCCGACTATGATGGGAAGTATGGACCGTACAGAAACCCAAATGTGAAAAAAGGCCAAGATAATGACTAAAGTTGTGAGAAGTCTGCAGAAGAGTTTTGGGGTACGGCGATCCAAGGAGCAATTGAGGAAACGCTGGTCAGACCTCAAATTGAGGGAGCAGGATCAGTACAGAAGGATCAAGAGAGTGCTGCAAAAAAGTAGGTTTTTGTTGTGTGCTCCTATTATTATTACTTTCGTGCTGGTACATGTGATTTTCTTTACTATTGTACAGTTTAAAATGGCAAGTTTCAGGTTCGTGGGCACAGTAATCGTTCATATTAAACATTGTTTGTTCAACCACTAATACAATGCTTTTGGCAGATGTAGGTTAACTGCATTTGTTCATTCCTATTTCTATTAAAAGACATTTAGTACATTTTTGTCTAGATGGGTTTGTAACTAGAATGAAATGCAAACTTGATTCAGTGTAAGGAGAGGACCCTCAGCAGCTGTTTACACATCTGGACGCAGGAGCACTAGTGTGGGACACCAGAACACCATTTTTAGGGTGGCCCACACAGGTGCTCCAGTGGATACTAGGGGTCTCTCCATGTGTGATACTTTACCAAAAAAGGTAAGTATTTCAGCTTTAAGAAAGGGAAAAAATCATGTCTTCAGCTTGGAACTTCATATTACTATTTCTTGCCTCAAATATCTGTCTGCTAAGTATACCTTTTTTTTATTCACATAGGGGAGACAAGAATCGGGACATCTGAGGACACCAGGAGCCCCAATACTCCAGAAGGGGTAATCCCCACATACCCTGAAGAAGATGTGGAGGGAGGAGAGGTTCAGGAATTGGGCGACTACAACAGGTCAGTGTCTGAGACCACAGCTTCAGGTAATAGATGTATGCATGCATATTTTTAATACATGGTGTGTTTTTTTATTTTTAGGTGATGTGGATGTTGTGGAAGAAGAAACTCATTAAAAAGACGGGAATCCCCCTAACAGGGCTTTAAAGCAGCCAGTAGTGTGATGTTACACAGTACAAAACGAATAGGTAATAAATAATTTTATTGGTACAAAAAAGTATATAAATACTGACATCAAAAAGTCAGGACATGAACTGGAGTACAAAAAATAGTAAAAAACTATACCAATGACAAAGGGCAATGCACACTAGGTTACACCATAAGCAGCAATGATACAATAGCACAGAGGTCTTAAGTGTAGAAATCTGACGCGTTTTGACCCCAGTGGGTCTTCTTCAGAGGATAGGTATATAACAACTGTAAGGATGTAAACATGTGTGAAAAATCTTTGAAAAAGGAGAAAAGAAAGAAGGAATACATGAACAAATCCATATATTACATCATTACCAGTCACGATGTACTCAATGGTTGTAGGTGGCCATGATATGGAGGAATTGCCCTCTTGTGTATCCTCGATCTCCCAGCGGGTAGGCCAGTCCTAAGAGGAGCAAGTATCGCACACACATGCCTTACAAGGAATCAAACACTAGGTATCCCCAAGGGTTGGAGGAGAAGAGGGGCATGCACTGCACCTGCGATAGAGTAACAATGGTACTAAGTAATCAGCTCAAGAGAGAATTCCTAAGGGCAAGAAGGAAGGTATCATATTTCAGTTATTATTGGACAGTTAGCTAGGGGTATTGGCGGGCGTGGAATGAGAGTGGGTCCATATAGAGAAGCCTAGAGGAAGGACGTGCAGAGGTGGGGTGAGGAAAAAATGGGGAGGAAATGGTACGGGAAGGAAAGATGAGGATAGGACAGAATGGGGAAAGGGAAGAAAAGGAAAGAGGGGGGGGGAAGGGGAATATGGAAAACGAAAAGGGAAGACAGGGAAGGTAAAAAGGGGCAGGGAGGAAGGTGGGGGATCATAGGTGACTGGGGAGAAAAAAGAAAAGAAAAGTAGGAAAAGGAAAACGTACAACAAAGATGACAAGGACAATGACACGGACAACGAAAAAGTATGGACCGACTCCCATTATAAACGTCCAAATCCTAAAGGGTAATGGCGATAAGGTGTGTGTGCATAATAATCAAAGGGTGTAAGAGAGGCCCAACAAGGGGCCAGGGGTAGCGGAGGTGAGGAACAAAAATGAGCAGGTGATATCGTGAGAAAAAAACAAAATCCACGAAAACCATAAAAAAGTGAAGTGTAAGTGACACGTGGTGAATGAGGGAACATTACCTTGGATGTGAAACCAATCGATTGAATCAAAGGGCAAAGTGATCGAGATAAAATTCTGTAATATCACAAGTGTAAGAAAGTCAAAAATGGTTGTTAAAAATAAAAAGGTGGGGTGACACAGGCGTGATGTGGACCACACATCAAGAGGACAGTGAGGAAATACATGAGTTCTTACCAGTCAGTCCATATTGCGGCAACACAGGAGCGTCCGGTGGGACCAGGCAGTACCACTGAACCTCCCATACCACCAAAGTAATTTATAGTAATTTACCCAAAGGTTTTACAGGTGCAGGCACGCCTCCTCCCCACACATATCCATTCCCCCATAAGGAGAGATCGACGCAATGGCGGCGCTCAGTGTGTGACCCCCCCGGCGTTCCGGAGGAGAATTCCTCCCGGGTCCACCATCACTTCCGCCGCAAATGCGCAGGCACCGTGATGTCACACGCATGCGCATTGGTATCGCGCGCGCGTGAGCAAATTCACGGCGTCCGGGATAGATCCGGAATGCCGCTGGCAGGGAAAAAGATACCTTTGGGTAAATTAGTTCCTCGATAAATTACTTTGGCGGTATGGGAGGTCCAGTGGTACTGCCTGGTCCCACCGGACGCTCCTGTGTTGCCGCAATATGGACTGACTGGTAAGAACTCATGTATTTCCTCACTGTCCTCTTGATGTGTGGTCCATCACGCCTGTGTCACCCCACCTTTTTATTTTTAACAACCATTTTTGACTTTCTTACCATTGTGATATTACAGATTTTTATCTTGATCACTTTGCCCTTTGATTCAATCGATTGGTTTCACATCCAAGGTAATGTTCCCTCATTCACCACATGTCAGTTACACTTCATCTTTTTATGGTTTTCATGTATTGTGTTTTTTTCTCACGATATCCCCTGCCCATTTTTGTTCCTCACCTCCGCTCCCCCTGGCCCCTTGTTGGGCCTCTCTTACACCCTTTGATTATTATGCACACACACCTTATCGCCATTACCCTTTAGGATTTGGACGTTTATAATGGGAGTCGGTCCATACTTTTTTGTTGTCCGTGTCATTGTCCTTGTCATCTTTGTTGTACGTTTTCCTTTTCCTCTTTTTCTTTTTTTTTCTTTTTTCTCCCCAGTCACCTATGATCCCCCACCTTCATCCCCGCCCCTTTTTACCTTCCCTGTCTTCCCTTTTCATTTTCCCTATTCCCCTCCCCCCCCCTCTTTCCTTTCCTTCCCCTTCCCCATTCCGTCCTATCCTCCTCTTTCCTTCCCGTACCATTCCTCCCCATTTTTTCCTCACCCCACCTCTGCACGTCCTTCCTCTAGGCTTCTCTATATGGACCCACTCTCATTCCATGCCCGCCAATACCCCTAGCTAACTGTCCAATAATAACTGAAATATGATACCTTCCTTCTTGCCCTTAGGAATTCTCTCTTGAACTAATTACTTAGTACCATTGTTACTCTATCGCAAGTGCAGTGCATGCCCCTCTTCTCCTCCAACCCTTGGGGATACCTAGTGTGTGATTCCTTGTAAGGCATGCGTGTGCAATACTTGCTCCTCTTAGGACTGGCCGACCCACTGGGAGATCGAGGATACACAAGAGGGCAATTCCTCCATATCATGGCCACCTACAACCATTGAGTACATCGTGACTGGTAATGATGTAATATATGGATTTGTTCATGTATTCCTTCTTTCTTTTCTCCTTTTTGAAAGATTTTTGACACGTTTACATCCTTACAGTTGTTATATGCCTATCCTCTGAAGAAGACCCACTGGGGTCGAAACGCGTCAGAATTTCTACTCTTAAGAGCTCTGTGCTATTGTATCATTGCTGCTTATGGTGTAACCTAGTGTGCACTGCCCTTTGTCATTGGTATTGTTTTTTACTATTTTTTGTACTCCAGTTCATGTCCTGACTTTTTGATGTCAGTATTTATATACTTTTTTGTACCAATAAAATTATTTATTACCTAGCCGTTTTGTACTGTGTAACATCACACTACTGGCTGCTTTAAAGCCCCGTTAGGGGGATTCTCGTCCTTTTAATTCATTACCTGGGGTGCGCAGCCCTTTTGTCCGTACTGCTATGAGTGTCCCCTTCTCTTTTTTGAAGAAGAAATTCATTTCAATGGTGCAAGTGCAAAGATCCTCATAGGGGAGATCATGGTGTGCAATTGTGAATTAATGAAGGTCAAGGAAAACATCAATGATGTTGAAAAAAGACTCAACAACATCATTGATGTTTTAGGCAGAATCTAAAACCCACCAAAACATTACCAGATTGTGGTTATATTTTTTATTTTTCATAAATTTTTAAAGTAAATTTGAAAGCCAAATTTTAAAGATGCACACAGTGTGTCAACATGTGCTATCTGCCATCACTGGATATCAATGTTTTTGTGGGTGCAACCCCTTCCTCGCAACTAAAGTATATGAGAGGAAGGGGTTGCACCCCCGAAAAACGTCCATTGATCCCCTATGATGGGAGCTAGCACATGTTGACATTAGGCATGGGATCAGGAGGGAAATCCACATTTTGACTCACAATTTGTGTGCATCTTCAAAATTTGTCTTTTACAGGCGTGACATCACCCCATCTGACGAAGGCAAGATCAACACAGTTTTGACATACTAATGTCAAATATTGCCTTCAATTTATCAAAGTTGAACTTTGTAAGTTCCTGAGTTGTGTATGTTTTATGGTTTTAAACATGCCTGTTTAACCCAAAAACACTATATACTGTCACACATATACAGTATGTTGTACACCAAAGATGTTGGTTTGTTATAAAACCCTTGAATGTGCATGGAGTAAAATGTTTTACACTCAACAATGTGTGGCTTCTTCTTTCAATGCTCTATACCATTTTTTGGAGTAAGTTGTTGCAGTTTACAGTGACAATGGGGGGTATTTACTAACGGCAAATCCACTTTGCACTACAAGTGCAGTTTCAGTGCACTTTCAGGTGCACTTGCAGTGCACTTGTAGTGCAAAGTGGATTTGCCTCTAGTAAATAACCGCCACAGTGCTCTAAAATTTGCCACAATCAGGCCATTTTAGGGACTACAAGCAATTAATTAATGGAGCTGAAAAGGATGATTATTTTTTTCATTAATGCATTACATACATTAACCAAAAAAACAATGTGTGTGTGTGTGTAGCAGACCCACAACATAATAGTTAGCTGAAGAAGAAATTGTCACCTCATGTATCAAATAAATTACGTTTGCACTATTGAAGAAAATGGGCAAAAATAAAAGGCCATTGGAGAACCTAGGAGACAGATCAGAAACACAAGCAGTAAATCAAATGAAACATGAGTTCGGTTTCTAAAAAATACATTTATTTAAAAAATGTTTTACACATTGTCTGGCATGTCAATGGCCCCCCTACCCGCAAAGTACTCTACATACTTTTGTCTTACCTCGCGAGCGCTTTGGGGGGGCAAGCCAGGACGGCTAGCTTCAAGAGCCGTCAAGGTTGTTTGATTTTGAAAGCCGACCTCAGTCCCAACTGAGGCCACATAGTTTGTTGCATTTTTCCTTAGGAAATTATGGAGTATGCAGCATGCAAGGACAATATGATTCAGTTTATATTCCGACATGTTGATCGCTGTCAGAAATAGGCGGAACCAGCTGGCCATTATTCCAAATGCATTCTCCACCACTCTTCTGGCCCTGGCCAGCCGGCAAATTAAAAACCCTGAGGGTCATCATCGGGAATGGCCGCATCAGATGAACACCCAGCCCAAATGCTTCATCAGCCACAAAGACAAATGGGAGTCCTGCCCTGTTGTCTTTCGGAGGTGGCAAATCCAAGCTGCCATTTTGGAGACGTCTGAAGAACTCTGTCTGAACGATGACTCTACCATCTGACATCCGGCCATTTTTCCGCGTGTCCACATACAAGAAATCGTATGTCGCTGACACCACCACCAACAGCACAATACTATTAAACCCCTTATAATTGTAATAGTATGACCCCGAGTTGAGGGGGTGGGACTATGTGGACGTGCTTCCCATCTATTGCCCCTCCGCAGTTGGGAAAGTCCCGCTGCTGGGCAAACTGGGAAGCCACAGTCTGCCATTCCTGTGGGATTGAAGAAAACTGTGGAATCAAACGAGAAAAATTAAAATTAGTACTTTTGCACATAACATTGCAAGCAGATTAGACACAAACATTCTTGGAAAAACATAAGTATAACATTTATTTTAAGGGTATTTAAAGACAAAAGTATAAGGTTTACTTATCAGATTCCTCACCCCCTCTGATGTCCCATTGCAACTAAGGGGAGACATACATAGGAGAGAACAAAAAAGCTGCGCACCCCAAAATAGATTTGTCTAAAGAATTTAGGATTCCCCAGTGGGGCTTTAAAGCAGCAAAGTACACCGTTGCAAAAATCATTAATATGGGTATTAAGAAGACAGTTTATTGACAAATTGTCCAGTAAAGTCATGTATTCATGTAGAATCAGGTCCAATGGTAAATTCATATTCCATAAAATGGCAAAAATACATTTATAGTCCATAGAGCGGTAAAAATGCATATCACATCATTACATTACATAGTGTAGTAAAGTGCTGAAGCCCCGACGCGTTTCGACCTATATGCAGTCTCTTCAGGGGGCACATCTGAATCTATAAAGTAATACAAATATTCAGAATTGTGGATATTTTCTAAAAAAGAATCACATTAAATAAATCATGATGATGGGTTTTACCGTTATAATGAAGTAGATGTCTCTGATAGAGGCGTTAGGAGCCATTGAGGGGTCCAAGTGGTGCGCAGGACAACCCCACCCCCCCAGACGGAGAAAGAGCCAGCCCCAAGGGGCTTACAAGGAGCCACACTATTGCACGCCCCTCCGGGGGAGCGAAAGAGTGAATACCTGCGACAGACATCCATTGATAGCCATTAATGAAATAATATATTAGTATTTGGGTCATCATTGTAAGTATTAATTTTGATTGTATATAGAGACTAAAAATGTGTACATATTTGGGAATATTAATTGTATCGCATGAATTAGGTGAATAATCCAAATGAATTAGTGTTGCTAACAAACCCAATGCAGTGTACAGGTAGTGCCTGGTGTGTGTGTGAAAGTGTGTGCTGTGAGTGGAATTGGGGAGTCCTTAGGAAAGTGCATGCGGTGAAGTCATGGTGTAATGGTGTGATAGACCAAGTGTTGGCAAAAAAGTGAAGGGTAAAGAACAAAACCAAACCAACAAAAATATGAGAGGTGAAAAAAGACAAAGTGAGGGGCCAACCAAAATGGCAGTGTATGAATGAGGCGGGATGTGAAATGAGGTGATGTGATTGAGAAGAAATGATAATTTACCTTGTGCTGTGTAGAATTGTATGAGGTGAGTGAAGCTTGTTGGCTGACAGAAACCGGACTGTAGTTGATAAGAAAACAGGTGCCGTCTGTCCTGGCCAGCATGGAAGTACTGTTTGGCTGGTAAACATTTGGTCTCCTATATAGCTCCTATATAGCTAGGCTGGGGCTAATAGGATGATACTGTGCAGGTGCTTTAATAAGGACTCCCCAATTCCACTCACAGCACACACTTTCACACACACACCAGGCACTACCTGTACACTGCATTGGGTTTGTTAGCAACACTAATTCATTTGGATTATTCACCTAATTCATGCAATACAATTAATATTGCTAAATATGTACACATTTTAGTCTCTATATACAATCAAAATTAATACTTACAATGATGACCCAAATACTAATATATTATTTCATTAATGGCTATCAATGGATGTCTGTTGCAGATATTCACTTTTTCGCTCCTCCGGGGGGGCGTGCAATAGTGTGGCTCCTTGTAAGCCCCTTGGGGCTGGCTCTTTCCCCGTCTGGGGGGGTGGGGATGTCCTGCGCACCACTTGGACCCCTCAATGGCTCCTAACGCCTCTATCAGAGACATCTACTTCATTTTAACGGTAACACCCATCATCATGATTTATTTAATGTGATTCTTTTTTAGAAAATATCCACAATTCTGAATATTTGTATTACTTTATAGATTCAGATGTGCCCCCTGAAGAGACTGCATATAGGTCGAAACGCGCCGGGGCTTCGGCACTTTACTACGCTATGTAATGTAATGATGTGATATGCATTTTTACCGCTCTATGGACTATAAATGTATTTTTGCCGTTTTATGGAATATGAATTTACCATTGGACCTGATTCTACATGAATACATGACTTTACTGGACACTTTGTCAATAAACTGTCTTCTTAACCACTTAACAACCGGCCCATAGCCAAATGACGGCTACAGGGCGGTTGTTTTACTCTGGGAGGGCGTCCAGGGACGTCCTCCCAGAATTCTGCTCTCGCGCGCCCCCTAGGGCGCGCACTCGAGAGCATCCGTGACCGCCGGGTCCAGAGGACCCGGCGCATCACAGATCCCGGTAAATGGCCGCTGATCGCGGCCGTTTACCATGTGATCGCTCTGTCAAATGACGGAGCGATCACATGTCAACAAACCGGCGTCATCTGATGACGCCGGTTCCTCTCCTCCCCCTCTCCTCCCCTCCTGTGTACCGATCGGTACACAGTGACCGGAGAGGCGGATGGATGGATGGCTGCAGCGTTGTGGGCTGCATCTGTAGTGCCCACAGCGCTGCACAGAGACATCCAGCCATCCATCCATCCCTGCTCAGCCATCCCTACTACTCTGCATGCTCTGCAATTCCCTCTGCCATACCCCTGCAATACTCTGCCATACCCTGGAATACCCCTGCAATACTCTGCCATACCCTGGAATACCCCTGCAATACTCTGCCATACCCTGGAATACCCCGCAATACTCTGCCATACCCTGGAATACCCCGCAATACTCTGCCATACCCTGGAATACCCCGCAATACTCTGCCATACCCTGGAATACCCCGCAATACTCTGCAATACCCTGGAATACCCCGCAATACTCTGCCATACCCTGGAATACCCCGCAATACTCTGCCATACCCTGGAATACCCCGCAATACTCTGCCATACCCCAAAATACCCCGCAATACTCTGCCATACCCCAAAATACCCCGCAATACTCTGCCATACCCCGCAATACTCTGCCATACCCCGCAATACCCTGAAATACCCCGCAATACTCTGCCATACCCCGCAATACTCTGCCATACCCCGCAATACTCTGCCATACCCCGCAATACTCTGCCATACCCCGCAATACCCTGGAATACCCCGCAATACTCTGCCATACCCTGAATACCCCGCAATACTCTGCAATACCCTGAAATATCCCGCAATACCCAGCCATACTCTGCAATACTCAGTGATACCCAGCCATACTCTGCAATACTCAGTGATACCCAGCCATACTCTGCAATACTCAGTGATACCCAGCCATACTCTGCAATACTCAGTGATACCCAGCCATACTCTGCAATACTCAGTGATACCCAGCCATACTCTGCAATACTCAGTGATACCCAGCCATACTCTGCAATACTCAGTGATACCCAGCCACACTCTGCCATACCCAGCCATGCTCTGCAATACCCCGCAAAAATCTGCAATACTCTGCCATAACCCGCAATACTCTGCCATACCCAGCCATACTCTGCAATACCCCGCAATACCCAGCCATACTCTGCAATACTCAGTGATACCCAGCCATACTCTGCAATACTCAGTGATACCCAGCCATACTCTGCAATACTCAGTGATACCCAGCCATACTCTGCAATACTCAGTGATACCCAGCCATACTCTGCAATACCCAGCCATGCTCTGCAATACCCCGCAAAAATCTGCAATACTCTGCCATAACCCGCAATACTCTGCCATACCCAGCCATACTCTGCAATACCCCGCAATACCCAGCCATACTCTGCAATACTCGGCGATACCCAGCCATACTCTGCCATACCCAGTCATACTCGGCGATACTCTGCAATACCCAGCCATGCTCAGCCATACCCAGTCTCTGTATGTGGCCAGGCTGTGGAAGTCTCACACATGTGGTATCCCCGTACTCAGGAGGAGCAGGAGAATCTATTTTGGGGGGTCATTTTTGGTATATACATGCTATGTGTTAGAAATATTGTATAAAATGGACAACTTTGTGTTAAAAAAAAAAAAGCGTTTTAACCACTTCCCGCCTTCCGTCATACGACGTCCTTGACTTTGTGCGGGGATATCTGAATGATGGGTGCAGCTACAGGCATCATTCAGATATCATATTTTTCAGCCGGCGATTCCCTATACCATGAGAATGATCATAGCGGCTGTTACACTGCTTGATCGTTCTTACGGGAGGCCCCCTCCCGCCGCCCTCCGGTGCTTCTACCGACTCACCGCTACGATCGAAGCCAGGATCTTTTTTTTTTTTTTTTTTTTTAATTTCAGGAACAGCCTAGAGGTGAGATGTGGGGTCTTATTGACCCCATATCTCACTGTAAAGAGGACCTGTCATGCCATATTCCTATTACAAGGGATGTTTACATTCCTTGTAATAGGAATAAAAGTGATCAAAAAAATTTTTTTTTTGGAAAAAAGTGTCAAACTAAAATAATTAAAGTAAAATGAACAATAAAAAAAAAAAAAAATTTTTTAAAGCGCCCCTGTCCGTGTGCTCGCATGCAGAAGCGAACGCATACGTAAGTCCCGCCCACATATGAAAACGGTGTTCAAACCACACATGTGAGGTATCGCTGCGATCGGTAGAGCGAGAGCAATAATTTTGGCCCTAGACCTCCTCTGTAACTCAAAATTTGTTACCAGTAAAAAATTTTAAAGCGTCGCCTATGGGGATTTTTAAGTGGCGAAGTTTGGCACCATTCTACAAGCGTGTGCAATTTTGAAAGGTGACATGTTAGGTATCTATTAACTTGGCGTAACTTCATCCCTCATATTATGCAAAAACATTGGGCTATCCTTACTGTTTTGTTTTTTTTTAAAGCAAAAAACTGTTTTTTTTCCAAAAAAACGCGTTCGAAAAATTGCTGCGCAAATATCGTGCGAGATAAAAAGTTGCAATGACCGCCATTGTATTCTCTAGGGTCTTTGCTAAAAAAACATATATAATGTTTTGGGGTTCTATGTAATTTTCTAGCAAATAAATGATGATTTTTACATGTAGGAGAGAAATGTCAGAATTGGCCTGGGTGCTCCAGAACGCCTGATGGTGCTCCCTGCATGTTGGGCCTCTGTATGTGGCCACGCTGTGTAAAAGTCTCACACATGTGGTATCGCCATACTCGGGAGTAATAGCAGAATGTGTTTTGGGGTGTAATTTGTGGTATGCATATGCTGTGTGTGAGAAATAACCTGCTAATATGACAATTTTGTGAAAAAAAAAAAACGAAAAAAAAAAAACTTGATTTTGCAAAGAATTGTGGGAAAAAATGACAACTTCAAAAAACTCATCATGCATCTTTCTAAATACCTTGGAATGTCTTCTTTCCAAGAAGGGGTCATTTGGGGGGTATTTGTACTTTTCTAGCATGTTAGGGTCTCAAGAAATGAGATAGGCCGTCAGTACTTCAGGTGTGATCAATTTTCAGATATTGGTACCATAGCTTGTGGACGCTATAACTTTCACAAAGACCAAATAATATACACTAATTTGGGTTATTTTTACCAAAGATATGTAGCGGTATAAATTTTGGCCAAAATATATGAAGAAAAATTACTAATTTTCAAAATTTTATAACAGAAACGAAGAAAAATTAATTTTTTTACAGATTTTTCGGTCTTTTTTCTTTTATAGCGCAAAAAATAAAGAACCCAGTGGTGATTAAATACCACCAAAAGAAAGCTCTATTTGTGTGAAAAAAAGGACAAAAAATTCATATAGATACAGTGTTGCATGACTGAGTAATTGTCATTCAAAATGTGAGAGCACCAAAAGCTGAAAATTGGTCTGGTTATTAAGGGGGTTTAAGTGCCCAGTGGTCAAGTGGTTAATACCCATATTAATGATTTTTGTAATGGTGTACTTTGCTGCTTTAAAGCCCCACTGGTGAATCCTAAATTCTTTAGACAAATCTATTTCGGGGTGCGCAGCTTTTTTGTTCTCTCCTATATATGTCTCCCCTTAGTTGCAATTTTTCTTGGGTGGTTAAACACCCCTTCCCCGCTTTGACATACCAGAGATCAAAACAGGAAGCAGTGTGTTTCATGCTACCTTCAGATTCCTGCATTTGCCAATTTTAGTATACACATAACCTTTGAACATATTCGAATTGTCCCTATTAAGGGGAATCGGATTGAGATCCAATCCCTTCCCTTTCCATGCACCAGGAGAAACAGACCCCTGCATTGCATGACACTCAATTGCCTCACATGGTAGTTTATGACTAAACCTTATTGGATTCCATGCAGGAGTCCGGAGTTATGGCTTTGGCACTCTGCCCCTGTCTATAATACTCAACATTTATTGTTCCCTAATGGTACATCTCATGACTATGTAAGACGTTATTTTAAATGTGGTTTTTATGCTTGGGGGATCTTTGTTGGGTCCCGGTGGGTGCAGTTGTACTTCCCCCCCCTCTGGGTGGAGCCTGGCTCCTTTGGGACTTCCCAGCAGGGTGGGGGCGTATGGATTCTCCGTACGCCCCCTTGTTTGCTCCACTCGGCATCTGTTCTCAGGCGCCGGGGCGAGCCTCACCCTACCGGCGGCGTCCTGTGTTCACCTCCGGAGTGTCTGTGGCGGTGTGCGCGTGCGCGAGGGCCCGGCACGCGCACGCCGTCATGACGTCACGCGTTTTGCGACGGAGTTGACGACGGTGGTCGGGATCTTCCTGTCAGAGAGGTTACCTGGTTGGGCGCCGGTGCGCGCCGGGGCGCGTTGGTGCTCGTGTCTCCGTGCGTGCTGGGGCGCGTGTCCCAGGGGGCGCTGGCGTGCCCAGTCTGACCAGCCGTGGCGTGCGGGGTGGCGTCCGGGCGGATGTGCGTACGCGCGTTCGCGCTAGCGCGCGTCCGCGCTGAAGTGCGTTCGCGCTAGTGCATGTTTGCCTATGGGCGTTACCGCAGGCGTGCCCGGTGGCGTTGGTATGCACGCTGGCGTCGGGGGCGCGCTCGGGCGTGTGCGGGGGCGCGCGGCGCTTTGGCGAATCGGCGTACGCACGTGCGCTGCGTTTTGGCGCCAATCAGCCTATTTAGGCCTGCCTCTGCCCCTGTTCGGTGCTGCCTGATCAACAGCTCTGTGTCTTGTTCCTGTGATCCTCCCTGTGTTCCTGTGTTCCCGAAGTTTGACCTGTTGTGACCCGGCTTGCCTTTGGACCCCCCTTGATTGCTGCCTGAACCCGACCCCGGCTTGTTTGACCTTGTTACTGCCTGCTCCTCTTGTACCGTTGCTGCCAGCCTGCTGCCGACCTCTGCCTGTGTGTGACCACGCTGTCTAACTCCTGCTCAGCATCAGTTCCAGCCTACCTGAAGCTTTACCAGTTGCCAGTCCAAACCATCCTGCTCCAGGACTCCACATCAGGCCCTCATACCACTCCGCATTCGTGGGCTTCCTGTTTACTCTACCAGGGGCCCCGAATCGGATACGTAAGGGAGCCTACCCTCTGCCCAAGCGGACTCACCTGTCTGGTAAGTGTGGGACCTGACAGTATCAGGCAGCCATGACTGAGTCCGGGCAGGGGGCCTCCCCCATGGATGAACTGTGCAGGCACCTAGCGGGCCTCACTCAAGCCGTTAAAAATCTGCAAGAAGGCTACACCAGATTGGAAGGGCAGGTCCAGGCCCTCTCAGCCTCTCCTTCAGGAGCAGCGTCCAATGCGACTTCAGCACCCTCTGTAGTGATGCTACCACCAGAGCCCAGAGTACCTCCACCCGAGAAGTTTTCAGGAGATCGCAGCAAGTTCCAAGCGTTCCGCAACGCTTGCGAACTGTATTTTGCCCTGCAACCCCGTACATTCTCCCTGGAAGCTACTAAAGTGGGGTTCATCATATCCTTGCTGACTGGCGAACCTCAAACCTGGGCCCACAATCTGCTGAAACAAAAGGCTCAATCCCTTGATTCCGTGAGTGACTTCTTCCTAGCCATGTCCCAACTATATGAGGACCCTCAGTTAACGGCAACGGCTGAAGCCACTTTGCATTCCCTCCAACAAGGTCGCAGAGCGGCTGAAGATTACGCCGTGGAGTTTAGGCGTTGGAGTGCCGACACGGAGTGGAATGACGCTGCCTTGCGTCACCAATATCGGCTGGGATTATCTGACCCTCTAAAGGACGAGCTGGCACGAGTGGGGGTTCCCCAGACACTAGAGGAACTCATCAATTTATCTATCCAAATTGACCGTCGCCTCAGGGAAAGACGCTCTGAAAGATCAGTTGGTCATCCACGTCTTGCCTGGATGTTGCCCAGGGTCCCTAGTGCCCCGCACCAAGCTCCATTGGTCTCATCCGCTTCTGCCCAGGAAGGCTCGGAGCCTATGCAGTTGGGACTGCTCCGTCCCTCTCTTACCCCAGAAGAGAAGACCCGAAGACGCACACTCAACCTGTGCTTGTACTGTGGAGAGCCCGGTCATTTTGCAAGAGCATGCCCCAATAAGAAGCGTAAGTGTCTACCGTCTTCCTCATTGTGTGCACCTGTCCTACCTAGTACCGGTAGCCATTTAACACTCTCCATTGTCTTGCAGTTACCTGGAAGGAGCATCCCAGTACCGGTCATCGTTGATTCAGGGGCATGCAGTGGATTTATTGACCGGACCTTCATTAAGAACCATCATATTCCTATTCAAACCAAGGCTCAGGGGTTAGCAGTTTTCTTAGCGGATGGTTCCTCTCTCAGCTCCGGCCCTGATACCCAGGAAACTGTTCCTCTACTGGCCACCATTGGCCCGGAACACCAGGAACTTTTACGCCTGGATGTCATCTCCTCTCCCCTCTTCCCAATTATCTTAGGAATGCCCTGGCTACAGGCTCACAATCCCAGTATCAACTGGTCCACAGGCGAAATACAGTTTTCATCGGAATATTGCAAGCAACACTGCTTACAAGGAACCCCTATGGCCTCCTCTCATTGCCTATACCTAGACTCAGAAGTCAAGTCTCATCAAATTCTTCCTGAACCTTACCGAGATTTCTTGGATGTCTTTAGCAAAAAGGGGGCAGAAACTCTTCCAGTACACAGACCCTATGACTGCCCGATAGAACTCTTACCAGGAACTGAAGTTCCTTTCGGGAGGATTTTTCCGTTGACTGAGCAGGAGTTGGGCACCTTGAAGGTCTATATTGACGAGAACCTGAAGAAAGGATTCATTCGTCCCTCTACTTCTCCAGCAGGGGCAGGCATCTTTTTTGTAGAGAAGAAGGATCACTCCCTACGTCCCTGCATCGACTACAGGGAGCTCAATAAAATTACTGTAAAAAACAGATACCCGCTACCGCTGGTTCCTGAATTGTTTCAGAGACTAGGATCTGCTACTGTTTTCACCAAGCTGGATCTCCGTGGAGCCTACAATCTAATCCGTATAAGAGAGGGGGACGAATGGAAGACGGCCTTCCGTACTCGATTTGGGCACTACGAGTACCTCGTTATGCCCTTTGGTCTGTGCAACGCGCCGGCCACTTTCCAGCACTTTGTTAATGACGTTTTTCGGGACTTTCTTGACCTATTTGTCATTGTTTACCTAGATGATATCCTGGTTTTCTCTGCTTCCCTGACTGATCACCGCAAACACGTACGAAATGTACTCACCCGGCTCAGACAACATGGGCTTTACGCCAAGCTCGAAAAATGTGAGTTCGAGCGCCAATCCATCCAGTTCCTAGGCTTGGTCATTTCCCCTGACGGTATCAAGATGGATCCGCAAAAGGTATCCGCTATCTTGGATTGGCCTGCACCTATAGACAAGAAGGGAGTACAACGCTTTATTGGCTTTGCTAATTTCTATAGGAAGTTCATTAAAGGATTCTCTTCAATTATCACTCCCATTACGGGACTTATCAAACAAGGAACCCGGTTCTGCTGGACCCCTCAGGCGCAAGCGGCCTTCGAAAGACTCAAAGCTCTGTTTACGTCAGCTACTATCCTCAAGCATCCCAACCCTGCCTTACCCTTCGTCCTGGAAGTAGACGCTTCCGAAGTCGCGGTGGGAGCCGTGCTCTCACAAAGACAAGGTGCCAAAGCACTCCTGTACCCTGTGGGATTTTTCTCACGAAAACTCTCCCCTTCCGAGAGAAATTATGATGTGGGAGATCGGGAACTTCTAGCCATTAAAGCAGCCCTGGAGGAATGGCGCTATCTCCTGGAAGGTGCAGCTCACCCCATTTTGGTCTACACGGACCATAAGAACCTAGAATACTTAAGGACAGCCAAGAGGCTGAAACCCCGGCAGGCCAGATGGGCACTTTTTTTTTCCCGATTCATCTTCCACATCACCTACAGGCCCGGATCCAAGAATGTCAAATCCGATGCCCTTTCCCGGATGTTTCTCGATTCTGAGAAGACCCTGTCTCCGGACACCATTCTCCCCTCTGGGAATTTCCTGATCTTACAGGAGGATCTAATTTCTCAGATCAGACGATCCTCTATGGGAATGTCACCACCGGCTGAAGCTTGTACCAAAGATGGTCTGTTCTGGTATAAAGATAAAATCGTGGTCCCTGAGGAGCTAAAGGTACGAGTATTAAGCCTATGCCATGACCACAAATTGGCCGGTCACTTCGGCACACGGAAGACAATTGATCTTGTCCAACGCACCTTTTGGTGGCCCCACCTGACCAAGGATTGCAAGGAATATGTCGAGTCCTGTAATACCTGCGCCAGAAGCAAGAGTAGCCGGGCAAGAGCTTGGGGTCTGTTGAGACCACTACCAGTCCCAGAGAGACCATGGGCCATGATTTCAATGGACTTTATTGTCGAACTCCCTCCATCAGAAGGTTTTTCTTCCATTTTCGTCGTAGTAGACAGGCTGTCTAAAATGGCTCACTTCCTCCCCATGAAGGGTACCCCTTCGGCTATAGAGACTGCTACCATCTTTATTAAGGAGATCATCAGATTGCATGGAGTACCAATCAATATAGTTTCTGACAGAGGCGTCCAGTTTACCTCCAGATTCTGGAGAGCTCTTTGTGGTGCCCTGGAAATCGAATTATCATTCTCTTCGGCTTATCATCCCCAGTCAAATGGTCAAACTGAGAGGACGAACCAGACCTTGGAGCAGTATCTCCGCTGTTTCTCTGCATTCTCGCAGGATGATTGGGCTTCCCTGCTTCCCATTGCGGAGTTCTCGTACAACAATTCACTACACTCAGCGACCAATCAGTCACCATTTTATGCCAACTATGGTTTCCACCCATCCTTCTTACCTGGATCTATCCCCGAATGCCCTGTTCCTGCAGTATCCAAAACTTTGGACTTTTTCTCAAACAACAACAAGTTGCTGCAGGATACCATGACTAAAGCTCAAGAAGACTATAAGAGAATTTTTGACAGGAAGAGACGGGGAGAACTTGTTTTGGAAGCGGGCAATTCTGTCTGGTTATCTACTACTAACCTTAAGTTGGCCTGTCCGTCCAAGAAACTGGGCCCTAAATATTTGGGTCCTTTTCCAATTAAGAGAAAAGTCAACAATGTGGCATACGAACTTGAACTTCCTAACTCCCTGAGGATACACCCAGTCTTCCACGTGTCCCTCTTGAAGCCGGTTACCCCCAACTCTTTTTCTGGCCGTAGTATTGGGCCACCTGAACCTATCTTGGTTAACGGTGAGGAGGAGTTCGAGGTGGAAGCAATTTTAGATTGCAGAAGAAGACGCAATCAGACTCAATATCTGGTAAAATGGAGGGGCTACGGACCCGAAGACAACTCATGGGAGCCAGAAAGTAACCTGCATGCTAGAAAACTTCTTCAGTCTTTCAAAACCTCTCATGCCGCAAAGATGGCCCAGCTAGGCATCCGGAGTCTGCCCTTGAGAGGGGGGCACTGTCAGAGAGGTTACCTGGTTGGGCGCCGGTGCGCGCCGGGGCGCGTTGGTGCTCGTGTCTCCGTGCGTGCTGGGGCGCGTGTCCCAGGGGGCGCTGGCGTGCCCAGTCTGACCAGCCGTGGCGTGCGGGGTGGCGTCCGGGCGGATGTGCGTACGCGCGTTCGCGCTAGCGCGCGTCCGCGCTGAAGTGCGTTCGCGCTAGTGCATGTTTGCCTATGGGCGTTACCGCAGGCGTGCCCGGTGGTGTTGGTATGCACGCTGGCGTCGGGGGCGCGCTCGGGCGTGTGCGGGGGCGCGCGGCGCTTTGGCGAATCGGCGTACGCACGTGCGCGGCGTTTTGGCGCCAATCAGCCTATTTAGGCCTGCCTCTGCCCCTGTTCGGTGCTGCCTGATCAACAGCTCTGTGTCTTGTTCCTGTGATCCTCCCTGTGTTCCTGTGTTCCCGAAGTTTGACCTGTTGTGACCCGGCTTGCCTTTGGACCCCCCTTGATTGCTGCCTGAACCCGACCCCGGCTTGTTTGACCTTGTTACTGCCTGCTCCTCTTGTACCGTTGCTGCCAGCCTGCTGCCGACCTCTGCCTGTGTGTGACCACGCTGTCTAACTCCTGCTCAGCATCAGTTCCAGCCTACCTGAAGCTTTACCAGTTGCCAGTCCAAACCATCCTGCTCCAGGACTCCACATCAGGCCCTCATACCACTCCGCATTCGTGGGCTTCCTGTTTACTCTACCAGGGGCCCCGAATCGGATACGTAAGGGAGCCTACCCTCTGCCCAAGCGGACTCACCTGTCTGGTAAGTGTGGGACCTGACACTTCCGGTCTTCCGGGACGCCGAGGGAGCCACACGTGGGCTGCAGCTGGCGGCCCACATGCCATGATCCTGGGTGGGTGGGGGAGCTTGGCACCTGCACAGTATCATCCCATTAGCCCCAGCTTAGCTATATAGGAGACCAAATGTTTACCAGCCAAACAGTACTTCCATGCTGGCCAGGACAGACGGCACCTGTTTTCTTATCAGCTACAGTCCGGTTTCTGTCAGCCAACAAGCTTCACTCACCTCATACAATTCTACACAGCACAAGGTAAATTATCATTTCTTCTCAATCACATCACCTCATTTCACATCCCGCCTCATTCATACACTGCCATTTTGGTTGGCCCTTCACTTTGTCTCTTTTCACCTCTCATATTTTTGTTGGTTTGGTTTTGTTCTTTACCCTTCACTTTTTTGCCAACACTTGGTCTATCACACCATTACACCATGACTTCACCGCATCATGCACTTTCCTAAGGACTCCCCAATTCCACTCACAGCACACACTTTCACACACCCACCAGGCACTACCTGTACACTGCATTGGGTTTGTTAGCAACACTAATTCATTTGGATTATTCACCTAATTCATGCGATACAATTAATATTCCTAAATATGTACACATTTTTAGTCTCTATATACAATCAAAATTAATACTTACAATGATGACCCAAATACTAATATATTATTTCATTAATGGCTATCAATGGATGTCTGTTGCAGGTATTCACTCTTTCGCTCCCCCGGGGGGGGCGTGTAATAGTGTGGCTCCTTGTAAGCCCCTTAGGGCTGGCTCTTTCCCCGTCTGGGGGGGTGGGGATGTCCTGCGCACCACTTGGACCCCTCAATGGCTCCTAACGCCTCTATCAGAGACATCTACTTCATTTTAACGGTAAAACCCATCATCATGATTTATTTAATGTGATTCTTTTTTAGAAAATATCCACAATTCTGAATATTTGTATTACTTTATAGATTCAGATGTGCCCCCTGAAGAGACTGCATATAGGTCGAAACGCGCCGGGGCTTCGGCACTTTACTACGCTATGTAATGTAATGATGTGATATGCATTTTTACCGCTCTATGGACTATAAATGTATTTTTGCCGTTTTATGGAATATGAATTTACCATTGGACCTGATTCTACATGAATACATGACTTTACTGGACACTTTGTCAATAAACTGTCTTCTTAATACCCATATTAATGATTTTTGTAACGGTGTACTTTGCTGCTTTAAAGCCCCACTGGGGAATCCTAAATTCTTTAGACAAATCTGATGGCCCATTGTAAAAATTTTAGGGGGGGGGAGATGTTTTGGATAGGTAATCCTCTCCATTTCATTGAGAGCTGAATGCATAAAAAATGTGTATTACTTTGGCCAGCCATTCCTTACTTACACTATTGGCAGCCCACTGGACAGGTAAGAAATGTCATAATACAAAAATAGGAATACACACTGTACAAATTGAAGCACATTACATTCTGCAATTAACTATCAAGATAATAGGAGAACAAAACTTGAAACAGTACCATTTGAAAGTATTCAGGCAGGCACTTGCACTACTGTACATGCTTTGGTGAATTTATCCATAAATCTGACCACAAAAGATGTAGGTATAGTGTGTATTGTACACATTTTAGGGGGTGTTTAGGGTAAGCACTACAATGGAGCTGACAAAATACATTGTTAAGTGACTAGGCTAGGTGTGTATGGGCCCGGGATAGCATGCTGGGGAGGTTAGTGAAGGCAAATATGCATGAAGGACAAAAAAGGAGCAGTAAAAGCTTCCAGCATGCATAAGGACAAAGAGGACATTCACAGCATATTAAAATCATTGTAATTAGGAAATGATGAAATAAATACAATACATTAGCAAACATTAAATACATAGAATGTGATGTTAAAGGAGAAAACTTACCTTAATATAGTCCTTCTGCAGGACCTGTATGATGGCAGAACAGGTCTCTGGAATAATGATTCCCAGAGCTTGGGGGAGATCCCAGTCAAGAACTTGATGTCCTGCAGACTTTTACCTGTCGCCAAGAACCGCAAGGTGGCGACGAGCCTCTGCTCAGAAGTGATGGCTTGCCACATGCAGGTGTTCTGCTTGGTAATATTAGGGGACAGCAAAGCCAACAGACGGTGAAAAACAGGGTCCGTCATCCGAAGATAATTCCTGAAATCATCAGGATTATTCTCACGGATCTCCCGCAACAAAGGCATATGAGAGAATTGGTCACGCTGGAGCAACCAATTCTGCATCCATGAACTCCTCCTCGCCCTGTCCATGGACTGGACTTGGGTCAAAACAAGAACTCCAACACCGAGCCCTTGCACAGCATGAACTCTACGACGAACACGTACCCGCAACATGGCTAGAAAACGGTCTGACCGACCTAACAGAACGCACTGGAAATCAGAAAGAACCTGAGAAGATTGATCTGAAAATCAGAAACAAGGGAACAAGAATGCACTGAAAAACAGATACAAACTATTAAATAGAATGCACTGAAAGACAGGAATGAACTGACAACACGCACTGAAGAACAGATATGAACCCACAAGCACAAACTGACAAGCAGAAATGAACTGAAAAGCATGAGGCTGAAAAGCGCGAATCGTCTCATCACCAAACGTCTACTAACACAAGATAGACACAAGATTAGCAGAAGGAGCCCAAAGGATGGGGCACTGGCTATTGAACTATCTTTTATATAGTCCTGTCGTACGTGTTGTACGTCACCTCGTTCTGGACGTTCGGAATTTCCAACAACATTTGGGTGACTGTGTATATGCAAGTTTGAGCCAACATCCTTCGGAAAATCCACGTTTTTTTTTTGTGTACAGGGCATTACTTTTTTAATATCTTTATAAATGATATTGAGTTGAGTCTGGGATTAAAAGTACTATTTCTATCTTTGCAGATGACACCAAACTATGCAGTGGATTAACGTCCTTACAGGATGTCTCCAATTTACTAGCTCACCTCAATGCACTGTCTAATTGGGCAACTAAATGGCAAATGAGGTGTAATGTTGATAAATGTAAAGGTATGCACTTGGGGGCTAAGAATATGCATGCATCATACATACTAGGGGGGTACAACTGGGGGAATCCATAGTGGAGAAGGATCTGGGGGTTTTGGTAGATCATAAGCTCAATAATAGAATGCAATGCCAAGCTGCGTTTTCCAAAGCGAGCAAAGTCCTTTCTTGTATTAAGAGAGGTATGGACTCCAGAGAGAGAGATATCATTATGCCCCTATACAAATCATTATTAAGACCTCATGTGGAATATGCAGTTCAATTTTGGGCACCAATTCTCAAAAAGGATATTGGGGAACAGGAGAAAGTGCAGAGAAGGGCAACCAAACTGATAAGAGGCATGGAGGAGCTCAGCTATGAGGAAAGATTAGAGGTACTGAATTTAACTTCTCTTAAGAAGAGGAGATTGGGGGGGGATATACTCAACATGCACAAATACATAAGTAGTCTATATAGTGAACTTGGTGTTGAGTTATTCACTTTATGGTCATCACAGAGGACAAGGGGGCACGCTTTACATCTAGAGGAAAAAAAAAGATTTCATCTCCAAATACGGAAAGGTTTCTTCACAGTAAGAGCTGTGAAAATGTTGAATAGACTCCCTCCAGTGGTGGTTCAGGCAAGCTCAGTAGATTGCTTTAAGAAAGGCTTGGATTTTTTCCTAAAAGTACATATTATAACTGGGTACTGACATCTATAAGTAAAGTTGATCCATGAAAATCTGATTGCCTTTTGGGGGATCAGGAAGGAATTTTTCCCCTGCTGTAGCAAATCATGCTTTTCTGGGGTTTTCCGCCTTCCTCTGGACCAACTGTGGGTGAAGGATTGTGTATATGGGATTGTATGATTTTTTTTTTTTGGTTGAACTAGATGGACTTGTCTCTTATTAACCTGACTAGCTATGTAACTATGTAAGTATACAGTTGGTGTACAGAAAGCCTCCAAAAATGTAATTTCCTGCTTGTGTGATTGAGTAAATATAAAACACATGCAGCGCTAAAAATGTGCGTTTATATATTCAACATCTAACTGTGAAAAAGTGCTGAAAACATAATAGATACCTATTAGGTAATATGTGTATTTGTCTAACACATAAACAAATTAAAATAAAAGTCCATAGAAGTGTGATAGATCATATGATAGTTAAAACCACATGGGGGTTCATAGGCATGGATGGTGCCACAACTTCACATAGGGTGGAGACTGGAACCAACTTTGTATGGAGACACTTCACACATGGATCATCTACGTTTCCAAATGAAGCCTGCAAATGGCAGAAATGGGTATCCTTACCAGAAAAGGTGGACACAGTCACCGTACGGTGGAGTGTCTTACAGGCTTGAAGGATCCAACGATCCCAGGGATATCTAGCTGGAGAGGTCCTGACGGGGAGTCACGTCCAGGGCGACCGTCACCGTTCGAGGGTATGGAAGTTCTCGATCCGGATGTCAATCAGGATGTCTCTCTTAGATGGACGGAGTGTGTAAAGAAAAATGGCTAGGGCTCAGCAGAGTCCCATTCATGAAAGGAGACAAGAGCAAAAATTCTCCACATAGGGCATGAATCATTTAAATAAAGAGCTTTTATTGAAAAGCTTAAAAAAGTGCTAGACAACTCACTCCAATGTATAAAACGTGATCACAAAGAGAATGAAATGGAAATAAAATTGCGTGGTAACAAGGCATATATAGGCGTTAGCAACCTGACATGTTACGAACCATCGTCCTTCTACTGGGGCATGACACTTCTATGGACTTTTATTTTAATTTGTTTATGTGTTAGACAAATACACATATTACCTAATAGGTATCTATTATGTTTTCAGCACTTTTTAACAGTTAGATGTTGAATATGTAAATGCACATTTTTAGCGCTGCATGTGTTTTATATTTACTCATTTGTACACTGTCCACCACACTGTTACATGCTGGCAGCTATCACTTATATAATTTTGTAATAGCGCAATTATTGATTGGTTTTACTGCTTGTGTGATTGCCTCACTGATTTTCCCAGAAGTCTACACTAAGATAAAATTCAGATGTTAGGCACCCCCTGCAATAGAAATGTAAGTTTTGGTGAGCTGGTGAGCTACTTCTCAAGGGCTAACCTTTTTTAAAGGGATGCAGACACTGCAGCTTTCCTCTTTAGAACACAGGAAGTGCATCACCTGATTAATAATGAATCAGACACTCCCAAACAGAATGAGTATGTGATCAGTCTAGTAAAACAACAAGTTATTTCTTCACAACAACAAAAGATAGAAATCAGCTATAAAGTTTGTTAAAATGCTTGCAATGTACATTGATCACCCACAGGCGTTTGTTTTTTCTCCACAAAAGTGGATTTACTCTATAAGAAAATCAGAGCCTGCACCACTGTTATTATTGTGTCTAGTGAATTAGGTAGAAAACTTAAAGCAAATCATTTAAGAGAAAAATCAGATGTTTAAACAATCATTTTTTTCTAGACAACATTTTGCATGTTGCATCTGAAAATGAAAAACTTGCAAATTGTCAGCATATGTTTCCTTTAACTACTCAGAAGGAAAGAGGCACTCAATATGCACAGCAATCTTGTAATATCTAGTTCTCTGTCCTACATACTGAATATTGCAAATGTTGTACCTGATCAAATATGCTATAAAAGGCACTTTGATCTGAAAATACAATGTGTTCATGAACTCAGTTTTTAAGAGGTCACAAAAGAAATATCGCTTTGACAACAGCATGGGCTGGGAATAACGCAAAGTATGAAAACAGTGCATGGCCTCTAAGTTCAGCCACCTCTAGTGCTTCAAAGCTCCCTGCTATTCACTGAGAGCATACATTCCTTACCTAACATACTAACATTCAGCTCATGATAAGAAGCTAGGTAACACTTTCTTTTTCTGTTGGTCCCATAGCTAACAGTATTCACGTACAGGGCAAAATAACATGGACACAACAGAGCCAGAAATGCTAATAATTGAAGCACATTGATAAAAAAAAAACACGTAACAGTTTTTTCAGTTTATTATTTGGCCAACCATTTAGGCCAAATGTTTAAAAATAAGAATTCAAGAGAGGAGCTGCCCCCTTAACTAGAAAAAATATCCAAAAAGTTCAGCTTGGTTTACAGTACGTGATTCAAATATGAAGCTGATTTTTCAGCTGAAGTAGTCACTTCTTGACCAGCTTTTTGTAGCTTATACTTCACTTCCTCTTACAAATGTGGCCCTCTCATGTATGTCTTCTATTGATGCCTTGTATGTCTTCTATTGAAAAGCACTCTTTTTTTTTTTAATAAGACATTACTTATAGCATGTATTCTGCAGCAAGATTCTCTAATTAACAAGTCTAGGGGCTGATTTAAAGAGTTGAGAATAATAAGGCTTTATGTACACGGGACATATTTACAACCTCTCCTGAACGATTTAACTTCACAGATAGCAACCCACGTTTAAAACGTCCATTTTGCCGCGTTTACATGCAGCGATTTGCCGCGTTTTGCGGCTTTTGCGTTTAAAAGCTCGCTCCAAAGCACTAATACTTCTTATGTGGATGGCACTCATTTGAATGGCAAAGACCACACCACAAAAACAGAAAGTCCTTATGGGGATCTGCCTTGCTACCATTATCCTGGGTCTCCTATGGTCCAATCAATTTGACCACAATTTGGAGCAAGCTTTTCTCTTGATATATGGAACTACCCAGTGGTGAGCGCAGGATGTGTTGGTGCTAAGATTCTATACAGCATCTCGTCTTCATTTGGGACCCGAATGTCTCTGCAGATCCACCAGCAGGATTGCCCATTTGCTGTCTCATGAGCCTTGTCTGACCTTTTGGTCATTGTTGGAGAAGCATTAGTGCTTTGGAGCGAGCTTTTCTCTTGATACATGGAACTACCCAGTGGTGAGCTCAGGATGTGTCGGTGCTAATATTCTATGCAGCATCTCGTCTTCGTTTGGGACATTAATGTCTCTGCAGATCCACCAGCAGGATTCCTCATTCGCTGTCTGATGAGCCTTGTTTGACCTTTTAGTCATTGTTGAAGGTGAGCGGCCAATCTATAAATTTTACAATCGATGTTGGATTGATGCTTTGTTTTCCTTCTATCAAGTTACAGTTTTATGAGATATCCATCTCCATATAAACTGATTCCTACCATTTTGTCTTTCACTTGGACCTTAAATAAGCGCACCACTCCCCCCCTTCGTTTTTCATTCTGTTCATGCAGTGATTTTGAGTACACTACTAAGTGGTTGCAGCTGCTCACATCCATTATATATTTTTTGTGTTCTTCATGAGTTCTTTCTGATTTTCTATTTTCACTGGAGTTTGATGCTTTATTTTCACTTTAAACTACACATAGTAGCGTGCAAGTTTTATTCTTATAACACTACTTTTATTATTACCACAATAAAACAAATATAGCCAATCTTCTAATATAACAATAAAAAAATAACAGAACTTCCAAAAATACGAGTCAATTTGGAACAACGAATATATACTCTCCCGAAATAACAAAACGTTCCAAAAAGGAAACATTGTAAAATAACGATTATGACTAAACAAAATGATTTATTCAAAAAATGAAACTTAAACAAAACAAAAAAAATATTCTGTTGAGCGCGATAAATTGTTTATTTATTGTTATTGTGCATTCAAAATTAACATGTTATTATAGTAGCAATTAATTTGAACAAGAGCTATAATCCAACTAAGCCTTTGTATAGTGGTGGGCCAGAGCACCTTAACATTCATCTTTCTTTCTCCTTTGGGATTTGGGATAAAACAGCATGGGGGCTGGAGCAGCAAGTGCAGGATATATATAGATATACATATATATATACACACAGTATCTCACAAAAGTGAGTACACCCCTCATGTAGAAAAACAATTCATTTTTTCAGATCCTCAGAGAGTTCTTTGCCATGAGGTGCCATGTTGAACTTCCAGTGACCAGTATGAGAGAGTGAGAGCGATAACACCAAATTTAACACACCTGCTCCCCATTCACACCTGAGACCTTGTAATACTAACGAGTCACATGACACCGGGGAGGGAAAATGGCTAATTGGGCCCAATTTGGACATTTTCACTTAGGGGTGTACTCACTTTTGTTTCCAGCGGTTTAGACATTAATGACTGTGTGTTGAGTTATTTTGAGGGGACAGCAAATTTACACTGTTATACAAGCTGTACACTCACTACTTTACATTGTAGGGAAGTGTAATTTCTGCAGTGTTGTCACATGAAAAGATATATTTTATAAGATATAAAATATTTACAAAAATGTGAGGGGTGTACTCACTTTTGTGAGATATGGTATATATTTTTGGACAGTAAGCATACACATAGCCTGTAGTTACTCAGGTGCATTTATTAACTGGGGTTTTTCTTGTTTTGAATTGTGTGATTACAATTTTTATTCTTTTTTTTTTCAAAGACTGTCTTTTGGCGCTTTCTCTTGTTGCCCCCTTTTCCTTTCCCCTATGCATCTTAGAGTGCCTTTCAGGTTCCTTGTGGTCCCTACGGATTCATCATTCTGGTGTCTCTCATTGGTAAATATGTATACTTCTTTAAAATTACTACATTGCTAATCTTTCTTTTGAGATTTGGTCTTCTGGTTTATTACTATGGATGTGTTATATTTGAACAGCCAGACATGCCTACCCTAGACCATATCATAATTTAAGACTGTCTTTAGCTCTTATATGCATCGTGCTCTTTTATGGTTTCTGTTTTGTATTCAGAACACCCTTCACCTAAAGAAGTACTTGCATTGCGTTGAGTGATTGGAACTCCTCCACAGTCTGTTTTGCACCTCTGTATAATTAATATATTATATGCTTGCTGTACATTTGGTTAGTCGAGGTTACAGCCATCTCTTTAGCAGATAAATGTATTCTATATTCATGTCCATGCTATAGATGAGTTGATATCTATGGGGTTCTGTTCATTTGAGACTTAGCACTGTTTATGATTTTATTATGTTTTCCTATGTTTTAATATGACCAACCTCATGTTGGTTGAGTCAACTGTAATAAACTTTGGATTTTATATAAATTGGTGTATGTCAATTTATATAAAATTGAGATAGGGAGATAACACAACTTAAAAATCCCAACTATTTTTTTTGCTATCCTTTGGGATGGATGTGTACTAGGCCTTTGTGTAAAATGATTTTCAAGATTTTGCTCAGTACAGATTTTACTAAATACCTTTACCTCCATTAATTATATGTGAAAATCTGCTAATTTAGTTATGCATCTGATTTGTTCTGTAGTCACCTTATTAATTAAGTGTGACTCAGTTTTTTTTTTAATATAGACACTTTTTATTACCGTCTTTATACTGTAGGTGTTAAGTCCTGGCAATATCTACAATATGGAATAGAGGACATAAATCCATTCCTATATAAAATATGGCTAAGGATAGTGTACAGGTTAAAAGGAAATTTTTCAGGAAAGGAAAATATTTAGGTACTGAATCTGGAATTCAATTAGGCAGTGAAATCAAATAATTATTTGTTCTCATAACATTGTTTGTTACCGAAATGTAATACTTTCCTTTTTTTTTCTTTTTTATTACAATGTATACAGGGTAATAATATTTTGTTTCATAACACATCCCTTTGGCAAAATACAAACCAGAATTTTTAATAAGGCTAGAATCACACTACTGCAGGTGGTTGCGGGTACAGGACAGTGCGTAAATTGCACCTGTTCCCACACCCGCAACTACCTGCAGCCAAAACATACTGCTCTTTTGCAGATGCATGGAGTGGCCATTCACTCTTAATGGCACCTTCACACATCTTAAAAAGGAAGCATGTTCAAGAGAATGGGCTGATGTGCTTGTGCAAACGCAGGACGCATAGGTGCGAACCTAGAATAAAGACGTAAAACAATGAAAAGTTAAAACATTTTAGCTCATTGAAAAAAGATCAATGTTTTACTATAGCTTAGCTAGCCTTTATCATTGTATCTGTCATGATCTTCCCATATGTATTTTTGTCAGAATTGCTATAAAATCAGTGTTCCATCACTTAGGTTAAATTTATGTATTACTTCAGAGTTAACGAACCAGAGATCTTCTATATGAAAATGATTTGTCCTCTTCATAAAGACAGATAAAATCAGATGGTAAGGTGATTGACAGATTGGTGGCAAAACTTATGCTCTTCATCTGTATGTGTTAGTGAGATATAATATAGAAAAAGCCTGAGATCATAGCTATGTAATATATCAAAAGGAAAATACATGAAAATGTGACTAAAAAGTGTGTTTTAAATATGTACTCTTTGGGGTTGATTTAGCTGGTTGGGTATGCTTTGCAAAGTGGAAATTCCCTGCATTCATGAAGCTCTGGGGGAAATTTCCTTGCAAAGGGCAATCTAGCTTGTGTTGAAGAACTTGCTGGAGTGACTGGATTGTTCACTGGTCCTAAGTGGGTATTTGTGTGGGGAAAAAGGAAGGAAAGTCTTCCGCTGCATAGTGCCCAATGATAGATGGTGGCGATGAGGCCTCTCGGGGACTGGGCTGGTGCCTTTACTATGTGACATAAAAGCGGAGTTCCACCTAAAAGTGGAACTTCCACTTATATGCTTCCTCCCTCCGGTGTCACATTTGGCACATTTCAGGAGGGAGTGGGGAATGGGACCCCATTTTAGACAGGTCCCCTTCCCCACTTCCGGGAGATGGGCTGCGGGCCGATCACCCAGAAGTTCGGCCCCCCTCCTCCTTCCCCTGCTGCTGGACCAATTAAAAAGCGCAACATGTGCCGAAAGGCTTCACTGCCTGGTTCCCTTACCAGGAATGGTGGCGGCAGCACCTGGGAGCCGATCCAAAGACCGACTGGGGTGCCGACATCACGGGCTCCCTGGACAGGTAAGTGCCCTAATAATAAAAGTCAGCAGCTACAGTATTTGTAGCTGTTGACTTTTATTTTCTTTCACCCAGGCTGGACCTCCTCTTTAAGGCCATTTCAGCATGTAAACTTAGATAAAAAGGAAGTAGCGCCGGGTGTCCAGAGAAATACGACTTCTAAAATATAGTTCATGGATCTTTATCAAAAATTAGCAACATGTACATCAAGCCAACACGTTTGGGGGAATAGACTGGATAAAAGATGCATATTAAGAATATAATATATTAAATAAACATAATATAAAAATGTATAAATAATACTATAAAATATATAATATTTAAATAGAGCTGGTAACCATGTTTGGTGAATGGGAAATTGGACACAGATAGAAAAAAGAAAACAATGTATATGTATGAATTGAAATATGAGTAGGATCCTAAGGGATAGTATGGGTATATACAGTATCTCACAAAAGTGAGTACACTCCTCACATTTTTGTAAATATTTTATTATATCTTTTCATGTGACAACACTGAAGAAATTACACTTTGCTACAATGTAAAGTAGTGAGTGTACATCTTGTATAACAGTGTAAATTTGATGTCCCCTCAAGATAACTCAATACACAGCCATTAATGTCTAAACCGCTGGCAACAAAAGTGAGTACACCCCTAAGCGAAAATGTCCAAATTGGGCCCAAAGTGTCAATTTTTTTGTGTGGCCACCATTATTTTCCAGCACTGCCTTAACCCTCTTGGGCATGGAGTTCACCAGAGCTTCACAGGTTGCCACTGGTGTCCTCCTCCACTCCTCCATGACGACATCACGGAGCTGGTGGATGTTAGAGACCTTGCGTTCCTCCACCTTCTATTTGAGGATGCCCCACAGATGCCCAATAGGGTTTAGGTCTGGAGACATGCTTGGCCAGTCTATCACCTTTACCCTCAGCTTCTTTAGTAAGGCAGTGCTCATCTTGGAGTTGTGTTTGGGGTCGTTATCAAGTTGGAATACTGCCCTGCGGCCCAGTCTCCAAAGGGAGGGTATCATGCTCTGGTTCAGTATGTCACAGTACATGTTGGTATTCATGGTTCCCTCAATGAACTGTAGCTCCGCAGTGCCGGCAGCACTCATGCAGCCCCAGACCATGACACTCCCACCACCATGCTTGACTATAGGCAAGACACACTTGTCTTGGTACTCCTCACCTGGTTGCTGCCCGCATGCTTGACACTATCTGAACCAAATAAGTTTATCTTGGTCTCATCAGACCACAGGACATGGATCCAGTAATCCATGTCCTTAGTCTGCTTGTCTTCAGCAAACTGTTTGCGGGCTATCTTGTGCATCATCCTTAAAGTAGGCTTCCTTCTGGGATGACAGCCATGCAGACCAATTTGATGCAGTGTGCAGCGTATGGTTTCAGCACTGACTGGCTGACCCCCCATCTCTTCAACCCCTGCAGCAATGCTAGCAGCACTCATATGTCTATTTCTCAAAGACAACCTCTCGATATGACGCTGAGCACGTGCACTCAACTTCTTTAGTCGACCATGGCGAGGCCTGTTCTGAGTGGAACCTGTCCTGTTAAACTGCTGTATGGTCTTGACCACCATGCTGCAGCTCAGTTTCAGGGTCTTGGCAATCTTCTTATAGCTTAGGCCATCTTTATGTAGAGCAACAATTCTTTTTTTCAGATCCTCAGAGAGTTCTTTGCCATGGGGTGCCATGTTGAACTTCCAGTCAGTGTTAGTTTTTGTTTAAAAACCTTTAAATGTCATTAACCTATATAGAGATGATTGGAAAATTAGAGTTTATGTTATTGTACATTTGAAGAAAGGAGGCGGTAGTGAACAGAAACTAACCTTTTGCTGTGTACTATTCGGTGGGAATGATTCTCCTGAGTGGTTATGTTGGATCAAGGTTTCTGTGGTGAGATCAAAAATCAGGGGAAGCAAGGATGGGAGTGGTGGGGGAAGGTGGTGTACTAAAAATAGTGGAATTGGGAAAGTGCGAGGTGTGGAGTACATGGGCTCTGGGATTATGCGCTGTTAGTGTAAAGGGCAATGTCCCTTGCAAGGTGAACATCCTATTTGCCTTTAGTGAATCAACCCTCTTGTCTTGCATGTGCTGTATATTTTTGTCTTATCAGTATTAAAAGAAATGTGTTACATGCCATTCTAAATACAATTGAAAGGAGAAATATTGCCAAAGCTCTTTTGGTCATGCTTCTCTTCTGGGTCACACGAGTGCACTTACTTGTGCTCTCTTGTGACCTAGACTCAGCCACCAGTGAGCTAAATTTTGCTGTCGGCTGATGTCACAAAGCCACTACAGATTCTGGAAAGATCCCAACAATAATGTTGGGATCAACCCAGATGCCTTAATGGCAGTTGCCCCAACCTCCCAGTGTGCCGCTGAGAGTATGAACTTGCCGTACAATTTCGCTAAACCCATTCGATTTTAGTCGACTAAAATGTACTGGGAATTTTAGTCAACTTAAATGTACTAAAGATTTTAGTCGACTAAAATATGTCTAAAACTAAAACAATTCAGATGACTAAAATACAACTAAAACAAAAATGGCATTTTAGTCAAAAGACTATGACTGAAACTAAATCGAAAATTTGATGTCAAAATGAACACTGGATGAAACAAATCCTCCTACATAAGTTGTACCTGCTTATCTGCAGCCCTCTATCCTCTACAGTCTTCCAAAACACACATTTTACACAGCTTCTGTCATCAGCAGAAAGCAGGGAACGGGGATCTGACATCACACACCCTGCTGAGCTAAAGCACACAGCTCTTTAAAATCTGATAGCTGATTGGAGGAAAGTGACACCACCCACTGTACACAGGCTCAGAGAAATGAGGTGAGGGTATGAGCCATCTACTATTTTCTGGAGGATTGGGGGGGGGGGGTAGGGCATCTCTCGGGAGGCTGTGGTGTCAGTTTAACCCATTAGGTGTGAGTCATACAGATAACAGAGAGAGGAGAGATCAGAGGGGAACCAGAACTGATGCTTTGGATTCAGGTTAGTACACATTATAGTGGGATGTGCTTTGTTCATTTTTCTTCTCTGAGGTTAAAACCACTTTATTTGCATACACAGTGAGGAGACTTTCTTTTTCCTAGTATCAAAAAGTGTAGCTTTTTAATTTGTTGCAGATATGGGCAAGTACAAGTTTAGGAAATCAGGTGAACATTAGTATCTATACAGTAAAATCTGGGTATGCAGAGCCACCAACAGAATGAAAATAAGATCTGACCAAGATACAAGCTTCAGAAGCATCTGGTAAGAACTGTGTGGCAAACACTCCTGGTATGTGGTCCTTAAAGTATTAGTACTGGTGGCAGCGCTGGATAGGAAGGCCAAAGTAGAGTACTAGTTTTTGGCAAGGTTAATAGATCAGAACAGGCCAAGGGTTAAATTCATCTGGACAAGGTTACGATAGACGCACATAAAAACAGTCAAAATTTGTTCCTGGAGGCAATATAGAGCTGAGTATCAAAACTAGATATGGTCCAATAGAGGATAGTCTACCCAACATCCAACATCTACCCACCTACCACATTCCTTTGCTGTTCTGCTCCTCTGTTGGATCACTAAATCTTAACCCTCTGTAAGATCTGCGTTAGATAATGTCAAAACTTACCAAGGATTGATGACATTGTCCGTCTCCTTACACCCAAGTGTTCAGGCCTAGCGATTGGGAGCTCAGGACTGAGCATTGCATCTTGCATTGCCATATGCTGACCAGTACCTAGAAGCACTGGGTATTTAAAATGGCTCTGTTTTAAAATTTAAAGTTTAGTTCAAACAAATGGAAAATTAGAAATGATGAAGCATATAGTATAAAATACTTTATTGCTAAACTAAGAATTGCTAAGAATTGTGCCAATTACACTGGTAATTATGCAAAAAAAAAAAAACACTTTTTAAATGTATGAATACTGTGTAGAATTCCATGATCATGACAGATCCTTGAGACTTACACAGTATATGAGTTGTGCATACATATAAAATGAGGTATTGTATTGCACAAAAAATGGGCATTGTATACAATCTTTTACTGATTTTCTTCAGACATAAAATCTATACCCTATTAAATGGTTGAGTATCTCTTGTATAAGATATGATTGAGTGTGTATATTGTCAAAAACACCCTTCCCAAGTTCTCTGTAGAGCTATCCATCATTACCAGTAGTTGTCTAGGTGCAAGTTCATGACTCCACAGTGGCAGTCATGCAGTATCACACATGTAGCACTGAAAGCCTCCAATCAATTCTACAGGCTTTTAAAAAGCACATTACATAGATGTAATGTTTTTTATGAAATATTTAGCTAAAACAGTAGTCAATTTAAAGCTATTTTCTTTATTGAAACAGAAAACAAGATAAAATATATAAATCCTGAAAATAATAAAACAAAATAAAATTTAATTTCTTTGAATTTTTAAATAAAATGTATCTGAATAAAATATAATGTATCTGAATATATGAGGTCATTTATGTTAGGATTCAACACTTTTGTATCTCCCATTCCAGTTCTACTGTTCAGTTTTTATATTAGGATATTAGAAAACTGCAGAAACCACTGCTGGGTGGAGAAGCAGAAAAGGCTAAACTGAAAGTAAAATTGTTTCTGCTGTTAACCTTGAGGATTACTTACTCCACAGTGTTTGCGGCTATAGAGGTCAGTGAGGACTTGTTTCAAAGCATGTTTACTGCTTGTTTTATGAATATATAATTGAATATCCATAGAATGGTCACAGTTCTACTTTAAACAAGGTTAAAAAAATCTAACACCACCTTGATCTTCCAAAGTTCAGTTCCTCTTTAAACTGGTAACCAGTGTAGTAGCCTTACATTTATGTTAAAGTGGTAGTAAACTTTGTGAAAATAAATAACCCTGCAACTCAATGTCATAATGTGCTAGTTGCATACTAGCACATTATGAGAGATTTACCTTAAAATGAAGCCCTCCAGCTGTGCACCAACGCAGCTGACAGGGCTTCCAGCTTCACTCAGTCTTCCTTCCGCTTATGTGGACTCCGGCCATTTGACTGGCCAATGATGTCACTCCTGCGCATGCACACACACTGTTTACGGCACAGACCTCTGAAGAAATGACATGTTATGCCGTTCCTTCAGAGTGGATGCACTGGTGACATCACAGGCTGCTGCTCTGTGGAATATTTCCTAAACTGTGCACATTTAGGAGATATTTATTTTACCTATAGGTAAGCTTTATTATAAGCTTACCTGTAGGTAAAAATGGCAGACACAAGTTTACCCCCACTTTAAGTTGAAAAGTTCTTTTTTTGTACTGGTAACCATCAGACAGGCTAAATCTACATTGACATTTAGTGACAAGAATAAATGTGTACAGGCATTAAGAGGAACTCATAAATGTACCTAAAGGTGGCAAGACTACATTTTAATTGGTTTTTAGTTGCAAGAATAAATTAGCATTGGTGCTCAGTCTAAAAGCTGTGCATTAGTACTCATTGAAAAAATATTAGATGTGCATTCATACTCAATGGAAAGAATAACTGAAAGATTAAACCTGGTACTATTGGGTGGCTATATACGTATCTGCAGAAAAACTAGCCTACACTGGAACAAAAGGCACCGAACAGGATGATATTAATCTACTGTAATGGTAGCCAGAGGGGAAACACTGAAAGCATCATTGGATAGATATAAATCCACTGCAGCAGAAGCCAGCAGCAGAACCCCTTGAGGCCTCTTGCAGAACCTTAGCATTCTGCAGCAAAGAAAAAAGGAAATATTTTTGGGACTTTAAATGAGACGCAACAGGGAATATTGCGCCTCCATCCCTGGTTGCTTTTGCAAAAAAGAGGGGGGGGGGGGGGGGACTTTAGATGAGGTGCGTGGGGTAGAGCCAGACAAAACCATATACATATGTAAAAAAATGTATTCTTTATTAGACCAACCTATATAAACGCATAATAGCACATTGGCATATAAAATACAAAGTATCAACATACATATTAAGGATGACACATGACACAGAAAGTAAATATCATACATCATATAGTCCCTCAAATAGAGTAGGCATAACATTATGTCAGGGTGGTAGAGCAATAAAAACCATCTGGAATCATAAATATGAAATAGATACATCAAAATAAGCTAAAATAACCAAAAATGGAGTGCAATGTGGAACTGCTGGTCAAGTCACATATACCACATTGAACGCAGCTGATTTTGATGGACACACTGCTGCTGTAATTGTCTCTACTCCTTTGAGCTGAATTGGTTCAGTGTGTTCTGCAGCCGACAGGTTGGCCGGTGTTTTGTTTGCACGGGAGCTGCGATGCATGCTGCATGCCTTCCCTCTCCCCTCCTTCCCACACATTATGGGGATGGGGGATTGGGCGGGCGATTACACCGTGCATCTGCGCCACACTTTCCACTCCATGCCTGCGATGCCCAGTGGGCGTCCCTTCATGCAGGTGTGTGCTATTTCAGCTTGGCTGACACATGGTGAGTAGATCTGGCTGCTGCTGTGCTGTCTCTCCCTTGTCATGCCAGTGTGACGCTGGATAGGACCCTGGCCGTTGGGCTCACCCTGCAGTTCCCTCTCAGTGGCCTTTTCTCAGCAGTCCCACATTGCACTCCATTTTTGGTTCATATCCCATTAGGACCTACATGGGTAAATACATAGCAAGCTCTTGATTTATTTTTAAATTCCTCTATAACAAGCATTACTAATATTTCTTTACTCCAGTTTTCATTCATTTTTCCTGATTTCAGGAATTTCTTCTCCTCTTCCCTATTCTTACTATATGGACACCCTATTTTTTCATTCTGTTCACTTTGTTGATATGCTCCACAATATACTTCTATACTGTGGTGATGAGTTTACTCTATATGACATTTTTTATTTATACCAATATGGTAACAAACCACTTACTTTATTGTATACAATAAAGAAATCCCATCTACAGTTACATCAAGATTTTTCTATACACACTTTTCTTGGGGGACTGCGTGTGTGCTCCTGATCCATGCTTGGGTCCTTTCCTCAGCTCCCGTGCTGGACATAATTATCTGGCTGACCTCCGGCAGGTGGTATCGCATGGCCTAGTATCAGCTCTTATGTGAGTACTTTCAGTTATGGCCATTTATTTGTTCATCATCATCTTTAATCCCTCTACCCCTCCAGTCTGTGGTTATATTAGACTATAATGGTGATTTTTTTTTTATCCCCTTTTAGTACATGGATGCACTTGCTCCTGATGAGTGGATAGAAGTCCACGAGATGTCGTCAAGCTTATTTTGATGCATCCATTTCATAATTATGATTCCAGATGGTTTTCTATTGCTCTACCACCCTGACATAATGTTATGCCTACTCTACTTGAGGGACTATGGTGTATAATATTTACTTTCTGTGTCATGTTGGTGACTATCCTTAATATGTATGTTGATACTTTGTTTTTTATATACCAATGTGCTATTATGTGTTTATATGGGTTGATCCATGCCCTATCTTTGGTCTAGTAAAGAATACAATTTTTTACATATGTATATGGTTTTGTCTGGCTCTACCCCACGCACCTCATCTAAAGTCCCCCCCCCCCTCTTTTTTGCAATAGCATTCTGCAGAACACCGACTGAGAAAACCTTAAAACCTTGTGTATGCAAAGTATGGGAGTTATGAATCATTAAACTTTTTGGAATGGCAATCTTGAGTTGTAATACCTTTGCAAATACCTTTGAAGCAGGCCTTGGCTAATTGTTTCATGCTGAGAACATAAATTTCAAGAACATTCCCTTCAGTTATCATTGGGATGTTGATCTGCATGATATAATTACGGCCCCAGTGATGTTTAAATTTCACCCATGAGACGTTGGCTTGTGATGTTGTTGATGATGTAAAAAGTTAATAAAAACAAGAATGAATGTTGTAAAAAATATTAATAAAAACAAAAATCCACATAGCATTGGAGAAATTCACTGCTAATGTATGGTCATTATTTAGATGATAAAAAGCAGGGCACAAGTAGATGATAAGAAAAAAATATATAAAACAAGTATATAAATATGTTTTCAAAAATAAATTGAGTGGTGTCTGTTCTTTTCTTAATTTTGTTCTGTCCTGTTCTGTGTTAATTATTTTGAGTGAAAGATTGGGGGCCTTCTTAAAAATAAAGTGAGGTCTCTCGGTAAGTATTTTGTCCCCCCTTCAGGATGTTACAGTTGTTTTTTTTTGTTTTTTGTTTTTTTTTACATGTTCTGTACTTTGTTTACCTGTGATTTATAGTTCAGCAGCCAACTGAATTCTGCAGTGTTACATATACTGTCCCTTTTATTTGTACTCATTTTCAGCAGTTTATTCCTGTTCATATTTTAGATATCTTCCACATTTTTGACAATACATCTTCTGGATACTCTTTCTCCTTAAATTGATTAGTAAGTCTTACTGCAGTGTCTCCTTAAGCTGGCCATAAATGGATCAAAATGAAGTTGGTTCAGCAGGGATTGGCCAAATTTCTATCCATCTATGGCCATTCCCATTCGAGAGGATTTGACCTAATGATCAACTTTTATTAAACGGGATTTCTAAAAAATGTAAAAATGTGTCTGTAGAATCAATAGCAGAGTTTTTTTCAGTCTTTTGTAATTAGGGATCAGCTGAATGTTTGGTCCGAACTTACATTTCTTGTTTGCATGTTCAGCCATATCCTCAACCTTTGGGACATTTGACAGGAACATCCCAAAATGCTTTACCAAAACCACCATTGGCCAAAGTCTTGCACCTGACCTCTGTTCAGGTGCAAGACTTTGGCCAATGATTGCTTTGACCTAAGTTGCAGCCCAAAAAGCTGCTTTCCCAGCATCCCTGTGTCAATGTGTTGGGAGTTTAACGAGGGATAGCTGACACTGCTTTCTAGGGGGAGAGGGTTGGTTAGTGTAGTATAGTGTGCTACCACTACTTTGTGCTTTATACAGTACTCGGTGCTATATACAGTACTATATTCAGCTACAAATACTTTGTATTGAATTGCAGTTTGTATTGCTAGGGAGAGGGGAGTGTAAGCCCATTTGCATTCACCCTGATTTCCTAAAACCCAATAGTCCACTTTAGGGCCAACTTTTTTTTGTGTGTGCCAGCGACAGGGTTTGTTACTGTGTTGGTGCTGTTCTCCCTTTTTTGTTATTTTGGGTTGTTTATTTGCCTTTATTTAATAGTAGTTAGTTTTATGTTATTTTCCTTAAGCAGAAAAATATTTAAAAAAGGATTTTATTTTGATTTTATTGTTTTGGTTTTTTTTTCACAATCTTTTGTGTTTGAGCTTTATTTCAATTTATGAGCCTTAATGTTTTATTTAGTTTAGTTTTTTTTAATTTATTTTATAAAGGGTCAGCAGCATTAACATCAGAGTGAATCTGTCACCACAATAACTCTCCTTTGTTTACAGAGCAGCACAGCCAAATATTGAGGTGTTTTTTTCCACCAGAGCACCACGGTGTTCTGTGCACTCAAGCACCACAATTTACAATGTACCTAAGCAGCACGGTTTACAGTTCACCCAAACACCACACTTTTCCCATTCAGCTTTTCCAGTTGCCTCAAATAAATGTAGGGAATAAACCCTTCATCAGTATCATATCTGGCAGGCCTACAGGGAGAGGCAGAGGCTTCCATGCAGTTATGAGGGGGTGAGTAGCCTCTTTGTCCACAGACCAAAGCAGTGGTTATGCATGATGTGCATCATCTATGGGGTTATAGAATTTGAATCCACCAATTCACAAACCAAACTTTTTTGGCAGTTGCTGATTTGCAAGATTTTGTCTGTAGTGTTACATTGTTTTGGCACCACCAGCACAACAACCCATTTTTTCACATCTGTTTGACAGTTGCAGATATAGTGAATGCTTTTTAAAACAGGGTCCATCCTGAGCTTTGCAGGAATTTTTCTGTGGTGTTCATTGTTTGGCCACCACCAACACTCAAAACCCGATTTTTTGCAGCTGTGACAGTAATGGAAAATGTATAACTTTGGCCAGGGTCAATCCTCTCCTCTGCAATATTATTTGTGTTGGGTTAAGGTGCTTTATTGCAATTAATACCTAAACCAAATTTTTACAAAGCTTCTTTTATCCACGTAGAAATTTGTGAAGTTTAGAATACATGATCTAATGTGGCCTAACAGTGATTCCTTACACCTTACACCAAAACCACCTGGTCTCACGCTTTACTTTCGAAATTCTGGCCTATAAAACATGCTTTTAAATATGTGCAGATAATTTCTCAAAACAATTTTCTCCTTTGTCCCAGGGAGAATAAAACATAATTTTTGGATTTATAGAAGGAGCCTGTCTGCTCTCTACTTCGTAGCCTCCCTGACGGTAATCCCGAGTGTGGCTCGGAGTTAAATTTCAGTCCCATTAGCGGTAACCCCGTGCCACAGTCGGGACTACATTGCAGGATCCTGATGCGGCATTACTTACCTTGTCCCCAGGATCCTGCGATGTCCCTGCTGTGTCTGCGGGCTCTGTCTCCTCCGAAGCCTCTCTGTGCCAGGCTCTGTTCCCTGCGAGCGTCGTGATGCATGGGGGCGGAGCCTGGTGGCGAATTCAAAAGAATTTACAAACCATAACACATACAGTACTGTAATCTTACAGATTACAGTACTGTATGAAATTATTTCACATCCCTTTTGTCCCCAGTGCTTTGGCCCATGCCCTGCATGCAGTTTTATGTTATATATACAGTTCTTTCTGCCTGGAAACTGGAGATTGTCCATAGCAACCAAAAAGTGTCCCTTTATGTCAAAAGTGGCTTTAGACCAGCTAGAAAACACCGATATTAAATTAGAACACTTGCAGAATTGACCGATAGTGAATCGTGGGGAAATGTATTTTATTATTATTATATTATTTTTTTTAAATTATTTATATTTATTTATTATATTATAATTTATTTTTTTGTGTTTCAAACTTCATCATACCCGGCATATCTACTAGACTCTTGTTTGGACAGATTTAAGTGTGTTATTGTTAAGAATTACAGGCCTACAATATAAAACGCCAAATTTCCATGCAAAATAATTGTACCGCTTTCAGCACCTAAAATCCAAAATAATCATACCGCCAGGGAGGTTAAATTACCTGTGATGAAAACTAAATAATATAATTTCTAGATTATGTGTCAGAAAAATAACAGTATGATTAATTATTGCCAGCTGAAATATAGCATCTCCCTGCATCATAAATTGCCTTCTCGTAAAAAAAAGATATATTAATGTGCATCAGATCTTTAAACTATTTATATATAGTGTTCCCTAAAAAAACACTTGTATTTGTTGGCTGAAATAAGCCAATTCACTGTGTGTATCAGTGTGCACCTTAATACAGTTTCCTTTACAATTTCAGGCTGAAATAAGCTCTCTGTCTCCAAAATGGTCTTACATGGATGAGATTTTCTGTCTGAAATCTGTACAATATTTATTTTAATATCTCCACAAATCTACAACAATTTAAATAATTTTTGAAAGTTAAATCTGCCACCTCTGTCCCCCAGAAATATTTACCCCTCAAAAAAAAAGTATAAAAGCATTGCTAGCTAGTTTAGTTTTTCAATCTTCTGTATGAAAAAGAATTTGTATACATTTGTAAAAATTTTAAAATGCAATCTGCTTGTACTCTCTTTCTCTCACAGTGCACTCTCCTAAAAGGTGTGCATCAACTGTGTAAAATTATGTACAATTTGTCCTTCCTCACTCTATGAAAAGGAAGCCCAATTTTTGGAGAAATTGCAATCTGGTTACTCTCTCCTTTATAAAATGCAACCTTAATAATGAAGGTTTGTGTTACAAAGATGTATGCTGTTACTTTCCAACATTCGTATATATATCTATTTTTTTTAATTTTACATACAGTAAATACCTGCTGTCTCTAAAAATTAGAATATCATACTCTGGAAAGTTGGAAGTTTTTCCTGGAAACATTGACTGTGCTTTGTGCTCTGTGGTGCAGACCCATGTGTTTTCTCATGTATTTGGTGCCCAAAGGAATTTTATTTTTTATCATGACTAATATGCTGCAGGCAGAGACTGCAGACTACAACAGTGCTGTCAGCAGCAGATAAGCTAAAAAAGGCCCTGGGATAGCAGTGGCCTGTGCCTGTGGGGCAGTGCCTTCACATAGGCTAGGATGGCTGATCCCTCCAGGCCTCTGCAAGCAGCCTGCCTGCCATATCATGATCCACCTCCTCATTTCCGAAGGCCACCTTGCAATAAGCTCCAACTTCTAGAAGATCACTGCCTTTTGCTGCTACTGCTGTCTCTCCCTCTATGGTTATGGCGCTATCTTCCTGAAAGGAGAAAAGCTTGAATGTGAAATGAGCAATGCTTGCACATGACCAAGATCATCTTCCTGCAACAATGATTGTGTGATCAAATAATTCCACTAAAATAAATGAAATACAGTCTGCAGTTATGGAAGATATATATAGGGCAGTTAGCAAGGAACCAATATAAGTCAATTCCAAACAAATTACAAAACATATGCAGCACCTAATAAATAAATAAATACATTTTGTAACAAATGACATTAATATAAAAGTGCTTAACAAAAATGTAAAAAATCAAATGTCATAAATAAATATAAAAATGTCCATATATCAGTTCATTTGGATAAAACAAATCATCTACCAATATATAAAGAGAGAAAAACAATGTGACATCCAAATTCTGGATCCACAAACAGTGAAAATGAGGCACCCATCACCCAGAGGTAAGTATTAAGCTTACCAGAGCTTTGACTTCCCAAATATAGACAGACAACACATGTATTACAAATGATGGATGGATCTCTCTGTGTCTCGAGTATACAGCAGCCTGATCACCAAACACTTCCCACACAGCAGCCCTTCTGTTGTCTCCTCGACTTGCAGGTCAAATGCCTCTCAGTATCATTACAAGTATGCAGGACAAAATAAAAAGGGGACTTTCATAATGATACATTTAAAGATTTTATTAAATAAATCTGTCAAATAAAGTGCAACATATCATCCACCAGTATGAAAACTGAAAAACTGTGTAGCCAGGTGTTGGGTACTAGGAACATGGAGAAGGAGACATTACCCTTTATTATTTCACTCTTCATTTTGCTGCTTGGTGACATGCCACACTATCCCCTTCAGCCAGCAGGGGGAGAGCTATAACTAGAAAGCCTGTGGACTTCTATGGGGGGCTCTGGGAATTATGGGAGTTGTAATTTGAGACATTAGCCATTGAACAGGGCCAATGGACCTTTTACACTACAGCTCCCAGAGTACACTAAGGAGAAGAGGGAGTGGTGAAAGGGCTTTTACCGGACTGCAGGAAAAACCTCTTCCTCTTGGCACCACAGGAACCGATAAGAACACAGCTACCTGCATGCTGACCAGGCTGTTGGGAGGTTAGACCAGCAGGGATCAAGCTTGAGGCCTGGCAGCAGAGACACCAGGCACAGATTCACACAGACCACTGCTTTGCCCCTGCACCATTGCCACAGGGTGATACGAGAGCATCCACTCTGCATCTTGTTCCCACCAGAGGCATTCTGTGGAGAGGCAGAGGGGGCTCCCCATCACAGTTAGAGCTCACAGCTGCACCACAGGGACTGGTGAGAGGGTTCACTTCTCATTGTTCGCACTGCTTGCAGGGACTGAGCCACTAGAGGACACTGACTATAAGGCTCCTCTACCACGCCTATACCTCTCTTATACCACATCTATACTGCTCCTTCATTGCCTCTATATTGCCCCTATATTGCATCTATCCAGCACCTACACTGCATATATACTGCACCTATACTGCATCCTTACTGCATGCTAGTTTATTCAGACTGTCAGTAAGTACACCAACACTTCTTAAGGTTCCCCAACAATAACCAGCAGAAGAACAAAATAAAGGACTGCCCCCTCTACCAAGCCATTCTTCTAGCCCCTACTCATTATTTATTTAATTGGTACTCCCTCCCAGTGAGCCCAGGCCTAGCATAGTCAACAGTTTGGCACCATGGCAGTATAGCCTACTGAAAGCAGTTAATAAAGCTACATTACTTTCCTTGTTGCTCTTTGGTGGCTTTGTTACTGTTTATGCTGATCTGGGACAAAGTGTCATCTCATGCTAAGTGTTTGCAACTGGATTCATTTTATGTAAAATTGTGTTGTTACTAGGGATGAGCTTCGTGTTCGAGTCGAACCCATGTTCGTCTCGAACATCGTCTGTTTGCCCGTTCGCCGAATTGCAAATGATATGGGCTGTTTGCGCCAAATTCGTGTGGCGCGTCACGGCCCATAATTCACTGCAGCATCGCAGTGCATTGCTGGCTGATGATTGGCCAAGCATGCCCTATGACCCGCATGTTTGGCCAATCACAGCGCCGTCTGAACAGAGAGCCGTAATTGGCCAAAGCCAAGGAGGCTTTGGCCAATTATGGCTCAGGAGATTTAGTGCACGCCCCACACTATATAAGGCCGCCTGCATGGCGGCCCTGTGTAGTGTGTGTTCCGGCGTTGAAAGAGATAGACAGAGAGACAGTGGCATTTGATTTGAGTTAGATAGATTAGGCAGAACAGTCAGTCAGTTAGCTGCACTTACAGTGTATTGTGTATATATATGCATCCCAGGTGTTGCATATATATATGTACACTGTATTCAGTTTAGCTAGATCCGTTCCTGTTATCTTCCTACTGACAGGTAGGCTTGTCTTATTACAATATTTACAGCTACCTGAAGAAAATTGCTGGTGTTCTTTTGATCCTATTAGTACCACAGTCAGGCAGCTAGACTATTTACAGTTAGTGCAGTGCGTCCTGCTCACAGTGTTCAGCTAGATCCGTTCCTGTTTACTTCTTACTGACAGGCAGGCTTGTCTTGTTACAGTATTTACAGCTACCTGAAAAAAATTGCTGCTGTTCTTTTGATCCTATTAGTACCACAGTCAGGCAGCTAGACTATTTACAGTTAGTGCAGTGCATCCTGCTCACAGTGTTCAGCTAAAACTACAAGTTGGTGGGGTGCGTCCTGCTCAGTGTTCAGCTAAACCTACAAGTTAGTGGGGTGCGTCCTGCTCACAGTGTTCAGCTAAACCTACAAGTTAGTGTGGTACATCCACCTCACAGTGTTCAGCTAAACCTACAAGCTAGTGCGGTGCGTCCTGCTCACAGTGTTCAGCTAAAACTACAAGTTAGTGCGGTGTGTCCTGCTCACAGTGTTCAGCTAAACCTACAAGTTAGTGTAGTGAGACCTCTGCACAGTGTTCATCTAAAGCTACAAGTTAGTGCAGTGAGTCCTGCTCACAGTGTTCAGCTAGATCCGTTGCTGTTATCTTCTTACTGACAGGCAGGCTTGTCTTGTTACAGTATTTACAGCTACCTGAAAAAAATTGCTGGTGTTCTTTTGATCCTATTAGTACCACAGTCAGGCAGCTAGACTATTTAAAGTTAGTGCAGTGCTGCTCACAGTGTTCAGCTAAAACTACAAGTTAGTGGGGTGCGTCCTGCTCACAGTGTTCAGCTAAACCTACAAGTTAGTGGGGTGGGTCCTGCTCACAGTGTTCAGCTAAATCTACAAGTTAGTATGGTGCGTCCACCTCACAGTGTTCAGCTAAACCTACAAGTTAGTGTAGTGCGTCCTGCTCACAGTGTTCAGCTAAAACTACAAGTTAGTGCGGTGCGTCCACCTCACAGTGTTCAGCTAAACCTAGAAGTTAGTGTGGTGCGTCCTGCTCACAGTGTTCAGCTAAACCTACAAGTTAGTGCGGTGCGTCCTGCTCACAGTGTTCAGCTAAAACTACAAGTTAGTGCTGTGCGTCCTGCTCACAGTGTTCAGCTAAACCTACAAGTTAGTGTAGTGAGACCTCTGCACAGTGTTCATCTAAAGCTACAAGTTAGTGCAGTGTGTCCTGCTCAGAGTGTTCAGCTAGATCCGTTCCTGTTTACTTCTTACTGACAGGCAGGCTTATCTTGTTACAGTATATACAGCTACCTGAAGAAAATTGCTGGTGTTCTTTTGATCCTAATAGTACCACAGTCAGGCAGCTAGACTATTTACAGTTAGTGCAGTGCGTCCTGCTCACAGTGTTCAGCTAAAACTACAAGTTGGTGGGGTGCGTCCTGCTCAGTGTTCAGCTAAACCTACAAGTTAGTGGGGTGCGTCCTGCTCACAGTGTTCAGCTAAACCTACAAGTTAGTGTGGTACGTCCACCTCACAGTGTTCAGCTAAACCTACAAGCTAGTGCGGTGCGTCCTGCTCACAGTGTTCAGCTAAAACTACAAGTTAGTGTGGTGTGTCCTGCTCACAGTGTTCAGCTAAACCTACAAGTTAGTGTAGTGAGACCTCTGCACAGTGTTCATCTAAAGCTACAAGTTAGTGCAGTGAGTCCTGCTCACAGTGTTCAGCTAGATCCGTTGCTGTTATCTTCTTACTGACAGGCAGGCTTGTCTTGTTACAGTATTTACAGCTACCTGAAGAAAATTGCTGGTGTTCTTTTGATCCTATTAGTACCACAGTCAGGCAGCTAGACTATTTAAAGTTAGTGCAGTGCGTCCTGCTCACAGTGTTCAGCTAAAACTACAAGTTAGTGGGGTGCGTCCTGCTCACAGTGTTCAGCTAAACCTACAAGTTAGTGGGGTGGGTCCTGCTCACAGTGTTCAGCTAAACCTACAAGTTAGTATGGTGCGTCCACCTCACAGTGTTCAGCTAAACCTACAAGTTAGTGTAGTGCGTCCTGCTCACAGTGTTCAGCTAAAACTACAAGTTAGTGCGGTGCGTCCACCTCACAGTGTTCAGCTAAACCTAGAAGTTAGTGCGGTGAGTCCTGCTCACAGTGTTCAGCTAAAACTACAAGTTAGTGCTGTGCGTCCTGCTCACAGTGTTCAGCTAAACCTACAAGTTAGTGTAGTGAGACCTCTGCACAGTGTTCATCTAAAGCTACAAGTTAGTGCAGTGCGTCCTGCTCACAGTGTTCAGCTAGATCCGTTCCTGTTATCTTCTTACTGACAGGCAGGCTTATCTTGTTACAGTATATACAGCTACCTGAACAAAATTGCTGGTGTTCTTTTGATCCTATTAGTACCACAGTCAGGCAGCTAGACTATTTACAGTTAGTGCAGTGCGTCCTGCTCACAGTGTTCAGCTAAAACTACAAGTTAGTGGGGTGCGTCCTGCCCACAGTGTTCAGCTAAAACTACAAGTTAGTGTGGTGCGTCCACCTCACAGTGTTCAGCTAAACCTATAAGTTAGTACAGTGCGTCCTGCTCACAGTGTTCAGCTAAAACTACAAGTTAGTGCTGTGCGTCCTGCTCACAGTGTTCAGCTAAACCTAGAAGTTAGCGCGGTGCGTCCTGCTCATAGTGTTCAGCTAAACCTACAAGTTAGTGCGGTGCGTCCTGCTCACAGTGTTCAGCTAAACCTACAAGTTAGTGCGGTGCGTCCTGCTCACAGTGTTTAGCTAAACCTAGAAGTTAGTGTAGTGAGACCTCTGCACAGTGTTAATCTAAAGCTACAAGTTAGTGCAGTGCATCCTGCTCACAGTGTTCAGCTAGATCCGTTCCTGTTATCTTCTTACTGACAGGCAGGCTTGTCTTGTTACAGTATTTACAGCTACCTGAAGAAAATTGCTGGTGTTCTTTTGAGGTGCGTCCACCTCACAGTGTTCAGCTAAACCTAGAAGTTAGTGCGGTGCGTCCTGCTCACAGTGTTCAACTAAACCTACAAGTTAGTGCGGTGCTTCCTGCTCACAGTGTTCAGCTAAAACTACAAGTTAGTGCGGTGCGTCCACCTCACAGTGTTCAGCTAAACCTAGAAGTTAGTGCGGTGAGTCCTGCTCACAGTGTTCAGCTAAAACTACAAGTTAGTGCTGTGCGTCCTGCTCACAGTGTTCAGCTAAACCTACAAGTTAGTGTAGTGAGACCTCTGCACAGTGTTCATCTAAAGCTACAAGTTAGTGCAGTGCGTCCTGCTCACAGTGTTCAGCTAGATCCGTTCCTGTTATCTTCTTACTGACAGGCAGGCTTATCTTGTTACAGTATATACAGCTACCTGAACAAAATTGCTGGTGTTCTTTTGATCCTATTAGTACCACAGTCAGGCAGCTAGACTATTTACAGTTAGTGCAGTGCGTCCTGCTCACAGTGTTCAGCTAAAACTACAAGTTAGTGGGGCGCGTCCTGCTCACAGTGTTCAGCTAAAACTACAAGTTAGTGTGGAGCGTCCACCTCACAGTGTTCAGCTAAACCTATAAGTTAGTACAGTGCGTCCTGCTCACAGTGTTCAGCTAAAACTACAAGTTAGTGCTGTGCGTCCTGCTCACAGTGTTCAGCTAAACCTAGAAGTAAGCGCGGTGCGTCCTGCTCACAGTGTTCAGCTAAACCTACAAGTTAGTGCGGTGCGTCCTGCTCACAGTGTTCAGCTAAACCTAGAATTTAGTGTAGTGAGACCTCTGCACAGTGTTAATCTAAAGCTACAAGTTAGTGCAGTGCATCCTGCTCACAGTGTTCAGCTAGATCCGTTCCTGTTATCTTCTTACTGACAGGCAGGCTTGTCTTGTTACAGTATTTACAGCTACCTGAAGAAAATTGCTGGTGTTCTTTTGATCCTATTAGTACCACAGTCAGGCAGCTAGACTATTTACAGTTAGTGCAGTGCGTCCTGCTCACAGTGTTCAGCTAAAACTACAAGTTAGTGGGGTGCGTCCTGCTCACAGTGTTCAGCTAAAACTACAAGTTAGTGTGGTGCGTCCACCTCACAGTGTTCAGCTAAACCTACAAGTTAGTGCGGTGCGTCCTGCTCACAGTGTTCAGCTAAACCTACAAGTTAGTGTAGTGAGAACTCTGCACAGTGTTCATCTAAAGCTACAAGTTAGTGCAGTGCGTCCTGCTCACAGTGTTCAGCTAAAACTACAAGTTAGTGTTTTGCGAGCTCTGCACAGTGTTCACCTAAAGCTACCTGAAGAAGGTTGGTGGTGTTTTCCTGATCCTATCACTACCGCAGGCAGCTAAAAAAGCTCATACTACAGGCAGGCAGTTGATTTTGCTATATATATCCCAGCTTAGTGCAGCTACAGGCCACTAGTATGTCTGGAAGGCCAAGAAGGAGAGGCAGACAGTCACAAGCCAATAAGAGAGGGCAAGCAGGCTCTGTGTCTAGTGCTGGTCGTGGAGACGGTGCATCCTCATCAGCACGTGGCCGTGGGACACGCTTGGCCTTTTTTTCGGCAGCTGGCCACATTGAGCCGCAACATGCGGAAGACTTGGTCGAGTGGATGACCAAGCCGTCCTCATCCTCCTCATCCTCTCTCACCCATGCCCAGGGAACTTTGTCTGGCAAAGCAGTGGCCTCTTCCCTCGGCTCAATGTCATCAGTGACTCCTTCCCTAGCCCCACCATGTCCTCCTGAGGAGTCCCTCGAACTGTTTGACCACAGTGTTGGGTACATGCTCCAGGAGGATGCCCAGCATTTGGAAGGCTCTGCTGATGATACTGAGCTCGATGAAGGCAGTGACATGAGCACAGACAGAGGGGGTGCCCAAGAAGGACAGCAATCTGGCAGTCATGCTCCCCCTGCTGCAGCATACTGCCAGGTTTGCCCCAGTGATGAGGAGGGAGGGGATGATGAGGTCATTGACTCAACGTGGGTGCCTGATAGGAGAGAGGAGGAGGAGGAGGAGGCGGTACATCACCAACGAGGCAGGATGCCCTTCAGGGGCCAGCCTAAGGGCAGCACATTGACTGCATCACACCCCAAAGCTCCACATGTGCAGGGCGATGCAGTCTCTGCGCGTTATTCAAAAAGTTCTTTGGTGTGGGCCTTTTTTGAGACGAGTGCATCAGATTGCACCGCTGCTATTTGCAACATATGTCTCAAGCGTATCTCGCGTGGCCAAAACATCTCCCGCTTGGGTACCACATGCTTGACCAGACATATGTTGACCTGCCATGCAGTTCGTTGGCAAGCGTATCTAAAGGACCCACACCAAAGAACAAAGAGGACCTCTCCTTGCTCCTCATCAGCTGAGATCTCCAACCCCACTATACCTTCAGTCCTCTCTGAGACCTGCACTGAGAGGAATGAAGGTGTAGAATTAGGTGTGTCACAGCCAAGTACTTGTGGGCAATCTGCTTTTGGTACACCGACGTCAGATTGTACCAGGCAAATTTCCCTGCCCCAGCTGCTGCACCGCCGAAAGAAGTTTGCTCCCAGCCATCCACATGCCCATCGGTTGAATGCTAGCTTGGCAAAATTGCTAGCACTTCAACTGCTGCCTTTTCAGTTGGTAGACTCTGCCCCCTTCTGTGAGTTTGTGGAATGTGCGGTTCCTCAGTGGCAGGTACCCAAACGCCACTTTTTCTCACGGAAGGCGATTCCGGCTCTCTACTGGCATGTGGAGGGCAATGTCCATGCCTCGCTGGACAGGGCGGTCAGCGGTAAGGTGCATATTACTGCTGACTCATGGTCCAGCAGGCATGGACAGGGACGTTACCTAAGTTTCACGGCGCATTGGGTGACTCTGCTGGCAGCTGGTAAGGATGCAGGACAAGGTGCAGTAGTGTTGGAGGTTGTTCCGCCACCACACACCCAAAATGCTAATGATTGTGACACACCTTTCTCCTCCACCCCCTCCTCTTCTTCTTCCCCCATGGCCTCTTCCTGTGCTTTGTCCTCGGAACCAGCGGTGCTCCGTAGCCGTTCAAGGGGCTACGCAAGTACGCAGGCCAAAAGATGCCATGCGGTGCTTGAGCTGGTGTGCTTGGGGGACAGGAGTCACACCAGGGCAGAGGTTCTTTCAGCTCTGCAGGGGCAGGTTCAGAGGTGGTTGACGCCACGCCAACTTAAGGCCGGAATGGTCGTTTGCGACAATGGCACCAACCTCCTCTCTGCCCTCCGACAGGGACAAATGACCCATGTGCCCTGTTTGGCTTACGTCCTTAACTTGTTGGTGCAGCGGTTCTTGGGCAGGTACCCGGGCTTACAGGATGTCCTGAGGCAGGCCAGGAAAGTCTGTGTGCATTTCCGCCGGTCATATAATGCCAGTGCTCAGCTGGCGGACCTCCAAAAGGAGTTTAACCTGCCCAAGAACCGCCTAATTTGTGACATGCCCACCAGGTGGAACTCAACGTTGGCCATGCTGCAGCGGCTGCACACGCAGCACAGGGCCATCAATGAGTACCTTTGTGACTATGGCACCAGGACAGGGTCAGGGGAGCTTGTTTTTTTTTTCCCCACGCCAGTGTCACCATTTGAGGAGGCCACGAGGATGGTGAGCAGTGACAGTGCATGCATCAGTGACACTGCCCCCCTTGTCCACCTGTTGGAGCACACGCTGCGTGGAATAATGGAGAGGGCACTTGAGGCAGAACAAAGGCAGGAGGACTTCCTTAGCTCTCAAGGCCCCCTTTATCCAGACAGTGTTCCTGTGTGCCCGCCGATCACACGGGAAGAGGACGAGGAGGAGGAGGAGGACGAGGAGGAGGAAGATTGTGTCAGTATGGAGGTGGAGCCTGGCACTCAGCATCAGCAGCAGTCTTTAAGGGATCAGTCCCAAGAAACACATGGACTTGTACGTGGCTGGGAGGAGGTGGCTGCGGACCATGTCGTCCTTAGTGACCCAGAGGACTCCGGACCGAATGCCTCAGCAAACCTACGCTGCATGGCCTCCCTGATCCTGCAAAGCCTGCGTAAGGATCCTTGTATTCGTGGTATCAAGGAGAAGGACCAATACTGGCTGGCAACCCTCCTAGATCCACATTACAAGGGTAAGGTTGCGGACCTTATCTTGCCATCGCAAAGGGAGCAGAGGATGAAACATCTTTGGAAGGCCTTGCTGAAAGGTCTGTGCAACGCGTTCCCAGAGAATGGGAGGTTACAAACTCCTGTTTCTGGACAACGTGTTGCTGAGGCTTCGGTCAGTCAAAGAAGGAGCGGTGGAGAAGGTGGCTGTCTGATCGATGCGTTCAGACAATTTTTTGGTCTGCAGCCCCAAGGTATGATCGGTTCCAGCAACCATCGCCAGCGTCTGTTTTACATGGTGCAGGAATACCTAGGGGCAAGATCTGACTTGGACACCTTTCCCACCAAAAATCCTCTGGGTTACTGGGTCTTGAGGATGGATCACTGGCCAGAGCTTGCACAGTATACAATTGAGCTACTGGCCTGTCCTGCATCCAGCGTTCTTTCGGAACGCACATTCAGTGCTGCTGGAGGCTTTGTAACCGATCACAGGGTGCTTCTGTCCACCGACTCGGTCGATCGACTGACCTTCATAAAAATGAATCAGTCTTGGATCACCACCAGCTACCAAGCACCTGATGCTGATGTAACCGAATAATTTTTTTTGAAATCTCAGATCCCTTCAAAGACTTCCTATGCTGATGCTGAGTGACTATCCCTGAGTAATTATCCTCTTCCTCCTCAATCATCACGCTGATAGCTTGTAAGAACATTTTTGGTTCTGGGTGCCACCACCAGTGCCTAAGGCACAATTTTTCAGCCCCTGTTTAACAGGGGCGTGTAATTCCAATTTTTGATGCAATACTTTGCAGCAGGGCTCGTTTCTGCATTACAACTAGAGTATCTGTGAGGGGTTGCTGTGTGGTGGCACCAGCACCAGTGCCTAAGGCCCAATTTTTCAGCCCTTGTTTAACAGGGGCATGTAATTACAATTTTTGATGCAATACTTTGCAGCAGGGCTCATTTCAGCATTCCAACTAGAGTATCTGTGAGGGGTTGCAGTGTTGTGGCACCAGCACCAGTGCCTAAGGCCTAATTTTTCAGCTCCTGTTCCACAGGGGCATGTAATTACAATTCTTGATCTAATATTTCACAGCAGGGCCCATTTCTGCACCCACCAAGAGCGAGTGAGGACTTACAGTGTTGTGGCACCAGCACCACCACCACCAAAGGCCCAATTTTTCTGCCCTTGTTCAACAGGGGCATGTAATTACAATTCTTGATCTAATATTTCACAGCAGGGCCCATTTCTGCACCCACCAGGAGCGAGTGAGGACTTACAGTGTTGTGGCACCAGCACCACCACTACCACCAAAGGCCCAATTTCTCTGCCCCTGTTCAACAGGGGCATGTAATTACAATTCTTGATCTAATATTTCACAGCAGGGCCCATTTCTGCACCCACCAAGAGCGAGTGAGGACTTACAGTGTTGTGGCACCAGCACCACCACCACCACCAAAGGCCCAATTTTTCTGCCCCTGTTCAACAGGGGCATGTAATTACAATTCTTGATCTGAGGGCTTACAGTGTTGTGGCCACAACAACACCTAAGGCCCAAATTTCTGCTGAGTATATAGGGCAGGCCCCTACTTTCAAACATCTAACTTACAAACGACTCCTACTTGCAAACGGAAGGAGACAACAGGAAGTGAGATGAAATCTACCCCTAGGAAGGGAAATTCTCTCCTGTAAGAGTTAATATGGGAAAAACATTTCTCGTTTCCACTGATGCTTTCCAATCCTTTTTCCACAAAAAACCCCAAATTTTCAAAAAACATTTGTCATTGGGACAAAAAGTGAGGTGAAATCTTCTGAAGAGGAGGAAAGACAGCAAAACAAATGTCACAGGGGTGATAACCCTTCCCTATGTTTTCCAAAAAGCTTAAAAAAGATTTTTTGGCTGGAGCTAAACACGTTAAAAATGTACCCGTTCAAAATTACAAACAGATTCTACTTAACAACAAACCTACAGTCCCTGTCTTGTTTGCACCGCCTGTATACTGCTGTTCAGAGTATATAGGGCCTGGTTGCCCCACACCTTTCCTTATTTTAATTTGGGTGCGGGGTTCCCCTTCATATCCATACAAGACCTAAAGGGCCTGGTAATGGACTGGGGGGTACCCATGCCGTTTGTCTCACTGATTTTCATCCATATTGCCAGGACCCGAAATTACATTAAACCCGCAAGCAGTTTTAAATGAGATTTTTTCCTTTAAAAATGACATTTTGTGCAGGGACTGTTCTAAACACGGGAAACACGCGCCACTTTACAGGCATACTATAGACACACCCCAGGTACGATATTTAAAGGAATATTTTACTTTTTTTTTTTTCTTTAAGCATCACTAAAATCACTGCTCCCGAAAAAACGGCCGTTTTTAAAAGTTTTTTTTGCATTGATACATGTCCCCTGGGGTAGGACCCGGGTCCCCAAACCCTTTTTAGGACAATAACATGCAAATTAGCTTTTAAAATGAGCACTTTTGATTTCGAACGTTCGAGTCCCATAGACATCAATGGGGTTCTAACGTTCGTGCGAATTTTCGGTCCATTCGCAGGTTCTGGTGCGAACCGAACCAGGGGTTGTTCGGCTCATCCCTAGTTGTTACTATTGCCACCCATCGTTACTATCCATACTGTGTGACAATATACCAAGTTTGTCTTTACTAACAGATTCAGTGCCTGCTACTTTGGCTTAGTGCTTTTACTGGGTACCTAGGGTCCCTTTAGTAATTTTCTGTGATATTGCATGATTATACACTTAACCTAGTGTGTCAGAAGGGTTGAAGTTTTTGAGGAGGTCAAGGTGGAGAACAGCTTATCCAGCAGTGGAAATGAGCCACTCATTACCTGGAGGTAAGTATTAAGATTACCAGAACCTCAACCTCCCAAGCACAGGCAAACAGCATATGTATTATAATCCCCTGGGTGAATGTATTTCTCTGTGTCTCATGTACACTGCAGTCTGATCCACAGCAGTTCCAACAAAGCAGTCCTTCGCTTGTCTCCTTGCCTTGCTGGTTCAATGCTGTTCAATATTACCATAAACATGCAGGACAAGATAAGCAAAGGACTCTGCAGCATTAAAAGTTTTTGTTGTAAAATTAATCAACATAAAACACTTTTTCATCTGAAAACTTACAGAGCCGCTTCTTCCTCCCTGGACAGTAGCGTGTGATCAGTAGTGTGTTTGGCTCGGTTCACACGGGGGCGACTTGTCAGGCGACCTAGCTGCCTGACAAGTCGCCTCCCGTTTTGTACAATGGAACCGTTCTAATCGGAGCGACGCAAGTCGCTCTGACTTAGAAGAAAGGTTCCTGTACTACTTTGGGGGCGACTTGCATAGACTTCTATACAGAAGTCGTCTTGCAAGTCGCCCCGGCAGTCGTGTGCAGGTCGCCTCGGTGAGGCGACCTGCAAGTCGTGCCGCGTCTAGTGTGAACCAGCACTTTAGGTTTTGTGTTGCCCTAGGCCTGAATAAACTCGTGCACCCTCTAATTTAAATATGACCCACCCCTTCCTGTCAAGGTCACACCCCTTGCTGTTTAAGACCCTCCCTGAAATTTTCGAGTAGGGACACTAGTTCTGAGAGCCTGGGGGGGGGGGGCAATGGATTCCCTGAATTTGCATAGATTCCCTCTCACTTCCTGTTTGGCTATGGGGCAGAAAGTGAAGGGAAATCTCTGTAATGGGACAGGGATGGTAAAAACTGACAGTGGTTTTAACCTCCCTTACTCTGTTCAAAATAAAAAAAAAGTGTTGCTTATAGTTCTTGTTCTACTTTAAGCACAAATTTCTGATAATTTTATGGAGAGGACTTTGAAGATAACCATGCCAATGGTGCAGCAGAAAACATATAGCACAGTGAGGAAGGTTTGTGGTTAGAAGCGGCGCCCCACCCCCCACAGTTGCGGAATGCCAGCCACTTTATGGAGGCGCTAGACTAATTTGCCTCTCAGCCCAGTCCACCCCATAAGACTGGTGCTACACTAACAGTGTAGTGCAAGCTGGGGGGGCTCTTTCTGGGCTGTCCCCCTGCAAAGTGCTGCCCTAGGCCAGGATACAGTGTTGTGTGTGATGCCAGCCAGTGCCATCTTAAGAGCATTATAGGCCCCCGGCCAATAAAGTGCACTGGGGCCCTGTCTACACAATCATGCACGAGAATATAAATGCAAATTATCAATAAGGCTATATTTATTGGTATTTCCAACAAAATCAGTGTTTTAACAAGGAACTGGCAAAGGTAATAAAAAAACAGTACCCTAGGACCTGTGAAATATAAAAAAAAAGAAAAAAACAGTGCCCCAGGACCAGAATAACCATACAAATTATAATCTGAGCACAATCTACATTAGACCTACTAACAACTATAGACCTATATAGGGCATGTTTGATACAGATTGATTGGTTCGTTTACGTAGGCCCTCATAATTACATAGTTTTGATCAATCTAAAACTGTATAAAAACAGTACAGTCGGATTGGAAAAATGTATGGAGCATCCTATCAAAGTAATAAACCAATAGTGGGGATTGGGATGGAGAAGAAGGCTGCTGTGACCAGGAAGTTGTTTGCAGGAGAAAAGTGCACTAATATTCAAGGATCCTGGAGGCTGGATTACTGGACAGAAGAACAGAAATGTCAAGTATCAGGGTTTTTTTTTGTAATTTACTCTTGCCACTGCCACACTATTTGCCCAGTAAAACAACTCCTTTATTTCTTGATTCACCTACGGTTCCCGTGGCAGAGGCAGGCAAAATATCTGACTGTGGCGTGGCGGCGATGGGAGTTGTAGCACGCGGTAGGCTGGCTGCGCTGCTCTCCTCAGACGATGTCCTTGGACCGTCGGGACGGTCTCCACTGCTGCTAAATAGATCTTACACCAGCGCTGTTTTATTCTCTATCATGTGAGTGTTTTTTTCTTTATTAAATTTTATCCCTGATTTATGGAATTACGCTATGTGGTCCTCTTTTGCTTCCTCCTTTGGTATCCTCCACATGTCTGGGGATTTCTGAGTTTTGGCCAGTATAAGATATCAAGGTCTTCACGTTTTCATCCGGCTGAGAATTGGGAATCCCTGCCTTAGGGGACAGATCCAGAGTCCATCCACCTTAACCCAAGCCTGTTTGACATGCAGAGCGTATGCTCTGACGTGTTCAAACAATCCAGTAAGCCTCCTCTTCACATGGTGGTGGTTTCCTTCATAATCACATAACCCATCTTTTGCCAGATCTCCTCACTTAGAGGTCTTCATTGATGAATTTCACATCTTCAAGCATAGAGATTGGGACTATATACATACCTACTTCTTTGCACCATTATCCACATGGACTATATTTGAGTCTTTTACATATATGTATGTTGGTTTCATTCACCTATTGTATATATTTTTTCTAATTCAGTGTCATCAAGACCCACTGTCTACACTGTCTTTGGTATATCACTTTTTAGCGCTACACTTTGCTATTCTTGTTTTTGTATACCATTTATCTAATTTGGTGTGTTAGCCGCTGACTTTGTGAGCAGCGCAGAATTGTTTGTTTACACTTGCATCCCCATTGCAGCTATGTGTCCCCAGTGCAGCCTGTGTCCACCAGTGCAGCATGTGCCCGCCAATGCAACCTGTGCCCGCCAGTGCAGCCTGTGTCCGCCAGTGCAGCCTGTGTCACCAATGCAGCCTGTGTCTGCCAGTAATGCAGCCTGTGTCTGCCAGTGCAGGCTGTGTCCCCAATGCTGCTCTGTGTCCCCAATGCAGCCATGTGTCCCCATTGTAGCCATGTGTACCCATTGCAGCCATGTGTCCCCAATGCAGCTCTGTGTCCCCATTACAGTCATGTGTCCCCTATGCAGCCCTGTGTCCCCAATGCAGCTCTGTGTCCCCATTGCAGCTCTGTGTCCCCAATGCAGCCATGTGTCCCCATTGCAGCTCTGTGTCCCCAATGCAGCCTACCTGTGTAGGGGAAGGGAGAGGAGAGCGGCCACCGCCTGGTTGATCATAGCACCGGGAATATAACAGCTATCATTTCAATAGCTATGTAATCCCCACCACGCGCCCTCGTATACAGCCCCTCCCCCTTGTCCGGGCACTTTGATAGGCAGATCACCCGTCCAATCCTGGGCTCTCCTCTCCCTTCCCCTATGATTTCTCAGACAAACCCAGGCTGCCGGCGGTGCTCGCCCCCGGGCAGCCCACACTCTTTTTTGAGAGCTGTCAATGATGCTTGGCTGGGGTCGCTGGACAGGTGGGGCCCCCCAGGCAAGTGGGGCCCCCGGGAAACTGTCCAGCCTGCCCATGCGAAAAGACGGCCCTGATGCCAGCAGGCTCAGACTCCTCCTTGCCAGTTTGTGGGCTACAAAAGAATTAGCAGAAAAGAGGGAGGAAGAAGAAGATGCATTAACAGCTGTTTCAGAAGACTGCCTACTTTGCACCTGGGAGGAAGAAGAGGAAGTCTTTGTCAGCCACTCAACTAGATAAAGAGTTAGAAATGACAGTCACGCTCTGCCTTTAGATGGTGCGGCCTGACCAAAAGATTCTGCTCATCTCCAAATACCTCTGAATGCCTCTTCCTTCAGGCCTGTCTGACTTTTTTACAAAATGGGATTGTCTGAATTTAGTGGTAGCTATGGCAATAGGAGAAATAAATATGTAGTGCTTTGGCGCATACTACTTTATTGCACAGGTTTGCATTAAAGTACTGCAAAAAAAAGTGGCAGCTTTGCCTGTGCCAGCAACAACTGTAAGCTGCAGACCCTGAAATAAAAAAGGGCCCTTGCAAAATATAATAAAATATATGTGAAATGGGAAAGGAGAAGGGGGGGTACTTACAGATAATAATGAAAACCATATATTTTTTTAAAAAGTATATAATTTTAATGAGAATAAAGTTAAAACAAAACAGGGCCAATTTGTTCAAGAGTATTCAACATTTCATGATGAAGGTGGTCATATGATAAAATATACCCCCCCCCCCCCCCAAACATCTGCAAACAAAGGTCAGCTTTGCCTAAGGCCCCTTTCACATGGGACGGATCTGTGTTGATCCAACTCGTGAACATCCGCTGCTCAGCGGGGATCTCTCCGTTTTCCCCAGCTGAGCCGGCGGATGACAGGGCAGGACCTGCACACTGTGCAGGGACCGCCCTGTCAGATCTCCGCTCTCCCCTATGCAGGATCGGAGGAACACGGACCGTCTGTCCGTGTTCCTCCGATCCGCTCTGCAGATGGATAGAAAAATAGGATTTTCTTCCGTCTGCAGAATTGGACAATAGCAGGGCCAGATGATATCGGTTGTTAGCGGATGTACATCCGCTGACACCCGCTATCCCATAGGGATGCATGTATGTCCATATTTCATCCGAAAATGGATGGATGAAATACGGGCATACGGGGCCTTAGTCAGACACTTGTATTTCGCAGATCCCAAAATAAAAAAAAGCCCTAGCAAAAGAAAATATACCCCTCCCCCCTACACACACACACCAAAAACCTAAAACTTTAAACCCCAACCCAGTTTGTTTACCTGTTTTTAAAAATATGGGTCAACATAAAAGAAAAAACCCCAGGAGAGGTACACAAGAATATGTAGCCCACTGCATTGCAATCCGCAGTATTTTATCATAAGAAAGCACAGTATAGCATCACATAGCAAATAACTCTCACATACAAATACTGTCAGCTCTCCCTAAAATACTCCAAAACACAGTAACAATGGCTTCTAGAAACCCACCCTTTCGTAGTGAGAGTGCTGACACATAACAAAGTCCCTATTATTGCCCATTGTAAATCTGCTGACCACAGCTGAAAGGTGAGACAGTGCATAATGGTTACAATGAATTTGGTTTGGTGAATTTCCACATTAATCAAATCCTGGACTGCAGATTTAGAATGCACTGGATCTTCTGCAAACCTATGGTAGCAGGGAACCTGAACTTCATCCCCAATAGTGAACCTAAACCTCATCACTTCGAAGAGAGGTCAGTGTAATGCCCATTTTAGTGGTGGGCAGTGGAAAATAGGGATGTGGTTCGGGTTTACCACCGCCGTGGGTTTACACTGGATCCAGTGGGTTCCTGAGTTGCAGCCTCTGCAAATTAATGTGAAAATTCAGAAATAATATATGTGCCACATTTGTGTGCCACATTCAGAGGAATCATATAAACTTTTTTTTAGATATAACATGTATGTACCTTTTTGAAACTTTAATAAAAATTATAATTATCAAACTTTTTTTTAGAGTACATATAGAGAAGAAAAATAATTAGTAAACATTTTTTACAAACTTTATTGCAAAGGCCATAACATGATTAAAAGTAGTATTTCTGACTATTGACCTCAGTAGGCTATGCTTTACTTCACATACTCCTGACTTCTGTGCTCTGTAAGCTACGTTGTACTTTATACAGTCCTGTCTGCTGCGCTTTAACTTACTCTTTTCTGTATATCTATATTTTGTATGCAGATTAGCATTGCATAACAACAATCCTTTACTGTATCACTGTATCTTGATGTTTTTGCTTTTTTTGTGTCAGTGGAACTCTTGCTGGTGGCACAGTTTTCAAAGCATATTGTGTAGAAAGAGGATGGGATTGTTTAGGCACCCAAAAAAACAACAAACATATACAATTAACAACATTTTATTTGACATAGTACTTTTAAAAACAGATATAGATTTAAAAAAATTACCAAATCCCCCCCCCCTTTTTTTACACTCTTCTTTTGTTTGCCAGTGGGAATTTTCTTGGCATCCTCTGTGGTCTCAAAAATCCCATCCTTTTTCCCATCCTCTTTATTAACATTATTAAGTGGGTAGTGTATATAATTAGTAGGTCATTTAGTTCTTTTTAGCCATACCACTTTAATCCATACCAAGTACTCTGCGTAATTTCGCCATGCACATTGGTTTCTCCATCACAAATTTTCTTCCTTAGGGTACCCAATTTTTCCCCTGAACATTCACTCTCCTAGCAATGCCCAAGGCGAAAAAAGGCAAATCAAAGAGCCGGTCATTTAACTTGCAACTAGGAGCAGATTTAAAGTGTTTGTAAACATATCACATATACCCAGTGAAGTGAACAGCCTTGATAATACACAGAGATTAAACAATTCCTCCTACAGACTTTTTTCTTGTTTATTTGCAGTCTTCACTTGCCTACACCCATTCAAAAGACCAGAAATGGGTTAAAATCCATCTTCATCTGTCAGGAGCAGAGAGGAGGGGATGGAGAGGCTGCAGTAACAGTGTGTGAGAGCTGATTGGAGGAAAGACACACACCCCCTACACACAGCAGAAGAACTGTGTTGTGAATAGATAAGCTACGTTCTGAGCACTCCCTCCCCTCCCTTCTGACACAAATGTATCTCATGCGTCAGGAAAACTTCTCAGAAGTGACTCATGCTGATAACAGAGGAACAAAGCACCAGAGGGAATGGCACTTAGAGCTTTGGAAAGAGATAAGTAAACACTACAGATATTTGCTCAGATTCTATGACTGAGGTTTACAACCACTTTAAACTAGCCAACTAAAGAACCATTTAGGAAATTTGATGCACAATTCAAACTATTAAAAGTATGGATCAGAGTAGTTGACAGATCTTCCCCAAGCAATCATTTGCCCAATAAAATATGCATAATCCAGGACACCAGGATGTCATAATAATTTGATATTTTTGCGGGGAAAGTATAGTGTATTTTTAGCAAGCTTATATTTCAGTTATTAGTAGTGGTAGTAGTTTTACTAGACCAGGTCACAGATTGTGTCTAAAACATTTTGTCCTTTCAGAGCTAAAAAATAAGACAACCCCTGCTTTCCTAGTATCCTGTAATAGTAAACCAATATCTGTGTTATAATATTCATTTGATATTTGGTTCTCTTGACTACAGGCATGCGACCTCTAGCTTGACCCTGGCTTTGTCCATAGCTTTGTTTAGGCTTGTCTTCAATTTGGCTTATGGCCTCTCATTCGAATATCATAAGCTTACGCATAAGTCATGGGGACAAATGAATACTAGAGAAGGTATAAAGACCCATAAGAAAGGCACCTGACAAAAATAAAGCACGTGGCTAGAATAATCAATAAACCTGACCTTGAGTGGTGTCTCACAACTAGCTGTGCACCTAGACTGGCAAAAACTGTCATACCTTACAGTATGTTTTGTAACAAATCTACATACTTATTGACAGAAAACATTCTTTTACCATGTACTTTTTAAAACCTATAAGCCTATGACTTTTATCATAAGGTTATAGACTTATGCAATAGCCTAAATGTTAGCATTATGGTAAGCTGACCAAAACTTTGATTTATATTCATACCCATTTATCCCAAGTTCACGTTTTTTTGTTTTATAGTGCTGGCTGAGAAGGATGGGAGGGGTCTTTGAACTGTATTATGAGTGCTTTTCAGTCAAATATGTTACTACTCAACATATTGACCCCCTATGATCGAAAGAGTACAGGGCATGATTCTGCTCTATCTCATATACAGAGAGCACAGCAGCTGCAGGTAACCAAGTACTATGGCCAAGCTCTCACAGCTCCAGATGTGTTCACTTTCATACATAATTTGGTGTTGTTTGTCTGCACAGTCTCAAAAGGGAATGTCAGGCAAGATTCCAATAGCATTCTTTTCTTGATTCCACTTCTCATTTATGGGTATAGCTGAAAATGGGAAAAAGATAAATGTACTATTAAATGAATTATTATTTAAGCTGAATTTTTTCCTTAGAGACAAAGTACTTTGTGAGAAAAGCTGATCAAATCCTAGGTGCCAAGCAGCCAATGTAAAACAATAAAGTTGGCATCTGTAAATGTAAAGCCTTCTTTTGTTGTTATGAACAGAATCACATGTTCCATGATTTCTTAAATATGCCCACTGACTTAACTAACTGGCTTCTAAACTCCAAAGCAATTAGTCCACACCTATTATGAGGTAAGTGCCTAACAGTCCTCTTCAAGATACACAGAACATATATAGGCACTTAACCCTCAAGCCTCACAATGATGTGACTTTCCACAGGCTTAAAGTGATTGTAAAGCTTCGATACTGTCATACTTACCTCCACTGTGCAGTTTGTTTTGCACAGAATGGTCCCGATTCTTGACTTCTGGGGTCCCTCGGTGGCTCTCACGGCTCCTCCCCGCATCAGATAACCCCCTAGGAGAAGCAATCTCCCAGGAGGTTACCTTGTGGTAACCCCCCAGGAGCTAGACGCCAAATATAGGACTTGGCCCCGCCCCCAGGTACCCGCACCATTGGATTTGAATGAAAGCAGCCAATGGCTGCGTTGCTATGAATCTATCCAATCAAGAGCCAAGAACCCAGGTCAGAGGAAGAGCACATCTCCGGCGTGAGAAATTCCAGGGCTTAGGTAAGTAAAACAGGGGGGGTGGGGCTTTGGGGCAGGTCACTGCCATGTGTTTTTTCACCTAATGTATAGGATGCATTAGGTGAAAAAACACGAGGGTTTACAACCCCTTTAGGCCTGGTACACACTATGAGTTGTTTTCCATTCAACCCAGCAGGTTGACCGAGAAAAACAGTCAGCTTCAGTCGGAGCCGCTGTACTAACAATCTGACGTTAGTACAGTGATCAAAAAAATTGTGTTGCTCTGTGAATATACTCAAGTAAACATATAATGAAATAATCCAAATCATGTAGTGCTCATACACTGATGAGAATAAAGTGCTATAAGTGCAAAAAAAGAAAATCCGTCCATATATACATGTAAAGCTGTAAACGTGCATTCATAAATGATAGTATTCAATAAAGTGCCAGGTGAGGTATACAGATTGAATATTTTCAACTTAAGTGCCAATTATTCTGCGCAAAGCATAAAAAAACCTCAAATGATGTTCATTCAAAATGCCAAATCTTCAAATGTGGCATAAAATTGGCAAATGATATAGACTGAAGAATCCCAATTTCAGATACTGTTGGTGACATCGGTGCTCCACACGTGCTTAATTATAGTCCAAAAATGCTACAAGTGATCCCTTGTATGTGCTGCACCATATACAGTATCTCACAAAAGTGAGTACGACCCTCACATTTTTGTAAAGAAAATACAGAGAAAAAAAGAAAAACAGACATAAACTGGGCTTGCAAGGCCTTTTATATTCCATATGACAAGATACCTATTATTAACGTTAACAGGTTTTGTGCTCATGAATCAAGGAGAGTTGGTAACTTATATCTCTCCTAAATAGAGTTGTTATCATTTATACAAATAACTTTATAACAGCCTGAGAATAGCATCTTGGACATTTTGGGACTGCTAATCCTGGTCTGAGCCATGTTTTATAGTCTGAATCCAGTTCGCCTACGACGAGGCCCCCTTTCCGCCCCTCTAGGTTCACACTGCGGAACTGAGGAACTCACCAGGTATTATCAAGATCCAGACTGTATTATCCCCGCTGCCCTCTCACAGAGCTAGGGTGATCTTAGTTTCCATGGCTTCAGAGCATTACTTAGGAAGTTTTAAAACTAAGTCTTAGATCCAACGTTTTTAAGTGCAGTCAAATAAGGAGAACCTAAAAGGATAACTGCATAAACCTTGATCAAACAATTTGTATCTTGCAGTGTGTGGTTTCAATAATGAATTACTAATGTCACTGAAGCTATCTTGTGGAAAAGAAGGGGAGAAGAGGAGGAGAGCTAGAAAAGAATCGGGGAAAGGAGAAATCAAGGGATGGAGGAGAGATCTGGACTGTCCGGGGGTCTCCATTTAAAGTCATATGTGTCCCGGATAGAAGGGGACCATATAGTGCCCAGGGTTCCTGGACCTTCTCGAAACGTGGGACTGTGTCTTGTAATTTAGATACTATTTGTTCCTGGGACATGATCCACGATATTTTCAGTTTGTTTGCCAAGATCGAGACCGTCGATTTATTCCATGTGCCCGCTATCGTGATTTTAGCCCCTAGAAACATGTGTTTAGGGGTATCCTTAACCCTGTGATTCAAAAGAGCGTACACAGGTTCCTGCGGGACCGAGATCCCCGATACTTTCCGTACTATTTGGAAGAATTTATTCCAATAGCTTCTAATACGTGGGCATACCCACCAAATGTGTAGCATATCCCCCACATGATTGCACCCTCTATAACATAGAGGAGACGTGTCTGGAAAGATCTTGGCCAGTCTGGCAGGAACATAGTACCATCTGATGAATACTTTAATATTTGCTTTGATTAGTGAAGTATTCATGATACCCTTAAAGGAGCGTCTAAAAGATTGAAACCATTGGTCTGACTCTAAGTGAATTTTCAAGTCATATTCCCAGGATCGAGCATATAAAGGGGTATCTGCTTTGTCTGCCAGAGAGGAGTATATAAGGGAGATGCCTCCCCTCTGATCCAATATACTGGAACACCATTGCTCATATGGTGTAGATTTGGGGGGTTCTGACCTGTCTGACCGGATCTTATGTAAGTAATGAAAGATCTGATTGAATCTAAACCTTTCAGAGTGGGGCATTTCCAGTTTACTAGTGCAGTATCCCAAAGAGATTGGTCCTGTTGTGGTAAAGAAATGTCCTATTCTGAAGAGCCCTTTATTCAGCCACCAGCGGAATGCCTGAATTTTCATACCAGGGGGGAATTCTGGTTTGTGGAATAAGTGTGCTAGAGGCTTTATACTAGAGGTAAGCAACGTATTTTTATGCAATGTATCCCATAGTGCTAGGGAGTGAGAGAGAGTGGGCAATCGGCTAGGGGTCTTTGCTTAGGAGGTCTTCAAAGTAGGTAATTTATTGTGTGGTGTGGAACTGCTTTTCTTTCCAGAGAGATCCAATCAGGTTTGGGTCCTCTGGAATAAACCATAGAGCATTGGGCTAACTGTGCTGCTTGATAGTACCATCATAGATTGGGGAGACCCAGACCACCCTGACTTTTTCGACGGAACAGGACCTCCTTGAAACAACAATGCCCTTTCTTCCCCTATACAAAACTTACGATTTTAAACTGTAGTTTATGGAGTGATATTTTCTTGATCGGTATAGGAAGGTAATGAAATAGATATAATAGCCTTGGAAGCAAAGTCATTTAGATGGCATTAATCCTGCCCAGCCAGGACAAACCACACCTAGACCAAGCTTTTAAGTCTTCTTCTGCTTTTCGGAACATGGGGGGATAATCGGCTGTATACATTTTGCCTATATTGTCTGTTAATTTGATTCCTGGATAAGGCATGGAGTCATTGGTCCAAGGGAAATATTGTTTAAGCTGATCTACTAGTCTGGGAGGAACTGATATGTTCAATGCCATTGATTTGGCTATGTTAAATTTAAGACTTGAGATAGCCCTGAAATCGTGAAGTAGCTTAATTATATTTGGGGTTGATATTAGGGGTGATGTGATGAACAAAAGCATATCATCTGCGAACAGCACACATTTGTGTTCATCTGGACCACACATCACCCCTCTGATATCAGGATGCGATCTGATGGCAATAGCCAGGGTCTCAATTGCGTCTGCGAATATTAGGGGGGATAGAGGACAGCCCTGTCTAGTTCCTTTCCGAATGTTAAAAGCATTTGAGTAGTGACCCAATAGGCAAATTTGTGCGCTAGGATTAGAGTAAAACGCGTGAATTATTCCCAAGAATTTAGTACCAACTAACCATCTTTTTTTTTTTTTAACAGAAAAGTTTTTATTTGTCTCCAGCCGGAGATGATTCATCATACAAACATATTTACAAAGAACATAATGTTGCTACATATTTCCAAATATACATATATAAATAATTGCATATTTCCTACTCATACAATCTGAAATCATACTATACAGCTTACGTTGCTATTATTGCTTTGCGCGTCCTCCTAACTGGAGGGAAGGATTTGTGTATCGTCAATTATACAGATTTATTCATATTTACCTCTACAATAGTTTAAACATCTGCAGGCAATCTTTATGTTAGCTACTTGTCATATTATTCCCTCATTAAATACTAATAGGTCTTCCGATAAGGGGGGGAGGAGGGAGGGCGGGGAAAGGAGAAAAAGGGAAGGGGAACGGGAAAGGAAGGGGCTAGGGGGGAGGGGGGGAGGGGGGGCGGGGGGGGAAAGGCCAAAGGAGGGAGGGGGGGAGGGCACCAAAAAGGCGACCAGCCTATGTTTGGCGGATCACTACTGAGCCTTGCTACTGTTTGGTCCAGGTATTCAGCCCTCTAACATTCCACGACAGCACTGTCAGTGGTGGCATTGATTCACTGTTAAAAATAGGAAGCCAGGTTGGTAGCCAACCCCCGTCGGGGTCACTTTAAATTTAGGGAGGAAAAATAAGAGCAAAAATAGCATACATTTGTTTGACCTCCCCTTGACATATTTGACCTCTCATGCCACCTGGTGGACAGAGATTCAAACAGCCCTGTTCTACAATACTATATACAGTAACACAGCATGTTGAGCATATGTAGCAGCAAAAAAGGAAAAAAAAAGAAAAAAATATCAAAAGTCCCAACTCGGAGCAAAAACTTGTGCTCCCCATCCATCCCCCCCTCCCCCACCCCGCACCACCCCCCAAACTTCGGCGTGCCTCATTCCCAGAAACCTTCATGGCAATTGCCAATTGGGGAAATGAACAAGAAGGGGTCCGAGCGTTACAGTACACACAGTAAGCCTCCCCTTGCTGATGAAGGATAACCGTTCCCTGCAGAATAAAAGATTTAACTTCACCCGGAGAAATAAACACAGTCCTCCGGGGGCACATAACTTGAACCTGTTTTCTTCTTTAAACCTCTAGATTGGTACAATCAGAGGGGTTGCTTGCTGAAAATGAGGATTAGAGATGTTCTATCTCATATCTTCTGTAGCCGCACTTTTTTAATCTTGTGCCTGAAGCAGCTCATCAGTGTCTCTGAATGGTTTCCAGCCATTGCGACGCTTCTTCAGGGGAAGTAAAGAAACGCACTCTCTCTCCATCTTGGACCCTGAGCCTCGCCGGGAACAGCATACTATACTTTATTTTCTTGTTGCGTAGGTTCAGTTTAACTTGATCAAATGAACGTCGTTGCTTTTGAGTATCAGCTGAAAAATCCGGGAAGATCATTAACTTAGCCCCCTCATATCTCAGCTGCTCAACCTTCCTTGATTCACAGAGAACAAGGTCCCGATCTCTAAAGTTCAATAATTTCAGGATGAATGTGCGTGGAGGAGCTCCCGGGGGCCCCCGGACAGCAGGCATTCTATGTGCCCTCTCCACCACAAAGACACCCGAAAATGCCGCTTGAGGTAGCAATTCACGCAGGAGGTTTCCCGTGAATGACGTGGGATCAGTACCCTCAGCCCCCTCCGGGAGACCCACTATATGGAGGTTGTTCCTCCTATTTCTATTTTCGGCATCTTCTGCACGGGTTTCAAGGGATTTAATTTTTGTCTGCAGCGTGCGGAGCGAGACTGTATGGTCTTGCAACACATCTTCCGCGTCTCCTACGCGGCGTTCAGCCTCAGTAAGGCGGGTTCTGAATGTGTCCATGTCTCGCCGTATGAGGCTAATATCTAGCTGCATTTGCTCAATTTTCCCTGTGAGGGTTGACTGGCAGTTGGTAATAGCCTGCATAAGGGCCTCAAAGTTAGATTGCTCCTGTTCCCTTTCCAGAGGGGCCTGCTCCATGTCCTCAGGCTGCGTCGCCATCTTGGAGCCTTTGGCGGGGCGTGGGGTCCGCGCGGGGGTATTCGGGGCACTTTTTTGGGAGTTGCGGGCTGATATAGCTGCCTTCCCTCTGGTCATACCTCCCTCCTCTCCTACTTTCAGCTTGTGGGGGCCACGTATAGGGATTTAGTGTAGCAGGGTTTCAGGCCTAAAGAGAGGTGAAGCTGCAGCGGGACCCAGGTGACCGCTGTGGGGTTCGTGGGGTGTAGATTAGTTTCTCCCTCTATGTCCTACCTTCCTCCGCTGTGGATTGCTGCTTTTTAGGAACGTTCTGAGCCAGCGGTCTGCAGGGAAACAGGGCTTTAGGCCGGGAGTAGGATTTCAGGCCTACCAACAGGCGCGGCTGCAGCGGGGCCCAGGTGTTCGCTGTGGGGTCCGTGGGGTGCAAATTAGCCTCACCCCTGTGTCCTACCTTCTTCCGCTGTGGATTGCAGCTTTTTAGGAACGTTCTGAGCCAGCGGTCTGCAGGGAAACAGGGCTTTAGGCCGGGAGTAGGATTTCAGGCCTACCAACAGGCGCGGCTGCAGCGGGGCCCAGGTGTTCGCTGTGGGGTCCGTGGGGTGCAAATTAGCCTCACCCCCTGTGTCCTACCTTCCTCCGCTGTGGATTGCAGCTTTTTGGGAGCGTTCGGAGGCAACAGTCTGCAGGGAAACAGGATTTTAGGCCGGGAGGGAAGCGGAGCTATCTCACTGCACGTCCGCTCCGGTCGCCATCTTGGACACGCCCCCACCAACTAACCATCTTTCAAGGATCTCAAATATATAAGGCCAGTATATGGAATCAAAGGCCTTCTATAGGTCAATGGATAACAGGTAACCCTCTTGAGGAGCGCTCCCGTCTCAACTGGAGTGTAAAAGTGAGATCAAGTCAACAGCTCTTCTAACTTGGTCTGGCCCTTGTCTCCCCGGGATGAATATCACCTGGTCTTAATTGATATGGTCTGCGATAAAGCTGGAAAGTCTCTCTGTCAGTATCTTTGTCATGTTTTTAAGATCATTATTAATAAGGGAATTGGACGGTAGTTACTCACATCACTCATCTGTTTCCCTGGTTTGGGTATGACCGAGATGAAGACTGAGTTGGATTCATTGACCAGGGGAGATCCCTCCTGCAGAGAATTAAAAAATCGAGCCATAAAAGGGGCTATGGTGGGCCCAAATTTCTTGTAATAAACCGCCGAGAAACCATCAGGACCCAGGGCAGAGTTTGTCTTTGAGGACTTGATTGCTTCAAGAATCTCCTCTGGCAAGATAGGAGAATCAGGAAGTTCCTGCTGCTTGCGTGTTATTTTGGGTAGTTGTATATCGTTAAGGAGGAGGATTCCAGTTTACTAGTATTGGTGGAGTGGGGATAAGTATAGATCTTGAAATAAAAAATTGTGGAATCTTTCCATGATCTTAACAGGTTTTTGGGTCAGATCGCTGGATAAGGTGCGGATTTTAGGAAAGGAAGCTAATTTTGGTTGCTAATTTAGAGCAAATCCTATCTCTTTGTAAGTAGAATTTTGCCCCGGTCCATCTTAGATGCTTTTCAGCCGAAGTAGTTAGTGCTAGGTTAAGGTTAAGGTCGAGCTGTGTCCCTATGGGTCAGATTTTCAGGCTTTGGATTGCTTTTGTGGTGTTTACTAGACTGGAGGAATTCCTCCACCATTGTCTTAATTTCAGTTCCATGTTCACGTTTCAGCTGAGCAGAGACCTGGATAAATTTCCCCCTCATCACTGCCTTATGAGCAGCCCATAATACTCCTGGAGAGAGCATGTCATTGTCATTCTCTGTGAAATATTCTTTAATAGAGCTTTCAAAGATCGTGCAAAGCACAAGGTTGCTCAAAAGTGCCTCATTTAGGTGCCATTTAAGCGGGCCCCTAACTCCCGAGGGACACCTGAGGGATACCATAAATATTGAGTGGTCCGAACGGGGGGTATCTTGGATTTTGGCTGAGAGGACCAATGGAATTGTGGAAAATTGTAAGAAGATGTGGTCTATCCTGGCATGAGTGCTATGAGGAGCCGAGTAATGCATGTAATCTTTGGCATGCGGGTTAATTTCCCTCCATATATCTACCAGACCATTTGCGTGCAACAATTGTGCTATTTTAAGGTTTTGTTTTGGGGGACGTCTAGCTTTTGGGGTGATTAAATTTGATTAGTCTAAAGAGAGGTCGTATGGAATATTTGAGTCCCCTCCCAGAATTACTGTTCCAGTAAAAAATGGTTTTAAGGTGTGTATCATTCTGTTAAAAAATTTTCCTTGACCCTTATTAAGGGTGTAGTATGATACAAATGTGTATAAGCCTCCATCAATCGTGCCAACTACCTGAACGATGCGTCCTTCTGGGTCTCTAAAAACCAAAAGTTAATATGTTTGGAGAAGCAAATGGCTACTCCTTTCGTTTTATTTTCGGCATTTGCCAAATAGAATTGTGGGAAACTCCTATGAATGAATGAGGGGGTGTATGCGGCTGGGAAGTGAGTCTCTTGTAAGAGAACCACCTCAGCTTTTAAGGTGTGGTACAGTTGGAGTAATTTTCTATGCTTAACTGGTGAGTTTAATCATTGTACATTGTGTGATACAATCTGTAATTTTAGACTATGGGGATCGGTCATGGATCAGAGGGGAGGCAAGCTCTAAAAGTGGCAAAAATCTCACCACAAGCGGATATGTTCTCCGGTAATTCGATAACTCTGAAAAGGTTCTGATGTCCCGTTCCAGTGTATGGAAGATGGTGGAGATCCTGGAAGTCCTGGTAAATAAAGGAAGTTGAGTGTCCAAAGAAAGGACCAGTAGATAGAGGAGGAGAGGAAGAGAAGTATGAAGGGTAGACATTAGTGAGCAACATATTATTAAAAAAAAAAAAATCCCTTAGGGGCCGAGAAGGTACCAGCCACTTCCCACCCCTTAACCGCAACTCAAGAAGTTTTCTCCCTGGTTAGGGAGAAGTATTCTGACCCCAAGAGGAAAAATATGAGCCTCTCGGTGTCAGAGGGAGGTGCATTGCAATCGCTCCGGTCACCCGACCTTTAACAAATTAGGTATTCTTGCTAATAGTCAGAGTCACAAGTAAGATACTAAAACCACAGTTTGTCTCCTGCGGAGACCCCCATACTCCTCTCCGCCAATGAAGAGTAACCCCACATGATAGAAAAAATACACATGGGGTCACCAGTCATCCACCAAGTAGGGTGCAAGGGAAGCCACAAGAGGACACCACTCACATTTGCATGAATGAAACAAAAACAACCTGTGTGCCTTCTATTGTATAAAGACAGACCTGTATTTAAATGCCCTTTCTAAGACTCTAGGGAACAATACTAACTCCGACTATGGTAAGATGAAGGGGATAAGAAAAAAGGAAAACATTTTTAGACAGTTTAGCTAAACACAAAAAAATACAGAACAACCTCAAAAAAAAAAAAAAAATGAAGCGGTAACCTGTCAACCATGACAAATGGCAGTTCCTCATAGAATCCTGCACCCTGAAGGGGCACCTATGGTGTCTAGAACCCTCATTATGTCGACCAGGGTGCTAGGAAAACTGGTAAGTTATGAGAATAAGCCCCCCTATAGGGCCAGTTTCAAATAGACTTGAATGTAGAAACAAGGCCTGGTGTTTTATCGTCAGTATCATGGGGGGTGAAAGTCCCTTGATCACCCAACTTCAGAAGCAGACGTTCGCCTTCTGGTAAAGAGGAGGAGTGGGCTTTATTCCGATATGAGAAGTTCAGATGCAGTGGGAAGGACCATCTATAAGTAATATCCTTCTGGGCCAGGACCTGTAGCAGAGGCTTAAGAGATCTGCATTTTTGAACCGTGAATGGGGAAAGATCTGCGAAGATCTGAACCTGGTGCCCCATGATCACAAGACCTTCAGAATTGTGAGACAGTTTCATCACCTCCTCTTTCACAGCGTAAAATCGTGGCTTTACTATAACATCTCGAGGGAGGCCATCAGAGCTTGGGGGATGTAAGGCTCTGTGCACCCTGTCAAGCTCCAATCAATGGTCTGGGATGTCAGGGATCAAGGCCTTAATGAACTTGCGGACTGCTGGCTGGACCACTTTCATCGATTTGGGTAGACCACAAATTTTGAAATTATAGTGTCTGGATCTATTTTCCAGGTTATCAGTTTTTGATAGGGCCGGTTCTAGTTGATCCTGAATGTCAGAGATTCTGCCAGAGTTTTGGTTTATTCTGGTGACCGCCTGGTTTGCTCTTTTTTCTATGACCTCTATCCATGCTCCTATCTGTTGAAGGTCGGCATGTATTGTGGCTGTGATCTGTGCAGCCGTTTGGGCTAGACCTCTGGAGAGCATAATGGAGAAGGCTGACATCATTGATGAAAAGTAGTAGTCATGCTCATCCTACTCCCAGGTCCCAAGGGTGGCTCAAAGATAGTGAGGAGTGAGATTTTGGCCTCCCACTGATCTCCCTATCAGAGATTCTGTGGATGCTGGGGAAGGAGCCGGTTGTTGAGGGGTACTCACTATGCCCTTTTCTGTTGAGCAGGTTGGGGGACTTCCGTTGTCCTGGTCGGCTATCGAGTTCTCTGGCTCTGAGGTTGAGCCTTGCGTGTCTGTGGCCGCCATCTTGGACGGGCCGCTCCGCTGTGCTGCCGTGTTTAGCTGCGCGGAGAGATCCCTCGTTGATGTGCCCGTGGACATCGGGTGATTCCCAGGAGTGTGCCCGCTCAAGTGGCTGTATCACGGGGCCGCTGTGTCGGCTCTAATAGCTGCAGTGGGGGTTAGATGACTGGAGCGCTGCGGAGCTCCTAGGCTAATCGGCCATCTTGGTTGCCTCCGCGCATGCACCTTTTTGTAAATATTTTATAATATATTTTCATGTGACAACACTGAAGAAATTACACTTTGCTACAATATAAAGTAGTGAGTGTACAGCTTGTAAAACAGTGTAAATTTACTGTCCCCTCAAAATAACTCAACACACAGCCATTGGCTAAACCTGTGGCAACAAAATTGAGTATACCCCTAAGTGAAAAAGTCCAAATTGGGCCCAAAGTGTCAATATTTTGTGTGGTCACCATTATTTAACAGCACGACCTCTACCCTCCTGGGCATGGAGTTCACCAGAGCTGCACAGGTTGCCACTGGAGTCCTCTTCCACTTCTCTATGATGACATCACGGAGCTGGTGGATGTTAGAGACTAGGGATGAGCCAAACACCCCTCCTGTTCAGTGTTGCACCAGAACTTGCGAACAGGCAAAAATTTGTGCGAACACCCTTAAAGTCTAAGGGACACAAACATGAAAAATCAAAAGTGCTCATTTTAAAGGCTTATATGCATGTTATTGCCATAAAAAGTGTTGGGGGACCCGGGTCCTTCCCCAGGGGACATGTATCAATGCAAAAAAAAGTTTTAAAAATGGTTGTTTTTTCAGGAGCAGTGATTTTAATAATGCTTAAAGAGAAACAATAAAAATTAAATATTCCTTTAAATATCATGCCTTGGGGGTGTCCTTAGTCTGCCTGAAAAGTAGCACATCTTTTCTTGTGTTTAGAACAGTACTGCTGCAAAATGTCATTTGTAAAGGAAAAAATGAAAAAATGTCATTTAAAACTGCTCGCCTCTGTAATGTATTGTCGGGTCCCGGCAATATACATAACAATTATTGAAAAAAAGGCGTGGGTTCCCCCCTCAGTCCATTACCAGGCCCTTTGGGTCTGGTATGAACATTAAGGGGTTTAGGTCTGGAGACATGCTTGGCCAGTCCATGACCTTTACCCTCAGCTTCTTTAGCAAGGCAGTGGTTGTCTGGGAGATGTGTTTGGGGTCCTTATCATGTTGGAATACTGCTCTGCGGCCCAGTCTCCGAAGGGAGGGGATCATGCTCTGCTTCAGTATGTCACAGTACATGTTGGCATTCATGGTTGCCTCAATGAACTGTAGCTCCCCAGTGCCGGCAGCACTCATGCAGACCCAGACCATGACACTCCCACCTCCATGCTTGATTGTAGGCAGGACACACTTGTCTTTGTACTCCTCACCTGGTTGCCACCACTCACGCTTGACACCATCTGAACCAAATAAGTTTATCTTGGTCTCATCAGACCATAGGACATGATTCCAGTAATCCATGTCCTTCCTTAGTCTTCTCGTTTTCAGCAAACTGTTTGCGGGCTTTCTTGTGTATCATCTTTAGAGGCTTCCTTTTGGGACGACAGCCATGCACACCAATCTAATGCAGTGTGCAGCGTATGGTCTGAGCACTGACAGGCTGACCCCCCACCCCTTCAACCTCTGCAGCAATGCTGGCAGCACTCATATATCTATTTCCCAAAGACAACCTCTGGATATGATGCTAAGCGCGTGCACGCAACTTCTTTGGTCGACCATGGCGAGGCCTGTTCTGAGTGGAACCTGTCCTGTTAAACTGCTGTATGGTCTTGGCCACCGTGCTGCAGCTCAGTTTCAGGGTCTTGGCAATCTTCTTATAGCCTAGTCTATCTTTATGTAGAAAAATAATTCTTTTTTTCAGATCCTCAGAGAATTCTTTGCCATGAGGTGCCATGTTGAACTTCCAGTGACCAGTATGAGAGAGTGAGAGCGATAACACCAAATTGAACACACCTGCTCCCCATTCTCACCTGAGACCTTGTAACACTAACAAGACACAGGGCACCAGGAGGAAAAATGGCTAATTGGGCCCATTTTGGACATTTTCACTTAGGGGTGCATGGGCGTCCGCAGAACTTTTTTCAGGGGGGGGCATAATTTTTATGTTTACACTATTGAATGCAACGCTGCCACTGTGCCATCAAACACTGCCAATGTGCCATCAAACGCTGCCAATGTGTCAAACACTGCCACTGTGCCACCAAACGCTGCCACTGTTCCATAAAACGCTGCCAATGTGCCATCAAATGCTGCCACTGTGCCATCAAACGCTGCCAATGTGCCATCAAACGCTGCCAATGTGCCATCAAACGCTGCCACTGTGCCATCAAATGCAGCCAGTGTGCCATCAAATGCTGCCACTGTGCCATCAAACGCTGCCACTGTGCCATCAGATGCTGCCAATGTGTCATCAAACGCAGCCAGTGTGCCATCAAACGCTGCCACTGTGCCATCAAACGATTCCAATGTGCCATCAAACGCAGCCACTGTGCCATCAAACGCTGCCAGTGTGCCATCAAATGCTGCCACTGTGCCCATCATATGTTGCCAGTGTGCCCATCATATGCTGCCAGTGTCCCATCATGATTGGCGGAGAGGCGGTTTAGTGTTAGGAAAGTGAATAGTCATTCACTTTTCTAACACAGCTGAGTGACCTGCGAGCGCCAAGCATGGCGCTTGTAGGTCACCATTTTTGACGCCTATTAGAGCCTATGGCTCTAATCAGGTGCTTAAAAAACACCCCCCGCCGATGTAATTCAGGCGTCCTGCGCCCGAAAAGGGGCCGGGCGCCTGAGTAGGGGGTGGCAGCGGTGGCCATAGATAGATTCATTCAATGCATGAATCTATCTATAGGTGATAGAGGGGTGGCAGGAGAGAGGGGGTGGCACTCCCGTGCGCCCTTAATGCACGGGCCGCCATTGTGTTGTGGCCATATTTTGATCTTGATGAAAACAGCTATACAGACTGTATAATACAGTCTGTATAGCTGTTTCCATCAAGATCAAAATATGGCCACAACAGTTCCAATTGTATTGAAATACAAAAAAATTGTACATAATGGTAATACAGGCACTGCTGTTACCTGTGTTTCTTCAGGGTCGGGATAGTCCAGGCACTGGCAGTCACTCAGGTAGTGTATTCCCTGTCGTCCCGGGCTCCCGGCCACTGCACGCCACGCAGCTGTGACCTGTGGGAGGAGCCGGCGCCGCATGCTGCAGGCACAAAATATTTTACACAGTGACAGGCAGAGGCAGCAGCCAATCGAGGCGGCTCAGGCGGGTCAATGTCACATTCAGCAGAGCGGCGAGCGCAGAGGCTCGAGCGGCAGAGCCAATCTGATGCTCGGCCAGGGGTGAGGAGGGAGGGATGGTCACGCACAATGTAATCAGAAAAGACAGCCCCAGCAACAGCCAGGCTTTGAAAAAAACACCACGGCTGCCGCGGAGGCGGCCGCAGCGGCCGTTGGTTGCAACACAGGGACACACAGATTGACACACAGATTCCAGGGGGGGGCAAATGACCCCCCTTGCCCTATGGTGCGGACGCCCATGTAGGGGTGTACTCACTTTTGTTGCCAGCAGTTTAGACATTAGCAAAGTGTAATTTCCTTAGTGTTGTCACATGAAAGGATAGAATAAAATATTTACAAAAATGTGAGGGGTGTACTCATTTTTGTGAGATACTGTATATACTGTAAATGTAGTGGACTCTAGCAATGACCTATGTATAATTTTCTATTTTGAGCATATGGGTATCAAAGCTATTAGGCTATTTTTGTTTAATGTAATTTAAAAAAAGATCACGACAACCGTTATTGTCAGAAAACAAATACCACCTGAGTTATTTTTCCCCCAAATATTTGTAACACCAATCATTCTATTAAACATGTTTCTGCACAAAGTTAGAAGAATATCTCTGTGGATACTTTAAGCCATCTAGCAACAAGAATTTCAGTGAAATGCAAATCAGATAATAGAGTAAACAGATTAGACTAATGCCTCGTACACACGATCGGACTTTCCGATAACAAAACCGTGGAATTTTGTCCGAAGTGTGTTGGCTCAAACTTGTCTTGCATACACACGGTCACACAAATGTTGGCCAACAATTATGAATGTAGTGATGTACTAGATGCACTACGTGGTTTTTCAGCTCTTTAGCGCCACCCTTTGCGCTCCTTCTGCTGATTTCGTGTTAGTAGAAGTTTGGTGAGTGTTGATCCATGCTTTTCTTTTCGCATTTTTAATTTAGCACTTTTCAGTTTGTGCTTTTCAGTTTGTTTCTGAACGCCCGTTCATCAACCAGCCATATTGCGGAATCAGAGAAGATAGTTATTTATTATTGGCCTTGCAGTTATTGCTTTGACATTATTTTTTTGGTTGAATAATGATTTGATTTGGTATATTTTCTATATTTTTGGATGCACAGAATGCACTTTTTGGTTAAGTTCTATTGGCAGATAGCATGTCTAATTTTTTAATTTTCTTTTAATGCACAATAAAAAAATGTGTAGAATAATACTTGGCTATGTGTTTTACTTCAAATGAAAGTTTGGGGAGTAGGCAGTTACATTTTAAAAAATACAATGTAAAATTGACAAGGGACACCAACATAGTTGTATCTTTGTTCTTAAAGACTATGGGATAATGGTGTTGTGTTAACTTGCAAAAAAACATAATAATATTATTCTTGATATAACTAGAAAAAAAAGCCTTTGAAAATGTGTTTGTAATAACTCCATCAGTATCACCAGCAATGAAGCTTCATTATTATCCCATTAAAGAAGAAGAGAATTGTGCGCTGCATTTGGAGATTTCATAATTTGCCACGTCACAAATGTTAATTCTCCATTACAGACCGACTGCTTCTGCTTCTGAGCATGCGTGTTTGTACTTTTGTCTGACGGACTTGTGTACACACAATCAGAAAATTCGACAACACACATTTGTTGGCGGAAAATTTTAAGACATGTTAGCCAACATTTGTTTGCGGAAAGTCGGACAACAATTGTCCAATGGTGCATACACACGGGCAGATTTTCCGCCAACAGCCTGACATCCAACATTTCCCATCGGAAAATCCGATCATGTGTACGGGGCTTAAGGCCAGGCATTTATGGAGAGTGAAATGGGAGAAGTTCAGGGGGAGAACTATGACAGTTAATAAAGAGATCCAAAATTGATATCAATATGCAAAACAAATGGACTTATAAAGGGTATGTTTAATAATGCCAGAGGCCTAGCAAGCAAAGTGGGGTAAAGCCTCAGTTTTTCATTATTGAAGGAATATTGTGATTTATTTGGTGTTACAGAGACATGACTCAAATTTTAAAGTGATTGTAAAGTCTTGTTTTTTTTTCTATAAAAATAACAAACATGTTATACTTAACTGCCCTGTTGCAGTGGTTTTTACAGCCCAGATCCTCCTCTTCTTGGGTCCCTCTTCTGTGTGCCTGGCCACTCACTCCTGTTGAGAGCCCCTACAGCAAGCAGCTTGCTATGGTGGCACCCAAGCCGAGCTGCAGCTCCGTGTGTCCATTCAGACACGGAGCTGCACTTTCGCCCAGCCCCCTCCCTCTCCCCTGATTGGCTAACTGACCTTGATTGATAGCAGCGGCAGCCAATGGCACCACTGCTGTGTCTCAGCCAATCAGGAGGGAGAGACGGCTAAGACACTCGTGGCCATCGTTGGACAGAGGTGGGGCTCAGGTAAGTATTGGAGGGGCTGAGGGGGGCTGCTGCACACAGAAGACTTTTTATCTTAATGCATAGAATGCGTTAAGATAAAAAACCTTCTGCCCTTACAACCACTTTAAGATAACTGGGAAGTTAACATTCACAGCTATGCTGTCATTGACAGTCAAAAGTGAATTATAAATAAAATTATTTAATGCAGCATTATTTCTGACAATGATTAACCGGTTCTGGACCAGCTGCCGCAGTTATACTGCGGTAGGTTGGCGCTCCCGGCACACCTGCGAGGATCAGGTTCGCTTCAGATCCGATCAGTCTCCAGGCCCAGGCCAATGATTTCTGGCCTGGACCTGGTGAATGGGAGACTGTCCCCTGCCTGTAAGATTAAACACAGGCAGGGGAAGTGATGTCATCTCCCTCTCTGAAATTCTTTCTTTCTGTTCCAGAGAAAGGAGGGAGCACATCCAAACATGAGTTGCACCAACACTACACTGACACAGTACACATAGGCACACTTTTAACCCCACAATCAGCCCCCGATCGCCCACCCAGTTAACCCCTTCACTCCCTGTCACAGTGTCACCAAGTGCAGGTTTCATATTTTTCTTTGATCACTGTACTGGTGTAATTCGTGACACTAATCAGCTTTAGGGTACTTAGTAGTAGGCCCAGATAGGTCTCTGGACCCCCCTAAACCCCCCTAATAAAGGTTTAACCCCTCAATCACCCCCTGTCAGTGTGTAGTTAGCCAGTTAGCTAGTTACTGTCACCATCAGGTTTTTATAGCGTCAGGGCACCCGACATATATTGCTGAATAAAGGTATAACCCACTGTTCATCCGGCGGGTGACATCAGTTAGGGTCTGCGTCGCCCCAGGCAGCGTCAGATTAGTGCCAGTAGCGCTAACACCCACGCACACACCATACACCTCCCTTAAGTAGTATAGTGTCTGAACGGATCAATATTATTGATCGGATCAGAACTATGTTAGCATCCCCAGGAGTTTAGGGTTCCCAAAAAACGCAGCAGATACCTGCTAGCACCTACGTTTAGCCCCTTCACCCAGCCCAGCCCACCCAAGTGCAGTATCGATCGATCACTGTCACTTACAAAACACAAAACACATAATGACAATCAGGTGCTCTTTTTTCCTGTGAGTTTCACTAGTTGTACCAGTAAATTTAGAGGCCACAATGTCCAATCGAAGGTACAGTAGTAAAGAGGCTTACATGTTTCTAAGCATGACAGATGAGAGTAAAGAGGAAATCACCCATCTTTCAGATTCAGGCTTAGAATACAAACCGGTAGACAGCAGCGGCACCCTGACAGATAGCTCTGATGACGGAGTAGTGGTCCCTGCCAAGGTCAGGCATTCTTCTGCTGTTGTTGAAGTGCAAGAACCGTGGGGCTCTTGTACGAAGCAGGGAGTAGGTACTAGTGAACTGGTGAACTGGGAAGCACCAGCGGCCTAGTACATCCTGGTCGTACATGCTGCACTACAGTAACGCTTCGTGATGTGGTGAGTCCCATAAGTGCAGTTCAAGCTGGTGCGGTGGCTAGCACAAGTAGTGTCCAGCAGCCACCAAGAAGACAAACACAGGCCCGTTGAGTCCATAGTGAACTTTCTGCTGCAATTGCCAGTCCGATTTGGGAGCCCACCACTTCTGCAGCGCCCGTACTTCGTCCATTCACTGGCCAGCCCAGAATTCAGGTGGAAATAGTTGATTTTAGGTCACTTGGTTTTTATTCGCTGTTTTTCACAGAAGATCTCTATAGATCTATTGTGGACTAAAGCAATTTGTATGCTTGCCAATTCATTGCCACTAATCTCCAGTTGGCCCTTGCCATAGATTGGAAACCTATTATGGTTTCCGAATGTAAGACCTTCCTGGGCCTATCCCTCCTCATGGGCATAACTAAAAAAGTGAGTTGCGGTCATATTGGTCCACTGACCCTATTCATCATATACCTGTGTTCTCTGCTTGCATGACCAGGACACGTTACGAGCAGATCTTGCGATTTATGCACTTCAACAACAATGAACAATGATGTCCTTGGGGTGACCCTGGATTTGATCAGCTCTACAAAATGTGGCCCCTCGTAAACCGCTTCAACCAACAGTTTGCAGCCTTGTTTAGTCCCAATCAAGTTGTCTGCATTGATAAGTCCCTGATTAAATTTCCTGGCTGCTTGTCTATCAAACATTATCTTCCCAGCAAGCGTGCCTAATATGGCGTCAAGATATATATGCTCTGTGACAGGGCAACAGGCTATACATATAGTTTTATGGTTTACGAGGGAAGAGATAGTCATGTGGAGTGGAGAACTGCCCAAACTACATAGGTAAGATTGTGTGGGACATGGTGTCACCCTTATTCGGAAAGGGGTACCACTTGTGCGTGGACAATTATTACACAAGCATGCCACTTTTTAGTCACCTTTTTAAATGTGAAATTGGCGCAGGTGGTACCGTGCGATCTGATTGCCTGGTCTTCCCCCAACGGCTTGTAGAGTCCCGACTTAGAGGGGGGGGGAGAGAGCCTGCTTGAAATGTAATAATTTGCTCACAGTGAAGTGGAGGGATAATCGGAATGTTTTCTTTCTGTCCTCCCTTCGCACAGATATGACAGTCGAAATTCCAACAACGACTGGTGTTGTGGAGAAACCCATCTGTGTCTACGAATACAACCTTAACATGGGAGGGGTGGACCTCAACGACCAAATGTTGGCACCGTACTTAATTGCCCATAAGGCCAGACGCTGGTATAAAAAAGTGTCTGTATATTTTTCCAATTGGCTCTGCTGAATGCTTATGTGCTATACAAAGCATCAGGACGAACTAGATTCTTCCTAAAATTCCAGGAAGAGATCATCACAGCCCTTCTGTTTCCAGACGGCGCTGTGGCCCAACTTCCCAATGCAAATGCAGTGAGCCGGCTGCATGAGAGGCATTTTCCGTATGTCTTCCCTGGTACCCCTGCCCAAAGTACACCCCAATGTAGATGTCATGTCTGCAGAAAATGCAGATTTAGGTGTGACAGACGCTTTTTATGTCCCTCCTGTCCTGACCAACCTGGTCTCTGCATTGGTGACTGTTTCAAACGCTACCACACACTAGTGGAGTATTAACGTAGGGTACAGTATTACACAGTCCTAGGCCACACTTACACGGGGTCTCGAAAGATGAGATGGCCATCACATTTTGAGAGACCCTAATCTGCCTACAGTTTATAAAAGTGCAAAAAAAAACACAGAAAAAAAAGCCAAAAAGAGTTGTTGTTTTATTTTTCTTCTCTCTATTGTTCTCTCTCTTACGTTCGCTCTCTATTGTCCGTTCTATTGTTTGCTCTCTATTGTTCTCTTTCTATTGTTACTGTATTTTAGAACTGTAATGCTTTATTTTTACTGTGTTTTATTGTATTTGCTTTGCAGGTATGGTATGTCTTACTGTTGTACTGTAATGTTACTTTGTTTATTGTTAACAATCATTTGCTTAGCAGGTACGCCATTCAGCTGCAGCACAGGTTTTTTTATTCTGACAGCAACAGTGTTTGCTCCTATGCGTAAAGCCGTGACTCCAGCGCTGTAGGAGGTGTTTTCACCATCACAGTTAAAAAAAGAGCATATATGACAAAGCATGGGGGCAGCGGTGGAGGGGTGATTTGCTCCTAACATTAGGGGCGGATTGCCCCCATGCTTTAGCATATATTTTTTAGGCACAGATTGCGATAAATAAATAAGTTATTTTATTGAGTTAATGTTTTATTGTTTTATTGTTACCATTGTTTGCTTTTCTGTTATGCCATTCAGCTGCAGCACTAATTTATTTATCTTGACAGCAACAGCATTTGCTCTCACAATACGTAAATCAGTGACTCCAGTGCTGTAGGAGGTGATTTCACCACCACAGTTAAAAAAAAAAATGGTGCATGTATGCCCATCATTACAAGTGGGTGGATGAAGGGTAGTATTCTAATGGTGGGCATACCCACCCATCAATCTCTTTTTTTTGTTCAGCCCACAGGCTGCATGAAAAAAGGAACATTACAATATATGCCCAACAAGGACCAGCAACATACTGGTATGTTGCTGGAATTAGAGTGGTTATACCAGAATGATACCTGCAGGTTTAGGTATCATCTTGGTATCATTCTTTTCAGCCAGCGGTCAGATTTCATGTAAAAGCAATCCTAGTGGCTAATTAGCCTCTAGACTGCTTTTACAAGCAGTGGGAGGGAACGGAGGGAATGTCCCCCCTCGTTTGTCTTCCATGGTTTTCTCGGGCTCTCCTGTCCCACCAGGGAACCCGAGAATGCAGCCAGTGGTACCGCTAGCTGATCATAATGCTGATCAAGGACCAGAATGGCTCCAGTCATCTCTATGGCCTAAGAAACCGGAAGCTACAAGCATTTCATGACTTAGGTTTCGCTGGACATAAAGGGCGTCATTGGAAAAATGGGAAAGCATTTTATCACACCGATCTTGGTGTGGTCAGATGCTTTGAGGGCAGAGGAGAGATCTAGGGTTTAATAGACCCCAATTTTTTTCAAAAAATAGTACCTGTCACTACCTATTGCTATCATAGGGGATATTTACATTCCCTGAGATAACAATAAAAATGCTAAAAAAAAAATGAAAGGAACAGTTTGAAAATAAAATAAATGTCCCCCTGTGCTTACGCGCAAAGGCAAGCGCCGGTCTCATATCATATGTAAACAGCGATTTCACCATGCACGTGAGGTATCACCATGAATGTCAGATCGAGGGCAGTAATTTTATCATTAGACCTCCTCTGTAAATCTAAAGTGGTAACCTGCAAAGGCTTTTAAAAATGTATGTAGTTTGTCGCAGCTGCACGTTTGTTTGCAATTTTAAAGCATGTCGTGTTTGGTATTCTTGTACTCGGCATAAGATCATCTTTTTTGTTTCATCAAACATTTGGGCAATATAATGTGTTTTAGTGCATTAAAATTAAAAAAAAGTGTTTTTTCCCCCCAAAATTGCGTTTGAAATATCGCTGTGCAAATACTATGTGAAAAAAATTGCAACACCCGCTATTTTAATCTGTAGGGCCTTTGCTTTAAAGAAATATATAATGCTTGGGGGTTAAATGTAATTTTCTAGAAAAAAAATATATTTTTTCATGTAAACAAAAAGTGTCAGAAAGAGCATTGTCTTCAAGTGGTTAGAAAAGTGGATGACATAAGCTTCTAATGTTGTGTATAAAATGCCAGGACAGTTCAAAACCCCCCAAATTACCCCTTTTTGGAAAGTAGATACCCCAAGCTATTTGCTGATAGGCATGTTGAGTCCATGGAATATTTTATATTTTGCCACAAGTTTCGGGAAAATTACAAACTTTTTTTTGCACAAAGTTGTCACTAAATGATATATTGCTAAAACAAGCCATGGGCATATGTAAAATTACACCCCAAAATACATTATGCTGCTTCTCCTGAGTATGAGGATACCACATGTGTGGGACTTTTTGGGAGCCTAGCCGTGTACAGGACCCCGAAAACCAAGCACCTCCTTCAGGCTTTCTATTGGCGTAAAATGGTGATTTCACTTCCTCGCTACCTATCACAGTTTCGGAGACCATGAAATGTCAAGATAGCACAAAACCCCCCAAATGACCCCATTTTGGAACGTAGATACTTCACGCTATTTGCTGAGAGGCATGTTTAGTCCATGGAATATTTTATATTTTGCCACAAGTTTCAAGAATATTACAATTTTTTTTTTAAACAAAGTTGTCACTAAATGATATATTGTTCAAACATGTTATATGTGGAATTACATCCCAAAATACTCCTTCAGGCTTTCTAAGGGCATAAAATATTGATTTTACTCCTCACTACCTATCACAGTTACAGAGGCCCTGAAATGTCAAGATAGCACAAAACCCCCCAAATGAGCCCATTTTGGAAAGGTTGATACCCCAAGGTATTTGCTTAGAGGCATGGTGAGTATTTTGCAGCTTCCATTTGTTTTTGAAAATGAAGAAAGAAAAGAAAATTGTATTTTTTTTTCTTCTTTCAATTTTCGTATCGTGTGACAAAAAGCGAGATCTGCAAAATACTCAACATGCCTCTCAGCAAATAGCTTGGGGTGTCTACTTTCCAAAATGGGCTCATTTGGGGGGAGGGGGGTTTGTGCTATCTTGGCATTTCATGGCCTCCAAAACTGTTATAGGAAGTGAGGAGTGAAATCAAAATTTACGCCCTCAGAAAGCCTGAAGGCGGTGATTGATTTTCGGGGTCCTGTACGCGGTTAGACTGCCAAAACGTCCCACACATGTGGTATCCCCATACTCAGGAGAAGCATCAGAATGTATTTTGGGGTGTAATTCCACATATAACCATGCCATGTTTGAACAATATGTCATTTATTGACAACTTTGTGTAAAAGTAAATAAATAAATACATTTCCTGACAAACTCCATAGCAGCCTACGTGTGGGTTAACCCCGCCTCCTCTCCAATGCTATAGGACCCCATTCCCATAAATGAGCACTCACCACTAGCTGCTGTGTTCCTTTTTAGTCCTCCTCCAATGGACCTACACATGACGTTCGCGTCCGATCGGATGGATCCGAGATGTTGGCATACCTCATGTGGTGCAGCTCAGAGCCCAGCCACGGGCGGGCGAGTAGCGTTTAGAGGCTGGAGTAATACCCCTATGTTGGAGGGATGGTCGCCTCTGTATGCCGGATGGATGGCCGCATCAACGGCTGGCAAGGTCTGCAACGATGTCCGTTTTTTCTCCGTGGCAGTTATTTCTGTGTAATCTGTCATCCCCTCTAAAAACTTTCCAAAATTGTCCAGTGACTTATTTTGGCCGTTATCCGGCCATTTTACCCCTCTTGGCGGCTGGAGCGCTTGTGCGTTCCAGCTCACCATGGCACTCCCGGGTGCGGCCGTCCTCACTGTTCGCGCATGCGCTGTAGCCTCCTTACTGTATTAGGGTTTACTGTATTAAGCAGTTAGGCATTTATGTTGCTCTTCCTGGGACATGATCATTTATTTAAAAAAAAAAGAGAAAAGGTAAATAAAAAAAAATAAAAAATAAAATATATATATATATATATATATATATTTTGGGGGAAAGATTGTTTTATGATTCCCCTCACTGGCGCCTTGGCTTTTTCAGGGCATTCTTTGTCCATCTGTACTGTGTCGCTCTTCGTCCACGAATCATGGACAAGTCACCGCCTTTAAGTGGCCAGCCCTCACGCACAAGGTATGTGCTTGTGAGGGGAGGGGTTGAGGTACAGTCGCAAATGTTTGCGCTTTCTGATGTTATGTCTCGCCTCCCCCTTTGTTTTCTTTTTTCAGCCCTTCTAGATCGGACCCTCAGATCATGGTCCAGAATGAACCAGACCTTGCCAGGCCACAATACCACTCATCATCTAGATCCAGATGAGACTCTGCCTGGAAACCACCACCAGAGGAGATGTTCCCATTCCTCCTCCAGACACCGCTCCCACCGCCATGACAGCCGCTCTGATCGGAGAGCCTGCTGGGGATGTGGAACACGAGTTCCAGAGGGCAAGTCACTGTGTGACCGTTGCTATGCCCGTGCGGTTAGGAAAAAAGAGACGGAGAACCAGCATTTGGAGTCTCTCGTGAAAATTGTGGTGCAACAATCCCTGAAAGAGATGGATACACCCCACACGTTGAGCCAGTCTACTACTTTGTCTAGCCCTCCGGCTGATGAGGCCCGTGACGGTCCGGGCACTTCCCAGCCCTACGTTGCCTCTCTTGACTCTTCGGATGATGAACCTCAAGAAGAAGAGGACATCGGAGGCTTTTACTTCAGTATGGTTTCACCATTAATCAAGGCAATCAAAGAGGCCCTTAAGTGGGAAGACTCCGCCACCCCCCCAGCTAACAGAAAAAGTTCTTTAAACATCTGGGGAAGGAACGCTCAAACTTTCCGCTCCTTTCTGAATTAAAAGACATCATTGATGAGGAATGGAGTAAGATGGACAAAAAGTCCTCCATGTCAAATAAAACCTCCAGATTTTACCCCTTCAAGTCAGAAGAGGTGAAGTATCTGGAAAATGCTCCCCTTGTGGACGCAGCCCCTTTGGAAGATGCGGTGTCCTTCAAGGATGGTCTTGAAAGAAGGATAGACCAGGATTTGAAGAAAATTTACGGGCTGGCCGGCATGGCCTGTAAACCGGCCCTGGCACTAGCGGCCATGTTGAAGGCCATGGAGGCCTGGACGGAGAATGTAGATTCCTTCCTTAAGGGTGTTTCGGAGGAGCTGGCCGGAAGTTTAGCAGCTGCAGAACTAAAACTAGCGGCAGTCTTCCTGGGGGAGGCATCTATCGATTTGATCCGCCTATTGGCGCGAATTATGTTATCATCGGTCACGGCCAAACGAGCTTTATGGTTGCGTCCTTGGCTCGCTGACCCGGTCTCCAAACAAGTCAAGTGTAAAATCCCCTTTGAGGGGTCTTCACTGTTTGGCTCGTTAGGGCACAGATGGGCCTGCTCCAGTACTCCTACCCCCAGATTCATGCCCACTCTACTTCCTCGTTCAGAAGAACAGAGACAAGTGTTACTGTCCTACGTGAACTTACTGAAGACTCAGGGAGCAGTGGTACACGTCCCAAACGATGAATGGTTTCAGGGGATATACTCCCCTCTCTTCCTAGTTCAAAAGAAGAGTGGCTCTTGGTGCCCAGTCATAGATCTAACCTACCTCAACAAATTCATAGATCATGGGAAGTTCAAGATGGAAACCCTGTCAACCATCCAGCAAGCCATACAGCCAGGCGATTGGATGATTTCAATTGACTTAAAAGACGCTTATTTCCATGTCCCGGTGGAAAAGGAATTTCGCAAGTATCTCCGATTCCAAGTCGGGCAAGATCATCTACAATTTATCTGCCTCCCCTTCAAGCTGACAACATCCCCCCGGGTCTTTTCAAAGGTTCTCCTTGCCACAATGGCTCTCATCAGATTAAAAGAGGTACGTCTTTACCATTACCTCGACGACCTCCTGGTGTTGTCTCAAAACAGAGAGAAGTTGCTGGTCCACTGGGATCTCCACCCTGTCCAGATTCGGGTGGCTTTTGAACCTGGAAAAAAGTAATCTATATCCAGTTCAACGTCTAATATACTTAGGGGCTCAGTTCGATACAGTGGAAAACACCATCTCCCTTCCAATAGAGAAGATCCAGACTGTTTGAGACAGAATTTCTCAGGCCCTATACGCCCCACGTCTGAAAGCCTCCCAGTGCCTGGAGATAGTCGACACGATGGTCTCCACGACTCCCATGATCAAATGGACCTTGTGGAGATTACGCCCTTTCCAGTCAGGTTTCCTCAGGCAATGGAAGTCGGGAGACAAGAATCAAATCGTCCACATAACCACGACAATGAGGAACAGCCTCTTCTGGTGGCTTCAGCGCAAAAACCTTCTGAATTGCCACTCCATTGCTCCCATTTCTTGGGTCACGGTCACGACCAACGCCAACGGTACTGGTTGGGGAGCCCTCTGCGGATCGAACCTTGCTCAGGGCAAATAGGACACTCGCCTCTCCAATCCGGGCTCGAATGTCCTGGAACTTCAAGCGGCCTGGTGTGCTCTCCAGTCCTTCTCTCACCTTCTGAAAGGGGAGTCGGTGTTATTAAGGATGGACAACACCACGGCGGTCTCCAATGTGAAAAGGCAAGGGGGTACGCGGAGCTCCACACTCCTGCGAGAAGTCAAACCCATTCTATCATGGGCACAGCAGAATTTATCCAACATCTCAGCAATCTTCATCCCAGGAGTGCAGTACACTCAAGCGGATTTCCTATCACGTTCTCAGTTGGACAACAACGAGTGGTCCCTTCATTCACAGACATTCAAGTGGATCCTGTCATTGGCAATCGATCCCGAAGTAGATCTGTTCACTTCCCCCTGCAACTTCAAGGTGAAGAAATTCTACATCCGAGGCCGTTGCAGCCAGGCCTATAGAACAGATGCCCTGACGGATCAGTGGAGGTTCAGGAGGGCGTATGCCTTTCCCCCACTCCCGGTTATCCTGAGATTCCTGCAGAGGCTCCGGGTGGAAGCAGTCGAAGTGGTGACAATAGCTCCCTATTGGCTGAACAGGCCTTGGTTCCCCCTCCTCATCCAACTCAGTTTCCGGGACTCGGTGCCTCTCCCTCTCAGGCCAGACCAGGGGACAGTTCTACACCCTTGTCCAGCAGTACTGAGACTGATGGTCTGGTTCTTGAGAGGGAGAGGCTAGAATCTCTTGGCTGTGCCTCAAGAGTGATCTCCACCCTTATGAGCTCAAGAAGATCAAGCACAATTAAGGTGTATGGGAGAATCTGGACCAAATTTGTGGAATTTTGCTCTTCTGTGCATAGGTCTTTCAGACACCTGGAAGTCCAGGATATCCTCAGCTTCCTTCAAACTGGTCTAGACCTACCCTTATCTATCAGCTCTCTTAGGGTCCAAGTATCTGCTTTATCGGCTTTCTCCGGTACTTCATGGGCGGTTCATCCCTTAATTCTGCAATTTTTCCATGGAGCTTCAAGGCTCAAGCCCCAAAGAAAACCCAGGTTTCCCAAGTGGGACCTTCCACTTGCCATCAACTCAATCTCTGGACTCAGTATCACGGGGCCCTCCCCGCTCTCCATCAAGGAATTTTCAGCAAAAGTAGCCTTTTTAGTAGTCGTCACCTCGGCTAAAAGGGTCTCTGAGGGGGGGCGTGTCCTGGATATGGAGGAGTGAGGACGTGTGTCGCTTTAGCTCCGCTCCACCGCTGCACAGAACCAGCCTTAAAACGGGGAATACTCACTTTTAAAGTCTCCCCACATGTCACATCGATCGCGGCAGTCCTCCCAACCTTCAAGGACCGACGGATCATGGCAGGGACAGCTGGACTCATACTTTTCTGGGACCCGGGGACCAGGCCGTGAAGCCTTCAAGATGGCGCCGACCAGGAAGGTCCAGAAAGCTACACAATCGTCCCAGCCAGCTGCAGCTGCGACCCGAGGGTTGAAAGGGACGGCTCCCCCTGCATCTGAGTGATTCGGCTCCCTGTGCCTCCCCTGCCTCCTTAGATGGCCGCCCTGAGGTTTTTGACTACCTCAGTGATAAAGACATAAGGCGCCATATCATGTCCCTGCCCACTAAAGAAGATCTTGAACGCTTTACATGCAGGGTGGAGAAGGCATTTACAGAGGACATTGCCCAATTAAAAGCTGACACTTCCCATTTGGGTAACAGAGTGGAATCCATAGAAGAGAAGCTGGAGGAGGTTCTCCCCACTATTGCTCTGCTGCAATCTAAGTGTCAAAGACAGGAACAGCAGATTGAAACCCTGCTGTGTCAGCTCGATGATGCTGAAAATCGCAGCAGGAGGGCTAATATCAGGATTCGGGGACTGCCGGAAGCCACAGCCACAGCCTCAAGGGATATCATCCGCATGTTGACGGATATATTTAGGGACATACTGGGCCTCTCAGCTTCAGTTCCCATAGAAATTGATCGGCACATAGGGCACTAAGACCTCCATCTCAAGACGTGGATAACCCCAGAGGCATAATTTGTAAACTCCACAAATTCACCCTAAAGGATCGCATTAGGCAAGCCCTTCTATGACTTTGATGGTGCACTTTTATTTTTTATCAAGACATTTCCAGGCGCAACCTCATGCAGCGCAGAGCTCTCCGCCCCCTCCTGACGGCGATCCAAGAAGCAGGCTTGCCATACCGCTGGGGCTTTCCCTTCTTCCTGCAGGTGACCAAGGACGGAAAGCAAGTCACACTACGCAACAAAGATGACCCCCCACATTTCCTTTCCACCCTTGGTCTAGACCCCATGGACTTTCTGGACTGGAGGGGTCCAACTGATGTTCATAGGATTAATCTTCCCCCTCAGTGGTCAACGGCTACACGCAAGAACCGCAAGGGGGACGGACAACATCAAAATCAAGACCCCCCTGTGGGCCCTTCCAGTACCCGTGACTGAAGCGGTGGCCCATCGGTGTCCATACGGTGACCACTAACATTCCCTGTTCCTGATTCAAGAAGATCCGGCAACTGCCTTTTGTTAAGCTCCCCTTTCTTGAGTTTACCCTGGGATATGGGATATTTCAGGCTGGACTTTGTGTTTGCCCTTGTCAAGATCCTGATCCTGTGGAGATAGCTCCATTTTTGCCCCTAGGCCCCAGTCAGCTGAACTTTGCAGATCATACCTGGGCTACTAGGAGTTAGTGAACTCTCGCTTTTCCATATGGAGTATATTCCCCTTCTCAACTCCCAACACCTTATAAGATGCGGTGGTCGGAGGTGGGACCTTCTGTCTCCCCCCCGTGTGTAGGCTCACGTACCCCCACAAAGGCCATCCCTTGTTGGGTATAGTCCCCAATTGAGACATTAGATTGAGGTTTGAGCCCCCCCCCCTTTTTTTTGTTGGGGAGGACCTCACACCTAGCATACAGATGTTTTGTTTACTGATACTGTTAATGCTATGTTATATTTTCTTTTTTACATTAACAGTTTATTTTCTGTGTTCTTTTTTCACTTGCTCTGCTCTGCTCTTCTTCCCCCCATCCCCCCTTTTTTTTCTTTTCTTCCTTCCTCTTCTTTCTCAGGAGCACCCCGTAGCTTCAGGTTCTGCGCCGGGCGAGTTGGACCATTTGATAACCTTCCTGCCATCTGATCCCTCATGTCTACTCTCAAGGTAATATCTTATAACATACGAGGCCTATGCTCCCCTAGGAAAAGAAATAGACTATGGTGGGAACTCAAGAAATTAAAAACCCAGGTGGTCTTCCTACAGGAAACCCATTTTACCCACCACTCCTTACCTAGATTACCTACCCACTTATTTAATCAATGGTTCCACAGTACCTCCCCTACCTCTAAGTCTAAAGGCATTACGATAGCTATTCATAGGACATGCCCTTTTCAGCTTTCTAGTAGCAAAATAGACCCATTAGGCCGCTACATTTTTCTGAAAGGTTTCATAGCGGGATGAAAGTATACATTCGCTTCAATCTATGCACCTAACACGAATGAACTTACTTTCATTGATAATACCCTCGAACTGTTAACAGAATTTAAGGAAGGATTTGTCATCCTTGGAGGGGATTTTAATGTTAGCCCGGACCCTTTAATGGACACCTCTAGCACTAGCCATTCATACTCTCACGCCTTTCTTAAACATTTCCGAAAGTCCTTTCAGTCTCACATGTTACTCGATAGTTGGAGGGTCCTCCACCCTGCGGAGAGAGACTTCAGCTATCACTCAGCCGTCCACGATGTATATACTCGCATAGATTATATATATGTAGACGGCCCCACACTGGAGCTCCTGCAATCCGCGTACATTGGAAATATCACATTATCTGATCACGCGCCAGTAGGGGTGACCCTCATGCTCCCTTCCAGCTCATGGACATGGAGACTAAATGACAACCTGTTAGACGATACAGTGGCCGTTGCCAAAGTGTCAGAGGCCATCACAAATTATTTCAAAGAAAATGCCACGGAAGACCTTAGCACGGGCATAGTGTGGGAGGGCCATAAGGCAGTAGTCAGAGGAGAGCTAATATCCCTGGGTGCTAAACTAAAAAAGATGCTTCAGGCAGATTTTGACAGGGTGCTGGCAGCTCTGCAATCCGCAGAACTTAAACATAAACAAAATGGGGGCCCTGAGGCACTGCGGAGACTGAGTGACTTGAGGGACTTGTTTCTGCGTTTGCTAGATCGGCGGACTCGCAAACATCCAGACACTTGTCACACAAATATTATGAACATGGCAATAAATGCGGCCGTATGCTTGCAAGGGCCATACGCACGAAGAATGCTCAGACTTACGTACAAAAACTCCGCTCTCCATCTGGTGACATTTCGGTTCGGTCCTCCAAAATTGCCTCAGGGTTTCAAGACTACTACACACGCCTTTAAAACTTGAATCCTGACTATCCTTTGGATGCCCAAACACCCAGGTCTACTGTCATCCAAGATTATTTAGCCTCGGCTGGCATCCCATCTTTGAGTGTAGATCAGTGTACCTACCTTGAACTTCCGATTTCCTCAGGGGAGATTGAATCAATAGTGAAATCTCTGCCCAACGGGAAGAGCCCTGGACCGGATGGATATTCCAGGGTATATTATAAAACCTTTCTACCCTCTTAGTACCCCACATGTGTAATTATTTTAACTTGATTGCAGAAGGGACCCCCATACCCAATGGGGCACTTTTGGCACACATTACGGTGTTGCCAAAAGAGGGTAAAGACCCGATGATCCCCCAAAGCTACCGTCCCATATCCCTCCTCAGCGTTGACGTCAAGATCATGGCTAAGGTCTTGGCGAATAGATTTGGTAGTCTTAGGCCATATATAATTCACCCGGACCAAATGGGTTTTATTCCGGGGAGGGAAGCAAGGGACAACTCTATTAGAGCCATTCAACTCATTCACTGGGCCCGCACTGGTCCTGACCCTAAACCTTATATAATCCTCTCCACTGATGCCGAAAAGGCTTTCGACCGGGTCGATTGGTCGTACTTCAAAGCAGTGTTGGAGGTCCTAGGGCTGAAAATGCATATGCTGACCTCTATTCTGGCTCTTTACTCCACTCCCTGTGCACAGGATAAAGTGAACCGAGTGCTTTCTTCTCAGTTCCCGATTCGGAATGGCACGAGACAGGGGTGCCCCCTCTCCCCCCTCCTCTTTGCTCTGGTTCTTGAGCCGTTGCTATGTACTGTAATGCCCCGTACACATGGTCGGACTTTGTTCGGACATTCCGACAACAAAATCCTAGGATTTTTTCAGACGGATGTTGGCTCAAACTTGTCTTGCATACACACGGTCACACAAAGTTGTCGGAAAATCCGATCGTTCTAAACGCGGTGACGTAAAACACGTTCGTTGGGACTATAAATGGGGCAGTGGCCAATAGCTTTCATCTCTTTATTTATTCTGAGCATGCGTGGCACTTTGTCCGTTGGATTTGTGTACACACGATCGGAATTTCCGACAACGGATTTTGTTGTCGAAAAATTTTATATCCTGTTCTCAAACTTTGTGTGTCGGAAAATCCGATGGAAAATGTGTGATGGAGCCTACACACGGTCGGAATGTCCGACAACAAGGTCTTATCACACATTTTCCGTCGGAAAATCCGACCGTGTGTACGGGGCATAAGAGCGAATGCGGACATAAGGGGCTTACGGGTTGGAAACACTGAACATAAATTGTCGGCATATGCAGACGACGTGCTGTTCCATCTCTCTGAACCCCTGATCTCGCTGCCAGTCCTGATGAAGGAACTGAAAATATTCGGGTCGCTTTCTAATTTCAAAATTAACTTTTCTAAATCGGAAATTTTACCTGTCCACTTGAACCCATCCCTGACAAGTAGCCTACAAGCCTCCTTTCCTTTCACCTGGGCCAAGTCCTCCTTTCGATACTTAGGTATTCAATTAACAGATAGTTTTGATACCCTCTATGCTGCAAACTTCCCTCTTACTTACCACGATCAAAAAAGATCTTTCCATCTGGGCCAAGACCGCTTTTACTTGGATAGGCCGCATTAACATAATAAAAATGAATATCCTGCCACGCATACTTTTTTTTCTACAAATGATACCAATTCCCCTGCCCAGAAAACTTCTTCTCCCAGATTAACAGCATATTAACAGGATTCGTGTGGAATGCACAAAAACCCAGAATAGCCATGAAGACACTGAAACACTCAAAAATGACAGGGGCCCTTGGAATCCCAGATATTCTAAAATACTATAGGGCCATCGCTCTCCAGAGGATCCTCAACTGGCGTTTCCATACCCATTCCAAACTATGGGTCTCCCTCGAAAAATGGCTGGCTGGAAGGAACTTAGCCTACTCACCATGGCTGCCCCGTCAATATAGAGGACTGTCAGATGATACCTCCCCTCTGACAAAGCACACTCTTTCCACTTGGGACAGGATGAATTCAGTTTTGGGTTTATCTCCTCCCATGTCCCCGCTGGCTCCGTTGGGGGGTTCCGGTGGTTCCCGCCAGGTGAGCAGATGGCTTTTTTCGGCCCTTGGGTGGATGATGGCAATGCCGGTTGCGGAAAACTAATGAGCAATGGTAAGTTGATGAGTTTTGAATCCCAGCAGACTAGACATGGGGGCTCCAAAACGAATTTCTGGAGATATAGACAGCTCCATCACTTCTTCCCAGTACATGGGCACTCTATAAGAGACATCTTCACTCTCACTCCCTTCGAACAAATTTTTGTAGACGAGGATCCGATTCCACACATGATTTCCGAAATGTATCGCTTATTAAGTACTATCACTGACAAACTTAGACCAACATACATTCGGGTATAGGAGAGGGATTTGCAACTTGACTTTTCCACATCCCAATTAACACACCTTTATCAGCTCACTCATTCGAGCTCTATGGAATCTAAAACCCAAGAAACAAATTACAAGCTCTTACCACGCTGGTACAGAGTACCGGCTGATCTAGCTTGTATCTACCCATCGGTGTCGGATCAATGCTGGAGGGAATGTGGGAATGTGGAGGTAAGCTCCTTCATATTTGGTGGGAGTGTCCTCTGATCAGGCCATATTGGACGGATATTCAATCTCTAATAAGAGAAATTCTAGATATAGATATCCTTCTGTCTCCGGCCTACTTTCTCCTGCATGTCCCCAGGATACCGATTAGTAGATACAAGAAAAGTACCCTACCACACCTTTTAAATGCGGCTAGACGTCTTTTCCCAATTTATTGGAAACAATCCAGGGAAGATTGGATCAAAAAAGTAAACGATATTAGGGAGGCCGAGCACTGGATAGCGACCTGCAGGGGAAAGGTGGAACGCTTTGAAGCTATATGGGGACCGTGGAGGGACTATATGTCTGACTCTGACTCAGATCACATATCCTTTAGCTTAGACCTGGCTCTACTGGAGTTAGCAGAACCATCCCTGAAATCTTGTTTAGATAATAGTAATACTGCCCAATGAAAGGCATTCTTCACCCCGGCCTGCAACAAAGATGACATGTACTTGGCGGAACTCGCTTGGCGCAGAGCTACAGGGCCTCTTCAGACTGCAAGGTTTGCTCCACTTCACTCCCTCCCCTTTCCCACTCTCCTATTCCCTCCTCTTTGTTATTCCTCTAATCTTCTACCTCTACCTCTCTTTCTCTTTTCCACTCTGTTTGGTTTCATAACTACTTTGGCCTCCTCAATATCAGGCTGTAATCATATATGCCATTTGTTGCGCTACACGGACTTAGGATAACAGTGGTTGGTGGGGATCAGAAACCCTGTCATACCAAGGTTGGTTTTTAAATTCGCCACCTGTTGAGTGGAGGGGCCAAGGGTCGTGCCCTCTCCGGTACCGGCGGGTCGGGTGAGGTTGATGGAGGCATTTGACCCCCCTCTACTCGGTCCGCCTCCTGGGGGGTTTCCCCTCCTTGCCCTCCTGATCATTCAATACCTCCGGGGGTGGTGGCTGGTTTCTGACTGGGCTACTGTCCTTGGACCATCCTGATTCCGGGAGTTGATTATTGATCACTGGTTGTGCTGGTGCCCTGAGTTTAGGACAGTCACTTACAATGGCCTATATTGAGGTTCATTCTCTATTTGTTTTGTTTTGTATATTTATAACGTATGTAGTTTTCTACTAAAATGTTGCTAAATAAAGATTTTACAAAAAAAAGGGTCTCTGAGATCGGATCACTGGGTCATGAAGAGCCCCACTTGACGTTTTTCCCAGACCGTGTAATTCTCATCCCTATGCTGGGTTCAAACCCAAAAGTTTCTTCGGTGTTCCATGAGAATCAGGAGATCATCTTACCTACATTCAGATCCCTGGGATCCACTGAAACTCACCCTTTGGATGTAGGTGAAGCTATAAAGGAATATCTACGAATTACTTCTTCCTGTAGACGTTTTGATCACCTCTTTATCTTGCACTCGGGTAGCAACAATGGGAAGAAAGCCTCAACCAGGACACTTGCGGCCTGGATAGTGCAGACCATCCAGCAAGCATACAGGGCTAAGGGCTTGGCTCCTCCAGAGGTGGTGACAGCTCACTCCACCAGGGGAATGGCAGCCTCATGGGCGGCGGCTCGACATGTGGCTCCAGACACCATTTGCAAAGCAGCCTCTTGGGCCTCTATTAACACATTCATGTCTCATTACTGCATAGAGCCTGCTTCTCTGTCTTCTGTAAACTTTGGTTTGAGAATCCTATCGGTTGATAGGACAAATTAAAATTATGATTTGTTCAGCATACCCACCCGTGTGGTTGGCTAGTTATTTCCCACACGTAGGCTGCCATGGAGTCTGTCAGGAAAAAGGAAGATTTATTATCAAATACTTACCGTAATTTTTCTTTCCTGATGAACTCCATGGCAGACGGAGTTCCCACCCATTGGTCAAAGAGTAGGCTAGTTACGGAACGCAGCAGCTAGCGGTGAGTGCTCATTTATGGGAATGGGGTCCTATAGCATTGGAGAGGAGGCGGAATTAACCCACATGTAGGCTGCCATGGAGTCCATCAGGAAAGGAAAATTACGGTAAGTATTTGATAATAAATTTTCCTTTTTTTTCCGAAACTTGTGGCAAAATATAAATTTTACATGGACTCAACATGTCTCTCAGCAAATAGCTTAAAGTGTCTTCTTTCCAAAATGGGGTCATTTGGGGGGGGGGGGGGGGTTGTGCTATCTTGACATTTCATGGCCTCCGAAACTGTGATAGGTAGTGAGGAAGTGAAATCACCATTTTACTTCCTTAGAAAGCCTTAAGGCGGTGATTGGATTTCGGGGTCCAGTATACGGCTAGGCTCCCAAAAAGTCTCACACATGTGGCATCCCCATACTCAGGAGAAGCAGCAGAATGTATTTTTGGGTGTAATTCCACATATAACCATGCCATGTGTGATATATCATTTAGTAACAACTTTGTGCAAAAAAAAAAAAGTTTGTACTTTTCCTGAAACTTGTGGCAAAATATAAAATATTCCATGGACTTAACATTCCTCTCAGCAAAAAGCTTGGGGTGTCTACTTTCAAAATCTGGTCATTTGGGGGGGGGGGGGGTTGTGCTATCTTGACATTTCATGGCCTCCAAAACTATAATAGGTAGTGAGAAAGTGAAATCACCATCAGCTTTAGAAAGCCTGAAGGCGGTGATTGGTTTTCAGGGTCCTGTACATGGCTAGGCTCCAAAAAAGTCTCACACGTGTGGTATCCCCATACTCAGGAGAAGCAGTAGAATGTATTTTGGGGTGTAATTCCACATATAATCATGGCATGTGTGAGCAATATATCATTTAGTGACAACTGTGTGTTAATTCTTTTTTTTTTCATTTTTCAATCACTTGTGACAAAAAAATAAAATATTCAATGGGCTCAACATGCCTCTCAGCAATTTCCAAGGGATGTCTACTTTCCAAAAAGGAGTCATTTGGGGGTCTTGTACTGCCCTGCCATTTTAGCACCTCAAGAAATGAGATTGGCAGTCATAAACTAAAAGCTGTATAAGTTCCAGAAAATGTACCCTAGTTTGTAGACGCTATAACTTTTGCATAAACCAATAAATATACGCTTATTGTCATTTTTGTTTACCAAAGACATGTGGCTGAATACATTTTGGTCTAAATGTATGACTAAAATTTAGTTTATTGGATTTTTTTTATGACAAAAAGTAGAAAATATCATTTTTTTTCAAAATTTTTGGTCTTTTTCCGTTTATATCGCAAAAATTAAAATCGCAGAGTCAATCAAATACCATCAAACGAAAGACCTATTTGTGGGAAAAAAAGGACGCACATTTTGTTTGGGTACAGCATTGCATGATCACACAATTACCAGTCAAAGCAGCGCAGTGCCAACTTGTAAAAAAGTGCTCTCGTCATTAGGGGGCCAATTCTTCCAGGGCTGAAGTGGTTAAGAGGATCCAGACTTAGGTCTTTTACATACAAAAGTCTTCAAAACGAGGTGTAATGGTTTTAATAAATTATTTTAAATAACCCAAACTTGCTGGGGAAATGATGCTGCTAGAGCAACAAAAACACAAAAAACAAAAATGCATTGGATAGTTTATAGAAATCACAGCTAGAAATGTTCTTATGTTGCACTGTTTAATGCCCTCCTAAGAAATTTGGTATCAGTGATTGTAGTGATTATAGTGTGATTTTGTTATCTAGGGTATAAAAAACATAGTCATGTTGAAAAAAGACCATTAAGCTGAAACTGACCATTTTGCCTGTTTGCAAATAGAGTCACCCAGGGCAAAGACTTAGTTCAGCATCCCTTCCCTCCCCAAAGAGGACAGTTGGCATAGGGCGGAGATTAGCGTCAGTAGGGTGGTGGACGGTGTCCGTTGTTTTGTTTTTTTCATAATTTTTTTATTATCTTTTACATTTTTTTTTTACAATTTTTTAGGAGCCCTGTTGGGGAGCTTTTGTGAGATATCAGAGGTCTAAACACTCCTGATGTTTCACTTTTAAGACAGAAAAAGGGACTAAGGACACAGATGCCCCAGTCCCTTTCTCTGCAGCCTCAGATGCCCTATACACTGAATGAATGGGAAGTGCTCTGTGCTGAGCAGCTTCCTGTTCATTCATAAACTTAAGCATAGTACAAACAGTTTACTATGTTTGTTAAGAATGAACACAGTGATAGATCAGTACCAAGTGGGGCACTGGTGCTCAGTCAGGGTAGATAAGGGTACTGGTGCTCAGTGGGCGGACAAGGGGGCACTGGTGCTCAGTTGGGGGATATAGGAGTCCGGGTGCTAAGTGTGGAGAGATGGGGGTTCTGGTGCTTAGTGTGGAGGCATGGGGAGTCCTGGACCTTAATGGGTGGAGATAGGGGTCCTGATCCTTAGTGGGGCAGATGGGGGGGTCCTGATCCTTAGTGGTGGGAGATAAGGTGTCCTGGTACTTAGTGGGGGAGATGAGGAGTCCTGGTGCCTAGTGGGGGAGATGGGGGATCCTGGTCTTCAGTGGGGGAGTCCTAGTGCTTAGTTAGGTTAGATGGGGGGTCCTGGTTCTTATTGGGGAAATGATGGGTCCTGGTGCTTAGTAGGGGGGTCCTGGTGTTTAGCGGGGGAGATTAGGGTCTGGGTGCTTAGTGGGGGAAATGGGGGGGTCCTGGTGCTTAGTGAGGGCAGATTGGGGGTACTGACAGTCAGTGGGGGGTAGGGTGCGCTAGTGCCCAAAACCAGGCTGCTTGATCCATCTGGAATTCTGTTGAAGATTCATCCCCTCTCTCACTATTTTTCTTTGCTAATCTTTCTCCAGACAGATGAAGTGACAGGCTGGGGCTCCCCTGGAGGCATGCTGGGGATGCCAGTGCAGTGATAGCTCTTTCTTTGCCACTCTTTTTTTGCTTGGCTGAGCTGTCACTGCTCTGGCATCCCCAGGATCCCTCCAGGTGTGCCGGTCTCTGCTTGTCTGTGCTTCAAGATTAAAGATACCCCTGTCACTACATGTCAGCAGCGGTGCCCCACTCAATGTGGCACCCGGGAAACACCCCTCCCCACACTAGTTTCAGCCCTGAGAGGAAATGTTGGGACCTATTTGAAAACAGACTTTTATATACTACACAAAAGAATGCTGGTATAAAATGGGTACCGGTTGTGTCTCAGTCCCAATTAGTACCTACACCACAACTATATATAGCCCATGGGACTTTTATTGATTCACAACACTGAGGTAAAATATAAGTGAATTTATTACATGAAAAAAATACATATTTTACTATAGAACACATATCCTTATACATGTATATCACCAGTGAAGAAACATCATCAAATGGCAGAAACCTTCAAGTTTGAAAAGACCTGACATCAACATATGACAACTGAGCTAATGCTGTACACCAATCAAGATGGTCTGTGCTTTGATCCTCAAAGAGAGGTGTTGTGACTCGATAAATTCCCATGGGCTATAGATAGCTGTGGTGTATAGACTTTTATATACAACTTCTCACTTTTTATATAGTGATCTGCATATTTTCTCAAATGCTTGAAACATTCTCAGTGCATATATTTTTATATATTTGCAATATTCTGGTGTCATTTTAAAACAAAATCCAACAAGTGAAAACAAAGGCCTTAAACTTTATAGTGAAATTTTACAGAAATTTGCAGATCAGGTAAATGTCTTAAGTGCATTATTTTCTAGTTTAGTGCATAGTTTTGTTTATTACTTAGCTTTCTGCCTTTCTCAAGGCCCCCCCCTTAAATGTTGGTTGCAATAAGACTTTGCATCTAACAAGTGCCTTCATTCTTCTATTGTATTTTAATTTATTTGAACTATAGCCAGACTACCACTCTTATATCTGATATACAAACATATGCTGTATAAATATTGTAAGGGGACAGGCTCATAAGCAGTAAACCAGGCATGGGACAGGGATGTCCAGGAATACTCCAGGCAGTTTTGTGCTACACTTTTATTCTGCAAGGCAGCAAACAAACACCATTTCAATGAAGAAGGATTTTGTCCAACAATCCTGCTAGCATAGGCCTGACATGCCTGACCTTCTGCTCAGAACTCTGGGAAGGAACACTATTTTCCAAAATACAGTGTTATAGTCCATCAGCATTCACTTGCTGGGTCCTTGGCCAGCATTCTACAAAAAAATGTGATGTAACGTTGAGCCACAAACCATCTTATGACCCTTGCATTATTCCCTTTTTTTAAAGCCAACAACTGTACTGGAGAATGGTCTGTAATCAATCAGAAGGTAATACCACAGTGACTCTAGTGCCAGCTTTATGACCAGACACTCCTCAGTTTACACAAGGCACCCCAACAGGTCATGTTTTCAGGCTACCCATTATTTTGTGCAGGTGATTTGATCAGTTTCACTGCCTTCGTAATTATCACATCTGTTTCATCTGAGATAAATACTGAAAACATGACCCGTTGGTGCGCCTTGAGGACTGGAATTGAGAAACACTGCTATAGAGGATAGTTTCTGGCTGAGATATACTACTGGATGTTCTGCCCCATTAACAACTCCCTTTATTACTTGGAACCCACAAACATTGTATACCTATATATATATATCTATCTATCTATATATACAGTATCTCACAAAAGTCAGTTAGCATTGAGCATCTGTGTAGCAAATTGTAATTTCTTCAGCGTTGACACATGAAAAGATATAAAATATTTACAAAAATGTGAGGGGTGTACTCACTTTTGCAACTACCCGGTTACTCCTGTGATGTATATACTACCTAAAATTCACAAAGACCCTAATTATCCACCTGGACGCCCCATAGTTTCGGGGATGGAAATGGTGACAACACCATTAGCACAATATTTGGATAAATGTTTGACGCCATTGTTGCTGAACACTAAGTCATATATTCGTGATACCAGCAACTTTCTAAATAAAATAAGTATGATGGATTTGACACCTGATTCCATCCTTGTTACCTGGGATGTATCCAGCCTTTATACTGTGATCCCGCACAAATTGGGTATTGAAGCATGTTGGCGGTTTCTGAAACAATCCCATTGTTATGATAATAAGCAAATAGCCTTTTTCCTGCAACTGTTGGAAATTGTACTTGAAGAGAATTATTTTCTTTTATGGAAACTTACTATGTACAGTTGAAGGGGCAGCAATGGGTTCCAATGTCGCACCGCCATATGCAAACTCGCCCATGAATATGATTAAAACATCGTTCATTTCTAATAATAAAATATTTACAAGACACTGTAAGGGATGGTTTAGATCTCTTAGATGACCTGTTTGCTGTGTGGGGTGGCAACATTGGAACCCTGTTATTATTTGACCAGTATTTATATTATCTTACTCTGGGTTTGAAGTTTACTATTATGTATAGCGGGGAGGAAATTTCCTTCTTGGATACGTTGTTAAAAATCAATGGGACCAGGATTGAAAGTGATGTATATGTTAAAAGCACAGATCATAATCATTTGCTACATTATAGTAGTTTTCATCCCCTCCCCTGGAGTATTTAATTCTATACCTAGAACCCAATTAACCCGAGTTAAGAGAATAGTCAGTAATCCACAACACCATGAGGAAAAACAGGGTGAGATGGAAAGAGGTTACCCAGTACCATTAGTTAACAAAGAACATGTTTAAGGAATAGTAGGACCCCCAATAGGAATATTAAAATAATTCTGTTTGTGTCACAGTTTCACCCATTTTTCTATCGAGTTTATAATATTATTAAAAAACTTGAGGACTAGTAAGAGAAAGTTACCCTGGTATAGATGAATTCCAATCCCCTCCTTTACCCTCATATAGGATCGGTAGAACATTGAGAGATCAATTGGTCAAATCTGACCAATATGCCCCACCCAACCCAAGTATTACTTTTTTAGGATTACGGAATACAGGATCATATCCATGTTTATCATGTATGCAGTGTAGTTCTATGATAAAAGGGAAAAATATATCACACCCCCATAAAGGTTTTGATAATCCATTCAAAGGTTATTTTACATGCCAATCCTTGAATGTGGTTTAGGCTATAAAGTGCCCGTATGGGTTACTTTATATTGGAGAAACGACTCAAAAGGTCAAGGACCGTATAGCTAGACATAAATATTCAATTAGGAACAAATTAACACAATTATCATTGTCTAGACATTTTTTAAATAAAGGTCATTCGATTTCTCAGTTGAAATACATGGTGTTGGAGGGTGTTAATAAGAGTAGGAGAGGAGGTGATCAGGAATTAACTTTAAAAAAACGAGAAGTATATTGGATTAATTTTCTCAATACTGTTGCCCCCAAAGGGTTAAATACAAATATGGATTCATATTTATCTGTTTGAGTTATTGGGGATGGGGGACTGTTGATTATTGGTAATTTAATTTTTCAGATGATGATGATAATACTTTGTTTGAACAGATTGGTTCAATAAAATTTTAAGTGCAGCAATCCTCTGGATTTTTCTTGTATATATGGTCGGTGAGAGAACCAGATTGCATTGCACTGACTACGAACCGGGTGCTGCTTTCCCCAACTATGGTGAAGATATATATATCTTCTCTCTCTCTCTCTCTCTCTCTCTCTCTCTATATACACACACACACACACATATATATATATATATATATATATATACCTATTTTTTACACTAGCTGGGACCAACTTTTAATTTCTTAAATTACATTTTGTTCATAAGAGAATTGATGAATCTCCTCACTCAACCCTGCAGCCCACACAGTGGCGTAGCGTGGGAGGTGCGGGGGGTGCCGTGGCCCCGGGCGCGACATTTAGGGGGGCGCAATTTCGTGCCAGTAGTGTCACTTAATTTAATTTCCTGTGCCCCCCGTGCTCCGTCGCCATGTCCAGTGTTTGGCGCCCTGTGATTGGGCGTATGGGGGTCATGTGCAGCATGGGGCTGGTCTATCCGTGATCACGGTTGCTCCTGAAGTCCCCCCTCCGCACATGACCCCTATATGCCCAATCACAGTGCGCCAGGAAACATTGAATATGGTGGCCGGAGCGCAGGGGAGACGAGCACTGGAGAGTGTGAGCCGCCGGGGCCGCTGTCTTCTTCTCCTCCTCCTCCTATCCTCCAAACCGATGCAAGACAAGAAGGTGAGGAGGAGGGGGGAGGGGGGAAGGAAAGAGACAGGCGCCGTATATGTAGTGTCAGTATAGGAAGACTAGGCAAGACAGTATAGTGTGTAGTGTAGTGGACAGTGTAGTGTAGTGGTCAGTGTAGTGTAGTGGTCAGTGTAGTGGACAGTGTAGTGGTCAGTGTAGTGTAGTGTAGTGGTCAGTGTAGTGGACAGTGTAGTGTAGTGGTCAGTGTAGTACAGTGGTCAGTGTAGTACAGTGGTCAGTGTAGTATAGTGGTCAGTGTAGTACAGTGGTCAGTGTAGTGTAGTGGTCAGTGTAGTACAGTGGTCAGTGTAGTGTAGTATAGTGGTCAGTGTAGTGGTCAGTGTAGTACAGTGGTCAGTGTAGTGTAGTGGACAGTGTAGTGTAGTGGTCAGTGTAGTGTAGTGGACAGTGTAGTACAGTGGTCAGTGTAGTGTAGTATAGTGGTCAGTGTAGTGGTCAGTGTAGTACAGTGGTCAGTGTAGTGTAGTATAGTGGTCAGTGTAGTGGTCAGTGTAGTACAGTGGTCAGTGTAGTGTAGTGGACAGTGTAGTGTAGTGGTCAGTGTAGTGTAGTGGACAGTGTAGTACAGTGGTCAGTGTAGTACAGTGGTCAGTGTAGTGTAGTATAGTGGTCAGTGTAGTGGTCAGTGTAGTACAGTGGTCAGTGTAGTGGACAGTGTAGTGGTCAGTGTAGTGGACAGTGTAATGGACAGTGTAGTATAGTGGTCAGTGTAGTGGTCAGTGTAGTACAGTGGTCAGTGTAGTACAGTGGTCAGTGTAGTGTAGTGGACAGTGTAGTGTAGTGGTCAGTGTAGTACAGTGGTCAGTGTAGTACAGTGGTCAGTGTAGTATAGTGGTCAGTGTAGTGGTCAGTGTAGTACAGTGGTCAGTGTAGTGTAGTGGTCAGTGTAGTACAGTGGTCAGTGTAGTGTAGTATAGTGGTCAGTGTAGTACAGTGGCCAGTGTAGTGTAGTGGACAGTGTAGTGTAGTGGTCAGTGTAGTGTAGTGGACAGTGTAGTACAGTGGTCAGTGTAGTACAGTGGTCAGTGTAGTGTAGTATAGTGGTCAGTGTAGTGGTCAGTGTAGTACAGTGGTCAGAGTAGTGTAGTGGTCAGTGTAGTACAGTGGTCAGTGTAGTGTAGTGGTCAGTGTAGTACAGTGGTCAGTGTAGTACAGTGGTCAGTGTAGTGTAGTATAGTGGTCAGTGTAGTGGTCAGTGTAGTACAGTGGTCAGTGTAGTGTAGTGGACAGTGTAGTGTAGTGGTCAGTGTAGTGTAGTGGACAGTGTAGTGTAGTGGTCAGTGTAGTGTAGTGGACAGTGTAGTGGTCAGTGTAGTGGACAGTGTAGTGTAGTGGACAGTGTAGTGTAGTGGTCAGTGTAGTGTAGTGGACAGTGTAGTGTAGTGGACAGTGTAGTGGTCAGTGTAGTGTAGTGGTCAGTGTAGTGTAGTGGACAGTGTAGTGGTCAGTGTAGTGGACAGTGTAGTGTAGTGGTCAGTGTAGTGTAGTGGACAGTGTAGTGTAGTGGTCAGTGTAGTGTAGTGGACAGTGTAGTGTAGTATAGTGGTCAATGTAGTATAGTGGTCAGTGTAGTGTAGTGGTCAGTGTAGTGTAGTGGACAGTGTAGTGTAGTGGTCAGTGTGAGGTGGTGGACAGTGTAGTGGTCAGTGTAGTGTAGTGGTCAGTGTAGTGTAGTGGACAGTGTAGTGTAGTGGACAGTGTAGTGTAGTGGACAGTGTAGTGGTCAGTGTAGTGTAGTGGTCAGTGTAGTGTAGTGGACAGTGTAGTATAGTGGTCAGTGTAGTGTAGTGGTCAGTGTAATGTAGTGGTCAGTGTAGTATAGTGGTCAGTGTAGTATAGTGGTCAGTGTAGTGTAGTGGACAGTGTAGTGGTCAGTGTAGTGTAGTGGACAGTGTAGTGTAGTGGTCAGTGTAGTATAGTGGTCAGTGTAGTGTAGTGGACAGTGTAGTGTAGTGGTCAGTGTAGTGTAGTGGACAGTGTAGTGGTCAGTGTAGTGTAGTGGTCAGTGTAGTGTAGTGGACAGTGTAGTATAGTGGTCAGTGTAGTGGTCAGTGTAATGTAGTGGTCAGTGTAGTATAGTGGTCAGTGTAGTATAGTGGTCAGTGTAGTGTAGTGGAGAGTGTAGTGTAGTGGTCAGTGTAGTGTAGTGGACAGTGTAGTGTAGTGGTCAGTGTAGTATAGTGGTCAGTGTAGTGTAGTGGACAGTGTAGTGTAGTGGTCAGTGTAGTAGTCAGTGTAGTGTAGTGGACAGTGTAGTGTAGTGGTCAGTGTAGTGGTCAGTGTAGTGTAGTGGACAGTGTAGTGTAGTGGTCAGTGTAGTATAGTGGTCAGTGTAGTGTAGTGGTCAGTGTAGTGTAGTGGACAGTGTAGTGTAGTGGTCAGTGTAGTGTAGTAGACAGTGTAGTGTAGTGGTCAGTGTAGTGTAGTGGTCAGTGTAGTGTAGTGGACAGTGTAATGTAGTGGTCAGTGTAGTTTAGTGTAGTGTAGTATAGTGGACAGTGTAGTATTGTAGTCTGTATAGTGTAGTTGACAGTGTAGTGTAGTGGACAGTGTAGTGTAGTATAGTGGACAGTGTAGTATTGTAGTCTGTATAGTGTAGTGGTCAGTGTAGTATTGTGGTGTAGTATAGTGGACAGTGTAGTGGTCAGTGTAATGTAGTGGACAGTGTAGTATTGTGGTCAGTATAGTGCAGTGGTCAGTATAGTGGACAGTGTAGTGTAGTGGTCAGTGTAGTATTGTGGTCTCTATAGTGGTCAGTGTAGTGTAGTGGTCAGTGTAGTGTAGTAGACAGTGTAGTATAGTGGTCAGTATAGTGTAGTGGACAGTATAGTGGTCAGTGTAGTGTAGTTCTCAGTGTAGTGGTCAGTGTGGTGGACAGTATAGTGTAGTGGTCAGTATAGTGGACAGTATAGTGGTTAGTGTAGTGGTCAGTGTAGTGTAGTGGACAGTGTAATGGTCACTGTAGTGTAGTTCTCAGTGTAGTATAGTGGTCAGTATAGTATAGTGTAGTGAACAGTGTAGTTCTCAGTGTAGTGGTCAGTATAGTGGTCAGTGTAGTGTAGTGGACAGTATAGTGGTCAGTGTAGTTCTTAGTGTAGTGGACAGTATAGTATAGTGGTCAGTGTAGTTCTTAGTGTAGTGGACAGTATAGTATAGTGGTCAGTGTAGTGTGTAATGTAGGTCAGTACTATTGTATTTGAAGGGACACGGGGAGCGATAAAAGTCCGCAGGTTAGGGGGGGCGCAAATTACTTGCCTTGACCCGGGTGCTGACAACCCACGCTACGCCACTGAGCCCACATTCCAGACTTCTTCCCGACATATATATATTTTTTTTGATTGTCTGTTAACCCAATATTTACAAACAGAATCCAAAACAGTAGATTTCACTGGTACTTTAGGGTCACTTTATGCTGAGACAGCCCCCAGTCTTTCCAGGGTTTTATTAGGTTAACATGGTATATTGGCAAGGGTACCAGCAGACTTCGAAAATGTGGTTGGGATGCAAAATATACAGATTACTGTTTTGTAAATACCAGGTCAGAAAAATACTTCTTAATCTTTTTTTTTGTTTTTTTCTACCCCTAAATGACCACCTAACCTATGAGAATAGGTCAGATCCAATACCAACCTTGTGTGAGACTGGGGAACCACCAGCTGTTCCACAACTTGCATTCCTTCTTTGCATGATACAGTAGGTCATGCTATATTACAAAATAAGGGTATACCAGAATGTCTGGTTCTTGAGTTTTCCTATTTATCACCTTCATAATTTTCTATGCATTTACCAAATTGGGAGCCTGCAGCTGCGTGTTTTTAAAATCGTCCCTAGCCATTTTATATCTGTTATTTTTAGCACTGGGAACCTGTGGACAGCTGAGACTAATAATGAGATCTGGCTATCAGGAAAGATATGGACATAGGAAGGGAGAATGTATCCCACCGAAAGCTTGCCTTTGAACACCAGGGTCCAAAACAATTTTCTTTTTCTCTACATCAGCCAAGGAGCCCCTCACCATGTATATGTGAGAAACTTTTATGACACATACATACCATCTACAATTCTGCCAGTGCTCTCTCAGCGGTTTAACAGGATAGGTTCCACTCAGAACAGGCCTTGCCATGGTCGACCAAAGAAGTTGAGTGCACGTGTTCAGCGTCATATCCAGAGGTTGTCTTTGGGAAATAGACATATGAGTGCTGCCAGCATTGCTGCAGAGGTTGAATGGGTGGGAGGTCAGCTTGTCAGTGCTCAGACCATACACCGCACACTGCATCAGATTGGTCTGCATGGTTGTCGTCCCAGAATCAAGCCTCTTCTAAAGATGACGCACAAGAAAGCCAGCAAACATTTTGCTGATGACAAGAAGACTAAGGAGATGGATTACTGGAACCATGTCCTGTGGTCTGATGAGACCAAGATAAACCTATTTGGTTCAGATGGTGTCATGCGTGTGTGGCGGTAACCAGGCGAGAAGTACAAAGACAAGTGTGTCATACCTACAGTCAAGCATGGTGGTGTGAGTGTCATGGTCTGGGGCTACATGAGTCCTGCGGGACTGGGGAGTTACAGTTCATTGAGGGAATCATGAATGCCAACATATACTGTGACATACTGAAGCAGAGCATGATCCCCTCCCTTTGGAGACTTGGGAAGTATTTCAACATGATAACGACCCCAAACACACCACCAAGATGACCACTGCCTTGCTAAAGAAGCTGAGGGTAAAGGTGATGGACTGGCCAAGCATATCTCCAGACCTAAACCCTATTGAGCATCTGTGGGGCATCCTCAAACGGAAGATGGAGGAGCACAAGGTCTCCAACATCCACCAGCTCTGTGATGTTGTCAAGGAGGAGTGGAAAAGGACTCCAGTGGTAATCTGTGAAGCTCTGGTGAACTCCATGCCCAAGAGGGTTTAGACAGTGCTGGAAAATAATGGTGGCCACACAAAATATTGACACATTGGGCCCATTTTGGACATTTTCACTTAGGGGTGTACTCACTTTTGTTGCCAGCGGTTTAGACATTAATGGCTGTGTGTTGAGTAATTTTGAGGGGACAGCAAATTTACACTGTTATACAAACTGTATACCCACTACTTTACATTGTAGCAAGTATCATTTCTTCAGTGTTGTCACATGAAAAGATATAATAAAATATTTACAAAAATGTGAGGGGTGTACCCACTTTTGTGAGATACTGTAAATATATATATAAAACAGTTAGGTATTATAGTGAGCATTCTTCTGATTATTTCAGTGATACGTTGAGGTTAAAATGTATGCCAAAAACCCTGAGAAAATCTTTACAGGGGTAGAGTTACACTATTTTTTTTTTTTTTTTACTATCCCATCACGGAGCTGTAATGAGTATGGAAAGCCAGGAACAAGACAGGCTGAGCTAATACAGGCCTCAGCAATCTTTGCATTTTAAGGAAAGACATTGCATGGTAAATTAAATTCACTTTACTTTCTTGCCAACATCTGGACATTTACACAGATGTAACTGTATTGTGCAGTAACTGTATGCACTTATTCATTACAGTTTTTCCATTCCGCCTAAATACAACTCAGTTCAGAATAATGAAATTACAAAACACAAAGGAAATACATTTACAGAATTTTTTTTATAACAAGATTTTACTTTAAAATGATCCCATATAAATGATTTACATTCACTTTTTGACCAATTTGACCATATGTTACATTGTTTAAAAAATATGAGAAATCTAAGTTTAGGACAGGCTATTACATTGTTAATGCGATGTAAACTTGATGTCCACCCAAATCACATTTTACCTAAAACATAAATGTAGAAAGAACATACAAATTAATGTAGATGACATGATTGATAAGGAGGGAATCAAGCTCAGGGCCTGATTTCTGGTAATACAACATGTATATGTTTAGTGCAATACATCCCTTGCTGCTAACCTGTCTGTCTGTAATGATGCAGTAGAATGAGAGGCATTTTGAACTAAACTTGGTTTACCTTATTAACTTTGTATATCTATTAGGCTAACCAAACACAAAAGCACATGGTCTCCCACTCTCCACATATGGGATTTTCAACGACCACACTGAGTTAAAGAACTATGGCAAAGTTGAAAATCTTGCTTAGAACTTAAAGAATGCACCTAAATAATGGATAGTGGGGAGCTGAGAGAAATCCTATGATAAGGACGCCGTCGGGAGGATTTTTTGGGCACATACTGGGAGAGAACACCTTACCTTTTTTTTTTCTTTTCTTTTTTTTTTTTTTAGTTCTGGGGGTTTTTTTTTGTGTTATTTTAAAGTAAATTTGAAGGCAGAGGGGGTGGAGTGAAGAGACGGGAGGTAGACATATGTATGAAAAATTATGTTATTGTTGTTGGACATCTCTCCCCACCCCCGTACACACTCTTCTCACCCCTTCCCTCTTTTTTTTTTCTTTTTTTTTCTTTTTTTTCAAGTTGGGAAGAGCAAAGTGATATTAAATGGAGAAGAGCTTGAGTTTAACATGGGGAAGAAATTTTGATATTGATGTTGATGATGACGGTGGCACATAGACACAGAGAAATACACATAATATTATAGATAAAGGCTATTGATAAGGGAGGATTGAAAGGAAAGGTATATAGAAAGGGAGATGGAGGGGGGAGAAAGGGGAAAGGGAATAAGGGAAGGAGACACATAGCTAGGGAGACACTGAGATAGTAAGCCTGGGTTAACATGAAAGGTGACAGTGTGGAATTGATGCACAGTAAAACGATAGACCCTATAAGTGCAAGAGGAGAGAGAGGTGGGACACATAAATACACAGATGGAAGGGAGAGGGGGAGGGGGGAGGAAGAGGGAGAAGTAGGAAGGAAAGGGGGAAGAGAGGGAAAAGGAAGGGGTAAGAACACATACATACATTTTTTTTTTATTATTATTTTTTTTTTTTTTTCCCAGGATAATAAGATAGGAGGGTCGAGGAGCAGTAAGGCTGAAATCGATACGAATTACCTATATAGTAGCAGATGCGATATGCCAGTAATGCCCTAAATTTTTTGCTATGGAAGTGGGATAAATGGATGCGTGGGGAAAAGAAGAGAGTAGTAGAGGAACGTAAGCAGGTGAGAGGTCACTATTAATACATAGGATAAGACCCTTAAAACAGGGGATTTATATACCCCCCAGTATAATGGGACTTTGTAGGCAAACCATGCAATTAGATAAAAAATATATTTTATTTATTTTGGAAAAGCTTAAAAACAAAATACATTAGACATAAATCACAAAAGGTACTTATACAATAGAATTTGCCTTCATATAATTATTGTATACTTCCATTTGTGAATAAGATATTTTCTCTAGAAGCCTGACATGTTTCAGGATGATGTCCCTTCTTCAGAGACGTGTTGCAGAGAGAAAAAAGTCATATATATAGAAGATACATTCTGAAACAACAAATGAAAACAGTTTGCACAATGTAACAATATGAGCATAAGAAGTTTTAGCAGCCCAGCAACCAACAATGTCCACCATACATACCAGTAGAAGGTTTTCAGGGAATGAAAAGTAGATGCATAAAAAATGCACAGGCATCCAGTTTTGGATGAGAAAGCAATTTATGTGTTTAGGATAAAAACGCACTGATCGTCAGTCGACCAACGCACTGATCGCCAGTCGACCAATCAGTGTAGAGTAATGGTTATCCCTCGGCTTCAGATATGACTCCGCAAAGGCCCCCAAACAGAAGGACAGCCCTGCTGGGTCCCCCAAAATGACCTTAGAAAAAAAGGAAAAGAAGCTTTAAGCAGTTTTGACAGGACCCATAGATTTGCATATATGTTTTAAAATTATTTTTTATTTTATTTCCCATTTGCCATAGAAGGTTCTTTCATTTTAAACAAAAATGTCTGGCCAGTACTCCACATTTACAAAGTCATGCTATATTTGACATTTGAAATGTTAGAAAGAGGACATTCAAAGAAAACTGTTAGATTTCAATTTTGAAAGATTTTCCTTGCAGCAGCAGACGTAGGTACTACTAATCTTTCAAAATTGAAATCTAACAGTTTTCTTCGACTGACGATCAGTGCGTTTTTATCCTAAACACATAAATTGCTTTCTCATCCAAAACTGGATGCCTGTGCATTTTTTATGCATCTACTTTTCATTCCCTGAAAACCTTCTACTGGTATGAATGGTGGACATTGTGGGTTGCTGGGCTGCTAAAACTTCTTATGCTCATATTGTTACATTGTGCAAACTGTTTTCATTTGTTGTTTCAGAATGTATCTTATATATATATGACTTTTTTCTCTCTGCAACACGCCTCTGAAGAAGGGACATCGTCCTGAAACATGTCAGGCTTCTAGAGAAAATATCTTATTCACAAATGGAAGTATACAATAATTATATGAAGGCAAATTCTATTGTATAAGTACCTTTTGTGATTTATGGCTAATGTATTTTGTTTTTAAGCTTTTCCAAAATAAATAAAATATATTTTTTATCTAATTGCATGGTTTGCCTACAAAGTCCCATTATACTGGGGGGTATATAAGTCCCCTGTTTTAAGGGTCTTATCCTATGTACTGATCCGGGATGTTGGCAACTTGTTGAAGGCAACATACTTGACCTTCGGTGGTTCATTTCACTATATACCAGGTCACTATTAATAGGGGGAGTGTCATTTTTTTGTGGAAAGATGGTGGAGATGATTAATCAGTGCACTTTTCTGTCATGGAATTTGAGAGGTATGGGTACGTTGAAGCGTACAGAGGTCTTTACAGAGATTCGTAAAGCACGAGCAAAAATAATATGTATTCAAGAAACACATATGGTTAAATACAGACTTGATTATCTTATAAGATTGTGGATTCAGTGGTCTTGCCACTCTTGCCATACAACTTATTCAAGTGGGGTTTCCCTGACGGTGCATAAGACAGTGACATGGGATTATATTAGGGTAAAGAGGGACCCTGAAGGGAGATATGTTTTTGTCTTTGTCACAATATACTCAATGCCATTTGCCATCATGGGGATATATAACCCCCCCCTCCAGCTACATTAGGAGTATTGAAGGAAGCAATGTTATTCATGGCAGAGTACCCAGAGGCACATATTATATGTATGGTGGATTTAATATGTGGTTGAACCCAAAGATGGATAGATATGGGAAAAAACCCCAGAAAGGAATGGTGGGATCTAATGTTTTAGAGAAATTTATAAAAGAGGCTGGATGGATCGACTTATGGACAATTAAAAACCCAGATGTTTGATCCTACTCGTGGTTTGCACCAGGAAGAGGATGCATGTCTCAAATAGATCTGGCTCTGGGGAATGAGAAGATACTTCCTCTGGTGCATTCAGTGACATAAAAGCCCAGGGGGTATCTGACCACTCTGGGTTGATATTTCATTTAACAATATGTCCAAGGGGAAGGCATCTGGGATGTAGGATTCAGCCCTATTGGTTAACTCAGATTGGTTTTAATGATCGGATACCAGAAAAGATGGAAATATTTCTGGAAGCCCGTGGGGATAGAAAAATGGATGGTATATTTTGGGACACCTTTAAGGCATATTTAAGGGGGCATTGAAATCTACAATATCATATATAAAACGTACCAATAGACAGGAAGAAGAGGAATTAGTAGAACTATGTGTGCAGGCAGAAGCAGATTTTATAAAACATCCCTCAAATAAAAAACAAATAAGATGGGAAGGATTAATGTGTCAGTATAAGAATCAATCATTAGTTAATGCTAAGCGTAACAGGTTCTTTTTAAAACAAAAACATTTTGAGCAAGGACACCAGGCTAATAAGATGCTGAATTTCATGATAAAACAACAATCATCATCACTAGTGATATCAAAGGTGAGAAACGAGAAAGGGGAGGTTTTTAGTGCAATAGATGACATACTCACGAGTTTTCATAAATATTACGTTAATATGTACACATCAACGCTGTTATGCACAGTAAAAGAGATAGAGAAATAACTGGAGGATTTAGAATTTCTCAAATTAATGGAGAAACAAAAGGAGATGATGGAGAAAGAGATAGAGGAGGAGGAAGTATGAGAGGCTATCCTTTCCTTGGGAAAGGGTAATTCCCCAGGACTGGGCGGTATACCGTTGGAGGTGTATCAGCGTTATATAGAGATAATGGCACCAGTGGCGTAGCGTGGGTTGTCAGCACCCGGGGCAAGGCAAGTAATTTGCGCCCCCCCCCCCCCCTAACCTGCGGACTTTTATCGCTCCCCGAGTCCCTTCAAATACAATAGTACTGACCTACCTGATTCCTATACTGACCATTACACACTACACTGACCACTATACTACACTGTCCACTACACTAAGAACTACACTGACCACTATACTATACTGTCCACTACACTAAGAACTACACTGACCACTATACTGTCCACTACACTACACTGACCACTATACTGACCACTACAATACTACACTGTCCACTATACTACACTACACTGAACTACACTGACCACTACACTACACTGTCCACTACACTACACTGACCACTACACTGTCCACTACACTACACTGTCCACTACACTACACTGACCACTACACTACACTGACCACTATACTACACTGTCCACTACACTACACTGACCACTACACTGACCACTACACTGTCCACTACACTACACTGACTACTACACTGACCACTACACTGTCCACTACACTACACTGACCACTATACTACACTGACCACTATACTACACTGTGCACTACACTACACTGACCACTACACTACACTGACCACTACACTGTCCACTACACTACACTGACCACTACACTACACTGTCCACTACACTACACTGACCACTATACTACACTGACCACTACACCACACTGTCCACTACACTACACTGACCACTACACTACACTGTCCACTACACTACACTGACCACTATACTACACTGACCACTATACTACACTGACCACTACATTACACTGACCACTACACTACACTGACCACTATACTACACTGTCCACTACACTACACTACACTGACCACTACACTACACTGACCACTACACTGTCCACTGCACTACACTGTCCACTACACTACACTGACCGCTACATTACACTGACCACTACACTGTCCACCACCTCACACTGACCACTACACTACACTGTCCACTACACTACACTGACCACTACACTACACTGACCACTATACTACACTGACCACTATACCACACTACACTGTCCACTACACTACACTGACCACTACACTACACTGTCCACTACACTACACTGACTACTACACTACACTGTCCACTACACTGACCGCTACACTGTCCACTACACTTCACTGACCACTACACTACACTGACCACTACACTACACTGTCCACTACACTACACTGACCACTACACTACACTGTCCACTACACTACAATGTCCACTACACTGACCACTACACTGTCCACTACACTACACTGACCATTACACTGTCCACTGCACTACACTGTCCACTACACTACACTGACCACTACATTACACTGACCACTACACTGTCCACCACCTCACACTGACCACTACACTACACTGTCCACTACACTACACTGACCACTATACTACACTGACCACTATACTACACTACACTGTCCACTACACTACACTGACCACTACACTACACTGTCCACTACACTACACTGACTACTACACTACACTGTCCACTACACTGACCGCTACACTGTCCACTACACTTCACTGACCACTACACTACACTGACCACTACACTACACTGTCCACTACACTACACTGACCACTACACTACACTGTCCACTACACTACAATGTCCACTACACTGACCACTACACTGTCCACTACACTACACTGACCACTACACTACACTGTCCACTACACTACACTGACCACTACACTACACTGTCCACTACACTACACTGACCACTGTACTACACTGACCACTACACTGACCACTATGCTACACTACACTGACCACTGTACTACACTGACCACTACACTACACTGACCACTGTACTACACTGACCACTACACTACACTGACCACTACACTACACTGACCACTACACTGACCACTACACTACACTGACCACTGTACTACACTGACCACTGTACTACACTGTCCACTACACTACACTGACCACTACACTACACTGTCCACTACACTACACTGACCACTGTACTACACTGACCACTACACTGACCACTATACTACACTACACTGACCACTGTACTACACTGACCACTACACTACACTGACCACTGCACTACACTGACCACTACACTGACCACTATACTACACTGACCACTGTACTACACTGACCACTGTACTACACTGACCACTACACTACACTGTCCACTACACTACACTGACCACTGTACTACACTGACCACTGTACTACACTGACCACTATACTACACTGTCCACTACACTGTCCACTACACTGACCACTACACTGTCCACTACACTGACCACTACACTACACTGACCACTGTACTACACTGACCACTACACTGACCACTATACTACACTACACTGACCACTGTACTACACTGACCACTGTACTACACTGTCCACTACACTACACTGACCACTACACTACACTGTCCACTACACTACACTGACCACTGTACTACACTGACCACTACACTGACCACTATACTACACTACACTGACCACTGTACTACACTGACCACTACACTGACCACTATACTACACTACACTGACCACTGTACTACACTGACCACTGTACTACACTGACCACTGTACTACACTGTCCACTACACTACACTGACCACTACACTACACTACACTGTCCACTACACTACACTGACCACTGTACTACACTGACCACTACACTGACCACTATACTACACTACACTGACCACTGTACTACACTGACCACTACACTACACTGACCACTACACTACACTGACCACTGTACTACACTGACCACTACACTGACCACTATACTACACTACACTGACCACTGTACTACACTGACCACTGTACTACACTGTCCACTACACTACACTGACCACTACACTACACTGTCCACTACACTACACTGACCACTGTACTACACTGACCACTACACTGACCACTATACTACACTACACTGACCACTGTACTACACTGACCACTACACTGACCACTATGCTACACTACACTGACCACTGTACTACACTGACCACTGTACTACACTGTCCACTACACTACACTGATCACTACACTACACTACACTGTCCACTACACTACACTGACCACTACACTGACCACTATACTACACTACACTGACCACTGTACTACACTGACCACTACACTACACTGACCACTGTACTACACTGACCACTATACTACACTGACCACTGTACTACACTGACCACTACACTACACTGTCCACTACACTGACCACTACACTACACTGACCACTACACTGTCCACTACACTGACCACTACACTACACTGACCACTACACTACACTGACCACTACACTACACTGACCACTACACTACACACTATACTGTCTTGCCTAGTCTTCCTATACTGACACTACATATACGGCGCCTGTCTCTTTCCTCCCCCCCTCCCCCCTCCTCCTCACCTTCTTGTCTTGCATCAGTCTGGAGGATAGGAGGAGGAGGAGAAGAAGACACTCTCCAGTGCTCATCTCCCCTGCACTCCGGCCGCCATATTCAGTGTTTCCTGGCGCACTGTGATTGGGCATATAGGGGTCATGTGCGGAGTCGGGACTTCAGGAGCAACCGTGATCGCGGATAGGCCAGCCCCACGCCGCACATGACCCCCATACGCCCAATCACAGGGCGCCAAACACTGGACATGTCAGTGGAGCGCGGGGGACACAGGAAATTAAATTAGGAGGAGGCAGCCAGTAGTGACACTACTGGCACGAAATTGCGCCCCCCTAAATGTCGCGCCCGGGGCCACGGCACCCCCCGCACCCCCCACGCTACACCACTGCATGGCACCAGTCTTGACTAGGATGTTTAGGGAGATTTTTCTGTGGGGAAAGATGTCTTCCCATATGTATGAGGCAACAGTGGTATTAATACCAAAACCAGATAAAGACAGAAACGATTGTGCGTCGTATAGACCAATCTCACTATTAAATATAGATTACAAAGTGCTGGCAAAAATATTGGCTAGAAGGGTTAATGGGGTAATTTTGTCTATTGTAAGTGGCGACCAAACAGGGTTTATGCGAGGGAAATCTACCTCAAACAATATAAGAAGAACGCAATTAATGGCACAACTGAGGGAGTTTATCCCAGGGATGAGTGCCTTAGCATCCTTGGACACTGCCAAGGCATTTGACTCTATAGAGTGGGAGTTCTTGCAGATATCATTGGAAAGAAGTGGATTCAGAGAGAGATTCAGAAAATCAATAAGAATATTATACAAACAACCATGCTCAAATTTATTGATAAATGGATTATTATCCCCCACAATAAGGCTATATAGGGAAACAAGGCAAGGATGTCCACTGTCCCACCAATTATTTGCCATTGCAATTGAAGCACTGGCAAATAGATTTAGGCAAAAAACTACAAAGGGATTAAGCTGGGTGGAAGGACTGAGCATATAGGCTTATATGCTGATAATATTATACTATATATGGGAGACATCCAGACATCTTTAATAGAGGCAATGAAAATAATAGAAATATATGGGACATTCTCAGGGCTCAAGATTAATTGGCAAAAATCTACATTGATGTTGCTCGTTCGAAGCACTGGGAATGGGCCCCAGACCTCATTAAAAATAGTAGAAGTATTTAAATAAGGCATAAATATTACCTTGGACCCAGCTGAAGCCTTGGAAGCCAATGTATACCCCATGTTGGATTATGTTAAGAGTAAACTGGGGATATGAATAAAATTACCCTTATCAATGTCAGGAAGTGAGAGATGTGGCGGGGGAGGGAAGCTCAGAAATTGGTGGAGAACAGAAACCCAAAATTAGGGCCTATTGGCCACCAATCAGTAAGAGGAAGAAAATAGGAAAATATAGATGATTGAAATAAATTTTTTGACATATAATGTCAGAGTTTTGAATTCTCCAACAAAGAGATATAACATTTTGGAGGAACTTGGTGTTCCTGCAGGAGACCCATATTTCTCAGGAAACAAACGTTAAATTATTCTCCAGGGATTTTCTGATTTGGTACTACGGGGACTCATCTACTAAGAGGGCCAAGGGGGTGGTTTGCGAAAATGATGAGATTCACACTAGAAGATAGGATGATAGACCCTGAAGGCCGATTTCTTTTCTTGAAGGGTAGATTGGGGAAAAGACATATACATTTGCAAATATTTATTGCCCTAATAAGAACCCCATTAAGTACTTGAAACAGACCTTGGGAAGATTAATGGACGTTAAGATGGGGGACGTGATATTGGCTGGAGACACCTGCATGGACCCGGCCATAGACAATACATCCCGGGTACAGGGGACAAGTAAAGCTCTGTTAAATATGATAAAACAGAAAATGCGCCAATGCCAAATGATCAACGTATGGAGGATGCAACACCCAAAGACACAATATTATACTTTCTTCTCCCCTGTACACGGGACGGACTTAGGATTGGATTATATAATGGTGGACCATAGGTTATTGAAGCAGGTAATTGCAACAAACTTAGAAATATCGACGCTATCTGACCATTCCCCGGTGTCAAGGAAGATTGGGATGCCAGGTATCCAAAGACAGCCGTATTCATGGCGTTTGAACAAAGCTCTTTTACAAGATGAGAAGGTAGCAGAAATAATCCATAAAGAAATATAACTTTATTTTTCAACTAATGATACTGGGGAAATTTCAGGTGCCACCTTATGGGAGGCACATAAAGCCTATATTAGGGGCATCCTGATCTCTATTGGAGCTGGGAAAAAAAAAGAGAGAATTAAAAAAATTAATACTTTAATAGAAGAGATTTACAAATTAGAACTAGAACATAAAAAACATAAAGGACAACATCAGGAGATTTTCCACCAATTAGTGGGTAAAAGGGATGAACTCAAGGACGTTATGGATCAGGAGTCAAAAAGGGCATTTCATAGAATAGCAAAAGAAATAAAGTGGGGAAATAAAGCGAGTAAACATCTAGTGAAAATGTTGCAAAAGAAAAAAGAAATTAACTATATAGAAAAAATTAAAAATAAAAATGGGGAAATGGTATATAAAACTAAAGAGATAGCAAATGTGTTTAGGAGTTACTATGAGGCCCTATAGTCTGTCAATCAGAAGAGACAACAGGAAATAGGAAAAACCGAGAAGATATAAGAATTTCTAAAAAATGGTAGATTGCCTCATTTATGAGCAAGTGACAGGACTATATTAGATAGACCTATAACTGAGGAGGAAATCCATAATGTCTTAAAGGATTCAGCCCTGGCTAAAAGCTCGGGTCCAGATGGGTTCACAACCTACTATCTTAAAAAATATAAAGAGATTCTAGTCCTGAAGCTATGCCAGTATATGAATGGGTTGGGAGTCAACTATGGAATGGGTAAGGTGGCCCTGGCAGCATCAATAACAGTTATCTTGAAAGAAGGGAAGGATGGTACGCTATGTTCAAACAACAGGCCGATAGCCCTTTTGAATGTGGATGCCAAGCTTTATGCAAAAGTTCTGGCATCCAGGTTGAAAGAATGGATGACCGACCTGGTCCATCCGGACCAGGTCGGTTTTATCCCAGGGAGAGAAGGAAGGGACAACGAGGTGAGAATGTTGCTCCTCCTTCAAGTCATCAAAACCAGTGAGTCCCCAGGGCTATTCCTGTTGATTGATGCTGAAAAAGCATTCGACAGGGTAGACTGGGGATTTATGATAAAAACATTGGAAGTATTCGGCGTTGGACCAAGAATGGTCCAAAGTACTATATAACCGTCCCTCCAACTGTGTGAAAGTAAACGGCACACTATCCCTCCCTTTTGAGATGGAAAACTGAACCAGGCAGGGATGTCCGCTATCACCGCTTCTGTTTGTACTGACTTTAGAACCCCTGCTTGCGTCAATTCTCAATAATCCCGATATCAAAGGCAGGATAGGAGAGGAGGAGCACAGGTTTGTAGCTTTTGCTGACGATGTGCTGTTTTACATCTCAAAACCAAGGATCACAATGCCAAATCTATTGAAGACTCTAAAACTGTATGGAGAAATTTCTCATTTCAAAATTAATCTTAGTAAATAGGAGATTCTAAATATAAATATAAGCAGACAGGAAGAAGAGAATCTGCAAACTGAATGCCACTTCCCTTGGAAGAAGAGTTTAAAATATCTTTGATTAAGATTAAATACCTCCCTAAGGAAAAATTATTTAATAAACTATATCCCTTTACTGGATGAAATTAAAAAGGAGGAAAAAAAAAATCAACCCGACCCCTTTCTTGGATAGGGTGTATCAATGCAGTAAAGATGGTTTTGGTACCAAAAATCCTATATAACGTTGAAATGTTACCTTTATCATTGCCGCAAACATATTTTAAAACTTTAAAATCTATCATATCGAAGTTTATATGGCAAAATAAAAAAACGAGAATTGCATCGGCTGTTCTAGATAAGGGGAAAGAACAGTGGGGCTTAGCCGTCCCAGATTTTAGAAGATACCATAAAGCTGTTGTACTTACATGCGTGGTGGAATGGGCGAAGGTAGATAATGAAAAAAGATGGGTTAAAATAGAAAACGAGATGAGCAGTACACACTTAAGAAGGGTAATTTGGAACCCTCCACAATACAGTGCGTTGGGTGGGAACACGCACTAAATAACATGTAATGCATTAAAAATATGGGACACGATTCACAAACAAAACAAATGGGCAAATAATTCACCCTTGATTTTTTTAAAAGAGAATGATTATTTTGCACCAGGGAAGAGGTCAATTGGGGGGAATTGGATAAAAAAGGACAATGCACAGTTGAAATATATATTGAAGAAGGGCAAAATAAGCACTTATCACGAATTAAGAGTGGACACGGAATTAATGACGATTGATGAAACTGCCTCACCCAATAAGAGATGGGGAAGATCTTAGGCCACTGGAGCAGTTATGTACGAGGGAAAAATCAAGAAACAATATAGCTTGGATATATAAAATATTATCTGCTGAAGGGGATCTGGAGGTCCCGCCATACATCAAAAAATGGGAATATGAACTAGGGTCACAAAGTAACAAATACACCATTGATAAAATTATGAAATTAACACATAATTCTACTGCAGACATTAGGACGGCTGAGATGAATTACAAGTGCCTAGCAAATTGGTATGTGACACCCGAAAAAACAGTTAAATTTCAACCGGGGAAATCCTCGGAGTGCTGGAGAGGGTGTAAGGCAGTCGGAACAATGGCTCACTTATGGTGGGACTGCCCCACAATTAAACAATACTAGAAAGAGGTCTTACAATTAATCAAGGAAATTACAAATAAAGCAACCCTGGAAGATCCCTGTATATGCTTGTTCCATGGGGTAGAGGGCTCTGTTAATCAATACAGAGCATCTGTAATTCCCACTCTGATCAATGTAGAGAAAAGCCTTATACCCAAAAAATGGCAGGAATCTGATAGCCCAAAAATGCAAGACTGGATACTCGGTATAAATGACATTTATAACTTGGAGAGTGTAAACCCAAGTAGGGAAGAAGCAGAGGGGAGAGATCGAAAGGATAAATGGGAAAGTTGAAAAGCGTTTAAAAAGACGTGGAGATACGCCTAGGTTATTTGCCAATAATAGAAGGGGGTAAGGATTGAAATGAGTGAAAATAAATGTAAACTAGACTGTTATTTAAGTCCCGGGACAGGGTGTGGGGGGGGAGAAATGCGGAAATATGAAAAATGTCATGTAATTTTGAAAGATGTAAATATATATATGGCGGATTCTGTAAGATGATATTTTTTTTTAGTATAAAATTAAATAAAAAAAAAAAAAAAAAGAACAATACTTATTAAGTAAGATGCAAGTAAATGATCTCTTGGTGGGTCTGGAGGCAACTGACTTGGGGTGGGTTGGAGCAAAAATTCCTCTTCTTATACTGACTAGGTCAGTATGGAAGGAGGCAAAAAAACTGACGGGATTTATTGATATCCCGCCAGAAACTGCTTTGTGGAATAACCCAACATTTGAACAGTTAAGAGGCATTTGAGGATAGTACATTTTGGGAACAGAAAAAGGTAACAACAATTGGACAGATATATGATAAAAATACAATACGACCATACGAGAACTTGTGTAAACAATATAAACTCTCGAGTAGACAGTTCTATAAGTATTTGCAGCTCTGACATGTATTACAGGCACAGTTTGGAGGGGAGGAATTTAAAACATCTACAGTGGCTTGCGAAAGTATTCGGCCCCCTTGAACTTTTCAACCTTTTGCCACATTTCATAAAGATATAAAATTTTAATTTTTTGTGAAGAATCACCAACAAGTGGGACACAATTGTGAAGTGGAACGAAATCTATTGGATATTTTAAACTTTTTTAGCAATTAAAAAACTGAAAAGTGGTGCGTGCAAAATTATTCGGCCCCTTTACTTTTAGTGCAGCAAACTCACTCCAGAAGTTCAGCGAGGATCTCTGAATGATCCAATGTTGTCCTAAATGACTGATGGTGATAAATAGAATCCACCTGTGTGTAATCAAGTCTCTGTATAAATGCACCTTCTCTGTGATAGTCTCAGGGTTCTGTTGAAAGCGCAGAGAGCATCATGAAGACCAAGGAACACACCAGGCAGGTCCATAATACTGTTGCGGAGAAGTTTAAAGCCGGATTGGATACAAAAAGATTTCCCAAGCTTTAAACATCCCAAGGAGCACTGTGCAAGCGATCATTTTGAAATGGAAGGAGTATCAGACCACTGCAAATCTACCAAGACCTGGCTGTCCCTCTAAACTTTCAGCTCAGACAAGGAGAAGACTGATCAGAGATGCAGCCAAGAGGCCCATGATCACTCTGGATGAACTGCAGAGAACTACAGCTGAAGTGGGAGAGTCTGTCCATAGGACAACAATCAGTCGTACACTGCACAAATCTGGCCTTTATGGAAGAGTGGCAAGAAGAAAGCCATTTCTCAAAGATATCCATAAAAAGTCTCGTCTAAAGTTTGCCACAAGCCACCTGGGAGACACACCAAGCATGTGGAAGAAGGTGCTCTGGTCCGATGAAACCAAAATTTAACTTTTTGGCCACAATGCAAAACGATATGTTTGGCGTAAAAGCAACACAGCTCATCACACTCAACACACCATCCCCACTGTCAAACATGGTGGTGGCAGCATCATGGTTTGGGCCTGCTTTTCTTCAGCAGGGACAGGGAAGATGGTTAAAATTGAGGGGAAGATAGATGCAGCCAAATACAGGACCATTCTGGATGAAAACCTGTTGGAGTCTGCAAAAGACCTGAAACTGGGACGGAGATTTATCTTCCAACAAGACAATGATCCCAAACATACAGCAAAATCTACAAAGGAATGGTTCACAAATAAACGTATCCAGGTGTTAGAATGGCCAAGTCAAAGTCCAGACCTGATTCCAATCGAGAATCTGTGGAAAGAGCTGAAAACTGCTGTTCACAAACGCTCTCCATCCAACCTCACTGAGCTCGAGCTGTTTTGCAAGCAAGAATGGGCAAGAAGTTCAGTCTCTCGATGTGCAAAACTGATAGAGACATACCCCAAGCGACTTGCAGCTGTAATCGCAGCAAAAGGTGGCTCTACAAAGTATTAACGCAAGGGGGCCGAATAATTTTGCACGCCCCACTTTTCATTTCTTTATTAGTTAAAAAAGTTTCAAAAATCCAAAAGATTTCGTTCCACTTCACAATTGTGTCCCACTTGTTGGTGATTCTTCACTAAAAATAAAAATTTTATATCTTTATGTTTGAAGCCTGAAATGTGGCAAAAGGTTGAAAAGTTCAAGGGGGCCGAATACTTTCGCAAGCCACTGTAAATATCCCCTTATAGGAATCCTGAAAACACAGGGACCAAAGGGATTAATATCTAAACTATATTCACACCTATTGCAAAGTAAAATATGCAGTGAACCTGTGGGGACAAGGGATAAATGGCAGGTAGCCATTCCAGATATGACCGATCAGGAGTGGGATGAAATCTGCTCCTCTCATTTGAAAGTATCCCCAGCAATGAATAATAGGATAATTCAGCTAAATATAATACAACAGACTTACCTTGGTCTAAATAGGTTGTATAAAATGAAGAGAATGTCTGCACCAAACTGTACGCGATGTGGGCAGGAGGGTGCAGATTTTCTCCACCATTGTGGTACTGTGGGAGTATAAGGGGATACTGGCAACAATTTGTCAGTAAACTGGAAAAAGTTATAAATAGACCCATTACGGATACAATTAAAGTATGTTTACCCCCTTCCTGACAAGAGCAGTTTTTACAATTTGGCACTGCGTCGCTTTAACTGCTAATTGCACGGTCATGCAATGCTGTACCCAAACAAAATTTGCGTCCTTTTCTTCCCACAAATAGAGCTTTCTTTTGATGGTATTTGATCACCTCTGCGGTTTTTATTTTTTGCGCTATAAACAGAAAAAGACCGAAAAATTTTGAAAAAAAAAGATATTTTCTACTTTTTGTTATAAAAAAATCCAATAAACTCAATTTTAGTCATACATTTAGGCCAAAATGTATTCGGCCACATGTCTTTGGTAAAAAAAAAATGTCAATAAGCGTATAATTATTGGTTTGCGCAAAAGGTTTAGCGTCTACAAACTAGGGTACATTTTCTGGAATTTACACAGCTTTTAGTTTATGACTGTCTATGTCATTTCTTGAGGTGCTAAAATGGCAGGGCAGTACAAAACCCCCCCAAATGACCCCATTTTGGAAAGTAGACACCCCAAAGAAATTGCTGAGAGGCATGTTGAGCCCATTGAATGTTATTTTTTTTGTCCCAAGTGATTGAATAATGAAAAAAAAAAAAAAATTACAAAAAGTTGTCACTAAATGATATATTGCTCACACAGGCCATGGGCATATGTGGAATTGCACCCCAAAATACATTCAGCTGCTTCTCCTGAGTATGGGGATACCACATAAAATGCCCAGATGGCACACCCCCCCCCCCAAATGACCCCATTTTGGAAAGTAGACACCCCAAGCTATTTGCTGAGAGGCATGTTGAGTCCATGGAATATATTATATTTTGACACAAGTTGCGGCAAAGTGACAATTTTTTTTTTTTTGCACAAAGTTGTCACTAAATGATATATTGCTCACACAGGCCATGGGCATATGTGGAATTGCACCCCAAAATACATTTAGCTGCTTCTCCTGAGTATGGGGATACCACATGTGTGGGACTTTTTGGGAGCCTAGCCGCGTACGGGCCCCGAAAACCAATCACCGCCTTCAGGATTTCTAAGGGTGTAAATATTTGATTTCACTCTTCATTGCCTATCACAGTTTCGGAGGCCATGGAATGCCCAGGTGGCACAACCCCCCCAAATGACCCCATTTTGGAAAGTAGACACCCCAAGCTATTTGCTGAGAGGCATGGTGAGTATTTTGCAGCTCTCATTTGTTTTTGAAAATGAAGAAAAACAAGAAAAACATTTTTTCCTGACAGACTCCATGGCAGCCTACGTGTGGGTTAACCCCGCCTCCTCTCCAATGCTATAGGACCCCATTCTCTACTCACCACTAGCTACTGCATTCCTTTTTTGTCCTCCTCCAATGGACCTACTCAAGATGTTCGCGTCCGGTCAGACGGATCCAGGATTATGGCATACCTCTTGCGGTGCAGCTCAGGGCCCAGCCATGGGCGGGCGAGAAGCGTCTGAGGCTGAAGGTTTTTCCCTTGTGGTGGAGGGATGGTTGCCTCTGTATGCCGAAAGATTCTGGACGCATCAACGGCTGGCAAGGTCGGAAGTATTATGTATGTCTCCATGGCAGTGTTTCTCTGTGTATTATGTCTTCCCCCAGGTGTCTCCGGCTTCTATTGCAGGAGTCCGGTAGCTTTTGGGTCCTTTTCCGCCCCTCGTGGTGGCTGGAGCGCTGGTGCGTTCCAGCTCGCCTCAGCACTTCCGGGTACGGCGTTCGCGCCGTTCGCGCGTGCGCAGTAGCCTCCTCGGGACCGAGGCTTGGCTCGCGCATGCGTAGTACGGCGTAATGCTCTGGAACCGCGCATGCGCGGTACGATCGTCAACCTACGGCGCAGGCGCGTCTTGGGCGGTGACGTCATGGGCGGGGAGCTTCAAATTCCGCTATAAGCCTCCCTCACAGTGATTTTTCCCTCACAGTGAACGGGAGTGGAGCGGTCCTCCCCATGCCCAGCACTGGTCAACGCTAGGTGAGTGTTTGCAGTACATAGGTATACACTGTGTATGCTGAAAACAAAAAAAAAACAAAAAAAGGGGGAGAAGAATAATATAATAAAATTATTTAATTTGATTCATGTTGAAAAAAAAAAAAAAAAAAAAATTTTTATACATATATTTTACTAAGTGTAATTCATGTTTAAAAAAAAAAAAAAAAATTTCTCCTTTTTATGATATGTTATATTTGCTTTAGGGCAAAAGACTCCTCCTTACTGGTTTATTGGCCCATTCAGGCCATTTTTTCTTTCTGCAGACCAGCTGCATTGTGTCGCACTTCTTCTGCAAAATCATGGATAATTCACCGCCTTTAAGTGGCCAGCCCTCTCGCACAAGGTATGTGCTTAAGAGGGGAGGGGTGGAAAGTCAGCCGCATGGTACATGCGTTATCTGATGTTGGTCCCTACTGTGTTTTTTCTCCCAGCCCTTCTAGATCGGACCCTCAGATTTCAGTCCAGAATGATAAAGACCTTGCCAGGCCACAACGCCAGTCTCCTTCAAGATCCAGACGAGACTCTGCATCTGGAGACCACCACCAGGGGAGACGATCTCATTCCTCCTCCAGACACCTCTCCCACCGCCATGACAGCCGCTCTGATCGAAGGGCCTGCTGGGGATGTGGAACAAGAGTTCCGGAGGGCAAATCACTATGTGATCGGTGCTATGCCCGGGCGGTCAGGGAAAAGGGAACAGAGAACCAACACTTGGAATCTCTAGTTAAACGTGTGGTACAGCAATCCCTAAAAGAGCTGGACTCTCCCCACACGCTGAGCCAGTCTACTTCACTGTCTGGCCCTCCGGCTGATGAGACCCGGGCACTTCTCAACCTTATGCGGCCTCTCTTGATTCCTCAGATGATGATCCTCTGGAAGAAGAGGAAATTGGAGGCTTCAATTTCAACATGGTGTCACCTTTAATTAAAGCAATCAAGGAGGCCCTTAAATGGGAGGATCCCGCGACTCCCCCAGCTAAACAGAAGAAATTCTTCAAACACCTTGGAAAAGAGCGTTCAAGTTTCCCGCTCCTTTCAGAGCTGAAAGAGATTATAGATGAGGAATGGAGCAAGACGGACAGGAAGTCCTCTATGGTCAATAAAGCCTCCAGATTGTACCCCTTCAAATCGGAAGAAGTAAAGTACCTAGAGAATGCTCCCCTTGTGGACGCTGCCCTAATGCAGCTGGCTAAACATGTCACACTTCCCCTAGAGGATACGGTATCCTTCAAGGATGGTCTCGAGAGAAGGATTGACCAGGATCTGAAGAGGATCTATGGGCTGGCCGGCACGGCCTGTAAACCAGCTTTGGCCCTGGCAGCCATGTCAAAAGCCATGGAGGCTTGGACGGAAAATGTGGATTCCTTCCTTAAGGGAATTTCAGAGGAGCTAGCAGGAAGTTCAGCAGCTGCAGAATTAAAGCTAGCAGCAGTCTTCTTGGGGGAGGCATCCATTGATTTGATACGCCTTTTGGCGCGAATTATGTTGTCGTCAGTCACGGCTAAGCGGGCATTATGGTTACGTCCTTGGCTTGCTGACCCTATTTCCAAACAGGCTTGGTGTAAGGTTCCCTTTGAGGGATCCTCACTGTTTGGCAACAAACTCGACGATGCCATATCGCGTGCCACGGGTGGCAAGTCGGGCTTCCTTCCCCAGGATAGACGCCTTCTTGGTCGGAAGAAACCTCAGTTTAGAAGACGTTCTCCAGAGCGATCCAGGGAAGCTCGCTCTTACAAGCCCGGTAGGGACTTTAGGAAGAGCTGGAACAGAGGTCAAGCTTCCTTTCGTAAGTCCACTAAAGGCCAGACATTCAGTGGTCGTGAGGAAACTCTGGCGACCATTCAGCAAGCTATTCAGCCAGGCGATTGGATGATTTCCATCCATTTGAAGGACGCTTACTTCCACGTCCCAGTAGAAGAGGGGCTTCACAAGTACCTACGTTTCCAAGTAGGACAGGATCATCTGCAGTTTATTTGCCTCCCCTTCGGGTTGACAACTTCCCCTCGGGTCTTTTCAAAAATCCTCTTAGCCACAGTAGCTCTCATAAGGTTAAAGGGGGTGCGGCTCTACCACAACCTCGACGACCTCCTGGTTCTGTCCCAAAGCAGGGACCAGCTGCTGGCACACCGGGAACAGGTGATCTCTGCCCTATCCAGCTTCGGGTGGCTCCTGAATCTAGCAAAAAGCCACCTAATTCCGGCTCAACGCCTAATATATCTGGGAGCACAGTTCGACACCGTAAGAAGCCCTATTTCCCTTCCACTACAGAAAATTCCGGTGGTCCGGGACAGAATTTCTCGGGCTTTACATACCACACACCTGAAAGCCTCTCAGTATCTAGAAATCATTGGTACGATGGTCTCCACGACTCCCATGGTCAAGTGGGCCTTGTGGAGATTACGTCCCTTCCAGTCAGGGTTCCTGCAGCAGTGGAGAACAGGGGACAAGAGTCAAGTCATCCGGGTGACATCATCAATGAGGAACAGCCTCTTCTGGTGGCTTCAACGCAAGAACCTCCTGACATGTCACTCCATTGCCCCCATCTCCTGGATAACGGTCACGACCGATGCCAGCGGGACGGGTTGGGGAGCCCTCTGCGGTTCGAACCTTGCCCAGGGCAAATGGGATCCATGCCTCCCAGTCCCGGGTTCAAACGTCCTGGAACTCAGAGCGGCCTGGTGTGCACTACAATCCTTCTCTCACCTTTTGAAAGGGAACTCAGTGCTGTTAAGAATGGACAACACAACGGCAGTCGCCTACGTGAAGAGGCAAGGGGGTACCCGGAGTCCCAATCTCCTTCGGGAAGTCGAGCCCATCCTTTCTTGGGCACAGAAGAACCTGTGCAATATTTTGGTGGTGTTTGTCCCAGGAGTCCAGAATACCCAAGCAGACTTCCTCTCACGCACCGAGCTGGACAACAACGAGTGGTCCCTACATATGGAGACATTCAGATGGGTCTCATCACTAGGGATCAATCCCGAGGTGGATCTATTCGCCTCCCGTCACAACTACAAGTTGGAGAAGTACCAGGGCCGACCGGCCTTCGCCAGGGCCGACCGGCCTTCGGATGAGTTACACCTCCTCTTAGATAGTGTAGATTTCCCCTCCCTCTCAGACTCTCAGGTGGAGCTCCTAGAAGCACCCATCACCGAGGAGTGCATTAAGGAGGCAATGGCAAATCTCCCATTGTCTAAGGCCCCGGGCTCGGATGGCCTCCCCCTGGAGTTTTACTCCCAATTCCAAGAGGTCCTCATCCCTAGACTAGAGGCCTTATATTCACACATATACTCGTCAGGGACACTACCACGCACCATGAGTGAGGCACTGATCGTTCTTATTCCTAAGCCCGGCAAGGACCCTCTCCAACCTGAGTCTTATCGCCCAATCTCCCTTCTTCAATTGGATGTAAAAATCCTCGCTAAAATTCTTGCCATGAGACTTAATAAGGTCATCCTTAGCATCATACACCCTGACCAAACGGGCTTCATGCCCAACAAAAACACAGCGTTCAACTTGAGAAGGCTATTCACCAACTTACAAGCCACACATGACGAGACCGGATCTAGAGTGGTGGTCAGCCTGGACGCCGCTAAGGCGTTTGACTCTGTGGAGTGGGGCTACCTCTGGGAGTGCCTCCGTAGATTCGGTTTTGGCCCCAGATTCATCAAGTGGCTCCAGCTCCTTTACCAGTCTCCCACTGCTCGGATCCAGGTCAACGGCAAACTGTCCACTCCATTCCCACTGTCCAGGGGAACGCGCCAGGGCTGCCCGATATCTCCCATGTTGTATGCCTTGGCTGTTGAGCCGCTGGCCATAGCCATCAGAGCGCACCCGGATATAAAGGGCCTCCGCCGGGGGCAGCTTACCGAGGTGCTCAGTTTATACGCTGACGATATGCTACTCTATCTATCAGACGCTGGCCCTTCATTGGCCTCGGCGCTGCAGCTCATTCAGCAGCATGGGACCTTCTCGGGACTACAAATCAATTGGTCCAAGTCTCAAATACTTCCCATAGACGTCTCTGTCCCAACGCACACTCGGATACCCCTCCCATTGGTTAGAACGGACCAATTTAAATACCTGGGCATACAGTGCACGCGTTCCTTATGCGACTACACACACTTGAACATCAAACCAATGTTTGCATACCTTAAAGACAAAACGCAAATCTGGTCCAGACTCCCACTGGGGGTGATGGGTCGTATCAGCTTGGTGAAGATGATTCTTCTTCCCAAGCTGCTATACCTGTTTTGGCAGGCCCCGCTGTGTGTCCCGGCCCACATTTTCAGATCCCTCGAGTCTATACTAAACACGTTCATATGGGGCACATCCAGACACAAGCTCTCATGGCGAACCCTTAAATGCCCTACCCACCTGGGGGGCACCTCCACCCCCGACCTCACACTTTACTACTTAGCCTCACAGCTGTCCCATTTCTACTACCTCAACAAACACGACAGACTTCGATACACCACCCTGGTGTGCACACACGCCTCTGACGTGGTGGCTCACCCCTTCCAGATAATTTTCTGTAGACACAGGGGTGTATCTCGCTCTGTGGATGGGCACCGGCTGATGCAGCATCACAGCAAGATCTGGCACCGCGCACTTTCTATCATAGACGCCCCCCCTGTGCACGCTCACACTCCATTATGGGATAATCCTCAGCTCCCTGAACAAGTTGGAGAAGTATTATGCCAGAGGTCATTGCAGCCAGGCTCTCGGGTCGGACGCACTGACGCATCTTTGGAGATTCAACAAGGCTTATGCCTTTCCGCCACTTCCAGTCATCCTGAGATTCCTGCAGAGGCTCCGTTCGGAAACAGCCGAAGTGTTGACGATAGCTCCATACTGGCCGAACAGGCCGTGGTTCCCTCTCCTTGTCCAACTCAGCTTCAGGGACCCGGTGCCTCTCCCTCTCAGGCCGGACCTTCTTTCTCAGGGGTCAGTTCTGCACCCGTGCCCGGCAGTACTGAGACTGATGGTCTGGTTCTTGAGAGGGAGAGGCTAATCTCGCTTGGTTGTGCTCCCACAGTGATCTCAACTCTCATGAGCTCAAGAAGACCTAGCACGAATAGAGTCTACAGTAGGATCTGGTCCAAGTTTGTGGATTTTTGCTCTTCTAACGGCAGGTCTTTTAGACATCCGGAGGTACAAGACGTTCTCAGCTTCCTTCAAACAGGTTTAGATCTACCATTATCCATCAGCTCGCTTAGAGTTCAGGTTTCTGCACTGTCTGCCTTCTCTGGGTCCTCTTGGGCAACTAATCCGTTAATCCGGCAATTCTTTCGTGGTGCTTCAAGGCTCAAGCCCCAAAGGAAATCCAGGTTCCCCAAATGGGACCTGCCACTTGTTCTAGATTCAATCTCGGGACTCAGTACTACCGGGCCTTCCCCGCTCTCTATTAAGGACTTCTCAGCAAAAGTGGTCTTTTTAGTAGCCGTCACATCGGCGAAAAGAGTCTCTGAAATTGGCTCTCTGGGTTGTGAAGAACCCTTCCTGACGTTCTTCCCGGACCAGGTAGTCCTCATCCCTATGCTGGGTTCGAACCCAAAAGTGTCCTCGGTGTTTCATGATAATCAGGAGATAGTCCTTCCCACGTTCAGGTCGCCAGAGTCCTCCGAAATTCATCCTCTGGATGTAGGGGAAGCAATCAAAGAATACTTGAGAGTAACTTCTCCCTTCAGACGTTCTGGCCATTTATTTATTTTACACTCAGGAAGCAATAAGGGGAAAAAAGCTTCGATTAGGACACTCGCTACTTGGATTGTACAGACTATTCAACAAGCGTACAGGGCGAAGGGCTTGGCTCCTCCACAGGCGGTGACAGCTCACTCCACCAGGGGAATGGCAGCTTCATGGGCGGCAGCTCGGCACGTGGCCCCGGACACCATATGCAAAGCGGCCTCATGGGCCTCTATCAATACTTTCATGTCTCACTACTGTATTGAGCCTGCTTCATTGTCCTCTGTAAACTTTGCTTTGAGAATCCTATCGGTTGATAGGACAAATTAAAATTTGGTTTGATTTAACATACCCACCCGTGTGGTCCGCTAGTTGTTTCCCACATGAAGGCTGCCATGGAGTCTGTCAGGAAAAAGGAAAATTTATTATCAAATACTTACCGTAATTTTCCTTTCCTGATGGACTCCATGGCAGACGGAGTTTCCACCCATTGGTCATAGAGTAGGCTAGTTACGGAACGCAGTAGCTAGTGGTGAGTACTCATTTATGGGAATGGGGTCCTATAGCATTGGAGAGGAGGCGGGGTTAACCCACACGTAGGCTGCCATGGAGTCCATCAGGAAAGGAAAATTACGGTAAGTATTTGATAATAAATTTTCCTTTTTTTTTCTTTTTTCAATTTTCAAAACTTTGTGACAAAAAGTGAGGTCTGCAAAATACTCACTATACCTCTCAGCAAATAGCTTGGGTTGTCTACTTTCCAAAATAGGGTCATTTGGGGGGGTTTGTGCCACCTGGGCATTCCATGGCCTCCGAAACTGTGATAGGCAGTGAAGAGTGAAATCAAAAATTTACGCCCATAGAAAGCCTGAAGGCGGTGCTTGGTTTTCGGGGTCCCGTACGAGGCTAGGCTCCCAAAAAGTCTCACACATGTGGTATCCTCGTACTCAGGAGAAGCAGTAGAATGTATTTTGGGGTGTAATTTCACATATTCCCATGGCATGTTTGAGCAATATATCATTTAGTGACAACTTTGTGCAAAAAAAAAAAAAAATTGTCTCTTTCCCGCAACTTGTGTCACAATATAAAATATACCATGGACTTGAAATGCCTCTCAGCAAATAGCTTGGGGCATCTAATTTTCAAAATGGGGTCATTTGGGGGGGTTTGAACTGTCCTGGCATATTATGCACAACATTTAGAAGCTTATGTCACACATCACCCACTTGAAGACAAAGCCCTTTCTGACACTTTTTGTTTACATGAAAAGTTATTTCTAAGAAAAGAAAATTACTAAGAAAATTACTTTGAACTCCCAAACATTATATATTTTTTTAAAGCAAAGGCCCTACAGATTAAAATGGTGGGTGTTTCATTTTTTTTTTTTTTTCACACAGTATTTGCGTAGCGATTTTTCAAACGCATTTTTTTGGGAAAAAACACACTTTTTTAAATTTTAATGCACTAAAACACACTATATTGCCCAAATGTTTGATGAAATAAAAAAAGATGATCTTAGGCCGAGTACATGGATACCAAACATGACATGCTTTAAAATTGTGCACAAACGTGCAGTGGCAACAAAATAAATACATTTTTAAAAGCCTTTAAAAGCCTTTACAGGTTACCACTTTAGATTTACAGAGGAGGTCTACTGCTAAAATTACTGCCCTCGACCTGACCTTCATGGTGATACCTCACATGCATGGTGCAATTGCTGTTTACATTTGACGCCAGACCGATGCTTGCGTTCACCTTAGCGCGAGAGCAGGGGGGGACAGGGGTGCTTTTTTTTTTTTTTGCTTTTTTATCTTATTTTTAAACTGTTCCTTTCATTTTTTTTAATCATTTTTATTGTTATCTCAGGGAATGTAAATATCCCCTATGATAGCAATAGGTAGTGACAGGTACTCTTTTTTGAAAAAATTGGGGTCTATTAGACCCTAGATCTCTCCTCTGCCCTCAAAGCATCTGATCACACCAAGATCGGTGTAATAAAATGCTTTCCCAATTTCCCAATGGTGCTCTTTGCATTCGGTGAAATCTAAGTCATAAAATGCTCGTAGCTTCCGGTTTCTTAGGCCATAGAGATGTTTGGAGCCACTCTGGTCTCTGATCAGCTCTATGGTCAGCGGGCTGAATCACCGGCTGCATTCTCAGGTTCCCTGTTGAGACAGGAGAGAAGACGGTGGGGGGCATTCCCTCCCACTGCTTGTAAAAGCAGTCTAGAGGCTAAATAGCCACAAGAATTGCTTTTACATGAAAGCTGACCGCTGGCTGAAAAGAATGATAGCAAGATGATACCTAAACCTGCAGGCATCATTCTGGTATAACCACTCAAAGTTGTGAATGGCGTACCTGAAGACAAAAAAATGGTTAACAATAAAACACAGTAAACGGTAAAGTATAAAAAATTGCATACCTGAAAAGCAAACATGATAAAACATAATAACAATAAAACATTGCAGAATAGAATACAGTAAAAAAGAGCAGAACAATAGAGAGAGAATAGAGAGAGAGAACAATAAAACGACAACTATTTTTGTTTTTTTTATTTCATATATTTTTTTGTGTTTTTTTTTTACACTTTTTTTTGTAACTGTAACTTCTATAACTGTAACCGGTTCCAGGTTCGGGTCTTTCAAAATGCGATGGCATCTTGGGAGACCCTGTGAAAGTGTTCCTAGTCTGTGCAATGCTATACCCTACGCTAATACTCAACTAGTGTATGGTAGCGTTCAAAACATTTACCAATGCAAAGACCAGGATTGTCAGGACAGGAGGGACAATAATAGTGGGTGTCACGCCTATATCCAAGCTTGCTGCAGACACGACATCTTTTTTGGGGGGGTTCGTTGGGTAGGGGTACTCGGGAGGATATAAAAAAAATGCCTCTCATACAGCCGACTGCATTTGGTTGGGGATGTGAATGGGGGAAGTACGGGTGCTGCAGAAGTGGTGGGTTCCCAATTAGGATTGGCGAATGCAGCAGGAAGGGCATTATGGGCACGATGGGCCTGTGTTTGTCTGCTTCTTGGTGGCAGCGGGACACTACTTGTGCTTGCCACCTCACCAGCTTGAACTGCACTTATGGGACTCGCCACATCACCAAGTGTTACTGCAGTGCTGGTTTGACTACGACCGGGGTGTACTAGGCCGCTGGTGCTTGCCAGTTCACCAAAACGCTACCAAAAAACTGTTAGAGATTGCCTGACTCTGCGAACCCTGCAGTTATGCGTTTAGTGTTTTGTAAGTGACAGTGATCGATCGATACTGCACTTGGGTGGGCTGGGCTGGGCCGGGCGGAGGGGCAAAACACAGGTGCTAGCAGGTATCTGGGCTGTTCCCGCTAACACTGCATTTTTGGGAACCCTAAACTGCTGCTGACGCTAGTATAGATCTGATCGGATCAGATATTGATCCGTTCAAACACTATACCACTAAGGGAGGTGTATGTTGCGTGCGTTTTAGCGGTACTGGCACTAACCTGACGCTGCCTGGGGCGACGCAGACCCTATCTGACCCTAAAACCTAAGTTATATCACCGCCGGGCGATCAGGGGGCTAAACCTTTATTGGGTAATAAATGGCGGGTGCCCTGACACTAAAAAAATTAACTAACTAACCAGCGTCACCCGTAACAGTTATACGGTGATCACTGGTGAAAGGGTTAACTAGGGGGCAATCAAGGGGTTAAAACCTTTATTAGGTAGTATATGGGGGTCCCTGATGCTATAAAATGAGTACAGAAAAAAATCTGACAGTGGTTCAAGCCTTCCTCTACTCCACTAAAGAAAAGCATTTTTATTCCTTTGTTGCTGTTGTGCGTTCCCTTTACTTACTGGCTGGAAAAACAATGCCAGAAGGACAGGAAGTGAGGAGAAACATCTCTAATAGAACCTGGGATAGCAGTATAAACTGAAAGGGGTTTTAATCCTTCTTCACTCTATCCAAACTAAAACAGTTTCCTAACTTTTCACATAAATAGTCTTTGCACTGGCCTTGCACTGCTTTGACCAATCACAGCGATCACAGTAGTAAACAAAGGGTGCATGAATGCAGTCTTTGTTTACTACCACTATTGTGATTGCTGTGAATGGTCACAGCAATCACATGGTACAAGGCCAATGAAAAGATTATTTAGGTGATATGTTTTATAACAGAAAGTAAGGGAAACTGTTTTTGTTTTTTTGTTTTTTAAAACATTTTTTTCCTCTATATGGTAGAAAAATGAAAACCCCAGTGGTTAATAAATAACACCAAAAGGAGATTTATCTGTCTCAAGAAATGGTATAAAATTCATTTGGGTACACTATTGAATGACTGAGTAATTGTCAGCCAAGCTGTTACAGCACTGAAAATGGAAAAATGGCTGGGAAAGCATAGGGGTGTAACATTCTGGTATTGAGGTAGTTAAGTGAATATGGAGGCTTCCACTGAATACATCTCAGTCTGCTAATACTTGAGTCATGCTGACTCAGTGACTTCAGTACTTTCTGAGTTGTGCTGATCCAGTGGGCCTTCTGTAGTTTCTGGGACACTGACCTTGAAGACGGATACTGATTAATTGTTCTAACTTCACTCTGACTTTTCTGATCTGCATGCTTATCCCCGGTCAGTAAAAGACAAATAACTAGCATTTTCAGAAGATAATCATCATACTTCTCTCTATTAACAGTTTTCTTTTAATATAATTACCACCTGATCGCTACTGTATTTCTTTCTTAATAGATTTCTGGATAAGGACTAATTTTCATCAATCAGTTTTGCTGTATTACTACCAATTTGTTATCAGTGCTTAAAAAAGTATATGCAACATAATCATTGAACAATAATCATTCATATTTTTAACCAGGTAGCAAATGCTCTACTAAAGACTGTAAGCAAATTGAATAACTGAAATATCTTTAGTGCTCTACTAAAGGACCATTAGCTTAGTAAAAAATGGTGAAGTTGTGCTCATTTCAATCATCTATCATGTGCAAGTAAAAATCGTGCTTCGAACATGAATAGGCATTCAAAATGAATGCCCCCCTGCAGACCCCCTTATACTTACCTGAGCCTAATGCTGATCCATCACTGTGCCTGAGAGAAGCATCGCTGCTCTGTTTCTCTCTCCTCACTGGCTCAGAGTCAGCAGCGGGAGCCATTGGAGGAGGTAGCAGGGGTGGGGCCGAGCTACCAGTCACTATGGGATTTATTTTCTGTATTCTGCAGAAAACCTGGTTGATCTTGCTCTTTTCTGTCTCTCCCTTCTGTCCATGTCCCCACTGCAGTTGTGGATTTTGCAGAGCAGTGTTGACATCTAGTGCACATGCTCAGCTTTCAGTAGACATGTACAGTGAAATATTTTGTTTTGGAATTTCGGTTTCGGCCCAAAAAATAAACGTATTTAGTTACTCTCGAAATTCATTTTTATTTATTTTGTTTTGTTAAAAAAAAAACATTTGTACAAAATCCGAATGAATTAAGATTGAATCTGTCGGATGTTCTAGGAAGATTCGACGAAGCAGATAAACTGTACAACGTCACGATCGTACATTTACAGTCGAATGCCCCTCCCACAAGCTATAGTAGAATTCTAATGTTGTTTGACTAGTAATAATTATAAGTATTAATAATTGTTACTAGTCAAACAACATTAGAATTCTTCTATGGCCTATAGAGGAGCATTTGACTGTGAATATCCACTTGCGGCGATCATATGTTTTTAGCTGCTTCTTTGAATCTTCACGTCGAATGGTATTATACATATTTTTGATTGTATCAAATGATACGAGACTTGTTTGTTTCTGTTCATGTCAAACAGTCTAACACAACAGCCAATGAAATTGTGTTGTATCGAAATTCAAGCATATAACTTCCTTCCTGTTCGCTCTGCGCTCCTAACAGTTCTGGTTCACACTGGCGATGGCAGCATCCGACGGTGGCTCCAGGCAGTTCAACCCCATTGATGTTCCTGGCCCTACTATGAGAGCAGCAGCACTACCACCACCATCAAAAAAGCGCAGGGGTGGGGGGACACAAGCTGCAACCAGCAGGAAGCTTAACCTTCTGTGGACTCACTTTGAGGCCCAGGTCCTTGTAAGGGAAATGCTTCCTTGCTGGATGCAGCTGTGTTGCACCTGCTACAGGGAGACCACTCCGGAGTAGAAGCGGGAGAAGTGGGAGGTGACCTCCTGAAAAGTTGAGGTGATGCAGCGCCATCAGCATGACCCGTCTGACTGTCGTAAAAAAATCAGCGACATAAAACAGTAAGTAACGTGTCTGATTAATTCATTTTTTTACATTTAAAAAATCCCATATTATGCCCCCCCACACACACACACATAAACATATTTAATTGCTATCACATGTGATGTCAGTAAAGCAATCATAAGTGAAAGTAAGTTGGCTATATGTGTGTACTTAAGTTATAGCTATTTTACTGCTCCTCCTCTTTGGTTACAATCAGCCAATAACATTCATCATCATCATCATTTTACTTCCCCCACCCATTCCAGCAGCAACCATTAACAGCTCTTTTACTATTGTCTTTATAATGTTGAATCTTTTCTCTATGTCGAATAATCTTGGACTAATAGAGTTAGGTTAGGCATATTTGACAGCAGGTTCAATAGACACAGATCGCTATTGTCACTGTCATGTCGAATATTTTATCTATCTATATCGAACTGTTGTCGCAATGATACGAAAATATAATTGATACGAAAATAAAGCATTTTTTTATTTCGGATCTTTCAGGTTTCGGATTCTGCATGTTCGTAATCGTTTTGTTAAAAGGAACACGAAAATCCCCAAAATTCGGAGGAAAATGCATTTGGACGATAACGAATGCATATGTCTAGTTTTCAGTGTATTTTCTAACCTCAGCTTTTCCTTCTTATCACATCTAAGCAGCATGTGCGACTATAGAGTCACACATGTAGGCGTATTCACAGTGGTAAATAACAGCCCACTCCCTCCTCCCGATGCCCACTAGCCAGCTAAACACAATGGGGGTAGGATTTTACAGCTCAACTGATGGAGGCATCACCTCTCTGTTATTCTGAGACACAAGCTGGAGGGGAATGACACAGTCTGTGTCTGTCCACACCATGTTTTTGCCAAAAATAATAGATTTGATTTCAAATATACAGTATATATGTATGACAATTTTAAACAGTGTATTGATATTAATCAGCTATTTTTACTGTGGGTCCCAAAGGCTGTTTTTTGATTTTGAACATGTGACCATTATACACCACCATCAATTTATGCAGTGCTTTACATATTGAAATTTCACATTAGTCCCCACTCTCAAGGAGCCTACAATCTATGCTGTCTCTACGCATATTCCATGCAGGTAGTGTCCTGGTTGTGTATTTAGGACCCTAGTGATGCAGGGTGGGGGGCTAACCACTAAGTCACTGTGCCATCTGTTAGGTAATCAGATTATTTGCAACTTTATTCAAAGTGTTTTTATTGAGACATAATACATTTGGACAATGCACATCTGTATGGTCAAAACGATGACAGCACCTTTTCTTCACAATAGTATTTAATGAAAACAGCAAACTCATCACAAAAAAATTATGTAGTATTAGAAGTGGATCTGTATATTTTAACTTCCTTGATGCAATACAGTCATAAAGTTGTTGCCCACAAGTCTAGGAGGATAATCGCTACTCCGTCTGGATCATTACCATTAATCGCTCTTTTCTTTTTTTTAGGAAAAAGCTGCTTTGTCAATTAAAAGAAAGGTGATGATCCTACTGAGACTGTCAGACATTTCCTGAAAATCCAGTCTATCTGTTTTCATAATGTGTTACAATTACAACAAGTAGCAATAATTGGTAGTTAACCAGTATGACCTCTGGTTTTATTTTATGCTCCCATTGTTTCCGTTTAATTTCATCACAGACGTTAAAATAATTTCATGTCCACAAATACAAAGAAACAAACAAAACTTTATTTGACACAAGCAATTTAAATTAAATAGGTGCAAAGACCAATGTTTTAATAGTTTCAGCATACAAACTTTAAGCAAGCCTTTTCATTGCAATGTTTTTCTTCTTATTCACCATTAATTCTAACCATAATCTCCTGTCACTGCAAGATAGAGAAAAGTCAAAATGGAAGAACTGTGTATTACAGATAACGTTCAACAGATATAACACACAGTGCATATCACAGCTAACACCAACCAATATAAAAATAGAAATACCTTTACCCCATCCAGTAAATTTGGAAAAAAATCCAAGTAGACTGCTGGAGAGTTAAAACATCTAATATCTTGGTGGGATCCCTGAACTTGAATGTTTGGGTCTGCATACCTGCTGTTGTCAATGTTATTTTGTATTATGGAGAATGCAGAGGATGACGTCAAAGAAATCTGCCACCTGACTATATCCTCAAAGCATAAAGGTAGATCCAGTTTGCAAAACTTTCCTAGTGTATAATACATGTAAGGTCATGCACATGTCTGCAAGCTCTGTCCATTTGTGCAGTGTTAGTTGAGGATATAAACTTTTCTTTGACTCTGAAATTTGGAAAGATTTATGGACAGCAATTCAGAGTACCACCTAGAGATCAACTTGGATTAATCATTATATAGGAGAGGTTTTTACAACTCTGAATGATCAAGGTCAAGAGTAGGGATGAGCTTCGTGTTCGAGTCGAACCCATGTTCGACTCGAACATCGTCTGTTTGCCCGTTCGCCGAATTGCGAACAATATGGGCCGTTCGCGCCAAATTCGTGTGGCGCGCCTCGGCCCATAATTCACTGCGGCATCGCAGTGCATTGCTGGCTGATGATTGGCCATGCATGCACTATGACCCGCATGCTTGGCCAATCACAGCGCCGTCTGAACAGAGAGCCGTAATTGGCCAAAGCCAAGGAGGCTTTGGCCAATTATGGCTCAGGGGATTTAGGACACGCCCCACACTATATAAGGCCACCTGCACGGCGACCCTGTGTAGTGTGTGTTCCGGCGTTCATTGAGAGAGAGAGACAGACAGTGACATTTGATTTGAGTTAGATAGATTAGGCAGAACAGTCAGTCAGTTTAGCTGCACTTACAGTGTATTGTATATATATATATATATATATATATATATATATATATATATATATATATATATATCTATCCCAGGTGTTGCATATATATATATATATATACACTGTATTCAGTTTAGCTAGATCCGATCCTGTTATCTTCCTACTGAGAGGCAGGCTTGTCTTGTTACAGTATTTACAGCTACCTGAAGAAAATTGCTGGTGTTCTTTTGATCCTATTAGTACCACAGTCAGGCAGCTAGACTATTTACAGTTAGACTATTTTACAGTTAGTGCAGTGCGTCCTGTGCGTGTTCAGCTAAAATTACAAGTTGGTGTAGTGAGACCTCTGCACAGTGTTCATCTCAAGCTACAAGTTAGTGCAGTGCATCCTGCTCACAGTGTTTAGCTAAAACTATAAGTTAGTGCTGTGCGTCCTGCTTACAGTGTTCATCTAAAGCTACAAGTTAGTGCAGTGCGTCCTGCTCACAGTGTTCAGCTAAAACTACAAGTAGTGCTGTGCGTCCTGCTCACAGTGTTCAGCTAAAAATACAAGTTAGTGCTGTGCGTCCTGCTCACAGTGTTCAGTTAAACCTACAAGTTGGTGCAGTGCGTCCTGCTCACAGTGTTCAGCTAAAACTACAAGTTAGTGCTGTGCGTCCTGCTCACAGTGTTCAGCTAAAACTACAAGTTGGTGTAGTGAGACCTCTGAACAGTGTTCATCTCAAGCTACAAGTTAGTGCAGTGCTTCCTGCTCACAGTGTTTAGCTAAAACTATAAGTTAGTGCTGTGCGTCCTGCTCACAGTGTGTAGCTAAAACTATGAGTTAGTGCTGTGCATCCTGCTCACAGTGTTCATCTAAAGCTACAAGTTAGTGCAGTGCGTCCTGCTCACAGTGTTCAGCTAAAACTACAAGTTAGTGCTGTGCGTCCTGCTCACAGTGTTCAGCTAAAACTACAAGTTGGTGTAGTGAGACCTCTGCACAGTGTTCATCTCAAGCTACAAGTTAGTGCTGTGCGTCCTGCTCACAGTGTTCATCTCAAGCTACAAGTTAGTGCAGTGCGTCCTGCTCACAGTGTTCAGCTAAACCTACAAGTTGGTGTAGTGAGACCTCTGCACAGTGTTCATCTAAAGCTACAAGTTAGTGCAGTGCGTCCTGCTCAGTGTTCAGCTAAAGATACAAGTTAGGGTAGTGCGTCCTGCTCACAGTGTTCAGCTAAAACTACAAGTTAGTGTGGTGCGTCCACCTCACAGTGTTCAGCTAAACCTACAAGTTATTTTTTTGCGAGATCTGCACAGTGTTCACCTAAAGCTACCTGTAGAAGGTTGGCGGTGTTCTCATACTACAGGCAGGCAGTTGATTTTGCTAGCTGCAGTATCAGTATATATATATATATATATATATATCCCAGCTTAGTGCAGCTACAGGCCATTAGTATATCTGGAAGGCCAAGAAGGAGAGGCAGACAGTCACAAGCCAATAAGAGAGGGCAAGTAGGCTCTGTGTCTAGTGCTGGTCGTGGAGACGGTGCATCCTCATCAGCATGTGGCCGTGGGACACGCTTGGCCTTTTTTTCGGCAGCTGGCCGTGTTGAGCCGCAACATGCGGAAGACTTGGTCGAGTGGATGACCAAGCCGTCCTCATCCTCCTCATCCTCTCTCACCCATGCCCAGGGTACTTTGTCTGGCAAAGCAGCGGCCTCTTCCCTCGGCTCAATGTCATCAGTGACTCCTTCCCTAGCCCCACCATGTACTTCTGAGGAGTCCCTCGAACTGTTTGACCACAGTGTTGGGTACATGCTCCAGGAGGATGCCCAGCGTTTGGAAGGCTCTGATGATGATACTGAGCTCGATGAAGGCAGTAACATGAGCACAGACAGAGGGGGTGTCCAAGAAGGACAGCAATCTGGCAGTCATGCTCCGCCTGCTGCAGCATACTGCCAGGTTTGCTCCAGTGATGAGGAGGGAGGGGATAATGAGGTCACTGACTCAACGTGGGTGCCTGATAGGAGAGAGGAGGAGGAGGCGGCACATCACTAACGAGGCAGGATGCCCTCCAGGGGCCAGCCTAAGGGCAGCACATTGACTGCATCACACCCCAAAGCTCCACATGTGCAGGGCGCTGCAGTCTCTGCACGTTATTCAAAAAGTTCTTTGGTGTGGGCCTTTTTTGAGACGAGTGCATCAGATCGCACCGCTGCTATTTGCAACATATGTCTCAAGCGTATCTCGCGTGGCCAAAACATCTCCCGCTTGGGTACCACATGCTTGACCAGACATATGTTGACCTGCCATGCAGTTCATTGGCAAGCGCATCTAAAAGACCCACACCAAAGAACAAAGAGGACCTCTCCTTGCTCCTCATCAGCTGAGATTTCCAACCCCACTAGACCTTCAGTCCTCTCTGAGACCTGCACTGAGAGGAATGAAGGTTTAGAATTAGGTGTGACACAGCCAAGTACTTGTGGGCAATCTGCTTTTGGTACACCGACGTCAGATTGTACCAGGCAAATTTCCCTGCCCCAGCTGCTGCACCGCCGAAAGAAGTTTGCTCCCAGCCATCCACATGCCCAGCGGTTGAATGCTAGCTTGGCAAAATTGCTAGCACTTCAACTGCTGCCTTTTCAGTTGGTAGACTCTGCCCCCTTCCGTGAGTTTGTGGAATGTGCGGTTCCTCAGTGGCAGGTACCCAAACGCCACTTTTTCTCACGGAAGGCGATTCCGGCTCTCTACCGGCATGTGGAAGGCAATGTCCATGCCTCGCTGGACAGGGCGGTCAGCGGTAAGGTGCATATTACCGCTGACTCATGGTCCAGCAGGCATGGACAGGAACGTTACCTAAGTTTCACGGCGCATTGGGTGACTCTGCTGGCAGCTGGGAAGGATGCAGGACAAGGTGCAGTAGTGTTGGAGGTTGTTCCGCCACCACGCACCCAAAGTGCTAATGATTGTGACACACCTCTCTCCTCCACCCCCTCCTCTTCTTCTTCCTCCATGGCCTCTTCCTGTGCTTTGTCCTCGGAACCAGCGGTGCTCCGTAGCCGTTCAAGGGGCTACGCAAGTACGCAGGCCAAAAGATGCCATGTGGTGCTTGAGCTGGTGTGCTTGGGGGACAGGAGCCACACTGGGGCAGAGGTTCTGTCAGCTCTGCAGGGGCAGGTTCAGAGGTGGTTGACGCCACGCCAACTTAAGGCAGGAATGGTGGTTTGCGACAATGGCACCAACCTCCTCCCTGCCCTCCGACAGGGACAAATGAGCCCTGTTTGGCTCACGTCCTTAACTTGGTGGTGCAGCGGTTCTTGGGCAGGTACCCGGGCTTACAGGATGTCCTGAGGCAGGCCAGGAAAGTCTGTGTGCATTTCCGCCAGTCATATAATGCCAGTGCTCGGCTGACGGACCTCCAAAAAGGAATTTAACCTGCCCAAGAACCGCCTAATCTGTGACATGCCCACCAGGTGGAACTCAACGTTGGCCATGCTGCAGCGGCTGCACACGCAGCAGAGGGCCATCAATGAGTACCTGTGCGACTGTGGCACCAGGACAGGGTCAGGGGAGCTTGGTTTTTTTTTCCCCACGCCAGTGGGCCATGATCAGGGATGCATGCACTGTCCTGTCACCATTTGAGGAGGCCACGAGGATGGTGAGCAGTGACAGTGCATGCATCAGTGACACTGTCCCCCTTGTCCACCTGTTGGAGCACACACTGCGTGGAATAATGGACAGGGCACTTGAGGCAGAACAGAGGCAGGAAGAGGAGGACTTCCTTAGCTCTCAAGGCCCCCTTTATCCAGACAGTGTTCCTGCGTGCCCGCCGATCACACAGGAAGAGGAGGAGGAGGAGGAGGAGGAGGAGGAAGATTGTGTCAGTATGGAGGTGGAGCCTGGCACTCAGAATCAGCAGCAGTCTTTAAGGGATCAGTCCCAAGAAACACATGGACTTGTACATGGCTGGGAGGAGGTGGCTGCGGACCATTTCATCCTTAGTGACCCAGAGGACTCCGGACTGAATGCCTCAGCAAACCTACGCTGCATGGCCTCCCTGATCCTGAAAAGCCTGCGGAAGGATACTCGTATTCGTGGTATCAAGGAGAAGGACCAATACTGGCTGGCAACCCTCCTTGATCCACGTTACAAGGGTAAGGTTGCGGACCTTATCTTGCCATCGCAGAGAGAGCAGAGGATGAAACATCTTCGGGAGGCCTTGCAGAAAGGTCTGTGCAACGCGTTCCCAGAGACTGGGAGGTTACAAAATCCTGTTTCTGGACAACATGTTGCTGAGGCTTCGGTCAGTCAAAGAAGGAGAGGTGGAGAAGGTGGCCGTCTGACCGATGCGTTCAGACAATTTTTTGGTCCACAGCCCCAAGGTATGATCAGTTCCAGCAACCATCGCCAGCGTCTGTTTTACATGGTGCAGGAATACCTAGGGGCAAGATCAGACTTGGACACCTTTCCCACCGAAAATCCTCTGGGGTACTGGGTCTTGAGGATGGATCACTGGCCAGAGCTTGCACAGTATGCAATTGAGCTACTGGCCTGTCCTGCATCGGAACGCACATTCAGTGCTGCTGGAGGCGTGGTAACCGATCACAGGGTGCGTCTGTCCACCGACTCGGTCGATCGACTGACCTTCATAAAAATGAATCAGTCTTGGATCACCACCAGCTACCAAGCACCTGATGCTGATGTAACCGAATAATTTTTTTTGAAATCTCAGATTCTTTCAAAGACTGCCTATGCTGATGCTGAGTGACTATCCCTGGGTAATTATCCTCTTCCTCCTCAATCATCACGCTGATAGCTTGTAAGAACATTTTTGGTTCTGGGCGCCACCACCAGTGCCTAAGGCACAATTTTTCAGCCCCTGTTTAACAGGGGCGTGTAATTACAATTTTTGATGCAATACTTTGCAGCAGGGCTCGTTCCTGCGTTCCAACTAGAGTGTCTGTGAGGGGTTGCAGAGTAACTTGTTTTGTCAGTCTATACATATGCTGATCTGCCTTCAACAGTAAAATGAAAACAGTATAATAGTACTCAATCCTGTTCAGGTCATGGCTCAGTTTATGCAGATTATACCTAGATATTTCAAGATATGTAACATTTCTGGAAATTTTGAAGCCATTGGTAAAAAAAAATTTTCCTTGTTTTTTCCCAGAAAAAATAAAGCTTTTGGAAAAAAAAAAAGAAAACTCTGTATGGGGCAATTTTACAAATTGAAAGGCATTTTGTTAAACTGGGAAAGTGTAATGCAGTGTATATAAAATTATTATGCTTGAAATAAAAGTACAGCTTATTTAGTAAATATACTAAACTTGCTTTTTAAAGTTTTATTTTTTATTACAAATGGAATTTTTTCTCTCAATTTTTCATTTTTTCCCTGGACTTGCCATCTTTAACCTGTTGCCGATCGCCGCACAACGATGTACGTCGGCAGAATGACACGGGCAGGCATAAGCACTTACCTGTACGTCCTTGCCTGCCTGCGGGCGGGGGGTCCAATCGGACCCCCCCGGTGCCTGCCCCCCCGGAGATTTCCTTGCCAGAGATTGGAGACTAATTACGGTCTCTGAATTTAAGCTCTTTCTGGGCCTTTCCCTCAACATGGGCATAACTAAAAAGAGTGAGTTGCGGGCATATTGGTCCACTGACCCAATTCACCATATGCCCTTGTTCTCTGCCTCCATGACCAGGGCACGATACGAGCAGATCTTGTGGTTCATGCACTTCAACAACAATGAACTCTGTCGTCCTCGTGGAGACCCTGATTACGATCGGCTCTACAAAATTCGTGCCCTCGTAAACCACTTCAACCAATGTTTTGCAGACTTGTTTACTCCCCATCAAGTTGTCTGCGTTGATGAGTCCCTGATTAAATTTTCTGTCCGCTTGTCATTAAAACAGTACCTTCCCAGAAAGCGTGCCAGATACGGGGTCAAGATGTATAAGCTCTGTGACAGGGCCACAGGCTATACATGTAGTTTTATGGTTTACGAGGGCAAAGATAGTCACGTAGAGCTGACAAACTGCCCTGACTACATAGGAAGCGCTGGCAAGATTGTGCGGGACTTGGTGTCACCCTTATTCGGAAAGGGGTACCATTTATATGTGGACAATTATTACACGAGCGTGCCACTTTTTAGTCACCTTTTTGATCATCAAATTGGAGCATGTGGCACCGTGCGACCTAATCACCGGGGCATTCCCCAGCGGCTTATAGATTCCCTTCTTAGGCTGGGGAGAGAGCCTGCTTGCGGTGTAATAATTTGCTCGCTATGAAGTGGAGGGACAGTAAGAATGTTTTCGTTCTTACCTCCCTTCATGCAGACACGACGGTCCAAATTACTACAGCGACTGGTGTTGTGGAGAAACCCCTCTGTGTCCACAAATATAACCAAAATATGGGAGGGGTGGACCTCAACAACCAGTTATTGGTGCCATACCTAGTTGCCCTTAAGGCCAGACGCTGGTGCAAAAAAGTGTCTGTATACTTATTTCAATTGGCTTTGCTGAACGCTCATGTGCTATACAGAGCTTCATGATAGACTGGATCCTTCCTTAAATTCCAGGAAGAGATCGTCAGAGCCCTTCTGTTTCCAGACGGTGCTTCACCTCACCTTCCCCAACCAAATGCAGTAAGCCGGCTGCATGAGAGGCATTTTCCTTATGTACTCCCGAGTACCCCTACCCAACGAGCCCCCCAAAGAAAATGTCATGTCTGCAGAAAGCGCGGATATAGACATGACACCCGGTATTATTGTCCCTCCTGTCCTGACAATCCTGGTCTATGCATTGCAGTGGCGGAATTTTCAGGGTCGCACCAGTCGCACTTGCGACTGGGCCCTGGAGTTCTGCCCATGTGGGGGGGCCCTAAAGCCCAGGATTGTGGCTCCGGGGTTGCTGGCTGCAGTTATAAACAGAGAGTGTCTATTACACTCTCTATCAAACTGCTCGGACACCGCACTGACAGCCTCCCCTACTCCCCTCCTCCCCTCCTCCCCTCCTCGCACGGACATTGGACAGGAGAGGAGAGGAGAGGAAAAAGATACAGAGAGCAGGATCTTCTCCTCCCACCCCCCTCGTGTGTCTCCCCGTGGCCCCGCCCACATTCCAATCCTCGGCAGCTCCATACTTAGCAAAGAGAAACTCCAGCAGCCTGCAGGTAGATAGTGGAGGAAAGGCCAGCTTGTACTATGGATGCTGCAACCCTCCACAGAGGATCCACAGCTCTCCAGGTCAGCCAGTCACCTTGCTTCCTAATGAAACTTCTCAGTGGCTGAAAAGAAAGCAGCACACAGGTGGGTCAGTCATTGATGGGACTGATTGTGTTGTCCCCTCCAGAGCCCCTCAACCAACACAGCAGCCCACTGGGGTTTCCCTAGTGTGGTGCACTACAAGCCCCAGCATGCTCTGCCAGCCTATGGCTACTTTCAGACTGGGGCGGGCATTGGCTGTAAAGCGGCACTATTTTTAGTGCCGCTTTACTGTCGTCTTAGCGACGCTATTCGGCTGCTAGCGGGGAGGTTTTAACCCCCGCTAGCGGGCAAAAAAGGATTAAACCTGCCCGCAAAGTGCCACTGCAGCGGTGCTTTGCTGGCGGTTTGGCAGCACTGCCCCATTGTTTTCAATGGGCAGGGGCGATTTAGGAGCGGTGTATACATCGCTGCAAAGATGCTGGACTTTTTTTTTACCGTCCTGCAAGCGCACCGCTCCAGTGTGAAAGCACTCGGGCTTTCACACTGGAGAGGCAGGAGAGGCTCTTTACAGGCGCTATGCAGACGCTATTTATAGCGCTGTAGCGCCTGTAAAGCGCCTCAGTGTGAAAGTAGCCTTAGTGTATGTATAGCACAGGCTAGAAGATCTTGTTTGCTGACCAATCCAGGGCCCAAGCCTCCATCTATGGTATGGGAAGTGTCCCCCACCCTTCCTCTCTTATCTCACCAGCCTCTGAGCACACTTATGTAAGGGAGAGCTCTGTGGGCTGTAAAGGGGACTCTGATGTACATGGGGGGCTTTGGTGAGCAGAGTCCCCCTTACATCAGGATTCCCGGAGCACCTCTTACATCAGTTTTCCTTTACATTACAGTCCACAGAGCTCCCCCTTAGGGCCCTTTCACATGGGCGGACTCTGCCAAGCAAATCCACCTGCTCAGTGCAGGATCTTTCCGCTGATCGTCACCGAGCAGGCAGATGACAGGTCAATGTCTGCTCCACTTGTGCAGAGTGGACACAAACACAGACTGCTGTTCTCTATGGACCGGTCTGACTGTCATCCAATCCGTTAGTCTGTTTTTATTGGAGCGGCTGCAGGCAGGTGTAAATGGACACGTCTGTTTACAGCCGCCTTCCCATACAAAACAATGGGTGGTCCAATTGGTTCAAATGTGTAAAAGACGCTAGAAAGGGGTCCTGCTGCAGGACCATAATCAAGGGCCCCGCAATGGGAGAAAAGGACACCAGAATCATTAGAAAGGGCCCCGGGACCAGAGGTCAGGGGGCCCTTCATGGTTCCTTGCACCGGGGCCCTGAAGGTTCTAGTTACGCCTCTGATGCATTGGTGAATGTTTTGAGCGCTACCATACACTAGATGAGTTTTAGCGTAGATTACAGCATTGCACAGACTAGGACACACTTTCACAGGGTCTCCCAAGATGCCATCGCATTACCGGTTACAATTATAAAAGTTACAGTTATAAAATAATAATATAAAGTAATATAAAAAAAAAAAAAATACACAAAATAATATAAAATAAAAAAACAAAAATAGTTGTCGTTTCATTGTTCTCTCTCTCTCTCTATTCTCTCTCTATTGTTCTGCTCTTTTTTACTGTATTCTATTCTGCAATGTTTTATTTTTGTTATGTTTTATCATGTTTGCTTTTCAGGTATGTCATTTTTTTATAGCTTACTGTGTTTTATTGTTAACCATTTTTTTGTTTTCAGGTACGCCATTCAGCTGCAGCGCGGATTTATTTATCTTGACAGCAACAGCGTTTGCTCCCTCGATACATAAAGCCGCGACTCCAGCGCTGTTGGAGGTGATTTTACCACCACAAATACATACTTCAGCATATATGCCGAAGCGGGGGGGGCAGCAGTGGGCGGAGGAGCAATTTGCTCCTACCTTTTGCAGGAGGATGCCCCCATGCTTCGGCATATATATATTTTAGGCACAGGTTGCGTTAAATGTTTTATTTTTTACTATGTTTTTTTTGTATTTGCTTTGCAGGTATGGTAAGTCTTACTGTTATACTGTAATGTTATTTTGTTTTATTGTTAACCATCATTTGCTTAGCAGGTACGCCATTCAGTTGCAGCGCGGATTTATCTATCTTGACAGCAACAGCGTTTGCTCCCACGATACATAAAGCCATGACTCCAGCGCTGTCGGAGGTGATTTCACCACCACAGTTACATACTTCAGCATATATGCCGAAGCGTGGGGGCAGCAGTGGGCGGAGGAGTGATTTGCTCCTACCTTTTGCGGGAGGATGCCCCCATGCTTCGATATATATATATAAACGGTGCATATATGCCCATCATTAGAAGTGGGTGGATGAAGGGAGGTATTCTAATGGTGGGCATACCCACCGATCAATCTCTTTTTTTCATTCAGCCCACAGGCTGCATGAAAAAAAAGTTTACAATATATGCCCAACAAGGACCAGCAAGGCATTGGTATGTTGCTGGACTTTAAGTGGTTATACCAGAATGATGCCTGCAGGTTTAGGTATCATATTGGTATCATTCTTTTCAGCCAGCGGTCGGCTTTCATGTAAAAGCAATCCAAAAGCTAATTAGCCTCTAGACTGCTTTTACAAGCAGTGGGAGGGAATGCCCCCCTCCCACTGTCTTCCATGTTTTTCTCTGGCTCTCCTGTCCCAACAGGGAACCTGAGAATGCAGCCGTTGATTTGGCCAGCTGACCTAAGAAACCTGAAGCTACGAGCATTTTATGACTTAGATTTCGCCGGATGTAAACAGCGCCATTGGGAAATTGGGAAAACATTTTATCACACTGATCTTGGTGTGGTCAGATGCTTTGAGGGCAGAGGAGAGATCTAGGGTCTAATAGACCCCCATTTTTTCAAAAAAGAGTACCTGTCACTACCTATTGCTACCATAGGGGATAATAAAAATGCTAAAAAAAAAAAATGAAAGGAACAGTTAAAAAATAAGATAAAAAAGCAAAAAAAAAGCAAAAAAAAAAAGCAAAAAAAAAAAAAAAAGCACCCCTGTCCCCCCGTCGGTCTGGCATCAAATGTGAGGTATCACCGCGAAGGTCAGATCGAGGGCAGTAATTTTAGCAGTAGACCTCCTCTGTAAATCTAAAGTGGTAACCTGTAAAGGCTTTTAAAGGCTTTTAAAAATGTATTTAGTTTGTCGCCACTGCACGTTTGTGCGCAATTTTAAAGCATGTCGTGTTTGGTATCCATGTACTCAGCCTAAGATCATCTTTTTTATTTCATCAAACATTTGGGAAATATAGTGTGTTTTAGTGCATTAAAATTAAAAAAAGTGTGTTTTTTCCCAAAAAAAGCGTTTGAAAAATCGCTGCGCAAATACTGTGTGAAAAAAAAATGAAACACCCACCATTTTAATCTGTAGGGCCTTTGCTTTAAAAAAATATATAATGTTTGGGGGTTCAAAGTAATTTTCTTGCAAAAAAAATAATTTTTTCATGTAAACAAAAAGTGTCAGAAAGGGCTTTGTCTTCAAGTGGTTAGAAGAGTGGGTGATGTGTGACATAAGCTTCTAAATGTTGTGCATAAAATGCCAGGACAGTTCAAACCCCCCTGGAATGACTCCATTTTGGAAAGTAGACACCCCAAGCTATTTGCTGAGAGGCATGTCGAGTTAATGGAATATTTATATTGTGACATAAGTTGCGGGAAAAAGACAAATTCTTTTTTTTTTTGCACAAAGTTGTCACTAAATGATATATTGCTCAAACATGCCATGGGAATATGTGAAATTACACCCCAAAATACATTATGTTGCTTCTCCTGAGTTTGGGGATACCACATGTGTGAGACTTTTTGGGAGCCTAGCTGCGTACGGGACCCTGAAAACCAAGCACCACCTTCAGGCTTTCTAAGTGTGTAAATCTTTGATTTCACTCTTCCCTGCCTATCACTGTTTAGGAGGCCATGGAATGCCCAGATGGCACAACCCCCCCCCCCCCCCAAATGACCCCATTTTGGAAAGTAGACACCACAAGCTATTTGCTGAGAGGTATGGTGAGTATTTTGCAGACCTCATTTTTTGTCACAAAGTTTTGAAAATTGAAAAAAGAAAAAAATTTTTTTCTTGTCTTTCTTTCTTTTTGAAAACAAATGAGAGCTGCAAAATACTCACCATGCCTCTCAGCAAATAGCTTGGGGTGTCTACTTTCCAAAATGGGGTCATTTGGGGGGGGGGGGGGTTGTGCTATCTTGGCATTTTATGGCCTACGAAACTGTGATAGGTAGTGAGGAGTGAAATCAAAAATGTATGCCCTTAGAAATCCTGAAAGCAGTGATTAGTTTTCGAGGCCCCGTATGCAGCTAGGCCCCCAAAAAGTCCCACACATGTAGTATGCCCATACTCAGGAGAAGTAGCAGAATGTATTTTGGGGTGTAATTCCACATATGCCCATGGCATGTTTGAGAAATATATCATTTAGTGACAACTTCGTGCAAAAACAAAAAAAAAAAAGTTTATCACTTTCCCGCAACTTGTGGCAAAATATAAAATATTCCATGAACTCAACATGCCTCTCAACAAATAGCTTGGGGTGTCTACTTTCAAAAATGGGGTAACTTGGGGGGGGGGATTGTGCCATCTGGGCATTTTATGGCCGTCAAAACTGTGATAGGTAGTGAGGAGTGAAATCAAAAATTTACGCCCTTAGAAATCCTGACGGCGGTGCTTGTTTTTCAGGGCCCCGTACGCAGCTAGGCCCCCAAAAAGTCCCACACATGTGGTATCCCCGTACTCAGGAGAATCAGCACAATGTAATTTGGGGTGCAATTCCACATATGCCCATGGCCAGTGTGAGCAATATATCATTTAGTGACAACTTTGTGCAAAAAAAAAAAGTTTGTCATTTTCCTGCAACTTGTGGCAAAATATAAAACATTCCATGGACTCAACGTGCCTCTCAGCAAATAGCTTGGGGTGTCTAGTTTCCAAAATGGGGTAATTTGGGGGGGGGTGTTGTGCCATCTTGGCATTTCATGGCCTTCAAAACTGTAATAGTTAGTGAGGAGTGAAATCAAAAGTTTACGCCCTTAGAAATCCTGAAGGTGGTGCTTGGTTTTCGGGGCCCTGTACGCGGCTAGGCTCCAAAAAAGTCCCACACATGTAGTATCCCCATACTCAGGAGAAGCAGCAGAATTTATTTTGGGGTATAATTCAACATATGCCCATGGCATGTTTGAGCAATATATCATTTAGTGACAACTTTGTGCAAAAAAAAAAAAAGTTTGTAATTTTCCCGCAACTTATGTCAAAATATAAAATATTCCATGGACTTAGGAAATAGGTAAAGAACACTGCGCTCTATGAAAAACAAAAGTGAATAAGCAGCAGCATATATTCTGACAAACAACTAAGGATAAAATTAAAAAACGCAGCGCTAAACAGTGTTGTAACTATGAGTAAAAGGTGAAACATACATGAGTCCATATGTGGGGTATTAGTAGAAGAATGTGATAAAAAACATAAGTCCAAAATGTAAAGTAGTGGATAAATAGAGTGTTAACTCATGTCCATACATTGGAGGCGGGACGAAAAATGAATGGTTGGAGACCCAAAGAACTGATGAGTGTAGTGTAGATCCATAGGGCTGGGCTAGCATCGATGGTGTTAGACATCAAATAAGTAAAACAGATGGGTACTCTTACCAAAAGAGGTGGACTTCCTTATCAGCGACATGGAGTCAATCAGGCAATGAGCCCCATCAGGCTGGAAGAGGAAGATCCAGAGTGTTGAAACAGGCAGGATAAACTTCAAGCAGCAGGAACACCAAGGAACATTCGAAGGGTGCCAAGGATGGAGATTTCCAGGTGTAGAGTGGAAAAACAGCACCAGTCATCCAGAAGAAAGGTACTCTTGTCCGGAGATTATGTAAGAGAAAAAAATCACCGCTTCCGCATAGTGCAGGTAAAAACGGGGGATTTTTATTGCTAAAAAAAACACGAACAATAAAATAGTGATCACAAGATTAATAACAAAAGCAGCATGTCATTTTCCCGCAACTCTTGTCAAAATATAAAATATTTCATGGACTCAACATGCCTCTCAGCAAATAGCTTGGGGTGTCTACTTTCCAAAATTGGGTCATTTGGGGGGGGGGTTGTGCCATCTTGGCATTTTATGGTCTTCAAAACTGTGATAGGTAGGGAGGAGTGAAATAAAAAAATTACGCCCTTCGAAATCCTGAAGGCGGTGCTTGGTTTTCGGGGCCCCGTATGCTGCTAGGCTCCCAAAAAGTCCCACACATGCGGTATCCCCATACTCAGGAGAAGCAGCTAAATGTATTTTGGGGTGCAATTCCACATATAACCATGGCATGTGTGAGCAATATATCATTTAGTGACAACTTTTTGTAAAAAAAATTTTATTTTTATTTTTTTATCATTATTCAATCTCTTGGGACAAAAAAATGTAATATTTAATGGGCTTAACATGCCTCTCAGCAATTTCCTTGGGGTGTCTGCTTTCCAAAATGGGGTCATTTGGGGGGGTTTTGTACTGTCCTGCCATTTTAGCACCTCAAGAAATGAGATAGGCAGTCATAAACTAAAAGCTGTGTAAATTCCAGAAAATGTACCCTAGTTTGTAGACGCTATAACTTTTGCGCAAACCAATAAATGTACGCGTATTGACTTTTTTTTACCAAGGACATGTGGCTGAATAAATTTTGGCCTAAATGTATGACTAAAATTGAGTTTATTGGATTTTTTTATAACAAAAATTTGAAAATATCATTTTTTTTCAAAATTTTCGGTTATAAAATTTTTCATTTATAGCGCAAAAAATAAAAACCGCAGAGGTGATCAAATCCCATCAAAAGAAAGCTCTATTTGTGGGAAGAAAAGGACGCAAATTGCGTTTGGGTATAGCATTGCATGACCGCGCAATTAGCAGTTAAAGCAACGCACTGCCAAATTGTAAAAAGTGCTCTGGTCAGGAAGAGGGTAAATACTTTCGGGGCTGAAGTGGTTAACTTGGACTAAGGAGATTGTGATGCATCCCAATATTCAAAAAATTTGTTAACCCAATAATAAAAGAAACTATAACAATCTTTGCTTAGGACATATGCATATAGGTAACACTTTGCGGGGAACTTTCTGATGGTTTCATCTTTCCAGCCATGAATTCGGTTGGCTTTGTATAATGTAGGAAAAGGAGGCAGTGTCCTTCCCCTTACTCATTCAACTATTCAACCATATGTGTTCTGTGATAAAGAGAAATAACACAAGATCAAATTACCCATACTAGTAAAATGACTGCAGAAGTAGTTCAGAACTGACTCAAGATGCCTGCATGTGGTAAATATAAAATTATAATACACAACATTTCACATGTACCTGACTAAAAATAAATAAACTTTTTTTTTATTTTCTAGTCCTGATGATAAACACAGAAAATATTTACAAAAACATAATGTTTCTTTAAAGCATCAACATAAGTTCTGTATGCATTTTTTATAATGTAAATTATTACTAAAATTTCTGCATCTTTATCCCAATTATATTTAGAATTCCTGTTAAGAAAATAAATTACACTTTAAAACTTTCATTAAAACATATGAAATTTAAATTTATTGTGTCAACATAAATTTGTGTCATCTGTATGAAGGAAAGTGGAATTTGATGGACAAGTAGATATTCAAGAAATTTAAAAAATATGGGTTATGCTAAACCATGAATTCCAGGAAAAAATCCACTGGCAAATTGTTATGCAGCATGACAAATTATTTATGCACAGTCATAAAAACATATATCCATGTCCTGTAATGTTCCATGTACTGTGCAGAAACAGATACACAATTTCCATCACTAAGAAAACATATGCTTGAATCTCATCTCTAGAAAGTAGTTGTTGATTGGGCTTAATGAGCTACCCCACCCAAACTGTTTTCTCTGTTTTTTTATGCAGTCAGGGCAGAGCTTTCTGGCGAGATCTTCATCCACACTGACATACTACAACACATTGTGAACCCAGCTAAAAACGTAGGTGCTTGTTGTCGATCTGTGTGTTATTTTTTTTCCCTAAAAAAAGAATGAATTACAGGGTGTGATAGGGATGGAATCCATTTTAAATGTTATTGTTCTTTTTTTCTTGAGTAAACACTTTAAGTAACTATTACAATGTTTACATGAAAGTAGTTTTAGCATACTTGGCATATTTTTATAAGTTTGCACTACTTTATTTTATTATTTTAGTAATGAGGAATTTAAACCAATGAAAAAAATGTAATACAATGTATATTGCAGCTAATTCAGTGTATCTATGGGCGAAACTGTGGTTTTCACACAAACTGGACTTCAAACATCCTTCAAAATATAATATACCCCATATTCACCTCATAATAAAGTGTATATGGGGTACACTGTTAAAATGTTATAGATCAAATAAACAATGAAAGTCAGTATTACATGTAGAGAGTTTAGTGAGGTCCCATGTTAAAAATAAATAAAATGAGACATGAAGGTTCCCTTTATGAAGGTGACCAACAACTTTCAAAACATTGGCTATTTTGTTATTTGCAATATATTACATATCAGATTTTTTAGATATATTAAAGAAAGAAAATATGGTGGATATTTCCTGTTGGCATACAGACACACATGCACACACATTGGCTGATTTACTAGAGGAGTTGAGAATCATCCATTCATACACAGATAAAATAAGTAAACAAGAATTTGCTTTACACGTGATTTTAAGCATCTCAAAAACTAAATATAACAACAGTAAAAACAGGAAATATATACCATATCACCTCCCCTCTCCACGACGCATCCCCAAGAAGTGACATCACTTACAGGGTAAATGGCATCGCAGTGTTGCCTTATGCGTTTATGTGAAATCTCCATTAATAGCTGTAAAATATTGTAATTGTGAATATATTTCATTTAGCTTGTATCTATGTAGGGCGTATCTTTGTAGGGCGTAACATCTGTTAGACAGACAATTTGTTTTTTTGTTATTGTGTTAATGCTTTCCTTCATGGTCAAAGAACTCTCATTTAACCCAAATCATATCTGAGAGATATTAAATCTCAAATATAGTAAACAAGTAACATAATTGGCAATGTACGAAGGGACCAGGACTGAAAGTATTTAATAATATACTGAGATTTGTGTAATGCAGGTTTAGGTTATTGGGCTGGATTTTAAACTGAGTTAGTTTTTCCGGTAGTTTGGAAGTCACAGCAAGTTTATCTAGGGAAAAATATAGGTAAATGTTTGTTTTATTAGTGGGTATTAGATGAACTCTAAAAAAAAAAAAAAAAAAAAGAGAGGATACACCACATATTTTGTTTAGGTTAATATCCCGTAATTATAGTTAAAAAAGTACATTGGAAGTACTATTATAACTGGTCAATGTAATGGGGAGGAAGTACTTAGTGGGAAAAATGTTGTGTTTATTTATTTGTTTCTTTTGTGCTCACCAAGCTTCATTGCTCTCTTTAACCATTGTTTGAGTGTGCTGTATGATGAGTGTATGTGATGTGTTTTATTGGAAAGACTCTGAAAGATTGTGGTCTTGGTTGTTTTGTTGAAAAGGTTCAACAGGTTTTTGTTTTTTATTTATTTAAATGGTGTGTCCACTAAAGGTATAGTATTTGTGTGTAGGACATTGAACCTGAGCTACAAGAGAGTTGTTTGTTAGTTTGTTTTTTTTTGCTGTGGGAATTTACAAGCAGTAATATTCTCATTTTTCTGTTAAAGTACCAAACTGTTGAAGTCTGGTTACTGAAGCTAATATCTCATAACGATTATAGAGTGTAAAATAAAGTACATTTAGCTTTCTGTATTATACCATGAAATTTTGTTAAGGATAAACCCTACCAATAATTTTATAATCTGAGTTTGTGGTAGATTGTTTTTTGTCTTAAACAGTAGGAATGAGCCCAATGTTCGAGTCAAACGTAAGTTCGACTCGAACGTCGGGTGTTCACCTGTTTGCCGAACAGTGAACAATATGCGGTGTTTGCGGCAAATTTGAAAGCCGCTGGAACACCGTTAAAGTTTAAGGGACAGTAACATGAAAAATCAATGGTGCTTATTTTAAAGGCTTATATGCAAGTTAGTGTCATAAAAAGTGTTTGGGGACACGGGTCCTGCCCCAGGGGACATGTATCAATGCAAACATTTTTTTTACAAACGGACGTTTTTTCGGGAGCAGTGATTTTTTTAATGCTTAAAGTGAAACAATAAAAATGAAATATTCCTTTAAATGTCATGCCTGGGGGGTGTCTATAGTATGCGCATTTTTCGCGTGTTTAGAATAGTACGACAGCAAAATGACATTTCTAAAGGAAAAACTGTCATTTAAAACTGATTGTGGCTGTAATGAATTGTCAGGTCTCGGCAATATAGATAAAACTCATTTAAAAAAAGAGCATGGGATCCACCCCAAGTCCATTACCAGGTCCTTTGGGTCTGGTATAAATACTAAGGGGAACCCCAAACCAAAATGTAAAAAAAAAAAATTGCGTGGGGCCCCCCTAAAATCCGTACCAGTCCCTTCAGATCTGATATGGAATCTAAGGGGAACCCTGCACCAAATTAAAAAGAAATGGCATATGAGTCCCCCCCAAAATCCATACGAGAGAGTGCCCCCCTCCTGAAGCATACCAGGCCACATGCCATCAAAATGGGGTGGGTGCTTGGGGTCTGACCCCAAAGCACCTTGTCCCCATGTTGATGGGGACAAGGGCCTCATCCCCTCAACCCTTGCCCGGTGGTTGTGGGGGTATTCCCTGTGGCGGCAGAGCGGGCGGGGTCACCCGTTTACGTCGCCAGGTGGCCCCGCCCTCAGTTATATAAGAACTGTCACAGAGAAGACGCGTCAGTCGGTGGGAGCCTCCCATGGAGGCGGATCAGTTGTGGCTTTTATTTTTATTTTTTGGTCCATTGGGTGGCGTGAACTTACATCGTGGGACATTTTTATTTTTTATTTTTTAATAAAGGACTTACCCCAAGCTGTCTCTTGTCTTTTTTACCATTTTCGATGTTACCACTTTTTTTGTGAAAAGGTAGGGGTACGATATACCCCATTACCAATTCACATGGGGAGGCCTAGATCTGGGGGTCCCCTTGTTATAGGGGGCTTCCAGATCCCGATTAGCCCCCCACCCACATACCCCCACAACCACCAGGCAAGGTTGTGGGGATGAGGCCCTTGTCCCATCAACATGGGGACAAGGTGCTTTGGGTCCAGACCCCAAAGCACCCTCCCCATGTTGAGGGCATGTGGCCTGGTATGGTTCAGGTGGGCGCTCTCTCTTCCCCCCTCTTTTCCTGCGGCCTGCCAGGTTGTGTGCTCAGATAAGGCTCTGGTATGGATTTTGGGGGGGCCCTATGCCATTTTTTATTTAAGTTTGGTGCAGGGTTCCCCTTAATTTCCATATCAGACCTGAAGGGCCTGGTATGGATTTTAGGGGGACCACCACACAATTTTATTTTGGTTCGGGGTTCCCCTTAATATTCATACCAGACCCAAAGGGCCTGGTAATGGACTGGGGGGAATCCCATGCTCTTTTTTCAGAGTTTTATCTATATTGCCGAGACCCGACAATTCATTACAGCCGCAATCAGTTTTAAATGACAATTTTTTCCTTTAGAAATGTCATTTTGCTGTGGTACTGTTCTAAACACAGGGAAAATGCAGGCATACTATAGACACCCCCCAGGCACAATATTTAAAGGAATATTTAAATTTTATTGTTTCACTTTAAGCATTAAAAAAATCACTGCTCCGAAAAAAATAACGTTTTTTTAAAAAAAAACTTTGCATTAATACATGTCCCCTGGGCTGAAGGCTGCAGAGAGTAAATGTAAACAATTGTCTACATCTTTCAGCCCAGGGCAGCTTGTGCAATCCCCACATACCATAGATTGTAATGCAACTGGTGTCAGTATTTCTAAATGCAACAGGAAATTTAGTTTCAACAGCTCATTGAAAGGTGGGAGCTCTTTTGAGCTCATATGCAGACAGGAAAAGTTCTGAATCAGAATAAAACTACACCAGTTGTTAAGAGATGCTTTAATACTTTACAAAAGATAAAATGCTACACCTGTGGGTTATTCGGTCATATTGCTCAGTTTTGTCTTCTGGTGAAAAGATATTGAAACAGAATCAATATACAACAAAGAGGCGTGACGTGGAAGTGTACTCACCACACTGGGGAGAAGGGCCTAGGGGTAATAAATATGAAAATATGAAATCATACATCCCTTCCTCAACTATTAAGGCCGAGAATGAGAATTTACAGTATGAGATTAGGCAAATGAAACAGGAATGGGATGAGTTTGTGAAAGAATTATAATCCTTTAAAAGAAATGTTATTGAATCCTTGAATTGGAAAAATGAAGGGAGTAACTTGTCCATCGGGATCCAAACCAGTACACTAAAACCGAGGATGAAATTCAAGATATAAGTTATGTTTTAGAGGTCTTTGGCATTTTAGGTTCACTGGACCAAAGTGGGAATGTCATTGATTATTTACCAATGTACATGTAAGAATATTGTATTGTTGACTTTAAATAGGTTAAAGTAAAAAAAGGGGATAGAGTAATAACTGTTGTCTACAAATTATCTTTTTTCAGGTTAAGTGAGTTCCTGAAAGTATATTTACATATAAAGCATCTGTATGTAGATAGCTGCACATATGCGTAAATACACACACCTAACAGAAGGTAAAGTATAATATTCCATTGTTTTTTTTCTTTCTTTTGTATTCTCCCAGTGGCCAGAAACGCCTAGCAATTAATTTGTAATTACCAAAGCTCTCTCTATCCAGCATGTATGGAATTCAATCTAAATGAATGTGTGTGTGTCTGAGTGATGTAATGGATGTGTATGAACTGTCTATGTGTAAACAAAGATTTTTTTTTTTCAGAGGTGTGTACACATAATTGTTGGATGGCCATCAATAAGAAATGTGATCACATTAATGTGCATGTTTTGTATTTTTGTTTCTGTTTGCAATGAGCTCAGTACTGGTACCAGTTTACATTTATAATTTTTTTTCTACAAGTTTAAATTTGTTCTCAAATAAATAACCTGTGCACAGATATGAGATCTCGATCCCTATAACTCTAGAAACTGTAGGGATTTTGTTTTGTTTCTTTTTCCTTTCCTGGGGCTTGGAGTGAAGTTCCCCCTGACACCGGGAAAGTAAATGATAATACATTATTTTGCAACTTATGGCATCGTATGGATTCAGTATGTCTTGTGTTTTGTTTTTTCTTCCAAATTGACTCATGTCCTGTTAATATGTGTAAAGGTTATATGTCTACATGTTGTCTTCTTAGACTTTAAGTACTTATAAACCCACCAAGATTTCCTATAACTATATAGGTGTCCCAGGCAGTGTCAGGTTAGCGCCAGTACCGCTAACACCCACGCACGCACCGTACACCTCCCTTAGTGGTATAGTATTTGAATAAATCAATATCTGATCCGATCAGATCTATACTAGCGTCCCCAGCAGTTTAGTGTTCCCAAAAACGCAGTGTTAGCGGGATCAGCCCAGATACCTGCTAGCACCTGCGTGTTGCCCCTCCGCCCGGCCCAGCCCACCCAAGTGCAGTATCGATTGATCACTGTCACTTACAAAACACTAAGCGCATAACTGCAGCGTTCTCAGAGTCATGCCTGATCCCTGCGATCGCTAACAGTTTTTTTTTTTGGTAGCGTTTTGGTGAAGTGGCAAGCACTAGCGGCCTAGTACACCCTGGTCGTAGTCAAACCCGCACTGCAGTAACACGTGGTGACGTGGTGAATCCCATAAGTGCAGTTCAAGCTGGTGAGGTGGCAAGCACAAGTAGTGTCCCACTGCCACCAAGAGAAAAGACAAACAGGCCCGTCGTGCCAATAGTGCCCTTCCTGCTGCATTCGCCAATCCTAATTGGGAACCCACCACTTCTGAAGCACCGTACTTCCCCCATTCACATCCCCAACCGAATGCAGTCGGCTGCATGAGAGGCATTTTTATGTCCTCCCGAGTACCCCTACCCAACGAACCCTCCCAAAAAAGATGTCGTGTCTGCAGCAAGCGCGGATATAGGCCTGACACCCACTATTATTGTCCCTCCTGTCCTGACAATCCTGGTCTTTGCATTGGTGAATGTTTTGAACGCTACCATACAATAGTTGAGTATTAGATTAGCGTAGGGTACAGCATTGCACAGACTAGACGCACTTTCACAAGGTCTCCCAAGATGCCATCGCATTTTGAGAGACCCGAACCTGGAACCGGTTACAGTTATAAAAGTTAGTTACAAAAAAAGTGTAAAAAAAAAAAAAAAAAAAAAAAACACAAAAAAATTTATAACATAAAAAAATAGTTGTCGTTTCATTGTTCCCTCTATTCTCTCTCTATTGTTCTGCTCTTTTTTACTGTATTCTATTCTGCAATGTTTTATTGTTGTTATGTTTTATCATGTTTGCTTTTCAAGTATGCAATTTTTTATACTTTACCGTTTACTGTGTTTTATTGTTTGTCTTCAGGTACGCAGTTCATGACTTTGAGTGGGTATACCAGAATGATACCTGCAGGTTTAGGTATCATCTTGGTATCATTCTTTTCAGCCAGCGGTCGGCTTTCATGTAAAAGCAATCCTAGCGGCTAATTATCCTCTAGACTGTTTTTACAAGCAGTGGGAGGGAATGCCCCCCCCCACCATCTTCCGTGTTTTTCTCTGGCTTTCCTGTCTCAACAGGGAACCTGAGAATGCAGCCGGTGATTCAGCCAGCTGACCATAGAGCTGATGAGAGACCAGAGTGGCTCCAAACATCTCTATGGCCTAAGAAACCGGAAGCTACAAGCATTTCATGACTTTGATTTCGCCGGATGTAAACAGCGCCATTGTCAGGTCACCTAGAGGCTGGGTGACAGATGCACACCATTTGGATCAGGAGTGCACCACAAGGCAGTGGACCCTACGGCTGACTGCTGCGGATGGAAGTCCGGGTGGTACGGAAGGCAGGGCTGCTGGGACACCAACACTGATCCCACCAGGGCTAGAGCGTAGGATTCCCTGGGGCACGGAGTCTAAAAGCCAGCAGGTGTTCACCAGAGCCTCTAGAGGTGAGGATGGACTGGGCTGCAACTGGCTCCAGGTCGCGACCCCCAGGGTCCCCCAGCTCACACCCACAGTAGGCAATAGGAGGATAGGGATAGTAAAGGAATAAGCCAAGGTCAGGGCCACAAGCAGACAAGGACAACAGAGTTCACGCCAAGGTTCAGGGTCACAGGCAAACAGGGATAGTCGGGGACACACCAGAGGTCAGGGTCACGAGCAGACAGGAATAGTAGAGAACACGCCAAAGTCTAGAGGAGAGTTAATAAAAGCAGTCAGGTGAGAGACAGCTGGTCTTTGGAGATGAACACATGGAAACAGGTAGGCAAACAAACAACCTCTATTGCATAACCATGACAGCCATTGGGAAATTGGGAAAGCATTTTATCACACCGATCTTGGTGTGGTCAGATGCTTTGAGGGCAGAGGAGAGATCTAGGGTCTAATAGACCCCAATTTTTTCAAAAAAGAGTACCTGTCACTACCTATTGCTATCATAGGGGATGTTTACATTCCCTGAGATAACAATAAAAATGATTAATAAAAAAAAAAAAAAAAAAATGAAGAACAGTTTAAAAATAAGATAAAAAAGCAAGAAAATAATAAAGGAAAAAAAAAAAGCACCCCTGTCTCCCCCTGCTCTCACGCTAAGGCGAATGCAAGCGTCGGTCTGGCGTCAAATGTAAACAGCAATTGCACCAAGCATCTGAGGTATCACCGCGACGGTCAGATCGAGGGTAGTAATTTTAGCAGTAGACCTCCTCTGTAAATCATAAGTGGTAACCTGTAAAGGCTTTTAAAGGCTTTTTAAAAATGTATTTATTTTGTTGCCACTGCACATTTGTGCGCAATTTTAAAGCATGTCATGTTTGGTATCCATGTACTCGGCCTAAGATCATCTTTTTTATTTCATCAAACATTTGGGCAATATAGTGTGTTTTAGTGCATTAAAATTTTAAAAAGTGTGTTTTTTCCCTAAAAAATGCGTTTGAAAAATCGCTGCGAAAATACTGTGTGAAAAAAAAAATGAAACACCCACCATTTTAATCTGTAGGGCATTTGCTTTAAAAAATATATCATGTTTGGGGGTTCGAAGTAATTTTCTTGCAAAAAAAAATAATTTTTTCATGTAAACAAAAAGTGTCAGAAAGGGCTTTGTCTTCAAGTGGTTAGAAGAGTGGGTGGTGTGTGACATAAGCTTCTAAATGTTGTGCATAAAATGCCAGGACAGTTCAACCCCCCCCACAAATGAACCCATTTTGGAAAGTAGACACCCCAAGCTATTTGCTGAGAGGCATGTCGAGTCCATGGAATATTTTATATTGTGACACAAGTTGTGGGAAAAAGACAATTTTTTTTTTTTTTTGCACAAAGTTGTCACTAAATAATATATTGCTCAAACATGCCAAGGGAATATGTGAAATTACACCCCAAAATAAATTCTGTTGCTTCTCCTGAGTACGGGGATACCACATGTGTGAGACTTTGAGAGCGTAGCCGCGCACGGGACCCCGAAAACCAAGAACCGGCTTCATGCTTTCTAAGGGTGTAAATTTTTGATTTCACTCTTCACTGCCTATCACAGTTTCGGAGGCCATGGAATACCCAGGTGGCACAAACCCTTCCCCAAATGACCCTATTTTGGAAAGTAGACACCCCAAGCTATTTGCTGAGAGGTATAGTGAGTATTTTGCAGACCTCACTTTTTGTCACAAAGTTTTGAAAATTGAAAAAAAGAAAAAAAAGTTTTTCTTGTCTTTCTTCATTTTCAAAAACAAATGAGAGCTGCAAAATACTCACCGTGCCTCTCAGCAAATAGCTTGGGGTGTCTTTCCAAAATGGGGTCATTTGGGGGGGTTTTGTGCCACCTGGGCATTCCATGGTGCCACATTCCTCCGAAACTGTGATAGGCAGTGAAGAGTGAAATTAAAAATTTACACCCTTAGAAATCCTGAAGGCGGTGATTGGTTTTCGGGGCCCCGTACGTGGTTAGGCTCCCAAAAAGTCCCACACATGTGGTATGCCCATACTCAGGAGAAGTAGCTAAATGTATTTTGGGGTGCAATTCCACATATGCCCATGGCCTGTGTGAGCAATATATAATTTAGTGACAACTTTGTGCAAAAAAAAAAAAAAAAGTGTCACTTTCCCGCAACTTGTGTCAAAATATAAAATATTCCATGGACTCAACATGCCTCTTAGCAAATAGCTTGGGGTGTCTACTTTCCAAAATTGGGTTATTTGGGGGGGGGGTTGTGCCATCTGGGCATTTTATGGCCTTCAAAACTGTGATAGGTAGTGAGGAGTGAAATCAAAAATTTACGCCCTTAGAAATCCTGAAGGCGGTTATTGGATTTCAGGGCCCCGTACGCGGCTGGGCTCCCAAAAAGTCCCACACATGTGATATCCCTGTACTCAGGAGAAGCAGCTGAATGCATTTTGGGGTGCAATTCCACATATGCCCATGGCCTGTGTGAGCAATATATCATTTCGTGACAACTTTTTGTAATTTTTTTTTTGTTGTCATTATTCAATCACTTGGGACAAAAAAATTAATATTCAATGGGCTCAACATGCCTCTTAGCAATTTTCTTGGGGTGTCTACTTTCCAATATGGGGTCATTTGGGGGGGGGGGTTTGTACTGCCCTGCCATTTAGCACCTCAAGAAATGACATAGGCAGTCAAACTAAAAGCTGTGTAAATTCCAGAAAATGTACCCTAGTTTGTAGACGCTATAACTTTTGCGCAAACCAATAAATATACGCTTATTGACATTTTTTTTACCAAAGACATGTGGCCGAATACATTTTGGCCTAAATGTATGACTAAAATTGAGTTTATTGAATTTTTTGGACAAAAAGTAGAAAATGTAATTTTTTTTCAAAATTTTCGGTCTTTTTCCATTTATAGCGCAAAAAATAAAAACCGCAGAGGTGATCAAATAACATCAAAAGAAAGCTCTATTTGTGGGAAGAAAAGGATGCAAATTTCGTTTGGGTACAGCATTGCATGACCGCACAATTAGCAGTTAAAATGATGCAGTGCCAAATTGTAAAAAGTGCTCTGGTCAGGAAGGGGGTAAATCCTTCCGGGGCTGAAGTGGTTAAAGTTGTGACCTCTTCTGTAGCCTGCTAAAGGCAGGACTCATACAGTAGCTACACACAGTAGCCAAGGACGGAGCTATATGCACAAATGTTTGGCACCAGGTTTTAACCCATCAGGGTTGGTATAACTGAACACTGTTTCAGTAAAAGGAGTTAGTGGTGAGTTGCGATGGCAACAAGATCCCCCTGGACTCCTGAAGGGTCATACACACACACACACACACACAGTGGTATTCAGCAGAAGGTGGGGCAGAGTTACTTGTAGGCATATGACAATGGATGAAGAAAGATAGGTGATGAAAATAAGACAACCTGGCTGAAGGGCGTAACTATTCAAATTGTTAAACGTGTCAATGGGAAAGGGTCTCATTATTATTTCGCAGTATATCTATAACAATTCTAATCAAAGGTCCTTAATACTCAGGATGACAAGATAAGCATTCATTTGAATGCATATGTCTTAAAAGTACTTGTGTTTTTCTTTCTCTACCTTTGTCCACATTAATAAAGTATAATCTCAGAAAGCCAGGAAAGCTGGTCCAAAGGTCATTACTGTATGCTGTATCCAATTGGAATCACCATGGAGGGCTGTCCCAGAAGCAAGGGCAACATGACCAGATTGGCATTATGGACTTTCGTATTATTATTATTGGACTGTTGAGAACAAGGATCCTCATGTTTTTTTTTTTTTTTCTCTTCTTGTTTTTTTTTGGTGTTTTGTCTCTTATGATTTTTATTATGGACTTATTACATCCAGAACAAGTGATGACTACCGATACTGAGATCCAGAAATGTGGACTGCAGAGATGGAGAGTTTAAAGCTTTTTTTTTTTTTTACTCTCAAAGAGTTTTTTTTTGGTTTCAGAAGGCAAAGCCAAACGTTCTAAATATTAAAAGGAGATTACACATAAACCATTATTTTAGGTGTGGCCGAGTCTCATATTTTCAACTGGCCACGAGGGGGCATCTGTTGCCTTATGAATTTATGTGAAATATCCATTAATGGCTGTAAAATTATGTAAATATGAATAGGGATGAGCCGAACACCCCCCCCCCCCCGGTTCGGTTCGCACCAGAACCTGTGAACGGACCGAAAATTTGCATGAACGTTAGAACCCCATTGAATGTTCAAAATCAAAAGTGCTCATTTCAAAGGCTAATTTGCATGGTATTGTCCTAAAAAGGGTTTGGGGACCCGGGTCCTGCCCCAGGGGACATGTATCAATGCAAAAAAAAGTTTTAAAAACGTCCGTTTTTTCGGGAGCAGTGATTTTAATGATGCTTAAGGTAAAAAAAAAAAGTGAATTATTCCTTTAAATATCGTACCTGGGGGTGTCTATAGTATGCCTGTAAAGTGTTGCATGTTTCCTGTGCTTAGAACAGTCCCTGCACAAAATGACATTTTTAAAGGAATAAAAGTCATTTAAAACTCCTTGCGGCTTTAATGTAATGTCGGGTCCTGGCAATATGGATGAAAATCAGTGAGAGAAACGGCATGGGTACCCCCCAGTCCATTTCCAGGCCCTTTGGGTCTTGTATGGATATTAAGGGGAACCCCACACCCAAATTAAACAAGGAAAGGTGTGGGGCCCCCAGGCCCTATATATTCTGAACAGCAGTATACAGGTGGTGCAAACAAGATAGGGACTGTAAGTTTGTTGTTAAGTAGAATCTGTTTGTAATTTTGAACTGGTACATTTTTAACGTGTTTAGCTCCAGCCAAAAAATCTATTTTAAGCTTTTTGGAAAACATAGGGAAGGGTTATCACCCCTGTGACATTTGTTTTGCTGTCTGTGCTCCTCTTCAGAAGATTTCACCTCACTTTTTGTCGCAATGACAAATGTTTTTTGAAAATTTGGGTTTTTTAGTGAAACAAGGATTGGTGATAAAGCATCAGTGTAAAGGAGAAAAGTTTTTCCCATATTAACTCTTACAGGAGAGACTTTCCCTTCCTAGGGGTAGATTTCATCCCACTTCCTGTTGTCTCCTTCCGTTTGCAAGTAGGAGTCGTTTGTAAGTTGGATGTTTGAAAGTAGGGGCCTGACCTATATACTCAGCAGAAATTTGGGCCTTAGGTGTTGTTGTGGCCACAACACTGTAAGCCCTCACAAGGCCCTGCTGTGAAATATTAGATCAAGAATTGTAATTACATGCCCCTGTTGAACAGGGGCAGAAAAATTGGGCCTTTGGTGGTGGTGGTGATGCTGGTGCCACAACACTGTAAGTCCCCACAGTTACTCTTGGTGGGCACAGAAAAGGGCCCTGCTGTGAAATATTAGATCAAGAATTCTAATTACATGTCCCTGTTAAACAGGGGCAGAAAAATTGGGCCTTAGGCACTGGTGCTGGTGCCACAACACTGCAACTCCTCACAGATACTCTAGTTGGAGCGCAGGAACTAGCCCTGCTGCAAAGAATTGCATCAAAAATTGTAATTACACGCCCCTGTTAAACAGGGGCTGAAAAATTGGGCCTTAGGCACTGGTGGTGGCGCCCAGAACCAAAAATGTTCTTACAAGCTATCAGCATGATCATTGAGGAGGAAGAAGATAATTACTCAGCATAACAGGATAGTCACTCAGCATCAGCATAGGCAGTCTTTGAAGGGATCTGACATTTCAAAAAAAATTATTCGGTTACATCAGCATCAGGTGCTTGGTAGCTGGTGGTGATCCAAGACTGATTCATTTTTATGAAAGTCAGTCGATCGACCGAGTCAGTGGACAGATGCACCCTGTGATCGGTTACAAAGCCTCCAGCAGCACTGAATGTGCGTTCCGAAAGAACGCTGGATGCAGGACAGGCCAGTAGCTCAATTGCATACTGTGCAAGCTCTGGCCAGTGATCCATCCTCAAGACCCAGTAACCCACAGGATTTTCAGTGGGAAAGGTGTCCAAGTCAGATCTTGCCCCTAGGTATTCCTGCACCATGTAAAACAGACGCTGGCGATGGTTGCTGGAACCGATCATACCTTGGGGCTGTGGACCAAAAAATTGTCTGAACGCATCGGTCAGGCGGCCACCTTCTCCACCGCTCCTTCTTTGACTGACCGAAGCCTCAGCAACACGTTGTCCAGAAACAGGATTTTGTAACCTCCCAGTCTCTGGGAATGCGTTGCACAGACCTTTCTGCAAGGCCTCCCAAAGATATTTCATCCTCTGCTCCCTCTGTGACGGCAAGATAAGGTTCCCAACCTTACCCTTGTAACATGGATCAAGGAGGGTTGCCAGCCAGTATTGTTCCTTCTCCTTGATACCACGAATACGAGGATCCTTCCGCAGGCTTTGCAGGATCAGGGAGGCCATGCAGCGTAGGTTTGCTGAGGCGTTCGATATGGAGTCCTCTGGGTCACTAAGGATGACATGATCTGCAGCCACCTCCTCCCAGCCACGTACAAGTCCATGTGTTTCTTGGGACTGTAAATGATCTCTTAAAGACTGCTGCTGATGCTGAGTGCCAGGCTCCACCTCCATACTGACACAATCCTCCTCCTCATCCTCCTCCTCTTCCTGTGTAATAAGCGGGCATGCAGGAACACTGTCTGGATAAAGGGGGCCTTGAGAGCTAAGGAAGTCCTTCTCTTCCTGCCTCTGTTCTGCCTCAAGAGCGCTGTCCATTATTCCATGCAGCGTGTGCTCCAACAGGTGGACAAGGGGGACAGTGTCACTGATGCATGCACTGTCACTGCTCACCATCCTCGTGGCCTCCTAAAATGGTGACAGGACAGTGCATGCATCCCTGATCATGGCATGGGGGGAAAAAAACAAGCTCCCCTGACCCTGTCCTGGTGCCATAGTCACACAGGTACTCATTGATGGCCCTCTGCTGCGCGTGCAGCCGCTGCAGCATGGCCAACGTTGAGTTCCACCTGGTGGGTATGTCACAGATTAGGCGGTTCTTGGGCAGGTTAAATTCCTTTTGGAGGTCTGCCAGCTGAGCACTGGCATTATATGACCGGCGGAAATGCACACAGACTTTCCTGGCCTGCTTCAGGACATCCTGTAAGCCCGGGTACCTGCCCAAGAACCGCTGCACCACCAAGTTAAAGATGTGAGCCAAACAGGGCACATGGGTCATTTGTCCCTGTCGGAGGGCGGGGAGGAGGTTGGTGCCATTGTCGCAAACCACCATTCGTGCCTTAAGTTGGCATGGCGTCAACCACCTCTGAACCTGCCCCTGTAGAGCTGACAGAACCTCTGCCCCAGTGTGGCTCCTGTCCCCCAAGCACACCAGCTCAAGCACCGCATGGCATCTTTTGGCCTGCGTACTTACGTAGCCCCTTGAACGCCTACGGAGCACCGCTGGTTCCGAGGACAAAGCACAGGAAGAGGCCATGAAGGAAGAAGAAGAAGAGGAGGGGGTGGAGGAGAGAGGTGTGTCAGAATCACTAGTAGTGGCATTTTGAAGGTGTGGTGGCGGAACAACCTCCAACACTACTGCACCTTGTCTTGCATCCTTCCAGTTGCCAGAAGAGTCACCCAATGCGCCGTGAAACTTAGGTAACGTCCCTGTCCATGCCTGCTGGACCATGAGTCAGCAGTAATATGCACCTTACCACTGACCGCCCTGTCCAGCGAGGCCAAGACATTGCCTTCCACATGCCGGTAGAGAGCCGGAATCGCCTTCCGTGAGAAAAAGTGGTGTTTGGGAACTTGCCACTGAGGAACCGCACATTCCACAAACTTACGGAAGGGGGCAGAGTCTACCAACTGAAAAGGTAACAGTTGAAGTGCTAGCAATTTTGCCAAGCTAGAATTCAACCACTGGGCATGTGGATGGCTGGGAGCGAGCTTCTTTTTGCGGTGCAGCAGCTGGGGCAGGGAAATTTGCCTGGTACAATCTGACGTCGGTGTACCGATAGCAGATTGCCCGCAAGTACTTGGCTGTGACGCACCTAATTCTACATCTTCGTTCCTCTCAGTGCAGGTCTCAGAGAGGACTGAAGGTATAGTGGGGTTGGAGATCCCAGCTGATGAGGAGTAAGGAGAGGTCCTCTTTGTTTTTTGGTGTGGGTCTTTTAGGTACGCTTGCAAACGAACTGCATGGCAGGTCAACATATGTCTAGTCAAGCATGTGTTGCCCAAGCGGGAGATGTTTTGGCCACGCGAGATAAGCTTGAGACATATGTTGCAAATAGCAGTGGTGCCATCTGATGCACTCGTCTCAAAAAAAGGCCCACACCAAAGAACTTTTGGAATAACGTGCAGAGACAGCAGTGCCCTGCACATGCGGAGTTCTGAGGTGTGATGCAGTCAGTGTGCTGCCCTTAGGCTGGCCCCTGGAGGGCATCCTGCCTCGTTGGTGACGTGCCTCCTCCTCCTCTCTCCTATCAGGCACCCACGTTGAGTCAGTGACCTCATCATCCCCTCCCTCCTCATCACTGGAGCAAACCTGGCAGTATGCTGCAGCAGGGGGAACATGACTGCCAGATTGCTGTCCTTCTTGGGCACCCCCTCTGTCCGTGCTCACGTTACTGCCTTCATCTAGCTCAGTATCATCATCAGGGCCTTCCAAACGCTGGGCATCCTCCTGGAGCATGTACCCAACACTGTGGTCAAACAGTTCGAGGGACTCCTCAGGAGGACATGGTGGGACTAAGGAAGCAGTCACTGATGCCATTGAGCCGAGGGAAGAGGCCGCGTTGGCAGCTGCTTTGCCAGACAAAGTACCCTGAGCATGGGTGAGAGAGGATGAGGAGGATGAGGACAGCTTGGTCATCCACTCGACCAAGTCTTCCACATGTTGTGGCTCAACACGTTCAGCTGCCAAAAAAAAGGCCAAGCGTGTCCCATGGCCACGTGCTAATGAGGATGCACCGTGTCCACGACCAGCACTGTTGCCTCTAGACACAGAGCCTGCTTGCCCTCTTTTATTGGCTTGTGACTGTCTGCCTCTCCTTGTTGGCCTTTCAGACATACTAATGGCCTGCAGTGAGATGTAGCTGCACTAAGCTAGGATAGATAGATAGATAGATAGATAGATAGATAGATAGATAGATAGATAGATAGATAGATAGATAGATAGATAGATAGATAGATAGATAGATAGATAGATAGATAGATAGATAGATAGATAGACTGCAGCTAGCAAAATCAACTGCCTGCCTGTAGTATTATTAGTATGAGAACACCACTAATCTTCTAGGTAGCTTTAGCTGAACACTGTGCAGAGGTCGCACTACACTAACTTGTAGCTTTAGCTGAACACTGTGCAGAGGTCGCAGTACACTAACTTTTAGCTTTAGCTGAACACTGTGCAGAGGTCGCACTACACTAACGTGTAAATAATATAGCTGCCTGCGGTAGTGATAGGATCAGGAAAACACCACCAACCTTCTGCAGGTAGCTTTAGCTGAACACTGTGCAGAGGTCGCACTACACTAACATGTAAATAATGTAGCTGCCTGCAATAGTGATAGGAATAGGGAAAACAACACCAACCTTCTACATGTAGCTTTAGCTGGACACTGTGCAGAGGTCACACTATACTAACTTATAGCTTTAGCTGAACACTGTGCAGAGGTTGCACTACACTAACGTGTAAATAATGTGGCGGCCTGCAGTAGTGATAGGATCAGGAAAGCAACACCAACCTTCTACAGGTAGCTTTAGCTGAACATTGTGCAGAGGTCGCATTACACTAACTTGTAGCTTTAGCTGAAAAATGTGCAGAGATCGCACTACACTAACTTGTAGCTTTAGCTGAACACTGTGCAGAGATCGCACTACACTAACTTGTAGCTTTAGCTGAACACTGTGCAGAGATTGCACTACACTAACTTGTGGCTTTAGCTGAACACTGTGCAGAGGTCTCACTACACTAACTTGTAGCTTTAGCCGAACACTGTGCAGAGGTCGTACTACACTAAAAAATAATGTAGCTGCCTGCGGTAGTGATAGGATCAGAAAAACACCACCAATCTTCTACAGGTAGCTTTAGCTGAACACTGTGTAGAGGTCGCACTACACTAACTGTAAATACTGTAGCTAATAGGACTAATAGGATCAGAAGAACACTAGCAATTTTCTTCAAATACTGTAACAACACCTGCCTGCCTGTCAGTAGGAAGATAATAACAGGAACGGATCTAGCTAAAATGAATACAGTGTGTATGTATGTATGTATGTATGTATGTATGTATATGTATATATATATATATATATATATATATATATATATATATATATATATATATATATATATATATATATATATATATATATATATATATATATATATATATATATATATATAGTAACATCGGGGGTTGGTTTAGCTTAAAGGTAGAGCTTACCAGTGAGCCGAGTCCACGCCAGATACGTAGTTTTAAGGGCTTGTAGGCCCACTTTTATTAAAGAAAGAAAATGTCCGATAACAGAAGAGTTACCCACACAGGGGTTTCAGCTTTCCACAGCAACAATGTAAGTTCAATCAGAAATACCAAGCCACCTGGCTCTCTTTAGCAGCACTGCTGCTCAGACTTATACTTCAGCCCTCTCGGCTCTATAACAGAGTTCCTGTACACCCAGTACCTCAGCACTCTTTTTCAGCTTCCTTTTACAGCCCACAGGCTTGGACCCTCTGTCTACTCTGACAGACCTGTGCAGACATGCACACTTCTCCCTTGCTTGCCTGGACTCCTCGGGAGGGTGGAGCCCTGAGCTATGGTCAGGTGTCTACAAATAGCCCAACACACACCTGACCAGCCAATCTGCTGGTGGATCTCAAAACCTGGAGAAAGCTGCAAAAGCACTCCTCTCCAGTCCACATCCATGCTCTGCAGCCCTGTACCAAGCAAATGTGCATATTCTGTGTCCAATCTAACCCCATTTTCATAACGACAGGGACTCTCACTATTACATATCCCCCCCCTTTGTTTCGATCCGGAGGGAGGAACACCAGCACCCGTCATGGTTGGGACACCTCTGCGCTGGCTGTCAGCCACGTAGGCCCAACCTTTTTTTCGGGTGCGCTTCCAGGTACGTCCCACCCTGGATCTTAACAGGGTCCTACATTTCCCTATACTCAGCCTACTCCCTCTGTCCTTGGGGTTCCTGAGCTCACGTTTCTTTTCTGTTGGGCCCCTGCCTTTCCTGCTACTTCCTTCCAACTCAGTTTCCTGATTCTGTACAGAACCTCCTCCAGACACTACGCCTGATGAGTAACCACCTTTTCCCTCACTGGTACCCGTTTTCCCCATCACAATAGGTCTCTTGGGTTTACCAACTCTTTTGCCTCCCCGCTTCAAGTTTCCTGGTTTCTCAAAACCTCTCTTAGCATTACTGTTCTGAGACTGTAGGGGGCCTATTTTTATGGTGTTTATAACGGGACCCCTCCTCTTATTTCTGGTACCTGACTCAGCAGTCACTAATTGTTTACCAGGTTTACCTGTACCTTTGGACACCACATTATAATGTACCATGAACACATTACTTGATTCATCATTGACAGACATTTTCAAACCAACATTACACCTCTCAATGTTGCACATGTCACCAATGCCTTTTTTTCAGCATTTGCTAGGGCAGAGTCTCCAGAGGGCACACATACCGGAGGGCCGCCATCACCCACAGGAACCTCACAGGATGTCACCTCCCCTGGGTTCACCCACTCTGCAGACAGCTGTCCTACCACTTGACCTTTAATACCACCTGGATTTCTATCCAAAACCGGAACAGGCGAGCTCTCGTCTGATCCGCGTACCAACCTTATTGCACTTTTTACCCATTTTCCTGTCTCAGGGACCATATCAGGTTTGTCACATAAACCTATTATTGGACTGGTGACCCCAGTCTCTTTAACCACCTCTGTCTGAGCCCCAGTCAGGATTTCTGCTGTTTTCTGGTCCATGCTCGGCCCTTCCATCTCACGTGGTTTTTCCACCGGTGCAGTATACGCGCCCTTCACCGACAACTGACCAGCACCACCCTGGACCATAGCCGCAGCAATGCTTCCCATTGGGCTGTTAGGAGGTGAAACCTCAGACATTGATTCATTTTTAGTTTCTCCAAAGCATCTCCCATATACCATTTTTTCAGGAATTAACCCAGCAGCATACCCAGAAGCAACTTTTAACAAGAGTAATACTTTCAAGAATAAACCATTCCTGTCTTGTTCTCCTTTGTTCTGTACAGCCTGCCATTTAGTGCTCCACCTAGTGGTACTCCACGGTACCAGGCCATCTGACTGTGGAGGAGACACCCCAATATAGATTGGCTGTACATCCCAAAGTTTAAGCAGCTCCTTTAATGCTTTGGTTACAGACCAGACCCAAGTCCGTTCTGGGGACTTTCATTACATTGGGAATGCAGAGAGACTCATTGGCTGAGACTTGAGAAGTTGCAATTGTCAAACCAACATCCTCCCAGCTGGAGGTAACCACAGCCTGGTGCTCACCCAGAGCGCTGCCAGGTGCTGGACTCATACCCAACTTCTCAGGTTCAGCATCAGTGAACTGCTCCAGAACATTACCAGTGACAACGTCACTTTGACACTCCATGACAACCTCAGTTTTGTGCATAAAAACCTCATCTATCAGGGAGATAAGATTTTTACTCCAACTATCCCAATCTATTGTATGTGCACTCCCTTCAGCGGTACTCCTCAGCACTGGTCCATCCGCCCAAGGAGACTCATAAGAACAGACTGGCTTAGCTGCAGATTCATTACCCAAATTACAAATCATGTCAGATTGTGGTAACACAGGTTTTAACACAGCAGGTTGCCATATACCATATTCACCACCTTGCTCGGCTGGTGCTTCATAAACCTCACACACCTTTGCATTTTTCACAGGTTTTGTTAACCCACCATTTACCTGCACATTTTTAGTACTAGCAGCTTGTAATGACACATTACCATTACACAGTACAGTTCCACACTGTCCCACCAGAGTGACATCGCAGTTGTCCAGGGCAACCTCCGACTCCAATACATGAAGTTCCCCAGAGATTTCTGGGGACAACTGTGCTGTCTTACCACCTGTTGCTACAGGCAACGGCCCATTTGTGACTACAGCTTTTGCTCTGCAAGAACCTGGGGGTTTCCCAACAGCAATACATTTTCCATAATCATCAACATTGACAGCATTTGTACCTCTTACAGGCTGTCCTAGCCCACCGCCAACTTGAGACTGGCAGACATTAGACACAACACTATTTTCCTCTTGAGATGCACACACCAGTGCAGGTTTGACTTTAACCCCTGCCTCCCCACTGCACAGGGACAAGTCACCCTCAAGAACACATTCAGTGGCCCCACTAACTGGGGTCACTCTCACATCATGGACAGTCTCGTAACCAGTCCTTTTATACATGAAATCAGCAGTTCCAGCCATCACTTCATTAAAGTCAGTCTTACCCATCGCAGTAGTTGGGGTCACCATCTTCATTTGAGTACGTTGTCTTATGAACCAATCCTCTGCTGCACTTTTACTGGCCCACTCCCCCTGGTGGCCACGGGATGAAACTACAGCAGGCATCTCCCACTGTTTAGCACCACCTGCCGACACAACAGGAAACTCCTTCTTGTTGCTAGGGGTGACTGCAAACATATTTTTACAAGAATCTGGGCCCGCAGATAAAGACTTTTTCTCAGCAATATTATCTCCAGCTGAATTCCAGAACCTAGGACAAGAAAACATGCCACGCCCCAGCTGGCCACATTCCAGGCATTGTACTGGACGACTTTTTCCCAGAGCGCTTCTCTCCTGGCGATTCCCAGCTGGCTGGAACGCACAAGCCTCTGTGCGGGGACGCTGAGCCAAATCTCCTCTGCAGCTTCTCCTGTCCGGCACCACTTTCACTCTCGTCGCCATGGGAGATCGCACTCTCCCAGCAGAACTTTGCTGGCTCTCTCCAACATGATGTATCGGCTTCCCAAACACTGTTGCAGACCTTTGTCTGGCCATGTCACTTTGTACTGGAAGCTGTGACAAAGGGCACTTGGAGACAGCATGCCCCCACTCGCTGCACCGCAAACAGCGTTCTGGCATACGTGCACGAGCGTTGCCAGGGGCAACAACACCCCTCTTCCAGTTATGGACATCCAGCCGCTCTCCCCTTACACTGAGGGTTGGCTTTCTTTCCTCTGTAGCTTTGTCCAGCGCTGCCAGGTGCCGCTTGCACCAGTCCACAGCCGATTCAAACACTGGTGGACTTTCCATATTCGCAGTCACTCCACTTTTGCGGCCTCCAGCAAAAAAAATGAAGCACTGTCACTTTAGAGCAAGTTGCTTTTCACTTCATGCAAGCTTTCCTCACCTGCACAGTGCACACACAGATTGTGCTGTCTCATGCACACAAACACAGTTCATAGCAGAAAAAAAAATTTGACTTTTTATTCACAGGTACACCACCTGCAACACGCAATACCTTTTGCCTGGCTGCACTTCCACACACAGCCAATAGTTCCTGACTTGAACTCACTGTGGAGCAAGGACCCGGATTCCACCGTCTTCTGCCCGCATCCAACAACCACTTGTAACATCGGGGGTTGGTTTAGCTTAAAGGTAGAGCTTACCAGTGAGCCGAGTCCACGCCAGATACGTAGTTTTAAGGGCTTGTAGGCCCACTTTTATTAAAGAAAGAAAATGTCCGATAACAGAAGAGTTACCCACACAGGGGTTTCAGCTTTCCACAGCAACAATGTAAGTTCAATCAGAAATACCAAGCCACCTGGCTCTCTTTAGCAGCACTGCTGCTCAGACTTATACTTCAGCCCTCTCGGCTCTATAACAGAGTTCCTGTACACCCAGTACCTCAGCACTCTTTTTCAGCTTCCTTTTACAGCCCACAGGCTTGGACCCTCTGTCTACTCTGACAGACCTGTGCAGACATGCACACTTCTCCCTTGCTTGCCTGGACTCCTCGGGAGGGTGGAGCCCTGAGCTATGGTCAGGTGTCTACAAATAGCCCAACACACACCTGACCAGCCAATCTGCTGGTGGATCTCAAAACCTGGAGAAAGCTGCAAAAGCACTCCTCTCCAGTCCACATTCATGCTCTGCAGCCCTGTACCAAGCAAATGTACATATTCTGTGTCCAATCTAACCCCATTTTCATAACGACAGGGACTCTCACTATTACAATATATATATATATATATATATATATATATATATATATATATACACACATATATATATATATATACACAACACGTGGGATGCATATATATACACAATGAACTGTAAGTGCAGCTAACTGACTGATTGTCCTGCCTAATCTATCTAACTTAAATCAAGTGACACTGTCTCTCTGTCTCTGTCTCTCAACGCCAGAACACACTACAAAGGGCCGACGTGCAGATGACGTTATATAGTGTGGGGCATGTACTAAACCCCCTGAGCCATAATTGGCCAAAGCCACCCTGGCTTTGGCCAATTACAGCTCTCTGTACAGACGGCGCTGTGATTGGCCAAGCATGCGGGTCATAGTGCGTGCATCAGCCAGCAATCATCAGCCAGCAATACACTGCGATGCCGCAGTGAATTATGGGTCCTGACGCGCCACTCGAATTTGGCGCGAACGACCCATATCGTTCGCAATTCGGTGAACGGTCGAACAGACGATGTTCAAGTCGAACATGGGTTTGACTCGAACACGAAGCTCATCCCTAATTATGAATATATTTAATTTAGCTTGTATCTATGTAGGGCATGTAACATAGCTTCACACAAGTGTCTGTTTTACAGACAATTTGGTGCCTAAGCTTGTGTATTTAAACAATGGGACCCAAACCTCATTGTTCTACACATATTCACTTCAAAGGATTCCATGTTTAGATATGCAATGAGGGTCAGCCCGTCATCAATACTTAACTTTCCTGAAGGTCATGTACCTACAAGTTAAGTCTCCCACTCAAAATAGGCGGTGCCAAAAATCTGCATTAAAGGGGGCTGACTTATGCAAAGTATAGGGATTGGAGATGTAGCCAATCCTGAACCAGGAATAAGGAAGCCCATCAATCAGAGCCACACCATGCCAACCAATGAGGCATCAGCCTGTAATGATATACACAGACTAGATGGGAGGGAAACACACACTCTATGGCAGAGGAGCCAATGTATCTAAATGTTGGTCTTATGTATTTTCTGTCCTACTGTTTGTAGAGTCATGTTATAAAGAATATATTCTGTATTGTTTCATGTAATCCATGATTTTTACACTTTAACTGTACAATTAGATAGATTGCTGTGTATTAGTCTAGGCCTACTTTACTATATACCAATACATTTTTGTTATTGGGTTAAAGCTTTCACTGATGGTCAAAGAACTCTCATTTAACCCAAATCATATCTGAGGGATATTAAATCCCAAATATAGTAAACCGGTAACAACAGCCTCTGGGCTTCACCCATTGCTCCAACCAGGAACTAGGTAGCTGATATGCTGTGGCCCAAAGTTCATGTGCCCACCCACTGTGCTCTCCAAACTGGAGTGCAATGCTGCAGGGTCATCTTGACCCCACCAATGATACATAATGCACACCATGTTAAGGTACATAGCATCGTCATCATGCTGCAAACCACTAGTTCCCCCAAAAATATACTAAGCTGGTTGTACAAACACTTTTCTATATATACTTTTTTGTATGCATTGTATATTCTATGTGTACCCAAGTCCACAACCATGTGTTTTTATAAAATAGAGAGGAAGTTTCCCTCCCTGTTTTTTTGTGTCATTGTCTCTGTAAGAAATATTTTTTTATATTTTCTCTGCATACAGTATATGGTATATATTTCCAGTTTTTTCATTTTCTTTATTTATGTTGTGGAGTGCTGATAAGCCAGACAACCTAGTGGTTTTTGTAAGTTAGGAGATTCTCATGTGTAAGAGGTGATCAGCACCACAATATCATTTCTGAAAACCTATATATCAACAGCCTATATTTCTTTCTTTTGTTTCTGCACTTTGAACATTGTCAAAAAATCATAATGTGTTTATTTGTATTTGCATACTGTGTTTGTATATATTGTACATAAATAAGCATATTTAGGGTACAAATACGGCTAGGGCATAAGCATTCAGTGCTCACTTCATTATTGTGTATAGGGTATGAGGCAACAGACGTTTTCTTCAAAAGCTGTGCATTCTCTTAGAAAATAAAGCAAGTTACACATTAATTACAATTATGATTTTCACAGAGAGTGTTAGCAAGCCCATGCTCTGGCATCACATATTTTGTGTAACTGATGTTTAATTTCACATTACTGCATGGCTTAAATACAGCAGCACTCCAATCTGATTAATTACAACTTAAATAAATCGGCTTTTATTTAGGTAGTTTTGTCTGTGCCCCTTCTTTTTATTTCTTTTTTTCATCCAGCAATAAAAGGCCTGAATTGAACACTGATAGTAGCAGACACTACAGACCTACTAACTATAGTAGAATGTACTCCTAAAAATCTATTTAAAACTGCATACAAAAACACTTCAAAACTACAGCTCCCTGTTCCAAATAAAAGGTGTATTATTTTGCTGTAGACATAACAGTCAAACATACTGTACAGACTAGCTGCACATAATGTAAGCAGTTTTACTAGGCTTCAATTTTAGAGGGAGAGACCAGGCAGGTTTTATAATGAAATAAAAATTAGTTTAGTATTTATAATGAGACAATGGTCAGAAATAGTGTACAAACTTGCTGCACAGTATATAAGTCTTTGTACTAGACTATACTTTAAAGTGTTACTAAACCCACAACAGTAAAATCAGTCTGTGTCTGCAGTAAAGCATGCTTGCTATACTCACTGTGGAACCTATGGGGTAATCCTCCACATGTGTAAAAAAGGCTGTTTTATCCTGTGTCCTCTGATCCTCCCCTTCTTCCACAGTTTCCAAACCAACTCCAGATAGAACAGAGCCTTGGGGACAAGCTGCACATGCTCAGTTTGGTATGTTTTGCAAGAGAGTTAATTTTTTTAAATGGGAGAGTACATGTGATCAGCACAGGGCCAATTAGCACTGTCCAGACAGAGGGTCATGGGTCCTGCAGTCTCTTTGGACAATCAGTGGAGAATGAAAACTCCTCCTACAAGCTTTTCCCAGACACTGATAGAAGTCACAAGACTGCTCTAACTGCTGATGAGAAAAGATATTTAGCTGTTTATATTTACTAAAACTGTTGCATTTCCATGTTCTGTGTACTGTGGGACATCAGATATAGTGAATGCAGGGTCTGAGGGTTTAGTAACACTTTAAAAAGGAGAGACCAGGCAGGTTTTATCATGCAAAAAAATATATTGTGTATTATTTTAGAGAGAAAAGTCAGAAATATTGTACAGACTTAATGAATATTATGTCAGCATCTTTAGTAGGCCCCAGTTTCAGAGAGAGTTCAGGCAGGTTTTTTCATGAAATACAAAATAGGGTGTATTCCTTTGGAGACAATAGCTAGACCCAATGTGCTGTAAGCAATACTTATTACTAGGCCCAACATTCGGAAGGAGAGATCATATAGGTGTTTATCATGAGATAGATTATTGTATTATTTTAGAGACAACAGCCAGAAATGTTGTATAGACTCCCCCTCCCCCAGAACACTAAGACATCATTTTTTCCTATTAGCAGAATAATGTGGTGAAATGTATTCATTATTCTTTATTTGATAATAATGATATGGAGATTTCCAATGTTGCAATACACTTGTGTCCAGACCAAAAAATTGCAAACAATTAGAAAAAATACCACAGCAAATTGAATATGTTGAACCAGATGGATTTCAATCCATCATTGGCCAGTTTAAGAGTGAGAGACCAGAAATGTTTTGTCAAGAAATACAAATCTGAGTGTATTATTTCAAAGACAAATCCAGAGGTGTTGTAGAGACCCAATGCACAATATGCTAGCAGTGTTATTAGGCCACAACAGTCACACATATTGTACATTCTGTTGTAAATAATAATAATAATAATAAATAACCAATAATTGATTATTTGTTAGTGCTATGGAAAAAATAATGTTTAGACAGATGTAGAATTCAAGCTTCTCCAATCCAAACAAATTTCCAGGCAGCAAATTTGGTTCTTTCCAGAAAGTAGCATTTTTTAGAACCAAGAACAGATGACAAAGTCAAACAAAGTGCTTGCCGAAATAGTACAATGAGCAAAAGCTTCCAAATTCCCCAGTTTTCCTGCCATAGAAAGAATTCTGGCATTCCACCCATCCAACATATATGTTCGATCTACATTGTGCACCTAGGTGGCTTCTATGCATGCAATAATGTATACAATATTCTAGACCCTTCTTTCCATAAAACTCTCCTAGCAATCAAAATCTTTTCTTTTTATACAGTTTTCTTCCTCCTAAACAAGATGAAAAGACCCTATCTGCAGATACTGAAAATAACAATTAAGGCCAGTTGTAGTGTTTGCAACCCTTGTTTCCTAGGATAGTAAACAATTGTCCATTTGACCAAATAACATTTTTCTTGCTATAGTTTACATTGGCCTTTTGAACAGAATTAGCATAGGAAGAGTCTCCCAGTACTATATAAAGAACTGACAGACTGATTGACTGCAAAGACAGTGAGACCAGGAAGTGAGGGGAAAGAATAGGTGAAGACAGGCACAGCTGGATCAAATGAGAGCTCTGGTAAGTATGGGTTAGGGGGATATTGATGCCTAAATATTTTTACTCTAATACAAGGAATTAAATAAGGTAAAAAATGTTTAGGCTTTCTAACCACTTTTACCTTATAGAAATCTACGCCCCTAAAATAATTCCTACCTCCACGCTGCCAAACAAACCTATTTCATCTCTCTAATTATTACTCTCTTATCCAGTCCCTACTTTTTTCCCCTCCACCCTCTAACTGAATTACTGCCCAGGAGATTGTCATAACAAGATTGATGCAATTTGTAAGGACATTTCCACTGTACAGATATCTTCTCTACTTAATATACCCTGTCTAACAGCACATTCAATACTTTCCTCTTTTGACCCTGCTACTACAGAAGAGGTTACCAAACTTTTTTCAGATACTTGGAAAATCACCTTTCCCGTGGATTCTGTTCCCTTGAAACTACTATGTTCAGGGTCTTGCTCTATCCTATGCTCTCTCACTCACAATCTTACATCTCTCCATCTCTACAGGCACCTTTTCCAACTCTGCAAAGCATGCACTGGTCACCCTCATACTTAAAAAGCCCTCACTTTACCCCAGTCAAAGCAACTTAAGACCTATCTCCATGCTCCTATGTACCCCTAAACTTTTAGAACACTTAGGGGTTGATTTACTAAAGGCAAATCCACTCTGCACTGCAAGTGCACTTGGAAGTGCAGTCGCTGTAGATCTGAGGGGAAGCTCTGCTGATTTTATAATCCAATCATGTACAAGCAAAAATGCTGTTGTTTATTTTCCTTGCATGCCCCCTTCAGATCTACAGCGACCGCACTTCCAAGTGCACTTCGAAGTGCACTTGCAATGCAAAGTGGATTTGCCTTTAGTAAATAACCCCTTAAGTCTACATTTGAGCTCGTATCTCACTGACAACAACCTACTTGACCCCTTACAGTTCGGCTTTCACTTGCAGCACTCCACAGAAACTGACCTACAAAAGCTCACTAACGATTTACTAACCTCTAAAACAATGGCCACTACTCCATACACATACTATTATTCTTCTATGCTGCTTTTAATACTGTTGACCACCCCCCAATAAACTTGACACACTTGGCCTCCAAGACTCTCCTCCTTCCTGATTCTCCTACCTAGCATTGTTCCTTCAATGCTGCATACAACTCTGTCTCCTTCTCTCCAAATCCTTTTTCTGTAGGGTTCCCTCAAGGCTCTCTCCTTGGTGCCTTCTCTTCTCTATCTACACCTCCTCTCTTGGTCAATTGATAACCTCCCATGGCTTTCAATACCATCTATATGCTAATGGCACCCAATTATATCTCTCTACTCCTCATCTCACTCCTTCAGTCTCCTCTCACATTACTATCTTACTAACCCACATATTAGCATGGATGTCACACCGGTCCTTCAAACCAATTTTTTTTTAAAACGAGCTTGTAATATTCCCCCCTGCCTGTGCCCTCCTTCCTGATTTTTCAGTCAAGATCAATAATACAATTATTAGTCCCCCTCCTAATGCCAGGTGTAATCCTGGACTCTGACCTGTTATTTCAGGCCACATCCAATCAATCTTCAAATCTTGTAGACCTCACTTCCGTAACATCTCTAAAATATGCCCCCTTCTCATAGGTCTACCTTTACATAGGTTATCCCTCCTTCAGTCCATCATGAAAGCTGCGACCAGACTCATCAACCTTACTAACCCCTCCTTGCCCACAACCCCTCTCTGCCAACAATATACAACTCTGCCCCAAACTACATCACCAAACTTGTCTCAGTATATCACCCAAACCATCCTTCCTAACCCTATTGTATTGTATTCTTTTGCAACTTTACTGTCTCCCTTTATACCGTACAGTGCTTAGCAACTGTCGGCACTATATAAATTATGAATAATAGAAATAATATAGTATAGCAGAAACTATCTCAAACAGTCTGCCAGCTATCTCTATTTACTCTGAGGGGTTAATTCACAAAAGGCAAATAGGCTGATGCAAGGAAATTGCATTTTGCAAGGGAATTTGCCACAGGGATTAGTAAATGAGGTGAAGCTCTGCTGACTTCCATCACCCAATCATGGCAAGCAAAAATGCTTTTTTTTTTATTTTTCTTGCTCATGATTTGCTATTTTTTGCAAAGAAAACTGAAATACAATAATTAACTTTTTGAAACTTTATAAAAACATTTTGAACATACACCAAACATGAAAGCATTTAGCATTTTAAGGGTGCCAAAAAGAGTAAACACTCTAGGTTAACAAAATATATATTTTTCTTTACATAAAATATTAAAAATATTATATATATTAAAGCATATGAATACAGTAGAGATCACTTATTAAAATAGGGTGATTTATATAATTATTTCCTCTTCTATTCTCTAATAGCATCACTTATTCACACATGTATAAACACCATTTTTTTATTTGGCATTACATATAAAATGGTAGTACAATATTGGAGTAGTGAATAGAGAACACATTATCAACATGTTTCACAGCTTTGCTTCCTCGGGAAAGCTAAAGAGCATACATCTGTGAATTCAGAAACCACATCAGTCAATCACATATACCAATTAAAACACAACTGTGTATAATTATATAGTTGTTTTTTACTTTTTCTTTCATGTTTTTCTTTTACATGAAAGAATAGAGCCCAAACAGTGGCCCACCAATGTTGAGGAGAGGGGAAGGTGCTTGGAATACCAAATAAGGGCATAGGATTTTGGAGTATTAACAAAAGGAATATATATCCTACAACAAATACATATATTCAACCTATTAGGTGGAGATGACCCACCATACAATAAAGCACTAAACTGAAAACATTATCCAATGTCCATCAAAACTGAGAGACAAAAACCTCTTTACCATTTACTTTACTTTCAATTTAAGCTACCATTGGGTCGTGTGGTATTTTGACTTCACAGAATCCAGGGGCACTGATTGGAGGACCTGTATGTACTTTCATCAAACAAGAGTCCTCCCTGGAAATTGGCTAGTACATTTCATAGTTTTATAACTGAAAAGTTTACATCAATTATTATGAATATGTTTATCAATACAACTCTATTATGTGGCTATTTAAACTGACACTGCTGATTGAAGAAGAAAGGATGGAGTCTAGAAGTGAGCAGGAAAACAATAAGAAGATGCAAACAACAATTGAAATTGTGGCGTAAACAAATGCTAATGCACCATCGACATGAGTTAGCTTCTACCCCCAAGATAAATGTGAAGATACGCTTGTGTAGCATAACTAGTTTATAAAATGTTCATGAGGAGTTCATAAAAATAAAAAAAAAAGGAACAAAAGTGGGCGCTAGCTAAGTACAGCATCAATGTGTTTATTATGATTAAAAAGCCAAATGCAAACTCACCGAAATATAAAATCAAATAGCTTATATGTAGCCATGGCACATTGAATGGATGCCGTCGACTAGAAGAGCTGCTTGTGGCAGCAAACAGCGTATTGTCAGTGAGGAAACCAAGTCCAATGTTCCAGGAAGAGAGGAGAGCCACTGTGGGACATAAGGCAGGATGTAACATTACACCTGGGGTAGGTTGGTTGCTATGGTAACACGTTTCAGAACTCCTATTGGCTCCTTTCTCAAACCATTGAAAATCATAGACGGGGCTCAGCCAATCACAAAACACAACAGCAATAAAGAGGCAGTGGAAAGAGAGGAAAGGAAAAGACAAACACAAAACCACATCTCCTGCATATAATGCCGCTGTGGAGCTACTAAGCACAGTGGACCTACGGCACTCGCAACCAATTAATAACAGAAAAAAAGAGGGTTTTAACAAAACTAATTTGAAGAATATATGGCAAGTACATATATAATACACATGTATACAAAAAATACACACATACAAGAAATGCATGCATGAAAATGCATGTATAAAAACTGCATGAATCAACTTAAAACAATACTCAATTGGTATGTATGCTAAGTAGTCTTGCCCCCGTTATAGCGCTAACAAGTACCAGAGTTTTTTTATCAATATAAGGAAGTAGGGAAGCCTTGAAAGTTACACAATTTCTGAAGAATTTGTTATTCAAAGGCTAGTACCTTCGGAGATAACAGAAAATACGTTGCCTTAGTATTTATTGAGTGTGTGGCAACTCCATCATACAGGGAACTTTGTTCCCTTTTCCAGAGATCAGAGATGTCAGGAAAATACCTTTTAATAAGGTGAGGGTTTTATACTTTTATATCATCCAGATCTGATTTTGTTAGCATTTGTCCTGTGGTGGAGATGAAACACTGTTCATAGAAGGCATGTTCTGTAGAAAAAAAAATGTTATTATGTTTGCCCTATATTTTTCAAAAGATGTACATTTTCCATTTATATGATGCATAAGAAACTTATATATAAGGTAAAGACCAGAAGTATGGGTTTCTTTGAGATTACATACTTCCTGCAGAGATTATACATCTATTACAATAGCCCCAGATTTCTTCACTTTTTAGTAAAAATGTTTGAACTCAACACGTTCAAAATCTATGCTGTGCAAGAGTCTTGTTTGATCCAAGATTGTTAGTAAATGTTGTTGTTGTGAGTTAGAGTAGATCTATACACTGTCAATGAATTAGGCTAACCCTACACCAAATGAATCTAAAGTTTCAAGAGGCATAAAAACATATAAAATATTCTAGTCAATGGGCCAAAGTTTGTGTTGTCTTATTACTCATAAGCAATAAGTATTGCTTCTGTTAGAAGAGCAAATTCTGGAGGGAAGGATGACGTGAGGCGTCGGTAGGGAGGGGAGGAGCTAGCGGCGTGTCAGCGGTCGGCGTCTCGGCGGCTCCATCAGCGGGACGAGCAAGCCTCGAGGAAGGGAGAAAGGAAGAGCGTGCCGATCGGCATCCGAGCCTCGATCATGGAGCCCCAACCTTGACAAGAACAGGGACACAGCGGCACGATCCAGAGTGATAGCGAGACAGTTGTCTCCTCCCCGGAGGCTGACCCCGCGCTCCCCGCTGCCCCCCCGCTGCCCCCCCGCTCCTTCCTCGGCACTGGAGGAAACCGGTCCTACGTCACTCTCCCAGCGGCTCAGATCAACTCCACAGAGCCTGGATAGAGTAAGACAGACGGCAAGAGGAACGCCATCCGCAGAGTAAGACACACAGAGGGCTGTAGATGGGTAAGAGATTCGTCTCTGTACGGACCCCAGAGGTAAGAGTATGTCTTGAGGATTGGAAAGGATGAAAATATTACCAATGAAATATTTAAGGTACGCTATGGCTGAAGCATGCAAAGTGGACACTGCAAATATCTAAAACAAAGGTCAAATAGTGCATGAGCTGTGATTATATGCTAAACTGTCGATACCAGGTATATCTATTACTCTTGTCAGCAAAACATCAGTTACATGACACGAAGTTACACAAAATATAGTAAACTCTGTGGACATTGTCGCATTATCGCAACCAAAGCCACTGATAGCAGGAGCAAACTGGTAGGCGTGGGGGGACACCGGGTGTGCGCTCGTGGAAGAGGGGAACGGCGGCTGTGGTCTGGGCCAGGGTCTTGCGGGACACCTGTGCCACACAAGGTTTGGATAGTCCCCAGAGATAAGGGGCACCCACCGAGGAGTCCAGAAGCGGTACGGAGTAGCATATGGACACAAGGACAGATGCGCTAAAGCGGTATTAAACACCTATGAAAAGGGTAAAAATCTGCTGCCTAATAAGCTTAAGCTGCATTTTTGTTAGCAGCATCTCAAACAAAAATCTGGGCACGCAATCTCCCCCTTTTTTTTTTTGGGAAGATTGGGGCATAAGGTGTTAAAAATGCGCGGATGAACAACGACCACATTTTAGTAGCTGAAATCATTCCCGGAGATTTTCCTCAAAAGATATATACTGACAGGCGAAACAACAGATATAATACGCTTACTCAGTATGGAAATCTGCCTTCCCTAAATCTCTCAATAAAGAAGAGCAAAAAATTCCTGCAACATATGAACATATCGGGGTAGTTGGTAAGGGTGAGGTAGGCACTAAAGCACCACACATAGATGCCCCTGAAATAAAGAATGAGCAGAAATACAACAAAAGCAGGGAAAGGGGGCACATCCAAGACATCAAAAGATAGCCTCTCAGGAAGTATAAGTGGGAGCTCAATTAAACAATACTTGGCTACGGGGGGGAGCCCAAGGGGTGGGTACCAAGAAGCCCAAACCTCTACTGTCCCCGATATGAAGAAAAAAGGTCAGCACGAAAAGAAAGATCAGACCCCCAATCAATCAGGTGAGTCCTCACTAATTGAAAATACACATGAGTCATCCAGAATGATGGAACCTAGACAGGAGTGTGATCTTCCATCCAAAAACGAAATCGCAGAGATGTTTAAAGCGCTCGAATTATCGATTAAAACAGAAATAAGCATGTTGAGGACAGACTTAGGAAACCTGTTGGCTAGAGTCGAAAGGACAGAAGATATAATAGAGAAGCAAGAAAGAGAAATCTCTGACCTAAAAAAACAAATTAAAACAACACAACAAAATCAACTAAAAACATGCTACAGAATAGAGGACCAAGAGAATAGAAGTTGCAGACAGAACTTGAGAATCCGTGGAGTGCCGGAAAGGAGGGGAGAAGATCTGAAGAAAACGGTAGCGGACATTTTTGCCCCACTATTGGAACTGAGTGGGGAGGACTTCCCAAAAATTGAAAGGATGCACCGAATAGGTAGGCTGGATAACAGCCGAACAGAGAGAAGTCGAGACATAATCGCAAGGATTAGATTCTACTCTGACAAAGAGAAAATATGGATAAAATTGCAGGGGCAAACCCCACTGCAATACGAAGATTCCAGGATTCAAGTATTTGCTGACCTTGCTAAAGACACACTACTGAGAAGACGCCTGCTGAAACCGCTTCTAGAACAAATGATAAATCAAAATATAAAGTGCTCATGGGGCTTCCCGGCCTGTCTAGTTGGCAGTAAAGATGGTAGATCAGCTAGGCTAAGATTTCCCGATGAATTGGAAGACTTCTGCAAGAAATTAGGTTTACAGATGCCAACGACACTGAACTGGTCCAACGAGAAATGGATAGAGCTGGGGGTGGACGTGGTATGAGTAAAGGGGGGGATGGGGGGGGTGGGGGGCTGGGAGGGAAATTTTTGTAAAAAGAACAACAAGAAAATAGAATGGAGAGGGCTAGAGTACTTGGCCGCCGAGGCAGACATGACCGGAATGCTGATACGCCAACAGCTCCACCTTTAGTAGTAGAGATCAATGGTGGATGGCGATATACGAAATCCACACTGGTCTAAGGGTCTAGAGAAGACCAGAAAGGGTGGGGGGTGGGTGGGCTGGAGGGGGGGGGAGGGGGAAGGAAAGGGGGGAGGAATAAGGGAAGGGGGTTTAGCATAGTTGGTATAATAATAAAATGGGGTATCTCTCCAAGGTCTAAGTTAGTAAGGGGTGAGGTTGAGGTAGGGAAATGGCACCTAACATAATAAAATGTATAACATATAATGTAAAAGGGCTAAACAGGGGTAACAAAAGAAGAAGCATTTTTAATGAGCTTAAACTGCTGGGTCCAGAGGTGGTATTCCTTCAAGAAACGCATATATCACACCTATCAAAAATAAGCTTATTCTCGGGGGAATACCCAATATGGTACCAAGGAGACACTATTTCAAGTAGAACACGGGGGGTAGCTATTGGATTCGCAAAAAGAACTAGGTTTGTACTGGAAGAAAGATTAGTGGATACAGAAGGCAGATACATTTTTCTGAAAGGTAGACTATATGGAAAAGAATATACATTGGCCAATGTTTACGCTCCAAATCAGAACTCAATAGAGTATGTTGTTAAGGTTCTTGAGAAATTGAAGAAGTTCAGACAAGGGCATCTAATATTAATGGGGGATTTTAATTTCTGTATGGACCCTGATCTGGACAGTACGGCTCATGCGCAGGCGAAAAACAGTACTCAATTAAGTAAGATGAAGAAAAAACTCGCCAACCTACAGCTGGTGGATATCTGGAGAGTACAACATCCAGAAGGAAGAGATTACACATTTTATTCGCCTGTGCATGGGACGTACTCCCGGATAGACTATGGATTGATAGAGCACAGAGAAATCGAGAGGGTGGCAGATTCATGGATAGGGAACATAACTTATTCAGATCACGCACCACTGACCTTAGAAATAAAAATAGGAGAAATGAGCAGACCCCTAGGGCAGTGGCGCCTAAACGAAGATTTGATAAAGGGGGAAGAGGGTTTTATTAGAATAAGTAAAGAACTAAGAGACTATTTTCGGAATAATGACACGGGAGAAGTATCTGAGTCCACGTTGTGGCAGGCCCACAAAGTTTATATTAGAGGGATATTAATGGAAATGGGATCAAGGAAGAAGAAAGAGAGATGCGATAAAACCCAAAAATTAATAGAGGAATTAGCCAGTCTAGAACGGAAACATAAGACACAAACTGGCCAACTCTCTCAAGGGCTCTATAAACATATGGTCATTAAAAGAGCAGAATTAAAAACTTTAATGGAACAAGAAGTAAGAGCAAATCATAGTAAGATTCTAGGGGATAGATATCGTTGGGCCAACAAACCAGGTAAACTACTCGCGAATATAGTGCAAAAGCGGAAAGTGAGGAACTTTATTGAAAAAATCCAGACCAAAGACGGCCACATAAAGTATTCCTCTAAGGAAATAGCAGAGGTCTTTAAAAATTACTACCAGGAGCTATATTCAGTTCGCAAGCAAGATACCCCGTTCTCTTATCATAGAAAGAAGAATAAGGAATATATGCAGAGAATAAAACTACCCAGGATTACAGCAGGGGAAAGAGAGGAAATGGAAGTCCCAATAACTGAAGAAGAAATAAGTAAAGCTATAGCAGGTATGGCAATCGGGAAAAGTCCAGGCCCGGATGGATTCACATTAACCTATTATAGGAAATTTAAAGAAATATTGATCCCTAAGATGTGTCGGTACTTTAACGGGTTGGGAGAGGATTATGACATGAGTCAGGAGGCTTTAAAGGCTGTAATTACGATCATCCCAAAGGAGGGAAAAGAAAAAACACTCTGCTCGAGTTATCGCCCGATCTCCCTGCTCAATATTGATACGAAACTTTATGCAAAAATACTAGCCGAAAGATTAGAGAGGTCCATGAACGCCTTGATAAACCCAGACCAGGTGGGTTTTGTCACTAAAAGAGAGGGGAAGGACAATGGGGTCAGGACATTACTCTTGATGCAAAAAATGAAGGTGGATGGACCCCCAGGACTACTACTGTCGATCGACGCCGAAAAGGCTTTCGACAGGGTAGACTGGGGGTTCATGTTCCAGACCCTGGAGACTATAGGTATGGGTCCTAAAATGTATCAGAGGATTAAAACCTTGTACCACCACCCGACGGCAATGGTGGGAGTAAAGGGAGTTATGTCACTGCCACTAGAGATGAGGAATGGGGTAAGGCAGGGGTGCCCTCTGTCCCCGCTACTCTTTGTCCTTGCTATGGAGCCTCTCCTGGCAACAATAAGGGCGGATCCAGAAATTAAGGGTATAAAGATTGGAGAGGAGGAACATAAGGTCGCAGCATACGCCGACGATGTACTGCTTTACATTTCAGACCCTGAAAGTACCATGCCCAAACTGGTTAAGGCCTTAAGAGAATACGGGGAAGTGTCTAATTTCCAAATAAATATGTCAAAATCGCAAATCTTAAACATAAATTTAAAGAAATCAAAAATCGAGATACTAAAAAAAAAATATGGCTTTAGATGGGCAAAAGAACTAACATATCTAGGAATCAAGCTAGCTAACACAACTAAAAAAATGTTTTTAATAAACTATGTGCCCCTGTTAGATACAGTAAGAGCTGAATGCAAAAGATATGCAAAGAAAACTATCTCATGGATCGGGCGGATCAATACTATTAAAATGGTACTACTCCCTAAGATCACATATGTGTTCCAGATGATACCGTTACCATTACCATCGTTCTATCTGGAAAAATTAAAAAACATAATAATGAGCTTCATATGGAAAAATAAAAAACCGAGAGTCTCTTTTAGGACCTTAAAACAAAAGAAAATACATGGGGGCCTGGCTTTGCCTGATGTCCGGAACTACTATAAAGCGGCAGTAATGGCTAGATTAGTAGAATGGTCGAAGAGAACAAACGAAAAACGTTGGGTAACAATAGAAGAATATCTTAGTAATGCACCACTGGGAAGACTGATTTGGAACCCCCCAAACGCTAGAATTTTGGGAGGAAATACACATATAATAACAAGTAATGCACTCAAAATTTGGAATGGGGTGTATAAAAGATTAAATGGGAATTATAACTCACCACTATTGGCACTGACAGAGAATAATTTCTTCCCACCAGGACTAGAAACTATGGGAGGTAAAGAAGCACTATGGGGTAGGACACAATTAAGACACATTATAAAGGAGGGTAAAATTATGACACTACAAGAAATTAGGAATGGGCGTGGAGCACATGGTTTGGATGAATGGAGGTATCTCCAGGTATGCCACTTCGTGAGCAAGCTTCCAGCACCGATGAGGGAAGGGGACAAACTGACAGACTTTGAAAGGCTATGTGACGCAGATGACCCGAGAAACATTGTCTCAAAAATTTACAAAGCTCTGATGGGGACTGACCAGCTGGAGAGGCCTCCATTCATAAGTAAATGGGAAGCGGAATTAGGCACAAAGAAAGGGGAAAACACAATTAAAAGAATTCTTAATATGATTTGTAACTCAGCAGCGGACGTGCGAACTGCAGAAATGAACTATAAATGCATAAGCAGAAGTTATCTTACTCCAGAGATAATAAGCAAATTCCAAAATAAAACTGCCTTTTGCTGGCGGGGATGTGATGAAATTGGAACGATGGCGCACCTCTGGTGGACATGCCCCAAAATAAAATACTTCTGGCGTAAGATACTCGACCTAATAAAGGAAATCACAGGAATAGAAGTGCCAGATGACCCATGGGAGGTCCTGTTCCATGGGGGTACAGGAGACATTAAAAAGTACAAGCAATCATTGGTCCCTCATCTCCTGAACGCAGCAAAGCGTACAATCCCGAAAAATTGGCAGAAGAAGGAGAGCCCCGAGGTATGGGAATGGGTAGATGCAGTAGAAGAAACTTTCTATTTAGAGACTAAGACAAGCTCGGAAGCAGAAGCAAGAAACAAGAGCTCAGCGGAGTGGGAACGCTGGGTGAAATTCAAAAAAATGTGGTGTCGCACTGAAGAATTAGCGACAGGAGTAGAATAAAGATAGAAAGAAATTAGACCTTGGAGAGATGGGAGGGGGGGATGGGGCCGGGGGGAGGGGCTGGGGGGTTAAATAGATAAGGAAGTAACTGTTGTCCTTCAGTTAATGATAAATTGTTACACACGAAATAGGCTTTAGACTTATGTATGTCACATATTGGGTGCTAAAGAAAGTTTGTTCCTTTTTGATATGGCAAGAGTCACAATGATGAGACAAAAGAGAGCGGGCTGGTTTATAAATGAACTGCAAAGTTGATTTAACGCCTCTCTGTATGGTCGACTGAACGTGACAAAAAAAAAAAAAAAGAAGAGCAAATTCTATTTTGTAAAAAAATAAAAGCACCCAGCTGTAGTAATTGGTCTTGGATGTGCTTTTTCTATTTTTCACAACAGTCAATACATTTTGGGGGCTATGCACAAACCCCCCTTCATCAGGGCTTAGATTTGTTTTTCTTAGATGTATTCAAATCCCATCACATGTCCTGTTTAATTTCTTTATACTTTGTCTTCTATCTCTTCACAAGCACCCATATATCCATTACTTATCCATTTGCAGGTATATGTGCACGCAAATCACGCTTCTACAAAAAGTTTCTTTATATCCCTCCACAGACACCCATTCATCATCTATCAGCCATCTGTGTCTTCAGGAGCTCAAATATTCATCCATACATCATTCCCCTAACTTTTCCAAAAAATGAAACACCTCCTTCTTATTGCACATACATTTTTGTTATTATTATTATTTTTAATTTTATAAAATTATTTTTTATTTTTTTGTCTTATGCAAAGATACATAAGACACATCACAAACAACAAGAACAAAAGGAAAAAATTACATATTTCAAAGACATCCAAAAAGCATAATCATAGCAAAAAAAAAACAAACAAAACTTAAAAGGGCTACAATGCACAAAGAAAGAAAAGAAAAAAAGGGAAAAACCATCAATCCAAACCTACTCTGGTAGTTATACACCTGTATGGCAGAATGAGCCTTATATATAAGTTTGGGCTTAAATAATCTTTGCTCAAAAATAACATAGGAAGTAGATATTTGAATATATTTCCATATATTACCATCTTTGATACCTCTTCAATACTGGCTATTAATCATCTCCTGTTTTTGGCAAGGAAGTTAGTGGCTAGGAAATGGCTCTCACCTGCCCCTCCAACAGTAGACGACTGGATTAAAGAGGTTAATGTCTCCCTCTTTGAGAAACAATTGATGTATCAAAAAAAGAGGATGCCCTAAAAAAAGTGCAAAAATATGGTTTTCATGGCTAAAAGTGCCTCAAGCGACCCTACCCTACCCTACTAATAACATATTAAATATATGTTATTGGGTTTAATAGAGAAGTATGGGGCCCAGGGCTGTCTTTAATATTGAGTGGACCCTGGGCAAAAATTTTTATGCCCCCTCCATGCAATTTCGTGCTCCACCTGCTCTGAGACATACAATAATCAGCAACTGGACTCAAAATCAGTTTACTGTATCAGATCAGGCAGCGATTATGATTGGTTGCCAGAGGTTACAGTATATCATTACTGCTTACTGACTGTTTGCTAGATGTTACAGCACACATTATGGCTCACTGATTAGTTGATAGAGGTTACAGCACATGATTTTTGCTTGTTGATTGGTTGCTAGAGATTACTGTACAATAATACTGCTCACTGATTGGTTGCTAGAGGTTACAGCACACCATCTCCTCACTGCCTGCACACCATGGACTGGGGTGGTGAGCGGACCCATCAAAAGACAGAAAACTCCAAGGCATCCTAGAACTCCGGGAATCAGTGGCAGTGTTGGGGGGAGGGGAGGGTGTGATCAATGGCAATGCTGATTTATTTATTTTTTACTGACTATCAATATAAAGAGCAGTTTCAACACTGGCCGCCAATGTAATAGGGGTTTACACTGACCACTAATGTAATAGGAGCATTCACAGTAACCCCCAATGTAAGGAGGGATTTACACTGACCACCAATGTAAGGGGAACATTCACACTGGCCACTAGTGTGAATGAAAGGATTGTACACCAAGCCCCAACGTAATAAAAAGGTTTACACTGACCACCAATGTAACTGAGACATGTAGCCTGCATTCACGTGTGTGTTGGGAACACATGCAAAATCGATTTCCTGACACCACAGAAATGTGCTACCCTTTAACAGATACACCGCAGTGCCTCTGCACCCCAAACCTCCCCATCCTCTCCACTCCAACCACCCCCTTTAACTCTACCTGCCTCCTCTGCTCATCTTTGCACCCACCTTCCTTACCTCCATACATCCCCTCCTTGCTCAACTGTGCACCCCAAACTGTAATTCCTTCTCTGCCTACCTCTGCACACCCCACACCGCCACCAATTTGCTTACCTTTGCAGAACAGGCTGATGATAGGTGATGGTGGGTATGACCTCAGGGGGACATGATATGCATAATAATGCCACCTTTATTTACATATCAATGCTGCCGGACGCTGCTATTTACATATAAATGCAGCCGCTATTTACATTTCAATGCAGGTTATTTACATGCAAACACAGGGTCTGCAGGTGAGTCATCCGTACACAACAATGGGGCAGAGTTGGGCAGCATTAGTAGCAGCACTTCACACTGCACAGGACTAAAACTTCAAGGGACAAGGGAATTTAGACCAGGATAGTTAGCAAGTATGAGACAGCTGCTTTGGGCCCCACAACAATGTAGGGTCCAGGCCAGCTGCCCCATTTACCCTACCTTAAAGACGGTCCTGATGGGGCCCTACCCTACTAATTACATATTAAATATATGTTATTGGGTTTAATAGAGAAGTATGGGATTTGCTTGTTTTTTTTAATCATACTTACCTAGCTGGATGCAGCATTGGTTCAATGCTGCATCTGTCCCCCACCGGCTCTAACACTGAGAACCGAGTGATCAAACACCACTGTTTACTTCCGTGAGCAGAGAGCTGGTGACCGTCAGTCACTGGGTCACCGGGTCTCTTCCCCCCTGCTCACTAGAGTGCTGGGCTGTAGAGGGAACCGGAGCATCTGACTCTGGCTCTCAACAGCTCACTCAGAGGCTGAGCTGGGTGCTGGTCCAGGCATGTGGGTGGCTCCCGACCATATGGTCGCAATCCTTCCCGAGCTTGGACTGGCTCTGTGACGTCAGCCTACAAGATCACCATTAATCCCACTCTTGCACTCAGATGTGACCAGAAAAAAAAAGCTCTGAACCAGTGTTGTAGCCTTCACTTTATTAGGATCTTTACAGCCATTCTTTGTATTGCCCAAACAAGGACTGGATAATCTAAACAAAAAACAATAGACCAGAGAAGAGCATGCCCTAATATTGCAATAAACTTCTTTATTGAGCAAAGATAAAATGACACATGTGAGGTGCATGCTTTTATATGTGTATTTCCTATTATCGGTAATTACCTTGTTTTTATCATGTATCAATTAAAGTTTGTAAATTTTATTATCTTAATGGATTCTGTTTTTGGCACCAATATAATCCCACTAGTCATTCCTTTAACTGTTATAAAATTACACATAATGCACTCACATTCTCTCAAAATAACACCAGCTGTGAGAATCCACCTTCAAAACTCCTCCACCACTAGATGCAATTCCCTCAGCTAAAGCCTCCTCCTCAGCTACAATGATTCACGGGATCATGCTGACCTGCCACAGTATAATGACGGCAGCTGGTCAGCAAGTGGTTAAGAAGGACTGAAGCAAACAATCAATATTATACATGTGTAAATCACTTATGTTTAAAAGGGGAGAAGAAAGAAGGGGGAAGGCAAAAGTAACTCTGTTAATCTATTCCACTGTGCTCCCAAACCGTATATCTGAGCCTCCAAAGAATCATTCAAAGAACTATTAAATCCTGATTTCACTTTGAAGAATAAGGAGTTACAAGAACATTTTGAGAAAAATAACACAGAATTGATCCAACAGAAAAAACAGTAATTTCTAGGGACAAAATGGAGTTCTCCAATAGCTTTGCATCTAAATGGCCTCATTGCAATGGTCTTGCAACTAGGCCACCTTGGCTCAAACACACAACCAATTATAATAAAAACCCTCTTAGGTACAGTATAAGAAACAGAGGAGGTAGATTCTGACTCATCTAATGCTTCTAATTTTTCTCATACTTCACAGGGTGGCAAAGCTTTCCATTGGAGTAATCTCCAATATCTCATAATGCCCTGTACACACAACGGTTTTGCCGTCTGAATAAACGCTGAAGGTTTCTCAGATGGAACTCTGACGGAATTCCATTCAAGCGGTGTTGCCTACACACGGTCAAACCAAAGTCCGACCGTCCAGAACGAGGTGACGTACAGCATGTACGACGGGACTAGAGAAAGGACGTTCAATAGCCAGTAGCCAATAGCTTCCGTCTCGTACTTGCTTCAGAGCATGCATCGTTTTTGGTCCGTCGGAAGAGCATACAGAGAAAATGAAGCAGCACACAATCACACTATCTTACACTCGCAAGCACAAGTCACATGTTCTGGGGATAATATCCTGAGAAACTTTAGGGTTCTGACACATGGTGGAGGCACGATGGTGACAAGATATTCTAATAGAATTTAAATAGCCTGATGTGCACAACCAATCAAATAAATATATTTGGCGGCCAACATATGCAAATGTGTCCCCACAAATAAATAGTATTGATGATAGCATATGTTGAGCTAACTCAATATGAATAAAAAAATAAAAAAATATTTTGTATACATCAATCAAACATAATAAGGACTTAAAATCAATAATCAGTGTAAAAAGTGCAAGTGCAATAAAAAAAACTTCAAGTCCATGAAAAATCTGAAATTCATAAGTGCAGAAAAATACATGTGCAAACAAAACTCTTCAGTGTCCGCAGGACTTGCAATCTAATGTGCAGTAGTCAGGAACAAATAAGCTTCAATTCATAATGTGTGGTCACAAACTCCTCCACCATCATCCGTAATTCACCACAAGTGTGCCCCAGCCTCTCACCTCAAGAAAAAACCCCAATAGGTCTAATGGCGCTTCAGGTAGATAAATCCGATTCCAAATCTTCTCCTTGGAGTGTCAGATACGGTTGCGGAAAATAGTAATGGTGATGGATAGGAACAAACAATGTTCTCTTTCTAGGTAGATATATCCTCCTTAGACTCCTCCACTCTCCTCAATTTACAACTTATAAAAGGTAAAGTATTTAAAAGGTGTAGTATTTAAATAATTTATTTAAATAGCAGCAACTTACATAAAAAATCAGAGTAGTCAGCACTGATCTAATCAAGAACTTCTTGATTAGATCGATGCTGACTACTCTATTTTAGCATTTTGTATACAATAGGATATTTAACTATCTTCACAATAAAGTATTGTCTTTTTATATAAAAGTGGTATATCTCACATTGTGCTTTTAAATTCCATAATATTCTGCACAAGTTTCTTCGCAGCTCTTTTAAATAAGGCAACTCTTTTGGACTAATGCTTTAACTTTATATTGAGATGGAGTCTTAAATTAACTGTAACCTTCTCCTTTCAAATACTTGTAAGAGGGGCGTAGCCAAAGGTGATTATCATCATTTTTAAAGAAAGTTTTGCAAAAGGTCTTTAGTTCCCTTATTTTCATCTATTTTTTTTTTTTTTTCATTTGGCGGAATAATTTCCAATCTATTTAAGAACATAAGGAAAGTGCAGTCTAATATTCAAGGAATTCATTAACAAAATAACACTTTAAATTCCATTATAGCTTTAGGGCTTCTTTTTCAACTAACGTCCTTTATTTCCTGTGTTTATAAAACACATGCATTTTTCATATCATTTACAGAGAATATAGAATCACTCACACTAGTCCTTGTCCCTAAAGAATGTTAGTCGGTTTTTTATCTTTTTGTGAAACATTTCAGATTTAAAAGTAAAGAATATAGCTTCCTATAATAGAAATCTGGTGTCTAACATTCTTGTTGGGATAGAAATATGTGCTCTTTTTAGTAGGGACATAAGTTATCTCAACATCACCACTCACAGCTAAAGAAGCAGCAGAGAAGATGGCAGCAGTGACAGAAAGAGTGGCAATCAAAATCACGCAACTGTCAGTGCTGGGAGAGGGCAGACACAGTGTAAAGCTGGCCATACATTGATCAAAATTTGACTGGTTCAGCAGGGACTGGGTGAATTCCAATCAGTGTTTGGCTGTCCTCCCTCAACAGAAGTTGATCGTTTGATCAACTTTTGTAGAAAGGACTAGAAATCTTCCCTCGGTCAGCAGCTACAGCCACTGATCCATATATTCTGATGGCAGTGAGTCCCTCTGTTAGAATACAATGGGGTAGATTTACTAAAAAAGGTGCACTCAGAATCTGGTGCAGCTGTGATTGGTAGCCAATCAGTTTCTAAGTTCAGTTTGTTTAATTAAACTTTTGCAATAAATCCTGGAAGCTGATTGGATTCTATGCACAGCTGCACCAGATTTTGCACTGTCCGGTTTTAGTAAATCAACCCTAATGTCTCAGCAGGGGAATTCTTCCATCCTCCTCATTTGTGTATATAAAATAATCTATTGTTTATTTTTCATCAGAACAAAAAAAAAAACTAACAGTGATTGGCCCGCTATAATGTGCATATTTGCACATTGTGGCAAGTCAGCCATGTTGCAGTTCCATTTTATGGATAAATCCTAATGCACTCATTTTATTTTTCAACAATAAAGATATTTCAAGCAGGTCCTGATATGCAAAATTCTACTAGAAACACGTTTAGTTTTTAATTTCTAACCAGAAACAGTACTTTCTGTTGACAAATAGTGCACTCTGAATGCTTTTTTTTCTTAATTCTTTGCTGTCTCCTTGTCAAAAAATGTTATTAATTTTACCAGTGGGTTAAGACTTTATAATTGGCTTTTGTCGCTAGAATGTTAGGTGAGGATGATTTAGACACCGACCAGATCCTAGACCAGTCTGCAATGTCGAGGGTTCACCCAAGGTCTTCCTGCCATTTCTGGATGTAGGATGGTTTGTTTAAGTCTGAATTAACTAGAAGTTGGGAGTAGAGGGAAGAGATCAGTCCTCTAGTATGGGGGTCTTTCTTGCATATAGATTCAAAGCAGTAAGTTGGGTCAGGGAAGTTTCAAAGTTTATAAAAGGTGTGAAAAAGTTTTTAATTTGGAGTTACCGGAACAATTCTGATTGTGGTAGGCCATATATCTTACAGAGAGTTGGGAATGGAAAAAAGGACATAGGAGTGACAAATTTGTGAAGCCTCAGGGTATCCAAGAATGTCCATTCTTTAAATGATTTGGGGGAGGTCCATGCAGAACAAAAAGCAGGGTTTTTGAGGAAGGATAGGAGGGGATTATGTGGTGATTGTAAATTATGTTTAAATTTGAGTTTATCCCATAGGTATACTGTATAAATTGTTTGGTGATGGGGTTACGTAAGCCAGGGCGGTCTTTGGGGTGAAGCCATAATAAGTTAGAGATCGATAGAGAATCACTGATGCTTCTATCATCACCCATAGAGGGATTTTCTGTGCTGCGTGGTATTTGGAAAGACTAGCAATATGTGCAGCTCTATAATAGGCTGCAAAATTGGGAAAACCGAGGCCTCCACTAGTTTTAGGGAGATGTAGTGTGTGTAAAGGTATGCGTGGTTTGGAGAAAACCCAAACAAATGCCGTTGCTCTTTTCTGCACTAGTCGTAAGTAATAGACAGTAATTGGGTTCGGAAGGACTCTGAACTAATACAATAGTTTGGACAGGATCGTCTTTTTTGTTGCATTAATCCTGCCTATCCATGATAATGGGAGGTGAGACCATTGTTTCAACAGGTTTGTTACCTGGCTCAGGATTGGTGGGTAATTAGCTGAGAAAAGGTCAACGAAAGAGGCTGTTAGATGAATCCCAAGATACAGAATTGATTTCTCAGCCCAGGTAAAGGGGAGCGCAACTTTTGCTGAATCCAATTCCATATTGGAGAGGGCTATATTAAGAGCCAGACATTTCTTAGGATTAATTATGAGGCCAGAGAAGGCAGCAAACCTGTCGAGAGTGGGTAAGAGATTGGGGCCTGAGACTTGTGGAGATGATAGAAACAGCAAGATATCATCTGCAAACAGTCAAAGTTTGTGTTGACATCCCCCTATCGCTATTCCAGTTATCGTTGGGTCTGTTCTGATTAGTTGAGCAAGGGGTTCTATTAAGAGGGCAAATAATAGGGGGGAGAGTGGGCATCCCTGACGTGTGCCTCTTTCTATGTTGAAAGAGTCAGATTTGTAACCTGTGTATTTTATGTATGCTCAAGGTTTATCATAGAGTGCTGCGATCCATTTTGTAAAGTGTGGGCCAAAACCCCATTTCTGTAGGGAGTAATGTAAATAGGGCCAGGAAACAGAATCAAAGGCTTTCTTGATATCAAGGTAAAGAAAGCAAGAAGGGATGCAGCGAGTTTTAGTGATATGTGCTAAAAGAACTGCCCGACGCACGTTGTCACCAGCTTGGCATGTTGGCATAAAGCCTACCTGATCTCCTTGAACTAGACTGCCTATGATTCTGTTAAGGCATTTTGCTCAATTTTTTGCCAGTATTTTAATATCTAGGTTCAAAAGGGAAATGGGGCGGTAATTTGTACAAGAGGTGTCATCAGAATGAGGCTTGGGGGTCATACATATAATTGCCATTAGCGATTCCTGTCTAAAGGTATGTCCATCTAATACAGGGATCCTCAAACTACGGCCCTCCAGCTGTTACGGAACTACACGTCCCATAAGGGATTGTAAAACATTCACAGACATGACTAGGCATGATGGGAATTGTAGTTCCTGAACAACTGGAGGGCCGTAGTTTGAAGACCCCTGATCTAATAGAACATTAAAGGCATCAGCCAAGATAGGGGAAAGGGTCTCTATAAATGATTGATAATATAAGGCAGAGTATCCATCAGGACCTGGCCTTTTATTCGTTTTTAATTATTTGATGGTATTAGCTACATTTTCCGCTGTGATGGTTTCATTAAGTTGACTTATTTGGGTGTGGGTTAACTCTGGTAAATTTATACGGGAAAAGAAGGTGTGAGCATTAGGGATGAGCTTTCTGTTCGGGTCGAACATGAGTTTGGCTGTTCGCCTGTTCATCGAAAACCGAACGTTATGGGCCTTTCGCGCCAAATTAGAGCGGCGGCGTAATGGCCCATAATGCACTGCGAGAGCGCAGTGCATTACGGTATGATGATTGGCCAAAGCATGTACCATGACCTGCATGCTTTGGCCAATCCCAGCGCCCTCAGCTAAGAGAGCCATAATTGGCCAAAGGCAGGGTGCCTTTTGCCAATCACGGCTCAGGGGGACTAAGTCCACATCCCACACTATATAAGGGTGCATGCATGTCGGCCCCATGTAGTGTGTTGTTGGCGTGGACGGAGAGAGAATGTCATTTAGATTGAGGAGGCAGGCAGGTTATTCAGTTAGCTGCAGTGTGTTTAATACATATATATATATATATATATATATATATATATATATATATATATATATACACAGACAGTCTAGTGTGTATATATATATATATATATATATATATATATATATATATATCCACTGTATCCAGTTTAGCTATATCTGACTGCAGGCCGTTCTTGGTGTACTTTTTCTAATATACTTCAGGCCGCCAGGTTATTCAGTTAGCTGCAGTGTATTTAATATATATATATATATATATATACAGACAGTCTTGTATGTATGTATATGTATATATATATATATATATATATCCACTGCGTCCAGTTTAGCTATATCTGACTGCAGGCCATTCCTGGTGTACTTTTTCTAATATGCTTCAGGCGATGTACACAGTACACAGTACTGTGTACCCATAGTGCAGTTGCTACTACTTTTCTGGTGGTGTACACAGTACACCCATAGTTATTACACTTCTGTTCTTGTACACAGTACAGTGCACCCATAGTGCAATTGCTACTACTTTTCTGGTGGTGTACACAATACAGTACACCCATAGTTACATATATAGTTACATAGTTAGTAAGGTTGAATAAAGACACCAGTCAATCGAGTTCAACCTGAGCGAGTGTGGGTGCGTGTCTACAATTATCCCTATTTTTTTTAAATTTAAGGTACCCATATAGCGCTGTGTCAATTTTTACGCAGCACGCCACACATATATCGCACACTCACATTTGTCCCTACCCTCAAGGAGCCCACAATCCAAGGTCCCTAACATTCATATACTAGGGCCAATTTTGGACAGAAACCAATTAACCTACCAGCATGTCTTTGGAGTGTGGGAGGAAACCGGAGTACCCAGAGGAAACCCACGCAGGCACAGGGAGAACATGCAAACTCCAGGCAGGTAGTGTCATGGTTGGGATTTGAACCAGCGACCCTTCTTACTGCTAGGCGAGAGTGCTACTCACTACACCACTGTGCTGCCCTTACACCACTCTGCTGCCCTTGATGTTATTACACTTCTGTTGGTGCACGGTACCCTAGTGCAGTTGCTACTACTTTTCTGATGGTGTACACAGTACACAATACATACAGTGCACCCATAGTTGCTATTAGACCTCTGGTGGTGTACACAATACCGTTCACCCCTAGTGCAGTTGCTACTACTTTTCTGGTGGTGTACACAATACAGTACACCCATAGTTGTTATTACACTTCTGTTAGTGTACACTGTACCGTGCACCCCTAGTGCAGTTGCTACTACTTTCCTGGTGGTGTACACAATACATACAGTACACCCATAGTTGTTATTACACTTTGTTGGTGTACACAGTACCGTGCAGTTGCTAGTACTTTTCTGGTGGTGTACACAGTACACAATACAGACAGTACACCCATAGTTGTTATTACACTACTGTTGGTGTACACAGTACCGTGCACCCGTAGTGCAGTTGCTAGTGCTACTACTTTTCTGATGGTGTACACAGTACACAATACATACAGTGCACCCTAGTTGTTATTGAACTTCCGTTGGTGTACACAGTACCGTGCACCCCTAGTGCAGTAGCTACTACTTTCCTGGTGGTGTACACAATACATACAGTACACCCATAGTTGTTATTACACTTCTGTTGGTACGCGGTACACAGTACCATGCACCCCTAGTGCAGTTGCTACTACTTTTCTGGTGGTGTACACAGTACACAATACATACAGTGCACTCAAAGTTGCTATTAGACTTCTGGTGGTGTACACAATACCGTTTACCCCTAGTGCAGTTGCTACTACTTTTCTGGTGGTGTACACAATACAGTACACCCATAGTTGTTATTACACTTCTGTTGGTGTACACAGCACCGTGCACCCATAGTGCAGTTGCTAGTGCTACTACTTTTCTGGTGGTGTACACAATACATACAGTGCACCCATAGTTGTTATTAAACTTCTGTTAGTGTGCACAGTACCGTGCACCCCTAGTGCAGTTGCTACTACTTTTCTGGTGGCGTACACAGTACACAATACACACTGTGCACCCATAGTTGTTGTTAAACCGCTGTTGATATACACAGTACCGTGCACCCCTAGTGAAGTTGCTACTACTTTTCTGGTGGTGTACACAGTACACAATACATACAGTACACCCATAGTTGTTATCACATTTCTGTTTGTGTACACAGTACTGTGCACCCCTAGTGCATTTGCTACTACTTTTCTGGTGGTGTACGCAGTACACAATACAGTGTAATGTGGTTTTGCTAAACAAAATTTACAGCATGTCCAGAAGGCCACCAAGAAGAGGCAGATGCTCACAGGTCACTAAAAGAGGGCAAGCAGGCTCTGTGTCTACAGTCGACAGTGCTGGTCATGGACACGGTGCATCCTCAGCACGTACAAATAGGTGTCCCAAGTACTTGCGGCCAATCTGCTAGCGGTACACCAACATCGGCTTTTAGCAGGCAAATTTTCCTACCCCAGTTGCTAAACCGTCGAAAGAAATTTGGTCCCAGCCATCCACATGCTCAGCATCTGAATGCTAGCTTGGCCAAATTGCTAGCATTGCAACTGCTGCCTTTTCAGCTGGTAGACTCTGCCCCCTTTCGTGAATTTGTGGAATGTGTGGTATCTCAGTAGCAGGTTCCCAAACGTCATTTCTTTTCACGGAAGGCAATTCCGGCTTTCTACCAGCACGTGGAAGGCAATGTCTTGGCCTCGTTGGACAGGGCGGTCAGCAGTAAGGTGCATATTACTGCTGTCTCATGGTCCAGAAGGCATGGACAAGGACATTACCTTTCTTTCACGGCGCACTGGGTAACTGCTGGCAGCTGGGAAGGATGCAGGACAGGGTTCAGTATTGTTGGAGCTTGTTCCACCACCACGCCTCCAAAATGCTAGTGGTGATTCTGCCACAGCTCTCTCCTCCACCCCCTCCTCTTCTTCTTCCTCTATGTCCTCTTCCTCTGCAGATTTGCCCTCTGAATCAGCAGTGCTCCATAGGTGTTCAAGGGGCTACATAAGCAAAAAGATGCTTGAGTTGGTCTGCTTAGGGGACAGGAGCCACACTGGACAGAGATTCTGTCAGCTCTGCAGGGACAGGCTCAGAGCTGGTTCACGCCATGCCAAATTCAGCCAGAAATGGTGGTTTGCGACAATGGCACCAACCTCCTCTCCGCCCTCCAACAGGGACACTTGACCCATGTTCCCTCTTTGGCTCACGTCCTGAATTTGGTGGTGCAGCGATTCTTGAGCAGGTGCCCTGGCTTACAGGATCTCCTGAGGCAGGCCAGGAAAGTCTGTGGTCATTTCCGCTGGTCATATAATGCCAGTGCTCGGTTGGCTGACATTCAAAGAGAATGCAACTGCCCAAGAACTGCCTCATTTGTGACATGGCCACCAGGTGGAACTCAATGTTGGCAATGCTGCAGCGGCTGCACACACAGCAGAGGGTCATCAATGAGTACCCGTGTGAGTATGGCACCAGGACAGGGGAGCATGGCTTTTATTCGCCACGCCAGTGGATACTGATCAAGGATGCATGCACTGTCCTGTCACCATTTGAGGAGGCCACGAGAATGGTGAGCAGTGACAGTGCATGCATCAGTGATACTGTCCCTCTTGTCTTCCTGTTGGAGCACACGCTTCGTGGAATAATGGACAGGGCACTTAAGGCAGAACAGCAGGAGGAAGAGGAGGACTTCCTTACCTCTCAAGGCCCCCTTTATCCAGATACTAGTATTCCTGCAGGCTTGCCGATCACACAGGAAGAAGAGGAGGAGGATTGTGTCAGCATGGAGGTGGAGGATAACACTCAGCATCAACAGCAGTCTTCAAGGGATAGTTTGCAGTCCCCAGAAACCCATGGAGTTGTACGTTGCTGGGAGGAGGTGGTTGAGGATCATGTGATCCTTAGTGACCCAGAGGACTCAGGATTGAAGGCCTCTGCAAACTTACGCTGCATGGCCTCCCTGATCCTGCAAAGCCTGTGAAAAGACCCTAGGATCCATGGTATCAAGGAGAGGGATCATTACTGGCTGGCAACACTTCTTGATCCATGTTACAAGGGTAAGGTTGCAGAACTTATCCAGCCTTCGCAGAGGGAGCAGAGGATGAAACATCTTTGGGAGGACTTGCAGAAAGGTTTGTGCAATGCGTTTTTAGAGACTGGGAGGTTACAATTTCCTGGTGCTGGACAACGTGTTGCTGAGGCTTCGTTCAGTCACAGAAAGAGCGAGTGAGAAGGTGGCTGGCTGACTAATGCCTTCAGACAATTCTTCAGTCCTCAGTGCCCAGGTCTGATCGGTTCAAGCAACCATCGCCAGCATCTGAATTACATGGCGCAGGAATATCTAGGGGCAAGATCAGACTTGGAGACCTTTCCACCAGAACATCCACTGGGTTACTGGGTCTTGAGGATGGACTACTGGCCAGAGCTTGCTCAATATGCAATTGAGCTACTGGCCTGTCCTACATCCAGGGTTCTTTCTGATTGCACATTCAGTGCTGCTGGAGGCTTTGTAACTGATCACAGAGTGCGCCTGTCCACAGACTCTGTTGATTGGTTCACATTCATAAAAATTAATCAGTCTTGGATCACCAGTTACCAAGCACCTGATGCTGATGTAACCGATTGATTTTTCTATGGATGTGGGATCCCTTGAAGACTGCATATGCTGAGTGACTATCCTATTATGCTGAGTGACTATCCTATTCTTCCTCAATCGTCTAGATGATAGATTCTAGGAATATTTTCGGTTCAGGTCACCACCACCACTGCCTAAGGCCCAATTTTTCTGCCCTTGTTTAACAGGGGCATGTAATTACAATTTTTGATCCAATATTTCACAGCAGGGCCTGTTCCTGCGCTCAACAAAAGTATCTGTGAGGCTTTACAGTGTTGTATCACCACCACCACCGCCTAAGGCCCAATTTTTATGCCCCTGTTTAACAGGGGCACGTAATTACAATTTTTAATCTAATATTTCACAGCAGGGACTGTTCCTGCTCTCAACAAAAGTATCTGTGAGGCTTTACAGTGCAGTGCTGTGCCACCACCAATACCACTACAGCCTAAGGTCCAATTGTTATGCCCCTGTTTAACAGGGGCATGTAATTACAATTCTTGATATAATATTTCACAGCAGATTCTGTTCCAGCACCCATCAAGAGTAACTGTGAGGGCTTACAGTGTTCTGGTACCACCAACACCTAAGGCCCAATTTTCCGCATAGTGTATAGGGCAGGCCGTATAGTATATACAGGCGGTCCCCTATTTTCAAACATCCGACTTACAAACGACTGCCACTCAGAAACGGAGGGAGATAACAGGAAGTGAGAGGAAATCTACCCCTAGGAAGGGAAATTAAGAACAAAAACAAACCTACAGTCCCTATCTTGTTTGTAACCCGAGGACCACCTGTATACTGCTGCTGTTCAGAGTATATAGGGCCTGGGGGCCCCGCACTTTTTTTTTTTTTTTAATTGGGTGCGGGGTTCCCCTTAATAATGGGCTGGGGGGGCAACATTACATTACAGCCGCAAGCAGTTTTAAATGACTTTTATTCCTTTAGAAATGTAATTTTGTGCAGGGACTGTTCTAAACACGGGAAAAATGCCCAACTTTACAGGCATACTACAGTCACCCCCCAGGCATGATATTTAAAGTAATATTTCACTTTTATTGTTTCACTTTAATGATTATTAAAATCACTTCTCCCGAAAAAATGGCCGTTTTTAAAACTTTTCTTTGCATTGATACATGTCCCCTGGGGCAGGACCTGGGTCCCCAAACACTTTTTATGACAATAACTTTAATATTAGCCTTTAAAATTAGCACTTTAGATTTTTCACATTCTAGTCCCATAGATTTGAACAGTGTTCGCGTGTTCGCACAAATTTTTTGCCTGTTCGCATGTTCAGCCGCGAACCGAACCGGGGGGTGTTCGGCTCATCCCTAGTCAGCATCAGGGAGGTAAATTAGTTTGTTGCTGAGTACACGGACACTAGGTGGGAGTGAAATTTGTGAATAATTTTAACTGGGTTGCTAGTGCAGATGTCTTTTGACAATTTTAGACAAATTGGTTTGAATAGTTTGTTTATTGATTTAAGTGCGTGTGCGAGAAATGTACCTGATTTTTGAGATTTCATATATAAGGTATGTCTAGATCAGTGAATAGATTTGTCAGCAGATTCCATGAGGAATAGATTGTATTCCAGACAAGTTTTTTCTAATTGAGTTTTTACAGCTGGAGAGGGATTATCTTGAAAGGAAGCGAAGGCAGTGTTGAACTCGGATTCTAGTTTTCGAGCAAGAGTTCTGCGTTCGCGTTTAAACATAACAGATTGTCAGTGAAATACTCCATGCAACACAGGTTTGTGAGTATCCCAGAGCGTTAGTGGAGAAATGTCTGGGCTAATGATATGTGATAAATATTCTTTTAGAGCTTGTTCAATAATTAGTTGATGGGACGGATAATTAAGCAACGTGTCTGGGAGGTACCAAGTTGGATCATGTGCTTTAGGGATAGTGGAAGCGAACGTAGTATAGATCGCATTATGGTCGGACCATGGGATAGAGTATTTCTGGTAACATACCTATAGTAAGGAATATGTGATCAATGCGAGTGAATGATTGATGTGGATGTGAAAATTAAGTGTATCTTCTTTTTGTCGGATTACTTTATCTCCAAGAGTCATTTAAATTATGTTTGGAAAGGAGCTGAGAGAGAGACAGCTTAGTTGGGCTTCGGGATGGGATGTAGGGTGATTTATCCAGAAATGGGAGGAGGACCTGGTTAGAATCTCCACACATGATGATTATTCTTATCTTGTGCATGTTCACAACCTGCATAAGGTGTGAGAGGAAAGGTGTGGGCTGTTTGTTGGGTGCATAATAAAAAATAACTGTAATCGCTGTATCCATTATATGTCTCATGAGAATTAAGTATCACCCTTCAGGATCTTTGATTTCAGGTTAAAGAGTGAATGGGGTGGAGCGGTGAAACGCTATGAGGGTTCCACGCTGTTTGGTGGTAGCTGAGGCCATAAATATTTGCGGATAAAAGGAGCTCAAAAATTTAAGGGTGGAGCTTTTTTTGATGTGTGTTTCTTGTAAACACACAATGTGTGCTTTCCGGGCCTGAAATGTTCGGAACGCTTTAGTGCGTTTCTGTGGTATGGTAATACCCTGAACATGGTGGTTGATTAAGGAGATGGTACTTACCAATTATCATGCATTTCTGGCAGGATGAATCGACCTGTGAGGACTTGAAGGAGGTGAAGAAAGAGAAGAACCCAGGAGAGTCTGGAATAAAGAAAAAATTTTTAAACATATGAGGTTAGGTAATTGTAAGAGTCCAGGGCTTACTATGCATGCAACAAAGGCGCATTGCCGCAAGAGGAAATCCGTGCCAACTGAGCATGCGCCAAAGACGCCTCAGGGCGCCAACCCGCACCTGCGGTGAAGACTTGATGGAAAAGGGCAGGAAAATTCCCAGGACACGCACAGGAAGTGACCTCAACCCAATGGAAAAAGGCAGGAAAATACCCAAGAGGCGCACAGGAAGTGACATCGACCTGATGGAAAAAGGCAGGAAAATCCCTAGGAGGTGCACAGGAAGTGACCTTAAACTTCCCTATATAAGCCCAGCCCAGACACTGCCAAATTACTGGATTATCTTCAGTCCCCCCTTGTTCCTGTGCTAGTGTGTGATCTGTCTGAAAATGTTGCGACCTGGAAACCTGTTTGACTACTCTTGATTGCTGCTTGCCTTTGACCTCCGATTTGTACCTTAACCATTCTACTTCTTTGCCCCTTTTGTACTCAGCTGCCAGATTGGAACTGACCCGGGCTTGGATCTCGACCATTCTTCTTCTGGTTAACCCTTTTATGCTTTGTTGCCCAACTGGACTTGACTTCGACTCGGATCCCGGACTAAGGCTTGCATGGTGCTCTGCACCCTTGGCACCCCTGCCACTCGGTGTCCCCACCAAGTCTCTGTCTTCATCTCCAGAGGCTTTAAGGACCCGAGGTGCAAGGGAGGCCTCCCCACTACTTTGGTCTCAGGTACATGCCCTCGTGACAGTAATACCTTTTTTGAACAAACGTAAAAAGAGATTCAAGAGTTGCCCGTGATAAAGGATCAAAATCCCTATCAGGGGGTGAGGAGATTTCATCGAAGTATGGCACACGGAACTTTCACGTGTAGGAGAATATTTATGTAATAAAAAAATTATAGATGTATAGGTGTTTAGACCACAAGGCATTGGGTGATCGAAGTGCTAGTTGTTCCAGATGGTCCTAAGAAAGGGAAATAATATGAGATGTATACGAGATCTTCAAATGCGAGACCAAGTATATCAAGGGTGGAGAGGGTATCAGGAGGTGGGGGGGGGATATAGGAAGGGAAATGTGAAACAGGGAGGGTGGGAGTGAGGTTTAGGGGCTACGTCAACCTGGAAATTTGGAAGTTAACCTAGCTAATGTAGTCATATTAGCAGAACAGTGAAAGTCCACCAAGGTGTCATATGAATTAACTGATTGCAGAAAAAATATACTTACAACCTGAATATACTTACATCTACTGAATAACAATATAACATTTGACATTTGAAGGGGGCTAATCAAGCTCCTGAACATTTAAAGATAATTTGAGACTAGATAAATCAGTAAGACTGGAAGGGATATGGAGTTAGATCACTGAAGGTATAGTCTTCTGAGATCCCAAATGTATCATGCTAATTCGACATGTTTGTATAATAGGCAATGTTATAGCTAGTATTATAACCTGACATTGAAAATTGAAAGTGTAAACTGCTTATGAGGTATTAGGGGTCATAGTAAGAGTACAGGACAGTGGCGGCTGATGCTCAAAATTTTTCTTGGGGGGGCGCAGACACACTGAAAAATACTGAACCCCCCCCCATCAATTGCAGCCTCACTGTGCCCATCAAATGCAGCCATTGTGCCCATCAATTGCAGCAACTGTGCCCATCAATTGCAGCCATTGTGCCAATCAAACACAGCCACTGTGCCCATCATATGCAGCCACTACTGTGCCCATCATATGCAGCCATTATGCCCATCATATGCAGCCACTTGTGCCCATCATATGCAGCCACTGTGCCCATCAAATGCAGCAACTTGTGCCCATCAAATGCAGCCACTTGTGCCCATCAAATGCAGCCATTGTGCCCATCAAATGCAGCCACTGTGCCCATCAATTGCAGCCATTGTGCCAATCAAACACAGCCACTGTGCCCATCATATGCAGCCACTACTGTGCCCATCATATGCAGCCATTATGCCCATCATATGCAGCCACTTGTGCCCATCATATGCAGCCACTTGTGTCCATCATATGCAGCCACTGTACCCATCATATGCAGCCATTGTGCCCATCAAACGCAGCCACTGTGCCCATCAAATGCAGCAACTTGTGCCCATCATATGCAGCCACTTGTGCCCATCAAATGCAGCCACTTGTGCCCATCAAATGCAGCCACTTGTGCCCAGTATATCCAGCCACTTGTGCTCATCATATGCAGCCACTGTGCCCACCGATGCCTCCACTCACGGGGCTCGCAGCTCTGACAGATGGACCCCCTGGCACTTACCGCCAAGCAGAAGTTCCTCTCAGTGCACCAGAGTGGCGGCGACCTCAGCTCCAGCATGTGTCTCCTCTGCTCCTCTTCCTAAGCGCCAGGTATCCAATAGGATGGCCTGGCGCTTTGACTAATCAGGAAACAGGTCTGACGCCCTGCCTCCTGATTGGCGGGGAGGAAGATTAGTGTGAAAATAGTGAAAATGAATTCGCTATCGTCACACAATTGGGTGGGATCAGGACGCACTCTTTGCGGCCCAAGCCCACCCTATTTTGAAGCATATTAGAGCCTCTGGCTCTAATCAGGTGCTTCAAAAAGTACCACCCATCCCACCCCCACCATGGGAATCCATGCGTCCTGAAAGGGGCCTGGCGCATGGATGGGGGGGGGGTGGCGCCCGTGCACCCACAGTGCACAGGCCGCCACTGGTACAGGAGAAACCTATAATAATGAGTTCCAGAACTTTTTAGAAAGGATAACATAGCATAGGGTATCATTTTAGGAATAGGCCATATTTGGTCATGGAACAATCTTACAGATACTAATCTCGGAGTAAGAACATGGAGGAGAGTTCTGAGGGGTCAATTTCTGTCAGTCCATGAAGTCTTCCTGATCTAGAAGAGGGGAGGCGAAGAGACCTCTCTTATGGGAATGTTGGTTTTCGTTTTTCCCCAAGGTTTGGAAAGAGTTGTGTGGGGATGAGGAAGAGGCTGATCTTCTGCGTGAGATAGTGGTGTTGGATGAGGCTTCCACCAGATGCAGGTTGTGAAGTGTCTGAAGCTCTTCTGAAGATCTACAGGTGTATTTGGAGCCTTGATGAGCAAAACAAATGGAGAAAGGGAAACCCCACTGGTAAGTTATACTATGGCATTGCAGTTCCATTAGATGAGGTTTCATTGCACGCCGTTTGGATATGGTTAGTTGGGACAGGTCATCAAACAGCTGATAGTTGTGACCCTGGAATTTTAAGGTGTTTTTATCTCTATAGCCAAGAGTTGTTCTTTTGTCCAATAATAATGGAATTTTGCAATTATATAGCGTGGGGGACCATCTGTTTTTTTGGCCATGAGGGCCCGGTGGACTCTGTCCATTTCCAAATACTCAATTGCAATAGCCAGCTGGAGTTCTTGAAATAATGCTGTAATAGTTTGATTGCGAGTCGGTAACCGATTCATGGATGCCCCTAATATGCAGATTGGAACGTCTGGCTCGGTTTTCGTAATCTTCCAATCTGGTTTGTAGCGTTAAATTTTCCATTTTAAGATTTTCCATTTCAGCTATATAGTCCTGTGCAGAATTTTTAATTTCATCCACTCTGAGCTCTAATGCAGCTGTACGGTTTCCCAGCTTTCTCATCTCCTTAGTGAGGCTGTTAGTTATATATTCAGATGTCTGCTTTAGTGCTTTATGGAGCATTCATTCAAATTGATTTAAAAGAGCTGGGGAGCAGAGGAGTCGTGAGAGGAGATTTGTGAGAGGATTTGTTCTGTGTCTGACTCACCTGGGGAGTCTGACTGTGGTAGGTTTTGCCTGGGTGAGCGCACTGATGCATTGAGGGAGGGAGGGGCTGGCGCCATTTTAGCTGTGGCTCGCGCCTGTGTATCCTTAATGGAGGAATACTTAGCCTTGGTGCAGCTGCCTCCTAGCACCATTTTTGCAGCCATCTCCAGGTTCCCGGGAACTAGCCGGAGAATATGGGTGTATTTATAGCTAGCAGCCTCGGATGTATCGGCGGCTTTTTTTCTCCACGGAACGGAGCTCTAACAGTGTATGTCCGCCCTGTCAGACTCCACACATGCTCCCTAATTCTTTGCTGTCTCAATATAGTGTTTGGAATACCATGTAGAAGAAGGGAATATAGTATGAACATACTCTCGCTTATTTATCATAAACTACATTTCTCTACTTCCTTCATACTGATGCAGTACATAATTAGCTGAAATGTTTTTTTTTGTATCTCCTTTATTTAACCAAAAGTTGCATTATACAAACCAAGGCAGGAGTAATGCAAGATAAAATGAGGTAAGTAAGCTGGTAACATAAACATCATCAGAACTACAAGTGCTCAACAAATCAGAGCATACATAATATAACAAGTTCCAAGTCGGGCAGATATAAATGTAACTGAGTGGGCACAGTGGTAGAGAACTTTAATGTTCCCAGCCTATATAGAAAAGGTTAATTTAGTAATACAGCCCTGTGGGATATAAAGTGAGGAATACCAGGGTCAATAGAGATCCTCAGTGGCCAGTATAACCCATTAAGGGAGCAAGGTCTCTGACAAAAATTATTTTAAACATAGCACCACTGAAATTACCTGCTTTGTGCCAGGATATCAGTAAAGGATTGTTCGTCACCATCAATAACCGAAACTGTGTACAAGGTTAATTTCTGCTGCTATCAAAATTCCTCAGCTACCCTGTTTCCCCAAAAATAAGACCTAGCGTGAGTGTCGGTGATGGCTGCAATATAAGCCCTACCCCCCAAATAAACCCTACCCGGTTTCTCTGAAAATAAGCCCTACCCTGAAAATAAGACCTACAAGGACTTTAACTAGGGCTTATTTATGGGGTAGGGCTTATATTGCAGCCATTACTGACAATCACGCTAGGTCTTATTTTCGGGGAAACAGGGTAGTACATAATTGAAATTATGGTTGATTAACCTCCAAGAGTAAATATGTTTGTTGATTTAAAGGGGTTTTACCCGTGTAAAAAATGTAAGGTTTGTGGAAATTATAATATCGTCCAGGCTGCATCCTTTTCCTCTAATGTCACTTCCAAGCAATATGCAATACATTTATTACTTGTTCTACTAAAGGTGTCCTTTATCTTCTTCAGCGCCCATTTGGCCTGCAATATGTGGGCCGTACTACACGGGCACTGAATATAAGGATTGGTGAGCATCTTACTAATATTCGTAATGGATTCAGGGGACATAGCCTCTCCAAACATTATCTTCAACATCATAACAAGAAGCCCTCCTCTCTGCAATTGATAGGATTAGAAAAATATGCTCCCTATTGGCAAGTTAGTGAACTGAAATGACAAATATCACAGTGGAAAAAAAACGGTTGGACATTTGATCTTAAAACATTTGGCCCTTTCTGACTAAATGCTGATTGGTATATCAACTGTTATATTGATAACAGCTGATCACCAGGACTGTAAATTTTTGCTTGTTAACTGTAGTAATTTGTAACATGTGTTGTCAGTTTAAGATATATTTATGTGTCATTATTATGTATTTTTATTTTATACATGGAATTTATATGTGTCTCGGAGCAAACTGCTTTTTTTGGTAAATTGTCACATTTTTTCTCTCTAGTGGGGTAATTTTATGAAGTAATCTGGTTTATTATTAGTACTATTAGTTATATTTTATTATGATTTTATGATTAGGTTTTGATGAGTATATACTGTATATTGATGATAATGCTGTTTACATCGGCAGTTAGCGGTTTGCTCTGGGCTTATGGCTGGTATTTAAGTAACACATCTGATGTCCCAGACCAGTCTCCTTTCCTGATAATGCCTTTTTAGGGGAAACGCGTTGGGCGGAGATGTTTCTGTGACATTGTCACGCACACCGGTGGGTACCGTGGGGGTGTTTTGGATTATTCATTCCACTTGTTATGCAGTCTGTCATGTAAGTGCAATATCTTTTTATTAAATTTATTTTAAATTGACTACACCATGAGGCTTCTCCTGTGTTTTATCGGCTTTGCTTCCAGGTCTCACACGGTTCCAGCGGCTCCCGACGAATGACGTGAACACCCAAAGGTGTTGAAGGGGGAAATACCCCAGCTCCTTAGGAGGGAGAGCGCCACTTAGGTAGGAACACACGGCAAACGGGCCCACATGTCACCGATCTACAGAGCAGCGCCAGCCAGTTCAGGCAGCAGGTACTCAGCGCTATGGGTGCAATCCTCCGGCTATATACTCCTGGGGTTTACCAAGCCATAGATGGGGTGAGGAGAGCACACACGTTCGCTCCTCACTGACTCACTCCTCCATCCACTTCCGGTCCCACCCTCCCGTAGTTCTAAACTTCTAAATTCCCAACAGATCCAATAATCTCCTGATGAGCGTACTCTCGAAGTCTCTTCCCTGATCTGAGTGAATCCTCTGTGGTAAGCCATAATGGACGAAGAACTTCTCCACTAGTGTCTTTGCCACTGTGACTGCCTTCTGATCTTTCGTGGAGAAAGCTTGAGCATATCTGGTAAAATGGTCTGTAACTATCAGAATATTTCCTTGCCCACTCAAGTCAGATTCTAGACACAGGAAATCTATTCAAACTAAATCCATGGGACCTTGGCTTGATCAATGACCCATCGGGGCTGCCCGTTTCTCTGGATACACCTATGGCAGGAATGACAGTAACTCTCCACCTCTTTCCTCATGTAAAGCCAATAGAATCTGTCCCTTATCAATTGAAGAGTTCTTTCTGCCCCCAGATGTCCATGACAATCATGCAGAGCGATTAACACTGTCTCTCTGTGTTTCTCTGGCAGAAACAGTTGCCACTTCTCCTCCAGATCTTAAGAGGGGCCCCTTCGGTAGACCATACCTTGTTGCAACTGCAACCTACCCCACTCTTTATGTAACAACAGAGCTTCTTTCCGAGCACTTTTCAAAAGTAGATCAGGATTCTGACTCTCCAGAGCTTCCAATACCAAGCTGCAGAGTGGATCTTCCTGTTGATCTCTCCTAAGGTGTCAGGAAAAGCCCTCTTGCAGTTTTCCCAGCGGATTGAGGATTAAACGAATGCCTGTGCATAGAAGCGCCATCCGGCGCTCGCTGGCGCGCAATAGCGCCAATGGCGCTAATAGTGCTAACAAACGTACACGCATGCGCAATAGCGCCACTAGCGCTAACGTGCGTACGCGCATGCGCAATAGCGCCACTTGGCGCCAAAGATAGACTATTTAAAGAAGACTGTTTCAATGCTGCCTTGCTGTCCGGTCTACAGCATTTCCTGAGACCCCTGCTACCTTGTTACCAGTTTTCCTGTATCCAGTATTTACTTGGCTTGTTCCTGACTTACCTGCTTGCTGCCCGCCCCGTTCTTGGCTTGGACTCTGACTATTCTCTTGGTTTGCCCTTCTGTACCTGATCTGCCCGCCAGTACCTTGACCCGGCTTGTCTGCACCTCCCTGCTGTCTGCAACCTGCTACAGGACTACAGTGCACCTCCCTGCTGTCTGCAACCTGCTACAGGACTACAGTGCACCTCCCTGCTGTCTGCAACCTGCTACGGGACTACAGTGCACCTCCCTGCTGTCTGCAACCTGCTACGGGACTACAGTGCACCTCCCTGCTGTCTGCAACCTGCTACGGGACTACAGTGCACCTCCCTGCTGTCTGCAACCTGCTACGGGACTGCAGTGCACCTCCCTGCTGTCTGCAACCTGCTACGGGACTACAGTGCACCTCCCTGCTGTCTGCAACCTGCTACGGGACTACAGTGCACCTCCCTGCTGACTACAGGATCCTGCCTTCTGCTTCAGTGTTCCAGTCAGGCACTTGTGCCCCTCTGTACTTTCGAGTCCCTGTTCACACCTTCAGGGGTTCTTAAGTCAGAGGTATACGAGAGGCCGTTCTCTGCATTCCGGGCTCCACCTACCAGGTACGTGACATAAGGTCTTTTCTCGATGACTTAGGTAGACCTTCTGCTGCAATCTGAGAGACATTACAGTAATACCTAGGTACCCCTGCTGTAGTCACTCCAATATCTTCAGCTCTGGCTCCACCTTTCTCCTGCTTTTCTGCTCCTTCACAAAGGGCTCTTACCCCTTCGGGGGCAAGCTGAGTCCAATCCTCTTGGGAGCTCAGGGGACTGTGGGGTCTTCTTGACAGCACATCTGCATCCCTGTTGCCCACTCCTGGTCTGTATTTCAAGCTGAAGGAGAATGTTGAAAGAGCAGCCAACCACCTATGGCCTGTGACATCCAACTTCGCGGTGGTAAGCAAGTATGTGAGGGGGTTGTTATCCGTTTTGACTACAAACTCTGCACCATACAGGTAATCTCTCAACTTGTCTACCACGACCCACTTCAAGGCCAGAAACTCAAGCTTATGAGTAGGGTAGTTCTTCTCAGCAGGTGACAGGCTCCGGCTCACATAAGCAATGGGCCTTAAATGTCCATCATGATCTTGGTAGAGTACTCCACCTAGTCCATCTCGGCTAGCATCCACGTGCAGTTCATATGGCTTGGTAGGGTTCGCATAAGCTAACACTGGAGCAGTGGTAAGGCTCCACTTCAATTGTCTGAATGTCTCCTCACATTGCGGAGTCCACTGATCCAGGATAGACTCCTTTTTCTTCCGAGGCCCTTCCTTTTGCCTCCCAGGTTCCTCCGAATCCACATCAGCCCCTTCCTGATTCTTCAGTAGCTCTGTGAGTGGGTGGGCTATCTTCGCAAACCCCTCCACAAACCTCCGATAGTAGGAGCAGAATCCTTGGAATGACCTGAGCTCAGTCACATTCGTGGGCTTGGGCCAAGAAGTAACAGCTTCCAACTTCTCAGGGTCAGTCGCTATCCCTTCTTCAGACACAATGTGCCCCAAATAGTTCACTGAAGATTGATAGAACTGGCATTTCTCCATTGAAAGTTTCAGGCCCTCATCATGTAATCTCTTCAGAACCTTCTCCAGTCGCTCTTCATGCTCTTCAAGAGTTCGGCCACATACTATGATATCGTCTCTAAGTATACTAAGACCTCAATCAAGTTCATGTCTCCTACCGTCTTCTCCATGAGCCGCTGGAAAGTTGCTCTGGCTCCAGACAAACCTTGTGGCATGCGGTTAAATTCATAGAATCCCACGGGGTAATGAAAGCAGTCTTCTCTTTATCCTCAGGACTCATGGGGATCTGATAATAACCACTCTTCAAATCTAATACACTGAACCACTTCGCCCCTGACAGGCTCTGTAGGGCATCTTCTATATGAGGGGTAGTGTATTGATCAGGAATGGTCCATCGGTTCAGGGTCCTATAGTCGATACACAGTCGTAGTGACTCATTTTTCTTCCTCACTACCACTATCGGGAGGCGTATGGACTCCTGGACTCCCTGATAATCCCAGTCCTTTTCAGCTCAGCCAGCTGTTCTCGAAGGTCCTCAAGATCTCTCAGGGGGATCCTCCTAACCCTTTCTTGAAAAGGTTTGTCTTCCTCCAGCCGGATCTTGTGCTCTGCACTCTTGGCATACCCCACATCAAACTCACTCTTTGAGAAAACCTCTTTCCATTTCTCGAGCTGGGCTTTGGCCCTCTCCACCCAAACAGGCATAAGGGAGGTGTTCTTTGGGTAGAAGTTCTCTATGGGAATCTCCTCTTCGGGTCCTCTTTTGACATCACTTGGCGAGACCGGGGTTGCTTGATTCGCCTGCCCCAGCAGAATTCTTGCTGGTATCTTCACAGGCAAGGCTGTCGTATTCCAAACACTGACTGAAACCCTCCCTCTGCTTCTCTTAAGCGCCTTAGTTGATAACACTTTTGGGAGTATTTCTAGACCCACATCCTCTTCTTGAGTGTCCGTTTCCAAGACAACAAAAGGACTAGGTTGTCTCCAACTTAACTTGACAGAGGCCCTCGTGCATAGCACTTCACCCAGTTGTAGTAGTTCTTCACCTTGGTCTAAACACCAAACTTTCCCCACCCCTTCTGGTGGGGCCTTCTGTTTGTGTACTATATCCTTGTACACCTGGCTTAGCATGAGATGTATCTTCATGGCCGGGGGAAACTTTCCTTCAGTACAAGCGGTGTCAGGAGTCTTCTGACCAGATCAGTATTTGTTCCGATGATAAGGGAACTTCTATGAGTCCCAGAGGGCCGAGGACACACAACCGCCAGGGTGTCAAAAGTCTCCGCCTTTCCAGCCACACTCGGGTCAAAGGTGAGTTTGATAGGGATATATCCCTCATAAGGAAAGTTCTGGGTACCTAGACCCCATATCTCCAATTCTTCCAACTTTTGCAGGGGCAGATGCTTGAGATGCTTCATGTAGAAATCTTTTTATAATAAGGTCACTTGGGCTCCGGTACCCAGCAGTGCCTTAGCGTAGATTCTTTCTACCTGGATGGGGATGATCGGAGAGGGTCCCACTAGGTTGAGAGGAAATTCACCATGAGTGTTTGGCTTCTTTTGCTTATTAGTGCGCATCTTGACTCCTCGTTTCCATGGACGCTCACTCAACTTCATTCCTCCTCTTACTCTCAAAACTTGGTGAACCTGGGTTGGAGTTGACAACTGTTACAGGGCACCCAGTTGACTCCTTCACTGGGGCCCTTTGAAGTTTTCCCACGAAACGCGTAGAGCTTTTGATGTGCCGTGTCTCCATTAGTGTCATAAGAACTTCAAGTCATGATGTGTTCTGTACCCTCTCAGGCTAATGAGGCCATAGGTCCTGCAGGTTATATTCTTTCCAATCAATAGTATACACCTTTATTCTGTGGTGAACCTAGGAATTTTAAATATTTCTAAAAAATATTTTTACCATGTGATGTGATCATTTTATTACCAATTTAATGTGATTCATGCATACTTTCACTGCTATCAGCATATATACTTTGAACTGTGTCCAACAGTCCTATTACCTATGTATGTTAAATTACTTTTGTTACTTTGATTATGTATGTACTATGCAATGTGTAATAAAATTCCTTCAAATTCACCCTATTACTCTTTGGGCTGTCATATGCTTCACACAAAGTCCCACATTCCTGGTATATGGTTATATACCTTCTTTCTTCAAATATAAATGGGATGGATGTCCATGTCCTCACCAGGTCATGACATCACATAAAGTCCCTAGGGATGGATATACTTGATCTCACCAGATCATGGCTTCCTAAAAGTCCCTATTTTTTCCTCCCCTTTTCCCCAATTATCTTGTAAACAATCTGTAAAAGTTCTAAGTGTGTGTAGTATTAAACAAACGTCCGGGTGTTAACCCTCTCACCACACGGGATCCAGGCAGATGGATGTCTCCGTTACCACAGTTCTCAGTCCGTATGGAGCCACCACCATGCCGTCACACTGTTCCATTTCCTAACGACCAGGAGTCCTCGGTTACCTCCTCCACGGGTCTCCGGAACAATAACTTCTGCTGCTTCAGCACTCTGTGATACAATGGCAGGATCCTTGCTGCTGCTCCGCTCCTTCACAAAGTAGGCCGCAACCCTGTGGGGCACACACACCCACAGAGTTCTGCAAGCATGCCACGCGTCCCAGGAACAAGAGACTTAAGATGGCTGCTCCCAACCCTTTTATATCTTCCCACAATGCAGTTCAGTTCTTCTCTTGTCCAGGAGCATTGTGGGTAGGCCATAGTTAATGTTCAGAAGTAAACAATCAATCACTTCCATGTCACTTCTCTTAATCATGAAACATAAAAGTGTTGTACCTTTTCAACTGTCCACTAGATGGCACTAGATCAACTTATACCTTCATAACACACATATGACTAAAAACAAAAGTTGTCAGTTCTACATAAGTAAAGCACAAAGAGTCCCATTTTTTTATACTAGGCCCTTCTCTGCAACATTCAACCACGTAATTTTAAGAAGGGGTTATTTTTGAGTATAATAAAAGTGATCATTTAAAATGCATGAATTTTTATGGTTTTATGCATTCAAACATACAATAGCTTGTTGTTTTGTTTTACTTTATTTTAATTTTAGACATTGTAATACTAAATGGGACCAAATAGTTTTTGCAGTGCTATTGATTGCCTTTTATATTTTATAGTGTGCATAATTTTCATCTGCAGTTTTTATCATTTTCCTAAATTTGGAAACCCATTGCCTAAATTTTTCTTTCTACCTTACATAGAAAACTGTGGTTGTAGGTCAGTAGGCGGTTTGAAATACAAGCAAAACTTCCCATTACCAAATTCTGTATGATCTTCTGGGTTTCCAGCCCTGTCACTGCTGTGTGAAGGAAATCCAATGGTAAGATAAAGACTGTTAGAAAAGGTTGATGTACAAATCAATGGATGAGCGCACTTTCATCACCCACATTCCAAAGGTAGCAACTCCACAGGTTATTGCTATTCCTCCTCCACAGTGTTTCACACCATTAGGTCTTTGTTGTGAAAGTGCTTCAGTTGTATCTCCTTGCAGAGACTCTGAACATGAAGGTGCTGACCTGTGGGTCAACTGCTTCAAGCTCTGAGTTCACAAAATAAAGTCTGAACAGAACACAGCAGTTTCACTTACAGTCCCCCAATGCAGGTAGTGTATATATGCTTAACATTGGGGGCTGTACATGCTGGAAGAAAAATAAAAAGGTAAAGCTGCTGATTAGGACATTGATAAGAAAGTACTGCTGTGCAATTCTAAAGAGATTTGCATTGTTTTTAGTGGTTGAACAAGACCATAGCAAGTCCCATGTGCAAAGACTGCAAACCCAAAGCCTACAAATTTAAAGTCAGATACTTGTTAATTGGTCCATTTTATGCTTCAGACTTCTGTCCTATTGTTTCCTGCAATCCAGTTCAGTATAAAAACTGTCCCAGTTCTTTATTCAACAACAAGAGCATTATTAAATGTATTTATACATGTAAGATCTTCTGCCCAATAGGGTATGCAAAGGTCTGAGCCAATTAGGTTATACTGCATTGTACAATGCTGTTTTTCCTCTCTTCCTAAACAATAGGAGGATGGGGCAAGGGGAAGACCCCCTCATTGTTTTGTTGCAACTTCATTATTCAGGCAGTTGGTGGAGGTGGTCCGAGTAACCTAATGATCAACCTGTATGGCTTAACTATAGAATGAAAAAGTGATGTCACTGACCTAGCTGTGTCGCAGAACTATCTAGATCGCAATAGCAGCTAAACAGAACTACACATATGTGAGTAGGTATGGTAGATCACATATGTATTTTACCTTTACATTTAGCTGTTTACCTTTAATATATGTGTTCTGGATAGCTGCAGTAGTCTTATGCCGCATACAAACGGTCAGCCGGCAACAAATGTTGGATGTGAGCTTGTTGGCTGACAGTCTGTCCGTTTGTATGCTCCATCGAACATTTGCTGTCGGACTTTCCGCCAACAAATGTTGGCTACCAGGTTCTCAAATTTTCTGCCAACAATACTTTGTTGTCAGAAAGTCCAATCTTGTGTACACAAGTCCACACACAAATGTTCACGCATGCTCGGAATCAAGTATGAGCTGGAAGCACTCGGTCTTGTAAAACTAGCGTTCGTAATGGAGATATCACATTCATGACGCGGCAAATTATGAAATCTCTCAATGCAGCGCATTCTCTTCTTCTTTATAATGCCATAATAATGAAGTTGCTTTGCAGCTGATATTCACAGAGTTCTGACAAACTTATTTTTTATTATTTCTCGTGATCTCCTGAATAATATTTGTTTTTGTTGTGATTTTTTTCGTGATCTGCAGAACAATCTTTTTTTTGTTTTGTTTTTCTAGTGATCTCCATTTTTTTTTTCTCGTGATCTCCAGAATAATCTTTTTTTTTTTCATGATCTCCATCATTTTTGTTTTGTTTTGTGTGTCCAGTTACCACAACACCATTATTATCTTGTATTTTTTTGTATTTTTTAACCTCAAAGATACAACTATGTTGGTGTCCCTTCTTATTTTGACATTGTATTTTTGAAATGTACCTGCCTACTCACAAACAAACTGTCCTTTTGGAAGTAAAACACATAGCCAAGTATTTGTCAAAAACAAAATTTGAAATGTAATAGGGAGCACAAGGTCATAAAAAAATAAAGAGGAAGGCAACACTGGAAAAACAGTTGGAATTGGTGAAGCCTTTGTACCCCAGGGCAGACATCAATAATTTGACTGTCAAAATTTGTAAACTGAGGAGTCCATTTAATAGGTAGCACAATATGCTCCAGGACTCCGAGAGATCTGGAGCAGCAGCAGATGACATATTTGTCCCGAGACTGTGGTCTTACAACAGCCTGCGTTTTTTGCCAGACCACACCATACACAGGCAATCACTCTCAACACTTCCTTCCATGCTTCCTTCCATGCTGCTGTGGTGGGGTGGGTGGCTGTGGTGTTGGTGGTGTTGCTGGAGGTGGTGGAGGAGTATGGTCCAACTCATACAGGCACACAGGTGGGTTTGAGTTGTGATTTGGCCCATTGTCCCCTTGTTTAGGGCCTGAATAATTATTTCTTCATAGATCACGCATTGGCCCTCCTCCATGTGTGCTAGTTTGCTTGCTGTGACACATCCAAATGCCTCGTGGCCACCAGGGGTCGTGGTAAGTGCCGCAGTAGCCTGGCGAGGGAAAGCGGCCGTGGAATCCTCAAGATTCCTTGCCTTCCTGGTCCTTTTGGTTGGAAAGCGGAGGGGAGAAACCTGGGATTCCATCAGGCTGCTTGCCACGGCCACCTCCTGGCTAAGACTTTCCTGTGTATGAAAATGGTACATAGTGTTAGGTTTTTGGTCATCAATCACACACAATTTTGAGCTCATGACTGTTGCAAATTGAATGTTAACAAATAGAAAAGACTATCATTCTGACCCCAGCATTTTTCATTCTTGTCTCAATCATTTTTGGCTACTACTGTCTATTGATATGTAAACCCCTTGGTTAAATCAGAAATTAGTGATCAATAACATCTAGTTAACATCATTCAATTTTTGACAAGAAATATGTTCAATGCTATACCTGGGTCAAGCTGGGCTCCTCCACATCTTCTTCCTGGGTGGAAGGCCCAGGTTAGACTTCAGGAGCCTCAGCCTTGATGTGGAAGTAAGTGTTGAAGGAAGTGTAGATGGCGATGGCCTGGGTTCCGTCTGGTCTGACAAAAGTCAGACCAGACCAAAAGGCAGTCTGTCGTAGTACCACAGCCCGGGGACATACACATCATCTGCTGCTGCTCCGGATCTCAGGGAATCCTGGACCTTCTTGTGCTCCCTATTATATGTGCTCCTCACGCTACCAATTTTGGCCTTCAAATAGTTGATGTCTGCCGTGGGATTCACCAATTCCAACAGTTTATCCAGTGCTACCTTCCGCTTTTGCTTGTTTGAGTAGTCCCTGCATTGGACTTGCCAGAAACATGGCAGCTCCCTGTACTTGTCTATGAAGTTGGGCAGGAAGTCAGGGTCTGTGAATTTATCCACTATTTTAGCTGCAAGACACAACACAAGACAAACCCTAAGGTCAGGTTAAACTCTTCTAATCTTGTCCCAATATAGGCCTCAATCTATAAGCAGTATAGGCCACTGACCACTGATGCCCTAAGTTACAATTGTACCTTCATTTGCATGATTGGCGCTTACGATCCTCCGTTCTCCAGATAGTGTGTAGGACGCCCGCGTGTTATGCTTTATATACACTAGGCATGCTTGAAACTCTGCCCCTGTCCTTCTTTCTAGTGTATCTCCTGCCTCTTCTCTTTCCGGGAAGTGGGAGAGCACATGGCGGAGACACAGCAGGTGTGTGCTGTTATTTTCAGCAATGAGGACAAAAGCCCGGAGCAAGGCAGTTCCCGATCCAGGAGGAGATATAAGGTCTCAAATATGTCCTTTGAAGAGATGGTGGAGATGGTGGACATCTTGAAGAGGGCAGACTATGATGGGAAGCATGGACCGTACAGAAACCCTAATGTGGGAAAGGCCAAGATCATGGCTAAAGTTGGGAGAAGTATGCACAGGACTTTTGGGGTACAACGATCCAAGGTGCAATTGAGGAAACGCTGGTCAGACCTGAAATTGAAGGAGCACGATTAGTATAGAAAGATCAGGAATGTGCTGCAAAAAAAGTAAGTATTTGTCCTGTATTCCTATTAGAATACTTTAGTGCTGGTCCATGTTCTTTTCTTTACTGTTGTACAGTTTAAAATGCCAAGTTTGAGGTTCGTGGGCACAGGAATCGTTTGTGGTAAACGATGTTTGTTTAACCACTAATACAACGTTTTTGGCAGATGCAGGTTAACTACATTTGTTCATGCCTATTTGGATTAAATTTAGTTTATTACATTGCGGTCTAGATGTGTTTGAAACTATAATGAAATGACAATTTGATTCAGTGTAAGGAGAGAACACTCAGCAGCTGTTTACACATCTGGATGCAGGAGCACTAATGTGGGACACCATAAAAACCTTGTTATGGTGTCCCACGCAGGTGCTCCAGTGGATTCTAGAGGTCTCTCCCTGTGTGAATATTGCACAAAACAGGTAAGTATTCAGGCTTTTGAAAGGGAAAAAAAGCATGCCTTCAGCTTGGAACTCTGCCAAAACAGACAATTGGACCACACTTCCAAGCAATGTTTCTTATTACTATTTCTAGCCTAAAATATCTGTCAGAATCGGGACATCTGAGGACACCAGGAACCCCACACCTACTGAAGCAAGGGAACTCAGCACACAACCTGAGGATGTGGATGCAGAGGTTCAGAAATTGATGGGTGAAGTGGCCGAAATGATGTCGACAACAGGTCAGTGCCTGAGACCACAGCTTCAGGTAATAGATGGATGCCTTCATATTTATAATACATGGTGTGTTTTTTTATTTTTCGTTGATGTGGATGTTGTGGAAGAAGAAATTCACTTCAGCAGTGCAAGTGCGCAAGTACTCATTAGTGAGATCATGGTGTAAAATCGGGATTTAGAAAAGATGAAGCAAAATATCAATGATGTTCAAAAAAACTGAGCAACATCATTGATATAGGCAAAATCGAACCCCCAAAAAAATTTAAAGTTTTCATTATTGCTGTACATGTTTTAAAAGTTTTAAAGTAATTGCAAAGCCAAATTTTGAAGATGCACACAGTGTGTCAACATGTGCTATCTGCCATCATGGGATATCAATGTACGCGTTTTGTGGGTGCAACCCCTTCCTTGAAGCTAAAGTAGGTGAGAGGAAGGGGTTGCATCCCCAAAACACATCTATTGATCCCCCATGATGGGATCTAGCACATGTTGACACACTGTGGCTTATTTAAAAAAGAAAAACCACTTTGCACTACAAGTGCAATGCAAGTGCACTTGAAAGTGCACTTGTAGGGCAAAGTTGATTGTCCTTTCTGAAATAAGGCCCAGTGTGTCAACATGTGTTAGCTCCCATCATGGGGGATCACTGTACATGTTTCAGGGGTGCAACCCTTTTCTCGCACCCAAAAAACGTGTACATTGATATCCCATGATGGCAGATAGCACATGTTGACACACTGTGTGTTTTGTGGCTTTAGCAAAATAGATGTAGGAAAAAGACACACATTTTAGGCATGGAATCATTAGGGAAATGTAAATGTTGAGTCCCAATTTGTGTGCATCTTCAAAATTTGGCTTTTACATGGGCGAGATCACCCCATCTGATGATCTGATGCAAAATCAACACAGTTTTGACATACTAATGTATCATATGGCCTTCACTTTAGCAAAGTTGAACTTTGTAAGTTCCTGAGTTGGGGATGTGTATGTTATGGTTTTAAACATGCCTGTTTGGCCACAAAAAGGCTGCATACTGTCAAACATACAAGTTATACACCAAGATGTTGGTTTGTTAAAAAAAACCCCTTTATAACGCACATGTGAATGTGCTTGGAGTAAAATGTTTTATACTCAACAATGTGTGGCTTCTTCTTTCAATGCTCAATACCAGTTTTTTTTTAAGTTGGTGTAGTTGCAGTGACAGTGGGGGTTATTAACTAAAGGCAAATCCACTTTGCACTATAAGTGCACTTTCAGTGCAAAGTGGATTTGCTTTTAGTAAATAACCCCCACTGTTTTGTAAAATTGGCCAAAATCAGGCCATTTTAGGGACTACAAGCAATTAATTCATGGAGTTCAAAAGGATGATTATTTTTATCATTAATGCATTACATACATTAACAACAACAACATTGTGTGTCTGTAGCAGACCCACAGCACAACATAATGGTTAGCTGAAGAAGAGATTGTCACCTCATGTATCAAATAAGTTACGTTCGCACTATTGAAGAAAATGGCCATTGGAGAACCTAGGAGACAGATTTGAAACACAAGCAGTAAATCAAATGAAATATGAGTTTCGTTTTTCCAAAAAATGTATTTCAAACAGCTTCCAGATTTTCTGGTAAATCAATTACCCCCTACCCACAATGTACTAGACATAGCTTTGCCATACTTCGCGGGCGCTTTGGGGGGGCAAACCAGGACAGCCAGTTTCAAGCGTCGTCATTGTTTCTGCCGGTGAAATGTCGGCCTCAGTCGCAACTGAGGCCAGATTGTTGGCTGCATTCTTCTGCAGGAAATTATGAAGAATGCAGCAGCTTAAAATTATGTGGTTGAGTTTGTATTCGGTCATTGATGGCCGTTTGAAAAAGCCGGAACTGGCTGGCAATTATGCCAACGGCATTCTCGACCATTCTTCTGGCACGGGCCAGCCAGTAATTAAAAACCCTCTGCTCTGGGGTCAGGGTCCTCATGGGGAACAGCCTAATCGAAAGCTCCCCCAACACAAAGGCCTCATCCGCCACAAAAACAAACAGGAGGCCCGCCACGTTATCCGCTGGAGGTGGCAACAATGGTGTTTATTAAACAAGTGACAAGTAAGAGGAATATAAACAGTGCAAAACCAACCACAGACCCACAAACAACAAATAGTATATACAAGTAAATGGAGATACCGGAATCGTAAACAAAGCCAGGCCAAGGTCATACACAGGAAGGTCAGCAGATGGGCAAGGACGGGAAACCAGCAGGAGGGACAAGAACAGGATGGGCTAGGGATAGGGATCGGATCGGATTAGAGCAGAGCAGGACAGAAACAGGTTCACGATCAGGATACAGGCAGCAAGGTCAGGGCACAGGGAGAAAGATACCAAGGCGAGCATGTGTGGGCTTGCCAGGTATTTATAGGACTGACTATAATTGACTTTAAGTCACACCTGAGCGCAGGGAGTGTTGTCTGCTCCATACTGCCAGGATCCATCCGCTGGTGGACGTCAGTACTGCGGCCAAAAGATGAAATGACACCAGCAGGGAAATATTCTCCTGACAGTTCAACACTGCCAGGAGACACCTGCTGGTGGACCCCAGTACTGCATGCCAAACGATATATCTTACCAGCGGATAGACCCTTTCCTGACAGTACACCTCCCTAAAGGAGCGGCCTCCGGACGCTCCAACTAGTCTTAATTGTCCATAGTCTATGGCATCAGGCAGAATGGTGGAAGAAGGCATTTCAGGCTGGTCGTCAGGCACATCCTGGCAGACAGCTGGCATGTCAGAGTCATTGAGCTGGGCAGCGGTCAGGAACAAACCAAGCTGGGCAGCAGACAGGAACAAACCAAGCTGGGCAGCAGACAGGAACAAACCAAGCTGGGCAACAGGCTCCAGGTCATCGAGCTGGGCAGCAGGCTCCGGGTCATCAAGCTGGGCAGCAGGCTCCGGGTTGTCAAGCTGGGCAGCAGGCTCCGGGTCGTCGAGCTGGGCAGTAGGCTCCGGGTCGTCGAGCTGGGCAGCAGGCTACCGGGTCATCGAGCTGGAAAGCAGGCTACGGGTCATCGAGCTTGGCAGCAGTCTCTGGAGCATTAGGCCGAACAGCGAGTACCGTAAGGGCAGGCCGGATTACAGGCACCAGCTCAGCAAGCTGGGTAACGGACCCCGGCCCAGTGGGCTGGGTAACGGACACCGGGCACTGGTTCGGCAAACCGGATAACGGGTACTGGCTTGACAGGCAAAGTGACGGACTTCGGTTTAACAGACTGGGTAACGGGCACCGGATCAGCAGACCGGGTAACGGGCACCGATTCAACAGACTGGGTAACGGGCACCGATTCAGCAGGCTGAGACACGGGCACCGAAACTCCAGGTTGAAACACGGGTACCGAAACTTCAGGCTGAGACACGGGCACCGAAACCTCAGACTGAGATTCCAACATCACGACATCAGGCTGGAAGACAGGTACCAGGATATCAAGCTGGAGGATGGGCACATCAGACCAGAAAGTGGGTACCGAGACATCAGACCGGGCAGCAGGTGCTGGAACTTCAGGCTGGACAGCAAAGACAGGCGGTGACACATCAGGCAGAACAGCAGGTACTGGCACAATAGGCTGAACAACAGGTACATCAGACTGGTCAGTAGTCACTGGAGCGTCAGACTGGAACATGGACACTGGGATTTCAGGCTGACCAGCAGGCACTGGGACCTCAAACTGGGCTGCGGCCAGAGGCATTGGCACAACTGGCTGAGTAGCAGACACTGACACATTAGGCTGGGAAGCGGACTGGAAAGCCGACACCGAGACATCAGACCAGGCAGCGGCTACTGGAACTTTAGACTGGGCAGCAGACACAGACGCTGGCACATCGGGCAGAACAGCAGGTGCTGGCATACCAGGTTGGACAATAGGTACATCGGACTGGACAGCAGTCACTGAAGCGTCAGACTGGAACATGGGCACTGAGATGTCAGGCTGAGCAGCAGGCACTGGGACCTCAAACTTGACAGTGGGCACAGGCATTGGCACAACAGGCTGAGTAGAAGACACTGGCGCATCAGGCTGGACAGCAGACAGAAGAACGTCAAACTGGGAAGCGGGTCTATCAGACTGGAACACTGGTAGCAAAACTTTAGGCTGGAACATGGACACAAGGTCATCAGACCGGTCATCAGGCACTGGAACGTGGGACTGGGTAGCAGGCACTGGAACGTGGGACTGGGTAGCAGGCACTGGGACGTCAGGCTGGGTAGCAGGCACTGGGACGTCAGGCTGGGTAGCAGGCACTGGGACGTCAGGCTGGGTAGCAGGCACTGGGACGTCAGGCTGGGTAGCAGGCACTGGGACTTCAGGCTGGGTAGCAGGCACTGGAACGTCAGGCTGGAAGGCAGGCATCAGGACGTCAGGCTGGAAGGCAGGCATGGAGACATCCGGCTGGAAGGCATGGAGACATCCGGCTGAAAGGCATGGAGACATTCGGCTGGAAGGCATGGAGACATCCGGCTGGAAGGCAGGCATGGAGACATCCGGCTGGAAGGCAGGCATGGAGACATCCAGCTGGAAGGCAGGCATTGAGACATCCCGCTGGAAGGCAGGCATCGAGACTTCCGGCTGGAAGGCAGGCATCGAGACTTCCGGCTGGAAGGCAGGCATCGAGACATCAGGCTGGAAGGTAGGCATCAGGACTTTAGACTGGGAGACAGGCACATCAGACTGGAAAGTGGGAGCAGGTTGGGTTACTGGCAAGATGGTGTGGGTCGGGAAGAATTTTTGTTTCTTCTTTTTTGGTTTAGCCCGTGTAGTTTTGTATGTAGGTGCAGGGCTGTAAGAAAAGAAAGGAAGATCAAGGAACTGTAGCTGGAGGAGGGTTTTGTGGGACTGTTACAGGTGGAGGAGAAGAGGCAAGTGGATTGAAGGCAGGATAGGTGCGACACTTGAAGACTGGGTAGTAGTATTTGGTAGGGGGCTTATTAAACTGGGCTGTAGCTGAGGTTGCCATAGGCGACGGGGAGGTAGATTTTTGGGAAGGCAGATGATTAATGGCAGGGCTGAAATATTGTGGCTTAGCTAAAGACAGGAGATCTGACCATGCCTGCAGCACAGGTTGAACAAACGCTGATTCACACACAGCCTGACTAACCAGAGATTGTACTGAATAAATGCAATAGGATAACACCTGCTGGGAACAAGCGGAATAATGTTCATCAAAAAAAGCCGGATCATCCTCTAACAACCATACCAGGGATTCAACCTGGTCACAACTGAAAGGAGGGGAGAAATCGTCACTACCTTCGGGAACGCATGACAAGGCTGACTTTGTACATAATTGGATCAAAGGCTGAACATCCTCAAATAACGCATGACCCTGATCTACTAGTAAAAGGGCTGATTAGATCGTTTCCAGCAGTTGGTCACGGGTCCAATCTTTAAGAGTCTGACGGCAATATTCATTATCCTCTGCCGCCAGCAGAAAATAATAGACAATTTCATCAAAGTCCATCTTTTGCGTGCCCACCGTACCAAGACGGTTTCTCAGTGCAGCCACGTCTGGTCAGGGATGGCCTTGGTATACTGTCAGGAGACTAGTAGACCAGACTGTGTGGACTGCACAGAGATAACCCAAAACGCATGTAAGTGAATAAACAATGGTGTTTATTAAACAAGTGACAAGTAAGAGGAATATAAACAGTGCAAAACCAACCACAGACCCACAAACAACAAATAGTATATACAAGTAAATGGAGATACCGGAATCGTAAACAAAGCCAGGCCAAGGTCATACACAGGGAGGTCAGCAGATGGGCAAGGACGGGAAACCAGCAGGACAGGGAGATGGTGGATGGTTAGGCTGCAGGGCAGGGATCCAAGGGAATCAGGAGGGACAAGAACAGGATGAGCTAGGGATAGGGATCGGATCAGAGCAGAGCAGGACAGAAACAGGTTCACGATCAAGATACAGGCAGCAAGGTCAGGGCACAGGGACAAAGATACCAAGGCAAGCATGTGAGGGCTTGCCGAGTATTTATAGGACTGACTATAATTGACTTCAAGTCACACCTGAGTGCAGGGAGTGTTGTCTGCTCCATACTGCCAGGATCCATCCGCTGGTGGACGTGAGTACTGCGGCCAAAAGATGAAATGACACCAGCAGGGAAACATTCTCCTGACAGTTCAACACTGCCAGGAGACACCTGCTGGTGGACCCCAGTACTGCATGCCAAACGATATATCTTATATATAACACCAGCGGATGGACCCTTTCCTGACAGAAGTTGACAAAATACATTGTTAAGTGATTAGGCTAGGTGTGTATGGGCCCAGGATAGCATGCTGGGGAGGTTAGTGAAGGTGAATATGCATGAAGGACAAAAAAGGAGCATTAAAAGCTTACAGCATGCATGAGGACAAAGAGGACATTCACAGTGTAACAAGCCCCTTGCTCGCTCGGTTCCATTCTCCTGACACTCCTCTGCGGCTATTGAATCAGATTGCAGATCGCAACATCTGATGGTTCGGTCATCTGATGCTCCGGGATTCGAACTACAGTTATGTGCCATTCGAATCCAGTTGTGATAGCTCAGAACAAAAACAATGCAGGCTGTATGTAAATTCAAACAGGAATCTCCCTTTTATTGGATGCACACAACACACTTTTATACATAGCAGTTTGAACACCCCGCCCCAACAATCACTTTCCTATTGGTCAATTGTAAAGTACTCTAGTCCTCACTCAGGTCCTCTTGGCCATGCAAATGAGGACTTGAAACAGGGTCAGCAGGGATTGGTCCAATAGCTTGAATAGGAGGACTGATATGTGTAATGACACAGAGAAGCCCCAGGGGCTAATAAAAGTATATAAACAAATGGTCAAACACAGAACAATGCCTTCCTTCCAGACCATGGAGCCATCTGGAGGGGGTTAGCCTTAGGACAGGGTGGAAGACCCCCCCCACTGTGTAATAGAATCAAAGGAGCATTACTTTAGTATTCCAAGGTTCACGACACACAGCATATTACAATCAGTGTAATTTTGGAATGATGAAATAAATAAAATACATTAGCAAACATTAAATACAGAGTGTGATGTTAAAGGATAAAACTTACCTTAATATAGTCCTTCTGCAGGACCTGAATGATGGCAGAACAGTTGTCTGGAATAATGATTCCCAGAGCCTGGGGGCAGATCCCAGTCGTGAACTTGATGTCCTGGAGACTCCTCCCTGTCGCCAAGTACCACAAGGTGGCCTTTGTTCGAGAGTGATGGCTTGTCGCATGCAGGTGTCCTGCTCCTGAATATAAGGGGCCAGCAAAGCCAAGAGATGGTCAAGGATGGGGTCAGTCATCTGGAGATAGTTCCTGAAATCATCAGGATTATTCTCCTGGAGCTCCCGCAACAGGTATGTGGGAGAATTGGTCATGATTAAGTAATCAATTCTTGGTCCAAGAACTCCTCCTCCCCCTGTTCATGGACTGGACTTGGGTCAAAGCAAGAACTCCAACACCAAGCCCAACAACATTACAAACTCTACGATGAGTACGTAACCAAAACATGGCTAATAAACGAACGGCTGCTCAGAACGAACTGACAGAACGCACTGAAAATCAGAAAGGACCTGACATGAACGAGCTGAAAATCAGAAACGACCAGACAATAACACACTAAAAATCAGAAGCGAACTATAAATAGAACATACTGAAAGACAGAAACGAAATGACAAGCACGCACTGAAGAACAGATACGAACCGACAAACACAAGCTGAAAAGCAGAAACGAACTGAAAAGCACAAGGCTGAAAAGCGCAAATCGTCTCTCACCAAACTTCTACTAACTCGAGATAAACACGAGATTAGCAGAAGGAGCCCAAAGGGTGGCACACTGGCTATTGAACTTCCTTTTTATTGGCTCGTCGTTCGTCTTGTACGTCACCGCATTTCCACATTCGTAATTATTGGCCAACATTTGTGTGACCATGTGTTTGCAAGACAAGTTGGAGCCAACGGAAAGTCAGATCGTGTATACGTGGCATTAGAGTTAATCTGCAAACCTGCAATGCAGCCTAACTTATATCAATATTTATGATACCCCTTTATTTCCTCTTAGAGATGTTTCATTTACATAACCATAACTGCATATGTTATATGTTTTAGACCAGGTGGTTGAGCCATCTAAAGTCTAAAATACAGCCAGGGAGCACATATTCACATTTAACATGGCATGTAGAGTTGAAAGACGCTACCGCCTGTCAAAATACCAAATACTTGGCTTGCTGTTGCAGTGCATTAAACCCATTGAAAATTTCTGTTTGGCAAAAAAAAAACAAAAAAAAAACAGGCATTTAAGAGGTTGCAGGGTCGCCTCCTGAACACCTGAAAAAGGCTGCTTAGCTGAACTCTGAAACGCAATCTACTGCGGCTGAACACACTTTGTTCTTTTAGAGGCATGCCAGCACTTTGACATCATCAGAGGCATAAGCAAACCACTTCTGCCTCTGATTACTTAATTACACTGATCAGGAGGCAAGGTCTATTAACAGGAAGAGCTGCCCAGTGTCAGCTTTCACCCTCAATATGGTGGTTGCCTCTTAAATACCCATTGATGTGGAATGGATAAAACCTGCCTAGGCAATATAGTAGGTTCAAAATGCCTACTATAAGGGCTATAGCATTCACAACTAAAGCTGACCATGCACTAGTAGATTTCTGAATGAACATTCATATAAACATTCATATGAAAATTCTGATTAGTACATTAAATGTCTTGCCAAACATCATTTGAAAATACTTCAAAAGTCAGTTTGCTTTTAACACTCAATTTAGGATTAAATGGACTTTCTTAAATGAAAACCACATCACTGTTAGAAATGTGTTCATATCAGAAAAAAATCCATCCTGCTCCTGCGTACAGTACCTTGAAAAAGTATTCATACCCCTTGACATTTTCCACATTCAACGTAAATGTATTTTATTGAGATTTTATGTGATAGACCAACAAAAAGTGGCACATAATTGTGAAAGGAAAAGGAAAATGATAAATGGTTTTCAATTTTTTTTTTTTACAAATAAATATTTGAAAAGTGTGGTGTGCATATGTATTCAGCCCTACCCCCCCTCCCCCCTCAATAATTTGTAGAACCACCTTTCACTGCAATTATTGCACATCTAAAGAGTGATATTTTTGCCCATTCTTCTTTGCAAAATAACTCAAGGTTTATCAGATTGGATGGAGAGCATCTGTGAACATCAAGTCTTGCCACAGATTCTCAATTGGATTTCTGAACTTTGAATGGGCAATTCTATCACATGAATATGCTTTGATCAAAACCATTCCATTGTAGCTCTGGCTCTATGTTTAGGGTCATTGTCCTGCTGGAAGGTGAACCTCTGCCCCAGTCTAAAGTCTTTTGAAGATCCTAACAGGTTTTCTTCTAAGATTGCCCTGTATTTGGCTCCATCCATCTTCCCATAAACTCTGACCAGCTTCATTTTCCCTGCTGAAGAAAAGCATTCCTACAACATGATGCTGTCATCACCATGTTTCATGGTGGGGATGGTGTGTTCACGGTGATGTGCAGTGTTATTTTTCACACCATTAGTGCTTTGCTTTCAGGCCAAAAAGTTAAGTTTTGGTCTCATCTGACCAGAACACCACCTTCCACATGTTTACTGTGTCCCCCACATGGCTTCTTGCAAACTGCAAATGAGACTTCTTATGGCTTTCTTTCAACAATGGCTTTCTTTTTGCCACTCTTCCAGATTTGGCCAGATTTGTGGAGTGCACGACTAATAGTTGTTCTGTGGACAGATTCTTCCACCTGAGCTGTTGATCTCCGCAGCTACTCCAGAGTTACCAAGGGCCTCTTGGCTGCTTCTCTGATTAATGCTCTCCTCGCAGTGCTCCATGAGATGTTCAAAGCGTGGGATTTCTTTTATAACCTAACCCTGCTTTAAACTTCTCCACGACTTTATCCCTGACCTGTCTGGTGTGTTCCCTGGCCTTCATGATGCTGTTTGTTCACTAAAATTCTCTAACAAAACCTCTGAGGGCTTCACAGAACAGCTGTTTTTATACTGAGATTAAATTACACACAGGTGGACTTTATTTACTAATTAGGTGACTTCTGAAGGCAATTGATTCCACTTAATTTTAGTTAGGGGTATCAGAGTAAAGGGGACTGAATACAAATGCACGCCACACTTTTCAGATATTTATTTGTAAAAAAAAATGTAAACCATTGATCATGTTCCTTCCACTTCACAATTATGTGCCACTTTGTGTTGGTCTATCACATATAATCCCAATAAAATACATTTACGTTTTTGGTTGTAACATGACAAAATGTTGAAAATTTCAAGGGGTATGAATACTTTTTCAAGGGATTGTATTTTCTCATCACTGCAGTTGAAAATGTATGCCAGTTTGACCCCACTAACGATTAGAAAAATGAACGAACATTCTGAAAATGAAAAAATGACTAGTGTATGGTCAGATTAACATTTTTCAGTGTTTGAGGATAAGATCTACATTAAATTTGCATGTTGCAAAGTGCATTTGTAGGCACACAGTAGTTGCTAAATTAGTACATTTTTTGGACTTGGTTAAACTTTATCCTAACCATGCAATCATGTAAATGGAAACTCCCATCATGGCTAGGTGTTAAAAGTGTATTGCAGATTCATTTGACTAAGTATAAAGTGTACCTCATTAGAAATTTACCCTTAAGGATTTTCGTGTCTGTTTGAAAGTTCTTTATTCAGCTGTTAGATTCAGTAGAAAAAAAGTATACGGTTCCTCCTGAAAACAAGAAAAATGCAAACATTTCCATCAGACACAAAAATATTTCTTATATTTAGAAACACATAAGGGAATAGAATTATTAACACTATTCTTACAATGTAAGATCTGGCAAAAAGTTAATTGTGCTTAATAATTTTTTCTGACATAGTTTGAACATCCTCTTCTGGGGTCCCTCGGCGGCTCTCACAGCTACTCCCTGCATCAGATAACCCCCTAAGAGAAGCGCTCTCCCGAGGGGGTTACCTTGCGGGCGTGCTCCCGAGTCCAGCATTTGCATGCATAGACACGAATGACAGACACGGCCCCACCCCCCGGCGCCCGAGTCATTGGATTTGATTTACAGCAGCGGGAGCCAATGGCTGCGCTGCTATAAATCCATCCAATCAGGACCCGAGACACCGGCTTTTGCTGGTGTGCTTGTCCCCAGAACGAGATAGAGTGTGTACAGGTAAGTAAACCGGGGGCTGGGGGGGGGGGCTGCAGCATTACAGGAGGTTTTTCACCTCAATGCATAGAATGCATTGAGGTGAAAAACCTCAATGGTTTACAACCCCTTTAAGACTTTACCCAAAGTTAATTGCCACTGTCAGTCTCTCTCTCTCTCTACCACAGGCCCCCATTTTGATGGCACTGCCTGTTAGTTCCTCCCACCCCCACCTCCAAGCCTCTGTCTGCTGTCAGACAGATTAACTGGGTATGCTGCCCCTTGCTACTCCAACAGTTTTGCCAAGATGGTGTCACCAGTGGGGCATTATCAAGTGCAGAAAATATCATTGAACTGGTGCTAGTAAACAAGGTACATAGTTGGTGAGGTTGAAAAAAGACACAAGTCCATCCAGTTCAACCTATTGTGTGTGTATGTCAATAGTACATCATGTATCCTGTATTTTGTGGTCGCCAAGGTGCCCATCTAATAGTTTTTTTTAATTATCGATGCTCACTGCTGATACCACTGCTTGTGGAAGAGAATTCCACATCCTTACTGCTCTGACAATAAAGAACCCTCTACGCAGTTTAAAGTTAAACCGCTTCTCTTGGAATTTTAGTGAATGGGCCACGTCTTTTTAAATTCCCTTTCACTAAAAAATGTTTTCCCTATGCTAGGGTCATCAGCACGGTATTTGTACATTGATATCATATCCCCTCTCAAACGTCTCCTCTCCAGAGAGAATAAGTTCAATGCTTGTAGTCTTTCCTCATAGCTGAGGTCCTCCAGTCCCTTAATTAGCTTTGTTGCCCTTCTCTGGACTCTCTCCAGCTCCAGCACATCCCCCCTGAGGACTGGTGCCCAGAACTGGACGGCATACTCCAGATGCGGTCAGACCAGAGTCTTGTAGAGTGGGAGAATTATTGTTTTATTGCCCACCCCATTATTTTGTTCAGGTCTACTTGTAAGGTTTCCACATCCCGCATAGAAGTTATTGCCCTGCTTAGCTTAGTATCATCCTCAAATACTGAGATTGAGCTGCTTATCCAATCCTTCAGAATGTTTATAAATGAATTAAACAGGATTGGTCCCAGGACAGATCCTTGGGGGACCCCACTTTGCACACCAGACCATTCTGAGTACTCACCATTTATCTCTACCCTTTGGACTTGCCCCTGTAACCAGTTTTCAATCCAGGTACTCACCCTATGGTCCATGCCTACATACCTTTTGTACAGTTTGTGGGGAACTGTATCGAATGCCTTTGCAAAATCCAGATACACCACATCTACAGGCCTTCCTTTATCTCTGCCTCCCCTCCTCCCTCTGGTTAAGGGGTCTATATAGCATAAGCCCAGTATTACTTTCCCCTTAGAAAAAGAAAAAAGCGCCTTCGGGTCAAAAAAACCCTGCTATTTTTAATGGTCCAGTTTTTAAATATATTTTCCAATAAATAAAATTAGTCATTTTTAATGATTATTGTCCAGATTTTAAACATCCTTTCCAATATATATATCCCTTGGGGTTCTTCTTGTATACTGACCCCCCCCCCAAAAAAAAAAAAATGCATTCTTATTTTTATTTTTATTTTTGTCATATTCCCCATTAATTGATTTTATCTTTTAATCTATTTGATTATACCATTTATAGTTTCATAACACTATATACACACAGCTATTTTTATTTCCATAGAAATATACTCTTTGTATTAGATCTTCCATTGTTATTATTCCTAGAGTCCTTTCACATTTGCTGTATACACTCATTTATTGCTGGAGTCCCTCTATTCAGGTTGTATTGCAGTACACAACCTCCACTAGATGGCTCCAATCGTGAGCACATATATAGGCACTTAGAAGCCTTTATCCTCTATGCTTGAGGAAGGCGCGCGCCTGTATTATACAGTGCGCATGTGCCGAAACGTCGTTGCATCGTCAGTGACGTCACCGCGCCAGAGGCCTGCGCTTCACAGCTCATCCGAGCTTAGCCTCGTTTTCACCCCTGGGACAGAGTCTACACTTCCTGCTGGACGGGACTGTTTTTTCTCCTCTTCCATGGATAGATCTTTATACAGGCTACTCACGCTGGGACTTCACTACTTGAGGGTTATCTGTGCTCCATTTGCCTTTCCATTTATGTAAGTGGACATATTCTTTTTGTATATTAAAGTCTTTTACTGATCTCGACCTGGAGCCGCTTTTTTCTGTTTCTTTTTGATGTCACTGGAGCCTGCTTCATGCTTCCCCTAAAGGCTTGCCCTGGATTACAGACTGTTTTTCCCTTTACAAAAGGTTTTTTGTCCATTTGATTTTAACTTATATAGTGTCATCTTTTCACAAGTGTGTTTCCCAGAGGACATGTGTATTGTAATTATTCTTAACCAGCAACAGCGCTACTTACCTATGTTTTTACTTTCCCCTTAGTCTCCTCCCTTTGAAGCTCTACCCACAAGGATTCCACCTCCTCCCTAGCTCCATTAGTGATGTTGTCCCTCACATTCACTTGCACATAATTCTTGATATAGAGGCATACCCCTCCCCCTTTTTTAACCTGCCTATCACTGCGAAATGGGGAATACCTCTGAATGGTTGCCAGCCAATCAAGAAAGCTGTCAAATCAAGTCTCTGAAATCCCCACAAAATCAAAATCCTCCTCTTTTTATTGTACTATTGACATTATTATGTCCAATGGCCCACTATGGAAGAACAGGAGAACTGGTGCCAACATTTTGGTTTATTGGGGACCTAGGCAACATCTTTTTTATCGAGCACCTTAGATAATTGTTTTAAGCACCATATTTTGGTGTACAGAAGGTTGATGAAATATCATAATTATATGTTTAAACAGCCTCTGAAATGCAGAGGTTTTACATTTGCCTTGAGCAATTTACTGAGTGACATTTATAAGCCATGGGGCTTAATTTAAATGCTGGATATAAAACTCACAAAAACTTATGAAAGAACTTTAATAATATTCATAATCTAAAGTTATTAAACATATTTTTCTCACTATTTTGGGACATAAAAACATATCAACATTCTCCAAAGTATTTCATTTCTAGAAAGGTAGTGCTAACACGGTGCTGAATTTGAGAAGCACTGCTTAATAAAATTAATTTGTAGCATAGTTTTGTGCTATGCCGCTTGTATCTGTATTAATGAATGGTTTATTATAGCAAAAGAAAACCCATGTCCTTCCTCTTATTTATGTTGGCTGATGAATCATGAGGCCTCAAAGTGTGACATGATCTGCCAGCCAAAAGGACAGTATTAATGGAAGCGAACACACTTGTGCTTTATGTGCACAACTTTTCTAGCAGCCAGAAAACACCATGCCTCAAATCTCTTGTCACACTGCCCGGCTACATCTGTCTTACATAAACAAAGTCAGGTCTGAGTTTAGGGCTTCCAGGGGATGGCTTAGAAGCTGAGAATTGGCCCTGCCACTAAACACACCTTTTGTTGCAGCTACTGCTAATGTAGAATATATTTTATTTCTTAACATAGTAGGATAAAAAAAAAAATAAAACATTAAAATATTTGTAATCAGATACATATAACTATTGTATTGTTGTTATGCAACCTTCTATCTACTCTCGGTGAAGCTTTAGATGGGTCCAGCTGGACACTCATTCTTGCAGTTGTGCACAATTTTCACATTATATTGCAACAGCTTACTATTTACTTACAGGATTCAAGGTCTGTACACGCAGACATTGCTGCTAGCAGAGCAAGGCTTCGTTTTTCCCTACTCCTCTAGTCTCCAGTCCTAGGTGTGCTGATATGTGGAACAAACTGTCTTTTTCATTTTGTGACAAGTTTGAAACGCAATAAAAATATTGAACAAGAACAAACTGTTTTTTTTTCCAGTCTCTGTGGCCAAAATGGCAGTGTTACTTGTGAGATTCTAAAGCTAGCTTGGTGACTGGAGTAGAAGTGAGTGGCACAAGACTTTTGTCTCAGGAGGGCCGGAGATACAAATCCAGCCCTGTGGCCAGTACATTCTTTGTGCCGCCTGTCCATATGTACAAATATTTGATGTAATACAGTACCAGCATGCATTAAGGAGGAACCAAAACTGTGGAAACTGTGGCCCAAAAAAAGGCAAAGGACTATTCACCAGTTTATCTTGTGGTCTGCCTGCAGCTTATTGATTTCCCTTTGCTGACTTAAGCCTCGTACACACCACCCACTGGGTTGATAACATCGATCATCTTCCCTGCTGTTTTATTGTGTTCTGACAGGGGGACCCCCCCACCAGAACACTCCAGTCAGTGCTCTCAGCCTGAGTGCTGATCGGGTTTACAGCGGGCCATAAACACACGCCAAATGGCGACAGCTTTTTATTGAAATGGCAGAACAATCGCCCAAAAATGTGTACATGGCTTTACCATGTCCTTGCTCCACACTGTGTCTCCATGTAGAGACAGTTATCTTGGTTGAGAAACACTCCTTTGCTTCTTCATGTCTGAGTGAGCAAACCCCCTGGAGATCTGGTAACTGGTAGGGGAGTATTAAAGAAGCAGAAGGAGAGGTTCAGAAAGTTCATATTTACAAAGTGGATAAAGAGATATGCAGGTCCTGTTGGTGTAGTTTCCTCTCCATAGTAACAGTGACAACCACAGTACCAACATCATCACATCTCATGAGACTAGCAGCAACAGGCATCAGTGCCTTAGATAACCTTACACTGCAGATATACAGTTATACAGTTAGTGCACAAGAAGTGCACTGCTTTTTTTTCTGGAGGAATCTTAGGCAAAACTTACATTGTCTAGGTTACAGCTTGGAAACAATTTACATTTCTAGGAGTTCCTTATAACATAGCAAATCATAGCAAACACACCAGGTCTGAAACCATTTCCTGTCCTAAGTTGGCAGCCTCAACCATCAGCCCTTGGCAAACCAAAAAAATAAATCTTTTTATGTTGTATATTTCATTTTACCTTACTGAGAAATCAGCAAGTTTATATCCCAATATATATATCCCTAAGAGAACTAAGAAGCCAGTACACAATTCACCCTACTAGTGTCCATCCATAATCTTTGTGCGGAATGACCTTTTCATTTAATATTTTCTCTGTTCTAGAAATGGGTGATACTCTGCAATAATTCTTTTCTATTTATAATACCCCAGGCTATATTTCAGGTTAGAGAACAGGCATGTTGTCTTTGTAACACAGTACGTTTTATAAATCTTACTTACAAATGTCGTGTTCCCTGCGGAATCTAACGTCTGCAGCTTTCTATATTTTTACCAAAGGTGTCAAAATCTGCTAGAGTGAATGCCTTTAAGAGAGAGCATTTTTGTAGCCAAATGCATTGCCAAAGTTTGCCTGATTTACATTCGAGAGGATATGAGTCACACATCTTTGTTCCACTGCACAACATAGCTGAATCCTGCATGCACATCAGCTTTCAGTCACCCCAGGATACTAGAGGCTTGACTGAATCCATCAGAACAAAACTTTTACTTGCTGTTCTATAAATCAGACAAATTGTGCTGCTCTGTGGGCTCATGCCAGCAGGAGTAGAGTTGCACAGAAGGCTTCAACAAGTTTATATGTTGTTAATTTATAGGACATCAGTAAACACTACACTTAGACTAGTTAAAGCGTGGAACACATAGTCCACTGAGTCATTCTAAGGTTAAAATAAACTATTAGATTATAAAATTCTGTTTGCAGATTGAACAGTAAAGGTTCTTTTATAGTCACCACAAATAAAATGGTTGCCAAGAAAGATATTTAAATTATGGATTATGTAAATACTGGAAGATGATGCGATAGGGGTCATATGACAGCACTGGAAACACATCTCCACAGGTTCTAAAGCTGTGATAAAATAGGGTTCCCAAAAGACTTCTTTAAAGCCAGTGAAGACTGACACACCTTCCCCTGGCATACACAGTACTTCCTTTCCCTTACTAGTACTACCATATTAATCTATCTAGATGTAGAATACCAAAAAAAAAAGCTTAAAGTGGAGACCATACAACTCTACAAATGACATTGTAACCCTGATGAAGCAGATGGACCTCATGAAATGCATAGACTCTTTGGATGTATCCTACTATTTGATTAACACTAGTGAAGAAGCTTAATAGGTTGATTAATGATGACTACTGCACACAATGGACTGAGTAATTTTGCCATTTGTTCCAAAATATGTATAATGGATTGTATGCACTGCATTTCATCCTTACAGAGTATGTAAATCCAACATTCCATATTCCTGATATGTGCCTTCTGTACCATGTACAGTACATGCATGAAAACATATCCTGTTCTCTTTGTATTGCTTCTTTTGTGTGAAATCCCTGGTGTTCCTGCCAGTCCCTCTGCTTTCCTATTAAAAAAAACTGACCACACTAAACAGGAGAACACATAGTGGTCAGTTCTCTAGCTATGATGGGAACTCAGCCTGCTCTCCTCCAATGATCAGACATGTTGTGACACACCCCCCTACACAGACTTTCACTGAGAGAAGCTTAGTGTACTGTTGCTTCTCCTCCTCCAACTCTTATGTAATTGGGAACAGGGGAAATGTGATCACTTTTAACCACTTCCTGACTGGCCAATGTAGCTTTACTGCTACAGGGCGGCCGCTCTGTACAGAATCATGTATATAAACATGATTCTGCATTTTCGGGTAGAGGGCATGTATGCGCTTCTGGCTGTGGTGTCGTGTGGGGTTAGACACAGCATAAGCCGATCAGTGAATGGTCAATGGATGACCACCAGCAGAAACAAAAAGAAGGAAAGGCGCCTCTGGGTGTAGACTTAAAACAGTTTATTGCATAAAATTAGTAGCGATCACACTCACATAGGTGAAGTCATCAAAGGCATATGTAGTAAGCATCATCCATCATAAGAAAAATGGGTCAGATCGGTCTATCCTCCTGATACTCGGCTGGGAGCTCTGCCCGTGTGTGGAGTGGAGTACCGCTGAGAGTGGTAAGGGCCGGCCACAGCGGTGACACGTCTAACCGGAGCCAAAGCTAAAGGCGATGTCACAGATCCGGATGCGCAGGAAGAGAAACACAGCAGCCGGCGAGGAGGAGTGACGTCACTGAAAGAGCGACGCGTTGCGGGGCGTACGGGCTGCGATGACGTGACAGCCGCGCCCCTTCATCAGGCCTGATGAAGGGGCGCGGCTGTCACGTCATCGCAGCCCGTACGCCCCGCAACGCGTCGCTCTTTCAGTGACGTCACTCCTCCTCGCCGGCTGCTGTGTTTCTCTTCCTGCGCATCCGGATCTGTGACATCGCCTTTAGCTTTGGCTCCGGTTAGACGTGTCACCGCTGTGGCCGGCCCTTACCTCTCTCAGCGGTACTCCACTCCACACACGGGCAGAGCTCCCAGCCGAGTATCAGGAGGATAGACCGATCTGACCCATTTTTCTTATGATGGATGATGCTTACTACATATGCCTTTGATGACTTCACCTATGTGAGTGTGATCGCTACTAATTTTATGCAATAAACTGTTTTAAGTCTACACCCAGAGGCGCCTTTCCTTCTTTTTGTTTCTTCTAGGATTTGGAATTTGGTTTCAGTTCTCAGTGAAGGCAGCCCTACCTGTGGATTTAACATTAACATTCTGTTCCTTTGGACCCCTGGACCTTTCTTTTGATTGACTGTATTGTATATATTTTTATACATCTTGCTACTACCTTATTATTATTTTTGTCCATCGATACAAAATACCAGGGGGAGGTGTGGCATACTGTGTTGTCGTTCTTTATCACCATCTCCAGTGTTTGCGCCTATACTTGCACATAGGATGACCACCAGCACCTGCTGATCTACGAGGAGAAAGACAGGACAGTGCTCTGCCTATGTAAACAAGGCAGAGCTCTGTCCTGTCAGTAGGGATGTGGTGATTTTTGGTTCCCCTTCCCAGCCAGTGTCATTAGTACAGTAACAATGCATGTTTTTAGCACTGATCACTGTATTAGTGTAACTGATTTCCACAAAGTGTTAGTTATGCCGCGTACACACGATCGGACTTTACGGCATACTTGGTCCGGTGTACCAGATTTCGTCAGACAATTCGATCGTGTGTGGGCTCCAGCGGACTTTGTTTTCTCAAAAGTTTGACGGACTTAGATTTGAAACATGTTTCAAATCTATCCGACTGACTCGAGTCCGGTCGAAAAGTCCGCTCGTCTGTATGCTAGTCCGACGGACAAAAACCGAAGCAAGGGCAGCTATTGGCTACTGGCTATGAACTTCCTTGTTTTTAGTCCGGTCGTACGTCATCACATACGAATCTGTCGGACGTTGGTTGATCATGTGTAGGCAAGTCCATTCATTCAGAAAGTCCGTTGTAAAGTCTGTTGAAAAGTCTGCTGGGCAAAGTATGCCGTAAAGTCCGGTCGTGTGTACGCAGCATTAGTGTCAGACTGCCCGCCATACTATCATAGTCCCTCTATATGTCGTTAATCACTACCTCTACTAGTATACAAAATAAAATAAGAGGAGAAGCTTTTTACCCTCTAAAACTCAACCTACGCCAAATATTATACTACCTGGTCTATATGGCTTCACAAGCACAACTGTACGGTTAATTTCTGAAATTTGAATATGCCTAGGAGCATGCATCTCTTTAATGACTGGAAGTATTTGTGTCCTCACTGATTTTTACCCACCTTTCCCCTCCCCCTTCCACCCCCCCTTCCTTACCTTTCCTTCCCCCTCTCCCTATCCCCCGTGTTCACTATAATGACATGCATCAAAACATATTGGATGTTTAAGCGACTGGTGTACCATGATATTGTTTTTCTCCTACTGGTCTACAGCAGCCCTCATTCTTTACCTCTGTTACTAATGCTTCAGGGAACCTGATTGTTACGTTTTCTGTATTATTGAAAAAACCTAATAAAGACAATTTTGAAGTAAAAAAAAAAAGAAAAAAATTCCAGTATTTATACCATAGTTTGTAGACACTGTGACGTTCGTGTAAACCAATCAATATACGCTTATTGGGATTTTTTTTACCAAAGACATGTAGCAGAATACATATTAGCCTACATTTATGAAGAAATTCAATTTTTTAAAATTTTTTTATTGGATGTGTTTTATAGCAGAAACTAAAAAATATTGTTAAACTAACGCAGTGCCAAAAAGCAAAAAATGGCCTGGTCATGAAGGTGGGTAAATTTCCCGGAGGGCAAGTGGATAAAAGGGGAAAAAAGGTCTGTACAAAAATGTTTTGCCTTTGATTTCTATTTAAACGGAATGAGTTGTTTTACAAGTGATCATTTACAATCACTTTAAAAATATATTTTATATGTGTTAATAAAGTTATAACGGTGCATAAAATTTATTGTTGCGGTTGTCCTGTGGCAGGTTCTGACATTTAAATCTTCTAAAACTTCTTTTTGTGCTCTATCTAGACAAGTATGTGCAGAAACAGGTGGTCACAGTACAGGTTGCTATGTTCACTTCTGGCCAAAGATCAATGACCTCACTGTTTTTATAAAGTTTTACATTATGTATGTAAGGTGTAAATTATCATAGCTGAGAAAAACAGCAAAATGTATGTCAGTAGCAGGCTATTACTTAAATTAAAAAAAAAAAAAAAGACAAATATATCCCTCATTTATAAATTTTGCTTGTGTGGCCAATTAAACAACTTTTTCAAAAATCATAATGAAATCAAAATTCTCAGCTACATAGATTTAGAAATATATGTGGGCCTGACACAAAGATTCCATTGGAGTATACTGGACCCTATCAAAACTCTTCTGACGGGCCAATACACAGCACCATATACAGCTCAGAAAGCATGAGGGAGGGAACTGTTCCTTGGGGATCCTACATGTAAATTCCTGCAAGCTACAAACATTTATATGGCTGGCTGCTTCCTGCAGGCAAAGGCCCCATGCATGTAAATAACAAAAAAATTGCTTTTCTATTGTGTATTTATTTATTTAACTATACAAATGATGAATAAGGATGAGCAAAGCAATTTTGGCACAACTGGTGTTACTGCAAAATTACTGAGTTTGCCATCGGTGAGATTTTGAAGAAGCAAAAACTCTTGTTTTTACCTTTTGGTGTATTCACATGTTATTTTGGGGACTGTTGCTTTAAAGCTGAACTCCATATACTGTATATGAAATCTTTAAATCTGTTTTACCTGCTAAAGGATTTATTCTTCTCTACATCTATTCTGGAGATTTCCACAACCCTACTAAACAGCAGAACAAGACCTGGCTTTCTTCTTTCAGTAAGGTAATGCAACAAGGTCATCTCTCCACTCCCCAGCCTGTGAATGGACAGTGAAGAAGAAGCACTAGACTGATGAAGTCATCTCTCTGTCCTCCTTTAATCAGCATGTTACTTGTCAGCACATGAGTATTGCAAATGATTGGCTCCTAGTGCTGTTCCTCTGACCTCTGCTGTACAGGGGATTGTAAAGGCTGATACCAAGTGAGATTTAGATATTAGATTGTAAGCTCTTCCCAGGGCCCTCTTAATCCTTTTGTATTTTATTGTATTATAACTGTATTGTCTCCCTTTTATATTGTAAAGCGCTGCGTAAACTGTTGGCGCTATATAAATCCTGTATAATAATAATAATAATATTTGGATTTTTTCTTTTATTTAAAAAAATACATTAATGTTTTTTTAAATAGAATATACCTGCAGAAATTCATGTTTTTTTTTTAATATCTACCTTTCATTCAATTTATTTTATTTATCTCCCTGTTTATTTCTTCTGTAAAAATGAAAATAATGAGACTAATGAGAGGTTGAACAGATCCAGAACAGTTAAAGCATCCTACTGTCATCAATTCAAATATGCTAAAAACACCTGAAATACTGGTCTTGAAGAAAATAATTTGCCAAAAGCTTGCTAGCTGATCTGCTTTTCCACAGGTAAGCATGTGATCACATGACCATGCTCGACGAGATTTCCAAACTATAAATTTCTTTAAGGCCAGTAAGTATTATAGGGATTTTTTTTTTATATATTTGGCTTGGGACAGTGGAGTGGACAGGAAGGTTTAATGTACTGTAAAAACTGTTTTTAATGTTTTAAACTTGCAATGATAAACTGAACTGAAGGTTATCTGGACAAAAAAAAAATTCAGAGAAACTATATACTGTACAACTTTATTTTAGTTTCTCATTTGTTTCCGTACTTTATGAGTCCAAATGTCTTTTAAAATATTTCACACAAAGAATACAAAGAACTTCTATTCCAGGGGATATATGCAATTTAGCTTCAAGCTCTGTGCAAACTTCTGAGAACAGCTGTGAAGCAATTACCTGAGCAGGGCCAGAGGATGTACACTGAGTTTTTTTGGCAATAAGAGAAATGTGAATGTGTTTGCAGTCTTAGAAATTCATACCTGCCTGCAAATTTAATAGAAAGGTCATTTCGAATAACATTTAATTCCAAAATGTCTTCTAACATATACAGTATGTATATATATATATATATATATATATATATATATATATATATATATATATATATATATATATATATATATATATATATCTGAAGTGGAGTTTTCCTTTTATATCACATAACTTCAAGAAAATAATGGCTTTGAAGATGCGGTGGATGTCCAGGTAATCTTATGTTGCTGACTTCTAACTATGGAAGATTTTCTGTTACCTTTAATTTATTTGACACTCATTTTTGACAGTGCGTAATAAATAACACCCTCTGTGATCAAAAGAAAAGGACTGAAAGAAGGAACCTAGTTAATGTATCTGTAGCAAATAATTCCTAGGTATGGGAAAATAATATATCTACAGAATTTGCTGAGTGTGAAGAAACCTTTTGTAAAATATAGAGTGTGGTTATAAAACATGGACAGGACAAGAAGAAATTGACAGATTTATAACATCTTGACAAACAAAAGAAAAACACAATTTCTGAAACAGTTCTTCTAGGCTATATTAATGATGCAAAGTATAATAATAAATATATATATATATATATATATATATATATATATATATATATATATATATATATATAATAACTTTGCTATTACACAGTATAACAAATTATTGCCTAAATGCCCATACATCTTAACGTAAACATTTCACAAACCTGGACTATTCATACCGAAGATATTATGTCAAAATGCAGATGTACGCATCTGCAAGTTTTTACTTATCTTGTAGGTCCAGCTTGGCCATACATCTTGTGCCTCATGAATTTCTCCATTGGTTCTTTAATGTTATAGATGGCAATGGTAAAGAATATGGTGGCTCATGCAGTGGGATAAGGTGGTATCAAATTTTGTAATAAAAGTCTGAGATATATAGCAGTTACCAGGACTTGCAGTGAGGTCAGTGGCCGGTGAGGCACTGGCTAGTATCAGAGCCAGATACACACAAGTTACATATTCCGCAATCGTTACAGCAAGAGCAATAATTCTAGCACTAGATCTCCTCTGTAACTCTAAACATGTAACCTGTAAAAAATGTTAATGCGTCACCTATAAAGATTTATAAGTACTGAAGTGTGCGCAATTTTAAAGTGTGACATGTTAGGTATCTATTTACTCGGCGTAACATCATCTTTCACATTATACAAAAAAATCGGGCTAACGTTAGTGATTTTTTTTTTTATTCATGAAAAAAACGCATTTAAAAAAATTGCTACGCAAATACTGTGTGACATATAAAGTTGCAATGACTACCATTTTATTCCCTAGAGTGTCTGCTAAAACAATATATATACTGTTTGGTGGTTCTGAGTTATTTTCTAGCAAAAAAATGATGATTTTTACATGTAGGAAAGAAGTGTCAGAATTGGCCTGGGTGGCAAGGGGTTAATTACCATAAGTAATTAATACACAAATAATTATTATATAGTGTTTTTAGGGTAATTTACTATATTTTCAAAATCTGTACTCAAGCAGGTGGCTTAAGGGACAAATTACTGAAGTTTGAAGTTATAAGTTCCAACCAGTAATTTCACAGTAAATAGATAAATAATAAATTATTATGTTATAACATATAGCATAATAATATATGATTTAGCTTGTACCTTTTCAGCAGCAGAAGATTCTCCCTCTTAATTATGTGAAAAAAACATGGGATTGTGGGTAAATCTTATACCCATAAACACATGTATTTCCTTGTAGTTAAGAGGGCTAGGCTGGAAGGGAGCATTTGCCTTTTAGACACATGCCCCTTCTATGAAACTGCAGTGAGAGGCATGCCCCCACTGCAGTATTTTTATTGGACAGCTGGGACCAATGGTGCTTTACCATTGGTCCAAGATTCCATGGTGTTCATTGAGCTCAGTGCCTCAGACAAGAAGTGAGAGGCGCTGTGAGCTCATCCTCTCAGTCTGCTGCAAACAAAGTGTGTCAGCTTGTATTGAAAGTGGACGTTCTGTATTTATCTTCTGACAGGCTGCGCAAGGAGCCCCATATCTCTGGAACCATAGGTCATAGGAGCCCCAATTTTTTTTACCAGTGGTGGGGTAGGATTTAGGCTACATACCCCCAGGTCACCGAGCTATGACCCTCGAAACTCGATTTTATTTTTTTTAATGGCCCTGCCTCACCTGCCTCCCCTGACTGCAAGTCCCTGACAGTTACCTACATATATTTGTTTCTTGAATGTTTTCTAATGTGTAAGGTTTCCTCTTATGCATTTTTTATAATCTGTTTGGTCTTCTAACTGTTACTTTAAAGTCATTGTACAGCCTATTTTTTTATTAACATAAAAATAATGGTATTGCACAGAGCTGCCCCTTTCCTCCACTTCGGGATTACCCTGCCTGCACTGTCCGCTCCTCCCTCAACCATATGGACAGGCCCCCCACTCTCCAGTCACAGGATTTGACAGACAGCAGCAGAAGCCTATGGCTCCTGCTGCTCTCAGTGAATTCTGTAAGACCAGAAAGACAGAGCATCAGTGCTGCACACAGGGACATCGCTGGATTTGGAGAGGACTCGGGCAAGTGTTTAGGAAGAGGGGTGGAACAAATAGATATTGGAAGGTGTTTTACTGTAATGCAGATAATGCAGTTGGATAAAAACCTTTAAAGTTTAGAACCACTTTAAGATATGGCTATAGAAAACTAAAATTTGGGGGATATGGGACTTTACAGGTGCACTGTAATATAGATACATAAACCACATCTTTTCCTGAAGAAGCGACATGGCAAAACATGTAGAAATATGAACGTTGATACAGTGAATCAATATTACTAATAAGGTGTCCCTATACACCATTGGACATGGTTGTATTGTATGCATTGTTATTATGATATTGATATATATATTTTTATAATTACGCTTTATGTATCTATATTACAGTACACCTATAAAGTCCCATATTCCCCAAATTTTTGTTTTCTATATACATACAAGGGATGTTGGTGCCGTACATACTAAAATGTTTGATATTGGGCTTTGATAACACAACTTTCCATATTTAAGATATGACCGTTCAAAACAAATTTACTCCATATGTTGATCTGTACATATGGACAAATCTTCAAATTATTGGCATTTTAAATCTAATACCAGCATTCAGATAACATAAAAGGTAACATAAATGGTCATGCAAAGCCATTTTAATTACCGTGCTTTTAATTGATAGTGTCATGTGAACCACAATAGACCTGGGTCTTTTGCTGGAGGTCTATCAAGCTTACACACCACCACTGACACAAAAAATCAGCAGAAAAGGATCCCCGGGGACAAGTAAAACATCTACAGTTTATGTTGATGGGTTCTCTGGTCAAACAGTGCATTTTTTCATTTGAATGATTACAGCTGCATTCATATAAAATATGCAGTGTTTGAGTAGATTGCAGTGTTTAACCACTTCAGCCCCGGAAGGATTTACCCCCTTCCTGACCAGAGCACTTTTTACAATTCGGCACTGCGTCGCTTTAACTGCTAATTGCGCGGTCATGCAATGCTCTACCCAAACGAAATTTGCGTCCTTTTCTTCCCACAAATAGAGCTTTCTTTTGATGATATTTGATCACCTCTGCCGTTTTTATTTTTTGCGCTATAAACGGAAAAAAACTGAAAATTTTGAAAAAAAATGATATTTTCTACTTTTTGTTATAAAAAAAATCCAATAAACTAAATTTTAGTCATACATTTAGGCCAAAATGTATTCGGCCACATGTCTTTGGTAAAAAAAATGTCAATAAGCGTATATTTATTGGTTTGCGCAAAAGTTATAGCGTCTACAAACTAGGGTACATTTTCTGGAATTTACACAGCTTTTAGTTTCTGACTGCCTATGTCATTTCTTGAGGTGCTAAAATGGCAGGGCAGTACAAAACCCCCCCAAATGACCCCATTTTGGAAAGTAGACAGCCCAAGGAAATTGCTGAGAGGCATGTTGAGCCCATTGAATATTTATTTTTTTTGTCCCAAGTGATTGAATAATGACAAAAAAAAGAAAAAAAAAAAAAATTACAAAAAGTTGTCACTAAATGATATATTGCTCACACAGGCCATGGGCATATGTGGAATTGCACCCCAAAATACATTCAGCTGCTTCTCCTGAGTACGGGGATACCACATGTGTGGCACTTTTTGGGAGCCTAGCCGCGTACGGGGCCCCGAAAACCCAGCACCACCTTCAGGATTTCTAAGGGCATACATTTTTGATTTTACTCCTCACTACCTATCACAGTTTTGAAGGCCATAAAATGCCAAGATGGCACAAAACCCCCCCAAATGACCCCATTTTGGAAAGTAGTGACCCCAAGCTATTTGCTGAGAGGCATGGTGAGTATTTTGCAGCTGTCATTTGTTTTTGAAAATGAAGAAAGACCAGAAAAAAAATTTTTTTTTTCTTTTTTCAATTTTCAAAACTTTGTGACAAAAAGTGAGGTCTGCAAAATACTCACTATACCTCTCAGCAAATAGCTTGGGGTGTCTACTTTCCAAAATGGGGTAATTTGGGGGGGGGTTTGTGCCACCTGGGCATTCCATGGCCTCCGAAACTGTGATAGGTAGTGAGGAGTGAAATCAAAAATTTACGGCCTTAGAAAGCCTGAAGGCGGTGCTTGGTTTTCGGGGTCCCGTGCGCGGCTAGGCTCCCAAAAAGTCCCACACATGTGGTATCCCCGTACTCAGGAGAAGCAACAGAATTTATTTTGGGGTGTAATTTCACATATTCCCATGGCATGTTTGAGCAATATAACATTTAGTGACAACTTTGTGCAAAAAAAAAAAAAAAATTGTCTCTTTCCCGCAACTTGTGTCACAATATAAAATATTCCATGGACTCGACATGCCTCTCAGCAAATAGCTTGGGGTGTCTACTTTCCAAAATGGGGTCATTTGGGGGGGGTTTGAACTGTCCTGGCATTTTATGCACAACATTTAGACGCTTATGTCACACATCACCCACTCTTCTAACCACTTGAAGACAAAGCCCTTTCTGACACTTTTTGATTACATGAAAAAATTATTTTTTTTTGCAAGAAAATTACTTTGAACCCCCAAACATTATATATTATTTTAAAGCAATTGCCCTACAGATTAAAATGGTGGGTGTTTCATTTTTTTTTTCACACAGTATTTGCGCAGCGATTTTCAAACGCATTTTTTGGGGAAAAAACACACTTTTTTAAATTTTAATGCACTAAAACACACTATATTGCCCAAATGTTTGATGAAATAAAAAAGATGATCTTAGGCCGAGTACATAGATACCAAACATGACATGCTTTAAAATTGCGCACAAACATGCAGTGGCAATAAAATTACTACATTTTTAAAAGCCTTTAAAAGCCTTTACAGGTTACCACTTTAGATTTACAGAGGAGGTCTACTGCTAAAATTACTGCCCTCGATCTGACCTTCGCGGTGATACCTCACATGCATGGTGCAATTGCTGTTTACGTTTGACGCCAGACCGCCGCTTGCGTTCGCCTTAGCGCGAGAGCAGGGGGCGACAGGGGTGCTTTTTTTTATTTATTTTTTTTCTTTATTTTTTTTTGCTTTTTTATCTTATTTTTAAACTGTTCCTTTCATTTTTTTTTTTTTAAATCATTTTTATTGTTATCTCAGGGAATGTAAATATCCCCTATGATAGCAATAGGTAGTGACAGGTACTCTTTTTTGAAAAAATTGGGGTCTATTAGACCCTAGATCTCTCCTCTGCCCTCAAAGCATCTGACCACACCAAGATCGGTGTGATAAAATGCTTCCCCAATTTCCCAATGGCGCTATTTACATCCGGCGAAATCTAAGTCATAAAATGCTCGTAGCTTCCGGTTTCTTAGGCCATAGAGATGTTTGGAGCCACTCTGGTCTCTGATCAGCTCTATGGTCAGCTGGCTGAATCACCGGCTGCATTCTCAGGTTCCCTGTTGAGACAGGAGAGCCATAGAAAAACACGGAAGACGGTGGGGGAGGGGGCATTCCCTCCCACTGCTTGTAAAAGCAGTCTAGAGGCTAATTAGCCGCTAGGATTGCTTTTACATGAAAGCCGACCGCTGGCTAATAAGAATGATACCAAGATGATACCTAAACCTGCAGGCATCATTCTGGTATAACCACTCAAAGTCGTGAATGGCGTACCTGAAGACAAAAAAATGGTTAACAATAAAGCACAGTAAACGGTAAAGTATAAATAATTACATACCTGAAAAACAAACATGATAAAACATAATAACAATAAAACATTGCAGAATAGAATACAGTAAAAAAGAGCAGAACAATAGAGAGAGAATAGAGAGAGAGAGAACAATAAAACGACAACTATTTTTTTTAATTTTTGTTTGTGTTTTTTTTTTTTTTTACACTTTTTTTTTGTAACTGTAACTTTTATAACTGTAACCGGTTCCAGGTTCGAGTCTCTCAAAATGCGGTGGCATCTTGGGAGACCCTGTGAAAGTGTGCCTAGTCTGTGCAATGCTGTACGCTACGCTAATACTCAACTAGTGCATGGTAGCGTTCAAAACATTCACCAAGTGTTACTGCAGTGCTGGTTTGACTACGACCGGGGTGTACTACGCTGCTGGTGCTTGCCAGTTCACCAAAACGCTACAAAGAAAAGTGTCAGTGATCGATCGATACTGCACTTGGGTGGGCTGGACTGGGCTGGGCCGGGCGGAGGGGCAAAACGCAGGTGCTAGCAGGTATCTGGGCTGATCCCGCTAACACTGCGTTTTTGGGAACCCTAAACTGCTGGGGACGCTAGTATAGATCTGATCGGATCAGATATTGATGCGTTCAGATACTATACCACTAAGGGAGGTGTACGGTGCGTGTACGGTGCGTGCGTGGGTGTTCGCGGTACTGGCGCTAATCTGACGCTGCCTAGGGCGACGCATATCACCGCCGGGCGATCAGGGGGCTAAACTTTTATTCGGTAATAAACGGCGGGTGCCCTGACACTATAAAAAATAAACGAACTAACCAGCGTCACCCGTAACGGTTATACGGTGATCAGTGGTGAAAGGGTTAACTAGGGGGCCATCGAGGGGTTAAAACATTTATTAGATAGTATATGGGGGTCCCTGTCGCTATAAAACACTGACGGCGAACCTAAATATTTACGTCCCTAACTAGCGTCACCAGCGACACTAATACAGCGATCAGAAAAATGATCGCTTAGCGACACTGGTGAGGAGGGGTGATCAAGGGGTTAAAACTTTATTAGGGGGGGTAAGGGGGGTACCCTAGACCTACAGGGGGGTAATACTAACTGTCCCACCACTGCTAACTGTCACAAACTGACACTATGCAGTAATCAGGAAAAAAAAAAAAAAAAACCTGCTGGTGTCAGTTTGTGACAGGGGGGAGGGGTGACTGGGGGGGGATCGGGGGGCGATCGGGGGGGGATCGGGGGGTGTAATATATGCCTGGCATGTTCTACTGTGTTGTGTGTGAGTGTTGGTGCACTTACATGTCATCTCTCCTCGGCGCTGGAACGGAAACTGCCAGACCGAGGAGAGATGACATCACATCCTCTGCCTCTGTGTACTATACAGAGGCAGGGGATGTTTCTCATTGGCTGGGAGCGATCGCGAGGGGGGGGCCACGATCGGATGGCCTCCCCCTCATCTGTCATCGCTCCCAACCAAATGCCGACCGCAGCTGGCACCGGGGGGGGGTCCATCGGACCCCTCACCCGCGGGAAGGCAATCACGTTTCAGGTACGTGATTTTGCCTGCCCGTGCCGCTCTGCTCACGTATATAGGCGTGAGGCGGTCGGCAAGTGGTTAACTAGAAAACCCAGTCTATCTGGTGTTCAGAGAATGGGCAATTAAATTGGCCATATTTGGCCAGTTTGCCTGCCAAAACCTCCAGTTAATTTTTGGAAACAAAATCTGGTGCTGCTGGAATGTAAACAGTGCTAGGGATCCTGGGAGATATCACTGATCAAATATGGCCATGACCTTATTTGGTCAGTGACATCACATGGGACCCCTATTGCTATGTTAACATTTCAGCAGTGCTGGGGATCTTTCATTGGTAATAAGGACCTCGGCAGGTCAGCATCATTGTCAGAATTTCTGCTTCACCAGGCATTGCACATTGATTTAACTGGATCTTCATCACTGGATTACATGATTGATGTTGGATTCGGGGTGTTTTTTTCACCTAAAAAAAGGTCTTTCCAATAATGTGGGTGGTTTTATTTACTATTTACCATTTTTGTCTGTGAAAACAGCAGGTACTGTAATATGTACCCCCATTTAATTCATGTCGGGGGGTGCAGATATCTGGGGACCCTCTTATTCTAAAGGGGTCCTGTAAGTCTCCCTGCAAACCACCATATCCCTTTTGGGGAACAGGATATGGGGGTAAGGCCCTTGTCCCCATCAATATGGTATAGCACAGGTGTTGAGACCAAGTTATCATGCTAAATAATGTGATGTTATTTAAGTAAGAGTTTTGCTCCCTCTAGTGTCCTTTTAATGCTATTAGGACTTTTGTTTAGTTTCTGTGAACAGTTTCTGTGAAGCAGCGTTACAAAGCATTGTGGGAAATGTAATTTAATGAGGAGGTGACTCTTGTGCTAAAATCAATCTGGGAACTACTGACCCACAATGTCCAGTTCACCTACCCAGAATGCCAAGTCACAGAACAGCCTGCTGGGTAAGCAGATAAAAGGACAGATGTGGCATGCTTTCGGCCTCTACGGACGCCATTCAACACACAGCAGGAGGTCTGTGTGTGTGCCCAGGGCTGGAAGAGACTGCGGTCTACAGTAAAGAGCGGATCGCCCGTCCCAGAGGGATCCTTGTGAATGGCCCTGCTGATCGAGCAGGAGGATCAGTCTGCGCTTCAGAGCGTTAGAAGCCATCTGCACCTCAGCTACCGCGTGGAGCGATACAGCGTGGCGGAGCCATCTTTCATCAGACTGAGGCACCAAGAGGAGAGTCTGGACGGAGCCTCACAGCCTCTGGGTCTACTTGGTGATAAGGGCATTTGCCCACTTCAGTAAAGTGTACTGTTGACTAATGTGTCAGCTATAGACTGCTGGTGAGACTGTGTAGTCCCACAGGAGTGATCTCACTTATCCATAGGCTGCATACAGTGGAACTTCAGGGTTTGCCTTCCCTGTGCTATAAAGTCAATGCTGAATTATACCCACTGCTAAGGAGGAAGTATTATAAGTGACTTATATTTGCAAGTACACATTTACCAGCGCATCATTTATCCTACAGTCTGCTGTCTACTTGTTTCCCTGTTTGGATTTACAAATACTGCAGTCTAATAGATAAGCTAGCTGAAGAAAAGGAAGACAAGGAACTTTATTCATCTTCTACAAAGCATCACAGTTTACTTTGCATTTGGGACATTGCATTACAACCTAGGGGGAGCCCTTGAGTATAGGTTAAATACTGCATGGTGTCATTACATGTGAAAGACATTACTCTGCAATTTAGTGTGTTTGTGTGGAGGCTTTAGTGGGACTCCTATACTCTATACGTTGATTATTGAATTTACAGTGCTCACATCCGTGTTGATGGTCATCCATTGTCATTTACTGTTTATATCTGACCACATTGTTCTGTATGTTTAATTTATCGTTTCAGTAAACTTTCTAAATGGTTAATTGATATCCTGTGTGAGTTTCTATCTATTATTACAGCTGGTGAATTGCCAGGTTCCAAGGTTACAGTAAATATACTGTATAGTATATCATTACTATGTTTCTCTTTACTGCTGGGTCCTACACTCACATCCACTATACAGGTGTGCCAGAGGGGTCGAGACTGTTCTTGGGGTTGAGAGGCAGGGTGCAGAATTGAACATTTATCAGGAGCTCCTACGGGGGTAGTGCTACAATAGGAACAAGGTGCCTTGCATGGGCAGGAGGCTTTGCTGCCCAAGATGCTGACAGGGATCTGTCATTTTGTGGCAGCAGTGATACTGTCTCTAAATGATAAGTGTATGTAACAATCAGCGCCACCCCTAACTGTTATTAAAGTGCTAAATATTATACAAATTCATACTAATTATCCACAGCTGCTGTGACACTCTCAGTGAATCCACCTCACCACACAATGAAAATAAATACTCTTACAAGTGCAGCGCTGCTAAATATTACGTGAATTGTACTTCAGAAATTCTAATAACAATAATATTATGTGCAAAAATTCTTGAACAATAAATCAAAATCTCCTTTTCAATATAGTTCATGTGTGTGTATGTATATATATATATATATATATATATATATATATATATATATATATATGAATGAGTTCTTGAGTGTTGTAAACTCCCATTCATATATCAACCACCACAGTGCTCCTCCATTCTCTATAGAAAATGCTTAATTGTGCACACCATCATCAGCCGTTATACCTGCTCACGTCAATAATGAGTAGGATAAACTCAGATGGTAATCTTTACTTTCACACCACTATGGTCTCTCTCCTCCACATCAGAACAGCTGCTCAGCGTCAGCTCTCTCTCAACTCAACAACCTCCCAGATGATTCCAATGGATTAAGATAATGATCTCTCCTGCATAGATCTCTGCTACTTTCTCCAGCAAAGGGAAGACACACTTAGGAGAGATATATGTGCTGCTCACCCCAATGTGAACAGAAAAAATGGAGAAAGGGTTCCCCAGGGGGGGTTTGGGCAGCTAACTATAGATACTGTATGAGCAAAAAAACATTGGATAAAGCATTGAAATTCTTTATTAAAATGATGAATAAAAAGATTGATAAATGAGTGTTGAAATATGAGCTCAAATGGGAATATGCCCATGCCAAATACAGGTAATAGCAAATATAGAGGTTATACATACCCTGTTTCCCCGAAAATAAGACCTAGCGTGATTGTCAGTGATGGCTGCAATATAAGCCCTACCGCCCAAATAAGCCCTACCCTGTTTCCCCAAAAATAAGCCCTACCCTGAAAATAAGACCTACAAGGACTTTAACTAGGGCTTATTTGGGGGGTAGGGCTTATATTGCAGCCATCACAGACAATCACGCTAGGTCTTATTTTCGGGGAAACAGGGTATGTATAACCTCTATGTTTGCTATTACCTGTATTTTCTATACACGGCTCCACAGTGGCTGCATGACGTCACAGGCTTGGCTTCTCCCCTCTATACGCGTATTGCCCTCAGATTGGGCTTCCTCAGTAGAGTCCCCTGTTTTGTTTACAAATAGAAGCCGGGCAGGTATCCTACATTTATAGATGGTAGTGCTAACACTGCTAAATTACTGAATTTTTAAAGCAGTACATCCTGCTACACCTACAGCTCCACACGCAGATTTAAGGCATCCCCAAAGCATGCTATTTAAAGATTTTGCGTATTTTTAATATTGCCATGGCAGGTGCCCTGTTACTCATGCTCTTTTTTACTCATGCTCTTTTTAACAAAAGCTTGAAAAGGTCAAAAAATAATAGGATTCAATGCCCATAGAATTTAATTAGGTTCTGTGCTATGTTTGGGTTTAGCTTACTTTTTTCTGGGTTTGACGAATCTCCTATAAACTGTGTTTGGTTCACTAATCCCTACTCCATAGTGATAACTTGCTTGGGTTTGGAATTCAATGTAAAAAATATCACTCAGGGTTCTATTTTGAATAACATTTTAAAGCTGAATAATGCTTGTGATTAACACAAAGGGAGTTTCAGAAAGTGGAGAGGAGGAAGGATCTGCAAACATTTGTTCACTGATTCTACCACTTTTTGTGAATCCAGAAATGCTCTGGTCTGAGAATGTCTGGGTTCATGTCTGTTAGATTCTGGCCAGCAGCCAGTAATGTCAGCACATTTAGTACTGTTAAATCTCAGTTTGTTTAAAAGTAGTTCAGGAGAGACATCGGGGGTCTACAGACACCTAATGTCTCTGAAAACAGGTAAAGAATACTATCACATAATAGCTTGTCAGTCCACTTGTGATAGAAATAAAGTTAAGTGAAAGAAAAATCTTATTATATTAAATTAAATTAAAAAATGCAAGATCTCCACCATCCATGCACACACTTACACACACACATTGCATGCACCTAGGATATTTGTAAGTAAACAACGATCAGCTAACATATCCTGGATACGGCTGTGCACACCAGAGTGAAAGGATTAGTTCTAGGGTCCTTTTTTTGTGATTAAAGTGTAGGTTACCATAAATATATATATATATTTTTTTATGTGTGTGTACACATATGTGTATTTTATAAATCATAATCTATATCATTTTCATGAACTTCTTCCATCTTACATACCTGGTTGATCCTGACAGTCACCGTTCTTCCTCATTCTAAACTGACCACACAAAGCACAAAAGCTGACCTGTGTTAACATAGTCACTTTGCATCCTTTGGCTGGCCATTCAGAGGTACAGGACACTGTGCATACACACAGAATGCCTGTATTGGGTAGTTTGTTCAGCCACCATGTCTCTCGACCAACACAACCTGCCAACCTCCAACTAATAATAGCAATAATAGCTTGTCCTTGCTCAAACACGGCCTGCATCTTGCCTTAGGCTAAACAAACTATGGAATGCAGGCACACTGTGTGTCTTCACAGTGTCCTGTAACCCCACCCTCCACGATCAGGAAGCAGAGATGCATGGTCACATGAAAGAACTTTTTAACCATGTAAAAAAAAGGTAAGAAGGATCATTGTATTATGGTACCTGCATAGTTATAACTGTACTAGGTAGTGCCTATAGCATTGTATGTTCGCAACTACTTTAATTCTGAACTCTAAACTGATGTGCTGTAAAGGTTTTTAAAGTGTTGCCTATTTCAGTTTTGTAATTTTTTACTGTCTCATTGGCCCATGCAATTTAAGGGCTTGATATACTGGGTGTATTTGAAAAACAGTCACATAAACATCATGCTAGATGCGATATAAAAATGTGTAGCTACTTTCTTTTTATTCTCTATGTTCTATGCTTTCAGAAAAAAATAATTAAAAAAAATAAAAATAAGAAAATTTTCTGGCTTAAAATATTCATTTTAACATGCAACACATTTTAAATTCAACTTTTTTTGCATGTTTTTTCAGGAGAAAAAGTAATGCTAAGGAAGTTAATAGGCCATGATGCATCCAAAGAAATGCTTTACAACACAAAGTGCATCAAAGGTACCTTTTGATCTGCAATGTGTACCGCTTAATTAATGTCTGTGGGATTTTGCTGATTTGTTTGAGGTGAGTTCCAAATACAGGAAAATAATGTCCGTCGAAATTAGCCTGTAGGCAGGTTGCCTACAGAAAAGTTAAGTCAGTTGTTGGCTGGCCCAGGCTGGGGGGGGGGGGGAGAGTTAAGTGGCGTGCTGCTGTTTCTGGGCTTTTTGGATCCTGCCTGCCCATCTGTAATTTAAAAAGGGGGAAGGGCCGCTCTTAGCCATATATGCTGCGAGTGCGTTGGAAGAGGACTGCTGCGCCTTGCAGTCTGTCAGGGGCACTGGGGATCCAGAGATCAGCCAGGACTGGAGAATAGCTAATGATGGACTAATACCTTTTGGAGGTATGCCTGGGCTGCCAAGTAGAGATAGATAGGGACTAGGGATTAGCCGAACACCCCCCGGTTCGGTTCGCACCAGAACCTGCGAACGGACCAAAAATTTGCATGAACGTTAGAACTGCACTGACGTCTATGGGACTCGAACGTTCGAAATCAAAAGTGCTAATTTTAAAGGCTAATTTGCATGGTATTGTCCTAAAAAGGGTTTGGGGACCCGGGTCCTGCCCCAGGGGACATGTATCAATGCAAAAAAAACTTTTAAAAATGGCAATTTTTTCGGGAGCAGTGATTTTAATGATGCTTAAAGTAAAAAAAAAAGTGAAATATTCCTTTAAATATCGTACCTGGGGGGTGTCTATAGTATGCCTGTAAAGTGGCGCGTGTTTCCCGTGCTTAGAACAGTCCCTGCACAAAATGTCATTTTTAAAGGAAAAAAAGTCATTTAAAACTGCTTGCGGCTTTAATGTAATGTCGGGTCCTGGCAATATGGATGAAAACCAGTGAGACAAACGGCATGGGCACCCCCCAGTCCATTACCAGGCCCTTTGGGTCTTATATGGATATTAAGGGGAACCCCGCACCCAAATTAAAATAAGGAAAGGTGTGGGGCCACCAGGCCCTATATACTCTGAACAGCAGTATACAGGCGGTGCAAACAAGATAGGGACTGTAGGTTTGTTGTTATGTAGAATCTGTTTGTAATTTTGAACGGGTACATTTTTAACGTGTTTAGCTCCAGCCAAAAAATCTTTTTTTAAGCTTTTTGGAAAACATAGGGAAGGGTTATCACCCCTGTGACATTTGTTTTGCTGTCTGTCCTCCTCTTCAGAAGATTTCACCTCACTTTTTGTCCCAATGACAAATGTTTTTTGAAAATTTGGGGTTTTTTGTTGAACAAGGATTGGAAAGCATCAGTGGAAAGGAGAAATGTTTTTCCCATATTAACTCTTACAGGAGAGAATTTCCCTTCCTAGGGGTAAATTTCATCCCACTTCCTGTTGTCTCCTTCCGTTTGCAAGTAGGAGTCGTTTGTAAGTTAGATGTTTAAAAGTAGGGGCCTGCCCTATATACTCAGCAGAAATTTGGGCCTTAGGTGTTGTTGTGGCCACAACACTGTAAGCCCTCACAGGGCCCTGCTGTGAAATATTAGATCAAGAACTGTAATTACATGCTACTGTTGAACAGGGGCAGAAAAATTGGGCCTTTGGTGGTGGTGGGGTGCTGGTGCCACAACACTGTAAGTCCTCACTCGCTCTTGGTGGGCGCAGAAATGGGCCCTGCTGTGAAATATTAGATCAAGAAATGTAATTACATGCCCCCGTTGAACAAGGGCAGAAAAATTGGGCTTTTGGTGGTGGTGGTGGTGCTGGTGCCACAACACTGTAAGTCCTCACTCGCTCTTGGTGGGTGCAGAAATGGGCCCTGCTGTGAAATATTAGATCAAGAATTGTAATTACACGCCCCTGTTGAACAGGGGCTGAAAAATTAGGCCTTAAGCATTGGTGCTGGTGCCACAACACTGCAACCCCTCACAGATATTCTAGTTGTAACGCAGAAACAAGCCCTGCTGCAAAGTATTGCATCAAAAATTGTAATTACACTCCCCTGTTAAACAGGGGCTGAAAAATTGGGCCTTAGGCACTGGTGCTGGTGCCACAACACTGCAACCCCTCACAGATACTCTAGTTGTAACGCAGAAACAAGCCCTGCTGCAAAGTATTGCATCAAAAATTGTAATTACACGCCCCTGTTAAACAGGGGCTGAAAAATTGGGCCTTAGGCACTGGTGCCACAACACTGCAACCCCTCACAGATACTCTAGTTGGAACGCAGAAACGAGCCCTGCTGCAAAGTATTGCATCAAAAATTGTAATTACACGCTCCTGTTAAACAGGGGCTGAAAAATTGGGCCTTAGGCACTGGTGGTGGCGCCCAGAACCAAAAATGTTCTTACAAGCTATCAGCGTGATAATTGAGGAGGAAGAGGATAATTACTCAGGGATAGTCACTCAGCATCAGCATAGGCAGTCTTTGAAGGGATCTGAGATTTCAAAAAAAATTATTCGGTTACATCAGCATCAGGTGCTTATCCAAGACTGATTCATTTTTATGAAGGACGCACCCTGTGATTGGTTACAAAGCCTCCAGCAGCACTGGATGTTCCGCAAAAACGCTGGATGCAGGACAGGCCAGTAGCTCAATTGCATACTGTGCAAGCTCTGGCCAGTGATCCATCCTCAAGACCCAGTGACCCAGAGGATTTTCGGTGGGAAAGGTGTCCAAGTCAGATCTTGCCCCTAGGTATTCCTGCACCATGTAAAACAGACGCTGGCGATGGTTGCTGGAACCGATCATACCTTGGGGCTGCGGACCAAAAAATTGTCTGAATGCATCGGTCAGACGGCCACCTTCTCCACCGCTCCTTCTTTGACTGACCGAAGCCTCAGCAACACATTGTCCAGAAACAGGAGTTTGTAACCTTCCAGTCTCTGGGAACGCGTTGCACAGACCTTTCTGCAAGCCTCCCAAAGATGTTTCATCCTCTGCTCCCTCTGCGATGGCAAGATAAGGTCCGCAACCTTACCCTTGTAACGTGGATCAAGGAGGGTTGCCAGCCAGTATTGGTCCTTCTCCTTGATACCACGAATATGAGGATCCTTACGCAGGCTTTGCAGGATCAGGGAGGCCATGCAGCGTAGGTTTGCTGAGGCATTCAATCCGGAGTCCTCTGGGTCACTAAGGACGACATGGTCCGCAGCCACCTCCACCCAGCCACGTACAAGTCCATGTGTTTCTTGGGACTGATCCCTTAAAGACCGCTGCTGATGCTGAGTGCCAGGCTCCACCTCCATACTGACACAATCTTCCTCCTCCTCCTCCTCATCCTCTTCCTGTGTGATCGGCGGGCACGCAGGAACACTTTCTGGATAAAGGGGGCCTTAAGAGCTAAGGAAGTCCTTCTCTTCCTGCCTCTGTTCTGCCTCAAGTGCCTTGTCCATTATTCCACGCAGCGTGTGCTCAAACAGGTGGACAAGGAGGACAGTGTCACTGATGCATGCACTGTTACTGCTCACCATCCTCGTGGCCTCCTCAAATAGTGACAGGACAGTGCATGCATCCCTGATCATGGCCCACTGGCGTGGGGAAAAAAAAACAAGCTCCCCTTACCCTGTCCTGGTGCCATAGTCGCACAGGTACTCATTGATGGCCCTCTGCTGCGTGTGCAGCCGCTGCAGCATGGCCAACGTTGAGTTCAACCTGGTGGGCATGTCACAGATTAGGCAGTTCTTGGGCAGGTTAAACTCCCTTTGGAGGTCCGTCAGCCGAGCACTGGCATTATATGACCGGCGGAAATGCACACAGTCTTTCCTGGCCTGCCTCAGGACATCCTGTAAGCCCGGGTACCTGCCCAAGAACCGCTGCACCACCAAGTTAAGGACGTGAGCCAAACAGGGCACATGGGTCATTTGTCCCTGTCGGAGGGCAGAGAGGAGGTTGGTGCCATTGTTGCAAACCACCATTCCTGCCTTAAGTTGGCGTGGCGTCAACCACCTCTGAACCTGCCCCTGCAGAGCTGACAGAACCTCTGCCCCAGTGTGGCTCCTGTCCCCCAAGCACACCAGCTCAAGCACCGCATGGCATCTTTTGGCCTGCGTACTTGCATAGCCCCTTGAATGGCTATGGAGCACCGCTGGTTCTGAGGACAAAGCACAGGAAGAGGCCATGGAGGAAGAAGAAGAGGAGGGGGTGGAGGAGAGAGGTGTGTCATGATCATTATTAGTGGCATTTTGGTGGCATGGTGGTGGAACAACCTCCAACACTACTGCACCTTGTCCTGCATCCTTCCCAGCTGCCAGCAGAGTCACCCAATGCGCCGTGAAACTTAGGTAACGTCCCTGTCCATGCCTGCTGGACCATGAGTCAGCGGTAATATGCACCTTACCGCTGACCGCCCTGTCCAACGAGGCATGGACTTTGCCTTCCACATGCCGTTAGAGAGCCGGAATCGCCTTTCATGAGAAAAAGTGGCGTTTGGGTACCTGCCACTGAGGAACCGCACATTCCACAGACTCATGGAAGGGGGCAGAGTCTACCAACTGAAAAGGCAGCAGTTGAAGTGCTAGCAATTTTGCCAAGCTAGCATTCAACCGCTGGGCATGTGGATGGCTGGGAGCAAACTTCTTTCGGTGGTGCAGCAGCTGGGGCAGGGAAATTTGCCTGGTACAATCTGATGTCGGTGTACCAAAAGCAGATTGCCCACAAGTACTTGGCTGTGACACACCTAATTCTACACCTTCATTCCTCTCAGTGCAGGTCTCAGAGAGGACTGAAGGTATAGTGGGGTTGGAGATCTCAGCTGATGAGGAGCAAGGAGAGGTCCTCTTTGTTCTTTGATGTGGTTCTTTTAGATACGCTTGCCAACGAACTGCATGGCAGGTCAACATATGTCTGGTCAAGCATGTGGTACCCAAGCAGGAGATGTTTTGGCCACACGAGATACGCTTGAGACATATGTTGCAAATAGCAGTGGTGCGATCTGATGCACTTGTCTCAAAAAAGACCCACACCAAAGAACTTTTTGAACAACGCGCAGAGACTGCAGCGCCCTGCACATGTGGAGCTTTGGGGTGTGTTGCAGTCAGTGTGCTGCCCTTAGGCTTGCCCCTGGAGGGCATCCTGCCTCATTGGTGATGTGCCGCCTCCTCCTCCTCCTCCTTTCTCCTATCAGGCACCCACGTTGAGTCAGTGACCTCATCATCCCCTCCCTCCTGATCACTGGAGCAAACCTGGCAGTATGCTGCAGCAGGGGGAGCATGACTGCCAGATTGCTGTCCTTCTTGGGCACCCCCTCTGTCTGTGCTCATGTTACTGCCTTCATCGAGCTCAGTATCATCATCAGAGCCTTCCAAATGCTGGGCATCCTCCTGGACCACACTGTGGTCAAACAGTTCGAGGGACTCCTCAGAAGGAAATGGTGGGGCTAGGGAGGGAGTCACTGATGACATTGAGCCAAGGGAAGAGGCCGCTGCTTTGCCAGACAAAGTACCCTGAGCATGGGTGAGAGAGGATGAGGAGGATGAGGACAGCTTGGTCATCCACTCGACCAAGTCTTCCGCATGTTGCGGCTCAACACGGCCAGCTGCCGAAAAAAAGGGCAAGCGTGTCCCACGGCCACGTGCTGATGAGGATGCACCGTCTCCACGACCAGCACTAGACACAGAGCCTGCTTGCCCTCTTTTATTGGCTTGTGACTGTCTGCCTCTCCTTCTTGGCCTTGCAGACATACTAATGGCCTGTAGCTGCACTATAGCTATATATATATATATATATGTAATGATACTGCAGCTAGCAAAATCAACTTCCTGCCTGTAGTATGAGAACACCACCAACCTTCTACAGGTAGCTTTAGCTGAACACTGTGCAGAGCTCGCAAAAAACTAGCTTGTAGCTTTTTTAGGTGCCTGCGGTAGTGATAGGATCAGGAAAACGCCACCAACCTTCTACAGGTAGCTTTAGGTGAACACTGTGCAGAGCTCGCCAAAAAATAACTTTTAGCTTATTTAGCTGCCTGCGGTAGTGATAGGATCAGAAAAACACCACCAACCTTCTACAGGTAGCTTTAGATGAACACTGTGCAGAGCTCGCAAAAAATAACTTGTAGGTTTAGCTGAACACTGTGAGGAGGATGCACTGCACTAACTTGTAGGTTTAGATGAACACTGTGCAGAGGTCTCATTACACTAACTTGTAGTTTTAGCTGAACACTGTGAGCAGGACGCACTACACTAACTTGTAGTTTTAGCTGAACACTGTGCAGAGGTCTCACTACACTAACTTGTAGTTTTAGCTGAACACTGTGAGCAGGACGCACTACACTAACTTGTACCTTTAGATGAACACTGTGCAGAGGTCTCACTACACTAACTTGTAGTTTTAGCTGAACACTGTGAGCAGGACGCACTACATTAACTTGTAGTTTTAGCTGGACACTGTGCAGAGGTCTCACTACACTAACTTGTAGTTTTAGCTGAACACTGTGAGCAGAACGCACTACACTAACTTGTACCTTTAGATGAACACTGTGCAGAGGTCTCACTACACTAACTTGTAGTTTTAGCTGAACACTGTGAGCAGGACGCACTACATTAACTTGTAGTTTTAGCTGGACACTGTGCAGAGGTCTCACTACACTAACTTGTAGTTTTAGCTGAACACTGTGAGCAGGACGCACTACACTAACTTGTACCTTTAGATGAACACTGTGCAGAGGTCTCACTACACTAACTTGTAGTTTTAGCTGAACACTGTGAGCAGGATGCACTACACTAACTTGTAGTTTTAGATGAACACTGTGCAGAGGTCTCACTACACTAACTTGTAGTTTTAGCTGAACAATGTGAGCAGGACGCACTACACTAACTTGTACCTTTAGATGAACACTGTACAGAGCTCGCAAAAAAATAACTTGTAGGTTTAGCTGAACACTGTGAGGAGGACGCACCACACTAACTTGTAGCTTTAGCTGAACACTGTGAGCAGGACGCACTGCACTAACTTGTAGCTTTAGATGAACACTGTGCAGAGGTCTCACTACACTAACTTGTAGTTTTAGCTGGACACTGTGAGCAGGACGCACTACATTAACTTGTAGTTTTAGCTGAACACCGTGCAGAGGTCTCACTACACTAACTTGTAGTTTTAGCTGAACACTGTGAGCAGGACGCACTACACTAACTTGTAGCTTTAGATGAACACTGTGCAGAGCTCGCAAAAAAATAACTTGTAGGTTTAGCTGAACACTGTAAGGAGGACGCACCACAATAACTTGTAGTTTTAGCTGAACACTGTGAGCAGGACGCACTACACTAACTTGTAGCTTTAGATGAACACTGTGCAGAGCTCGCAAAAAAATAACTTGTAGGTTTAGCTGAACACTGTGAGGAGGACGCACCACACTAACTTGTAGTTTTAGCTGAACACTGTGAGCAGGATGCACTGCGCTAACTTGTAGCTTTAGATGAACACTGTGCAGAGGTCTCACTACACTAACTTGTAATTTTAGCTGAACACTGTGAGCAGGACGCACTACACTAACTTGTAGTTTTAGATGAACACTGTGCAGAGGTCTCACTACACTAACTTGTAGTTTTAGCTGAACACTGTGAGCAGGACGCACTACACTAACTTGTAGCTTTAGATGAACACTGTGCAGAGCTCGCAAAAAAATAACTTGTAGGTTTAGCTGAACACTGTGAGGAGGACGCACCACACTAACTTGTAGTTTTAGCTGAACACTGTGAGCAGGATGCACTACACTAACTTGTAGCTTTAGATGAACACTGTGCAGAGGTCTCACTACACTAACTTGTAGTTTTAGCTGAACACTGTGAGCAGGATGCACTACACTAACTGTAAATAGTCTAGCTGCCTGACTGTGGTACTAATAGGATCAAAAGAACACCAGCAATTTTCTTCAGGTAGCTGTAAATACTGTAACAAGACAAGCCTGCCTGTCAGTAAGAAGATAACAGGAACGGATCTAGCTAAACTGAATACAGTGTATATATATATATATATATGCAACACCTGGGATGCATATATATACACAATACACTGTAAGTGCAGCTAACTCACTGATTGTCCTGCCTAATCTAGCTAACTCAAATGAAATGACACTGTCTCTCTGTCTATCTATGTATCTCAACGCCGGAACACACACTACACAGGGCCGCCGTGCAGGTGGCCTTATATAGTGTGGGGCGTGTTCTAAACCCCCTGAGCCATAATTGGCCAAAGCCACCCTGGCTTTGGCCAATTACAGCTCTCTCTACTGACGGTGCTGCGATTGGCCAAGCATGCGGGTCATAGTGCATGCTTGGCCAATCATCAGTCAGCAATGCACTACGATGCCGCAGTGAATTATGGGCCGTGACGCGCCACACGAATTTGGCGCGAGCGGCCCATAACATTCGGAATTCGGCGAACGACCGAACAGCCAATGTTCGAGTCGAACATGGGTTCGGCTCGAACACGAAGCTCATTCCTAATAGGGACATTATAATGTTATTGTTCACGTTGAACTGTATGGCCAAGACTTTTAAGTAAAGCTGCATTAACTATTCTGAGCCTGGTCTGAAGTTATTCAAAGGGGTACATGATCGTTCTGGAAAGAGCATGGTCAGTAAAGCACATGTTGGGTATGAAGCAAAGTCACTACAAATGGTCTACTCAGCAAGTCAAGCAGGAGGAGTAATGCAGTTGCTATGGGTAACCAAGCACTAGTGCAATGTACATCACAGCCGGTCATAAAGTGCGGTACCGGGTGCAGGTGATGGGTTCTCCAATAGTGAGGGGGTCAGTGTTCTGGCTCCCTCACCAGCAGTCGGTTTCTCACAGCAACCGGGACTGAACCCATGTTAACGAGACTCTTAGCCTGGCAAAACGGCACAGGAAGGAGTTAACGAGTGCATGCATGAGATTCACGCTATGTGCAAGGCAGGACCACATTCTGTTACTGGGAGTGAGGTAACAGAGGTATGCTGGACTTGTGGAGAGGGCAAAGGTTTAGCAGTGTCTCTCCTAAAAACATGACATTATTATACAACGGTGTGTGTAGTGTCACGAGACAGCCCTTTTCAGAGGAACTCTGTACTTTTATTACTGCACACAGTTACATGGCTTATCTCTAAGTCGAGAACTGCCTTAATGTTTGATTCCCACATGACCGCAGTCCCCGCCTGGTCCCAGGCATTGGTGAGCGCGTGTACAGTGAAAGGTACCCCCACGTGCAGGGCGAGTGGGCCCACCCACAAGCCTTTAACTTTCTTTTTGAATTTATAAATGAAAGTGCAAGCTGGCAGTGTTAAGGTACCAGAAGACAGTGGTAATGATATTCTCCCAATTTAGCAGTTTTCTGCAGGGATGGGGGACTAATGTGATGTTAATGGTTACTTAATACCTAGCCGGAGGAGACCAGGCCACATATCTTGGTTAAAGTATATAAGCAATAAGGGATTTCTCTTAAGAAAAAATGGTGCTGGGTCATCTGCTGCATACTGTTATATTGACTATAACTCATAATTTGCTGATAGCATTGGTTTCTAACACTTCCATGACATAGTGTCAGGGCTGGGCTCAGCCCTTCCTTCTCAGAGCAGGCCCCTCAGCTGTTGGTTAATTGCCAGCTCCAATCTTTTCCACAGTAACTCACCTGATGATGATATCCTGTTCGTCAGTCCTGCTGGTTACTTAAGCTGTTCAATTCAGTTCCTCTCTGCCTTCGCCTTGGTCAACACACCCAGAGACTCTCTCCCGTGTACCTGTTGAAGACTTGCTTGGCTGAAGTCTCTTCTGGTTCCTGATCCTGCTTGCTGTTCCACTACGCTGATTCTCCAGTTTCCTGATTTCCTGTCCTGTCCTGAAGTATGCTGATCTCTGGCTCCCTGACGTCCTGGCTTGTCTGACGATCCGTTCCGGTTACTGAACTCTGGCTATGATTTGACTATGTGCAAAAGAGAAGGGAAAGTGGGACTTTAAATGAGATAGATGACTTTGTGGAGGCAAAGTTAAGATATATGCAAAATTGTTTTATTGGTAACGAACATTGTAAAGAATATGGTAATAAAATAACCACATATACATTCAGTACAGTAATTCATATAGACTCCACCCACACATAACATACAGGTGTGGCATGGGAAAAAAGGTTTGCATGAGTATGGTATTGTCAGAGCAATTCAAAGGTACATAACATGGGGTAAATTTATATTAATACATATGACATAAAAACAGCACCAGCGACAGGAGTATGGGTGTAGGAAGTAAAACCAAAATAGATGAATAAATGAATGTCAGAATTATTAATCTGCTGCAGACTGAAATTCAATGTGTCCATTACAGACACAGGTCAGCATCACTTGTAAGTCACCCCCTAGGTCATTCACAATTGCCTGTCACTTTTGTTTGATGTTTTTTCTCTTTTGTTATCACTGTTGCCACTTTTTTTGTTTTAACATCGGCTCTCACTATCCAACCTTTCACCTCTTCATGCAACACCAACAATGCTCATATAGCTCACACATTTAGTCAACACACTCCCCCTTTTTACATCACATTCCATCTAATTCACTTTTTTTTTTTTTTTTCTTTCATTATTCCTTCATTTACACTTTTTATTCATTCTCAATTTCACATTCCTTTTTTTTACACCTTCCCAGATCACCTCAGGTTGCCTCCATAGGCCACCGCAACTTTCCACTTGCACCAGCAATTTGTGCCTTGGGTCATCGGGAGGTTTTGTTGCATGCACCCTTCCGTGCACGGCTGCAATTACCTCAGCTCCCGGGGGAGGCTATATTGGGACTTTGATCACATGGCCGCAACATTTTACCGTTTTGGACCCTATGTGAGTATTTAGGACGGGCTAATCTGCCCTATTTCTACATCACTAATTAGAATTAGACTAATGTCACCACTTTTTTTCTTTACACTCTGCAGATATATTTTAGCATCTGCCCCTGAGGAGTGTCTCTACATGAAACGCGTCGGGCACAAGTGATGCTGACCTGTGTCTGTAATGGACACATTGAATTTCAGTCTGCAGCAGATTAATAATTCTGACATTCATTTATTCATCTATTTTGGTTTTACTTCCTACACCCATACTCCTGTCGCTGGTGCTGTTTTTATGTCATATGTATTAATATAAATTTACCCCATGTTATGTACCTTTGAATTGCTCTGACAATACCATACTCATGCAAACCTTTTTTCCCATGCCACACCTGTATGTTATGTGTGGGTGGAGTCTATATGAATTACTGTACTGAATGTATATGTGGTTATTTTATTACCATATTCTTTACAATGTTCGTTACCAATAAAACAATTTTGCATATATCTTAACTTTGCCTCCACAAAGTCATCTATCTCATTTAAAGTCCCACTTTCCCTTCTCTTTTGCACATAGTATAGGGATGGAGGCACACCGCATATGTGCCTCATCTAAAGTCCCAATTCCCCTTCTCTATTCGATTTGAACAGGGATGGAGATTTGATGACTGGGTTGGTAGTGTTCCCCTACTACCCTAGTGTGAGGCTTGTAAATTCCGGGTGGTTATGCCACCATACCCGGTTCTTTACACACTCAGGGTACATTAATTTTGTATCCATGTAGTTCTACAGTGCCGTTCGCGCCAGTTCATTTGGGGTATGTTGCGGTTATTGTTGATTTCCGGTTCCTTTGTTGGTCTTCTACCCGGGAGCTGCGATGCTCTTTACGTGCCTCCCCCTTCCCCTCCCCTCTCCGCCCACCGGGGGGCGGGGAGTGTTACGGGGTGGCGGGTGGATACCTACAGAGCATCGGCGCCACGCATCCTGCCCTGTGTGTGGCGTCATGATTGAGGCCAACACACAGAGCACGTGATTTCCATCCCAGCTGTTCTGGCAGTGAATATGGGCTTCTGTGGAGGGCGGTGCCTACCGCCCTCTCCGAGGCCCCTTCCTGCCTATCACACGCTAGCGTGACGCTGGTAAGAGCCGGCGTGCACGTGTGCGGGGTGCATATAAGCTGCCTCCCCTGTCACACTCTTGCTGATACACCTCCTAGCTACCACATCGCATTCAACACTTCCCTTTGGCTTCCAGCCTTGTTCCAACACGTAAGTCACCCCCTAGGTCATTCACAATTGCCTGTCACTTTTGTTTGATGTTTTTTCTCTTTTGTTATCACTGTTGCCACTTTTTTTGTTTTAACATCGGCTCTCACTATCCAACCTTTCACCTCTTCATGCAACACCAACAATGCTCATATAGCTCACACATTTAGTCAACACACTCCCCCTTTTTACATCACATTCCATCTAATTCACTTTTTTTTTTTTTTTCTTTCATTATTCCTTCATTTACACTTTTTATTCATTCTCAATTTCACATTCCTTTTTTTTACACCTTCCCAGATCACCTCAGGTTGCCTCCATAGGCCACCGCAACTTTCCACTTGCACCAGCAATTTGTGCCTTGGGTCATCGGGAGGTTTTGTTGCATTCACCCTTCCGTGCACGGCTGCAATTACCTCAGCTCCCGGGGGAGGCTATATTGGGACTTTGATCACATGGCCGCAACATTTTACCGTTTTGGACCCTATGTGAGTATTTAGGACGGGCTAATCTGCCCTATTTCTACATCACTAATTAGAATTAGACTAATGTCACCACTTTTTTTCTTTACACTCTGCAGATATATTTTAGCATCTGCCCCTGAGGAGTGTCTCTACACGAAACGCGTCGGACACAAGTGATGCTGACCTGTGTCTGTAATGGACACATTGAATTTCAGTCTGCAGCAGATTAATAATTCTGACATTCATTTATTCATCTATTTTGGTTTTACTTCCTACACCCATACTCCTGTCGCTGGTGCTGTTTTTATGTCATATGTATTAATATAAATTTACCCCATGTTATGTACCTTTGAATTGCTCTGACAATACCATACTCATGCAAACCTTTTTTTCCATGCCACACCTGTATGTTATGTGTGGGTGGAGTCTATATGAATTACTGTACTGAATGTATATGTGGTTATTTTATTACCATATTCTTTACAATGTTCGTTACCAATAAAACAATTTTGCATATATCTTAACTTTGCCTCCACAAAGTCATCTATCTCATTTAAAGTCCCACTTTCCCTTCTCTTTTGCACATAGTATAGGGATGGAGGCACACCGCATATGTGCCTCATCTAAAGTCCCAATTCCCCTTCTCTATTCGATTTGAACAGGGATGGAGATTTGATGACTGGGTTGGTAGTGTTCCCCTACTACCCTAGTGTGAGGCTTGTAAATTCCGGGTGGTTATGCCACCATACCCGGTTCTTTACACACTCAGGGTACATTAATTTTGTATCCATGTAGTTCTACAGTGCCGTTCGCGCCAGTTCATTTGGGGTATGTTGCGGTTATTGTTGATTTCCGGTTCCTTTGTTGGTCTTCTACCCGGGAGCTGCGATGCTCTTTACGTGCCTCCCCCTTCCCCTCCCCTCTCCGCCCACCGGGGGGCGGGGAGTGTTACGGGGTGGCGGGTGGATACCTACAGAGCATCGGCGCCACGCATCCTGCCCTGTGTGTGGCGTCATGATTGAGGCCAACACACAGAGCACGTGATTTCCATCCCAGCTGTTCTGGCAGTGAATATGGGCTTCTGTGGAGGGCGGTGCCTACCGCCCTCTCCGAGGCCCCTTCCTGCCTATCACACGCTAGCGTGACGCTGGTAAGAGCCGGCGTGCACGTGTGCGGGGTGCATATAAGCTGCCTCCCCTGTCACACTCTTGCTGATACACCTCCTAGCTACCACATCGCATTCAACACTTCCCTTTGGCTTCCAGCCTTGTTCCAACACGTAAGTCACCCCCTAGGTCATTCACAATTGCCTGTCACTTTTGTTTGATGTTTTTTCTCTTTTGTTATCACTGTTGCCACTTTTTTTGTTTTAACATCGGCTCTCACTATCCAACCTTTCACCTCTTCATGCAACACCAACAATGCTCATATAGCTCACACATTTAGTCAACACACTCCCCCTTTTTACATCACATTCCATCTAATTCACTTTTTTTTTTTTTTTTTTCTTTCATTATTCCTTCATTTACACTTTTTATTCATTCTCAATTTCACATTCCTTTTTTTTACACCTTCCCAGATCACCTCAGGTTGCCTCCATAGGCCACCGCAACTTTCCACTTGCACCAGCAATTTGTGCCTTGGGTCATCGGGAGGTTTTGTTGCATGCACCCTTCCGTGCACGGCTGCAATTACCTCAGCTCCCGGGGGAGGCTATATTGGGACTTTGATCACATGGCCGCAACATTTTACCGTTTTGGACCCTATGTGAGTATTTAGGACGGGCTAATCTGCCCTATTTCTACATCACTAATTAGAATTAGACTAATGTCACCACTTTTTTTCTTTACACTCTGCAGATATATTTTAGCATCTGCCCCTGAGGAGTGTCTCTACACGAAACGCGTCGGACACAAGTGATGCTGACCTGTGTCTGTAATGGACACATTGAATTTCAGTCTGCAGCAGATTAATAATTCTGACATTCATTTATTCATCTATTTTGGTTTTACTTCCTACACCCATACTCCTGTCGCTGGTGCTGTTTTTATGTCATATGTATTAATATAAATTTACCCCATGTTATGTACCTTTGAATTGCTCTGACAATACCATACTCATGCAAACCTTTTTTCCCATGCCACACCTGTATGTTATGTGTGGGTGGAGTCTATATGAATTACTGTACTGAATGTATATGTGGTTATTTTATTACCATATTCTTTACAATGTTCGTTACCAATAAAACAATTTTGCATATATCTTAACTTTGCCTCCACAAAGTCATCTATCTCATTTAAAGTCCCACTTTCCCTTCTCTTTTGCACATAGTATAGGGATGGAGGCACACCGCATATGTGCCTCATCTAAAGTCCCAATTCCCCTTCTCTATATGATTTGACTATGTTGCTCTGTTTACCTTTTACTATTATTAAACAAGTGTGATTTTAACTGCACTTCTGTCTCGGTCTGGCTCAAGGTTTCTGACAGTAGGTAAAGGCTATGAATTCAGAAGATGCAGTCAATCCACTTGTTGGTAATATTTTTTCCAGGTTGGATGAGCAAGATCACTGTATGGATCAGTTTGCCTTAGCATTACAGATGCTTCTGAATCACACGGCTCACCTGGAATCTCCCACTGTGGCTGCTCCAGTACAACCTGTGTTGCAGGTCATCCCTGCTGCTGCTCCAGTCTCTGTGCAGGCACCCGCCTCGAGTATTACCTCTAAAAGAAGTATGACTGTTTCCGCTCCACTTCCCTTACGATTTGGGTGCGATTCAGTTCAATGCAGAGGGTTTCTCAATCAGGTTGAGATATGCTTTGAGATGCTGCCCCAGGCATTTTCCACGGACAGAAGCAAAGTAGGTTTCGTGATATCTTTGCTTTCTGAGAGAGCCTTGGCCTGGGCAAACCCTCTATGGGAGACGCAAAAACCTGTTGTCTTGAGTTACCCTGAGTTTGTGGCTTCTTTTAAAAGGGTATTTGACATTCCCGCACGCTCCTGCTGCCAAGTGCCTCATGTCCATCAAACAGAGTATGAGAACTGTTGCCAATTATGCCATTGAATTCCGTACTCTGGCAGCAGAGGTTGCTTGGAACAATGAGGCCCTCGTGGCTACTTTTTCTTATGGTCTCTCGGATACCATCAAGAATGAGATAGCAGCCCAAGATATACCCACTGAGCTGGAGAAGTTGTTCACGTTTGCCATCCTCATTGACTCCAGACTCAGAGAAAGACTCTTTTTTAAGGAGCACTTCCGGAAGCCTAATGTACATTTGTCTCTGAGCTTTGCAGTCCCACCCTTGCCTCCCTCACCTCCCATGCCTCCTGGTAACGAATCGGTCAGTGAAGGTGAACCCATGCACTTGAGTTTTACACGTCTCTCTGCAGATGAGAGAACCTTTAGGAGGAGGGAGAGATTGTGCCCTTATTGTGGCCAGGCAGGTCACTTTTTTAAGTCTTGTCCTACCCGTCCAGAGAATGCCCAAACCTTGAGGTCCTGTAGCGGACAGACCTTAGGTGGCGTTGTTTCGTCCCCAGTTATCCAGAAGGATAAGCCTCTGGTCCCGGCTAGCCTTTCTTGTTCTAAGTCATCTGTCACAATACAGGCTCTAATCGACTCTGGGGCTGCAGGCCTGTTCATTGATGCTGCCTTTGTATCTAAGCACTCGATTCTGATACAGCTTCGTGCCACTCCATTTGCCATTGAGGCTCTTGATGGGAGACCTTTACAGTCTGCCCATGTGACCCATGAGACTGTTCCGTTGTCCATGGCTGTAGGGGCTCTTCACCATGAGATAATCCAATTCCAAGTTATTCCCTCACCTAAGTTTCCACTGGTTATTGGTTATCCTTGGTTACAGAGGCACAACTGCTCTTTTGATTGGCTTTGTGCTGAGGTTCCCTCCTGGTAGCCACAATGCAGCAAGACATGTTTCCAGAATGTGGCCAAGGTCCTATACACCTCTTCACTCTCCTGCCGGAGGAGTACCACGATTTTAGCAATGTCTTTGACAAAGGTCAAGCCAGTAGTTTGCCTCTACACCAATCATATGATTGCACAATTGACCTTCAACCTGGTGCCATACCCCCTCGTGGCCGGGTTTACCCTTTGTTGGTCTCGGAGGATAAGGCCATGGAGGAGTTTGTTGCAGATGAACGTTCTTGAGGATTCATCTGCAAGTCCTCATCTCCTGCTGGTCCTGGTTTCTTCTTTGTGAAGAAGAAGAGTGGTGAACTGAGACCTTGTATTGATTTTAGGGGTCTCAATTGTTTCACGATTAAGAATGCTTATCCAATTCTGTTGATTATGGAGTTATTTGACCGCCTCAAGACAGAACGTTTTTCACGAAGCTGGATTTGAGAGGAGCATACAATCTCGTGATCATCAAGGAGGGCGACGAATGGAAAACTGCGTTTAATACCAGAATAGGCCATTATGAGTACCTCGTAATGCCATTTGGCCTTTGAAAAGCTCCGGGAGCTTTCCAGGAATTTACCAATGATGTCCTCCGAGATTTGTTGCAGCTATGTGTGGTGGTTTATCTCTATGATATCCTCATTTTTTTCAAGTCCCTAGAGAGCCACCACACAGATGTCTGTCATGTGCTTCAGAAGCTGAGAGAGAACAATCTCTATTGTAAATTGGAGAAGTGCGAGTTCCATCGTGAACAGGTTAAAGTCCTGGGTTATGTAATTTCAACTGCTGGTTTTTTAATGGACCCAGAGAAACTTTCAGCAATTCTACAGTGGCCATGACCCATGGGTATACGTCCTCTGCAATGTTTTCTTGGCTTTGCCAATTATTATTGAAAGTTTATTCATAACTTCTCATCTCTGGTCAACCCCCTGACTGATATGACCAGAAAGGACGGTAACCCACAGAGTTGGTCTCCGGAGTCCATTAAGGCCTTTGAGAGTGCAAGGCTGCCTTTGTTTCTGCTCCTGTGTTGGCACATCCTGATCCTACATCACCCTTTATCCTTGAGGTTGATGCTTCTGAGACTGGAGTTGGCGCTCTTCTGTCTCAACCTCCTACCTCTGAGAGCGCTATGCATCCTTGTGGCTACTTTTCCAAGAAATTGTCACCTGCAGAATGCAATTACGAGATTGGGGACAGAGAGTTGTTAGTGATCATTTTAGTCCTTATAGAATGGAGGCATCTCCTTGAAGGTACTACTGTGCCAGTTCTCATTCTTACTGACCATAAAAATCTCACATTCTTGTCTGAGGCTAAACGCCTTTCTCCCAGAAGGGTGTGATGGGCTCTTTACTTGTCAAGTTTCAATTACATTGTCTCATTCTTACCCGGTACTAAGAATGTAAGGGCTGACGTTTTGTCGCAACAATTTTCCTCCACTTCCAAGATGGAATTGGTTCCTGTGATTCCTCCTGATCATATTCTGGTGACGGTTCTCACTTCTTCTTTGGGCAACAAAATTCTTGCCACTAAGGTTCATTCTCCTGAGAAATCTTGTGACCGCTGCTTTGTCCCAGAGAGTCTCCGTACTGCCGTGCTCCAGACTTACCATTCTCCCAAGGCTGCTGGCCATCCTGGAAAGAATCAACACTTTTGGGCCATTTCCCAACAATTCTTGTGGCCTAGTCTACATGCTAATGTAGCTGCCTACGTAGCTGCTTCTTCCGTGTGTGCTCAGAGTAAGACACCACAACACCTTCCATTGGGCCTCCTACAACCCATACCTGATGGAGACAGGCCTTAGACCCACCTGTCCATGGATTTCATTGTGGAGTTACCCAGCTCTCAGGGCAACATAGTTATTCTTATGGTGGTTGATAGGTTCTCAAAGATGTCTCATTGGATTCCACTTAAGAAGTTGCCCACATCTAAGGAACTGGCTTCCATTTTTGCTCAGGAGATCTATTGCTTACATGGGCTACCCAAGGTGATTGTCTCGGACAGGGTTAGTTAATTTGTGTCCCGGTTCTGGTGAGCCTTTTGTGCACACTTGAGAATTCAGCTTTCTTTCTCCTCAGCGTATCACCCGCAGTCTAATGGGGCCGCAGAACGAGCCAACCAGTCCTTGGAGCAGTTTCTACATTGCTATATTTCTGGCTATCATAACAATTGGTCAGACCTCTTACCTTGGGCAGAGTTTGTTCAAAATAGTGCCTTGAATAATGCTTCCCGATTGTCCCCGTTTATGCAAACTATGGTTTCAAACCTTCCATGTTGCCTGAACCATTTGTTCCGCAGAGCATCCCTGCATTAGAGGGGAATCTCCGTGGTCTTTGTTCCACTTTGACACAAGTCCAGAAGGCTTTGCGACATGCCAACGATAGGTACAGACTCCATGCTGACTGCAGACGCCTGCCTGTGCCTTCCTACCAGGTTGGGGACAGGGTCTAGCTGTCATCTCGCAACCTCCATCTCCATGTTCCCTCACTGAAGTTGACACCTCGATTTATTGGGCCATTCTGTATTCTCCACAGGATTAACCTAGTGGCCTATGCTTTAGACCTTCCTTCTGATATGCATATCTCAAATGTATTCCATGTCTCCTTATTAAAGCTTTTGGTCTGCAACCGCTTTACCACCTCAGTGCCACATCCTCACCCAGTACAGGTTGAGAACCATGAGGAGTATGAACTACAGTCTATTGTTGACTCCCATAGGTTCTGTTAGCACATACAGTACCTGGTGCATTGGAAAGGGTACGGTCCGGAGGACCGCTCTTGGGTTTTATCCTCAGATGTACATGCCCCTGTGCTCCTCTGTGCTTTCCATAGATGTTTTCCCCTCAAACCTGGTGGTCCTCCGAGGGGTAGGGGTCGCTGAGGAGAGGGTACTGTCTGGGCTGGGCTCAGCCCTTTCTTCTCAGAGCAGGCTGCTCAGCTGTCGGTTAATTGGCAGCTCCAATCTTTTCCACAGTGACTCACCTGATGATGATATCCTGTTTGTCAGTCCTGCTGGTTACTTAAGCTGTGCAGTTCAGTTCCTCTCTGCCTTTGCCTTGGTCAACACATCCAGAGACTCTTGTGTACCTGTTGAAGACTTGTTTGGCTGATGTCCCTTCTGGTTCCTGATCCTGCTTGCTGTTTCACTATGTTGATTCTCCAGTTTCCGGATATGCTGGTCTGTCCTGAAGTACGCTGATCTCTGGCTCCCTGATGTTTTGGCTTGTCTGACTGTCCGTTCCGGTTACCAAACTCTGCCTATGATTTGACTACGTTGCTCTGTTTACATTTTACTATTATTATTATTAAACAAGTGTGATTTTAACTGTACTTCTGTCTCAGTCTGATTCATGGTTTCTGACACATAGTTTTGGTATTGTGTTACTATGTTGCCATCCGATTACGTTCTTCACCCCTCCAGTTGTTTCAGCGATGTTCAATAAATGTTTCTGAATGCATTCTTTATTTTACAAGCACAGTATACAACAGTGCTGACAAGGATTTTATTTTGGCAAGCAGATGAAAAGTATACTGAACAAGTAAAATCCTATATTAGTTGATTACATTGTTAACTGCATGCTTACGCTGGGACTCATGGGACAATTTCAAAATTAAATAATATCATTGTGGGACTTGTATGTTAAAAGTCTAACAAGGTACTGTGACTAAAACTGATCAGAATTGTGTTACGAGTGTCATATGACGCAGATCTTTCAATCTAATTTACCCTCTTGTGTCCCCTTCTAAACCTCGTAATTTTAGGGAAATTATTGCAATTCCAAAAACAAATGTCTTTTTATTTACAGTATGCCTTGTTAAACTGAAGGGAGTCACATATTTTACGGAGGAAAGTCATTTAGAAAATATGCTTGAATTGTGCAGGTTCTCAGTGCACTACCAGTTGCTCAACTACTGCAAAAGAGCTTCAATCCATCCAAAAATCATATTTTATTTTTGGTGGAGATTGGTTGGCTAAGTCAACCCCTACTTTTGTATAGGTCTCCAATACAGTGAGCGCTCTCTGCCTAGGTCCTTGGGAATTTTGGGTATTTTTGCCTCTGTCCTCCTTTGCATGCTTCAGCATCCCCTGCTTCAGTCTTGGTAATAAAAAAAAAAAGAATCCAACCCCAAAAGACAAAAAAAAACTGTTGCATAGTTTAACTCTCCAGGATTTTCCAAAAATGGAAATATAAGAATTAAGTAGACTGACCTTGTAATGTGAAATCAAAAAGTAAGAAAACTGGAATAAAAATTAACTTTCAGTGTTTCTATTCAAGCTGTGGTAGAAATTAGAAAATGACATCTGCCACTTATAACAGGTCATATTTCCCTGTAACTGTAAGAGGTGTAACTATATAGAGTCACTACAGTAAGGGCCATCAGAGATGCAACTGATTCAAGAAACAAACATAAGTCATTCCCCACATGCAGCTCATAAAGCTAATACTGTAAATGAAACATTTGAAAGTGAGCCAAACTCTTACATGTACAGTGCCTTGAAATATTAGATCAAGAATTCCTGTTAAACAGGGGCTGAAAAATTGGGCCTTAAGCATTGGTGCTGGTGCCACAACACTGCAACCCCTCACAGATATTCTAGTTGGAGTGCAGGAACTAGCCCTGCTGCAAAGAATTGCATGAAAAATTGCAATTACACGCCCCTGTTAAACAGGGGCTGAAAAATTGGGCCTTAAGCACTGGTGGCGGGACTCGCGGCGCCCAGAACCAAAAATTTTCTTACAAGCTATCATTATGATCATTGAGGAGGAAGAGGATAATTACTCAGTATAACAGGATAGTCACTCAGCATCAGCATAGGCAGTCTTTGAAGGGATCTGACATTTCAAAAAAAATTATTCGGTTACATCAGCATCAGGTACTTGGTAGCTGGTGGTGATCCAAGACTGATTCATTTTTATGAAGGTCAGTCGATCGACCGAGTCGGTGGACAGACACACCCTGTGATCGGTTACAAAGCCTCCAGCAGCACTGAATGTGCGTCCTGAAAGAATGCTGGATGCAGGACAGGCCAGTAGCTCAATTGCATACTGTGCAAGCTCTGGCCAGTGATCCATCCTCAAGACCCAGTAACCCAGAGGATTTTCGGTGGGAAAGGTGTCCAAGTCAGATCTTGCCCCTAGGTATTCCTGCACCATGTAAAACAGACTCTGGCGATGGTTGCTGGAACCGATCATACCTTGGGGCTGCGGACTAAAAAATTGTCTGAACGCATCGGTCAGAAGGCCACCTTCTCCACCGCTCCTTCTTCGACTGACCGAAGCCTCAGCAACACGTTGTCCAGAAACAGGAGTTTGTAACCTCCCAGTCTCTGGGAAGGGGTTGCACAGACCTTTCTGCAAGGCCTCCCAAAGATGTTTCATCCTCTGCTGCCTCTGCGACGGCAGGATAAGGTCTGCAACCTTACCCTTGTAACGTGGATCAAGGACGGTTGCTAGTCAGTATTGTTCCTTCTCCTTGATACCACAAATACGAGGATCCTTCTGCAGGCTTTGCAGGATCAGGGAGGCCATGCAGCGTAGGTTTGCTGAGGCATTCGGTCCGGAGTCTGGGTCACTAAGGATGACATGATCTGCAGCCACCTCCTCCCAGCCGCATACAAGTCCATGTGTTTCTTGGGACTGTAAATGATCCCTTAAAAACTGCTGCTGATGCTGAGTGCCAGGCTCCACCTCCATACTGACACAATCCTCCTCCTCCTCCTCTTCCTGTGTGATCGGCGGGCATGCAGGAACACTGTCTGGATAAAGGGAGCCTTGAGAGCTAAGGAAGTCCTCCTCTTCTTGCCTCTGTTCTGCCTCAAGTGCCCTGTCCATTATTCCATGCAGCGTGTGCTCCAACAGGTGGACAAGGGGGACAGTGTCACTGATGCATGCACTGTCACTACTCACCATCCTCGTGGCCTCCTCAAATGGTGACAGGACAGTGCATGCATCCCTGATCATGGCCCACTGGCGTGGGAAAAAAACAAGCTCCCCTGTCCTGGCGCCATAGTCGCACAGGTACTCATTGATGGCCCTCTGCTGCGTGTGCAGCCGCTGCAGCATGGCCAACGTTGAGTTCCACCTAGTGGGCATGTCACAGATTAGGCGGTTCTTGGGCACGTTAAATTCCTTTTGGAGGTCTGCCAGCCGAGCACTGGCATTATATGACCGGCGGAAATGCACACAGACTTTCCTGGCCTGCCTCAGGACATCCTGTAAGCCCGGTGTAACGAGCCCATGCTCGCTCAGTTCCACTCTCCCGACACTCCTCTGTGGCTATTGAATCAGATTGCAATGTCTGATGGTTCGGTCATTCGATGCTCCGGGAATCGAACTACAGCTATGTGCCGCTCAAATCCAGTTGTGATAGCTCATGTGATAGCTCAGAACAAACACCAGGCAAGCTGTATGTAAGTTCAAACAGGAATCTCACTTTTATTGATGCACACAACACACTTTTATTCACAGCAGTTTGTACACAAAAACAAACAGGGGGGACTTTGGACTTTTCAGGCACAGTAACAACAAAATATCTATAACAAAATAAATTTATTGAAAAACACATATAGATAGGACATCGATTAAAACCACAAATCTTATGTATACATCAAAATGTAATGGGGCGATAGCTATACAAAACCATCTATATGTATAATTCTTCGGACATGAGGATAAACATCCTGAGTAGCATCTGGTCTGAGAAGATGGCTGGATAGCAGATCAGCGATCGATTTATTCAAATCGTGTAGATACTCAATGCTCAACATGTTTCGCGTGTCTTCACGCTTCTTCAAAAGCAGAAAGATGTAATGTGGCTATCAAAATACATAACATATAATTAGTATATAAAAACCTTAAAATCTAGCATCTGAGCCGATGCGGAATACAACAAGAAACAAAAAACAAATCCATGCTGGTCAAACCAATGCGATGAAGGATGGGACACCAAACGAGGAGGCAGTGAAAGGTTACCATGGGGGCGTGCACAACATGGTACTGGATTTGTATCTGAGGGGTATGTACCAGGTGGGAGATATCATAAACTAACTACTGGCTAATAAAACCGAGGGGGGAGGGGAATTCAAAGGGAAGGGGCAGGGAGGAGGGGGGAAAAAAAGGGGGGGAAAGGGGAAAAAAGGGAAGGACATGGCACGGGAGGGGAAGGGGAAAAAGGGGGGGAAAGAAAAAGAAAAAAGGGGGGGTTGGGGGGTTTTATTTAGAGTACTTACAGAATAGATGTATCAAAGGTCATATAAAATAAAGTAGCCCGCAGGTAAGGGGAAAAAGAAACAGGTAAACACTGTAGTGAATGGGGAAGTCTTCACCCCTAATTTTCACGCTGACTGCGAAACCCAGGGTATAGTCTATCTAATGACATGCAACTGCCGAGCATTCTATGTTGGAAAAACTATCAGGCAATTTCGCTCCCGCATCAAAGATCACATCTATTACTCTGGAGGGGGTAAGATGATTACCTCAGTGAGTAGGCACTTGGACCTTTACCACAAATTCGACACCTCGGTGGTTTCGTTCATTGCCCTTGCAGTGATTCCGAAGAGCCCCCGGGGTGGCGATTGGGACAAACAGATACTTAGACAAGAAAAACTTTGGATAGAACGTTTGGATGCCACTCGGGCCCCTGGCATTAATGAAGCTCATTCCTACAAACCCTTTCTGTAATTGATTTTTTCCGTGCACACTCTAGTAAGAGTTGGTCCCTGTAGGATACAGAGTTCTTGATCCACATTAGCTTGTAATTCCCCCTCCTTTCATCCCCTTTGCCTATTTCCCTCTCTTGTTTTCTATAGTTCTGCTGTGCATGTCCAGGTCCATTTAAATCTATATGAATGTACATAATTTTTAAAAAAACGTGCATGAATAGACTGTACAATTCACATATTAGAGTTTGACTCTAAGCCCTCTAGCTTCAAACTCTATTCCTTTAGGAAGACTATTGATGTTTAAGTTTATACTATTGTAAACTGTAAATATTTTTGTTGATTATTGACTTTTTTTTCCCTGCTGTTCTGTCCAATGCGGCTTGTATGGGCGCCACCTGGTGGTGGGTTCATGGTTGCCATGCGGCCGCCCAGCATCACACCACCTTCGTTTCTGGTGTGACGCATACATCAGCTGCCATGGGTGGATTCTCCTTTTCCCCCATGCCGGCTGGTGCTGCTCTGTGCTACGAGCGCTGCCCCTCACAGTGGACGCGCCGTCTGTCCCATTGACGGCGCTCCGAGTCAGGTGGTGCGCATGCGCACTGTGAGCATTCAGCCGGTCCGGATGATGTCGCGTCGGCAGCGCCGATTGGTTGACTACGGACAGGACGTGCACACAAATAGGACGGCATCCTGTCATTGTGTATACCCGCTCCAGTGAAGGGATGGCACCACGCGCTCGTTTGTGACACCTATGGAATCCAGGTACCTTCACCGTGATTTAGGCAGTGGCCACAGTAGATGAGTGTTCATTGTTAGATTTTAGGCACACTTTTTTATGGTTCATTCCTTTCCCTGCTTCCTCCGTTGCATTGTAGGTATTAGCAGCTCCCACTCTAAAACAGATCTCCTGTGATACTTTGGCTTTGGTACCTACATAATCGCCTGTGAATCCTTGAACCCCTTACACATATCCATATATACCTATATGAATTTGATATGGAGAATTTTTTTCTACTTTAGCGGCTGGTGAGTGACTTGTGCCATGGATTTACTAGTTTCACTAGCATATTAGACCTGTTTCCCACTGTCTATTATAACTAGTTCTTTATATATATTTTTTTTGTAGGATACACTATCAATCCTTATCTAACTAGACACGTGGTGCTTCACTACAGTGTTTACCTGTTTCTTTTTCCCCTTACCTGCGGGCTACTTTATTTCATATGACCTTTGATACATCTATTCTGTAAGTACTCTAAATAAAACCCCCCTAACCCCCCTTTTTCTTTTTCTTTCCCCCCCTTTTTCCCCTTCCCCTCCCGTGCCATGTCCTTCCCCCCCCCTTTCCCGCCCCCCTTACTCCCTGCCCCTTCCCTTTGAATTCCCCCCTCCGCCCCTCGGTTTTATTAGCCGGTAGTTAGTTTATGATATCTCCCACCTGGTACATACCCCTCAGGTACAAATCTAGTACCATGTTGTGCACGCCCCCATGGTAACCTTTCACTGCCTCCTCATTTGGTGTCCCATCCTTCATCGCATTGGTTTGACCAGCATGGATTTGTTTTTTGTTTCTTGTTGTATTCGGCATCGGCTCAGATGCTAGATTTTAGGGTTTTTATATACTAATTATATGTTATGTATTTTGATAGCCACATTACATCTTTCTGCTTTTGAAGAAGCGTGAAGACACGCGAAACATGTTGAGCATTGAGTATCTACAAGATTTGAATTAATCGATCGCGGATCTGCTATCCAGCCATCTTCTCGGACCGGTTGCTACTCAGGATTTTTATCCTCATGTCCGAAGAATTATACATATAGATGGTTTTGTATAACTATCGCCCCATTACATTTTGATGTATACATATGATTTGTGGTTTTAATCGATGTCCTATCTATATGTGTTTTTTAATAAATGAATTTTGTTATAGATATTTTGTTGTTACTGTGCCTGAAAAGTCCAAAGTCCCCCCTGTTTCTTTTTGTGTACTAATATATGATATAGGACGTGGCACAAGCATATTATTTATGTACCCACAGTACCACTCTGTGTTATGATACATTTCTAGATTTGCATTCACAGCAGTTTGAACACCACGCCCCCAACAACCACTTTCCAATTGGTCAATTGTAAAGTACACTCTAGTCTTCACTCAGGTCCTCTTGTCCATGCAAATGAGGACTTGAAACAGGGTCAGCAGAGATTGGTCCGATAGCTTGAATAAGATGACTGATATGTGTAAAGACACAGAGAAGCCCCAGGGGGTAATTAAAGTACATAAACAAATGGTCAAACACAGAACAACGCCTTCCTTCCAGACCATGGAGCCGTCTGGAGGGGGTTAGCCTTAAGACATGGCAGAAGACCCCCACTGTGTAATAGAATCAAAGGAGAAATACTTCAGTAATCCAAGCTTCATGACAATCCAGTATTCCAAGGTTCATGACACCCGGGTACCTGCCCAAGAACCGCTGCACCACCAAGTTAAGGATGTGAGCCAAACAGGGCACATGGGTCATTTGTCCCTGTCAGAGGGTGGAGAGGAGGTTGGTGCCATTGTCGCAAACCACCATTCCTGCCTTAAGTTGGCGTGGCGTCCACCACCTCTGAACCTGCCCCTGCAGAGCTGACAGAACCTCTGCCCCAGTGTGGCTCCTGTCCCCCAAGCACACCAGCTCAAGCACCGCATGGCATCTTTTGGCCTGCATACTTGAGTAGCCCCTTGAATGCCTACGGAGCACCGCTATTTCCGAGGACAAAGCACAGGAAGAGGCCATGGAGGAAGAAGAAGTGGAGGGGGTGGAGGAGAGAGATGTGTCAGAATCATTAGTAGTGGCATTTTGGAGGCGTGGTGGCAGAACAACCTCCAACACTACTGCACCTTGTCCTGCATCCTTCCCAGCTGCCAGCAGAGTCACCCAATGCGCCGTGAAACTTAGATAACGTCCCTGTCCATGCCTGCTGGACCGTGAGTCAGCTGTAATATGCACCTTACCGCTGACCGCCCTGTCCAGCGAGGCATGGTGTCAGAGGAATAGCAGAAACTTTGTTTGCCAGTACCGGCATTTCCCTGTACGCCTGCGTGGCAAAATGGCTAATAGGCGTATGCGGGTACGCGATTTAGCAGACCGCGTCACGGCGTAACGGCACACATAGACGTGCAAGTCAGCGGACGGCGAAACGGCGTAAGCACGTACGCACGTACGCATCTTAGCCGCACACGTGGGTTCCCCTATTAGCCCTATAAAAGGCAGCCCAGCTCTCTGGCTTATTGCTGGTTTGTCATTTCAGCTTCTGTGTTCCTGTTCCTTGTTCTGCTATTGACTCCTGCCTGTTGTGACCCGGATTTCCTTGACCATCCTTGAACTTCTCCTGCACCTTGACCTCGGCTTGCCTAACAGATTCCTCTTCAGTCTGCTCCAGTGTCTGATGGCTGGGAGCAAACTTCTTTCGGCGGTGCAGCAGCTGGGGCAGGGAAATTTGCCTGGTACAATCTGACGTTGGTGTACCGAAAACAGATTGCCCATAAGTACTTGGCTGTGACACACCTATTTCTACACCTTCATTCCTCTCAGTGCAGGTCTCAGAGAGGACTGAAGGTATAGTGGGGTTGAAGATCTCAGCTGATGAGGAGCAAGGAGAGGTCCTCTTTGTTCTTTGGTGTGGGTCTTTTAGATACGCTTGCCAATGAACTGCATGGCAGGTCAACATTCGTCTGGTCAAGCATGTGGTGCCCAAGCGGGAGATGTTTTGGCCATGAGAGATACGCTTGAAACATATGTTGCAAATAGCAGCGGTGCGATCTGATGCACTCGTCTCAAAAAAGGCCCACACCAAAGAACTTTTGGAATAACGCGCAGAGACAGCAGCGCCCTGCATATGCAGAGCTCTGCGGTGTGATGCAGTCAGTGTGCTGCCCTTAGGCTGGCCCCTGGAGGGCATCCTGCCTCGTTGGTGATGTGCCTCCTCCTCCTCCTCTCTTCTATCAGGCACCCACGTTGAGTCAGTGACCTCATCATCCCCTCCCTCCTGATCACTGGAGCAAACCTGGCAGTATGCTGCAGCAGGGGGAGCATGACTGCCAGATTGCTGTCCTTCTTGGGCACCCCCTCTGTCCATGCTCACGTTACTGCCTTCATCTAGCTCAGTATCATCATCAGAGCCTTCTAAACGCTGGGCATCCTCCTGGAGCATGTACCCAATACTGTGGTCAAACAGTTTGAGGGACTCCTCAGGAGGACATGGTGGGGCTAGGGAAGGAGTCACTGATGCCATTGAGCCGAGGGAAGAGGCCGCGTTGGCAGCTGCTTTGCCAGACAAAGTACTCTGAGCATGGGTGAGAGAGGATGAGAAGGATGAGGACGGCTTGGTTATCCACTTGACCAAGTCTTCCGCATGTTGCGGCTCAACACGGTCATCTGCCGAAAAAAAGGCCAAGCGTGTCCCACGGCCATGTGCTGATGAGGATGCACCGTCTACACACCCAGCACTGTTGCCTCTAGACACAGAGCCTGCTTGCCCTCTTTTATTGGCTTGTGACTGTCTGCCTTTCCTTGTTGGCCTTCCAGACATACTAATGGCCTGCAGTGAGATGTAGCTGCACTAAGCTGGGATATATATATATATATATATATATATATATATATATATATACTGATACTGCAGCTAGCAAAATCAACTGCCTGCCTGTAGTATGAGAACACCATGAGGACGCACTACACCAACGTTAAAATAATGTAGCTGCCTGCGGTAGTGATAGGATCAGGAAAACACCACCAACCTTCTACAGGTAGCTTTAGCTGAACACTGTGCAGATACACTAACGTGTTAATAATGTAGCTGCCTGCGGTAGTGATAGGATCAGGAAAACACCACCAACCTTCTACAGGTAGCTTTAGCTGAACACTGTGCAGAGGTCACACTACACTAACATGTAAATAATGTAGCTGCCTGCGGTAGTGATAGGATCAGGAAAACACCACCAACCTTCTACAGGTAGCTTTAGCTGAACACTGTGCAGATACACTAACGTGTTAATAATGTAGCTGCCTGCGGTAGTGATAGGATCAGGAAAACACCACCAACCTTCTACAGGTAGCTTTAGCTGAACACTGTGCAGAGGTCACACTACACTAACATGTAAATAATGTAGCTGCCTGCGGTAGTGATAGGATCAGGAAAACACCACCAACCTTCTACAGGTATCTTTAGCTGAATACTGTGCAGAGGTTTCACTACACTAACATGTAAATAATGTAGCTGCCTGCGGTAGTGATAGACTCAGGAAAACACCACCAACCTTCTACAGATAGCTTTACCTGAACACTGTGCAGAGGATGCACTACACTAATGTTAAAATAATGTAGCTGCTTGCAGTAGTGATATGATCAGGAAAACACCACCAACCTTCTACAGGTAGCTTTAGCTGAACACTTTGCAGAGGACGCACTACACTAAAGTGTAAATAATGTAGCTGCCTGCGGGAATGTGATAGGATCAGGAAAACACCACCAACCTTCTACAGGTAGCTTTAGCTGAACACCGTGCAGAGGTCGCACTACACTAACTTGTAGCTTTAGCTGAACACTGTTCAGAGGATGCACTGCACTAACTTGTAGCTTTAGCTGAACACTGTGCAGAGGTCGCACTACACTAACTTGTAGCTTTAGCTGAACACTGTTCAGAGGATACACTGCACTAACTTGTAGTTTTAGCTAAACGCTGTGAGGAGGACGCACTACACTAACTTGTAGCTTTAGCTGAACACTGTGCACTACACTAACTTGTAGCTTTAGCTGAACACTGTTCAGAGGACGCCCTACACTAACTTGTAGCTTTAGCTGAACACTGTTCAGAGGACGCACTACACTAACTTGTAACTTTAGCTGAACACTGTGCACTACACTAACTTGTAGCTTTAGCTGAACACTGTTCAGAGGACACACTACACTAACTTGTAGCTTTAGCTGAACACTGTGAGGAGGATGCACTACACTAACTTGTAGCTTTAGCTGAACACTGTGCACTACACTAACGTGTAGCTTTAGCTGAACACTGTTCAGAAGACGCACTACACTAACTTGTAGCTTTTGCTGAACACTGTGCAGAGGTCGCACTACACTAACTTGTAGCTTTAGCTGAACTCTGTGAGGAGGACGCACTACACTAACTTGTAGCTTTAGCTGAACACTGTGCAGAGGTCGCACTACACTAACTTGTAGCTTTAGCTGAACACTGAGGAGGACGCACTACACTAACTTGTAGCTTTAGCTGAACACTGTGCACTACACTGAACAGTGTTCAGTTAAAGCTACAAGTTAGTGTAGTGCACAGTGTTCAGCTAAAGCTACAAGTTAGTGTAATGCGTCCTCCTCACAGTGTTCAGCTAAAGTTACAAGTTAGTGTAGTGCGACCATTGAACAGTGTTCAGCTAAAGCTACAAGTTAGAGGACGCACTACACTAACTTGTAGCTTTAGCTGAACACTGTGCAGAGGTCGCACTACACTAACTTGTAGCTTTAGCTGAACATTGTGAGGTGGACGCACTACACTAACTTGTAGCTTTAGCTGGACACTGTGCACTACACTAACTTGTAACTTTAGCTGAACACTGTGCAGAGGTCACACTACATTTACTTGTAGCTTTAGCTGAACACTGTGCAGAGGACGCACTACACTAACTTGTAGCTTTAGCTGAACACTGTGCAGAGGACGCACTACACTAACTTGTAGCTTTAGCTGAACACTGTGCAGAGGTCGCACTACACTAACTTGTAGCTTTAGCTGAACACTGTGCACTACACTAACTTGTAGCTTTAGCTGAACACTGTTCAGGGGATGCACTACTACACTAACTTGTAGCTTTAGCTGAAAACCTTGCAGAGGTCACACTACACTAACTTGTAGCTTTAGCTGAACACTGTGCACTACACTAACTTGTAGCTTTAGCTGAACACTGTGCAGAGGTCGCACTACACTAACTTGTAGCTTTAGCTGAACACTGTAAGGAGGACGCACTACACTAACTTGTAGCTTTACCTGAACATTGTGCACTAACTTGTAGCTTTAGCTGAACACTGTGCAGAGGACGCACTACACTAACTTGTAGCTTTAGCTGAACACTGTGCAGAGGTCACACTACACTAACTTGTAGCTTTAGCTGAACACTGTGAGGAGGACGCACTACACTATCTTGTAGCTTTAGCTGAACACTGTTCAGAGGACGCACTACACTAACTTGTAGCTTTAGCTGAACACTGTGCACTACACTAACTTGTAGCTTTAGCTGAACATTGTTCAGAGGACGCACTACACTAACTTGTAGCTTTAGCTGAACTCTGTGAGGAGGACGCACTACACTAACTTGTAGCTTTAGCTGAACACTGTGCAGAGGTCGCACTACACTAACTTGTAGCTTTAGCTGAACACTGTGCACTACACTAACTTGTAGCTTTAACTGAACACTGTTCAGTGTAATGCACAGTGTTCAGCTAAAGCTACAAGTTAGTGTAATGCGTCCTCCTCACAGTGTTCAGCTAAAGTTACAAGTTAGTGTAGTGCGACCATTGAACAGTGTTCAGCTAAAGCTACAAGTTAGAGGACGCACTACACTAACTTGTAGCTTTAGCTGAACACTGTGCAGAGGTCGCACTACACTAACTTGTAGCTTTAGCTGAACATTGTGAGGTGGACGCACTACACTAACTTGTAGCTTTAGCTGGACACTGTGCACTACACTAACTTGTAACTTTAGCTGAACACTGTGCAGAGGTCACACTACATTTACTTGTAGCTTTAGCTGAACACTGTGCAGAGGACGCACTACACTAACTTGTAGCTTTAGCTGAACACTGTGCAGAGGTCGCACTACACTAACTTGTAGCTTTAGCTGAACACTATGCACTACACTAACTTGTAGCTTTAGCTGAACACTGTTCAGAGGATGCACTACTACACTAACTTGTAGCTTTAGCTGAACACCTTGCAGAGGTCGCACTACACTAACTTGTAGCTTTAGCTGAACACTGTGCACTACACTAACTTGTAGCTTTAGCTGAACACTGTGCAGAGGTCGCACTACACTAACTTGTAGCTTTAGCTGAACACTGTGCAGAGGACGCACTACACTAACTTGTAGCTTTAGCTGAACATTGTGCACTAACTTGTAGCTTTAGCTGAACACTGTGCAGAGGACGCACTACACTAACTTGTAGCTTTAGCTAAACACTGTGCAGAGGTCACACTACACTAACTTGTAGCTTTAGCTGAACACTGTGAGGAGGACGCACTACACTATCTTGTAGCTTTAGCTGAACACTGTTCAGAGGACGCACTACACTAACTTGTAGCTTTAGCTGAACACTGTGCATTACACTAACTTGTAGCTTTAGCTGAACATTGTTCAGAGGACGCACTACACTAACTTGTAGCTTTAGCTGAACTCTGTGAGGAGGACGCACTACACTAACTTGTAGCTTTAGCTGAACACTGTGCAGAGGTCGCACTACACTAACTTGTAGCTTTAGCTGAACACTGTGCACTACACTGAACAGTGTTCAGTTAAAGCTACAAGTTAGTGTAGTGCACAGTGTTCAGCTAAAGCTACAAGTTAGTGTAATGCGTCCTCCTCACAGTGTTCAGCTAAAGTTACAAGTTAGTGTAGTGCGACCATTGAACAGTGTTCAGCTAAAGCTACAAGATAGAGGACGCACTACACTAACTTGTAGCTTTAGCTGAACACTGTGCAGAGGTCGCACTACACTAACTTGTAGCTTTAGCTGAACACTGAGGAGGACGCACTACACTAACTTGTAGCTTTAGCTGAACACTGTGCACTACACTGAACAGTGTTCAGTTAAAGCTACAAGTTAGTGTAGTGCACAGTGTTCAGCTAAAGCTACAAGTTAGTGTAATGCGTCCTCCTCACAGTGTTCAGCTAAAGTTACAAGTTAGTGTAGTGCGACCATTGAACAGTGTTCAGCTAAAGCTACAAGTTAGAGGACGCACTAAATTAACTTGTAGCTTTAGCTGAACACTGTGCAGAGGTCGCACTACACTAACTTGTAGCTTTAGCTGAACATTGTGAGGTGGACGCACTACACTAACTTGTAGCTTTAGCTGGACACTGTGCACTACACTAACTTGTAACTTTAGCTGAACACTGTGCAGAGGTCACACTACATTTACTTGTAGCTTTAGCTGAACACTGTGCAGAGGACGCACTACACTAACTTGTAGCTTTAGCTGAACACTGTGCAGAGGTCGCACTACACTAACTTGTAGCTTTAGCTGAACACTGTGCACTACACTAACTTGTAGCTTTAGCTGAACACTGTTCAGGGGATGCACTACTACACTAACTTGTAGCTTTAGCTGAAAACCTTGCAGAGGTCACACTACACTAACTTGTAGCTTTAGCTGAACACTGTGCACTACACTAACTTGTAGCTTTAGCTGAACACTGTGCAGAGGTCGCACTACACTAACTTGTAGCTTTAGCTGAAAACTGTAAGGAGGACGCACTACACTAACTTGTAGCTTTAGCTGAACATTGTGCACTAACTTGTAGCTTTAGCTGAACACTGTGCAGAGGACGCACTACACTAACTTGTAGCTTTAGCTGAACACTGTGCAGAGGTCACACTACACTAACTTGTAGCTTTAGCTGAACACTGTGAGGAGGACGCACTACACTATCTTGTAGCTTTAGCTGAACACTGTTCAGAGGACGCACTACACTAACTTGTAGCTTTAGCTGAACACTGTGCACTACACTAACTTATAGCTTTAGCTGAACATTGTTCAGAGGACGCACTACACTAACTTGTAGCTTTAGCTGAACTCTGTGAGGAGGACGCACTACACTAACTTGTAGCTTTAGCTGAACACTGTGCAGAGGTCGCACTACACTAACTTGTAGCTTTAGCTGAACACTGTGCACTACACTAACTTGTAGCTTTAACTGAACACTGTTCAGTGTAGTGCACAGTGTTCAGCTAAAGCTACAAGTTAGTGTAATGCGTCCTCCTCACGGTGTTCAGCTAAAGTTACAAGTTAATGTAGTGCGACCATTGAACAGTGTTCAGCTAAAGCTACAAGTTAGAGGACGCACTACACTAAATTGTAGCTTTAGCTGAACACTGTGCAGAGGTCGCACTACACTAACTTGTAGCTTTAGCTGAACATTGTGAGGTGGACGCACTACACTAACTTGTAGCTTTAGCTGGACACTGTGCACTACACTAACTTGTAACTTTAGCTGAACACTGTGCAGAGGTCACACTACATTTACTTGTAGCTTTAGCTGAACACTGTGCAGAGGACGCACTACACTAACTTGTAGCTTTAGCTGAACACTGTGCAGAGGTCGCACTACACTAACTTGTAGCTTTAGCTGAACACTGTGCACTACACTAACTTGTAGCTTTAGCTGAACACTGTTCAGAGGATGCACTACTACACTAACTTGTAGCTTTAGCTGAACACCTTGCAGAGGTCGCACTACACTAACTTGTAGCTTTAGCTGAACACTGTGCACTACACTAACTTGTAGCTTTAGCTGAACACTGTGCAGAGGTCGCACTACACTAACTTGTAGCTTTAGCTGAACACTGTAAGGAGGACGCACTACACTAACTTGTAGCTTTAGCTGAACATTGTGCACTAACTTGTAGCTTTAGCTGAACACTGTGCAGAGGACGCACTACACTAACTTGTAGCTTTAGCTGAACACTGTGCAGAGGTCACACTACACTAACTTGTAGCTTTAGCTGAACACTGTGAGGAGGACGCACTACACTATCTTGTAGCTTTAGCTGAACACTGTGAGGAGGACGCACTACACTAACTTGTAGCTTTAGCTGAACACTGTGCACTACACTAACTTGTAGCTTTAGCTGAATATTGTTCAGAGGACGCACTACACTAACTTGTAGCTTTAGCTGAACTCTGTGAGGAGGACGCACTACACTAACTTGTAGCTTTAGCTGAACACTGTGCAGAGGTCGCACTACACTAACTTGTAGCTGTAGCTGAACACTGTGCACTACACTGAACAGTGTTCAGTTAAAGCTACAAGTTAGTGTAGTGCACAGTGTTCAGCTAAAGCTACAAGTTAGTGTAATGCGTCCTCCTCACAGTGTTCAGCTAAAGTTACAAGTTAGTGTAGTGCGACCATTGAACAGTGTTCAGCTAAAGCTACAAGTTAGAGGACGCACTACACTAACTTGTAGCTTTAGCTGAACACTGTGAGGAGGACGCACTACACTATCTTGTAGCTTTAGCTGAACACTGTTCAGAGGACGCACTACACTAACTTGTAGCTTTAGCTGAACACTGTGCACTACACTAACTTGTAGCTTTAGCTGAACATTGTTCAGAGGACGCACTACACTAACTTGTAGCTTTAGCTGAACACTGTGCAGAGGTCACACTACACTAACTTGTAGCTTTAGCTGAACACTGTTCAGAGGACGCACTACACTAACTTGTAGCTTTAGCTGAACACTGTGCAGAGGTCGCACTACACTAACTTGTAGCTTTAGCTGAACACTGTAAGGAGGACGCACTACACTAACTTGTAGCTTTAGCTGAACATTGTGCACTAACTTGTAGCTTTAGCTGAACACTGTGCAGAGGACGCACTACACTAACTTGTAGCTTTAGCTGAACACTGTGCAGAGGTCACACTACACTAACTTGTAGCTTTAGCTGAACACTGTGAGGAGGACGCACTACACTATCTTGTAGCTTTAGCTGAACACTGTTTAGAGGACGCACTACACTAACTTGTAGCTTTAGCTGAACACTGTGCACTACACTAACTTGTAGCTTTAGCTGAACATTGTTCAGAGGACGCACTACACTAACTTGTAGCTTTAGCTGAACTCTGTGAGGAGGACGCACTACACTAACTTGTAGCTTTAGCTGAACACTGTGCAGAGGTCGCACTACACTAACTTGTAGCTTTAGCTGAACACTGTGCACTACACCAACTTGTAGCTTTAACTGAACACTGTTCAGTGTAGTGCACAGTGTTCAGCTAAAGCTACAAGTTAGTGTAATGCGTCCTCCTCACAGTGTTCAGCTAAAGTTACAAGTTAGTGTAGTGCGACCATTGAACAGTGTTCAGCTAAAGCTACAAGTTAGAGGACGCACTACACTAACTTGTAGCTTTAGCTGAACACTGTGCAGAGGTCGCACTACACTAACTTGTAGCTTTAGCTGAACATTGTGAGGTGGACGCACTACACTAACTTGTAGCTTTAGCTGGACACTGTGCACTACACTAACTTGTAACTTTAGCTGAACACTGTGCAGAAGTCACACTACATTTACTTGTAGCTTTAGCTGAACACTGTGCAGAGGACGCACTACACTAACTTGTAGCTTTAGCTGAACACTGTGCAGAGGTCGCACTACACTAACTTGTAGCTTTAGCTGAACACTGTGCGCTACACTAACTTGTAGCTTTAGCTGAACACTGTTCAGAGGATGCACTACTACACTAACTTGTAGCTTTAGCTGAACACCTTGCAGAGGTCGCACTACACTAACTTGTAGCTTTAGCTGAACACTGTGCACTACACTAACTTGTAGCTTTAGCTGAACACTGTGCAGGGGTCGCACTACACTAACTTGTAGCTTTAGCTGAACACTGTAAGGAGGACGCACTACACTAACTTGTAGCTTTAGCTGAACATTGTGCACTAACTTGTAGCTTTAGCTGAACACTGTGCAGAGGACGCACTACACTAACTTGTAGCTTTAGCTGAACACTGTGCAGAGGTCACACTACACTAACTTGTAGCTTTAGCTGAACACTGTGAGGAGGACGCACTACACTATCTTGTAGCTTTAGCTGAACACTGTTCAGAGGACGCACTACACTAACTTGTAGCTTTAGCTGAACACTGTGCACTGCACTAACTTGTAGCTTTAGCTGAACATTGTTCAGAGGACGCACTACACTAACTTGTAGCTTTAGCTGAACTCTGTGAGGAGGACGCACTACACTAACTTGTAGCTTTAGCTGAACACTGTGCAGAGGTCGCACTACACTAACTTGTAGCTTTAGCTGAACACTGTGCACTACACTGAACAGTGTTCAGTTAAAGCTACAAGTTAGTGTAGTGCACAGTGTTCAGCTAAAGCTACAAGTTAGTGTAATGCGTCCTCCTCACAGTGTTCAGCTAAAGTTAAAAGTTAGTGTAGTGCGACCATTGAACAGTGTTCAGCTAAAGCTACAAGTTAGAGGACGCACTACACTAACTTGTAGCTTTAGCTGAACACTGTGCAGAGGTCGCACTACACTAACTTGTAGCTTTAGCTGAACACTGAGGAGGACGCACTACACTAACTTGTAGCTTTAGCTGAACACTGTGCACTACACTGAACAGTGTTCAGTTAAAGCTACAAGTTAGTGTAGTGCACAGTGTTCAGCTAAAGCTACAAGTTAGTGTAATGCGTCCTCCTCACAGTGTTCAGCTAAAGTTACAAGTTAGTGTAGTGCGACCATTGAACAGTGTTCAGCTAAAGCTACAAGTTAGAGGACGCACTACACTAACTTGTAGCTTTAGCTGAACACTGTGCAGAGGTCGCACTACACTAACTTGTAGCTTTAGCTGAACATTGTGAGGTGGACGCACTACACTAACTTGTAGCTTTAGCTGGACACTGTGCACTACACTAACTTGTAACTTTAGCTGAACACTGTGCAGAGGTCACACTAACATTTACTTGTAGCTTTAGCTGAACACTGTGCAGAGGACGCACTACACTAACTTGTAGCTTTAGCTGAACACTGTGCAGAGGTCGCACTACACTAACTTGTAGCTTTAGCTGAACACTGTGCACTACACTAACTTGTAGCTTTAGCTGAACACTATTCAGGGGATGCACTACTACACTAACTTGTAGCTTTAGCTGAAAACCTTGCAGAGGTCACACTACACTAACTTGTAGCTTTAGCTGAACACTGTGCACTACACTAACTTGTAGCTTTAGCTGAACACTGTGCAGAGGTCGCACTACACTAACTTGTAGCTTTAGCTGAACACTGTAAGGAGGACGCACTACACTAACTTGTAGCTTTAGCTGAACATTGTGCACTAACTTGTAGCTTTAGCTGAACACTGTGCAGAGGACGCACTACACTAACTTGTAGCTTTAGCTGAACACTGTGCAGAGGTCACACTACACTAACTTGTAGCTTTAGCTGAACACTGTGAGGAGGACGCACTACACTATCTTGTAGCTTTAGCTGAACACTGTTCAGAGGACGCACTACACTAACTTGTAGCTTTAGCTGAACACTGTGCACTACACTAACTTATAGCTTTAGCTGAACATTGTTCAGAGGACGCACTACACTAACTTGTAGCTTTAGCTGAACTCTGTGAGGAGGACGCACTACACTAACTTGTAGCTTTAGCTGAACACTGTGCAGAGGTCGCACTACACTAACTTGTAGCTTTAGCTGAACACTGTGCACTACACTAACTTGTAGCTTTAACTGAACACTGTTCAGTGTAGTGCACAGTGTTCAGCTAAAGCTACAAGTTAGTGTAATGCGTCCTCCTCACAGTGTTCAGCTAAAGTTACAAGTTAATGTAGTGCGACCATTGAACAGTGTTCAGCTAAAGCTACAAGTTAGAGGACGCACTACACTAACTTGTAGCTTTAGCTGAACACTGTGCAGAGGTCGCACTACACTAACTTGTAGCTTTAGCTGAACATTGTGAGGTGGACGCACTACACTAACTTGTAGCTTTAGCTGGACACTGTGCACTACACTAACTTGTAACTTTAGCTGAACACTGTGCAGAGGTCACACTACATTTACTTGTAGCTTTAGCTGAACACTGTGCAGAGGACGCACTACACTAACTTGTAGCTTTAGCTGAACACTGTGCAGAGGTCGCACTACACTAACTTGTAGCTTTAGCTGAACACTGTGCACTACACTAACTTGTAGCTTTAGCTGAACACTGTTCAGAGGATGCACTACTACACTAACTTGTAGCTTTAGCTGAACACCTTGCAGAGGTCGCACTACACTAACTTGTAGCTTTAGCTGAACACTGTAAGGAGGACGCACTACACTAACTTGTAGCTTTAGCTGAACATTGTGCACTAACTTGTAGCTTTAGCTGAACACTGTGCAGAGGACGCACTACACTAACTTGTAGCTTTAGCTGAACACTGTGCAGAGGTCACACTACACTAACTTGTAGCTTTAGCTGAACACTGTGAGGAGGACGCACTACACTATCTTGTAGCTTTAGCTGAACACTGTTTAGAGGACGCACTACACTAACTTGTAGCTTTAGCTGAACACTGTGCACTACACTAACTTGTAGCTTTAGCTGAACATTGTTCAGAGGACGCACTACACTAACTTGTAGCTTTAGCTGAACTCTGTGAGGAGGACGCACTACACTAACTTGTAGCTTTAGCTGAACACTGTGCAGAGGTCGCACTACACTAACTTGTAGCTTTAGCTGAACACTGTGCACTACACCAACTTGTAGCTTTAACTGAACACTGTTCAGTGTAGTGCACAGTGTTCAGCTAAAGCTACAAGTTAGTGTAATGCGTCCTCCTCACAGTGTTCAGCTAAAGTTACAAGTTAGTGTAGTGCGACCATTGAACAGTGTTCAGCTAAAGCTACAAGTTAGAGGACGCACTACACTAACTTGTAGCTTTAGCTGAACACTGTGCAGAGGTCGCACTACACTAACTTGTAGCTTTAGCTGAACATTGTGAGGTGGACGCACTACACTAACTTGTAGCTTTAGCTGGACACTGTGCACTACACTAACTTGTAACTTTAGCTGAACACTGTGCAGAAGTCACACTACATTTACTTGTAGCTTTAGCTGAACACTGTGCAGAGGACGCACTACACTAACTTGTAGCTTTAGCTGAACACTGTGCAGAGGTCGCACTACACTAACTTGTAGCTTTAGCTGAACACTGTGCGCTACACTAACTTGTAGCTTTAGCTGAACACTGTTCAGAGGATGCACTACTACACTAACTTGTAGCTTTAGCTGAACACCTTGCAGAGGTCGCACTACACTAACTTGTAGCTTTAGCTGAACACTGTGCACTACACTAACTTGTAGCTTTAGCTGAACACTGTGCAGGGGTCGCACTACACTAACTTGTAGCTTTAGCTGAACACTGTAAGGAGGACGCACTACACTAACTTGTAGCTTTAGCTGAACATTGTGCACTAACTTGTAGCTTTAGCTGAACACTGTGCAGAGGACGCACTACACTAACTTGTAGCTTTAGCTGAACACTGTGCAGAGGTCACACTACACTAACTTGTAGCTTTAGCTGAACACTGTGAGGAGGACGCACTACACTATCTTGTAGCTTTAGCTGAACACTGTTCAGAGGACGCACTACACTAACTTGTAGCTTTAGCTGAACACTGTGCACTGCACTAACTTGTAGCTTTAGCTGAACATTGTTCAGAGGACGCACTACACTAACTTGTAGCTTTAGCTGAACTCTGTGAGGAGGACGCACTACACTAACTTGTAGCTTTAGCTGAACACTGTGCAGAGGTCGCACTACACTAACTTGTAGCTTTAGCTGAACACTGTGCACTACACTGAACAGTGTTCAGTTAAAGCTACAAGTTAGTGTAGTGCACAGTGTTCAGCTAAAGCTACAAGTTAGTGTAATGCGTCCTCCTCACAGTGTTCAGCTAAAGTTAAAAGTTAGTTTAGTGCGACCATTGAACAGTGTTCAGCTAAAGCTACAAGTTAGAGGACGCACTACACTAACTTGTAGCTTTAGCTGAACACTGTGCAGAGGTCGCACTACACTAACTTGTAGCTTTAGCTGAACACTGAGGAGGACGCACTACACTAACTTGTAGCTTTAGCTGAACACTGTGCACTACACTGAACAGTGTTCAGTTAAAGCTACAAGTTAGTGTAGTGCACAGTGTTCAGCTAAAGCTACAAGTTAGTGTAATGCGTCCTCCTCACAGTGTTCAGCTAAAGTTACAAGTTAGTGTAGTGCGACCATTGAACAGTGTTCAGCTAAAGCTACAAGTTAGAGGACGCACTACACTAACTTGTAGCTTTAGCTGAACACTGTGCAGAGGTCGCACTACACTAACTTGTAGCTTTAGCTGAACATTGTGAGGTGGACGCACTACACTAACTTGTAGCTTTAGCTGGACACTGTGCACTACACTAACTTGTAACTTTAGCTGAACACTGTGCAGAGGTCACACTAACATTTACTTGTAGCTTTAGCTGAACACTGTGCAGAGGACGCACTACACTAACTTGTAGCTTTAGCTGAACACTGTGCAGAGGTCGCACTACACTAACTTGTAGCTTTAGCTGAACACTGTGCACTACACTAACTTGTAGCTTTAGCTGAACACTATTCAGGGGATGCACTACTACACTAACTTGTAGCTTTAGCTGAAAACCTTGCAGAGGTCACACTACACTAACTTGTAGCTTTAGCTGAACACTGTGCACTACACTAACTTGTAGCTTTAGCTGAACACTGTGCAGAGGTCGCACTACACTAACTTGTAGCTTTAGCTGAACACTGTAAGGAGGACGCACTACACTAACTTGTAGCTTTAGCTGAACATTGTGCACTAACTTGTAGCTTTAGCTGAACACTGTGCAGAGGACGCACTACACTAACTTGTAGCTTTAGCTGAACACTGTGCAGAGGTCACACTACACTAACTTGTAGCTTTAGCTGAACACTGTGAGGAGGACGCACTACACTATCTTGTAGCTTTAGCTGAACACTGTTCAGAGGACGCACTACACTAACTTGTAGCTTTAGCTGAACACTGTGCACTACACTAACTTATAGCTTTAGCTGAACATTGTTCAGAGGACGCACTACACTAACTTGTAGCTTTAGCTGAACTCTGTGAGGAGGACGCACTACACTAACTTGTAGCTTTAGCTGAACACTGTGCAGAGGTCGCACTACACTAACTTGTAGCTTTAGCTGAACACTGTGCACTACACTAACTTGTAGCTTTAACTGAACACTGTTCAGTGTAGTGCACAGTGTTCAGCTAAAGCTACAAGTTAGTGTAATGCGTCCTCCTCACAGTGTTCAGCTAAAGTTACAAGTTAATGTAGTGCGACCATTGAACAGTGTTCAGCTAAAGCTACAAGTTAGAGGACGCACTACACTAACTTGTAGCTTTAGCTGAACACTGTGCAGAGGTCGCACTACACTAACTTGTAGCTTTAGCTGAACATTGTGAGGTGGACGCACTACACTAACTTGTAGCTTTAGCTGGACACTGTGCACTACACTAACTTGTAACTTTAGCTGAACACTGTGCAGAGGTCACACTACATTTACTTGTAGCTTTAGCTGAACACTGTGCAGAGGACGCACTACACTAACTTGTAGCTTTAGCTGAACACTGTGCAGAGGTCGCACTACACTAACTTGTAGCTTTAGCTGAACACTGTGCACTACACTAACTTGTAGCTTTAGCTGAACACTGTTCAGAGGATGCACTACTACACTAACTTGTAGCTTTAGCTGAACACCTTGCAGAGGTCGCACTACACTAACTTGTAGCTTTAGCTGAACACTGTGCACTACACTAACTTGTAGCTTTAGCTGAACACTGTGCAGAGGTCGCACTACACTAACTTGTAGCTTTAGCTGAACACTGTAAGGAGGACGCACTTCACTAACTTGTAGCTTTAGCTGAACATTGTGCACTAACTTGTAGTTTTAGCTGAACACTGTGCAGAGGACGCACTACAATAACTTGTAGCTTTAGCTGAACACTGTGCAGAGGTCACACTACACTAACTTGTAGCTTTAGCTGAACACTGTGAGGAGGACGCACTACACTATCTTGTAGCTTTAGCTGAACACTGTTCAGAGGACGCACTACACTAACTTGTAGCTTTAGCTGAACACTGTGCACTACACTAACTTGTAGCTTTAGCTGAACATTGTTCAGAGGACGCACTACACTAACTTGTAGCTTTAGCTGAACTCTGTGAGGAGGACGCACTACACTAACTTGTAGCTTTAGCTGAACACTGTGCAGAGGTCGCACTACACTAACTTGTAGCTTTAGCTGAACACTGTGCACTACACTGAACAGTGTTCAGTTAAAGCTACAAGTTAGTGTAGTGCACAGTGTTCAGCTAAAGCTACAAGTTAGTGTAATGCGTCCTCCTCACAGTGTTCAGCTAAAGTTACAAGTTAGTGTAGTGCGACCATTGAACAGTGTTCAGCTAAAGCTACAAGTTAGAGGACGCACTACACTAACTTGTAGCTTTAGCTGAACACTGTGAGGAGGACGCACTACACTATCTTGTAGCTTTAGCTGAACACTGTTCAGAGGACGCACTACACTAACTTGTAGCTTTAGCTGAACACTGTGCACTACACTAACTTGTAGCTTTAGCTGAACATTGTTCACAGGACGCACTACACTAACTTGTAGCTTTAGCTGAACACTGTGCAGAGGTCACACTACACTAACTTGTAGCTTTAGCTGAACACTGTTCAGAGGACGCACTACACTAACTTGTAGCTTTAGCTGAACACTGTGCAGAGGTCGCACTACACAAACTTGTAGCTTTAGCTGAACACTGTGAGGAGGACGCACTACACTATCTTGTAGTTTTAGCTGAACACTGTGCAGAGGTCACACTAAATGAACTTGTAGCTTTAGCTGAACACTGTGAGGAGGACGCACTACACTAACTGTAACTAGTCTAGCTGCCTGACTGTGGTACTAATAGGATCAGAAGAACACCAGCAATTTTCTTCAGGTAGCTGTACTGTAACAACACAAGCCTGCCTGTCAGTAGAAAGATAATAACAGGAACGGATCTAGCTAAACTGAATACAGTGTATGTATATATACACACAACACCTGGGATGCATATTTATACACAATACACTGTAAGTGCAGCTAACTGACTGACTGTCCTGCCTAATCTATCTAACTTAAATCAAATGACACTGTCTCTCTGTCTCTGTCTCTCAACGCCGGAACACACTACACAAGTGGCCTTATATAGTGTGGGGCGTGTACTAAACCCCCTGAGCCATAATTGGCCAAAGCCACCCTGGCTTTGGCCAATTACAGCTCTCTCTACAGATGGCGCTGTGATTGGCCAAGCATGCGGGTCATAGTGCATGCTTAGCCAATCATCAGCCAGCGATGCCGCAGTGAATTATGGGCCATGACGTGCCACACGAATTTGGCGCGAACGGCCCATATCATTCACAATTAGGCGAACGGGCGAACAGACGATGTTCGAGTCGAACATGGGTTCGACTCAAACACGAAGATCATCCCTAGCACACACACATAGTATATATAATGTTGATCCCGCGCTGTTACATGCAGAGATTTGTTCTTCCAGTTGTATACTCTACATGTTTCGGGGTTACCCCCTTCTTCAGGAGTATATTAGGTCAGAAAATGATCTACAAGAAAGCATATAAATCAAATGAGCAATATTAGAATCAAAAACGCATAACTAATGACCAACCTTCAAGGTATACTGTCATACATTTAAAACAATAAAGACAAACACCAGATCCACCAGGATCTGTGGACAAACATATCAGTAGAAATGGTTCATACAGGAACACATCATAAGAGTCATACCAATGCATATAACAAAACACATACCAGTCGATCAATTCCACAGAGTGTCTCTCCACCACCATGCAAGCTGCCACAGGGAAGATCTGAAAAATCTGTTCCCCTTAAATACCATGAGATACACTTGATTCCTATCCGTTGAGATGTCATTAGCGCGCGCCGAGGCGCCGCAAGATGACATCAACGGATACGACTCCAGACTGTGCAGGTGGACATGCGCAGTACTGCACAATGATTTGTAACTGTGAAACACAAAAAACAAAAACGTCGGCCCCTCCACAAGTCTAATATCTGTGTGTGCCATCTAGTGGATCTACCACAGAAGACAAGAAGATGGGGAATCACACAAGAAATAGACCCCCAAAAACAATCTGAAGTCGGACATGGGGAGTAATGGCCCCTATTCTTAAGGATCCAATCCAAAAATCGAGGAATATAATTGAAGGATAAAGAGGGGATTATGTTAATTTAGAAATACAAAAATATATTAATCCATTAAATAGTATTGACTATATCAGTTCAATATCTAAGTGTCCAAATAACCATTATTTATATAAAATTCTAACCCTACAGTATCGCAGCATCCAAAATTTTGGGTACTATAAGGCTAAAGCTACTGGCAGAATGGAAAGGAAAGAGAATGGGGACCTCCAATAAAAGGAGCAAACAAAAATCTCAAAAATTATATGATGAGAGACAAGGATAGCGCCATGAGGTCCTAGGGGATACCAATTGGTCCCATGGGATCAACGCCTACAGAAAAAGGTCTGTAGGAGTTGACCACATTAATCCCTGGGGGATTGAGAGAAGAAAGGTTTTCAATCCAGTAAGTCTTGGCCCTTAAGATAGCATTGTCCCAGTCGCCACCCCTAGGATTGGGGGGACAACTTCCAATACAAAGAATGAAATCACTGAGTTATCAAATCTTTTTTTCTTCTAAGATTGCCCTGTATTGGCTCCATCCATCTTCCCATCAACACGGACCAGCTTCCCTGTTCCCGCTGAAGAAAAGCATCCCCACAACATGATGCTGCCACCAGCATATTTCACGGTGGGGATGGTGTGTTCGGGGTGATGTGCAGTGTTTTCCTCCACACATAGAGTTTTGTTTTTAAGCCAAAAAGTTCAATTTTGGTCATATCTGACCAGAGCACTTTCTTCCACATGTTTGCTGTGTCCCCCACATGGCTTCTCGCAAACTGCAAATGGGACTTCTTATGGCTTTCTTTCAACAATGGTTTTCTTCTTGCCACTCTTCCATAAAGGCCAGATTTGTGGAGTGCACTACTAATAGTTGTCCTTTGGACAGGTTCCCCCACCTGAGCTGTGGATCTCTGCAGCTCCTCCAGAGTTACCATGGACCTCTTGGCTGCTTCTTTGATTAATGCTCTCCTTGCCCGGCCTGTCAATTTAGGTGGAGGGCCATGTCTTGGTAAGTTTGCAGTTGTGCCATACTCTCCATTTTCGGATGATGGACTTAAACAGTGCTCCGTGAGAAGTTCAAAGCTTTGGATATTTTTTTATAACCTAACCCTGCTTAAAACTTCTCCACAATTTTATTCCTGACCTGTCTAGCAGGGACGTGCAGTCAGGAAAGACAGGTGAGGCAGAGCCTCACCTGCCTTGAATATAAAATATAAATAAAAAATACCCAAAAAATGATGAAGCTTTGAGGGTCATAGCTAGGTGACCTGGGATCACAGAGACCCCAAATTTAGGGGATAGGTAGCTAAAGTCCTACCCCACCACTGGTCAAAATTTGGAGCTCCTCGCCCCTATGGAGATACGGGTCTTCTTGTGCAGCCTGTCAGAAGCTACATACAGAGCGCCCAGTTTAAATACAAGCGGGCACACTCTGTTTGCAGCAGACTGAGAGGATGAGCTCACAGTGCCTCTCACTTCTTGTTAGAAGCTCAGAGCTTAATGGACAGCTTGGAGCCTTGGACCAATGGTAAAGTACCATTGGAACAAGCTGTCCAATAAAAATGCTGCAGTGGAGGGTGTCATCTCACTGCAGTGTCATAGAAGGAGGCATATGTCTAAAAGACTAATGCTCCCTTCCAGCCCAGCCAACTTAACTAGAAGGAAAAAGCATGGGTTTATGGAATTAAGATTTACACATAATCCCAAGTTTTCTCACACAGTTAAGAGAAAGAATGAGAATCTGCTGCCTGCTGAAAAGGTACTGTTTAATTAAGCTTAATCATATATCTTGATGCTATATTTTATAACATAACCCCTTACAGTCTGGCTTTTGCTTGCAGCACTCCACGGAAACTGCCTTACTAAAACTCACTAAACTCCCCTGATGAAGTCACGTGGTGTGTGACATCATGCGTAGGGACGGGACAGGCACTCTATGCTGACTGAGGCTTAGGAGCTTGCCGCTCATCGGAGATAAGCCGTTATGTTATGTGAGTACCCTCTACTGTTTGAATAAAACTCACTTTTAGCTATACAATACTACACTATCTGGGACCTTCCTTTTTTTCTATTTGTGCCCCCTGTATCTTTGGGACTAAGTTCTTGGATCAGGATTCCAGGTCTAAGAATAGAGGAAAAGGCTGCTATTTCCAGCACTGGTTATATGCTGATACCCTTACCTTAAGGTAATAGGGTATCAGCACTGGTTATATGCTGATACCCTATTACCTTAAGGTAAGAGGCCATTACTTATTAGTGTGTGGTTTTTACATGAAGAGGAGCACTGTCTTTATTCAAGCACTTCACTACAGTATGTGCATGTCAGAAAGCTGATTCACCTTGTGAAGGAGTATTTCCATATGTTTGTGTTCAGTTACTACTGCATTTGGATATCATGGACTGTCTGAAATATGTAGTCACTTGGACTTTTTTGTTGCACTAGACACTTTGTTTTTACTGTACGCTTGCTGTGTGCATGTTACACACAGCATCATACTGTTTACACTGTACATTTTGCACTTTATACAAGAAGGTGTTTTCCTGCAGAATTTTGCACATTTTTTGTATTGCACATGATTTTTTATTTTCATTAAGGATACTCATTAGTGCTATTTATGTTTGTTGTGATTGCACTTTGCACTTTTAACACATCTGCAACTGTTTTTATACATTATCTGTCACATATTATTTATTTATTTTTTGTCACTGGTACTAGTCGCTATTTAACCCCTAGGGTTCTGTTGTGTTCTAGCATTGTACCCCAATAGCACTGTCACTTTAGCATATTTTTTTTTTTGCTGGATTAGCGCAGCACCACCCCACTATTCCAAAACTCACTAACGATTTACTTACTGCTAAAACCAACAGCCAGTACTCCATACTCCTACTACTTGACCTCTCTGCGCCCTTTGATACTGTTGACCACTCCCTCCTTCTCAATAAACTACATTCCCTTGGCCTCTGGGATTGTGCTCTGTCCTGGTTCTCTGCCTATCTTTTACAGCGCTCCTTCAGTGTCACCTACAACTCTGTCTCCTCCTCTCCATTGCCTCTTTCTGTGGGGGTCCCCCAAGGCTCTGTTCTTGGACCCCTTCTCTTCTCTATCTATGCCTCCTCCCTTGGTCACTTAATAACCGCCCACGGCATCCAATACCACTTATATGCAGCTGACACCCAAATATATCTGTCTACTCCTCACCTTACTCCTTCAGTCTCCTCTCGCATTACCAACTTACCAACTGACATATCAGCATGGATGTCGCACCACTTCCTTAAACTAAATCTCTCTAAAACAGAGCTATTAATATCCCCCCCCCGCCTGTGCCCCCCTCCACGACTTTTCCATCAAAATCAACACTGCAACTATCAGTCCCTTCCCTCACGCCAGGATACTAGGTGTAATCCTAGGCTCTGACTTGTCATTTCAGTCTCAAGTCCAATCTTTGTCAAAAGTTTGTAGAATTCACCACCGTAACATCTCTAAAATTTGCCCCTTTTTAACAAATGAAACCACCAAGCTCCTCATTCACTCCCTTCTTATCTCTCGCCTTGACTATTGCAACTCCTTCATTGGCCTGCCTCTCCATAGGCTATCCCCTCTTCAGTCTATCATGAATGCTGCTGCCAGACTTATACACCTTACCAGTGTCTGCCAAGCCTCTCTTACAATCCCTACACTGGCTCTTAATCACCCAGCGAATTAAATTCAAAATACTAGCCACAACACACAAAGCCATTCACAACTCTGCCCCGAGCTGTATCACCAATCTTGTCTCCAAATATCACCCAAATTGTCCTCTCCGCTCTTCTCAAGACCTCCTACTGTCAAGCTCTCTTGTCTCCTCCTCCCATGTTCATCTCCAGGATTTCTCCAGAGCCTCTCCTGTCCTATGGAACTCGCTACCTCCACCTGTTTGGCTATCCAAACTCTTGCTACCTTCAGGCAATCCCTGAAAACTCATCTCTTCAGGAAAGCCTATCACGTCTCCAACTAATCTTTTACCACTTCCATCAGCTCATTCCCCACAGCCTTTTGTACCACCCGCCCCACCCTATTAGATTGTAAGCTCTTCTGAGCAGGGCCCTCTTAATCCTCTTGTATTTTATTGTATTATAATTGTATTGTCTTCCTTTTATATTGTAAAGCACTGCATAAACTGTATAAATCCTATATATTAATAATAATAATAATAATAATAACATAATAATTTATTATTTATATATTTACTGTGAAATTACTGGTTTGAAGTTATAACTTTTAACTTTAGTAATTTGTCTGTTAAGCCACCTGCTTGAGTACAGTTTTTGAAAATATAGTAAATTACCTTAAAAACACTATATAATAATTATTTGTATATTACTTACTTATTGTAATTAATCACTTGCCACCCAGGCCAATTCTGACACTTCTCTCTTAAATGTAAAAATCATAATTTTTCTTTCAAAATATTTTATTGATTTTCCAAAAATATAAAACAATATAAATTAAAGTAAAGCAAAACATTACATTACAATCCCCTGTGGGGGGTACAAGAAAAGCATAAAGTATGTACCAAGCAAACATCTAACACATTGACAGGTACCTTAGAAGCCACTATAACTCTTCCAATTATATATTATCTGCCCGGCCTGTGGACAATAATGGGAAGGGGCAAGGAGAGGTTCGGCCAGCACCCCAAAAGGGATCATGCTGTGCCTGGCCGAATCTCAACGAGCCACCAGTATCAAATCTTCGCCAGATAGGCCTGAGATCTAGGATAAACATTAAGGTTGCTATGACCTGATTTGCTAGCCCCAAAGGGTGAGACCTCCCAATGCAGAACTAATTGCACTGAAGTCGGGGGAACTCTCCGTGTACCTTAGAGGGTTCAGCAGAAGGGGGGTGTAAAGAGGGGAGAGGAGAGGAAAAGAGAGGGGTGGAGAAGAGAGGGAAAAAGTAGAGAGCCTATCATGGAGAGAGGACCACGCGTCCCCCGGTGAACCGAAGAACTTTACGGTTGAACTCCTGGTATAAGGGAAATGCCCATATACTGGGCCCAAGGTTCCCAGGTAGCTTCAAATTGCATTTTGGTGTTGTGGAGGGGGCCTGGTGCTTGTGGAGGCCATGAGGGGCTGCCTGGGACATGCTGGGGGTGCCCTGTGCCGCTTTGGCATAAGTCAGAGTCGCTGGGGTAAGTACTGGCCTGTTTTCTGGCGCCCTGGCTTGTAAGGCCGCATGAGACTGGATAGATTCAGTACCGGCGGCCATCTTGGTACACCCGTCCTCCCCCGCCGAGTTGAATTTCGGGCCGATGTCCCGTTGTGCCGAGGGACCGGACATCTCAAATTGCATTTTGGTGTTGTGGAGAATGCTGGGGAGTTTCTCTTGGGACATAATCCAAGATATTTTACGTGTAGCAGCCTTGAAGGAAACCTTGGGTTGTTTCCAAGCTTTGGCAATGGTGAGCTTGGCACCAAGGAGGATGAAATGTATTAATTTGCGTGTCTGTTTTGGTGTTTTGGGTAAATTTGCATTAAGGAGGGCTATGGCTGGGGTTTTCGGGATCTGAATTTTCATAACTTTTTGAATCAGGGAGAAAATCTTGCTCCAGTAGGGCCTTAATCTCGGACATTACCACCATATGTGGGCTATGGAGCCTGAGAGTTGACACCCTTGGAAGCACCTGGGGTCTGCTGAAGGGAACATTTTGGCCAATCTGTCTGGGGTAAGGTACCATCTAGTAATGACCTTGAGGCTGGATTCAATTAGGGAGATATTCTTAATGCCCTTAAAGGATCTATTAAAGGAGAACCTCCATCTCTCTATGTCCCAGTTGAGGGATAGGTCGCTCTCCCAAGCGAGCATGCATGGGGTCTTTAAGGATTGGTGAGACAGTGACTGATAGATGATGGAGATTCCGCCCCTCTGTTCTGTGGACTGCCCACACCATAATTCGTACGGTGTGAATCTGGGAGGCGAGGTTTTCTCCACCCAGATGTGGTGAAGGAAGTGGCTTGGGGCCCCCTACCCAATTAGATTGGAGAAGGGAGACAATGTCGACCGCTCTCCTAATTTTGTCTGGCCCTTGCCTGCCCGGAATGAAACCCACCTGGTCTTTGTGGACATAAAAGTTAATAAAGGATGCTAGACGGTTGGCGAGAATTTTTGTCAAAATTTTCAGGTCATTATTAATTAGGGAGATGGGTTTGTAATGTTTAACTTCCTCATGGTTTTTGTTGGGTTTGGGGATCACTGAGATGAATGCAGTGTTCAAGTATGGATCTAGTGGGGAGCCTAAGCTTTTAGAATGAAAAAATTTTGCCATGTGGGGGGCCAAAATTTCACCGAATGTCTTGTAGTAGGGGACTGATAGACCGTTAGGACCTGGAGCTGAGCCAGTCTTAAGACCTTTGAAAACCTCCCTTATCTCCTCCGTGGAGAAGGCTTCTTCCATTAAGTCTTTGTGTTCCAGGGAAATGGAGGGCAACTGGACGTTCTGAAGGAAAGAATTGGTCAAGGGGCCTCTCTCTGTTTGGGTAGAATTGTAAAGTTTGGAGAAAAATTTGTGGAAGGCAGTCATGATTTTGATTGGGTTGGCTGTTTGAGGCTGTCCTGCTATACGTAGTAGTGGGGAAAGTATGAGAGTGGGATTTGGGAGTGATCTTTGCGGCTAACATCGGTCCTATTTTATCTTTTTGGCAGTAATATTTGGCACCGCTCCAGCGGATGTGTTTCTCCGCTTTGGCTGTTAATGCTAGATTGAGCTCGAGCCTAATCGCATCTAGACGGTCTGTTAAAACCTTAGATTGGTGTTTTTTGTGTTCGGCTTTTAAGATTACAAAGGATTTTTCCAACTTTTGGATGTCAATCAGACGCTCCTTCTTGACCTGGGTCACTATCCGGATGAGCTCACCTCGGATGGTAGCCTTGTGGGCAGCCCAGAGGGTCTCGAGGGAGATGTTGTCTACATCATGAAAACTAAAATATTCTTTGATGGCGTCAGCTATCACCTTGGTATGGATTGGGTCGCTAAGGAGCGACTCATTCAATCGCCAGTATGAACCCCGTTTCCCCGTAAGTGTATTTCTCAGGGAAAGGAGGACCAAAGAATGGTCCAACCATGCTGTGTCCAATATAGAAGCCTTATTAGTCAGAGGAATGAGATTTGTAGGAATAAATATGTGGTCAATCCTGGCATAGGATAGGTGGGGGGAGGAGAAGTGTGTAAATTCTCTACTCTTGGGGTTCAGTTCCCTCCAAATGTCAACTAAGCCATAGATGTGTAGTATTTTAGCTATTCTGGTGCTTAGTTTCGTAGGGCGCGTAAGCTGGTCTTTAGGGGGTTTCGTTTTATCTAGACCCTGGTCAAAAGCTACATTGGAGTCTCCCCCAAAAATGACTTTGCACTCCAAGAGGGGGTATAGAGTTGTAAAGAGGTTCTGGAAAAAAGTGGCTTGACCCTTATTAGGGGCGTAGCAAGAAATGATAGAATATAGTACTCCCTCTTAAGTGCCCTTTACAAGAATAAACCTGCCCTCTGGATCTCTAAAATCAGAGATGTGGGAAAATTTGCTGTTTTTTGAGAAAAGAATTGCAACCCCTTTCGTCCTGTTTGGTGCGTTTACGAGGTAAAAGGATGGATTGTATGAGTGGAGGAACTTGGGGTTGTATCGAATCGGAAAGTGCGTCTCCTGAAGTAGCATTATATCCAGTTTAAGGGATCAGTAGTGTTCAAATGCTACTCTCCTTTTCCTAGGGGAATTCAGGCCCTGAACGTTATGAGATGCCAACCTGAGATCTACTCCCTTCGATATCTTGTCAGCCATGGGAACAGAGGGGGGGGCAATCGAACTGGCAGCCACTTACCTTTAGACGACTTCTACCTTCAGGAAGGGGGTGATTGGTATTGAGACAACCGTTGTCGGTTTGGAGATTGAATGGGGTCGTCTCCCGTTGATAGGCTTGAAGAGAAAAGAAGAATGAATGGGGGGGAAAGGAGGGGAGAAAATCAAACAAATACAAGAACAAAGACAAAGAAATGGGTCTTCTAACGTGGATATCCGCCAAACCCCAACTCTTAAACGTCGGTCGCCCCATGCCAAGAAAACACACTCCGTTTTCTAGGAATGAGTGGAGGCGCAAGGGGACCACCCCGGACCCTTGCAACAACATGTGTCTGAAACAAAAACTTTGCAAATCTAAAATATGTTCAACTAAAGTGTAATCAACCAATTGCACAACACAGAGAGTACAAGTAAAAATAATAACCCATAGTAACTGTAGAACAAGCCACCCTCACCCGACACCCCCCATCCCATCCAACCCCCCCGACCTAGCAAGGGAGGAAGGTCGGAGAGGGCAGGAGCGTCGAGGGGAAAAAGGGACCAGGCCCTAGCAAAATGAGGTGGGAGTAAGGGTTCTTTAAAAAAAATAGAAGGAAATAGGCCCTTTAGATATTTGGACCCATTTGTTCTAATCCCCATAGAACAGTCCTGGAGGGGAAAGAACCCCGTCTCCCAGGTGTAACAGTTCCCTTCAGATTCGAAACCTCGACAGGAAGGGAGAGGGTGCCAAAATCCTGCTTGTGAAATGTCTGGAGTGTGGTTGGGCAGGAAGTCGCTGAAGTCTTTCCTCTCTGGACAGTGGGAACTTGTGGTAGAGGGACCAATAGCAACAAAATATGTCCTGAAACTGGGGACCAAACCGTTCCAAAATGTAGGGTTGGAGCTCCAGCTCCATCAACAGAAGGGACTACTGTCCCAAAGGAGGTGCCCGTGAGAGGGCATTGGAGTGAGGAGATCCAAACGACCTCTTACGGTGGTCTTCTGTCCTTGCACTTCTTAGAGGGACCCTTGTTCCAAAGGGGGGAGACAGAACTGGCGGGAGGGGGACGTTTGGGTGACCCCAAAGACAACGTGGAGAAGTCCATGGGTGCCTCCTGAGAGATTAATTTCAGGGACAAGAACAGTCTTCCAGGAAGTTGTTCCTGGATGGTCTGAATGTGTACTGCATTTTGGTTGGTTCTGGAGACTGTACTTTTAATTTTGTCCTCCATGGCCTCTATTCTGGAACCCAAGCTAGAGAGAGTGTTGGTGATTTGGGTTGCTGTGTTGGCCAGTCCTCTCTCTAACAGAGTATAGAATTTAGCAAAAAGGTCTTCCTGAAGTGTGGTGATGTCCCTGACTGAAACGCCAGGGGACGGGTTAGCAGAGGGGTGAAGATTAGAAGGCACGGACGGGGATAGTGCATATTCCTCCGTGTGCATGCCGATCAAGGACTCCGTGGATGCGGGGGAGGGGGCCTGGTGCTTGTGGAGGCCATGAGGGGCTGCCTGGGACATGCTGGGGGTGCCCTGTGCCACTTTGGCATAAGTCAGAGTCGCTGGGGTAAGTACTGGCCTGTTTTCTGGCGCCCTGGCTTGTAAGGCCGCATGAGACTGGATAGATTCAGTACCGGCGGCCATCTTGGTACACCCGTCCTCCCCCGCCGAGTTGAATTTCGGGCCGATGTCCCGTCGTGCCGAGGGACCGGACATCTCTGAGTGCTCCCCCAAGGTTCTCGTACCCGTTCGGGCAGACGGGATGCTCCTCCGTGGGCTGTAGCGCTGATTGTGTGGCTCGTTAGACCGGGGTGGTGCGGAGCTCACGGCTCAGGCAGCCATATCGGAGCTCTCGCGCATGCGCACTCGAAAAATCATAATTTTTATGCTAGAAAATTACTCAGAACCCCAAACATTGTATAGATATTTTTTTAGCAGACACCCTAGGGAATAAAATGGCAACTTTTTATGTTACATGGTATTTGTGCAGCAATTTTTCAAGCCAGATTTTTTTGTATAATGTGAAAGATGATGTTACGCCAAGTAAATAGATACCTAACATGTCACACTTTAAAATTATGCACACTCGTGGAATAGCGTCAAACTTCGGTCCTTAAGAATTTCCATAGGCGACGCTTTAAATTTTTTTACAGGTTACATGTTTAGAGTTACAGTGTAGGTCTACTAGAATTTTTGCTCTCGCTGTAACGTTCGCAGCGTATGTAACCTGTGTGTATCTGGCTTTGATACTAGTCAGTGCCTCACCAGCCGCTGACCTCACCGCACATTCTTGCTTTCTAGTGTGTTCCTTGGCCTTCATGATGGTGTTTGTTCACTAAGGTTCTCTAACAAACCTCTGAAGGCTTCACAGAACAGCTGCATTTATACTGAGATTAAATTACACACAGGTGGACTCTATTTACTAATTAGGTGACTTCTGAAGGCAATTCAGCCACTAGATTTTAGTTAGGGGTATCAGAGTAAAGGAGGCTGAATACAAATGCACGCCACACTTTTCAGATATTTATTTATAAAAATTTTGAAAATCATTTATCATTTTCCTTCCACTTCACAATTATGTGCCACTTTGTGTTGGTCTATCACATAAAATCCCAATAAAATACATTTACATTTTTGGTTTTAACATGACAAAATGTGGAACATTTTAAGGGGCATGAATACTTTTTCAAGACACTGTGTACCTTAAAGTTTGTGAATAGTATGAAAAATGCATAAAGACAAAAATAATCCAATATAATCTGTCAAGGGAATATATGATAGTTGGAGCTTGATTCTAGGTGTGAGTGTACATTAATTTTGAATACAATAAAAAGGCTGTTAAAGCCTTAGGTGCATACTTTATACAAGGACTTATGCCGTGTACACATGACCGGACTTTCCGTCAAATAGACTCCGACGGTCTTTCCGACGGAGTTCCGCTGAAAATGACTTGCCTACACACGATCACACCAAAGTCTGATCGTTTAGAACGTGATGACGTACGAACAGAAAAAGGAAGTTCAATAGCCAGTAGTCAAAAGTTGCCCTTGCCTCGTTTTCAGTCTGTCGGAATAGCATACAGATGAGTGGTTTTTCCGATAGGAACTGATTCCGTCGGAAAGATTTGAAACGTTCTACTTCTAGGTCCGTCAGAATTTTAGAAAGAAAAAGTCCGATAAAGCCCACACGCGATCGGAATGTCCGACGGAATGATTCCGTCAGACCTTTTCTGCCGGAAAATCCGGTCGTGCATATGATGGGCACAGTTGGCTGCATATGATGGGCACAGTGGCTGCATTTAATGGCACAGTGGCTGCACCAGCCTCCACTGGTAAGGGCAGATGATTCAATTACTTCCTGGAATCCGTCTGCCCTTAGCTCAGGCATGTAGGCAGGATGGTGTGCTTAGCTCAGAAAAACTCTCCTCCTCACCTCCAAATGAAAGAAAAAAATGCCCATGATGACTTCAGGGATGTATAACATCATTTTGGCCTAAGCCAGAAACTAAGAAGCAACTAAAGAAATATGAAAAAAAGTTTATAACAAGTAAATATAATATACCTTCCTATCTATTTACTAATGCTAGCAGATTAAAAATAGTTCTTGCTGATTGACAGTTTAGTTCCACATTAAAAAATATGTGAACTTAAGCTTTTGACAAAGGCTGGTTCCATGGAAGTCGGCTAAAACATTTAGTTTTATTATTGCATGTGAACAACAGTCTAAAAAGACAACGTGTTTCGGCCCTCATCCATTCATATTTCGATTAAAGAATGGGGATATTTCAGTGTCGTGAGAGGGACTGCCTAACATGTCAGTTTTTTTCCCATGGCAAATCTTTTTTTTTTTTTTTTGGTAATAATGGTCAAGTGTTCACGATTAAGCAATTCATCACCTGTTTGTCCAAATACATGATATACGTACTTTGGTGCCCTTGTCGTCTACTATACGTTGGTTGTACCATGCGTATATTATGTAAACGGGTGAGCGAACATAGGAAGTTCATCAAAGGTGGATGCGATAAGCATGGTGTGCCCTGACAGTTCTTGCTACACCATAACATGGACATTAAATGTCTAGAAGTTATGGCGATCAAATACATCTCAGATATAACATTGAGACCCCTTTCACACTGAGGGGGTTTTCATGCGCTTTAGCCTCTGATAAGTGCCTGAAAAGCGCTTCCCATTCATTGCAGTGTGTCTTTCCACACTGGGGTGGTGCACTTGCGGGACATTACGAAAAGTCCTGCAAGCAACATCGTTGGGGTGGGTTGGGAGCGCTGTAAATAGTGCTCCCAAAATGCGCTGCCCATTGCAATAATTGGGCAGCACTTCCAAAGCGCCTTAAAAGCGATTGGAAAGCGCCGCAAAACTGGAATTTTTACTAAAGACTCTGCCCCCCCAACGGGTTGAACGAAGAGTTAGAAACACACAGCCTAACATAAATATCCTTTACCCTCTTTTCTTTGTGCTTCTTTGGTCTTACCTTGTCCTTTCTTTCTCTAAGGTGTTCATGTTAATAACCTAATATTGCGTATGGTTTATAAAATTCATCTTATTTAATTTATATTTTATTCCTGAGGATCAGGTTATAGAAACTACAGATTGGAACTCAAATAAACTGGTGTTCTTGAAATGGCATATTTGTACTAACCTTAAATCAAATTTTTGCACTGAATTAATGAATTTACATAATAATGTTAGCACACTTTGTGTTCTGTGCTATACTGCCCTGCGTGTATTCATATTGTGTATATGTATGTATATGTATGTATACATGTGATTGTGTACTGTATGTACTATTTCTGGCCTTTCCATATAGGTTATTATAATGTGGTTTTCTACATATATATGTTTTTTTACATGAATTCAATTGTGTTTCTTAATGTGCATTGAGCCAAAATCACAATGGTTAAGTTTCCGAGAGGGAGATGTCAGGGATACATCCAAGGCTAATTACACCATTCCAGCCCCCTCTATTTTATTCCCGCTCCATTATTTTAAATACTTCTTTCCTGACGCCAACATGGCAGCATACTAGTGATAGAGCTCCGCCTCTTGACCACTCCCTCAGGCCAAGTGCATAGCATAAAAAAAGGACTAGTTAGACGCCCCCCCATTCTTCTTTTTTTCCTCATACCTCCACGCACCAGTGAAGAGTAAGCAGTTCTATCTCCCCACCTCTGCCTCAGTCATCTGGGTTTAGCCTCTCCCAGTGCAAAGTCCCAGCGCTCAGGCTGCTGAATGTGCTAATAGCCTGGGAAGCCCTACTGTGGGTCTTGATGGGGCCCTGCAGTGTTTACTCATTCATTAGGAAAATCTGCCATCATGTATGTGTCTGTGGGCTGAGGCTTGGGGGGGGGGGGCAGCTAGTGCATTCCTTTGCCTTTTTTTTTGTTTCTTGCACCATACAGGGCTGCCTATCCCTCTTATTCTTTCTGTCTCCTCATATGTGTTCTCCCTTACCTTGGTCTGTTTCTATTTTGAGTGCCTCCCATGTCTCCATTTTTGTTAGTGCTCTGTTTCCCTCTTGTTTTCCCATTTGAGTATCTAGACTGCGCTGCCTGGGGCATCCCAGGCCTCCCTATAGGGAAAGAATGGCCGCCCAGTGCTGTTTTTCTTTGGCCAGGGTGCCCTTGATGACATCATCAGGCTGTGCCGACCATTGGAAGTTCCGACCGCCATCTTGCTTATGGGCAAAAGCTCCCTCTTGCCAGTAAGAGCTCTCTCGGTGCCCCCTACTGCTTTTTAACAGGTAGGAAACAAAAAAAAAAGAGAAATGCATATATATATTAATTAATGTATTTCTTTTGGTTTAAAAAAAAAAAGAGAAATGTGTATAAATATATATATATATATATATATATATATATATATATATATATATATAGTGGGGACAGAAAGTATTCAGACCCCCTTTAATGTTTCACTCTGGTATATTGCAGCCATTTGCTAAAATCATTTAACTTCATTTTTTTTCCTCATTAATGTACACACAGCACCCCATATTGACAGAAAAACATAGAATTGTTGACATTTTTGCAGATTTATTAAAAAAGAAAAACTGAAATATCACATGGTCCTAAGTATTCAGACCCTTTGCTCAGTATTTAGTAGAAGCACCCTTTTGATCTAATACAGCCATGAGTCTTTTTGGGAAAGATGCAACAAGTTTTTCACACCTGGATTTGGGGATCCTCTGCCATTCCTCCTTGTAGATCCTCTCCATTCCTCTCTTTTTTTTAATAAATCTGCAAAAATGTCAACAATTCTGTGTTTTTCTGTCAATATGTGGTGCTGTGTGTACATTAATGAGGAAAAAAATTAACTTAAATGATTTTAGCAAATGGCTGCAATATAACAAAGAGTGAAACATTTAAGGTGGTCTGAATACTTTCCGTCCCCACTGTATATATATATAAAACAATCTATTTATTTCCATTAAAAAAAAAAAAATTCTCCTCTCTCCTTTATGTCAAAAGCCCTTCTCTCTCTAGTGCTATTTTCCTTTCTGGCTATCCTCATTTCAGCTGGCCATCCTATTTGTTCTCAAGTGATGAGTCAGTCACCGCTTATGCAAAAAGACCCTCAAATGCAAAGGTACGGGACCTCCGTGTTGGTAAGTTTGCACAAAAAGAGTGCCTCCTTATGTGGATTGCTTTGAGTTTTTTCAGCCCCGTATGCTCGTGCTCTCAAAGATCAAGAGCCAGGGAAAGGGGGGCGGTCTTCGGAAAAGCGTAGCCCTAGATGCCGCACCTTCTCAAGGGAAAAGGTTCCAAGGAAGACGTCTTATCGCCTCTTCCCCAGAGCAACGCCAGCACCCCAGGAGTCCTGCAGGGCCAATAGGTTGGTGAGTAAAGACTGACCAGAGGAGTTCACAGTTAACAGGAAACTCCAAAAGTCATTTATTATTTATGGTGAGAGATTCTATTTTTGAACTCACTTCAATTATCCTGGTCAAGCAGCCCCCTCCTAGTTGCTACTAGAAGAGCAACCTGGCACCTTGGCATGTGGCGCTTAACCACTCAGTTCTGTCGAGTGGGCAGCCTGCAGATAATAGTAGCTCCTCTTCATCAGAGGGTGACCCGGAGCTGCTTAGTTTCAGTTTTTTCCTCCGTGGAACAGTGTATCCAGGTGGCCATGCAGGCCATTACATGGGTAAAGGGACAAACTCATATTTACCCTTTCTTCAAAATGGCAATCCCTTCTCCGTTTATGGAAGAAATTTAATCAAAGGGATGGCAAAGCCTGGAGAGAGTTTCTTTTTTTTTTATTGTCTTTACAAGTTTTATCCCTGTCAGAGACCGTATATAGCATCACTGAAATATACTGCTCCTCCTCCAGACAATTTCTCTCCCACGGAGCTGCCAAATCCCCCGCAAAAGCGGGTGGACTGCTACAATACTTACAGACACTTCGGACTCAGTGGGGCCTCGTTCCGATCCCATTCACAGGGTAGATTGCATGTTTTCTACTCAACCCTATTTGTAGTTCGCAGGGGATGCTTGAACCTTTTTGGCCCTCTTAGAGATCTTTAAGATGGTGTCCATTCAAACAGTACAACCAGATGACTGGATGCTACTGCTGGATCGTCGGGATGCCTATCCTCACATCCCAATTTTTTTTCTCTCCTTTTTCCTTTCAAAATTAATATGTTTGGTGATTGGTTAGCCTACCTTAAAAATATCTCTGAGAATGTTTGCAAGGGTCTCAGTGCCCTGTCAGCTCCACTCAGAGAAAAGGTACGCCACTACATGGACATCAATATTCTTATATCCAGAAGATTGAAACAATTGCTGTCGCACCAAGAGGTCCTCATATATACCCTGCAGAGATATGGCTGGGTTATCAACTTCCAAAAAAAAAAAAAAGGGGGTAAACAAATCCAACTTTCTCCAGCCCCACAGTTAGTGTACCTGGGGGTGCTCTGTTATTTCCTCTGTTTTGCTTCCATCAGTGAAAGTGGTGACAGTCAGGAACAGAATTCTGAGGACAGATACTTCTGCTTGTTTGATGGCTTTAAGTACCTCAGTCATCTGGGCACAACGTCGTTATGCATATCAGTGATTCCTTGGGCGCATGGGCACCTGCGCAAGTTTTAACTAGGATTCTTAGTGCAAGGGAGGAAACAGGATCTAGCAGAGTTAATAAGTGTCACACAGTATGAGTAGCGGTCTGCAGTGATGGAAAGACCTTGAGGAATTCACGGCCTGTTAGAACCGTTAGACTGGATAATTGTTACAAATCATGTCTGCAAGACAGCCTGTAAGGTGCACTGCAAGGGACTGTCAGTCAAGGCAAGCGGAGATTCCCAGCCAAGGAGGGTAGTCTCAATTGCTCTGGAAGTTTAAACAGCCCTTTTAGCACTTTGGCCTTTCTGCACGGAATCAAAGGAAGACTAGTCTCCTTGCAGTTGAACAACAGGGCAGCAGTTACCTATATTCAGCTCCAGGGAGGAACTCACAGCAATATGCTATTGAGAGAGGTGAAACCCATAATGTCTGGGACGGAAGATCACCAGCAAATTCTGGAAACAGTTTACCTCCCAGCAGATTTTTGAACTCACAGGCAGACCGACTATTGTGCAAGCTTCCCAGAGCATAATGAGTGGGTCTATGTCTCAGGTCTTCTGTGAGCTGGTCCACAGGTGAGGCCTACCACAGACAGACCTCTTCGCTTCCCACAGTAATCACAAACTTTGGGTGTGTCTGACGTTGTTTCCGCACCCCAAGGCGCAGGGAGCAGATGCTCTGGTCTCTCCTTAGGGCTGCAATTTAGCCTATATATTTTTCCCCCAACATCTCTCGTAATGAGATTCCTCTTGGGTCTGTCAAGGGAGAATATGGTTGTCATAGCCAATCCTCCATATTGGCCAGGAAGCCCTCGGTTTTCCCTGGTCATTCATTTCAGAATAGAGAAGACATTTCTCCTCCACAACATACGCAGACCGAGACTGCAAGCAGGGGCGCTAAAAGGGGAGCCTGGGCAACTCAGGTTGTTCCAGATTCGCTCCACAGTGATCTCTACCTTGTTGTGTGCGAGAAGGCACTTGACTTACAACATATATGCCTAAATCTGGAATAGGTTTGCGTTTTCTCGGTAGAGCGAGACATTGATCCTACTGCCCCTCCGGTGACAGCTGTTTTATACTTCCTCTAGGCCGTTTTGGGCATGAGCCTTAGCCTATCCTAATTGAGCTTGCAAGTGTCGGCTATAGCGGCAATAACAAATTTAAATGAGCCAAGAATCCAAGAATCCTTCAGTTTGCACAACTTTTGAAGGCAGTCGTGAGCATTCGTTCACCAAGGAAAAGAGATCTATTGGTGTTGCTGGATCTCAGGTCAGTTCAACCGTTTGTTCCAACAGAACAGTGTTAGGTTCGGGCCATTATCTACAAGGCAGTATCTATTGCAAGAACTTTAAGCAGAAGGTTGTCTGAGATTCAAGCTCTTGGAGCTTTTCAGAACATCACACAGGAAAGTCACATGAACTGGTCATTTTCAGAACTTTAAAGAAGTGCCTGTCCACAATTGCTCCTTTCAGGTCATCTACTGAACCTTTTGTCATTCCAGCTGGAAATCATCAAGGAAAATAGGTTACTGCCTGGACTCTATCAGACTTGGTTGTGCATATAGGACAAGGTGTCGTGAGCCTCCGTCAGCGGCGGCACACTCTACCAGAGCAGTTGCAGCCTCATAGGCAGCACATTTGAGAGGATCTATGGTGTCCATCTGTAGAGAGATATCATGGTCATCCCAGCATACCTACTCAAACTTTATGGAGTAGACTCGGGTGCTTTATTATCAGGGGACTTTGTAGGAAGGACTATTCAGTCCTCTGTCCCATCCTAATTAGAAGATTGGTTTGGCAAGTAGAACCCACCCTGCTAGCTAGTTGTTTATCACTAGTATGCTGCCATGTTGGCATCAGGAAAACTGAAAATTGTATCAAATACTTACCATAATTTTCCTTTCCTGATGCCAAACCATGGCAGCATACGGACCCACTCTGTACGATTCGGTATGTAGCTTGTTACAAAGAATGGGGGGGCAGTTAACTATTTCTTTTTTTATGCTATTCACTGGTCCTGAAGAGTGGTCAAGAGGCGAGCTGTATCACTAGTATGCTGCCATGGTTTTGCATCAGGAAAGGAAAATTACAGTAAGTATTTGATACAATTTTCCATTTTTTGGTCCATCCCGTCACATGACTTGACAAGGCGCAGGTGCACAAAACATGTCATAGTGACGGGACCACACACACAGGCTTGCATTCCAGGAGTCCTTCCTTCCAGCAGCTTCCGCTCTGTTTGTCTGGCGCAGCGATTGACATCATCGCTAGCCGCCTCACACACAGATGCGGTGTCTCTACGGATGATTATCTGCAGTTTCCTCCGGTTGCTGTCTATTCAAGTGCCACGGATATCGTTAGACATCATAAGCTGCTACTTTTCCCACTAGCTCTATACAACATCTTTGCATGTGCCTGTCAGAGCTGAGGAATCATCCCGGACACCTCCATCTGTGGGCAAGAAGGCTGGTTTCAGCCATTGGTTGAATACACACTTGTTCTGGTTCGCAAAGCCATTTCAACATAATTTGTTGACATACAGTAGGTAGACAAAATTTTGACATGATTTTTTCGCATAGGTAGAATAAAACTGTTATCATCAACTCTGTGGAAGTCTGGTAATTACAAGACTGTGACTCACACCCAGAGATTATCTACATCCAGAACATTACAGCCTGTTTCTAAGCGCTTTTAAGAAAATATTGTTGCTATTCTTGTGTCACTCCTTCCCAGGAGCTTTTCTTTAGCAGTTATGAATCCTAGTGCTAATACTAGTCTTGCCAATGCCACATTTCTGTTCTTCCTAGTTGGTGCCTGATCCTTCTGTGGCTTTATAGCCTTTGCCATGACATTCAAAATATAGCTCAGGTGTATCCTGTTTCCACTGACCATCCTTGAGATGTTTCTACAACTTAATTGGAGTCCACCTGTGGTAAATTCAGTTGATTGGACATGATTTGGAAAGGCACACACCTGTCTTTATAAGGTCCCACAGTTAACAGTGCATGTCAGAGAACAAACCAAGCCATGAAATCCAAGGAATTGTCTGTAGACCTCTGAGACAGGATTGTATCGAGGCACAGATCTGGGGAAAGGTACAGAAAAATGTTTGCAGCATTGAAGGTCCCAATGAGTACAGTGGCCTACATCATCTGTAAATGGAAGAAGTTTGGAACCACCAGGACTCTTCCTATAGCAGGCCGTCTGGCCAAACTGAGCGATTGGGGAGAAGGGTCTAATCGGGGAGGTGACCAAGAACCCGATGGTCACTCTGACAGAGTTCCAGTGTTTCTCTGTGGAGAGAGGAGAACCTTCCAGAAGAACAACCATCTCTGCAGCTCTCCACCAATCAGGCCTGTATGGTAGAGTGGCCAGATGGAAGCCACTCCTCAGGAAAAGGCACATAACAGCCAGCCTGGAGTTTACCAAAAGGCACCTGAAGGACTCTCAGACCATGAGAAACAAAATTCTTTGGTCTAATGAAACAAAGATTGAATTATTTGGCCTAAACTGCAAGCATCATGTCTGGAGGAAACCAGGCACCACTCATCACCTGGCCAATACCATCCCTACAGTGAAGCACGGTGGTGGCAGCATCATGCTGTAGGGATGTTTTTTCAGCGGTAGGAACTGGGAGACCAGTCAGGATCAGGGGAAAGATGAATGCAGCAATGTACAGAGACATCCTTGATGAAAACCTGCTCCAGAGTGCTCTGGACCTCAGACTGGGATGAGGGTTCATCTTCCAACAGGACAAGGACCCTAAGCACACAGCCAAGATAACACAGGAGTCAACTCTGTGAATGTACTTGAGTGGCCCAGCCAGAGCTCATACTTGAACCCGATTGAACTTCTCTGGAAAGATCTGAAAATGGCTGTGCACCAACGCTCCCCATCCAACCTGATAAACTTGAGAGGTCCTGCAAAGAAGAATGGGGAAAGCTGCCCAAAAATAGGTGTGCCAAGCTTGCAGCATCATACTCAAAAAGACTTCAGGCTGTAATTGGTGGCAAAGGTGCTTAAACAAAGTATTGAGCAAAGGCTGTGAATACTTATGTACATGGGAATTTTTTTTTTATAAACTTGCAAAGATTTCAAACAAACTTCTTTCATGTTGTCATTATGGGGTATTGTTTGTAGAATTTTGAGGAAAATAATGAATTTAATACATTTTGGAAAAAGGCTGTAACATAACAAAATGTGGAGAAAATGAAGCGCTGTAAATACTTTCCGGATGCACTGTATTTTCTATCTGGATTCCACCCCCCTGGAGTGTGGGCTTTCTGCCTGTGGGGGCTATGCACCCTCTGAACTTAAAAGTGAACTGATACATGGTTTTTGGACAAATTTTCCTGGTTACTGAACAGATCAGGTCTGCTGGCAAAGGAAATCTAAATTTTAAGTGAACCAGCCAGTTTCACTGTGAGTTCTGACTCATCCCTTTTACTGGGCACTGAATTCTTTAACGTTTTTGGACAGAAGTGTATGTTGTTGCAACTATTACTTTGTAGGAAGTAAAGAGAGAACAAGAGCAGTTGCCTATAATTTATTAATAATTCTTGTTTAATTTTAAATAAAACAATGACTGAACTTGGATTAGCTACTTTTAACAATAATATTTTTTTATATTTTTTTCTTCTTTTCTCTAGTTTTAATAAATATTATGCATTGTATTATCGTTTCATGTATTTACTTGTTTGCTTCATTCATGTTTCTTATATGTAAAAAATTGCTTTTCATTATTGATTATAGATGCAGTATAACATGATATGCAGATTCCTGCAACAAAAACAAGTTTATGGTACTCTATGGTATTGTCTTTAAAAAAAAAAAAAAGAAAGAAAATTAGCCACTTGGATTGTACATGTTAAACAAAATGGTACTTTTTAGGTAAGGAAGGTAAACAAGGAGCTTTAAAACTGTTATATAAAATTTTATGTTATAACTTTGAAGCTGTTTTGTTTTGTGTGGAGATTCATGTAAAGTAAGGCACTTCGGTTGCAGGGGGCTGCATTTCATATCTCAAGGGGGCCTAATCATATTTGGCTGCAGTTGAAAGCATATACTTAGAAAAAAAGAAATAAGGGCCCCATTCATTTTGAGGTAGCATCAATGCACCTCTGATGTTATAACAACGAGGGTACTGAGCACCTTTATGGTGAAAAAAATCCAAAAAACTAAAAAATAAACAGTTTGGAAACTTCTTAATGGATTTTTACTTGATAACATTGATGCTTAACATAGTTTACAGTGATTTTCCACTGCTTACACATTTATTTCTTATACTTGCTCTTTTCTTACACAAGAAAATAAGAAGCTGGGTCGTTTAAAGCAGGCTACCTTCTCTGCTCCCCCTCTTATTCATTCTACAATTTCAGGCAATTACTGGCATTGATAAAATGGAGCCAAGCCAACCATTATCCTATGAGCAGTGACACGCTCTGCAGGTCTCACTAGCAGTGAAAGGATTAAGACTTGAGTCTGCGTAGCAACCAGCACTCATATAAACTCTAATATTAAACTTCTAGTCTGCATCAACATATTACGTCAACAGTTGGTTTTGGAACAGAATATGCCTTATAAAAATACATACACTCGGTTTCAGGAATCTCAGGGTACGTATTTTCTTCTTCAAACACTCTTTTATTTCCCTTTTGATTACTATATAAAATACTATCCTAAAGCATTTTTGTACAAGGGAATAATAACCCAGTCAAGTTATGGCTTTTCACTTTCATCTTCCAGACTAAACTCTGGAAATATTTCATTTTTATTTTGTGAATAAATTCATGGCATATACCTATCAACCTATTTACTTATATACCTGTAAATATTTCTTATAAAACAGATCGATACCCAAGATGTGTAAAGAAGGATTACATTTTAAACTAAAACATTTCTCTTTTATTCTCAAGCCACATTTCTAAATGTATTTGTGTCTTGGTTTCATAATCTGGTAAGATTGCTTATATGGTGCTTTTTTAACATTGGGAGTCACTGGGAGCCATGCTGTGGTTAAACCAACAGCCACTATTGCTTCATCTTGATTGACAAGGTGTCTTAGGGATGGAAAGAGATGAGCGGGAAATGAACTGCAAGAATTCAAACTTGTTCAACTGTAACATGAAAAGAAGGAGTGGGCATACACAAAACCTTTTTATTTTTTCAAATTCTTTATTTACATTTTTCACTTTACAACAAGGAATGTGCAACAGTGTACTAATGAGAATAGTATTGTTGCTGCAGCCAAAGACAAGCAAGCATACAAAAATGTAACGTTAGAAGATCAAGACTGATAGAATTCTATGGGCATTGTATAACATGTACTGTAGAACAAGGATGAGCTGAACACCCCCCGGTTCGATTCACACCAGAACATGAGAACAGACAAAAAATTTGTGCGAACATGCAAAACCGTTAAAGTCTATGGGATAAGAACGTGAAAAATCAAAAGTGTTAATTTTAACCCCTTCAGCCCCGGAAGGATTTACCCCCTTCCTGACCAGAGCACTTTTTACAATTTGGCACTGAGTCGCTTTAATTGCTAATTGCGCGGTCATGCAATGCTGTACCCAAACAAAATTTGCGTCCTTTTCTTCCCACAAATAGAGCTTTCTTTTGATGGTATTTGATCACCTCTGCCGTTTTTATTTTTTGCGCTATACACGAAAAAAGACCGAAAATTTTGAAAAAAAATGATATTTTCTACTTTTTGTTCTAAAAAAAATCCAATAAACTCAATTTTAGTCATACATTTAGGCCAAAATGTATTTGGCCACATGTCTTTGGTAAAAAAAAATGTCAGTAGGTATATATTTATTGGTTTGCGCAAAAGTTATAGCGCCTACAAACTAGGGTACATTTTCTGGAATTTACACAGCCTTTAATTTATGACTGCCTATGTCGTTTCTTGAGGTGCTAAAATAGCAGGGCAGTACAAAACCCCCACAAATGACCCCATTTTGGAAAGTAGACACCCCAAGGAAATTGCTGAGAGGCATGTTGAGCCCATTGAATATTCATTTTTTTTGTCCCAAGTGATTGAATAATGACAAAAAAAAAAAAAATTACAAAAAGTTGTCACTAAATGATATATTGCTCACACAGGCCATGGGCATATGTGGAATCACACCCCAAAATACATTTAGCTGCTTCTCCTGAGTATGGGGATACCACATGTGTGGGACTTTTTGGGAGCCTAGCCGCGTACGGGGCCCCAAAAACCAATCACTGCCTTCAGGATTTCTAAGGGCGTACATTTTTGATTTTACTCCTCACTACCTATCACAGTTTTGAAGGCCATAAAATGCCCAGATGGCACAAACCCCCCCCCCCCAAATGACCCCATTTTGGAAAGTAGACACCCCAAGCTATTTGCTGAGAGGCATGTTGAGTCCATGGAATATTTTATATTTTGACACAAGTTGCGGGAAAGTGACAATTTTTTTTTTTTTTTGCACAAAGTTGTCACTAAATGATATATTGCTCACACAGGCCATGGGCATATGTGGAATTGCACCCCAAAATACATTTAGCTGCTTCTCCTGAGTATGAGGATACCACATGTGTGGGACTTTTTAGGAGCCTAGCCGCGTACGGGGCCCCGAAAACCAATCACCGCCTTCAGGATTTCTAAGGGTGTAAATTTTTTATTTCACTCTTCACTGCCTATAACAGTTTCGGAGGCCATGGAATGCCCAGTTGGCACAACCCCCCCCCCAAATGACCCCATTTTGGAAAGTAGACACCCCAAGCTATTTGCTGAGAGGCATGGTGAGTATTTTGCAGCTCTCATTTGTTTTTGAAAATGAAGAAAGACAAGAAAAAAAATGTTTTTTTTCTTTTTTTAATTTTCAAAACTTTGTGACAAAAAGTGAGGTCTGCAAAATACTCACTATACCACTTAGCAAATACCTTGGGGTGTCTACTTTCCAAAATGGGGTCATTTGGGGGGGTTTTGTGCCACCTGGGCATTCCATGGCCTCCGAAACTGTGATAGGCAGTGAAGAGTGAAATCCAAAATTCACGCCCTTAGAAAGCCTGAAGGCGGTGCTTGGTTTTCGCGGTCCCGTGCGCGGCTAGGCTCCCAAAAAGTCCCACACATGTGGTATCCCCATACTCAGGAGAAGCAACAGAATGTATTTTGGGGTGTAATTTCACATATCTCCATGGCATGTTTGAGCAATATATCATTTAGTGACAACTTTGTGCAAAAAAAAAAAAATTTGTCTCTTTCCCGCAACTTGTGTCACAATATAAAATATTCCATGGACTCCACATGCCTCTCAGCAAATAGCTTGGGGTGTCTACTTTCCAAAATAGGGTAATTTGGGGGGGGGTTTGAACTGTCCTGGCATTTTATGCACAACATTTAGAAGCTTATGTCACACATCACCCACTCTTCTAACCACTTGAAGACAAAGCCCTTTCTGACACTTTTTGATTACATGAAAAAATTATTTTTTTTGCAAGAAAATTACTTTGAACCCCCAAACATTATATATTTTTTTAAAGCAAATGCCCTACAGATTAAAATGGTGGGTGTTTCATTTTTTTTTTCTCACAGTATTTGCGCAGCGATATTTCAAACGCATTTTTTGGGGAAAAAACACACTTTTTTAAATTTTAATGCACTAAAACACACTATATTGCCCAAATGTTTGATGAAATAAAAAAGATGATCTTAGGCCGAGTACATGGATACCAAACATGACATGCTTTAAAATTGCGCACAAACGTGCAGTGGCAACAAAATAAATATATTTTTAAAATCCTTTAAAAGCCTTTACAGGTTACCACTTTAGATTTACAGAGGAGGTCTACTGCAAAAATTACTGCCCTCGATCTGACCGTCGCGGTGATACCTCACATGCATGGTGCAATTGCTGTTTACATTTGACGCCAGACCGACGCTTGCGTTCGCCTTAGCGCGAGAGCAGGGGGGACAGGGGTGCTTTTTTTTTTTTTCTTTATTATTTTTTTGCTTTTTTATCTTATTTTTAAACTGTTCCTTTCAATTTTTTTTTTTTTTAATCATTTTTATTCTTATCTCAGGGAATGTAAATATCCCCTATGATAGCAATAGGTAGTGACAGGTACTCTTTTTTGAAAAAATTGGGGTCTATTAGACCCTAGATTTCTCCTCTGCCCTCAAAGCATCTGACCACACCAAGATAGGTGTGATAAAATGCTTCCCTAATTTCCCAATGGCGCTATTTACATCCGGCGAAATCTAAGTCATAAAATGCTCGTAGCTTTCGGTTTCTTAGGCCATAGAGATGTTTGGAGCCACTCTGGTCTCTGATCAGCTCTATGGTCAGCTGGCTGAATCACCAGCTGCATTCTCAGGTTCCCTGTTGAGACAGGAGAGCCAGAGAAAAACACGGAAGAAGGTGCGGGGGGGCATTCTCTCCCATTGCTTGTAAAAGCAGTCTAGAGGCTAATTAGCCACTAGGATTGCTTTTACATGAAAGCCGACTGCTGGCTGAAAAGAATGATACCAAGATGATACTTAAACCTGCAAGCATCATTCTGGTATAACCACTCAAAGTCGTGAATGGCGTACCTGAAGACAAAAAAATGGTTAACAATAAAGCACAGTAAATGGTAAAGTATAAAAAATTGCATACCTGAAAAGCAAACATGATAAAACATAATAACAATAAAACATTGCAGAATAGAATACAGTAAAAAAGAGCAGAACAATAGAGAGATTAGAGAGAGAGAGAGAACAATAAAACAACAACTATTATTTTTTATTTTTTATTTTTGTTTGTGTTTTTTTTTTTTACACTTTTTTTGTAACTGTAACTTTTATAACTGTAACCGGTTCCAGGTTCGGGTCTCTCAAAATGCGATGGCATCTTGGGAGACCCTGTGAAAGTGTGCCTAGTCTGTGCAATGCTGTACCCTACGCTAATACTCAACTAGTGAATGGTAGCGTTCAAAACATTCACCAATGCAAAGACCAGGATTGTCAGGACAGGAGGGACAATAATAGTGGGTGTCACGCCTATATCCGCGCTTGCTGCAGACACGACATATTTTTTGGGGGGGTTTGTTGGGTAGGGGTACTCGGGAGGACATAAAAATGCCTCTCATGCAGCCAACTGCATTTGGTTGGGGATGTGAATGGGGGAAGTACGGGCGCTGCAGAAGTGGTGGGTTCCCAATTAGGATTGGCGAATGCAGCAGGAAGGGCATTATGGGCAGGACGGGCCTGTGTTTGTCTTCTTGGTGGCAGCGGGACACTACTTGTGCTTGCCACCTCACCAGCTTGAACTGCACTTATGGGACTCGCCACGTCACCAAGTGTTACTGCAGTGCTGGTTTGACTATGACCGGGATGTACTATGCCGCTGGCGCTTGCCAGTTCACCAAAACGCTATCAGATATTGATCTGTTCAGATACTATACCACTAAGGGAGGCGTACGGTGCGTGCGTGGGTGTTAGCGGTACTGCCGCTAATCTGACGCTGCCTGGGGCTGGTGCTTGCCAGTTCACCAAAACGCTACCAAAAAAACTGTTAGTGATCGCAGGGATCAGGCCTGACTCTGCGAACGCTGCAGTTATGTGTTTAGTGTTTTTTAAGTGACAGTGATCGATCGATACTGCACTTGGGTGGGCTGGGCTGGGCCGGGTGGAGGGGCAAAATGCAGGTGCTAGCAGGTATCTGGGCTGATCCCGCTAACACTGCGTTTTTGGGAACCATAAACTGCTGGGGACACTAGTATAGATATGATCGGATCAGATATTGATCCGTTCAGATACTATACCACTAAGGGAGGCGTACGGTGCGTGCGTGGGTGTTAGCGGTACTGGCGCTAATCTGACGCTGCCTGGGGCGACGCATATCACCACCAGGCGATCAGGGGGCTAAACCTTCATTCGGTAATAAACGGCGGGTGCCCTGACACTATAAAAATTAAACTAACTAACCAGCGTCACCCGCAACGGTTATACGGTGATCAGTGGTGAAAGGGTTACCTAGGGGGCAATCAAGGGGTTAAAACATTTATTAGGTAGTATATGGGGGTCCCTGTCGCTATAAAATGCTGACGGCGAACCTAAATATTTACTTCCCTAACTAGCGTCACCAGCGACACTAATACAGCGATCAGAAAAATGATCGCTTAGTGACACTGGCGACGGGGGGTGATCAAGGGGTTAAAACTTTATTAGGGGGGGTTAGGGGGGTATCCTAGACCTAAAGGGGGCTAACAGTAACTGTCCTAACACTGTAACTGTCACAAACTGACACCAATACAGTAATCAGAAAAAAAAAACCTGCTTGCTGTCAGTTTGTGACGGGGGGGTGATTAGGGGGGATCGGGGGGCGATCGGGGGGCGATCGGGGGGGGGTCGGGGTGTTTTGTGTGCCTGGCATGTTCTACTGTGTGTGTGTGTGTTGTGCACTCACATTACAGTCTTCTCTCCTCGGCGCCGGAACGGAAAATACCGAGCCGAGGAGAGATGAAATCATTTCCTCTGCCTCTGTGTACAATACAGAGGCAGGGAAATTATCCCATTGGCTGGGAGCGATCGCGAGGGGGGGGCCACGAATGGATGGCCTCCCCCTCACCACCGATTGCCGGGGAGGATTTGCCGACCGCCGCAGTCACCGGGGGAGTTCCGATCGGACCCCCCACCCGCGGGCAGGCAAGGACGTACCTGTAAGTCCTTTTGCCTGCCCGTGCCGCTCTGAGGACGTACATCGTCGTGCGGCGGTCGGCAACTGGTTAAAGGCTTATATGCAAGTTACTGCTATAAAAAGTGTTTGGGGACCCGGGTACTGCCCCGGGGACATGTATCAATGGAAAAAAAGTTTTAAAAACGGGCGTTTTTTCGGGAGCAGTGATTTTAATAATGCTTAAAGTGAAACAATAACAATGAAATATTCCTTTAAATATCGTGCCTGGGGGGGTCCCTTTAGTCTGCCTGTAAAGTGCCACATCTTTCTCATGTATTTTACTGTGCCGCAGCAAAATGAAATTTCCAAAGGAAAAAATGTCATTTAAAATTGCTTGTGGCTGTAATGTATTGCTGAATATAGGGTCTGGTATAGATTTTAAGGGGAACTCCATGCCAAAATAAAAAAAATGGAGTGGGGTCCCCCCCAAAATCCATACCAGACCCTTACCTGAGCAAGCAGCCATGGCAGGCCAGATAAGGGGGGAGAAGCAAGCGCCCCCGAACCATAATGTACCAGGCAGCTTGCCCTCAATATGGGGAGGTACTTTGGGGATCCCCCAAAGCACCTTGTCCCCATGTTGATGGGGACAAGGGCCTCATTCCCATAACTTTTGCCCGGTGGTTGTGGGGGTCTGCAGGCAGTGGGCTTATCATAATATGGAACCCCCTTTAATAAGGGGGCCCCCAGATCCTGCCCCCTCTATGTGAATGGATATCGGGTACATTGTACCCCTACTTATTCACCAAAAAAGTGTCAAAAAAGTAAAATCAACAGGAGACAGTTCTTAACAATTAGTTTAATTTTAAAAAAGTGTCCCGCGATGTCCATCCATCTTCAATCATGGCACCTGATGACCTGTAAAATAGAAAAAAAAAAAAGCTTAATTTCTGATGTCACGTGACATCAGAAGGGGACGGGTCACCAGGTTACGTCACTGGGTGGCCCTGCCCTTGCCTATATAACAGCTGTCACAGCCAAGAGACAGCAGTCGGCAGTATGCCTCCCATCGAGGCAGAGCTTTTTTTTTAACTTTTCAGGTTGTCGGGCACCGTGATTGAAGATGGATGGACATTGCAGGACACTTTTTTTTTTTATAAAATCATTGTCAAAAACTGGCTCTCACAGCAGAGCATGCTGTGATTGGTCAAAGCATGCAGGTCAGGTGCATGCTTTGGCCAATCATCAGACATCAATGCACTGCAATCTCGCAGTGCATTATGGGGCATTCTGCGGCACTCAAATTTGCCGCCAACCCCCATAAAATTTGCTGTTCCGCAAACGGGCGAACACCCGATGTTCGAGTCGAGCTTACGTTCAACTCGAACTTCGAGCTCATCCCTACTGTAGAAGATAATAGTTGTTGAACATGTTAGCTTCCAAAGATCCCTGCTGGTGGGATTGTTGCCTCATGATGATTATATACAGTAGTTAGAACAATAGGTTTAAGGATTTGATTCTGCATACCAAAAGGGAGTATGCATGGATGAAAATGTTCACGGAATAAACAAACCTATAAAAGCTAAACTTGGCCAAAAATGGGGAGGGAGGCAGAATAAAAGATATTTAGCAAGGGCTGAGTAGTAGTAAAAAAAAGGAGGAGGTGGGGGCAGAATGGTAGGAAGTGTAGGTCCTGTATCAAGGTGATCTAAAAAAAAAAAAAAAACAGCTCTGTATTTAGAGAGAATGTGAACTCAATCTTAGGTTCTAGACCAGGCTTCTCAAAAAAATTTTTGTGTTGAAATAAGGTCCTCCACAATTTTACATTAATTTATTTTGGCAAACCATAACCCTTTTGGGGGTGGTTTAGTGTGCTTACAGATTAAAAGAATACAGCAAGAGTCTCCAAACCTTTTAGAACAAGGGCCACATCATATATTTTACAAATACTGTATTTGCGGGTAGGGATGAGCTTTGCGTTCGAGTTGAACGCATGTTCGACTCGGACATCGTGTGTTCGGTCGTTCGCCAAATTACGAACGATATGAGCCGTTCGCGCCAAATTCGAGTGGCCCGTCACGGCCCATAATTCACTGCGGCATCGCAGTGCATTGCTGACTGATGATTGACCAAGCATACTCTATGACCCGCATGCTTGGCCAATCACAGCGCTCTGTGTACAGAGAGCCGTAATTGGCCAAAGCCAAGGAGGCTTTGGCCAATTATGGCTCAGGGGGTTTAGTACACGCCCCACACTATATAAGGCCGCCTCCATGGCAGCCTTGTGTAGTGTGTTGCGGTGGAGACTGGAGAGCGATAGATAGACAGGGAGACAGTGTCATTTGATTTAAGTTAGATAAAGTAGGCAGGTCGAGTCAGTTAGCTGCACTTTAAGCGTATTGTGTATATAAAAACATCCCATGTGTTGTATATATATATATATATGCACTGTGTTCAGTTTAGCTAGATCCTGTTCTTCTCTTCCTAATATACTGACAGGCAGGCAGGTGTTTTTACAGTATTTCCAGTTAGTGTACTGTGTACCCTGCACAGTTGCACCTACAGTATAGCTACCTGAAGCCAGGTGCTTGTGTAGGCTCTTGAAGTATTTCCAGTTACTGTACTGTGTACCCTGCACAGTTGCACCTACAGTATAGCTACCTGAAGCCAGGTGCTTGTGTAGGCTCTTGAAGTATTTCCAGTTACTGTACTGTGTACCCTGCACAGTTGCACCTACAGTATAGCTACCTGAAGCCAGGTGCTTGTGTAGGCTCTTGAAGTATTTCCAGTTACTGTACTGTGTACCCTGCACAGTTGCACCTACAGTATAGCTACCTGAAGACAAGTGCAGGTGTTCTCATACTAATAATACTACAGGCAGGCAGTTGAATCTGCTAGCTGCAGTAGAATCGGTATATATATATATACACATCCCGGTTTTGTGCAGCTACATCTCACTGCAGGCCAATAGTATGTCTGGAAGGCCAACAAGGAGAGGCAGATAGTCACAAGCCAATAAAAGAGGGCAAGCAGGCTCTGTGTCTAGAGGCAACAGTGCTGGCCATGGACATGGTGCATCCTCATTAGCACGTGGCCATGGGACACGCTTGGCCTTTTTTTCGGCAGCTGTCCGTGTTGAGACGCAACATGCGGAAGACTTGGTCGAGTGGAAGACCAAGCCGTCCTCATCCTCCTCATCCTCTCTCACCTAGGCTCAGGGTACTTTGTCTAGCAAAGCAGCTGCCAACACAGCCTCTTCCCTCGGCTCAATGGCATCAGTGACTCCTTCCCTAGACCCACCATGTCCTCCTGAGGAGTCCCCTGAACTGTTTGACCACAGTGTTGGGTACATGCTCCAGGAGAATGCCCAGCGTTTTGAAGGCTCCGATGATGATATTCAGCTAGAGGAAGGCAGTAACGTGAGCCCAGACAGAGGGGGTGCCCAAGAAGGACAGCAATCTGGCAGTCATGTTCCTCCTGCTGCAGCATACTGCCAGGTTTGTTCCAGTGATGAGGAAGGAGGGGATGATGAGGTCACTGACTCCACGTGGGTGCCTGATAGGAGAGAGGAGGAGGAGGCACATCACCAACGAGGCAGGATGCCCTCCAGGGGCCAGCCTAAGGGCAGCACACTGACTGCATCACACCGCAGAGCTCCGCATGTGCAGGGCGCTGCTGTCTCTGCACGTTATTCCAAAAGTTCTTTGGTGTGGGCCTTTTTTGAGACAAGTGCATCAGATTGCACTGCTGCTATTTGCTATATGTCTCAAGCGTATCTCACGTGGCAAAAACATCTCCCGCTTGGGCACCACATGCTTGACCAGACATATGTTGGCCTGCCATGCAGTTCGTTGGCAAGCGTACCTAAAAGACCCACACCAAAGAACAAAGAGGACTTCTCCTTGCTCCTCATCATCTGGTATCTCCAACCCCACTATACCTTCAGTCCTCTATGAGACCTGCACTGAGAGGAATGAAGGTGTAGAATTAGGTGTGTCACAGCCAAGTACTTGCGGGCAATCTGCTATCGGTACACCAACGTCAGATTGTACCAGGCAAATTTCCCTGCCCCAGTTGCTAAACCGCAGAAAGAAGTTCACTCCCAGCCATCCACATGCCCAGCGGTTTAATGCTAGCTTGGCAAAATTGCTAGCACTTCATTTGCTACCTTTTCAGTTGGTAGACTCTGCCCCCTTCCGTGAGTTTGTGGAATGTGCGGTTCCTCAGTGGCAGGTTCCCAAACGCCACTTTTTCTCACGGAAGGCGATTCCGGCTCTCTACAGGCATGTGGAAGGCAATGTCTTGGCCTCGCTGGACAGGGCGGTCAGTGGTAAGGTGCATATTACCGCTGACTCATGTCCAGCAGGCATGGACAGGGACGTGACCACCAGGTGGAACTCAACGTTGGCCATGCAGCAGCAGCTGCACACGCAGCAGAGGGCCATCAATGAGTACCTGTGTGACTATGGCACCAGGACAGTGTCAGGGGAACTTTTTTTTTTCCCTAGCCAGTGGGCCATGATCAGGGATGCATGCACTGTCCTGTCACTATTTGAGGAGGCCATGAGGATGGTGAGCAGTGACAGTGCATGCATCAGTGACACTGTCCCCCTTGTCCACCTGTTGGAGCACATGCTGCATGGAATAATGGACAGGGCACTTGAGGCAGAACAGAGGCAGGAAGAGGAGGACTTCCTTAGCTTCCAAGGCCCCCTTTATCCAGACAGTGTTCCTGCGTGCCCGCCAATTACACAGGAAGAGGACGAGGAGGAGGATTTTGTCGGCATGGAGGTGGAGCCTGGCACTCAGCATCAGCAGCAGTCTTTAAGGGATCATTTACAGTCCCAAGAAACTCATGGACTTGTACGTGGCTGGGAGGAGGTGGCTGCGGGTCATGTCGTCCTTAGTGACCCAGAGGACTCCGGACCGAATGCTACAGTAAAGCTACGCTGCATGGCCTCCCTGATCCTGCAAAGCCTGTGGAAGGATCCTCGTATTTGTAGTATCAAGGAGAGGGATCGTTACTGGCTGGCAACCCTCCTTGATCCACGTTACAAGACTAAGGTTGCAGACCTTATCTTGCCATCGCAGAGGGAGCAGAGGATGAAACATCTAAGGGCCTAAGGCCCAATTTTTCAGCCACTGTTTAACAGGGGCGTGTAATTACAATTTTTGATGCAATTCTTTGCAGCAGGGCTCGTTCCTGCGCTCCAACTAGAATATCTGTGAGGGGTTGCAGTGTTGTGGCACCAGCACCAGTGCCTAAGGCCCAATTTTTCTGTCCCTGTTCAATAGGGACATGTAATTACAATTCTTGATCTAATATTTCACAGCTGGGCCCGTTCCAGTGCCCACCAAGAGTAACTGTGAGAACTTACAGTGTTGTGACACCACTACCACCAAAGGCCCAATTTTTCTGCCCCTGATCAACAGGTGCATGTAATTATAATTCTTGTTATATAAGATTTTACAGCAGGGCCCGTTCCAGTGCCCACCAAGAGTAATTGTGAGGACTACTGCCGCGTACACACGAGCGGACTTTACGGCGGACTTTGCCCGGCGGACTTTTCGACGTACTTTCCGACGGACTTTCTGAATGAACGGACTTGCCTACACACAATCCACCAAAGTCCGTCGAATTCGTACGTGATGACGTACGACCGGACTAAAACAAGGAAGTTCATAGCCAGTAGCCAATAGCTGCCCTAGCGTGGCTTTTTTGTCCGTCGAACTAGCATACAGACGGCGGACTTTTCGACCGGACTCGATTTCAACGGATAAATTTGAAACAAGTTTCAAATCTAAGTCCGTCCAACTTTTGAGAAAACAAAGTCCGCTGGAGCCCACACACATCGAATTGTCCGACGAAATCCAGTCCGCCGGGCAAAGTCCGCCGTAAAGTCCGCTCGTGTGTACGCGGCATTACAGTGTTGTGGCACCAGCACCACCACCACCACCAAAGGCCCAATTTTTCTGCCCCTGTTCAACAGGTGCATGTAATTGCAATTCTTGATCTAATATTTCATAGCAGGGCCCGTTCCAGCACCCACCAAGAGTAACTGTGAGGACTTACAGTGTTGTGGCAACACCAACACCTAAGGCCACAATTTGTGCAGGCCCCTACTTTCAAACATCCAACTTACAAACGACTCCTACTTGCAAACAGAAGGAGGCAACAGGAAGTGAGATGAAATCTACCCCTAGGAAGGGAAATCCTCTCCTGTAAGAGTTAATATGGGAAAAACGTTTCTCCTTTCCACTGTTTCTTTATCACCAATCCTTGTTTCATTAAAAAACCCAAATTTTCTAAAAACATTTGTTATTGTGACAGAACGTGAGGTGAATTCTTCTGAAGAGGAGCACAGACAGCAAAACAAATGTCACAGGGGTGATAACCCTTCCCTGTGTTTTCCAAAAAGCTTAAAATAGATTTTTTGGCTGGAGCTACACTTTAAAAATGTACCAGTTCAAAATTACAAACAGATTCTACTTAACAACAAACCTAAAGTCCCTGTCTTGTTTGCACCGCCTGTATACTGCTGTTCAGAGTATATAGGGCCTGGGGGCCCCACGCCTTTCCTTTTTTTAATTTGGGTGCGGGGTTCCCCTTAATATCCATACAAGACCCGAAGGGCCTGGTAATGGACTGGGGGGGGGGTACCCATGCCGTTTGTCTCACTGATTTTCATCCATATTGTCAGGACCTGACATTACATTAAAGCCGCAAGCAGTTTTAAATGACTTTTATTCCTTTAAAAATGTCATTTTGTGCAGGGACTGTTCTAAGCACGGGAAAAACGAGCCACTTTACAGGCATACTATAGACACCCCCCAAGTACAATATTTAAAGGAATATTTCACTTTTTTTTTTCAATTTAAGCATCATTAAAATCACTGCTCCCAAAACCCTTTTTAGGGCAATATCATGAAAATTAGCCTTTAAAATTAGCACTTTTGATTTTGAACGTTCGAGTCCCATAGACTTCAAAGGGGTTCTAACGTTCGTTCAAATTTTCGGTCCGTTCGCAGGTTCTGGTGCAAATGGAACTGAGGGGTGTTCGGCTCATCCCTATTTGCGAGTCCTAAAAAAATAATTTTTTATGCTGTATATAAATGAGAGTCTCCTTACATCAGGGACCCCATTAAATCCTTTCTTTCATCAGGATCCCCATCTGAGTCCCCCTTACATAAGGGTAACTGCAGATTTCCTATTATAGGGATAATTTTGGAGAGGCCAATCAAGAAAGGGATAATCTTCCTCTCCATTAACAATGTACCAAGAGTGCTGTCATTGGACAGTTAGATTACAAGGTTCTGAGGGACTGAGCTCTGAGTTCCCCAGCCACGAAAGGCATTTAAAGGGGTTTGTGGTTGCCTGTTCTAGATGAATCCAACAATTCTTTGATTTTTATAAAAAACACATTATAAAATGTGGGTCATACGAGTGGCTTTGTGGTATTAAATAAGGTCCAGGGAGCCAATACCTCCCTTGTTTTTGCAAAGTGAGAGTTTAGCATTGCTTATCCCGAGTGATTTATGACAATAAAAACATTCTCCTCTTGTTGCCCTAAGAAAGGAGCTACCTCTGACTTCTACTGAAGTTTCCACACTTGTACCAGCCTGTTATGAAAATTTATTGGATGTTTTTTCAAACATAAAAATGATCATTCCCTCCACCCCTCCCACCTCACAGGCCCTTTAATTATGCCATTGATCCGATCTTAGGTACAAGCTTGCCAGGAGGTCTAGTATACTCTCTTAGTTTGCCTGAGACCAAGGCAATGTCAGATTATATCGCAGAAAACCTTAAAGGGTTTATCTGTAAATCCTCCCCAACTGAAGCAGGGTTCTTGTTTGCCGGAAAGAAGGAGAATTCTCCTTGCATAACCTGTCCTGAATGCCGTCAAGTTGGAAAACCACTATCTCTTGCCAATTAATATCACGCTATTTGACATACTGTGGGAACACAGACATTTGATAAACTAGACCTATGTGGTACCTTCAATTTAATGTGTACTACGATAGGTGATAAGTGGAAAACAGCATTCAACACCAGATAAGGCCACTATGAATGCCTTGTGATGCCTTTCTGCCCCTACAATGCCTCGGCTGTTTTTCAATGTTTTGAGAACAAGATTTTTTGAGATGTTTGTGTTATTGTCTATCTGTATGACATATTCATCTTCTCTCAAAATCTACCCCAACAGTTCCACACTGTTCTCCAATGTCTTTGAGATAACGGCCTCTATGCTAAAGTCAAAAAGTGTCATTTTGAGTTTCCACAAGTATCCTTCTTGGGCTATAAAATCTCCAAGGATGAACTCTACATGGTCCTGGAAAAGGGGGCCACCATCTCTAACTGACCTTTAACCAGTGGCCTCAAACCTACCCACCAACCACTATCAACAGTTTATTAAATGTTGCTCTGAGCAGCAGCTCTCACTAGAAAGAATACCAATCCCAAGAACTGAACTCCAGAAGCAATGGAAGCCTTAGACATTTGACAAGCCAATTGACATTGACACAAAAAATGGCAGCGCACCTGAATCCCATTTTCTCCCCCCTGGAAAAGAAAGCAAGTCTCACCCACTTAATCTTGCATGTACACAAATATCTCAAGTCCAAAATGTATTTCTAGAAGCAGTCTCAACTTTGCTCTCTTCTTCCAAAAATTTTCTCTGTGAAACAAACTTGCTGTAATACATGGTGTCAAAAAGCACATACCAGTTCAACGGTAGAAATGTCAAAAGACTGACCACACTGAGCTTGTCTGGATTAGTGCAGTCGCAGCTCACTGTGCTCCAAGCCTCAGCAATTGGTGGATGAAACTGTCCCAGCTTCCTGAGCTCCAAGCCTTTCGCTGGATCACTCTTCCAGCTACAGGCATTCAACTGACCAAGCCTCACTGTCAGCTAGGGATGAGCCCGAACACCCCCCGAGTTCAGTTCACACCAGAACTTGCAAAAAGTTTGTGTGAACACCGTTAAAGTCTATGGGACACGAACATTAAAAATCAAAAGTGCTAATTTTAAAGGCTTATATGCATGTTATTGCCAAAAAAGTGTTTGGGGACCTGGGTCCTGCCCCAGGGGATATGTATCAATGCAAAAAAAATTTTTTTAAATGGCAGTTTTTTCAGGAGCAGTGATGCTTAAAGTGAAACAATAAAAATTAAATATTCCTTTAAATATCGTGCCTGGAGTTTTCCTTAGTCTGTCTGTAAAATGTCAGGGCTGGGCTCACACTCCTTCTCAGAGCATGGCCGCTCAGTTGTTGGCTAATTGCCAGCTGCTATCTCTCCACAATTATAATAAATGAAAAATACTGCGCTATAAAAAATGTGAAAAAAAGCTGCGACTACAAGTGTTATACGACACCAAACCAATGTATACATAAAATAAAAAGTCGCGCTAAGCAATGAGATTTGCAAAAATATACACCAAACAAATATTACAAGAAGAAACAAACCAATAATTACGGATACATATTGGTATCTAAAAATTATAATAGGTGTATCAAATAACCCTTAACGTGATTAAATAACGGATGAGAAAGTGTCTGCTTATAAGAGTATTCTTGTTTTTTTGGCATAACACTGGTTCCTGCTGATCCTGTCTGCTGACCACCTTTGCTGACACATTGGAGACTAGTGCCTGCCAGAGAGATCCCGGGCTGGGGTTGCAGCCACTCGTTTTGTGTGGTCCCCTGTAACAAGGGACCAACACGTTCTGGTAAGCGGCAGTATTTTTCAACGGTGGAGGAGTTTTTTCACATTTCACTAGCCACTTCAGTTTGAACCCTCACCATTCATCACTGTGGAGTCACCTTTCATTGGAATATATTTGATTATGTGACGTTTACTTATACAGACTGTTTTTTATGGACTGATTTTTTATCATCATCATTTATTCACTTTCTCATTCGTTATTTAATCACGTTAAGGGTTATTTGATACACCTATTATAATTTGTAGATACCAATATGTATCAGTAATTACTGGTTTGTTTCTTCACGTAATATTTGTTTGGTGTATATTTTTGCAAATCTCATTGCTTAGCGCGACTTTTTCTTTTTATGTATATCTCTCCACAATTACTCAGCTTTTGATGATTTCCTGCTCGTAGTCCTGCCTACTTAAGCCATCCAGTCCAGATCTCTGCCTTCGCCTTGGTCAACATCACAGAGACATTCTCCTGCGGTTCTGTTTAAAGATTTGCTTTACTGATATCCCTTCTGGCCCAGATCCTGCTTGCTGTTCCACAAGATTGATCCCTGACTTATGGCTTGGCTGACTATCCGTTCCGGCTACTGAACTTTGGCTATGTTTTGACTACGTTTGTTCTTTTTACTTTTATTATTAAACAAGTGTGATTTAACTGTACTTCTGTCTTGGTCTGATTTCATGGTTTCTGACATAAAGTAGCGCATATTTCCTGTGTTTATAACAGTACCACAGCAAAATGAAATTTCTAATGGAAAAAATGTCATTTAAAACAGCTGGCGGCTGTAATGTATTGTCGGATCCCAGCAATATAGATAAAAATCATTGAGAAAAATTGCATGAGTTCCCCCCAGTCCATTACCAGGCCCTTTGGGTCTGGTATAAATATTAAGGGGAACCCCACACCAAATGTTTTTTTTTAAATGCGTGGGGGCCCCCCAAAATTTATATCAGGCCCTTCAGGTCTGGTATATATATTAAGGTACCCTGGAACTCTGCGCCATTTTTTTTTAAATGGCATGGGGGTCCCCCCAAAATCCATACCAGGCCCTTCAGGTGGATTTTAAGGGGAACCCTGAGCCAAAATTTTTTTAAAAATGGCGTGGGGCCCCCAAAATTCATACCAGACCCTTATCCGAGCATGCAACCTGGCATGCCACAGGAAAAGAGGGGGGTGAGAGAGCGCCCACCCCTCCTGAACCCTATCAGGCCGCATGCCCTCAACATGGGAAGGGTATTTCGGGGTTCCCTCCAAAACGCCTTGTCCTAATTTTGATAGGGACAAGGGCCTCTTCTCCACAACCCTTGCCCGGTGGTTGTATGGGTCTGCGGGCAGGGGGCTTATTGGAATCTGGAAGATCCCTTTAACAAGGTGACCCCCCTTTTTTTGGCACAGGGTTCCCCTTAATATCCATACAAGACCCAAAGGGCCTGGTAAAAGACTGGAAGGGGGACTCACACAATTTTTTTCAATGATTTTTATCTATATTGCCAGGATCCGGCAGTTTTAAATGACATTTTTTCCTTTACAAATGTCATTTTGCTGCTCATATTCATAAAACGATGTACGGCCGCTATGTAAGGAGCCTAACATAGTGTGGGGTGTGGACTCAGCCCCCTGAGCCATGATTGGCCAAAGGCACCCTACTTTTGTCCAATCATGGCTCTCACAGCAGAGCGAGCTGTGATTGGCCAACGTATGCAGGTCAGATGCATGCTTTGGCCAATCAGCAGCCGGCAATGCACTGCAATCTCGCAGTGCATTGACGTTCTAGCCGTTCATTGTGGGGCGTTCCGCAGGCGCTTGAATTTCTCGCGAACGCCCCATAATGTTCTAAATTCGGCGAATGGGCAAACACTCGATGTTCAAGCCGAACTTACATTTGACTTGAACATCAGGCGCATCCCTACTGTCAGCCTGTCTCCATTGTTTCTTCCTTCAATCTTGCAAAAAAAGAAAACTTTTCCTTGTGCAGTACAAACATAAAAGAGATTTATTTGTGATAAAAGTACTACTCATGAGTGTACAGCCATGGCCAAAAATTTTGAGAATTACACAATTATTAATATCTATGGTGCTATTCGTTTTTATGATGACAATTTGCATATATATCTAGAATGTTATAAAGAGTGATCAGATGAATTGCAATTATTTGCAAAGTCCCTCTTTGCCATGAAATTGAACTTAATACCAAATTCCATGCCAGGGCGAATTGCAGAGGTCTTGAAAAAGAAGGGTCAACACTGCAAATATTGATGTTGTCAAGGTCCGCTGACTGTGTAAAAAGTAGGGAAAACCCACAGTGAGCACTACAGAAAAATAATAAAATATTAGCCTGTGAAGAAAAAGAAAAAGGGTGTAAATATACACAATGTGTCAGCGCTTCACAACATCAATCACTTTTTATTCCTGATACTGAGGGATTTCAGGTGCAGCAGACGATTAACTAGTGAACTGTCAGCGCTTCCCTTCACTTATACACACAGAACACTGCAAATATTGACTCTTTGCATAAATGTAATCTAATTGTCAATAAAAGCCTTTGACACTTAAAAAAGTGCTTGTAATTATACTTCAGTGTACCATAGTAACATCTGACAAAAAGATCCAAAAACACTGAAGCAGCAGACTTTGTGAAAATTGATATTTGTGTCATCCTCAAAACTTTTGGCCATGGCTGTACAGTCTATCCATGCATTCAAAAAGGGGCCAACTCCTTAATAGTAACATCTGATTAGGGCTGGAACTCTAAACAGAATCCAACAGGTTATGGTCTCTTCCTTCCACAGAAACTTGGCTCCCACCATAATCCAACACTTTTTGAAAGTCCAGACACCTTCTTCATCAGAGGGGGAGGGATTCAGGAGCGCTGTAATTTTTCATTGAAGCTTTATCAGGATGTGTTGGAGTAGTTCTCTGAGTTCACAGGTGAACCTAGGCATCATTGCCCCTTTTTCTCAAAAAAAGGCTGAGAAGAACTATTCCATCGGAGATTGGGAATTATGCACAGTTAGGCTGGCCCTGGAGGAGTAGCTGTACCTCTTATGGGGCGTACACATGGTCAGACTTTTTGGCTACAAAAGTCCGACAGCCCGTCCGACAAACTTTCGACGGACTTTTGGTGGACTTGCGGCGGACTTTCTAACGAACGGACTTGCCTACATACGATCACACAAAAGTCTGACGGATTTGTACGTGATGACGTACACCAGACTAAAATAAGGAAGTTGCTAGCCAGTAGCCAATAGCTGCTCTAGCGTGGGTTTTTGTCCGTCGGACTAGCATACAGACGAGAAGATTTCTGGGTCCGGCGGAGTTACGACGTAAAGATTTGAAGCAAGTTCCAAATCTAAAGTCCGTCAGATTTGCGACTGGAAAAGTCAGCTTAAAGTCCGGGGAAGCCCACACACGATCGAATTGTCCACCAAATTTGGTCCGTCTGACTTTTGTAGCCGAAAAGTCCGACCGTGTGTACGCCCCATTAGAAGGGTCACCTCATCAGTTTACAATTTTTATGGCTCACAATATTCCCTTGGCATCAAAAGCTGGCATTCTCCTGTAAAGACTACTTCTGTACTTCTCCATTGAAAAATGTTTCAGATGTAAGAAGTAAGAGTTTCTTTGCATAAACTGCCGGTTTTGAAGATTTCAAATAGGAATCAGGGTTTTGACTAGGGAAGTCCATAACCCTCTATTTTTTGTTTGAGCCATTCCTTGGTGGATTTGCTAGTGTGCTACATATCATTATGTTGTTGAAAGACCCATTTCTGGTTTGACTTCAACTTTTGGACATATGGCCTTAAATTATGATCAAGCACACTTTGACTTGATGACAGAGAGCTGCACAGGCCGTGAAGCAGTAAAGCAAACCTAAACAATAGCTTTTACACCACCATGCTTTACAGTTGTTATGAGGTTCTCCTGAAATACTGTCTTCAGTTTGGGGCAAACTTTATCGTTGATTGATTAGTCTTTAGCACATTGTTCCAGAAGGACTGCTCAATGCCTTTATTAGGAGACTTTATTAGCATCAAACCCTCAGCTCTTTGGTTGCATTTGCTGCACTGGCCAATCATGGACAGATTAACAATTGTTTGAAATCTATACCGTTTGTAGATTTTTCTTACAACAGAATAATTGATTGTGAGTCATTTGGTGGTCTACAATGTTCTTTTTGAGGGACTTTGAGAGCTCTCTTGATCTTGTCATAATGACACCACACATGTCAACAGCAAAGAAACCACTAGACATGTGCACACTGAAATATTTAGTTTCGGAATTTCGTTTTTGTCAGAAAAATTTTTTTATTTAGTTACTCCCAAAATTCATTTTTATTTCATTCATTTCCTTAAAAAATGCATTTGTCTGAAAATCCGAAATAATTAAGGTCGAATCTGTCATTGAAGGCTTATGGTGTCTGTCAAATGTTCTAAGAAGATTCAACGGAGCAGCTAAACTGTACAATGCCACAATCATACATTTCCAGTCGAATGTTCCGCCTACAAGCTTTAGTAGAATTCTAATGTTGTATGACACTAGTAATAATTCTATTTATTAATTATTATTACTAGTCAACCAACATTAGAATTCTTCTATAGCCTATGGGCGGAGCATTTGACCATAAATGTCCACTCGTGGCGACTGCTTCGCCGAATCTTCATATCGAATCTTTTCTCTCTATGTCGAATAATCTTGGACTAATAGAGTTAGGTTAGGCACATTCGACCTTTTTTGCTATTGTCTCTATAATGTCAAATCTTTTCTCTCTATGTCAAATCTTTTCTCTCTATGTCGAATCTTTTCTCTCTATGTAGAATAATCTTGGATTATTAGAGCTAAGGTTAGGCACATTCGACCACAGGTTCGATGGACACAGAACGCTATTGCCAGTGTCATGTCGAATCTCCTATCTATATCGAACTGTTGCTGCAACGAAAACGAAAATAAAGCATTTGTTTATGTCGGATCTTTCAGTTTTCAGATTCTGTGCGTTCGTTATCGTTTGTCAAAACGATAATGAAAATACCCGAAATTCGGACGAAAATGCATTCGGACGAAAACGAATGCACATGTCTAGAAAACACCAGACCCTAGAGTTTTAAAAAAGATAGGTTCCACCTGCATACTCCCTAGGGGATTTGTAATTATTGTCACCTAATTTGGAACACTGGGTTCTAATGTAATGGGTTTCAAGTGATGTAAGGGTTGACTTACTTTCTCTATATGACAAATCTGTATTTTGTTAATTGACACATTTTATGTTGTTCTCCCAGATTGGGTATATATATTTTTATAGACTAGAAGAACATGTGTCTTACATATGAATGCATCAATGAAACACGTGGAACTTTTGTTCATGAAGTCTTGCAACACTTCTATTCTGAGTTAACATAATGGAATTATGTACTGGTTATACTATTGTGATTTTGTATTTACAGGGTGATGATGAGCAGAGAAAACAGTGAGCTTGAACTTACTTAAACTGGAGAGTGCAAAATTTGGTGCTGCTCTCCATAGAAGCCAATCAGCTTCCAGGTTTTTTTTCTCAAGGCCTAACTGAACAAGCTGAAGTTAGAATCTGATTGGCTACCATGCACAGCAGCACCAGATGTTGCACTCTCCAGTTTTAGTTAATCAACCCAATAGTATTTTTGGGAGGAAAAATGTACCCTAAAGTTGAACTGAGCTGAGCAATACCCTGGCAAATTCATCGATCAGATTTGTATCTGTGTTAAAGCCTTACCACATGACATTTTTGTGCATACCCAAACCCTCGATTAATACCAAGAAGGGGCAGCATTCAGTCATAATAGGAGGGTGTAGCCTAAAATGGTTATTGCTAAGGCTGGATCTGCTAAGTAACAGAGCCTTTTACACATTAGCCGTTTTGAATTGCAACCTAAGCACATGCAGTTATTGCATATGTGTGATATTTTGTATTTTTTCCCACACAAAACATTAGAAATAATGAGCATGTCGAGTAGTATGCAGTAATTTAATATAGAAATGTGTTTATTACATCAATGACATAGAGCTTTATACCCACTTACAGATGCAATATTTTAATTTAAACCATGTTCTTGAATATTATATATTGTGACCTCTTTAAAAACGCAGAGGTATTTACTGCTGGAGTTTGTGTGCATGTGTGTATTTCAAATGAAATTCCAAGTAGTTGAAACAAGTCACTCTGGGCTCTTGATACAAAATACCCAGAAGCTTTGTTTCTAAAATGTGTTCTATATGTGCTGATAAAACAGTTGAAAAGACCAATAAAAAAAGGCCTAACATGACACTTTATTGGCAAGGCCAGTACTTTACAGGCCAATATTTTGCCTGTTCATTTTCAACCAACTAAGGTGCTGAAAAGGACCACTTGAGCTCAGCATATGGCTTTTACTAAATGGATTATCAAAGTTCACACAACGGACAAAGTGGAAAAATAGCAAAAAGAAAAAATGGCATTCTATTTTTTTATGCTAATAAAATGAAACATTGCTTCTCAGCATGAAACCAGTGCTCATTATGGTAAAATTGTTATGAAAATGTGCTGTAATACTGAGTTAACTTTTTCATTGCACAGTGTCACCTCTTGGACAAATCATCATACTCCGCAGCACAACAGGAAAAAAAAAAACATTTTAAAACTTTTACTCTACCCAAGTTGATTTATACATTCCTACAGAATAAAGATTTTATTTGTTACGTGAATCACCTAGTATCACCTGAGCCTTTTTTCATATAACTTTCTTGTATTTTGAAAGTAGAATCATTCATCTATAGAAACAACTGTTCTCTAAAACAAATGGTGGTGTCAGTACTCACTGACACTCAGCTGAACACTAGATGTGCCCTAAATATTAATTCACTAGATTTAGCAGTGGCATGCAAAGAATGAAACATTCTACACCCTAATAATGTGCACACTACTAATGTGCAAGTCCCTGCAAGTCAGTGTTAGTCAGGTATGCCCATCATTTGTACCTACTACATTTAGCTATTCAGCAGGGACATCAAACAAAATATTAGATTTTCAGTGAGTATTAATGCTGGAAAGATGCTACAGATATGATTCTTACCAGACAAGATGGTGCTAGGAAACAGATGGCTGAGCCCTTGTTTTTTTTTTTGAAACAACCATACAGGAACAGGAAATTACATCATAATCATGTCGTCCCTATAGGAAGAACCCTAAATTACACAAGCATGAGTTTCTTCAGACATGAGTTTTGGTATTAGTTTTGTCATAACATCCATTATCATCTTATCAGTTTCACAGTATTCAAGCACAATCACATTTTATTGCATAAGATCCCAGGGTTAATGGTGCCTGACACCAATATGCTTGGTTCTACCTTTGATCTTATCACACTGCAAGTTTTATATGCCCTTGATTGTTCTAATATAAAACCATTGCTTCTCCAGGATTTTCAAGCATGTTGCTTCTGTAGAAGATAATAACACTAATGCCGCGTACACATGGTCGGACTTTTCGACCGGACAGGTCTGACGGACCAAATCCGGCGAAAAATCTGATCGTGTGTGGGCTTCACTGGACCTTCAGCGGACTTTTTCAGTCGCAAATCTGATGGACCTTAGATTTGGAACATGCTTCAAATCTTTACGCCGTAACTCCGCCGGACCCAGAAACCTGCTCGTCTCTATGCTAGTCCGACGGACAAAAACCGACGCTAGGGCAGCTATTGGCTACTGGCTATCAACTTCCTTATTTTAGTCCGGTGTACGTCATCACGTACGAATCCCTTGTACTTTGGTGTGATCGTGTGTAGGCAAGTCTGGTCGTTAGAAAGTCAGTTGAAAGTCCGCCAAAAGTCCTTCGAAAGTCTGTCAAAAGTCTGTCGGACAGGCTGTCGGACTTTTGTAGCTGAAAAGTCCGACCGTGTGTACACGGCATTAGAGTTTGACTGTTATATTGTTCATGTTTATCTGGAACGTTATCTTTGCTGTGTAACAGGTAGAGCACAATACACACTGTCATTACACCTAATCAGTAATAAATGTGAGCTTTCATAGGCCCACATAGACCTGAGTGAATCAAGTCTAGAGGCTGTTAGACTTTGCTGTTGCAGTTTCCTTCTCATTCTTTTTATGCAACTAATACACTACATGGATCAGCATAGAACATAGATGCTCAACCTGTGGCCCTTCAGCTGTTGCGGAACTATAAGTCCCATGAGGCATTGCAAGGCTGACAGTTACAAGCATGACTCCCAAAGGTTGATGCATGTTGGTACTTGTAGTTCTGCAACAGCTGGAGGGCCACAGGTTGAGCACCATGGCATAGGCCATTTTATTTTATACTGCCATGATGATCTATAACTAGCTTATTAATACTTTCAGGATTCCTATGTCAAAGATGACAGTGTCAGGTGGATACATTTCCTTGCTTAGTGATTTTCTTCACTGACAAGATATTACTTTCAAAAGAAGGAATATGTAGTGCATTTTTTATTGGTATCTTTCTGGTAATTGTTTGAGATAGAGGGAAGTGTATATAGCATTCCCCTATATACTGTCCATAAACTGGTGAAATTTTTTCTGTCTTGCTTTGATCAAAGCGCGTGAAGAAATTTTTATTGATGGTCATATGACTTTCAGTTCCAGAGTCAATGCTCCAGGTGAAAAATGATAAGGCACCCGGTTTGTAGTGAAAGGCACACTCAATATATAAAGCATCTTCTATTTGTTCTTTAAAATGTTTGCTCTTTGTTGTTTAGCTTGTTTTTTTGCTGATTCATTCTAGCTTTCTATTTTCTGCAGTTTGCTTTAAATTACTTTTTGCACACATCCACGTTTCACATGGCACATTGTACAGTTATTGTGGCCTTTGGCTCTCGTGATTCAGAAACATTTTTACTTTTGCATTTTCTATTTTTTGCCTGCATTCATTCACAAGCTTGCCTTTAACATGTTTAATGGCAGTGGCGCCTCGCGGTAATTTTGTTGGGGGGGGGCGGAGAACAGTCGGGTTGGGTCGGGTAGGTTCGGGTTGGTCGGTCAGTGCACTTACCTCATCCATGACGGCAATCACGGGTGGCTTCCCCAGCTCTCCTCTGCGGGCACCACGTGCAGATTCTCCTTCCCCTGCTTGGCAGCTTCCGTTTTCTCCCTCCTCCTCGGTGGCCAATCAGAACACTTCTCCTTTCGGCCAATTGGGAAACATGTCTCAGAGCTTCCTGATTAGCGGAGAGGCGATTCAGTGTGAGAATAGTGAATAATAATTCGCTATTCTAACACACCTGGGTGGGCTCCGAGCCCAATGCCACTGGCTCCATTCGGTGCTACTAAAAAACACCCCCCGCCACTGTAGTTCATGTGCCTGGCGTCCTAAAAGGAGCCGGATGCATGGATAGGGGGTGGTGGAGGCATGGATAGGGGAGGCGGTGCCCGTGCCCCTTTAATGGATGGGCTGCCCCTGTTTTCATGGTAAACTCGTCATCTGAGCGAGCATCGTGTGCTGTACCAAGTGTCTCATAGCTGTCTGGGAGACCACTGAGTAAAAGTGCTGTTTTATGAAAGCTCTTTATTTCTTCTTTAGCTTACAGGAATTCAACCCTTTTCTAAGTTACACCTTTTAAAGTACTGCATGTGCAAGCCATTTATTAGCTTAGTCTGATATGGCTTTCTAATTAAGTACAGTTTTGTGCTCTCTTGAGTACTTTCTGTAGCTCTTCCCACATTTCATTTGCAGTTTCACAATTGCATATGTGCACAATTTGGTCATCATCTATGCTCAGGGAAATAGTACTATTGTAAGTGGGTTTAGCCTGGGCTCTTGTATATACTTATGTAAAGAGAAAAAGTATGCAACCAAACAATATAGCTCCCTTAAAATGAAAGGGAAAAGTGACAATGGTATGTGATGACAATAAACTTTAAAACACAATAAAAGTCCAAAAAAAGGTGCTTCAATAGTGGACTGTATTGAAGGACACTGGAGAAATCACTTGATGCTTCTATCCAGAGAACAAAACAAACAATGGCGCTTACCAGATTCGCTGGATCTCAAATTATAGAGAACAAAGACGCTCATCGATGGATCACTCAGATCAGGGATATTCCTCTACGTGTTCATCCAATACAGGGATCCTTGTAACACAGTGAGCTCTCCAGTGGTATAGTTGTCCTGCAGCTGCAGCAATATGCAATTTATCACCATCCTTTGGACATGCTTTTTTAACCAGTTTTTTATCCAGGTACATACACTATCTTCAATACCAACCAACCTCAATTTGTAAATTAAGCACCGATGTGGTACTGTGTAAAAAAATGCTTTGGTGAAATGTAGATACACTACATCCAAAGGGCTTCCTGTATCCAGATTACAGTTTACTTCTTCATAGAATGTTATTAGGTTGGTCTGGCAACCTATTCCTGATGCTGAACTTCCATCATAATGGGTGGTTAACAGCTTTGGGTCTCCAGTCTCAGTTGAACTAACGATGGTCTAATGGAGACATATCCCATAACTGCCCTTTCCTCCAACAAAAAATGTTATTTCGCAGATTACATTGCTTGTAACGCAATCTGTGAATGAAGTCATACACCTCCAGTGAGTGGAGAAGCTGGGGGTCACCTAGAAGTGAGCAATGAAGCAAAGATACGGAGCATATCATAAGAATTTATTTTATATCTATATGCACTTGTTTTGGCCTCATGGGGAACAGCTGGCAACACTGAGTACTTAAAGTGTGGACATATTGTGTAGCACATATTGTACATAGGTTGGGTGGATGGTGCTGTACCTATTATATGTTATTTTGCAAGCCAGACCATAGGTCTGGCTTGCAAAATAGGCAGCTGGGTGCCCCAAATTTCTTGAGATACTACCAAGCTGTGCAAATTGTACAATTAACTAAATGCCATACCAGCTCTTAAATTCCACTGTGGCTTAAGCAGGAAGTCATTGATTGCACTCCCCTGTCTATCCATGCTATACTTCTGAATCCCTTCACATAGCATTCGTTGCAGCTCTAGGATGATCTCAAGTATTTTGGGAGGCCTACTCTCCCCCCACCAATAGCTATTGTTTATTATTTGCAACCCCTCCTTCTCCCTGGTTTTTTAATACCCTGAGGTCTGTAAACACTGTATTACTTCAAAGGTGACTTGCTTTCACTCTTTTTGTCCTCTAGAAGAGGCAAGCCTTTTGCGCACCTTCAAAAAACCCACCACCTTCATTCTTCTGAACTATTTTGATACCTACAAGATAAACATTATGTGATCAACTGTGTGCCCTAGGGAAGATCCTCTATCCTTCACACCTTTTGAACCTAAATGAAAACATGACCTCCACATGGCAGGGCTAATAACCCTACTCTGTGGAACCTTAACATCCAAACAAATGCCAGTACCCTTAAACAACACCCAGAAGTGGGAATGTAACCTACTGTTGACTGTTGATCATGAACACCATTGGGACTAAAACTGGCTACCACAAAATCCTGCTCTCTCAAACCAACTGCGATTGAAACTAATTACAAAGTACTCTTCTGTTGATACTTGATCCCCTACTAGGGATGAGCCAAACACCCCCCAGTTCAGTTCGCAGCGAACATGCAAAAAGTTTGTTTGAACACTGTTAAAGTCTATGGGACACAAACATGAAAATGTTCATTTTAAAGGCTTATATGCAAGTTATTGCCATAAAAAGTGTTTGGGGACCCAGGTCCTGCCCCAGGGGACATGTATCAATGCAAAAAAAAGTTTTAAAAACAGACTTTTTTTTTCGGGAGCAGTGATTTTAAGAATGCTTAAAGTGAAACAATAAAAATGAAATATTCCTTTAAATATCATGCCTGGGGGGGGGGTGTCTATAGTATGCCTGTAAAGTGGCACAGTTTTCCCCTGTTTATAACAATACCACAGCAAAATGACATTTCTAAAGGAAAAAAAGTCATTTAACACTGATTGCGGCTGTAATCTATTGTCGGGTCCCAGCAATATAGATGAAAATCATTGAGAAAAACGGCATGGGTTCCCCCCCTCAGCCCATTACCAGGCTCTTTGATCTGGTATGGATATTAAGGGAAACCCTGCACTTTATTTAAAAAAATGGCAGGGGGGCCCAGGCACTATAAACTCTGAACAGAAGTATATATACTATACGGCCTGCCCTATATACTCTGCAGAAAATTGGGCCTTAGGTGTTGGTGGTGCCAAAACACTGTAACCCCTCACAGTTACTCTTGTTGGGCGCAGGAACAGGCCCCGGTGTTAAATATTATTTTAAAAATTGTAATTACATGCCCCTGTTATACAGGGGCAGAAAAATTTGGCCTTGGGTGGTGGTGCCACAACATTGTAATCCCTCACACACAAGAATGGGCCCTGCTGTAAAATATTAGATCAAGGATTGTAATTACATGCTCCTGTTAAACTGGGGCCGAAAAATTGGGCCTTGGGTGGTGGTGCCACAACACTGTAACCCCTCACAGATACTCTTGTTGGGCGCAGGAACGGGCCCTGCTATGAAATATTAGATCAAGAATTGTAATTGCATGCCCCTGTTAAGGGGCAGAAAAATTGGGCCTTGGGTGGTGGTGGTGGTGCTGGTGCCACAACACTGTAAGTCCTCACAGTTACTCTTGGTGGGCGCTGGAACGGGCCCTGCTATGAAATATTAGATCAAGAATTGTAATTACTCCTTAGTGACCTCTGGGTCACTAAGGATCACATGATCTGTAACAACCTCCTCCCAGCCACGTACAACTCCTTGGGTTTCTGGGGACTAAAAACCAACCCTTGAAGACTGCTGCTGAATGTTATCCTCCACGTCCATGCTGACACAATCCTCCTCCTCCTGTTCTTCCTGTGTGTTTGGCGGGCCCGCAGGAATACTATCTGGATAAAGGGGCCTTGAGAGGTAAGGAAGTCCTCCTCTTCCTCCCGCTGTTCTGCCTCAAGTGCCCTGTCCATTTTTCCACAAAGCATTAGCTGCAACAGGAAGACAAGAGGGACAGTATCACTGATGCATGCATTGTCTCTGCTCACCATCCTCGTGGCCTCCTCAAATGTTGACAGGACAGTGCATGTATCCTTGATCAGTAGCCACTGGCGTGGCGAAAAAAAGCCAAGCTCCCCTGACCATGTCCTTGTGCCATACTCAGGTACTCATTGATGACCCTCTGCTACGTGTGCAGCCACTGCAGCATTGCCAACATTGAGTTCCACCTGGTGGGCATGTCACAAATGAGGCGGTTGGTGAGCAGGTTGCATTCCCTTTGAATGTCAGCCAGACGAGCACTGGCATTGTACGACCGGCAGAAATGACCACAGACTTTTCTGGCCTGCCTCAGGAGATCCTGTAAACCTGGGTACCTGCTCAACAACCGATGCACCACCAAATTCAGGATGTCTGTCGGAGGGCAGAGAGAAGGTTGGTGCCATTGTTGCATACAACCATTCCTGGCTGAAGCTGGTGTGGCGTCAACCACCTCTGAGTCTGCCCCTGCAGAGCTGACAGAATCTCTGCCCCAGTGTGGCTCCTGTCCCCTAAGCAGACCAACTCAAGCACCGCATGGCATATTTTTGCCTGAGTGCTTGTGTAGGCCCTTGAACGCTTACGGAGCACCGCTGGTTCAGAGGACAAATCTGCAGAAGAGGCCATAGAGGAAGAAGAAAAGGGGTGGAGGAGAGAGCTGTGGCAGAATCACCACTAGCATTTTGGAGGCGTGGTGGCAGAACAAGCTCCAACAATACAGAACCCTACGGCAGAATGGTTTGGGCAGGCAAAATCACATACCCGGTGCCCGAGGTGGTCGGCATCGTTAGGGGAGCGATCAATGCTGAGGAGGAGGCCACTCATTCGTGGCCACCCCCTCGTAATCACTCCCAACTAATGAAAATCTTCCTCTGCTGCTGTAATGTAAACAGCGGCAGAAGAAGTGATGTCATCTCTCCTCGGGAAGCCTTTTTGATCCGGCTCCCGAGGAGAGAAGACATCCAAGTAAGTCTGCACAACACTACACTGACAGTAGAACATGCAGGCACACTTTTCACCCCCCGATCACCCCCCTGCACCCCCTGTCACAGTGACACCAATAGCAGTTTTTTTTCTGATTACTGCATTGGTGTCATTTTGTGAGTTATAAGTGGTAGGGCAGTTAGTGTTAGGCCCCTTTAGATCTAGGGTACCCCGCTAACCCCCCCTAATAAAGTTTTAACACCTTGATCACCCCCCGTCACCAGTGTCACTAAGTGATCGTTTTTCTGATCGCTGTATTAGTGTCACAGGTGATGCTAGTTAGGGAGGTAAGTACTTAGGTTCGCCGTCAGCGTTTTATAGCGTCAGGGACCCCCATATACTACCTAAAAAAAGGTTTTAACCCCCTGATTGCCCCCTAGTTAACCCTTTCACCAGTGATCTCCGTATAACTGTTACGGGTGACGCTGGTTAGTTAGTTTATTTTTTATAGTGTCAGGGCACCCGCCGTTTATTACCTAATAAAGGTTTAACCCTCTGATCACCTGGCGGGTGGTACAAGTTAGGTTTTAGGGTCAGATAGGGTCTACGTTGCCCCAGGCAGCGTCAGATTGGTGCCAGTAGCGCTAACACCCTCGCACGCAGCATACACCTCCATTAGTGGTATAGTATCTGAACGGATCAATATCTGATCTGATCAGATCTATACTAGCGTCCCCAGCAGTTTAGGGTTCCCAAAAACACAGTGTTAGCGTGATCAGCCCAGATACCTGCTAGCACCTGCGTTTTGCCCCTCCGCCCGGCCCAGCCCAGCCCACCCAAGTGCAGTATCGATCGATCATTGTCACTTACAAAACACTAAACACATAACTGCAGCATTCACAAAGTCAGGCCTGATCCCTGCGATCGCGAACAGTTTTTTTGGTAGCGTTTGAATCAGTCGCTAACAGTCAGGAGCTTTTTTACCTGTGAGTCTCACTACTGTACCACTAAATTTAGAGCTCAAAATGGCAAATTGAAGGTACAGTAGTGAAGAGGTCTACACGTTTCTTAGCATGGCAGATAGTGAAAAGGAAGTCACTCATCTGTCAGGATTCAGGCTCAGAATACGATCCTGTAGACGACAGCGGCTCCATGACAGATAGCTCTGACGACAGAGTTGTGGTCCCTGCCAAGGTCAGGCGTACCTGACCCCAATCTTCTTCTGCTGTTGTTAAGGTGCAGGAACTGCAGGTCCCTCGTATGGAGCAGAGCAGTACTAGCGCCGCTATTCCTTCTGGTGAACTGGCAAGCACCAGCGGCCTGGTACACCCCGGTCGTAGTCAAACCAGCACTGCAGTAACACTTGGTGACGTGGCGAGTCCCATAAGTGCAGTTCAAGCTGGTGAGGTGGCAAGCACAAGTAGTGTCCCGCTGCCACCAAGAAGAAGACAAACGCAGGCCCGTCGTGCCCATAGTGCCTTTCCTCCTGCCTTCGCCAATCCTAATTGGGAACCCACCACTTCTGCAGCACCCTTACTTCCCCCATTCACATCCCCAACCAAATGCAGTCGGCTGCATGAGAGGCATTTTCTTTATGTCCTCCCAAGTACCCCTACCCAAGGAACCCCCCAAAAAAGATGTCGTGTCTGCAGCAAGCGCGGATATAGGTGTGACACCCGCTATTATTGTCCCTCCTGTCCTGACAATCCTGGTCTTTGCATTGGTGAATGTTTTGAATGCTACCATACACTAGTTGAGTATTAGCGTAGGGTACAGCATTGCACAGACCAGGCACACTTTTACAGGGTCTCCCAAGATGCCAATGCATTTTGAGAGACCCGAACCTGGAACTGGTTACAGTTATAAAAGTTACAGTTACAAAACAGTGTAAAAAAAAAAGCAAAAAAACTAAAAAATATATAAAATAAAAAAACAAAAATAGTTGTCGTTTTATTGTTCTCTCTCTCTCTCTATTCTTTCTCTATTGTTCTGCTCTTTTTTACTGTATTCTATTCTGCAATGTTTTATTGTTATCATGTTTTATCCTGTTTGCTTTTCAGGTATGTAATTTTTTATACTTTACTGTTTACTGTGTTTTATTGTTAACCATTTTTTTGTTTTCAGGTACGCCATTCAGCTGCAGCGCGGATTTATTTATCTTGACAGCAACAGCGTTTGCTCCCACGATACATAAAGCCGTGACTCCAGCTCTGTCGGAGGTGATATATTCCGAAGCATGGGGGCAGCAGGGGCGGAGGAGCGATTTGCTCCTAACTTTTGGGGTGGATGCCCCCATGCTTCGGCATATATAAATGGTGCATGTATGCCCATCATTAGAAGTGTGTGGATGAAGGGAGGTATTCTAATGGTGGGCATACCCACTGATCAATCTCTTTTTTTTGTTCAGCCCACAGGCTGCATAAAAAAAAGATTACAATATATGCCCAACAAGGACCAGCAACGTACTGGAATGTTGCTGGACTTTGAGTGGTTATACCAGAATGATGCCTGCAGGTTTAAGTATCATCTTGGTATCATTCTTTTCAGCCAGCAGTCGGCTTTCATGTAGAAGCAATCCTAGTGGCTAATTAGCCTCTAGACTGCTTTTACAAGCAGTGGGAGGGAATGTCCCCCCCCCCGCCCTCTTCCATGTTTTTCTCTGACTCTCCTCTCCCAACAGGGAACCTGAGAATGCAGCCGGTGATTCGGCCAGCTGACCATAGAGCTGATCAGAGAATGGCTCCAATCATCTCTATGACCTAAGAAACCGGAAGCTACCAGCATTTCATGACTTAGATTTCGCCGAATGTAAACATCGCCATTGGGAAATTGGGAAAGCATTTTATCACACTGATCTTGATGTGGTCAGATGCTTTGAGGGCAGAGGAGAGATCTAGGGTCTAATAGACCCCATTTTTTTCAAAAAAGAGTACCTGTCACTACCTATTGCTATCATAGGGGATATTTACATTCCCTGACATAACAATAAAAATGATTAAAACAAATGAAAGGAAGAGTTTAAAAAATAAGATAAAAAAGCAAAAAGCAAAAAAAAAAAAAAAAAGCACCCCTGTCCCCCCCCCGCTCTCGCGCAAGACTGAACGCAAGCGTTGGTCTGGCGTCAAATGTAAGCAGCAATTGCACCATGCATGTGAGGTATCAATGCGAAGGTCAGATTGAGGGCAGTAATTTTAGCAGTAGACCTTCTCTGTAAATCTAAAATGGTAACCTGTAAAGGTTTTTAAAGGCTTTTAAAAATGTATGTAGTTTGTCGCCACTGCACATTTGTGCGCAATTTTAAAGCATGTCGTGTTTGGTATCCATGTCCTCGGCCTAAGATCATCTTTTTTATTCCATCAAACATTTGAGCAATATAGTGTGTTTTAGTGCATTAAAATTTTTTAAAAAGTGTGTTTTTTTCCCAAAAAATGCATTTGAAAAATTGCTGTGCAAATACTGTGTGGAAAAAAATGAAACACCCACCATTTTAATCTATAGGACCTTTGCTTTAAAAATATACCGTATATAATGTTTCGGGGTTCAAAGTAATTTTCTTTAAAAAAAAATATTTTTTCATGTAAACAAATAGTGTCAGGGCTTTGTCTTCAAGTGGTTAGAAGAGTGGGTGATGTGTGACATAAGCTTCTAAATGTTGTGCATAAAATGACAGGACAGTTCAAAGCCCCCCAAATGACCCCATTTTGGAAAGTAGACACCCCAAGCTATTTGCTGAGAGGCATGACGAGCCCATGGAATATTTTATATTGTGACACAAGTTGTGGGAAAAAGACATTTTTTTTTTTTTCTGCACAAAGTTGTCACTAAATGATATATTGCTCAAACATGCCATGGGCATATGTGGAATTACACCCCAAAATACATTCTGTTGCTTCTCCTTAGTAAGGGGATACCACATGTGTGAGACTTTTTGGGAGCCTATCCGCGTACGGGACCCCGAAAGCCTAGCACCGCCTTCAGACTTTCTGGGGTGTAAATTTTTGAATTCACTCCTCACTGCCTATCACAGTTTAGGTGGCCATAGAATGCCCAGATGGCACAAACCCCCCACAAATGACCCCATTTTGTAAAGTAGACACCCCAAGCTATTTGCTGAGAGGTATGGTGAGTATTTTGCAGACCTCACTTTTTGTCACAAAGTTTTGAAAATTGAAAAAAGAAAAAAAATACATTTTTCCTTTCTTTCTTCATTTTCAAAAACAAATGAGAGCTGAAAAATACTCACTATGCCTCTCAGCAAATAGCTTGGGGTGTCTACTTTCCAAAATGAGGTAATTTGTGGGGGTTTTGTGCCATCTTGGCATTTTATGGCCTTCGAAACTGTGATAGGTAGTGAGGAGTGAAATCAAAAATGTACGTCCTTAGAAATCCTGAAGGCAGTGCTTGGTTTCGGGGCCCCGTACGCGGCTAGGCTCCCAAAAAGTCCCACACATGTGGTATCCCTGTACTCAGGAGAAGCAGCAGGATGTATTTTGAGGTGTAATTCCACATATGCCCATGGCATGTTTGAGCAATATATAATTTAGCGACAATTTTGTGCAAAAAAGAAAAAAAAGGTTTGTCATTTTCCCACAACTTGTGGAAAAATACAAAATATTCCATGAACTCAACATGCCTCTCAGCAAATAGCTTGGGGTGTCTACTTTCCAAAATGGGGTCATTTGGGGTGGGTTGGAACTGTCCTGGCATTTTATGGCTTTCAAAACTGTGATAGGTAGTGAGGAGTGAAATCAAAATTTACACCCTTAGAAATCCTGAAGACGGTGCTTGGTTTTCGGGGCCCCGTATGCAGCTAGGCTCCCAAAAAGTCCCACACATGTGGTATCCTCATACTCAGGAGAATCAGCAGAATGCATTTTGGGGTGCAATTCCACATAGGCCCATGGCCTGTGTGAGCAATATATCATTTAGTGACAACTTTTTGTAAAATTTTTTTTCGTCATTATTCAATCACTTGGGACAAAAAAATTACTATTCAATGGGCTCAACATGCCTCTCAGCAATTTCCTTGGGTTGTCTACTTTCCAAAATGGGGTCATTTAGGGGGGGTTGTACTGCCCTGCAATTTTAGCACCTCAAGAAATGAGATAGGCCGTCATAAACTAAAAGCTGTGTAAATTTCCCGAAAATGTACCCTAGTTTGTAGACACTATAACTTTTGCGCAAACCAATAAATATACGCTTATTGACATTTTTTTTACCAAAGACAAGTGGCTGAATACATTTTGGACTAAATGTATGACTAAAATTTAGTTTATTGGATTTTTTTAATAACAAAAAGTAGAAAATATCATTTTTTCTCAAAATTTTCAGTCTTTTTCCGTTTATAGAGCAAAAGCGCAGAGGTGATCAAATACCATCAAAAGAAAGCTCTATTTGTGGGAACAAAAGGACACAAATTTGTTTTGGGTACAGCATTGAATGACCGCGCAATAAGCAGTTAAAGCGACGTAGTGCCAAATTGTAAAAAGTGCTCTGGTCAGGAAGGGGGTAAATCCTTCCGGGGCTGAAGTGGTTAAGGTATAATCCAAACAATTGCTAGTAAGTAGGAAATGTGATGAAATGACAGTTATATATATATATCAAATACACCGCCTGAAGTACCGTATATTAGAAATTGTACACCACGGAATGCATGGTAGAATGTAGATATAGGCTACACTGGATGCTGCAGAGTATATATATATATATATATATATATATATATATATATATATATATATAATCACACTATCTCTCCGTCCACACCAACAACACTACACAGGGCCGCCGTGTAGGCAGCCTTATATAGTGTGGGGCATGGACTTAGTCCCTCTGACTCTGAGCCATGATTGGCCAAAGGCACCCTGCCTTTGGCCAATTATGGCTCTCTTAGCAGAGGGCACTGGGATTGGCCAAAGCATGCAGGTCAGGTGCATGCTTTGACCAATCATCATACAAATCACAATGTGATCTCGCAGTGCATTATGGGGTTTTCACGTGAACGCCCCATAATGTTCGCTGTTCTGCAAACGGGCGAACACCCAATGTACAAGTCGAACTTATGTTCGAGTCGAACATCAAGCTCATCCCTATCCCCTACTAGACTAGTACATATGTAAACAGTACCCTTGGGCCAAGCTGGTCCAAACAATTTATTTACCTTAGGTTTGTTAACCTTAATGCCTCTATGCACTGCTTTCATGGCTGGTTGGAAGTTGGCTCCTTTATGCACACATGTTGGACTTGCCTGATGGTGCAGCAGCTCTGGGACAAGTGTATACATACCCTATTCCACCACACACTGCCAATGAATCCATTTGAAGCCCTTCTCAATCAGAAAACAGAGGGGATGTCCAAATCCCAATTTATTCTCATGACCCACATCCTTACAGCCATGAAAGAAACAATAGCGTCAGCCTGAGTTTGAGCTGAAGACTAGGCTCCAGGGCAGTATGTCCAAATTTCTATGAGTTTGGGAATCGTGGATTGCCAACAATCTCCCACCAGATTTTGATCCTTGACTATTGGAACTGTAGAAACCACCACTCTAGTGTATCTGGACTCATACTTTTTGTTGCCTCTCCCTGGTTGATGCTACCCACTTTCGCTGCTACCTTCCCCCCTCTCCTCTTACCCAGTCCCATCTTTTACCACTTTACCTTTTTGCCTGACTCTTTCCATCTCTTCTTTCTGATTTCCATCGATCCTTGGCCATTTGCACTGCCACATAAAACTGCCTCCAAAAAGTGTACAGTTTGTTCTGTTCAACATAGTTCTTACATGTGAACTATTACTTGTACAAACAACTGTCATGTGCACACAACTCTATACATTGTTCTTTGACTTTTTCAATTGTTATTTCTACTTAGATTTTTAAAAAATTTAAACAAGAAAAAAGTAGATTTCACAAATGTTTTTGGTAGAAATTGGCCAGCCTCCGGACAGTACATAAGCACTTGAATAGGCAGCAAATTGAGGCAATATAAAGAAGGTTCCATATTGTGATAAAAATGTTGGTTTTATCTGAAAGACAATTTCCCACATATTTTATAGGGGTTAGACAGTATGTAAGCAGCTTAGCTAGGCTGGAGATGGAGATGGAGAGATTAGGTAAGTTTTATAGTAAAAGAGAAATTCAAATCTATTATATGAGACACAATAGCCAAAAATATTTTCAAGTGGCAGACTACAACCAGAGCAAATTAAGAGGCTGCAAACTTTACAAAACAATGCAGGATACATTAGAAATCTTGGAGCTGAAGTCAAGCTGTGGAACTATTGGGTGGCCCTTTTACAGTGCCTGAGCATCTGAATAGGCTGCAAACTTTGAAACACAATGCAGGATTTACCTTACTTAAAATATTAGCAATTTTGCAGCTGAGGTTGAGTTGAACTCCTTTACAGTGCCACAGTGTGTAAATGGGCCAGGAAAGGTGTTAGGGGCTTGTAATGGTGGTCGGTATCTATTTTTTAGGGGAGAAGGCCAGATGACACTTAAGAGTTTAGTCTGTAGCATCAGCAGCATGAGATTTGTAGTGATTGATAGTCCATAACTGGTTCACTATAATAAAATGAGCCTGTTCACACTGTGAGGGGATAAATGGATGCACACTGTGCTAGGTCCAGCCACTGGTCCAGCCTGGACACCCAGTAATGATTGTTGATTCCAAGAAGTTGGGAGATGAGGCCAGTGAGGAGGAGGGGTGCCGGTAACTGTGACTGAGGCTACATACAGTTTACACAGCACTCCCAGCTGTTGTAACTGTTAGTAAGGTAAATTAATTGTTTGGACCAGCTTGGCCCAAGTGAACTGTTTAAATTTACTGTAAATGAAACCTAAAGATCAGCTGTAATGCTCTTTGTTTATGAGGAGGCTGGGAGCTGTGCTTACCATAATTAACCCTGTCTATACTGTGCCAATAGATCTCATTATGAGTTGTAAATTACAGTGGGCATAGAAATGAACCACCCCCCTTTAAAATAGTCAAAATGTGTTGCTTTGCAGCCTGAAATGAAGACCAACACAGTTTTTGTTTTATCTAGCTGTATTTACTCAGTGTAACTTATAACATCCAAGTGAAAGATATAACACCAACATGTCAGAAAAAATAAAATTAAGTCAAATACAGTTGGAAAAAGGATCACCCCCTCCTAAAAATGACTTGAAGTCGATCAAGTGTAGCTAATCACCTTCTCAATGGCACAAAAAGCCATAAGCCTATTAACTGTGATAAACTGTGGTCATTTTGATTAGTTCAGCATGAAAAAAGCTTTCCTGGAGCATTTCAGTCCCTGGCAGTGCAACTGAGGCAAACAATCAACTATGGATGGCAAGGCACTGTCTCCAGGATCTCTGGGATAAAGTTGTGGACAGGCACAAGTCAGGAGTTTAATACAAAAAAAATCAAAGTCTTTTCAATGTCTAGAAGCACAGTGAAGTCAATTATTAAGAAGTGGATGGTATTTGGTATAACACAGACCCTCCCTGGATCAGGACGTTGCTCCAAACTGGATTAAAGAGCCAGGAGTAAACCAAGAGGCATACAGCACCTCTGAAGCAGTTGCAGGAATTTAGGACAAACAGTGGTCATTCTGTGCATCTAACAATGTAATGGTCATGTGTACAGGGCTAAGGCATAGCTGTATACGTAGCAGCCATTTTGTTTAGGTCACAAGTCTTGCATGCCATCTTGTCATAAGAAGACGCAGCTGCAGTGACCTTCCCCCATGCCTTCTCCTTCAGCTCATACAAACCACAACCTCTTCATGCCAGACACCTCTTATCAATTTTCCAATACCCATCTCAGGGCCTGTAAAAGTGTCTGACTAAGAGCTTCAGTGACTAGAAAAGTTAACAGACTTGGGTCCCAAATACTGTAGCTGGAATCTGTACAATGCACGTACAGTATCTGTCTATCGGTAGAATCCATCATTGCAGTATATTCCATAACTACTGAAATATTAATAGCACAGTCATAATATGGACATATTTACTTTCCTCAGATAAATTGTGATGTTTCAGGTCCAAACACCCCTATGTCAGACCATATGGGAAACCACTGGCACCCCTTATTCCTCCTAGGTAAAATAGACATCGGAAACATGCCATATTTATTTTGAAGCAAATTTCAAGCTGAACCATAATATATGGACATTATCAGTCTGTAAACAGTAGATATTCAGAAATATGAATACTTATTACAAACTGTACCTGGGACATGGTCATGAACGTGGGGACCTCCCGATGACCAACTCTCAGATGCTTAATTGATCAGATGGCCTCTGTCAATGCCATTTTGATCCAAAATATAAAAGGAATGCCAGGACCGTTTGGCAGTTCTCATGTATCATCAAATCAGTAACATCTGTCAACTTTGAGAACCGATAATACCTAGCTCATCGACTGAAATCTGATAACAACCAGGACCCTGCAGGTATACTTCCTTTTCAACTCTGTGTTATTTCTTTGTTGCTGTATTATGTCTTTATTTCTTTGAAACACATTTTTTCTGTAAATATTTAATGTACACCCATTTTGACCTTTTCATGATTAAACCTTATTTCGAAAAGTTATAACCTTGTCCCTAAGCTTTTAATGCAAGAAAAAAAGAATCTGTCTCTTGAAGAGCACTACTGTATACAATAAATCTATGAACATACTTGTCTGTGGTGACAATGTGTGTAACAGACGTTTATTCTAAAATTATAATTGTTTTGCTAAAATTATGAGTTTCTGCCCCTCTGTTAAAAGGTGTTGGAGGTAACTAAAGGGTTAATTGTTTAATTAACGTAGCCCAGTGACAATCGCTCTCAGGCTGCTGGCACCTAGATTGTGGAAAATCTTTGTGCAGGGTGCAGCTGAGAGTGGCACGTTGTGAAACTGGCCAGTCCTTTGTCGCGAGTTGGTGAGAAGGGCAGGAAACTGATATACGCTTTCATCACAGACAACATCACAAATTCTCCACAAATGTGGCTTGTATGGGAGGGTTGCAAGAAAAAAGCCACACCTCAAGAAAGGCCACATGCAGTCATGACTGAGCTTTTCCAAAACGCACCTTGAAGATTGTGAGGCCACATGGAAAAAGGTGTTATGGTAAGATGGGACTAAAATTGAATTATTTAACCAAACAATATGTCTGGCATAAATCCATCCAAATAACACCATTCAGTACCTTCACCTACAGTAAAGCATGGAGGTGGTAATATCCTGTTATGGGGGTGTTTCTCTGCAGGGACTGCAGCACTTGTCAGGATAGTATGAAAAATAGATGGGGCAAAATGCCGTCAAATTCTTGAGGAAAATCCGCTGCCTTCTGCCAGACAGTTGTCAATGGGAAGAAAGTTTACCTTCCAACATGACAATGATCCAAAGCACACTGCGAAAATGACCACACAGTGTTTGAAGGAGAAATGGGTGGATGTCCTTGTATCACTTAGAGCCCAGATTTAAACCCCATTGAAAATCTGTCGGGTGACTTGAAGTCCACAAATGGTCACCATCAAATTTAACTTAACTTGAGCAGTTCTGCAAAGTAGAGTGGGCAAATATTGCAGAGTCTAGATGTACAAAGTTAGTAGAGACATATCCCAACAGACTAAGGCTGTAATTAAAGAAAAAAGTGGTACTGACACAAGTGGGTAATCCTTTTTCTAACTCAGTGATTCTGTTTTTGATTTTTTTTTTCTGACATGTTGGTGTTATATCTGTCACTTGGATGTTTTATAAGTAAATGCAGCTGGATAAAACAAAAACGGTGTCTGTCTTCATTTCAGGCCGCAAAGCAATGACATGTAAATATTTTAAAGGTTGGTGTGCATTTTGTCCCCTCCTTTCTTTATGGGTGGGGCTTACAACCAATTGTCTCCTCTAGAGGTCTATTTATACACTGTTGTTAGAGTGTCACAAATTTTCATTGGATTGATTTTTTATGCTTGAAGTTTTCTAGTTTTGTAAACATATGGGTATTTTATTGTTTCTATTAAAAATGTTTATGATAATACACTTGCCTCTCACTTTTTGTCTTTGTTTCAAAAGTACATACATGTATAAGGTACAGTGAGCACCACTTAAAGTGGTTGTAAAGCCACTTGTTTATGAACATAGAATCCCCTGTGTTTAATAAGCACATGTGCCCCAGTGCATGTGTTTTATAAAAAATATGACAATTTTTTACCTTATTTCACAGCGCCTCCCAGCGCTCACGTTACTGCTCTCCCGGGCTGACAACTACAGTGGGAGAGGTGGAGAACTTACCCTGACAAGCAGTCACGTGAGCACTGGGAGGCGCTGTGAAATATGGTAGAAATCTGCATTTTTTTTAGAGCACAGACAGTGGGGCACACATCATTATTAAACAGAGGTGATTGTATGGAAATATTACAATTATGAAAGCAGAAGAAGGAGAATGGGGGGAGAGCAGAGTGTCCCTGACACAGATGACAGGCAGGGAAGGAGGGGGAGAGGAGGACTTTTTGTCTTTGTTTCAAAAATACATGCATGTATAAGGTACAGTGAGCTTCACTTAAAGTAGAGAGGAGAGCTGCGGATGATGGGAGGCATGTAAACTGACCAAGGTGTCAGCAGCCATGATAAACGTGGTCAGTTTGCAGGGGGGAGGGCAAAACCAGGCAGGATCAGCAAGGTATTTTATGATACAGGGGGCCAAATTACACAGCACAAGCACTGTGCTGCATAAGATGCTTTAAGGGAACAGGATACATTTTCTTTTTTTTTAGGGTAACAAACGCTTTAAATTACATGACAGTTCAGAAATACATACAAGAATTGAGTTCCCAAAATGGAATAATGCGAAGGATAACTGAGTCAGACCCTGGTGAAAAAGAGAGAGCAGGAGGAGGAGGAAAAGAAACAATGTTTCAGGGTGGAAAAAGAGTTCTCATTATTCCATTTTGGGTATTCAGTAATTGTATATATTTCTGAACATCAGCTGCTATATGACTTAACATGACTTGTATTTTGTTGGTTGGAATTAACAGTGGAGCCGTGACAAAGGTGTAGGCGGGGCAGAACACACGCAGAGAGCAGGAGTGATCACAAGGTTCTTAATTGGGCCGACAGAGAATTGGGCAAGGATAGGTTCACAAGAGCTGTACGGGCACAGACAGGAAATCAGCGCAATCTAGCACAACAAATTTTGAGTGCAGTGTCAGAAGGCAGTAAACAATTGCAAAGGGAGATGCCCTATGAAATGTACAGGCATAGGAGATCCCCAGGGATTGTACAGGCATAGGAGATAGACCATATATTCAAAAAGTATTATACGGTAAAAACGTACAAAATGGATTTAGATACACATAATAGTAGAGTTAGTGCACAAATAAGAACACCTAAAAACAATCTAATAGGACACAATCAATAAACAGCAAATAATTCTTGAGACACACACATGATTTTAAACTAGATCAAATAGGGTGTGTAATTATAATATACCCGACATGTTTCGGAAATTTTGGTATGGTATTTAATTCCTTCTATAAGGGCTGAATTGAGATATGCTGTTTTTTTTATAGTTTGTGTCTTTTTACACATCAGAATGCATATGGAAGCGGGGCTTTCACCTTCATGTCTTGCTTAGTCACACAATCTAACAGCTCTAGGGGTTCACCAGTGGGGACTATATACAAAAGCCTCACAGAAATTTAGTAATGTGTGAATCCACACAAAGGAGCAATATAGGTGGAATATCTGTATTGTTAGAGACAGCAGTGTTTGCGTCGCCATACAGCACACCAACGCTCAAAAGGATCGACCAAAAAGTTGGGAGACAAAAATATGTCATCTGCATAGATTGCAATAGTGTGGGCGCATATGCGATCCTGGCTGTGCAGGCATTAAAGCAAGGGTTAAGTCCAGCACACAGGGCAGTAGGGCAGTAGGGCAGTAATCCAGGCACAGCAGGGTAGGCTGCAATGTGGCACAGAAAGGGTTAAGTTCGACACACAGGGCAGTAATCTGTGCACAGCATTGTAGGCAACAATGTAACACAGCAAGGGTCAGGTGACTCGCTAGCCGACAATAGCAACAGCCAAGAGGTTCCAGGTAGGTTGGCAGGGAGTGTCCAAAGGACAAAAGGCAGAGGTCTGTCACAGGCCGATCATGGCTCCTCAGAAAACTGTGTGTTCTGGCCACAGCTTCAAGAATACACAGGTAGCAGCGAGAGGAGTAGAGACAAGAGAAAGAGAAATAGTCCACAAAGTAGCAATGTGGAACCGTAAGGGGAATTAGTCCACAGGGCAGAAGGCACAATACAGAACTGAAAGTCCCACCAGTCCCAGTGTCCAGAAAGTAGTGCACAGCCCATGTGGACTGCAGTCCTAAACACCTTCTAATCTCCTTCTGGTGGAACCCCCAGACATGAGTCTAACCCCCTTCTTGAGCACAGGTCTGCTATATTGTACTTTGGGATCAGCAGAGACCTCAGCCCAAATTGCTGATATTGAGGTGTCAGGCTTTCCTGGTACAAAATCCAATGAATGCTGTGCTCCCTTCTGAGAAAGACTCCCTACCTCCAGAACAGTGGCGGCTGCTTTTTTTATTTCTTTTGGGGGGGCGGCAAACAACCAAGGGTTACACCTTCCCCCGCTGTCTGCCGGTCGGTCTAGCACTAACACCATCTAGGTGGCAGGTGGTGGGTGGCTGGTAGAGGAAAGCGGCTCCTGTGTCCTCTCCTCCATCATGGCGATGTCCGCTGTGCAGCTCCTCCCCTCCTCCTAGGCATCCAATAGGAATGCCTGTCCTTTCAGCCAATCAGGTGAAGGGTCTCTAGACCCACCTTCTAAATGGCCGGGAGGAGGATCAATATTACAATAGCGAATAATAATGTGCTATTGTAACACACCTGGGTGGGCTAAGTTTGCATTCTCTGCGCCCAGAGCCCACCCTATTTTGAAGGCTATTAGGGCCTCTGGCTCTAATCAGATGCTTCAAAAAACACCCCCCATTGGAATCCATGAATCCAGCATCCTGCAAAGGTGCCGGACGCATGGATGGGGGGGGTGGCGCCGTGCGTTCTTAATGGACAGCCTGCCTCTGCTCCAGAATCTCTGTTTGGGCACAGGAACGCACTAATCAATTATGCATATCAGCTAACTTATTTACACAATACTTACTGATAAGTTTTCATATAGGAAATGTTCTTTTTTATTTTTTTATTTCACAAAATCTAATATTTCTGATCTACATTCGAGGAGCGAAAGTGCTTGATGTGATATGACCAACTTGGATGTTTGTACCTATTGTATAATTGTATGTATATGTGTATGTATTTGCCTAATACAACGTTATTGCTACAGCATTTCTGTTATGTGGTGTGCTTACTCTATATATTTAAACTATTGTGCTAACAGATTGATACACTGTGGAGGGGTTTAAAGTGGTTCTTCACACTGAAAACAAAAAAATTTATATCAGAAGCTACAAACAATGTAGGTGCGGACTTAATATTAATAGGACACTTACAGTAACTTGCAAAAGTGAGTACACCCCTCACACTTTTGTAAATATTTTATTATATCTTTTCAGGTGACAACACTGAAGAAATGACACTTTGCTACAATGTCAAGTAGTGAGTTTACAGCTTGTATAACAGTGTAAATTTGCTGTCCCCTCAAAATAACTCAACACATAGCCATTAATGTCTAAACTACTGGCAACAAAAGTGAGTACACCCCTAAGTGAAAATATCCAAATTGGGCCCAATGTGTCAATATTTTGTGTGGCCACCATTATTTTCCAGCACTGCCTTAATCCTCTTGTGCATGGAGTTCTCCAGAACTACACAGGTTGCCACTGGAGTCCTCTTCTACTCCTCCATGATGACATTATGGAGCCGGTGGATGGTAGAGACCTTGCGCTCCTCCACCTTCAGTTTGAGGATGCCACACAGATGCTCAATAGGATTTAGGTCTGGAGACATGCTTGGCCAGTCCATCACCTTTACCCTCAACTTCTTTAGCAAGGCTGTGGTCATCTTGGAGGTGTGTTTGGAGTTGTTATCATGTTGGAATACTACCCTGTGGCCCAGTCTCCGAAGGGAAGGGATCATGTATGTCACAGTACATGTTGGCATTCATGGTTCCCTCAATGAACTGTAGCTCCCCAGTGCCGGCAGCACTTATGCAGCCCCAGACCATGATACTCCCACCACCATGCTTGACTGTAGGCAAGACACACTTGTCTGTATTCCTCACCTGTTTGCCGCCACACATGCTTGACACCATCTGAACCAAATAAGTTTATCTTGGTCTCATCAGACCACAGGACATGGTTCCAGTAATCCATGTCCTTAGTCTGCTTGTCTTTAGCAAACTGTTTGTGGCCTTTCTTGTGCATCATCTTTAGAAGAGGCTTCCTTCTGGGATGACAGCCATGCAGACCAATTTGATGCAGTGTGTGGAAAATAGGTTTGAGCACTAACAATCTCTACAGCAATGCTAGCACCACTCATACATATATTTTCCAAAGACAACCTCTGGATATGATGCTGAGCACTTGCACTCAGCTTCTTTGGTCGACCATGGCGAGGCCTGTTCTGAGTGGAACCTGACCCATTAAACCGCTGTATGGTCTTTACCACCACGCTTTAGCTCAGTTTCAGTGTCTTGGCAATCTTCTTATAGCCTAGGCCATCTTTATGTAGAGCAGCAATTATTTTTTTCAGATCCTCAGAGAGTTCTTTGCCATGAGGTGCCATGTTGAACTTCCAGTGACCAGTATATGAGAGCGATAACACCAAATTTAACATACCTGCTCCCCATTCACACCTGAGACCTTGTAACACTAACAAGCCACATGACACCGGGGAGGGAAAATGGCTAATTGGGCCCAATTTGGACATTTTCATTTAAGGGTGTACTCACTTTTGTTGCCAGTGGTTTAGACATTAATGGCTGTGTGTTGAGTTATTTTTGAGGGGACAGCAAATTTACACTGTTATACAAGCTGTACATTCACTACTTTACATTGCAGCAAAGTGTAAAGTGTAATTTCTTCAGTGTTGTCACATTAAAGATATAATAAAATATTTACAAAAATGTAAGGAGTGTACTCACTTTTGTGACATACTGTACCTTGCTAGCGATCCAGTGCTGTCCTCACCTGAGCCGGTTCTTCTGCCACCTTTGGGTCCTGGAGCCGGCATGTTTACTTTGGTAATCCAGCTGTGACTGCTTATGGCTTCACAGCTGGATATCCACTGCTCATGTTCGAGCTATGCTGTGCTTTGTGAATGATCCCGCAGCTTTCTGGGACCTGTAACATGTCCCAGAAGGCTGTGGGGGAAAGAGGGGAGGAGGCCAAACTTCTGCTCAGATCACCGTGCCAAAACTTAAAGAGGAGGGGGAGAGGAGGCAGACAAGTGGAATTTGGGAAAGGTTCTGCTTTAAGCACCGTAAAAAAATATTTATTGTTGGTTGGCTTAATGGTGTAGATAACAGTGGTGTATAGACTGATATTGCTATTTACACTGATCCTTGGCCTTGGTCAGTATTTTGGGTCATGCTTTTGTTCGCTGCCTGCTTCAACCTGTGGTCTGACCACACAAACTGAATATATATGAAAACATCCTAACTTAGCAAAATGCTTTCCTAAAGACTAAATATAATATTAAACTTATTACTACGCTATAGTCTAGTGGGCCTAGCAATAATAAAAAAAATACAAGTTTCAATAAACCCACATAGATATTATATATTCCATCATAACATTACTTATTGATTATGATCACCATAATCTATTACCTTTACAGAGCAGGACCATCTTGTGAAGGCTTTTGCCCTCTCCTACCTCCATGCCAGCAATGCTGCTTCTGTCATTAGGCCTGACAGCCACTTTGAGCACATTTGTATGTATAGTGTAACGTTTTATTTTTACCCATAAGAGCCTAAGGAAGAGCACATGGGATAATAATTAAACTTGCTGTAGCAGCAGTTTGGTGTTGCTGAAAGATAGGACAGAAAGACATCAGAAGCAAAAATTGGGATAACTAGGCAGAAGGACTAACTTAGCGTGAAAAGTGGTATAGAGGAAAGAAGTATAAAGTTGTTTCAAAAAACACAAGGCAAGCACAAAAGCAGAGATTCAACAAAAGTTAGGGACAGAGCATGTTACGATTGCAAAGACCAGCTTGATAACAAAGTGTGAAGCAACCGATCTAGGTAACAGGGTGGTAAAATATTTGAACTTTTGAAGAAATAGCATTCAGTTATCCATCACTCCTTTTACATAACTAAGATATTACCCTTTCAGCACTGATATGATATATTGCATTTACAAGAGTGTAGACATTTCATGTAAGTTATTTGATTTTTACAAAAAAGTCACAGACTTTAAACTCAATTCATAAAAACATACCAATACTGTATTTCTTCGATGTATGTGTATTTTTCTTTTGGTTTTGCAAACAATATAGATTTTCAATTCTGTTAAACACATTACAGACGTGTAGCACAGATCAGCCAATTTATTACATAGGCAATCACTTCTTAAAAGGCCACTATTTTTGGCTGGTAATAGCTATGAGTTTCAAAGTTAATTCCATTTAGGGGACCTAGAAAAATAATTTTTACTTAAATTGCTTGTTTAAAATATATGTACTGTACGTATATACATGTATTAATGTCTTACACTGGAATAATCCTTGCTGTTAAATCATATTCATATTAGAATCCACTACTGCCAGCTATACAGAAATAGGGGCAGAGCCCCTGAAACACGTAACAGCACGCCCTTCTTCCTGGTCTCCTGTCAATGGCAGGAGTTTGCAGCAGGTCCTCTCCTTGGCGGGTCCTCTCCCATGCATAGCAGCTTCCTGTGAGAAAAACTGGATCACTGTACTGTGTTATTCTTTCTATGACTCGCTGCCTCTGGAGCTGCAGTAAAGCTGCTTTATCATTAAGGGTGCCTTTGTAATAAAGTGATGATTTTTATGCCGGAACTGCATACCCTCGCGTTCCCGCTGAAAAAAAGCCCTGCCTTTTTGTCCCAGAAATAGAGCTGTCTTCTGGTGGTATTTGATCACCACTGTGTTTTTTATTTTTTGCGCTTTAAACAAAAAAAGGCAAACAATTTAGAAAAAATGTTTTTAGAAATCAATTGTCTTCATAAATTTAGGCCAATATGTATTTTGCTACATATTTTTGGTAAAAAAATCCCAATAAGCGTATATTGATTGGTTTGGGCAAAAGTTATAGCGTCTACAAACTACAGTGTATATACACTGGAATTTTTTTTTTCCTAGTAATTTTTTTTTTTACTAGTAATGGCGACAATCAGCAACTTATAGCGAGACTGCGATAACTGTGACAATCTGACACTAACTGACACTTTTGACACTTTGTGGGAACCGGTGACAGTAATACAGTGATCGGTGATAAAAATTAGGAATAGACCTATATAGTTTTTTCAGGGCCGATACCGATTATCGGCCGCCTTTCAGGCTGATAGCCAATAACAGGTGCCGATATTCTGTACATTTAAAATTTTGAAAAATTAACACAATTTCTACACAAATCTGGTATAAACTTACAAGTTTAAACATTAGAAGTAAACAACTGGGAAAAATAAAGTGCTTGAAAAATAATAACTTATTAAATGGCTTCCCAAAACATACAAAATGGCATAAAAACCTATAAACTTCACACTGATATGAAATTAAATTTTAGTCACTACTGAAATGCTACACAATTTCTTCAATACTCCCAGTTAAGTAAAACAACATTATAGTGCATAAAGCTACCTACCACCAGATGCAGCGTGTCACTTGCTACCGTCACCTGCCACCCAGAAGCAGCGTATAACTTGCCACTATCATCTGCCATCCATATGCAGCTTGTCACCATCACCTGCCACCCAGATGCAGCATGTCACTTGCCACTTTCATCTGCCACCCATATGCAGATTGCCAGCGTCACCTGCCACCCATATGCAGCTTGTCACCGTCATCTGCAGATGCAGCATGTCCCTTGCCACTGTCATCTGCCACCCATATGCAGCTTGTCACCGTCGCCTGCCACCCATATGCAGCTTGTCACCATCATCTGCCACCCAGATGCAGCATGTCACTTGCCACTGTCATCGCCACCCATATGCAGCTTGTCACCGTCATCTGCCACCCAGATGCAGCATGTCACTTGCCACTGTCATCGGCCACCCATATGCAGCTTGTCACTATTTTCACTACTTCTGGCAGCCTCTCCCCAGTGGTGCCTGAGCGGGTAAACATACAGTTGCGGGCAGGCAGGCAGTGAGAGATAACTATCTATCTGCTCGCCCGTGGCTGCAGCTCTGTCAAAAGCAGCCTTTGTGGCCCTGCTGTAGGGGCGGAACAGTGGTGATGCAAGGCGGGCGGTGAGAGACGATGTCATATCTCTGCTGCCTGCCGCAAGGCTGACGGAGCAGCCTTCACGGCCGGGCTGCAGAGGCAGAGCAGCTTGTTGGAGACTGCGAGTGCCATAAGGGGACAGGAGGAGGTCTGACCAATATCGGTAATATCGGTAGGTTTCTGACCAATACCAATTATTTGAAAAAGTGTGAATATTGGCCCTAATAATCATCTCCTCTAACAATCGCTTGACTCCTACTAAAAATATGCACTGTCACTATACTAATGACACTGGCTGAGAAGGGGTTAAACATCTAGGGCGAATGTGTGCCTAATCAGTGTTTTTGTGTACTATGGTTGCAGCTTTCACTAAGGGATGTGATGGATTTTATTCCCTGCTTAGCAGGGAAAGAAAACTCATCACATCCCCACTGTCAGGGGGATGTATATATATACATGATTCTGCACAAAATAGCTGCCCTGTACTGTATCAGTAAATCTGCAATGGGTGGTCAGCAAATGTTTAAGCAGTGCTTAAGGGTCTGGTAAGCAATTAGAGGGAACTTTTTTGGGGGAAAGGGGGGTCCCCATGCCATTTCTAAAAAAAAAAAAAAAAGCCTGAAATGTCATTTACTGCCAATTTAAAGGTGTTTTTTTTCTTTGTAAATTTTACTTTTGCTGTAGTACATATTACAGTAAGAATGAAAAAAAGCATTGGAGACCCCCATAAAAAAAACTTGTATCAAACCCTTTGGATCTGGTATGGATTTTAAGGGTGAACTCCATTAAAAAAAAAGTCTGCGTTCCTCCCCAAAGCTAATTCCAGACTCTTGATCTGAACATGTAGACAGGAGGCCAGGAGAGGGGTAGGAGGAGCATGCCTTCCAGAAACATAACAGGCCACATGCCCACCCCCTGGCAAAGCATCTTGTCCTTATATTAATGAAGACAATGACCTCTTCCCCAGAACCCTGCCCCAGGGGATGTGGGGGTCTGCAGGTAGTGGGCTGATCAGAATCTGGAAGTCTACTTTAAAAATAAGGGAGACCCAAGATACTTCCACCCTCACATGGGAATGAGCAATGGGCTACTTATTCACAAAAAAGGAAAGAGCAAATAATAACACCCAGACATTTGACAAGTCCTTTATTAAAAAAAAAATAAAATCCCCCAAAATGTCCCACAGTGTCAATCCATTGTCAATCACAAGTATTGATGCTCGACATAAGAAAAAAAAAAGATGATCCAAAAGTGATGCTGGTCTCTCGCCAAAAGACAGTTCCCTGAGACAGTTCCTTGCTACTTCTACTGTGAACACCAGCACTGACTGTTGCTATAACATTCTCTGCCTGTAGATCAGGCAACTTAGGAGTACTTTTCAGTCCACTTAATATTTTGCCATGATGACGAGGGGTTTATGTGGTCCTGCTTGTTGTAACCAGTTGAACAATAAAGACTTTGGATTCACTTTGTCTTATTACACCCGGGTTTCTCAATTTGGGTAAATACCTTCTCCTGAAGGCATTTAATGCTGTTTGTTCCTGTGTTCTGTATAAGGTTAACCTAATAATTGCTGTAATTATGGAGGAAAATGTTAAAGGCTGTTTAAGAATTTAAAGGTGAGCAATCAGCGGAACTTCACAAAATGTGAAAAAGTGACATCCAGAGAATTTATTTTGATCCAAAGCTTTGGTGGAGTGCAGACCACCTTCCTCAAGGATGCATCCTACTGAAACATATCACAAATTGGATTGGATGAAAATAAATAAATGCTCTATGTCATCTTTGCCTTTTGTGATATCCGGCTCCAAAGAAGTAAAAAAAATATATATATATTTTAAAATTGTTATTATTATGCTGTCAGCTCCCTATATGTTCAAGATCCCTAATACAACACCCAATAAAGGAAAAAAAAATAGAACGTAAAAAAAAACTTGTGAAACCAAAAAATGTAGCAATGTCCTTGGCAAAACAATGTTCCCCCATAATGTTTCCATCTATAATTTCTATACATAAAATCAAGTAAAAAAAGATAGAAATTTGGGAACTCAGCAGAAATTTTTTTTCCACAAAAAACAAAACAAAAACATTTAAACACCTTAAAAGCACAAAGTGGGAACATTTGCAAATTGTTGGATCATTAACTAACTTTTCTTAAATTCTTTCTACTGTAATACTAATGTCTCCCTCTAGAGGCCATTACACAATATAACACTTTTTGTTACAGGTTTTGGTTTCTTAAAGAAAAAAATACTGAAAGAGAAATGTATTCTCCAAAGTTTTACATACTGGACTCAAAAGCGACAAAATGTTAAAAAAAAAATTCTTTCTTTGATAAAGACTAGCAAAGCAGCCATTTAATCCCAGCTCTCTATGGACATACTGAATGGTTGGGGCACCATGTATGTAATCAGAATCCTTGAAACATTGCACAGAAATGTTAATCAGTTGCAGATGCAGTGAAGTAATATACCCTCTTCTCCAAAGTTGCTAAAAGTTGTAGCAACTGTGCCAGTGAGGCTGGACTTTTTCCTATTGCAGCAATTATCGAGGCACGACTGCCCAATTTTCTGCAAAAGGCAAATATTTGGTGTGTTTGTTGAGGAATTTGAAGGGGTGGTTAGAATGAAAATAATTCACAGAATTTTGACATCTACATGGCATGTTCTTGCAGCCAGTGATTGCTCATTGCTCAAAATGTATCAAGTTAATTCAATCAATATGGTTTTTATTTGTATCTTAAAGCAACAGCGGAGGGATTGTAACCTCTAAGTTTTTCTGCATGTTCATCTGAAATTTTATAGCCATTCATTTATCCTGTGACTGATTGGGAATGGCATTAACCTTTTATGTCTTTTCCGAGTCTTAAGCAACAGCTAAATTGATCCACATTATGGTTAGCAAGAAGCTAAATGGTTATTTAACTAATTAAGAATTGTATTTCCCTGGAAACAGCATTTTTCACAGTCTGTATTTCATTTGTTAGGAAACCTTATGTATATCGATTTTTTAAAACACGGTTGATTAAGTACAATGCTGTATATATTATAAAGCACATTTCTATATTTTACAAATGTAGCACTGGGTTGGACTTTTTACCTTTTTGTTCCCCGCAGTGCTGACAAAATAAACACAAAAAGGACTTTTTTTTTCTTCTCTCCTGTGAGGGGGCTGCACTGTGCCCTGACTGGCTGTTGCTACAGCTGAAGAGGACCTGCCCCTAGCAACCCTGGGGAAGGAGAACTCCTGATTAGCTACTTAAGCCAGGCTGGTTCCTAATTGGCTGTGGGATGTTTTTCAGCCCCACCATGGAGAGAAGAAGAAGATCCATGTGGCATATGATTAGAGGGCTCTAGGACCCATTTCGAAAACCCGAGAACCACATAGGGAAAAATGGGAGTGCCTGGCCAGTACAATATATCCCCGGGAATGTTCTGTGAGTAGAGAAACAGAACTGAGAACTTTCTATGACTGCTATTATAGAGCCTGGGAGCTGAACTGTGCTGTGTGTGCCCAGAGAGTGTTAGCCTGGAAGCCTGTGTTACAGGGCTCAGGGCTGAGAAGCCACAGGACTGTTGTTGTGACCTGTTGACCACGTGCTGTTGCCAGAGAATTTGTTCTGCCAGGAAAAGTGTACTGCACCTGAATAACATGCAAACATGTGCAGGGACCAGGCTGTGGGCTGCTGCTATGCTGAACACTACCTAATGCAGTGAGGCAGGAGCTACCATTCCAGTGAGTTCCAGTTGCTCACAGTGACCCCATGTTCCAGCTACCTGGTTAAGCTGCAGAGAGCTGCCTCAAGAGGAAGCACCCTTTCACCAGCCACAGAGGAACCCCTCAGGGCTAGAATCAGCCATCAGTGGCAAGAGGCTTCCAGCCACCATCTTGTTTACTTTAGTGAGCACTGCCATGCATGGGCCCCATCACTGGCAGACTCTCTACATAGTCGCACTGGTCAGTGGTTAGGCAGGGCAACTCTGCATTAGGTAGTAGGTACGCTGTATTGCCTTTGCAAATGCCATTTGTATTGCTGTACTGTGTTAGATTGTCATTAATCTGCATTTACAAGCCAGTATTGCTCATTAGCACCTACCTACTGCACGTTTGTGCACCAGATGCTTGCCAGGCAGGTGTGGAGAACAAACAGTGACACCCTGTGAATTGTGTCACTTAACAAGGTGCCTACATTGCTATATTGTAAATTGTCATTAATTAACCCGATCCTTTCTAGGGCCTTGCCATTAAATAAAGCCTATTTAAACCTTCAAGGTGTGTCAGTGTTCTCGGGTCCAGGAAAGGGGTGAATCCTCACAGGTGCAGGGCAGAAGGGACCCAATAAAAATACCAGTGGCTCCTGCGGGGGTAGCGATACATAGGGGGACTTGTCCAGGACACCTTCTGACCCCTCTTACAGTGTGATGGCCATGCCAATGAGCCAAGTCAGTCAAGTCGTCAAGATGAACCCAGTCACTACCTACTGGTTGTGAAAAGAATCAGAGCAGTTTGAAATAGCCACATTGAAGACACAGATGTTCCAGATTATGGAGATATTGACCCAGCTAACAAAAAGAGCCATGGTGCAACATGAAGAGATATCACATATCATTCTAGCAAAGAAATTCTCAGGTTCAGTGATCTGATACAGTTGTGAAGGTGTAGGTCATTACCAACGAGAATGCCCAAGTTGAAGAAGATAGAAGGCTGACGGAAGTCACAGAGAAAAATTGGAGGGCCCTTGGTCAAGGATTAAGGTGGGTGCCAGGCCAGCTCAGCTTTCGGAAGGCCTTGGGTGAAGGAATCAGTCGAGCTCCAGGCCAGCTCAGCTTTTTCGGAGGGCGCTGCATAAAATCACCAGGCAGGTGCCATACCAACTCAGTTACTTCAGCTAGCTCCCAGTCAATATGTGACGCAAAAGTGAAGAGAAGGCTTGGGTTTTCAAGAAGAACCTTTTCTGATACTATAAAGAAACAACTGAAGACACCTGCAGTTGTATCAACTTATTCCGTTCAAGGGAGAAATGTCCACCAACCTCCAAAATCTCACCAGAAACATAATTTTGGACACTGTAGGAGATAAGAGATGTGAGTCCAGCCAGCCAAACCTGTTACTTCAAATGCTTTTACCATACTTCCTGTCAAGTTTTTAGGCCCCTCATCTGTAGTGCCTGTTTTAGTTGAAGGAATTTACACAAGAGCCCATCTTGACTTAGGTGCTCAAGTTTCTTTGCTGATTAGAGACTTTTAAGAAAAATATCTGACGTAAATACTCCCGTAGAAGTTGAAAGACATAGAGATCCAGGGTATTAGAATGGAGAATAACCACTGTGATGGTTACCTTCAAATCAAGTTATCATTTTGTCCGGTAATGGTTAGACAGCCTCAGAAACTTTGACACACTGGCCATTGTTTGTTCTTAGTCACCAGGGTCCATAGGAAGTCATTTGATTGTGGGAACAAACACAGATCTGGTGAAACGGCTGTTAGCTCCTGTTGCCTCCATATGTGATTCCTTGCCAGAGAGTGTGCAGGGACGTGCAGTCGGGGGGGGGGCAAGTGAGGCAGAGCCATGAACAAAAAAAATAAGATTAAGCTTTGAGGATCGTAGCTTGGCAACCTGGGGTCACAGAGATTTGTGGGGTAGGTAGCTGAAGTCCTACCCCACCACTGGTCAAAATTTGGAGCTCCTGATACCTATAGTTCTAGAGATACGGGGCTTCTTGTGCATCCTGTCAGAAGCTACATACAGAGTAGCCAGTTTAAATACAAGCTGGCACACTCTGTTTGCAGCAGACTGAAAGGATGAGCTCACAGTGCCTCTCACTTCTTGTCAGAAGCACTGAGCCTAATGGACAGCTTGGAGCCTTGGACCAATGGTAAAGCACCATTGGAACAAGCTGTCCAATAAAAATGCTGCAGTGGAGGCTCTCCTCTCACTGCAGTGTCTTAGAAGGGGGCATGTGTCTAAAAGACAAATGTTCCATTCCAGCCCAGCCCTCTTCACTAAAAGGAAAAAGCATGGGTTTATGGGTATATAATTTTTACCCATAATCTCATGTTTTTCTTACACATTTAAGAGGGAGAATGAGAATGTGCTGCCTGCTTAAAAGGTACTGTTTTATCAAGCTAAATCATATATATATAATATATATATATATATATATATATATATATATATATATATATATATATATATATATATATATATTATTATGCCATATTATGTCATAACACAATAATTAAGTATTTGATTTTATTTTTCTTTCTGGAGAATGTGAGAAGATGATAGGAAGTGACTATCTTGTTTACATTTCCGCATTAACTTGACCTATCCACAATGCCTATGACCTCCCATGAGCACCAAGAGAACTGAACTGCATTGTGGGAAGGCTATAAAAGGACTTGGCGCGGCCATCTTAGCTCTCTTGGAAACGCATGGCCAGCCTGGGAGGATCTGTGTGAGGTCTTCAGCGAAGTACGGCCTACCTTCACAGAAGAGCGATCCGATCAGTGATCCTGTGACATATCAGTGAGCTGGACTGATGGCGAGGCAAGACTGGGAAGGAGCTAGAGAAACCTGTCGGAGTCATCTGAGAGTCCCAGAACATTTCACTGAATGGAGCGGAGCAGCGTAACAGTGTCGGCTGGCTGGAAACAGGACATTGTGCACCGGAGCAGAACTGTTGTACTTTGAGGACCCGGTTGGGTGAGAGGGCTGTTGCCCAAAAGTTTCTTTGATACTCTTTACAAACCTGCACTTATAACACAGTGTTGTTGGGATCTGTAGTCCTACAGAGGAAAGGTACAAAGGACAAAGACTGAGTTCAAAACAGGCCTCAAGCCTGTACTTCAGTATAATTTTGACACTGTGTTATTGGCATTGAAGATAGTTGCAGTGTCGCTGTACTACAATATTAGTTCCATATTCAATTTGCCTTAATCCGGGAGTTGTTAACCTTTGGATTACAATCCACTATACTCATAGCTAGCAGTAGAAAGAAGAAAAGAAGGACTGTCTCATAAAACACAAGGCTTTGTGTTTCATTGCTCTTTAACAATACTATAATATAAAGCAGTGGGAGCTCCCTAGAGGTTGATTTATGCTTTGTTAAAAAAGCATTTGTCTACTTTACATTTACAAGGTGTGCTGAGGTTGGGGCAGTGTTCATAGTGTTCAAGGCTTTGTGTTTCATTGCTCTTTAGCGATACTATAATATAGAGCAGTGGGAGCTCCCTAGGGGTTGATTTATGCTTTGTTAAAATAGCATTTGTCTACTTTACATTTTCATAGTGGAGTCAGTTTCACTCCGTCATTTGTCCCATTCCCTAGACGCATTGTTAAGAAACTAATTTACACACTTTACATTTGTGTAATATTTTATTGTGGGTAAATCTGTTGGCTGTCACACTATGTTGGTCTGACAGTACAACTACTGTTATTATTTTTGAAGCAAATAAAGTAAAACATTACTTTTGTTTAAGTATTCCTGTTTGGAGTGTTGCCTTCTTTGAGTTTCTGACCAGGTGCAAGGGGAAGTTTAAGGTAAAGACAAAAGGTATATTGTAATTATATATTGAGAGATTGTCTTTAAGTTTTACCACACACTCATCACCGCTGAGTCAAGGGGACTGAGTCAAATTTAAGGGGTGTATAGCAGAGTACAGACCCAAATCAAATGCCAGCAGCGCCTTCGGGGGTCAGTGCTACACGTGAGGGCTCGTCCAGGATTACTGTTACTCTGCAAGCAAGCCCATCCCCTTGGCACCAGTATGGACCCTTCTACTGTGGTCCAGTGGTGCGCAGCAGAAGGTGCCCGCTCAGAAGCGAGCGTGGTGATCGAGCTCCCTGTTGAGGCCTGGGAAAAAGAACAGATCAGTCAAATTGGAAAGACATTATCCCCAGATAGAAAAGCATGGGTGATTGCCATCAAACCAGATGAAGAGACTTCTCGCACTTATGCACTATTGGAGTGGAGAGAGGGAGAACCAGAGAGCTTCAAAGGCAAAAGTGTACAGCTGGGAAACAAAATAAGGTTTTACATAGTACACCCAAAAATATCAGATGAGGATTCCATCAGTGCTCCCCACTGGGACACAGCTAGAGGAACAGTCCTTCCCCGGCGTCTCTGGCCATGATCAGGCCAGAACTCCTTGCAGCTTTGGGAGACTTTGTGTCAAAGTGCCAGAAGAACAACACGGTATGCACAGAAGCTGGGTATAGGAAGCTGAGAATTTTTTCAGGAGAACAGCCTGTGCTGGCTGGAGAAGAAGAATTTGATGTATGGATAGAGCAAGCCATGCAGGCTCTGGAAGAGTGGGAGCTGCCAGAAGCCCAAAAGAAACAGCGCATCAATGAAAGTCTGCGAGGAGCTGCTGTAGAGGCTGTCAGGAACCTGAGGTTCAGTAATACCACCTGTACAGCCTACGATTACTTGGTTATGTTACAAGAGGAGTTCGGGCGGCTGGAAAAGGCAGCCGATTTAATCTACCAGTTTGAGCATACCCTCCAACGCCAAGGAGAACGCCTTTCTGAATATATCAGACGACTAAATAAGATGTTATACCAGATTGTGTTGAAGAAAGGGATGAGGCCCTCTGCCATAGACCAAGCTCGAATACAGCAAATCCTGAAGGGGGCTCTATGTTTTGATCCAGTTTGGCTCCATTTAAAAACCTCAGTGGCAGTCATGTCGCTCAAATACCCTGATCTCATCAGAGTAGTAAGAGATGAAGAAGCCATGTTAGATGATCAGCAAGCGCCTGTTCACCCAGCCTATGCATCTCTATTTGAAGTCAGGCCTGCAAGGGCAGTGGAACAAGACTCTGAAATCGCCACTTTGAAATCTCAAATGGCACAAGTGATGGAGATGATGACCACATTAATGGCAAAATTCTCTGAGGAAACCACAGAAGGAGAGACCGTGACCAGAGCACCTCAGAGTAAATCCACTGGCTCGAACCAGAGGCCAGTGAGCGATGACGTCTGCTTCAATTGTGGAGGAGCCGGACATTATCAGCAAGTGTGCCCAAGTCCAGTGAAGCCTGAGGCATCACGCCAAAAGCCGAAACTTCAGATGGCCCCGGTGAAGGAGTCAACCGGGTGCCCTGTTGTGTCAGCTAACTCCAAAAAACACAATGAAGTAAAGAGACCACGGGAGGGGAAGGCTCCCGTGATCATCCCAAAGCAACCCAGCACCTCACTCTTTTCCACTCATACTACTAAAAGAGGGGGAGTTAATACACGCCAGACCCAGAGGGTTACACAGGAAGCCATGCGGAACTCAAAGCCCTGCAAGAAAGGAGTGCAGGTCAAGGTCACTAAACAGGTCAAACCAGCTACCCCCATTAAATTACCACCCAGATTAGTGGGACCTTCCCATTCAGGTGGAGGGAATCTACACCAGAGGTCTCCTGTATACTGGGGCTCAAGTGACTCTCCTCTACAGAGACTTCTATGACAGGTACCTCAAACACTTGCCACTGCAGAAGTTAGAAGAACTGCAAATATGGGGCATTGGGACTCAGAGCTTCCCCTATGATGGCTACCTACCCATCAGACTTACCTTCGACCCAAGTGTGGCAGGGAGGGCTGAAACCTTTGACACCTTGGCAGTGGTGTGTCCTCGCCCTCCGGGGGCTGATAGAAGTTCCCTCATTATTGGGACCAACACTGATCACTGATCTGGTAAGAAGACTGCTCACACCACTTGTGCAGGAGAAGAGCACCCCAGCCAAGAGTGTGCACCCCATGCTAGCACAGGTGTACCAAGATCTTGTGCATGAACAGAAGGCTCCACCCAAAGGAGTGGGAAAAATCTGGCGACTAGACAAGAGTGAAAAGCTGATACAACCAGGTGAAGTAGTCTGCCTAAAAGCCTCTATCAAGCTAAGTTGGAGACAGCCCGGTCCCTTCATCGTCCTTGAGACGGACAGGCAGAAAGAAGACAAGGGCCTGGAAGTTATCCCCGAAGTGTTGTCAACCAAGGCGCAGAAGAGAAGTAAAGGAAGAGTCTCGTTCAGTGTTCGCAACACAACAGCTTTACCTGTGAAGGTGCCTGTCAGAGTGCTGCTGGGACAGGTCAGTCAAGCAACCCTAGTCTCACCGTATAGCATCATGGGAGAACAAGACGGAGAGATTCCCCTGAAAGAGTTCTACCCAAAAAACATACCTCTTACACCTGCCTGGATGGAATGAGCCAAAAACCAGCTCCTGAGATGGAGAACTGCCTTCTCAAAAAGTGAGTTCGATGTGGGGCTTGCAAAGAGTGGCGAACACAAAATCCGCTTGCAAGAAGATAAACCCTTCCGAGAGAGGGTAAGGCGGATCCCATTGGGAGATCTGGAAGACCTACGGGAGCAGCTGGCTGAGCTGAAAAGGACGGGGATTATCCGAGAGTCCCGGAGTCCATATGCCTCTCCCATAGTGGTCGTAAGTAAAAAGAATGGTCCCTTGCAACTCTGCATTGATTACCGAACACTAAACAGGAGGACCATTCCGGATCAATACACCACACCTCGGATAGAGGATGCCCTACAGAGCCTAACAGGAGCAAAGTGGTTCAGCGTGTTAGACCTTAAAAGTGGGTACTATCAGATCTCCATGTGCCCTAAAGATAAAGAGAAGATCGCATTTATTAACCCTGTAGGATTCTTCAAGTTTAATTGAATGCCTCAAGGTCTGTCTGGGGCCCCAGCAGCCTTCCAGCGATTAATGGAGAAGACAGTGGGTGACATGAACCTAATCAAGGTGTTGGTCTATTTAGATGATGTCATAGTCTTCGGCCTAACACTGGAGGAGCACGAAGAGTGCCTGGAGAAAGTCCTGAAGAGACTCTATGACGAAGGCCTGAAGCTCTTCCTGGAGAAGTGTCATTTTTACCAACCTTCATTGAACTACTTGAGCCATATTGTGTCTGCTGAAAGGGTGGCTACAGACCCAAAGAAATTGGAGGCCGTCACCTCTTGGCCTAGACCGACTAATGTTACTGAACTTAGGTCCTTTCTAGGGTTCTGGTCTTATTACAGACGGTTTGTGGAAGCATTTGCTAAGATAGCCCACCCACTCACCGAGCTGTTGAAGAACTAAGAAAGAACTGGCTCAGACTCAGAAGGCTCGGGGAAGCCAAAGGAAGGCCCCAGGAAGAAGAAAGAGTCCATCCAAGAAGAATGGACTCCACAGTGCGAAGAGGCCTGTGCAGACCCTACTAAATCCTATGAATTGTATGAAGATTCCAGCCGAGACGGGCTGGGTGGAGTGCTTTATCAGGAACATGATGGACAACTGAGGCCCATTGCCTATGTGAGCAGAAGACTAGTCCCTGCTGAGAGGAACTATCCCACTCACAAACTGGAATTCCTGGCTTTAAAATGGGCTGTGGTAGATAAACTCAAGGATTACCTGTATGGTGCAGAGTTTGTGGTCAAGACGGACAATAATCCCCTAACTTACTTGCTCACCCAGCAAAGTTGGATGCCACCGGCCATAGGTGGTTGGCTGCACTCTCAGCTTTCACATTCAGCTTGAAGTACAGACCAGGAATTGGAAATAGAGATGCGAATGCATTATCAAGACGACCTCACTGCTCCCAGGGTCAAACAGCAGAATGGACCCAACTCACCCCAGAAGGAGTGAGAGCCCTTTCTGATGGAGCACAACAGCAAAGTAAAGGTGGGGCCAGAGCTGAAGAAGTTGGAGTGTCCGCTGCCGGGGTACCCAAGGTTTATTGTAATGTCACTCAAATTGCAGAAGGGGGATTACCAAAGCTGTCCAGGAGGGTTAAATCAACAGGAAGACCCACTTTGTAGTCTGACACTGAAGGCTTTGGAGAGCAAACATCCGCACCTACTTCTCAAGAGCACTAAAAAGGAAACTTGCCTCTTACACAAGGAGTGGGAGTGGTTACAGTTGAGACAAGGGGTGGTCTACCAAAGGGGCCCCTCTGACGACTGTGAAGAGAAGTGGCAACTATTCCTGCCGGAGAAACACAGAGAGAAGGTACTGATTGCTCTGTATGATCATCATGGCCATTTGGGAGTAGAAAGGACTTTCCAGCTGGTGAGGGATAGGTTTTACTGGCCCTACATGAGGACCGAAGTAGAAGGCTACTGTCATTCATGCCTCCAGTGTATACAGAGGAAGACCTTGCCTCAGAAGGCTGCCCAAATGGGTCATTTGGAGAGCCAAGTACCAATGGAGCTGGTCTGTATAGATTTCCTGTGTGTGGAATCCGACCTAAGTGGAAAAGGGAACATTCTAATAGTCACCGATCATTTTACCCGTTATGCCCAGGCATTCCCTACCAAAGACCAACAGGCATCTACAGTGGCGAAGGTTCTGGTGGAAAAGTTCTTCATCCATTATGGTCTACCTCAACTGATTCATTCCGATCAGGGGAGGGACTTCGAGAGTACTCTGATTCAAAGCCTGTTGGATCTCCTAGGTATCCGGAAATCCAGGACCACTCCATACTATCCACAAGGAGACTCTCAGCTGGAGAGGTTTAACCAGACTCTTTTAAACATGTTGGGAACCCTGACTTCTGAACAAAAACCGCATTGGAGCAGGCACATTACTGCATTAGTACATGCCTAAAATATTACAAAGTGTTATGCAACAGGATACTCCCCCTATCGGTTAATGTTTGGGAGAGAAGCCAGACTACCGGTAGACTTGGCCTTCGGAACCAGCCTAGATCATACCTAAGCGACCTCTCACTGAGGGTATGTGGATAGGTTGAGGAAGAGTCTGAAGACTGCCTACGACAAAGCTCAAGTCATGTCAGACCACAGAGGTTACAGAAACAAAAAGACCTCAAGGTACGGGTTCAAGATTTACAACCCGGTGACCGAGTTCTGCTAAGGAATTTGGGTATCCCAGGCAAGCACAAACTGGCTGATCGCTGGAAACCACAGCCGTATATTTTATGCAGGAAACTTCCAGAACTTCCAGTGTATGAGATCAGGCCGGAAGGGAGCAGGGTAAATCTAGAGGCAGACCTACCCTATACATCCAATGCTATGCATCGACCAGTAACTAGGTCTCAGCCTGGATCCTAAATCACTAAGGATGGCGAGGAAGAGGAGATGGAAATAAGTTGGCTGTGGCCATCTGAAACACCAGAAGCTGAAGCGGGTGTTCCACCTCAGCCAAGAAGTGGAAATGGTGGGACTCTTAGACCTGATGCCCCAGAATTTGTGACGCGGTCTGGATACTCTGGAGGAAAACTTGTCTCCCACTGGCATTGAGACACAGGAGTCTGAAATGGAGGAAGTAGTGACTACATCCAGAGACAGATCAACAGGAAATCTAGTGGAGTCTCAAACTCCTCTGTTGGAAACAGACACTGAGGACCTTTCTGTTGGTATCGAGTCCGAAGTACAGGAAAGTAAAGGAATTGAAGACAATGCCAGTTTGCCTGAGACACCAAAAGTGCAGAGAACAAAGAGAGTAATTCACCCGCCAAGAAGGCTGACTTATGATACCTTGGGTGAATGCTCTGAAGGGACTCAGTTTACTGCCAGAAGAAATGTTGAGATGCCTGGTCCCTGTATTGTTGAGTCAGAAAGAAGCAACCCCATCTAGCCCCTTGATACAGTTGTACCGGACACCATGGTGTCTGCTGTGGGTACACAGAGCAGTCTCACATCACAAGATAATTGGTGGGAGGCTCCTCTGTCAAGTTTGTGTTGTAAACTGAGCCATTTGAGCTTGGATTCTGGTCATGAAAATGTGACTTGTTTATTATCCTACTAACCTGTTTTCTCCGCATGTAACTGATAGCATTTAACAGGCAAAAATGTTTGATGAAACAAGATCTTACATCTCTTTGGGGACCAAAGAGTTCAAGCAGGGGTAGTGTGTAGCGGTCACATTTTTTGCTTAATAATTCAATGTTATGTTATAGCTTAGTATTTGGCGTCATCTAGCGACCAAAATTGTAATGGACTTGATTTTATTTTTCTTTCTGGAGAATGTGATAAGATGATAGGAAGTGATTATCTTGTTTACATTTCCACATTGACCCACAATGCCTATGACCTCCCATGAGCACCAAGAGAACTGAACTGCAATTTGTCCCATTCCCTAGACGCATTCTTAAGAGACTAATTTACACACTTTACATTTGTGTAATATTTTATTGTGGGTTATATCTGTTGGCTGTCACACTACGTTGGTCTGACAGTACAACTACTGTTATCATTATTTTTGAAGCAAATACAGTAAAACATAACTTTTGTTTAAGTATTCCTGTTTGGAGTGTTGCCTTCTTTGAGTTGCTGACCAGGTGCAAGCGGAAGTTTAAGGTAAAGACAAAAGGTATATTGTAATTATAAATTGGGAGATTGTCTTTAAGTTTTACCACACACTCATATTACATCACAGCTGTGTCAAGGGGACTGAGTCAAATTTAAGGGGTGTATAGCAGAGTACAGACCCAAATCAAATACCAACAGCTCTTTCGGGGGTCAGTGCTATAGATGGAAATTCAGGGTCCTGAAAACAAATTCTCTCCTTAGCTTTCTGAAGTGACAGTTGAACCCTCTGTTAGAGAAATGTTAGCGGGTTAAGCAAAAAATGCTTTCTATTGTGGAATCAATAAATGAATCTAAAGAGAGTAGTTATGCAGAAGTCATCGCTGCTGAAGTGCCCAAAGCCTTTGTATCAGTGAGTGACACCCCCTGTCCTCTACCCGACACACCTCGGTGGGAAATACCACAAAATGTGGCTTATGGCCCTTGCCCAGGTAAATGGTGGGAAGTTCCTTTGCCTGCCTCCTATGTGATCATGTGTTATTTGGTTCCCTGTCAGTGTTAATGTAATGTTTAGTTGTTGTTAAAGCTAAAACATTTGTTCTTTGGAGGACCAAAGATTCATTGGTGGGGAGAGAATTTAGCACTGGGCTGGGCTCTTTTAAAAAAAAAAATCCCTTGAGTGCTGACAAAATAAACACAGAATGGACTTTTTTTTCTCTCCTGTGATGGACAGCTGCATGGAGAGAGGGGTCTGTACTGTGCCCTGACTGGCTGTTGCTACAGCTGAAGAGGACCTGCCCCCAGCAACCCGGGGTAAGGAGGTCTCCTGATTAGTTGCCTAAGCAAGACTGGTTCCTAATTGGCTGTGGAATGTTTTTCAGCCCCACACCATGGAGAGAAACAGGAGATCCATGTGGCATCTGATTTTAGGGCTCTGGGACCCATTTCGAGAGCCGGGGAACCACTTGGGGAACAGCAGTGCCTGGCCAGTACAATGTATCCCAATAAGTGTTCTGTGAGTAGAGAAATAGAACTGAGAAATTTCTGTGACTGCTATTACAGAGCCTGGGAGCTGAACTGTGCTGTGTGTGCCCAGAGAGTGTTAGCCAGGAAGCTTTTGATACAGGGCTCATGGCTGCAAGAAGCCACAGGACTGTTGTGACCTGTTAACCACATGTTGTTGCCAGAGGATCTGTTCTGCCAGGAATCTGTTCTGTGCTGCACCTGAATCGCAGGCTGTGGGCTGCTGCTATGCTGAACACTACCTAATGCAGTGAGGAAGGAGCTTCCATTCCAGTGCGTTCCAGTTGCTCACAGTGACCACGTGTTCCAGCTACCTGGTAAAGCTGCAGAGAGCTGGCTCAAGAGGAAGGACCCTTTCAGCAGCCACAGAGGAACCCCTCAGGACTAGAATCAGTCATCAGTGGTGAGAGGTTTCCAGCCACCATCTTGTTTACTTTAGTGAGCACTCCCATGCAAGGGCCTCATCGCTGGAAGACTCTCTACATAGTCCAACTGGCCAGTGGTTAGGCAGGGCAACTCCGCATTAGGTAGTAGGCAGGCTGTATTGCCTTTGCAAATGCCATTTGTATTGCTGTACTGTGTTATGCCCCGTACACATGGTCGGACTTTGTTCGGACATTCCGACAACAAAATCCTCGGATTTTTTCCGACGGATGTTGGCTCAAACTTGTTTTGCCTACACACGGTCGCACAAAGTTGTCGGAATTTTCGATCGACAACCACGCGGTCATGTACACCACGTACAACGAGACTAGAAAAGGCCGGTTCAGAACCAAGCGCGGCACCCTTTGGGCTCCTTTTGCTAATCTCGTGTTAGTAAAAGTTTGGTGAGAGACGATTCGCGCTTTTTCAGACTCTTGGCTTTCAGATCGTTTTCTGACGTTCAGTTTGTGCTTGTGGGTTTGTATCTGCTCTTCAGTGCGTGCAGCAAGTTCCGCGTTACTTTAGGTAGTCATTGTATTCTTGTTCGTTCGTTGCTGTTTTTCAGGTCGCTCTTCACAGGCCTTGCTGTTCTTCAGTGCGTTCTGTTACTTCGTTCTGAGCAGCCGACCGTTTTCTAGCCATGTTTCGTATGCGTACTCCTCGTAGAGTTCGTGCTGTGCGGGGGCTTGGTGTTGGGGTCCTGACCTTGACACAAGTCCAGTCCATGAACAGGGTGGGGAGGAGTTCATAGACCAAGAATTGGTTGCTTCAGCGTGACCAGTTCTGTCATATGCCTTTGCTCCGTGAGATCCGTGAGAATAATCCTGATGATTTCAGGAACTTTCTCCGGATGACGGACCCCGTGTTTCACTGTCTGTTGGCTTCGCTGACCCCCTATATCAGCAGGCAGGATACCTGCATGAGGCAAGCCATCACTCCGGAGCAGAGGTTGGTCGCTACCTTGCGGTATTTGGCCACAGGGAGAAGCCTGCAGGACCTCAAGTTCTCGACAGGCATCTCCCCCCAGGCTCTGGGGATCATTATCCCAGAGACCTGTTCTGCCATCATCCAGGTCCTGCAGAAGGAGTATATGAAGGTAAGATTTTTATCCTTTTATATCACATTTTATGGTATTGAATGTTTGCTAATATATTGTATTTCTTTCCTCATTCCCTAATTACCATGATTGTAATATGCTGTGAATGTCCCCTTTGTTCTCATGCATGCTGGATTTTTATATAATTATTATTTTAGGTCCTTCATACATATTTGCCCTTCAATAACCTCCCCAGCATGGTGTCTCCTGCCCTATATTCACCTCATGTAGTCACTTAACAATGTATTTTATCAGCTCCATAGTAGTGCTTTACCCCAAACACCCCCTAAAATGTTTGGAAATGTTATTTTGGATTTAAATTCAGGCAGAGGGCCAGAGGCTTTTTTTGTGGTGTCCCCAAATTTTTTGTAACCCTCCCTCCCCCAACTGCTAAGTCAGCTGATCCCAATTCTCTATCTATCCTCAATCATCTATCTGCTGACTTTGCCAAACCCATACACACTATACCCATCTCTTTAGTGCTCAGATTTATGGATGAATTCCCCAAACCATGTAGTGCAAGGGCCTGCCTGTATACTTTCCAATGGTACTGTTTAAAGTTCTTGTATCCTATTATGATCTTGATAGGTAATAGCAGAATGTCCAAATGTGCTCAAATGTGTACAGTGTGTATTTATATCTTTGTATTATGACACTTCTTACCTGTCCAGTGGGCTACCAATAGTGTAACTAAGGAGGGGCTGTTCCAAGTAATACCCATTATTTAGGCATTCATCTCTAAATGAAGTGAAGAGGGTTACCTGTCCAAGAGTTCCCCCCTATAATGTTAGAAATGGCCCATGAGAGGGGGGGAGGGGGAATATGATAGGTGTACCTTATACTTTGGTGTTGTTAAATTCCCCATAATAAATGCTATCTGGAGGTTGCCCCATAATGTTTGTGTCTAATCTGCTTGCCATGTTTCTGTGAAAAAATAGTAATGTTTATTGTTTTTTCCTCAACAGTTTCCTTCCACGCCACAGGAATGGCAGACTGTGGCCTCCCACTTTGCCCAGCGGTGGGACTTTCCTAACTGCGGAGGGGCAATTGATGGGAAACACGTCCACATCGTCCCACCACCCAACTCGGGGTCATACTATTATAATTACAAGGGGTTTAATAGTATAGTGATGTTGGCGGTGGTGTAGGCTAATTACGAGTTCTTGTATGTGGACGTGGGGAAGAATGGCCGGATGTCCGATGGTGGAGTGATCGCCCAGACGGAGTTCTACAGGCGTCTCCAGAATTGCAGCTTGGACTTGCCACCTCCAGAGGACAATGTTGAAGGTCTCCCATTTGTGTTCGTTGCTGATGAAGCGTTTGCGCTGGGGGACCACCTGATGCGGCCATTCCCCATGAGGACCCTCACCCCGGAACAGAGGGTTTTTAATTACCGGCTGGCCAGAGCCCGAAGAGTGGTGGAGAACACATTTGGAATCCTGGCCAGCCGGTTACGATTATTTCTGACACCCATCCATATGGCGGAGTATAAACTGAACCATATAATACTTGCCTGCTGTGTTCTCCATAATTTTCTACGAAAACATTCAGCCAACTATGCTGGCTCAGTTGGGCCTGAGGCCGGAATCCCAAATCCATCAACACTGACGGCGCTTGAAAGCGGCCGTCCTGGCTTGCCCTCCCTGAATGCCCGTGATGTCCGGTTACGATACCTGGAGTTCTTTGCGGGTAGGGGGGCTATCAATATGCCAGACAATCTGTGACACCTTTTTCAAATAAAAAACAACCAAAAGAAATTCTTTGTGGCCATTTACTGCTTGTGTTTGTTTTAGCTAACCCTGACAGAAATGTGTGGAGTGCAGAAAATGGCGTGATTGGGTAACCATATAAAAAACACTGTTGGCTGGTACTTCCTAAATGCAAAAACACATTTCACTACAAGTGCACTTGCAACTGCACTGAACCTGCACTTGTAGTGCAAAGTGTATTTTCCCTTAGGAAATAACCCCCATTTTTGCATAAAACAGCAATTACATCACCCCAAAAGTGTTGTAGTGTTGAGACAATAATCCACACATTCTTGAGTAAGGCACTTTTTTATACCTGCACAATCACATGTGCATTTATGAAAGGTTTTTAAAACAAACCAACATGTTTGTTGTATAACAATTTTTGCAGCAGCATTATCAAAACTTACAAAGTTCACATTAGGTAAAACCTGAAGGCTATATCAGACATCAGTATTTAGGAACTGGGTTTGATATAGCGTTCAGATGGGGGGAAATCACCCCTGGAAAAGCCAAATTTGGAAGATGCACACCAATTTACGAATGTCAACATGTGCTATCTGCCATCACGGGGGATCAAGGGACGTGTTTTGGGGGAGAAAGCCCTTCCTCACCGCTACTTTCTAATTGAGGAAGGTGTTGCACCCCCAAAAGGCGTCCATTGATCTCCCGTGATGGCAGATAGCACATGTTGGCACACTGTGTGCATCCTCCAAATTTGGCTTTTCTAAACATTTTAAAAATTTTTGGAAGATTGGACCACAATAAAACAGGTGATTTTGTGGGGTTTAAATTCGCCCCAAAACATCAATGATGTTATTATTTTTTTTAATAACATCACTGATTTGTTTCTGGATGTTTTGCAATTGGAGATTACACCCCATGATCTCCCCGATCAGGATCTGGGCACTTTCTGAAGTAAAGCGTTCAGGATCCCTCACATCACGATCACCTAAAAAGAGATAAAGAACAAAAAAAAGGTCTCAAAAATCTGCCACCATCCATCTCGTTTACCTGAGTCTGTGGTCGCAGACACTCACCTGTTGTGGTGCCAATCTCCACCACGTCTTCTTCTTCCTCCTGCTCTTCTTCTTCGTTTGGGGGTATTTCACCTTCTTCCATAGGTGGGGGGTCTGTGGTCTCCTCAGATGAGGGGTGTCCTCTGAGTCTTTTCTCCCCTATGTAAAACAAAAATGGTATAATTAGCACACAGATATTTGATGGCAGAACTAGAAATAGGAAACATTGCTTGGAAGTGGGGTACAATTGTCTATTTTAGCAGAGTTCCAAGATGTATATTTTTTATTGCCCTTTGTCAAGCTGCAATACTTTACCTGTTTGGTACAAGCTTCACAGATGGAGACCCCCCCTATAGTATACACTGGAGCACCTGTGTGCCCCCCCTAATAAAAATGGTGTTCTGGGGTCCCACACTAGTGCTCCAGTGTCCAGATGTGAAAACAGCTGCTCTGTGTCCTCTCCTTACACAGAATCTAGCTGTCATTTCATTCTAGTAACAAACCCATCTACACAAACAAATATTTGGCATCCAAGTAGGCCCCAAAAAATGTGTGAAAATGCATATGGCCTAAACAATGGTGTTCTAGAGGCCGAAATAAAAATGTTTGATACGAACGAATAATGGGCCCATGAACATTAAAGTTGCCCTTTTAAACGTTACAATTAATAAAAGCATATGGAGCAGAACGAACGTAATAAAGACAGAAAGAATAGGAACACAGCACAACTACTTACTTTTTTGCAGCACTCTCCGGATCTTTCGGTACTGCTCTGGCTTTCTCAACTTCAGGTCCGACCACCGCTTCCTGAGCTGATCTTTAGATCTTCGTACCCCGAAATTCCTCTCCAGACTCCGGACCACTTTACCAATGATTTTGGCCTTTCGGATGTTGGGGTGGGGGTAAGGCCCATATTTTCCGTCATACTCATGATGTCTACCTACCTTAAAACGTCTCCTTCTGGATCGGGACGTGCCTGGATCCGGGCTTTTCTCCTCCTCCTCCTCGTTGCTAGAATTAGCATGCACCTGCTGTAACTCTGCCATCATGCTCTTCACCCACTGCGCCAAACGAAAAGGGGTGGGGAATACACTAGAAAGAACGTCAGGGGCGGGCGGAGTTACACGCATGCGCAGTGTGTATAAAGCGTAACACGCGTGCGTATTACGTATGATCTGTGAGCAGAGGAAGGAGCATTGGACGCGCCGATCGTAAGAACGAAGGTAAGAGACAAACTTGTGCCTATACTGCTTCTAGATTGAGGCCTATATTGTAACAAGATTAGGAGAGTTTTGTCTGACATTAGGCTTTGTCTTGTGTTGTGTCTTGCAGTGAACATGGATATCTTAATGAGAGATACTGACTTCATGTCACTATTCATTGATATGCTAAGTGAGCTGCCCTGTCTGTGGGAGATTACCCACCCCCATTTCAAGAACCAAGCAAAGAGGAAGGCAGCACTGGAGCAATTGTGTGAAATTGTGAAGCAGGTGATCCCCACGGCAGACATCACTTATTTAAAGATATTAATTGGTTGCCTGAGGAGCACATATCTGAGGGAGCGCAAGAAAGTCCTGGATTCACAGAGATCCGGAGCAGCAGATGACATCTATGTCCCCAGGATGTTGTACTACGACAGGCTGCACTTTCTGGCAGGCCAGACTGAACCCAGGCCATCCCTCTCCAGTCTTCCTTCCACGCTTCCTTCCCCCCCGGCTGAGGCTTCTGACGCCCAACCTGGGCCTTTCAGGCCGCATGTGGAGGAGCCCAGATTGAGCCAGGTATAGCATTCCTCTAAATATTTCTGCTTGTCCAATCAATGATGTTAACTAGATGTTAGTTGGGAGTACTAATTTAGGATTGTGATTGATGATGCAAAACATTACAACTATGTCCCTTTTTCATACACAGGGAAGTCTCAGCCAGGAGGTGGCCGGGCCGAGCCGGCTGGCTGATCTGCAGGTCCCTCCACCCCCCCTGAAAAGAGAAAGTGGCAGTAGGACGAGTGCCCTAGAGGAGGCGGCTATCAGATTCTTTTGGAGGGCTACAGAGGTCCTGGGAGCACCACACACCATGCAGGAGAACATTGCTGCATTCACAGCCTATAAAATGCAGAGGATGGAGGAGGGCCAAAAAGCCATGTGTCAGGCCCTCATATCAGAGGCTCTGGAGAAAGGTATGAGGGGCCAAATTACACCTCACACACAGCTTTGGGATGGTCCTCTTCCTCCTCCTCCCTCTCCTCCAGGTCCTCCCAGTCCTCCTCCATGTCCTCCCAGTCCTCCTCCAGGTCCCCCCAGTCCTCCTCCAGGTCCCCCCAGTCCTCCTCCTCCTCCAGGTCCTACTCCTCCTCCTGCCACATCTCCAACTGCACAGCCACAGCCCGGAAGGAAGCGTGGAAGGAAGACTAGACAGTGATTGCCCTGGGTCCAGTCTGGTCGGCCAAAAAATGCAGCCTCTTGTGGTACCACAGCCTGGGGACACAGATGTCATCTGCTGCTATCCGAGTCTCTGTGAATCCTGGACCAGACTGCCCTCCCTTAGATATGGACTCCTCAGGCCACCAATTTTGATGTTGAAGAATTGATGTCTGCCGTGGGGGTCCCAGGCTTCACTAATTTCTGCTGTTGATCCAGTGTTGCCTTCCTCTTTGTTTGGTTCTGATTAGGGATGAGCCGAACACCCCCCGGTTCGGTTCGCACCAGAACCCGCGAACGAACCGAAAGTTCGCACGAACGTTAGAACCCCATTGACGTCTATGGGACTCGAACGTTCGAAATCAAAAGTGCTCATTTTAAAGGCTAATTTGCATGGTATTGTCCTAAAAAGGGTTTGGGGACCCGGGTCCTACCCCAGGGGACATGTATCAATGCAAAAAAAACTTTTAAAAACGGCCGTTTTTTCGGGAGCAGTGATTTTAATGATGCTTAAAGTAAAAAAAAAAAGTGAAATATTCCTTTAAATATCGTACCTGGGGGGTGTCTATAGTATGCCTGTAAAGTGACGCATGTTTCCCATGTTTAGAACAGTCCCTGCACCAAATGTCATTTTTAAAGGAAAAAATCTCATTTAAAACTGCTTGCGGGTTTAATGTCATGTCGGGTCATGGCAATATGGATGAAAATCAGTGAGACAAACGGCATGGGTACCCCCCAGTCCATTACCAGGCCCTTTGGGTCTTGTATGGATATTAAGGGGAACCCCGCACCCAAATTAAAATAAGGAAACGTGTGGGGCCACCAGGCCCTATATACTCTGAACAGCAGTATACAGGCGGTGCAAACAAGACAGGGACTGTAGGTTTGTTGTTAAGTAGAATCTCTTTGTAATTTTGAACATTTTTAACGTGTTTAGCTCCAGCCAAAAAGTCTTTTCTAAGCTTTTTGGAAAACATAGGGAAGGGTTATCACCCCTGTGACATTTGTTTTGCTGTCTTTTCTCCTCTTCAGAAGATTTCACCTCACTTTTTTGTCCCAATGAAAAATGTTTTTTGAAAATTTGGGTTTTTTTGTGGAACAAGGATTGGAAAGCATCAGTGGAAAGGAGAAATTGTTTTCCCATATTAACTCTTACAGGAGAGAATTTCCCTTCCTAGGGGTAGATTTCATCTCACTTCCTGTTGTCTCCTTCCGTTTGCAAGTAGGAGTCGTTTGTAAGTTAGATGTTTGAAAGTAGGGTCCTGCCCTATATACTCAGCAGAAATTTGGGCCTTAGGTGTTGCTGTGGCCACAACACTGTAAGCCCTCACAGGGCCCTGCTGTAAAATATTAGATCAAGAATTGTAATTACATGACCCTGTTGAACAGGAGCTGAAAAATTAGGCCTTAGGCACTGGTGCTGGTGCCACAACACTGCAACCCCTCACAGACACTCTAGTTGGAACGCAGGAACGAGCCCTGCTGCAAAGTATTGCTTCAAAAATTGTAATTACATGCCCCTGTTAGACAGGGGCAGAAAAATTGGGCCTTAGGCACTGGTGCTGGTGCCACAACACTGCAACCCCTCACAGACACTCTAGTTGGAACGCAGGAACGAGCCCTGCTGCAAAGTATTGCTTCAAAAATTGTAATTACACGCCCCTGTTAGACAGGGGCAGAAAAATTGGGCCTTAGGCACTGGTGCTGGTGCCACAACACTGCAACCCCTCACAGACACTCTAGTTGGAATGCAGGAACGAGCCCTGCTGCAAAGTATTACATCAAAAATTGTAATTACACGCCCCTGTTAAACAGGGGCTGAAAAATTGTGCCTTAGGCACTGGTGGTGGCGCCCAGAACCAAAAATGTTCTTACAAGCTATCAGCGTGATGATTGAGGAGGAAGAGAATAATTACTCAGGGATAGTCACTCAGCATCAGCATAGGCAGTCTTTGAAGGGATCTGAGATTTCAAAAAAAATTATTCGGTTACATCAGCATCAGGTGCTTGGTAGCTGGTGGTGATCCAAGACTGATTCATTTTTATGAAGGTCAGCCGATCGACCGAGTCGGTGGACAGACGCACCCTGTGATCGGTTACCACGCCTCCAGCAGCACTGAATGTGCGTTCCGAAAGAACGCTGGATGCAGGACAGGCCAGTAGCTCAATTGCATACTGTGCAAGCTCTGGCCAGTGATCCATCCTCAAGACCCAGTAACCCAGAGGATTTTCGGTGGGAAAGGTGTCCAAGTCTGATCTTGCCCCTAGGTATTCCTGCACCATGTAAAACAGACGCTGGCGATGGTTGCTGGAACCGATCATACCTTGGGGCTGCGGACCAAAAAATTGTCTGAACGCATCGGTCAGACGGCCACCTTCTCCACCGCTCCTTCTTTGACTGACCGAAGCCTCAGCAACACGTTGTCCAGAAACAGGAGTTTGTAACCTCCCAGTCTCTGGGAACGCGTTGCACAGACCTTTCTGCAAGGCCTCCCAAAGATGTTTCATCCTCTGCTCCCTCTGCGATGGCAAGATAAGGTCCGCAACCTTACCCTTGTAACGTGGATCAAGGAGGGTTGCCAGCCAGTATTGGTCCTTCTCCTTGATACCACGAATACGAGGATCCTTACGCAGGCTTTGCAGGATCAGGGAGGCCATGCAGCGTAGGTTTGCTGAGGCATTCGGTCCGGAGTCCTCTGGGTCACTAAGGACAACAACGTCCGCAGCCACCTCCTCCCAGCCACGTACAAGTCCATGTGTTCCTTGGGACTGATCCCTTAAAGACTGCTGCTGATGCTGAGTGCCAGGCTCCACCTCCATACTGACACAATCTTCCTCCTCCTCCTCCTCCTCCTCCTCCTCCTCCTCTTCCTGTGTGATCGGCGGGCACGCAGGAACACTGTCTGGATAAAGGGGGCCTTGAGAGCTAAGGAAGTCCTCCTCTTCCTGCCTCTGTTCTGCCTCAAGTGCCCTGTCCATTATTCCACGCAGCGTGTGCTCCAACAGGTGGACAAGGGGGACAGTGTCACTGATGCATGCACTGTCAGTGCTCACCATCCTCGTGGCCTCCTCGAATGGTGACAGGACAGTGCATGCATCCCTGATCATGGCCCACTGGCATGGGGAAAAAAAAAACAAGCTCCCCTGACCCTGTCCTGGTGCCATAGTCGCACAGGTACTCATTGATGGCCCTCTGCTGCGTGTGCAGCCGCTGCAGCATGGCCAACGTTGAGTTCCACCTGGTGGGCATGTCACAGATTAGGTGGTTCTTGGGCAGGTTAAACTCCTTTTGGAGGTCCGTCAGCCGAGCACTGGCATTATATGACCGGCGGAAATGCACACAGACTTTCCTGGCCTGCCTTAGGACATCCTGTAAGCCCGGGTACCTGCCCAAGAACCACTGCACCACCAAGTTAAGGACGTGAGCCAAACAGGGCACATGGGTCATTTGTCCCTGTCAGAGGGCAGAGAGGAGGTTGGTGCCATTGTCGCAAACCACCATTCCTGCCTTAAGTTGGCATGGCGCCAACCACCTCTGAACCTGCCCCTGCAGAGCTGACAGAACCTCTGCCCCAGTGTGGCTCCTGTCCCCCAAGCACACCAGCTCAAGCACCGCATGGCATCTTTTGGCCTGCGTACTTGCGTAGCCCCTTGAACGCCTACGGAGCACCGCTGGTTCCGAGGAAGAGGCCATGGAGGAAGAAGAGGAGGGGGTGGAGGAGAGAGGTGTGTCACAATCAGCATTTTGGAGGTGTGGTGGCGGAACAACCTCCAACACTACTGCACCTTGTCCTGCATCCTTCCCAGCTGCCAGCAGAGTCACCCAATGCGCCGTGAAACTTAGGTAACGTCCCTGTCCATGCCTGCTGGACCATGAGTCAGCGGTAATATGCACCTTACCGCTGACCGCCCTGTCCAGCGAGGCATGGACATTGCCTTCCACATGCCGGTAGAGAGCCGGAATCGCCTTCCGTGAGAAAAAGTGGCGTTTGGGTACATGCCACTGAGGAACCGCACATTCCACAAACTCACGGAAGGGGGCAGAGTCTACCAACTGAAAAGGCAGCAGTTGAAGTGCTAGCAATTTTTCCAAGCTAGCATTCAACCGCTGGGCATGTGGATGGCTGGGAGCAAACTTCTTTCGGCGGTGCAGCAGCTGGGGCAGGGAAATTTGCCTGGTACAATCTGACGTCGGTGTACCAAAAGCAGATTGCCCACAAGTACTTGGCTGTGACACACCTAATTCTACACCTTCATTCCTCTCAGTGCAGGTCTCAGAGAGGACTGAAGGTCTAGTGGGGTTGGAAATCTCAGCTGATGAGGAGCAAGGAGAGATCCTCTTTGTTCTTTGGTGTGGGTCTTTTAGATACGCTTGCCAACGAACTGCATGGCAGGTCAACATATGTCTGGTCAAGCATGTGGTACCCAAGCGGGAGATGTTTTGGCCACGCGAGATACGCTTGAGACATATGTTGCAAATAGCAGCGGTGCGATCTGATGCACTCGTCTCAAAAAAGGCCCACACCAAAGAACTTTTTGAACAACGCGCAGAGACTGCAGCGCCCTGCACATGTGGAGCTTTGGGGTGTGATGCAGTCAATGTGCTGCCCTTAGGCTGGCCCCCGGAGGGCATCCTGCCTCGTTGGTGATGTGCTGCCTCCTCCTCCTCCTCCTCCTCCTCCTCTCTCCTATCAGGCACCCACGTTGAGTCAGTGACCTCATCATCCCCTCCCTCCTCATCACTGGAGCAAACCTGGCAGCATGCTGCAGCAGGGGGAGCATGACTGCCAGATTGCTGTCCTTCTTGGGCACCCCCTCTGTCCGTGCTCATGTTACTGCCTTCATCGAGCTCAGTATCATCATCAGAGCCTTCCAAACGCTGGGCATCCTCCTGGAGCATGTACCCAACACTGTGGTCAAACAGTTCGAGGGAATCCTCATGAGGACATGGTGGAGCTAGGGAAGGAGTCACTGATGACATTTAGCTGAGGGAAGAGGCCGCTGCTCTGCCAGACAAAGCACCCTGGGCATGGGTGAGAGAGGATGAGGAGGATGAGGACGGCTTGGTCATCCACTCGACCAAGTCTTCCGCATGTTGCGGCTCAACATGGCCAGCTGCCGAAAAAAAGGCCAAGCATGTCCCATGGCCACGTGCTGATGAGGATGCACCGTCTCCACGACCAGCACTAGACACAGAGCCTGCTTGCCCTCTCTTATTGGCTTGTGACTGTCTGCCTCTCCTTCTTGGCCTTCCAGACATACTAATGGCCTGTAGCTGCACTAAGCTGGGATAGAACACCTGTAATTTTCTTCAGGTAGCTTTATATACTGTAACCAGACAAGCCTGCCTGTCAGTAGGAAGATAACAGCAACGGATCTAGCTGAACACTGTGAGCAGGACGCACTGTACTAAATGTAAATAGTCTAGCTGCCTGACCGTGGTACTAATAGGATCAAATAGAACACCTGTAATTTTCTTCAGGTAGCTTTATATACTGTAACCAGACAAGCCTGCCTGTCAGTAGGAAGATAACAGCAACGGATCTAGCTGAACACTGTGAGCAGGACGCACTGTACTAAATGTAAATAGTCTAGCTGCCTGACCGTGGTACTAATAGGATCAAATAGAACACCTGTAATTTTCTTCAGGTAGCTTTATATACTGTAACCAGACAAGCCTGCCTGTCAGTAGGAAGATAACAGGAACGGATCTAGCTGAACACTGTGAGCAGGACGCACTGTACTAAATGTAAATAGTCTAGCTGCCTGACCGTGGTACTAATAGGATCAAATAGAACACCTGTAATTTTCTTCAGGTAGCTTTATATACTGTAACCAGACAAGCCTGCCTGTCAGTAGGAAGATAACAGGAACGGATCTAGCTGAACACTGTGAGCAGGACGCACTGTACTAAATGTAAATAGTCTAGCTGCCTGACCGTGGTACTAATAGGATCAAATAGAACACCTGTAATTTTCTTCAGGTAGCTTTATATACTGTAACCAGACAAGCCTGCCTGTCAGTAGGAAGATAACAGGAACGGATCTAGCTGAACACTGTGAGCAGGATGCACTGTACTAAATGTAAATAGTCTAGCTGCCTGACCGTGGTACTAATAGGATCAAATAGAACACCTGTAATTTTCTTCAGGTAGCTTTATATACTGTAACCAGACAAGCCTGCCTGTCAGTAGGAAGATAACAGGAACGGATCTAGCTGAACACTGTGAGCAGGACGCACTGTACTAAATGTAAATAGTCTAGCTGCCTGACCGTGGTACTAATAGGATCAAATAGAACACCTGTAATTTTCTTCAGGTAGCTTTATATACTGTAACCAGACAAGCCTGCCTGTCAGTAGGAAGATAACAGGAACGGATCTAGCTGAACACTGTGAGCAGGACGCACTGTACTAAATGTAAATAGTCTAGCTGCCTGACCGTGGTACTAATAGGATCAAATAGAACACCTGTAATTTTCTTCAGGTAGCTTTATATACTGTAACCAGACAAGCCTGCCTGTCAGTAGGAAGATAACAGGAACGGATCTAGCTGAACACTGTAAGCAGGACGCACTGCACTAAATGTAAATAGTCTAGAAGATAACAGGAACGGATCTAGCTGAACACTGTGAGCAGGACGCACTGCACTAAATGTAAATAGTCTAGAAGATAACAGGAACGGATCTAGCTGAACACTGTGAGCAGGACGCACTGCACTAAATGTAAATAGTCTAGAAGATAACAGGAACGGATCTAGCTGAACACTGTGAGCAGGACGCACTACACTAAATGTAAATAGTCTAGAAGATAACAGGAACGGATCTAGCTGAACACTGTGAGCAGGACGCACTGCACTAAATGTAAATAGTCTAGAAGATAACAGGAACGGATCTAGCTGAACACTGTGAGCAGGACGCACTGCACTAAATGTAAATAGCAGGAACGGATCTAGCTGAACACTGTGAGCAGGACGCACTTCACTAAATGTAAATAGCAGGAACGGATCTAGCTGAACACTGTGAGCAGGACGCACTGCACTAAATGTAAATAGTCTAGAAGATAACAGGAACGGATCTAGCTGAACACTGTGAGCAGGACGCACTGCACTAAATGTAAATAGCAGGAACGGATCTAGCTGAACACTGTGAGCTGGACGCACTGCACTAAATGTAAATAGCAGGAACGGATCTAGCTGAACACTGTGAGCAGGACGCACTGCACTAAATGTAAATAACAGGAACGGATCTAGCTGAACACTGTGAGCAGGACGCACTGCACTAAATGTAAATAGTCTAGAAGATAACAGGAACGGATCTAGCTGAACACTGTGAGCAGGACGCACTGCACTAAATGTAAATAGTCTAGATAGAAGATAACAGGAACGGATCTAGCTAAACTGAATACAGTGTATATATATATATATGCAACACCTGGGATGCATATATATACACAATACACTGTAAGTGCAGCTAACTGACTGACTGTTCTGCCTAATCTATCTAACTCAAATCAAATGACACTGTCTCTCTCTCTCTCTCTATCTCCCAGCACACCGGAACACACACTACACAGGGCCGCCGTGCAGGCGGCCTTATATAGTGTGGGGTGTGTACTAAATCCCCTGAGCCATAATTGGCCAAAGCCACCCTGGCTTTGGCCAATTACAGCTCTCTCTACTGACGGCGCTGTGATTGGCCAAGCATGCGGGTCATAGTGCATGCTTGGCCAATCATCAGCCAGCAATGCACTGCGATGCCGCAGTGAATTATGGGCCGTGACGCGCCACACGAATTTGGCGCGAACGGCCCATATCGTTCGCAATTCGACGGACGGTCGAACAGCCGATGTTCGAGTCGAACATGGGTTCGACTCGAACACGAAGCTCATCCCTAGTTCTGATATCTTAATAAAGGATTTTTGTTTTGAATTATACTCTCCTATGTGTTTTACTTCAAAAATGACAGTTTGTTTGTGAGGATTCAGATACATTTCAAATATACAATGTGAAATGAACAAGGGACACCAACAACAAAAAATCTCCTGGAGATTAAATAATAAAAGATATCAATGGTGTTGGGGTAACTTGACACACAAAACACACACAAAAATATTATGGAGTAAAAATAAAAATAACATTGAACAAAGATCAGCCTTGGAAAAAATCCAAACATTAAAGAAAAAAAAAGGCTTAAAATCCAAAAAAAAAAAACATAAAAAATATAAAACTGTCAGATGTGACAACTAATAACAATATATTGAGGGAATCCCACTAAAAAAACACAAAGAAAAGTTTGTGAGAAGTGTGTGTGTGAATATGAGCAGCAAAACTACTTAATTCTTGTCACATTATAAAGAAGAAGAGAGTGCGCTGTATTAAACCATTTTGAACATTTCAGCGTGACGAAAGTGCTGTATCCATTCCGAACGCTACGTTTACCAGAACGAGCTGTCCCATGTCGGAATTTCTTCTGAGCATGCGTGGCACTTTGTGCGTCGGAACAGGCCACACACGGTCGGAATTGACGCGATCGGATTTTGTTGTCGGAAAATTTTATCTCCTGCTGTCCAACTTTGTGTGTCGGAAAATCCGATGGAAAATGTCCGATGGCGCCCACACACGGTCGGAATTGCTGACAACACGCTCCGATCGGACATTGTCCATCGGAAAATCCGGCCGTGTGTACGGGGCATTAGATTGTCATCAATCTGCAATTACAAGCCAATATTGCTCAGATGTGGTGAACGAAAATTGACACCCTGTGAATTGTGTCACTTAACAAGGTGCCTACTTTGCTATGTTGTAAATTGTCATTAACCCATTCCTTTCTAGGGCTTTGCCATTAAATAAAGCCTATTTAAACCTTCAAGGTGTGTCAATGTTCTCGGTTCCAGGAAAGGAGCTAATCATCACAGGTGCAGGGCAGAAGGGACCCATTAAAAATACCAGTGGCTCCTGCGGCGGTAGGGCTGCACAAACTTAGTTTTCATTGCTGAATACATATTCTAGTTCAGGCATCAGTTATCCTTTAATATTAACACCACCTTTCAGACCATGTTTCATGTTACACTAAAATATAGGGTGAAACGTGAAACATGTTCAGATTGTACAACCCCCCACCCCTTACTTACATAGTAGTTACATAGTTACATAGTAGATGAGGTTGAAAAAAGACACAAGTCCATCAAGTCCAACCTATGTGTGTGATTATATGTCAGTATTACATTGTATATCCCTGTATGTTGCGGTCATTCAGGTGCTTATCTAATAGTTTCTTGAAACTATCAATGCCCAGCAATCACGGTGATTTCCTACTACGCTCCTAACAAACAACCTACACCATTCCTCTCACATATATTACAAGTGATTAATACACACAAAATAGGAACAGTGATAATGTGTGGGGATTCGTACCAGGTCCTCCTCCCATTTCTAGATAAATCACCTTTTACACCATCCAAAATAACCTCTAGATTACCTTTTTCTCAACTTCTTTCCAAATACAATCTGGTAGATTCGTGGAGAGAAAGTAACCCAATGAAAAAGAAATTCACTTATTTTTCGCACCCTCATCAAACCTTCACCAGAATAGATCATATTTTTCTAACAATAGGAATGATACCAGAAATTATTGCATCAGATATAATTCCGATTCCGTGGTCTGACCATAATGCAGTATACACTACTATAGCCTCAGCCATACCAAAAGCGCATGACCCAACGTGGTACTTACCGGACATAATGCTCAAACACCCACTACATCAGATGGCCATTGAACAAGCTTTAAAGGAATACATATCAATTAATAATACAACAGACATCTCCCCAATAACACTGTGGGAAGCTCATAAGCCTGTCTTGCGTGGTACAATACAAAGACAAATGGCACTATTTAAACGGGAACGCAAAAATCTAGCAAAAAAACTAGAACTCAATTTTAATGCAGCCTACATATCATTTCAAGATAATCCATCTCAGAGTACAAAATCTCATCTGGAAAAATCTAGATTGGAATACGATCTATTTCTCACTGAGTCAGTTGATAAATCCCTCAAACGCTCCAAACACAATTTCTACATGAATACAAACAAACCAGGTACATATTTGGCTCGGGCATTAAATTCAACTAACAAATCTTTCAAACCAATACGTTTGAAATTATCAAAAAATGTTTACACTTGTAATCCAGTTAAAATAGTCCATAAATTTCACTCACATCTCGCAACTTTATACAAGACAAACAATGAATTTAATCCTACAGAAGCTGAATCCTTCTTCTCAAAAATAACCTTACCTGAGTTATCTCAGAATCAAAAAAGCAGTTTGGATGAGCCTATAACTATAGATGAAGTTGCTAATGCCATAAAAGACCTAAAACTTAACGAAAGACCAGGCCCAGACGGCTACTCGGCTTTATACTATAAAACATTCTCAGAAATACTCTCTCCCATTCTCACTGAAACTTTTAACAAACTTCTAGATGGACATTCTTTTCGGCAAGAAACACTAATGGCAATTGTTTGTATGATCCCAAAACCCCTTTCTGATGATACTTCCTGTGTGAATTATCGGCCTATCTCTCTGTTAAACCTCGATATTAAATTATTAGCAAAAATAATAGCAAAACGCCTCAATAGCATTATAGGAAAATTAATACATAGAGATCAAGTAGGCTTCATGCCAAATAGACAGGCAGGCGATAATATACGCAGGGCAGTGTTATTGGCACATATTGCTAAAAAACGGAAAATCCCTTTATGTTTTCTATCTCTCGATATTAAGAGGGCATTTGACACAGTATCCTGGCAATATATGCAATATTCATTACAAAAATGGGGTTTTGGACCCCACTTTTTAACATGGATCAAGGCATTATATAATAAACCCAAAGCCTATATAAAATATGCTGGATACAAATCTGAAGCCTTTAATATCGAAAGAGGTACCCGACAGGGTTGCCCATTATCTCCCTTATTATTTGCCCTTATACTCGAACCCATGGCCCAATACATCAGAACAAACCAAACTATAACTGGCATTGAAGTAGGAGGTATTACATACAAATTATGTATATTTGCAGACGATATATTACTTTTTCTATCATCACCACAGGTCTCTGGTCCTAACTTAATACCAGCTCTTGATGGATTTGCAGCCCTATCCGGCCTTATGATTAATCCTAAGAAATGCCTAGTGCTTAATATTTCACTCACAAACATGGAATTGATCCCAGCTAGGGCTGCACTCCCATTCACATGGGCAGAAAAATCAATCCCATATCTTGGAATTCATTTAACAGCATCTCATTCTGACTTATTCTCAACCAATTATCCTCCTGTATTAAGACAGATCACAAATCTAATAAAACAATGGTCGCAACTTCCTTTATCCTGGATAGGGAAGATTAATGCAATCAAAATGACTATTCTACCCAAATTGCTTTATCTATTCAGAGTCCTCCCTATTCCAATTCCTTCCTATTTTTTGAGAATAGTACAAAAAAGAGCAACTTCGTTTATATGGGGCTCTTCTAAACCACGTATACCTATACACACACTACATCTTCCCAAAAATAAAGGAGGCCTGGGATACCCTAATTTTACTAACTACTACAGAGCAGCACATTTGGCCAGTCTGTCCAAATACCATGCAAAACAGGAAATCCCATTATGGGTATTTATAGAGGCTTCAGAAAATGACCCTCTAATAATATCAAATTTATTATGGCTTGATCCTAAAGACCGCTTTAAAATTCATAATCGAATAACTAAACACTTCTTATCTCTCTGGGATAAACTAAAAACCATATATCAGTTACAATCTCCACACTATCCTCTCCTTTCTTTTATCAGAAATCTGGCCTTTTATCCGGCATGGATCTACCCAAATTCTTTTAAAGCTTGGACAACATCAGGCATTCAGACACTAAATGACTTCATAGCATCTAAATCATTCCTTTCATTCCCATCGCTTAGAGACAAATATGATCTACCAAACTCTGAGATATTTAGATATCTCCAAATCAAAAATTTCTATACACCATTCCTAAAGGGGGATACACCATTATCCCAATTATCCATTTTTGAATCAATCTGTACAAAAGATCCATTTGCTAAAGGTACAATTTCATCACTTTATAATCAATTATATGGAGTAGCAAATCTTAATAGACCCTCTTACGTTCAGAGGTGGGAGGAGGACCTGGGACGAACTTTAGAAGACACGGACTGGTCTAACATATGGCTCACATCTAAGTCATCTTCACCCAACATCTTAGCACTGGAGACAAATTATAAAGTCCTAACTCGCTGGTACCTTGTACCCGCTAGAGTGGCAAAATATTCACCTAATACCTCAACTCTTTGTTTTCGAGGATGCCCAGAAATAGGCACATATTTACACATATGGTGGACGTGCCCAGTAATCCAAACCTTCTGGAAGGAAGTCTTCGTGATTGCATCTAAAATATTTAAAAAAATAATACAACCAGATCCATATTTAACTTTACTTAATCTAAAACCGGAATGGTTAACACTCTCTCAATTCAAACTTATGATCCAACTAATAACGGCTGCAAAACAAACAGTGGCCAAGGCATGGAAATCTCCTACATTGGTACTAGCAGAAACAATTCACAGAATGAATAATACAATGTCCCATGCTAAGATGGTAGCCATCGATCAAAATCAAATTCCAAAATTTGAAAAACTTTGGCATCCTTGGATAAAACAACAGTTTCTGTCAAACTTCAATGACTCTGTCCTGTTGCCATGGTAACAGATTAAATGACTTACAGAGACACCCATTCTAAGGCTTCAAAGAGAACTAAAAAGAATAATAAACTGACGAGCGGGACAACCTTGTGGACCATACCTCTGCCTTTCTACCCTTTTTCTTCTTTCTCTTTCCTTTTCTCCACCTTACGATTAAAGCTCATTATCAGAATTTGTTTGACCTATATACACTCTACTTGTAAACAATATGTATAGTAGGTATAAATCATTTAAATACCTACAAAAGTAACTAAGGAAATGATATATATATCTTTAATTTAGGTTTACGTGAACCCAATGTTTAATATTTGAAATTTCATTATATTTACCTATATAAACCCTACTGTAAAACAATGAGCTTACTTTATAGATCCTTGTAAACTTACTATGTATCTTTATAATATTGTATACTCAATAAACTTCTTTTGACAAGGAAACTATCAATGCCCCCCCCCCCCCCCCCCGCTGAGACCACCGCCTGTGGAAGGGAATTCCACATCCTTGCTGCTCTTACAGTAAAGAACCCTCTATGTAGTTTAAGGTTAAACCTCTTTTATTCTAATTTTAATGAGTGACTACGAGTCTTGTTAAACTCTCTTTTGCGAAAAAGTTTTATTCCTATTGTGGGGTCACCAGTACGGTATTTGTATATTGAAATCATATCCCCTCTCAAGCGTCTCTTCTCCAGAGAGAATAAGTTCAGTGCTCGCAACATTTACTCATAAGTAATATCTTCCAGACCCTTTATTAGCTTTGTTGCCCTTCTTTGTACTCGCTCCATTTCCAGTACATCCTTCCTGAGGACTGGTGTTTAGAACTAGACAGCATACTCCAGGTGTGGCCGGACTAGACTCTTGTAGAGCGGGAGAATTAGCGTTTTATCTCTGGCGTTGATCCCCTTTTTAATGCATGCCAATATTCTGTTTGCTTTGTTAGCAGCAGCTTGGCATTGCATGCCATTGCTGAGCCTATCATCTACTAGGACCCCCAGGTCCTTTTTCATCCTAAATTCCCCCAGAGGTTTTCCCCCAGTGTATAGATTCCATTCATATTTTTGCCACCAAAATGCATTATTTTACATTTTTCTACATTGAACCTCATTTGCCATGTAGTTGCCCACCCCATAAATTTGTTCAGATCTTTTTGCAAGGTTTCCACATCCTGCGGAGAAGTTATTGCCCTGCTTAGCTTAGTGTCGTTCGCAAATACAGAGATTGAACTGTTTACCCCATCATCCAGGTCGTTTATAAACAAATTAAATAGGATGGGTCCTAGCACAGAACCGTGGGGGACCCCTCTACCCACCCCTGACCATTCCGAACCCTCTGAACTCGCCCCTTGTAGCCGGTTTTCAATCAATGTACTCACCCTATGGTCCAAGCCAACGGACCTTATTTTGTACAGTATATGTTTATGGGGAACGGTGTCGAATGCTTTTGCAAAATCCAGATATACCACGTCTACGGGCCTTCCTTTATCTAGATGGAAACTCATCTCCTCATAGAAGGTTAGTAGTTTGGTTTAGCAAGAACGATTCTTCATGAATCCATGATGATTACTGCTATTGATACCGTTCTCATTACTAAAATCTTGTATGTAGTCCCTTATCATCCCCTCCAAGATTTTACATACTATTGATGTTAGGCTAACTGGTCTGTAATTCCCAGGCATGTTTTTTGGACCCTTTTTAAATATTGGTGATACATTGACTTTTCTCCAATCAGCTGGTACCATTCCAGTCAGTAGACTGTCAGTAAAAATTAGGAACAATGGTCTGGCAATTACTTTACTGAGTTCCCTAAGTATCCTTGGGTGCAAGCCATCTGGTCCCAGTGATTTACTAATGTTAGGTTTCTCAAGTCTAATTTTAATGATGTCCTCTGTTAACCATGGAGGTGCTTCCTGTGATGTGTCATGAGGATAAACACTGCAGTGTTGGTTTCTGAAGCCCCCCAATTCCCTTGTGAAGACTGAGGAGAATAATTAATTCAATACCTTTGCCATCTCCCCATCCTTTGTAACCAGAGGCCCTTCATCATTCTTTATGGGGCCAATATGTTCTGTCCTCCCTTTTTTACTGTTTACATACTTAAAGAATTTCTTGGGAATTTTTTTTGCTCTCCTCTGCTATGTGTCTTTCATGTTCTATCTTAGCCGTCCTTATTGTACCCTTACATTTCTTGTTGCATTCCTTATAAGGCTGGATTCACACCTATGCATTTTTAGTGCTTTTTGAATTTTGCAGATTTGCACTACAGTCCATTTAACATGGTTTCCTATGCATAGGTGTGAATCCAGCCTAAAGTCTGAATGCTGATGATGATCCCTCAACTTTGTATTTTTGAAGGCCTTCTCCTTTACTTTTATATGCATTTTTACATTGGAGTCAAGCCATCCAGGACTTTTGTTTGCTCTTTTAAATGTATTACCCAATGGGATGCATTGCCTCATGCCCTTATTTAATATGCTCTTAAAGCAAACCCATCTCTCCTCCATGTTCTTTGTTCCTAAGATTTTATCCTGATTTATGCCTTCTAGCAAGGTTCGTAGTTAGGGAAGTTGGCTCTTTTGAAATTCAGTGTCTTTGTTCTCCCCTTATGTTTCCTATTTGTGTGATTTATACTGAAGCCAATTGACCTGTGATCACTGTAACCTAAATTGCCCCTTATTTCCACATCCATGATCAGGTCTGTATTGTTGTTAATCAGTAGATCCAGTAATGCTTTATTTCTAGTTGGTGCGTCTACCATCTGACCCATAATATTGTCCTGCAAGACATTTAGGAACTGACGAGCCTTAGATGAATGCCTGGTTCCCTCTGCCCTGTCTATGTCTGGATAATTAAAATCCCCCATTATGATAACACTTCCAATCCTTGCTGCTAATCCAAATTGTGATAGGAGATCTTTCTCCCCTTCCTCCCTCAGGTTAAGGGGCCTATAACATACTCCCAGTATTATTTTCCCCTTAGCTTCATCCCTTTGGAGCTTTACCCATAAGGATTCCACCTCCTCCCTAGCTCCCTTAGTGATGTCATCTCTCACATTCACTTGTACATTATTCTTGATATATAGGCATGCCCCTCCCCCTTTTTTACCCTTGCTATCCTTGCCAGTCAATCATGAGAGCTGTTGAACCAGGTTTCTGAAATTCCCACAAAATCCAAACCCTCCTCATACAACAGTATCTCTAGTTCATCCATCTTGTCCGCCAGGCTCCTGGCATTGGTGAACATGCCACGTAGTTTAGACCGGTCGCATATTATCCTCTTATTGGGTGTTCTGAGATTACAACTAGGACTTGCTACTATACTTACCTTGGGTTTATGTGCTTTGGTCAACCACTAATGCCCCCAATACTACCCTCTGGAATATGTTCCGTGCAGACTATCTCTACCTCTGGACCCTCCCCCATCACCTTGTTGCTTGCGCCCCTACTCTCAGGATTGCAGAGTTCTTCTTCCCTCTAACATCTCTCATATTCAAATTTTCATCGATGTGCGTGGCTCAGACAACATAGCTTCATCATTCATTCACAAAAATCAGTAAATGAAAAAAATACAAGTCACCTCTGCCACCACAACAGAGGGGTCATGGTCCTCAATGTAGAACAAGTGTGATGATGTCATCTCCTTTAGTCCCATATCTGAAGGTCCATATCTTGGTACAGAAGTGCAGCTAGTGGATCAGTCTGCAGGATCCAGAGCATTACACCCACAATCCACTAATTACACGCAGGGTGCTTTGCAAGGCCATGAAAGAACAAATGCACATTTTTGCTTTTTGCAAAATGGGTGCATTTTATTTTTTTGCAAGAGGTGGAATTTTTCTTTATTGAGCATGAAGCTAACCAATTATGCATGATGAAAAGATTTTAGGTGAGGGGATTCAAAGTTAATCTATCACAAACCTGGCTACATCAAACTGGGCATATAATGAAAAAATGCGTTGGCAGAGGCTAGCTTCAGGCCAGGTTCACATATGTGCGAATTATATGCGAGTCTCCCCGTATCTAATTCATATGACATGCGAGTGTGACCAGCTCTCAATGGAGCCGGTTCACATATTTCCGGGGTGGCCACAGTCCGCATTCCAAAAGGGTCCTGTGCATGTTTGGGTCCGGTTCAGGTGCAAATTCAGGCAAGAATCTGGACCTGATTAACACCTGAACCGGTGAACAGGAACGCACTGGACCCCATGCTGGGAACCGTGGCCGCACATATGTGAACCTGGCTTCAGTAAAGTGTAGCACTGCTCCCGCAGGAACTGCTGGAATACTTGTCCCCTGGGCTTCCCACTGATTATCCTGCAGCCAGTTACATGGTATTTCACACAGCCAGGTGCACACACACTCTTCCGCTCGTTGTCTCCAATGACCAGTCTAGGGGATTTGTTTTTATGTTTTATTTGCAGAATTTGGATAGGAGAAGGGAATTAGTAGGATACTCCAAATTAACTATTCACAGGTGAGGACAACTCTCTCTGTAATACTGTAGAAGCAGATGATCCGCTAAACCATACAGAGTCTGTATGGAAAAATAAGTCCCTCTGTAGCAGAAAAGACTCAGTGGACTTTGTCAGTGGACACAAGTCTTCAAGACACTAGCCAGTGTCTCCTTTAGCTCACACACCCAGTATGCTGACTTCTAGGACCCGAGGGAGATTATAGCAACACACACTAATGCCCCGTACACACGGTCGGACTTTGTTCGGACATTCCGACAACAAAATCCTAGGATTTTTTCCGACGGATGTTGGCTCAAACTTGTCTTGCATACACACGGTCACACAAAGTTGTCGGAAAATCCGATCGTTCTGAACGCGGTGACGTAAAACACGTACGTCGCGACTATAAACGGGGCAGTGGCCAATAGCTTTCATCTCTTTATTTATTCTGAGCATGCGTGGCACTTTGTCCATCGGCTTTGTGTACACACGATCGGAATTTCCGACAACGGATTTTGTTGTCGGAAAATTTTATCTCCTGCTCTCCAACTTTGTGTGTCGGAAAATCCGATGGAAAATGTCCGATGGAGCCCACACACGGTCGGAATTTCCGACAACACGCTCCGATCGGACATTTTCCATCAGAAAATCCGACCGTGTGTACGGAGCATAAGTCTCAAGGATCCCTTCAGGGTCTGTACGCACAAATTGTCCAGGGACAGTTGGTACTCTCCTTCCAACTTCCAAGCGACACTCTATACTAGTGACACACGACCAGATCCATAGACGTACTCCCTTAGTCAGATTGCACAGAAACCCTGGGTTGTAGCTCTCAGGCTTCAGGCCCTCAGATTAGGCATCTGAGGCCGCATGGCCGCCTTTGCTGAGGAGAGGCAGCCACTTCCTCCCCATCTGAACCTCTCTCCTCAGAGGTAGGCTGGACTGGAACCTTGAGCCCATGTGCTTCTCAGACTTAAATACAGGCACCCAGCATTCCATGGGGCACATCCCCTTCTAACTGGCCAGGGCTGTATTTGCATCCATGCTCTCATCTGCTAGGCTTCCTCCCACTGTTCAATATGCCGTTTTGCTATTGGATCAGTGTGAAACATCAAGCCAGCATGAGCCGCACCTAGAGCACACTGAGCAGACCTCACTAATTAATCACTGCTCTCTGTTAAGCAGACCGCACCTAAGATTGCCTGTCTACTTCTCTGGTAAGCAGAAAAGCCAAAATGATATAGACTTCCTAGCACCTACCTAGGAGGGTGCTACATCAGCATTCCCATTGGCCAATAGGAATGGGCAAAATTTAGTTTTTATGTCCACTTTTCAGAAAAGCTGACCATTTAAGAATTGTTTGATAATGCAGAGAAACATGACAGAGCGATAGAGGCATGCAAGGTGCAGCTTTACAGGATCTCCGATAATGGAGGAGAGCTTTGTAACAAAATTCTAAAGCTTTTGAATGAGTTTATATGTAGCAGCATATGAATAACTAAAAAAAATTATGACAGCAAAAATGTGTAGCAATTTCCAATGTTCACTATGTTATCATCACAGAACCAACCCAAAAGGGTTATTATTGGATAGGTCAAATCTGCAAATGCCGGTAGAAAGGAGTTCACCCGGTATAACAGGCTTGGGTGCCTGAACATGTGGTGATGTTGGAACACATCCAGCATGAGAGTTAAGGATATGCATTCAACTAATGCACAGGTTGAGGAGGTCCCTTTCTTCTCTCACTGATGTTGTCACAGCATTGGCATCCATCCGGCATGAGAGCCTGGAGAGGTGCCATTCTTCCCGCCAATGACATTACTATATTGGCAACTACCCAGCATGGGAAGCCAGGGCAGCTCAATTTCCCCGCTGATACCTTGTCTTAGGGACACGGATATAAGGGGGTGATTGTGAGCTGGACCTCTGCTCTGACAAAGCTGGAAAGCACTGTCGAAACTGGCCAGGTGCAGGTTTAATTTATGTACCTAAGCCGTATGCTGTTGATTTTGTCCATGAATCACCATGCATTTGATTTTGAAGCCATGCTTTCATATTTGAATTGAGAGAGTATTCCTAGACCACTGATGTGGCTATATGGGATGTGACTTGTGCAGTTCTAGTGCAGAATGTACAATACTGCAAATATAACCTGGAATGTGGGATTGAGCCTTTTTATGGTTAACGTCACTGCCTGGTAAGTACTCTTATGCCCCGTACACACGGTCGGATTTTCCGATGGAAAATGTCCGATCGGAGCCTGTTGTCAGAAATTCCGACCGTGTGTGGGCTCCATCGGACATTTTCCATCGGATTTTCCGACACACAAAGTTGGAGAGCAGGAGATAAAATTTTCCGACAACAAAATCCGTTGTCGGAAATTCCGATCGTGTGTACACAAATCCGACGGCCAAAGTGCCACGCATGCTCAGAATAAATAAAGAGATGAAAGCTATTGGCCACTGCCCCGTTTATAGTCCCGACGTACGTGTTTTACGTCACCGCGTTCAGAACGATCGGATTTTCCGACAACTTTGTGTGACCGTGTGTATGCAAGACAAGTTTGAGCCAACATCCGTCGGAAAAAATCCTAGGATTTTGTTGTCGGAACGTCCGAACAAAGGGGCATTTGGTATGTCTGCTGTATACTTTTGGAGGAGTACCTTCATCCGTTGAAGATTTGAGCATCAAATGGAAGACACTACTGGGCAAGTACTGAGCACGTACATCTGCCGTGTCACAGATTTTAGCAGTTTCTACAGCATTCAAGTTGATGACTCAGATGAATTTATGGGAGCAAAGTGAATGTATGCTATTCTTCATTAGTAATTCTGATGAATTTGAAAGCATGACCCTGGCATACGAATCGATTATAACTTGATGGAAAAAAATGCATACATGTAGGTTACAGTGCGGACTATTTTTTTATAACTGTGGACTCCTGAAAAGTGGGGCAATTACCCATGTTTTGTGGAAACTTATCCAAAGTAAAGAATATTTTTGGAGTGTATTTTCTAACTTTATAAACCAACAGGATGGAATCAAATATTTCAGTTTTCCATTAGTACACTAGAGAACCATACCAGTATGAAGGGGTATGTAGTTACCCCACAAGTGCTCTGGTTCATTCACTTGTTCATGGATGTTGTTGTCAAGCAGAGTGGGAAAGAATCTATTTTAATCTGATATCTATTTTAATCCTTATGCTGCTAGCATTGGGGAATCTAGAATGGAAAATGACTTGGGTGTCCTAGTAGATGCTAGGCTCAGCAATGGCATGCAATGCCAAGCTGCTGCTAACAAAGCAAACCGAATATTGGCATGCATTAAAAAGGGGATCAACTCCAGAGATAAAACGATAAATCTCACGCTTTACAAGACTCTGGTCTGACCGAGCCTGGAGTATGCTGTCCAGTTCTGGGCACCAGTCCTCAGGAAGGATGCACTGGAATGGAGCAAGTACAAAGAAGGACAACTAAGCTAATAATGGGTCTGGAGGATATTAGTTATGAGGAAAGGTTGTGAGCACTGAACTTATTCTCTCTGGAGAATAAGTTCAGAGGAGATATGATTTCAATATATAAATACCGTACTGGTATACACAATAGGGATAAAACTTTTTTGCAGAAGGGACACATGGCCACTTAGAAGAAAAGAGGTTTAAGCTTAAAAACTACTTTCCGCCCAAGGTACGTCATATGAGGTCCTTGAATTTGCGGCGGTATATCTGAATGATGCCTGCAGCTACAGGTATCATTCAGATATCGGCTTTTTCAGCCAGCGATTCCCTACACCATAAGAATGATCATAGCGGCTGTTCTACCGCTTGATCGTTCTTAAGGGCGGCAAGAGGGAACACCCTCCCGCCGCCCTCCGGTGCTTCTACCGACTCACCGCTTCCATCGGTGAGTCGAAGACAGGATCCGCCAGCCCCAGACGGTGATCATAGAGATTTCCGGCGGACCAGATGGTCGCCGGAGTCTCTATGATTGTTCGGAGGCCGGGCACGATGCTATGACGTCACGCCCAGCCTCTGCATTCAAACAAATTGCGCCACCACGGCTGGGAAGCTGAGATCGTTTTATTTATTTATTTTTATTTCGGGCTTCCCAGTCTAGAGGTGGGATGTGGGGTCATATTGACCCCATATCTCACTCTAAAGAGGACCGATCATGCCATATTCCTATTACAAGGGATGTTTACATTCCTTGTAATAACAACAAAAGTGATCAAATTTTTTTTTTTTTAAGTGTCAAATTAAAAAAAGAAAAGTAAAATTAACAATAAAAAAAAATTTAAAGTGCCCCTGTCCCTGTGTGCTCGCACACAGAAGCGAACTCATACGCAAGTCCCGCCTACATATGAAAACGGTGTTTAAACCACACATGTGAGGTATCGCCGCGAACATTAGAGCAAGAGCAATCATTCTAGCCCTAGATCTCCTTTAAAATGTAAACATTTTAAAGCGTCGCCTATGGGGATTTTTAAGTACCGAAGTTTGGCGCCATTCCATGAGCGCGTGCAATTTTAAAGCGTGACATGTTAGGTATCTATTTACTCAGCATAACTTCATTTTTCACATTATGCAGAACAATTGGGCTAACTTTAATGTTTTTTTTATTTTTAAAGCGTGAAACTGTTTTTTTTTTTTTAAAAGTGTTTGAAAAATTGCTGCGCAAATACCGTGTGAGATAAAAAGTTGCAACGACCCTCATTTTATTCTCTAGGATCTTTGCTAAAAATACATATATAATGTTTTGGGGTTCTAGGTAATTTTCTAGCAAAAAAATTATGAAGTTTACAAATAGGAGAAAAATGTCAGAATTGGCCTGGATGGGAAGTGGTTAAACTACATGGAGGGTTCTATACTGTAAGAGCTGCAAAGATGTGGAATTCCCTTCCACAGGCGGTGGTCTCAGCGGGGAGCATCGATAGTTTCAAAAAAACTATTAGATAAGCCCCTGAAAAAACGCAACATACAGGGATATACAATGTAATACTGACATATAATCATACACATAGGTTGGACTTGATGGACTTGTGTCTTTTTTCAACCTCACCTACTATGTAACTATGTAACTGTGATAGGAAGGTATATTATATATACTTGTTTTAAACTTTTTTTCTTACATTTCTTCAGTTGCTTCCTCGATTTCTCGCCTAGGACAAAACAATGTCATACATCCCAGAAGTCTTCCTGGGCTTTCTCAGCTACCTCCTGGCTGCATGCCTGAGCAGATGGCAGATGGATTCCCAGAAGTAAATGCTACAGGAATCATCCGCCCTTACTCTGTAAACCCTGCAGGGAAAAAAAAGTTTTCCCCTTCCCTGCAAAGTAAAGGCATAATGTGCTGGTATGCATCGCATTCTAGCACATTATATGACACTTACCTGCAAACGAGGCCCGTGCCCTCCCTGCTGCAGGCCACATCCATGTTTGCTCTCTTCCTTCCGGGGCTGTGGACTCCCGGGCATGCACGCGGGAGCTGCCAGTCACAGCACTCACTCCTGAAGAAATGGCATGGGCGGCCGTTCCTTCAGAGCACATGCGCCGATGACATCATCACACAGTATACAGTAAATATCTCCTAAATGGTGTTTAGGAGATATTTACAATACCTATAGGTAAGCCTTATTTTAGGCTTACCTATAGGTAAGAGTACTGCAGAGAGGTTTACAACCTCTTTAAGGCCTGCTTTAACTATGTAGTTTTTGTACAAGAAAATAGAGTGTATGTTCAAATGGGAGATGTCTTCTTGGGCTAATTTTTGATGGTATATAATTAAAAAAAAAATATTGATAAATAGAATCTTTAAGACAGATGTCTGTATGCCCAGATGATTTTTTGGAGAGTACTGGAGACTCCAAACCGGTTTTCTATTAGGTAAGGTTTCTTTTTTTTTCTCTTTGTATTACAATGTGTAGAATAGGCATACATGAAATATTTATTAAATACATTCTTATAGATAAAGGGGATATATTTGAACAAATAACACATACAATTTACATGTCCCAGCCTTTTCAAAGAAAACATCCCAGCCAAGTCCTCTTCCCACTACATAAAAAAGCTCAGCTCATTTAATTCCTATAAATGAGCCATTTTCCACTGGATGGCTGGAGACCATCATGAGTATGGCTCTCCCACAAGAATACATGTAGTTGTGGCGCGCATGCACACTTTACAAAAAACCCAGCCAGAACATTTTTTTTTAAAAGCCTGTGCAGCACCACACAAAGTCACATGGTCCTACAGCAAAGAGTGGCAACACTAATGCCCTGTACACACGATAGGATTTTCCGATGGAAAATATGTGAAAGGACCTTGTTGTTGGAAATTCCAACCGTGTGTGGGCTCCATCACACATTTTCCATAGAAATTTCCAGCACACAAAGTTTGAGAGCTTGCTATAAAATTTTCCGACAACAAAATCCGTTGTCGGAAAATCCGATCGTGTGTACACAAATCCGATGCACAAAGTGCCACGCATGCTCAGAATAAATTAAGAGACGAAAGCTATTGGCTACTGCCCCGTTTATAGTCCCGACCTACGTGTTTTACATCACTGTGTTCAGAACGATCGGATTTTCCGACAACTTTGTGTGACCGTGTGTATGCAAGACAAGTTTGAGCCAACATCCGTCGGAAAAAACCCATGAATTTTGTTGTCGGAAAGTCCAATCAATGTCCGACCGTGTGTAGAGAGCATAAAGGTGCAGTTGCCCTCTATGGGTAACACTCTAATGGATTTTTCAAGCTATTTGAATTTTATTAGTCATTGATGGAAAATCAGCTACAAATTTATCATGGACAATAACAATACTTTTGTTTAGAAAAATAGAAATTTAAGGTTTCAACCATGCATTTATTGTGCAAGTCTTTTGTAAATCACCAAAGTACATTCCAAAATGATTAACCTAAGGTTTATGTTGCTGAGAAAAGGTATCTAGAAACAGCAAGGGATCTGGAACATGAACTATCACAAATATTTTAGCAAGAGCCACAGAGCACTGTGATGTTTGGCTTCTAAGAGACCAGAGTAATGGGGGAGGTTTCCACAGGTTAGTGTGTCCATCTGGAAAACAAATTCATATTTGTAAATCTAATAAAGGCTTACAAAGTTCCATATTTCAGTTTCTCAATAACTACATGCTGGCTAAAGTAATGAACGTAGAGTTTTCCATCTGATTGCAATCACATGGGGAGCACTGGATAAAAATGTCTTTTTTATAGTCTAGGTCTGGTTTCTAATAATGTCACTTTATTTAAAGTTTTGGGTAAAGAATAAAATTGCATATCACGAATAGTAATATGTAACCGTAATAAGACGCAACGTTTGCATAAGTACATAGATTATAACCACTGAGACTGCCATACAGGGATAGAGATTTTCACAAGACAAAGAAAATAAAATTCCCAGCACTCAGTTCAACTAGCCAGCACAGAGAAGGTAACTGTAACCTTTTTCTGATATATGAATAAAAACATACTGAAGGTACTTTGTTGCATATGTTTGCAAACATATGTTAAACCATACCGCCACCTAAAGGCAACTCTATAAAATGTGGTGCTATTCTAATGTTAGTACTCAGACTGGAAAAATAATATATATATATATATATACACACACAGTATCTCACAAAAGTGATTACACCCCTCACATTTTTGTAAATATTTTATTATATCTTTTCATGTGACAACACTGAAGAAATGACACTTTGCTACAATGTAGTAGTGAGTGTACAGCTTGTATAACAGTGTAAATTTGCTGTCCCCTCAAAATAACTCAACACACAGCCATTAATGTCTAAACCGCTGGCAACAAAAGTGAGTACACCCCTAAGTGAAAATGTCCAAATTGGGCCCAAAGTGTCAATATTTTGTGTGGCCACCATTATTTTCCAGCACTGCCTTAACCCTCATGGGCATGGAGTTCACCAGAGCTTCACAGGTTGCCACTGGAGTCCTCTTCCACTCCTTTATGACAACATCAGAGAGCTGGTGGATGTTAGAGACCTTGCGCTCCTCCACCTTCCCTTTGAGGTTGCCCCACAGATGCTCATTGGGGTTTAGGTCTTGGCCATGCTTTTTTTCTACAATCATGGCCTGTCTGGACCGCGTCTACAGAAGACGATTTAATTTCCACGTGGTATTGGAGCAGCTTTTTCAAGCTGCATTATTGGTATCGAACTTTCATTTGTTTTTCTTTATTATTTTGCTTGTTTTCATGTTTGTTATTTTGTATTTCCTGTGGCCTGCTCTGCTGGTTGTGGGCCTGCCACCCTAGGTTGCCCAATTAGATGGAAGGCGGCCGGGTGGGAGGGTGGCCTGCAGTTTCGGAGCGGGTTGATGCCTTAGAACCATTCTTGGCCAGATGCCTCTCATATGTTTTAGGGGCCTGCTCACTGCTCATTGTGGGCAGTGGAGTAGGCCCCTATTTTTTATGGCCTTCATGGATGGTCTCTGATAAGTTCAATGTTATACTATCATATTGGTTTTGGTTTACTATAAACTAAATTATCCAACAGGTAGAGGATTTCAGCACCAAAACTAATCAATTTTCAAGCTAATTGTCTCTCAGGCTTATTTCTGCCTGAGCTGAAAGTTAATACTTCATTGTTAACTGTTTGTGTCAAATAGTATAATTTACTCTACGTTATAATTAGTGCTCATTATTAAGCATTTCTGTGCTTTCTTTTTTTTTCTTAAATGTTTAAGTAAGCCGAATGGGCCCGGTGGACCACTGTGCTCCCATAGAGTCGGTACTTGTATAGGACCCTGGTCCTAGCCAACCACCAACCTTTTGGTGGGTTCCCGGACCCACGCCTAGTTGCACTATTGCTCTACTCGAAAGTTTTCATCCGAGATTTTCTTGGCTCTACTGTGTTTATCTATGTTTTTCTATTCCACTTCCTCTCTCTTTTCTCCCTACGACATCTTTTCTTATTTTCTCCTTTTTTCTCCCCTGAGTCCATGGGGGTTGCATCCGGAGCCAAAAATACACTTTTAACTGTTCTTTCACCATGACAATACACTGGTTGTCATTAGACGTGCAAGGTATGAACTCGCCTCAAAAAAGGGTAAAAATATTTAAGCACCTCAAAAAACAATATATTGATGTTGCATGCCTACAGGAAACTCATTTTTCTTCTACCTCCTGCCCCAAATATTTTGACGCCCAATACCCCCAGGTATTTGTGGCTAATGGCCCAACTAAGCAGAGGGGAGTTCTGATAGCTTTTCGTAAGACGGTCCCTTTTTGGTGTATTAAACAGATCGCAGACCCTGATGGTAGATACCTCCTGCTCATTGGTACTATACAGGATACAGAGGTTACCATAATGACATATTATGCCCCTAACTCTAATCCGGGACCCTTTCTGTCACATGTCTGTTCCCTGTTGACATCACACCAAAGAGGAACCCTGCTGTTAGCAGGGGACTCAAATGTAGCCCTGGATCCTGTATTGGACAAATACCCCTCTGAGCGTGTGGCCGCTACATCTGCAGCGAAAGCATTTTCCCACTCCCTACGCTCTCATGGTCTGGTAGACCTCTGGAGGGAATTGCACCCGTTGAATAGTGATTATACATATTACTCTCACCCCCACCACTCGCACTCTAGAATTGACCATGTGATAATGCTTAGAAAACATCTCTCTTTAATAGAATCAGTGTCCATCCTGGCGACCCCCTGGACAGACCATGATCCCCATTTAGTAGTTTGCCGGTCTTTAGTCCATAACCCCCACCATTCCTCCTGGATCATGAATGACTCGCTGTTATCCCTGCAAGACATTCAGGAAGACCTGTTAAACTCCTCAATTGAATATTTTCGCCTTAACTCCACCTCTGTCTCCTCCCCGGTAACGCTCCGGGGGGCCTACAAAGCAGTGCTCAGAGGTCACATTATCCAAATAGCATCAAAACGCAAAAAAGAAAGACAAAAGTTGCAGAAAACATTGGAATCCCAGCTGGACTCTATTTCTGCAGCTTTTAAGCAAACCCCACATCCGCAACTCGCAAACTTTTGGTCCAGGCCCGTACAGAAATAGACTTATGTCTCACTGATCAGGCGGAACGCGCGTTGCGCTGGTCTCGCCAACATTGGTATATTAAAGCAAATAAACCAAATGCGATGTTGGGCAAAAGGTTGCGCACATTTATTTCCAAACCTACCCCTGTTACCTTACGTACTCTACATAATGTACTCACCAGTAACCCGATCCGTATATTGGACGAGTTTCGCCATAGACTCACCACCCTATACTCAGCCCAAGACTATACAACTGAACAGGATAGGGCGTAATTTTTTCAGCGTATTCCGCTGCCCACCTTATCTGAGGCACAGGTGGACCTCATGGACCATGACATCCAGGAATCGGAAGTCAGACAATGTATTAAAAACTTAAAAATAGGGAAGAGGCCGGGTCTGGATGGCTTTACATGCTTTACTATAGAAAGCTAGTGGAGGTCTTGGCCTCGCCCTTGACAGCTATGTTTAATTCCGTTAAAAATGGTCAGAATTTTTCGCCTGACCTTTTGACGGCTAATATAGTGATGTTGCCGAAACCTGACCGTGACCATACCTCCTGGGCTAATTTTCGACCTATATCACTAATCAATATTGACATGAAGATTTACAAAAATTTTGGCTAACCGTTTGAATTTGTTTCTTCCCCGCTTAATTAAAAAAGACCAGGTAGGTTTTGTGCCGATGAGACAGGCAGGGGATGCCATTAGGAGAATTATCCAACTGCAGCATCTTGCTCATAACCGCTCCTTGGAAACTATGCTTTTGTCATTGGATGTGAACAAGGCCTTCGACACCTTGTCCTGGCCATATCTCATGACAGTACTCCACCACTACGGCTTTGGTACTTTGTTTTTACGTTGGCTGACGGCACTGTATGATGCTCCTCAAGCGAAAATAAAATACTATGGGTTTGAATCCTCTATTTTTCCCATTCGCAGGGGCACCTGACAGGGTTGTCCACTTTCGCTCCTCTTGTTCGTCCTAGCGATGGAACCGTTGGCGGAGGCAAATCATTCACATCCAGATATAAAAAGGTATTGAAGTGGCGGGCTCAGTTCACAAGATCTCTTTGTTTGCGGATGACATCCTAGTGACAATGACATCACCCAGAATCTCATTGCCTAACCTGTTCTCCCTTTTGGAGACCTTTGCGTCTCTATCGTCTACATGTTAACTCTACTAAGTCTAAAGCAATGTCTGTAAATCTTTCCCCTCCATAATTAGCCTCTTTAAAAGAAAACTTCCCATTCCAATGGCCTCCCTCGCTGCCCTACTTAGGCATATGCCTCACCCCTAAATATGATGGACTATATCAGGCTAACTTTCCTCCTCTCTTAAGAAAACTTACTGAAATGCTATCCTCTTGGTCCCACTTCCCGTTATCCTGGTGCGGTAGGATCTCTGCGGTCCGTATGACCTATCTTCCAAAACTGTTGTACTTTTTCCGAGTGTTACCAGTCCCAATCGCTTCCTATATACTGCAAATCAACCAACACAAACTCTTGCAATTTATTTTGGGTTCCACTCGTCCCCGAATTATTAAGCAGATATTATATGCCCGGTGGATTAACGGAGGTCTCTCAGTTCCCAATCTTCAAACATATTACACGGCAGCGAACATTGCTCCATTGACTCGTCTGCATGACACTTATCAAATGCCGTTATGGGCTACTATTGACCTGGTTGAATCGCACCCTATACCTATTTCCTCTTTGCCCTAGCTCCCTCCCCCGAAATGTCCACATGGGTTTGGACCGTGTATGACCCACTCTCTCTGCCTATGGGACTCCGTCAAATACTTGGCTGGACTACTGTCCTCTCACCTACCACTACTGCGCCTTGATTATTGCCTGTTATTTCCCCCCAGCTGTGAAAATCCTAAACAATTCTTGTGGTGGACGGATAATGGATTCACTGATGTCCATTCCCTGTTCACCCCATGAGAATAATCACATTTGAAATGCTCAGATCTTCCGATGAAATACCCCTTCGGGAACATTATAGCTACCTTCAAATCAAACATTTCCTTCAACAACTCATAAGGGCCCAATCCACCCTATACACTTTGACTCCCTTTGAAAGGATTTGCAGGGCTATACCTCACTTCCTGGGGGTAATATCCCTGCTCTATTCCTCTATCATCTCCAGTAGGAAACCCCCAGTGGGATCATACCATCTCCATTGGGAGGGAGACCTGGGTAAACGGTTGAATCCAGAGGACTGGCAGATCATGACGTTATCACTCACAAAGAGCTCTAGGAATGTTCTTACTCTAGAAAATGCATATAAGCTGTTTTACAGATGGTATTACACGCCTGCTAGACTAGATCCCCTCCTACTCTCCTCATTGTTACCGGGGTTGCTTACAGGATGGTACTATGGCCCACATTTGGTGGACATGTCCGAAGGTATGTAGACTTTAGGTCAGGGTCTATACCCTTTTACGCAATATGCTCCACTCCAACTTGAAAAGATACCCCTATGAAGCCCTTCTATGTAAACCTATCCTTGAACTGCTTTGCCCAGAACGTCAATTTGCTCTACACCTTTTTAATGCTACCAAACTGACCATAGCGAGTGCCTGGAAAACACCTATACTCAGCTTTGAAGCAGTGAAAAATCGAATGAACGATATTATGATTAATGAGAAACTGACGTCCCTGGCTTCTGACACACACAATAAATTTCTCAAGGTCTGGCAACCATGGATATCATATAACCAACCCTCTAGGTTCAATAACCTACTTCTATCAATCTGTAGGTCTCCGGATGCCCCCCCCCCCCCCCCCATGATGGACTCTTTCCCTTCTTCCCTCTCCTCTTCTTCCCTCCTTTTCTTTTTCTCCTATGTTTCCCTTTATTCTTTCATCGCTGCTCATTTTCTTCTTTTTAATTGTACTCCTCTCTGTGACTCCTGAAGCCAAGGAGTCAGGTCTCATAATGAGGTGCATATAAAACAAATGTACCCTTCTATGTTGCTTTTTTAATTTATGTATCATTTTCTTTGCACTCAAACCTACCAAACAACATATTTTGGGAAATTGATGGTACTATATTATGGAACATCGCTACTACTTTTGTTTTTCTTTTTTTTTCCGCCCAATTTTCTTACTGTAATGATGAATATTGTACCACATTTATATAGCATCCCTTTGTTGGGATCCTCTTTATCTCATGTCTGATGTAACCTTCACTCTGTTACACTTATTTGTTGTATTCACTTTTCTATCAATAAATCTTTGTAAAAAAAATTGCATTGGGTATAGCAAGCTTTTGCAACGCATTTAAACAGCTTTCTGCAAGCTTCAAACAGCTTTGTTGAAGCCTTTAAAGCCTAACTCCATGCTTATTTTCACTTTATATAGTTTTCTTTGGCCAAGCTGGCGCAAACAAACTATTTCCTTTACTAATAGATGCAGCCTCTGTCAGCTACAGTATCAGCCCAGCTACATTTTGTTCCGGCAGCAGAAGGGAAGTCACAACATATCTAAAAGCAATTGGAACGTTTAAAAACAAAGTTAAAGCCCTCAACTTCATACAGATTGGCCATTAACACAAAGTTACGCAGTACAATTCATTCTCTTAAAAATGTAATAAAATGTCAAGACAGAGTGAACAAAAACACTTAAAAAGGGAGGTGCATGCGGGAAGCTCCCAAGATGGCCATGACCCTCTAAAGCTCCCTGCCACCACGGTCCCTTGATAACCCTCTACAGCCTCCAGAACGCTCTCCCGTTCACCACACCAGGACGAATCAGCAGGGGAGCACTCCGAGAACGCTTGGATGACCTTGGCATCGGCCAGGAGAAACCTCTCCCGCCAGATGAACACCGCCACAGGCCTACTCAGCTATGCCAAAATAGCAGCCGCTCCACGAGGTAGAAGCACAGACGCTGAGGCAGAAGACGCCATAGCGGATCAGGACACAACTCCTCCATCCTCACAAGGTACAGAAAACTCCCCACTGATGATGGCACCCTCCCCCACATCTACTGAATCCCTGCTGGAAGATCAATGGCGGGGCTCCCTACAACCGCTATGCATGATCCTATTACAGGCCTACTTACTTGTGAGGGAGAAGCCTGTGACACCGCTCCAATACCCACTGACTTTCCATCTATGATGAATGCCTTTTCACAGATGCTGTCCAGAAGCCTTGCACTGAATGCTGCCCAAATCACTTCATCCATTCATGCAGACTTGCAGCAATTGGGGATGAGGATTGAAGTTATAGAAAAGAAGGCAGACCAATCTGTTGCCAGAATAAACCAAAATTCGGCCGGAATCCAAGACATGCAGGACCAACTAGAAACCGCACTATCAAAGATCGATGACCTGGAGAACAGGTCCAGATGGTACAACTTCAGGATAAGGGGGCTCCCTGAATCCGAGAAAGATGTCCAGCCAGTAGTTAAGGCCCTTATTAAAGGGCTCATTCCAGAGATTGCCGAACACCGCCTGGAACTTGACAGAGCTCATAGAGCATTAAAGCCCCCCAGTTCAGACGGACTTCCTAGGGACATTATAGTTAAACCTCACTTTTATTCAGTAAAGGAGGAGGTGATGAGGAAATTGAGAGGGACCAATGCCCTCACCATACAGGGTCACACAGTTCAGGTATTTGCCGACCTCTCACCCTACACGGTTCAGAAATGAAGATCACTTAAACCTTTACTCCAAATTCTACAACTGAAGGAGATATCGTATAGATGGTCTTTCCCTCTCCGCCTGAACTTTTCATATCCTAATAAAGGATATGGCTTCTCATCTTTTTGTGGAGGGTGAAAGCCTCCTGCTCCACGTAGGCTTACCCTCCCAGGAGCTTCTTCCCCCTCCACCCAACAAGGGACCCTCCTCGTCATCGAAACGACCACCTCCTGCAAGTCCCCTGCAAGCCACCTGGCTGACGCAACACTCCAAGAGGTCCAAGAAGACGCTACCAACATGATTGGACTGCCCGTCCCACAAAACCAGGGCCCTGGTTTGTGACATCTCTTACTCACTTAATTTGGGCCTTACCCCAAATCCCACCTAGTGATGTTCTTCCCTCAGTACATACCTCCCCAGAATCTTAGCCCTAGCAATGTTCAATCCCTCTTCCCTTACTGTAATGAGTAGGATGTAAAAGTTGGGCCCTCTTTTTCTGGGAGATGGTCGGGGAAGTGGGGACAAGTCACATAGCCCAAGAGTGAGACTCTGTTGGTCCCTAGTTTTTATCCATTAATAGTCTGTCTGCTTCTCCTGCAATATAAGCTTTTCTCTTCCATAATGTTTTCAATGTATTATAGTGCTCTCGTTAAGATATTGTCTTCCTCAAAGAACATAGTTCTTTTACAGCTCCTCATTCAACTCGGGCGACCTTGAACTCGATCACATAGTTGAGCAGGGCACGTCCGGAGGTGAGCTCTGAGGTAACTTACTTCCCCTACTCGGGTCTCACCTGGGGTCCTCCGTGAAAAAAACGGAGGACGCTCGGGAGGGAGGCAGGTCTGGAGGGGGGGTCCCGGTGTGAGATTATGATCCCAAAATTACCCATTCCAAGGGTATTCTGTTCATCTTATAATGTTACTGTTTATTCCTAGCAGAAGGACCTTGGTGGACCCGGTGCGCCTCCACTAGTCTCAGAGGGCAACTAGTTTGCCTCTCAGAGATGATTTGGAGACTCTGATTCAGGGTACTCCAAATCTCTGAGGTTATGGGGTGGGCACTGGCAGGTCCACTCCTACCCCGGGGAGGGGGGGGGGCAAGGGGCCCCTTTTTTCTTTATTTTTTTAGCCGATACCAAATGTTGTTTTAATTCTTCCGCTTAATCTTTTTCTCTTCCGCTTCCTTCCTACTTTTCTGCTACCTCTCTCCTTTACTCCAGGTTTTCCAGGAGTTTCCAGATTCTCCAATCCAGGTCCCGGGCGATGGTTCAACTAACGGAATAGTCACTCCTCTCTGACTCACCGCTGAGCGGACTAGGATATGCACTATTCCTGAGATATTTCCCCCTCTGATCCATGGCTGACATAAAATCCCCAACCTCTACTTTCAAAATTATCTCCCACAACACACAGGGACTTAACCCCCCAATCAAATGCCGAAAACTATTCCAACTGTACCATGTCATGAACTCTGACATCCTATTATTACAAGAAACACACTTTCCTGCTACCTATAGACTCTCTTTTTTACACCAGCGCTACCCACAATTTTTTCTTGCATCCGCAGATAACAAAACAAAAGGGGTGGCCATTTGCTTCTCTAAACACATAAACTTTTCCCAGTCGGAGGTAGTCTCAGAATCCCTAGGTCGCTACATCTTAGTATCGGGCACCATTGACGGGGAGACCTATACATTTATCTTGTATTACTCACTAATGCACACACTACAAAGACATTTCAAAGGAACGGTCTTCATTGGAGGGGACTCCAGTGTTGCATTTGATTTCTCCTTGGACAAAACGGCTGGAGGGAAACCCAGACCCAAATGCCCCTCAAAACAGAGCGCAAAAATTGCTTACCTGCTACATGCGGCAGGGCTGGTGGACATTTGGAGAGAGCTCAACCCCCAAGCAAAAGATTATACCAATTTCTCAGCGCCCCACATTTCTTATGCCAGGATAGGCCACATTTTCGCACAATTTAGAGCGGTCCCATTGACCTCAATGTCTGAAATTAAGGACACCCCCCTCTCAGATCACTCCATTGTAACTCTAGTCACACACTGGTATTCAGGCTCCTCAGGCTCTTTCAGATAGCGTCTCAACAAGGCCCTATTGAGTGACCCAATACAGTGTACATTCCTGCAAACCAGAAAAGAGTACTTCCTTGAAAACGACAATAACGAAGTGTCCCCACCGACTCTGGTCTGCCACAAAACAGTCCTCAGAGGCAAGCTCATCCAGCTCTCCTCTAAAATTAAGAAGGAGCACAGAGTAGACTTACATAAACTCAGAGGAATACCAATCACTAGCTAAGACCCACAATTGAAACCCTATGCCTGAAACATTAGCACAGCTTGATATAGCCCGAACCCAACTCAACCTATCCCTCAGAATGGAGGCTGAGAATCACCTCAGATGGACCGGGGCTAAATTTTATTCCCAAAAAGACAGAATTGGCTCCAGACTAGCCACAAAACTGAGTACCAAATGAAGCATGTTAGCTTTCCCAAAAATTTGATCCCCAGCCGGAGACCTGACCCAAAACCCAACCAAAATAATGCATACTTTCTTGATGTTTTATTCTGACCTATATAAAACTGACTCTCCACCCTCTCCTGCACTCAAGAGTACTTTCCTCAATAACCTCCCTATTCCCTCAATTGCTCGAGGCCACAGGGAACATTTAGAGGACCCCTTTACCTCAAGGTTTTAGACACCATCAAATCCCTCAAACTGGGCCCGACGGCTTCTCTACAGGATATTAAAAATAGTTTGTCTCCTGTCTGGCACCTTGCCTGACACTGTTCTTCAACTCTTTCAGGGATGGAGCCCCCTTAGACAGAGGCTTTAATTCCCCATATATCTCTGTCATACCCAAACCAGGGAAAGATGCGAGCATGGTCAGTAACTATCATCTGATCCCGCTTATCAATAATGATATAAAGATAATAACTAAAATAATGGCTAATAGATTAGTGAGTTTCAAAGCTACATACATACACAGAGATCAAGTGGGCTTCATCCCTGGGAGACAGGGCCCGGACCAAATTAGGAGATCGGTAGATGTTATATCATTGCTCAACTCTCAATGGGATGGTGGTCCTCCTAAGAGGGGTTTCCTCCTTCTCGATAGACCTTCATAAGGCCTTTGATTCAGTAGCCTGGCCATACATTTATGAAATACTGGAGAGATGAGGTTTCGGGCCAAACTTCCTAGGTATAATTCACTCACTTTATCCGTGACCTAATGCACAAATGCGTTTACTGGGTAGATACTCGGAGACCTTCCCTATTGGCAAGGGAACCAGACAGGGATGCCCACTCTCCCCCCTCCTCTTTGCAATGGCCATAGAAACTCTAGCTATCATGACTTGAACTAATGCTGACATGAAGGGGGTTATTTGCGGAAACCAGGAACACAAGTGTGCATTATTTGTCGATGATCTACTCCTATTCATTACCTCCCCCCTAATGTCCACTCCTACTGTATACAAAGTCCTCAGGGAATTTGGTCGGGTTTCAGGTCTGAAGGTCAACTTATCTAAATCCATAGCCCTGAACGTCTCCATCCCCCCAGATGTGATCACCCAGCTAAAACACAGCTTTACATTCACTTGGGCAACAGATGCGATTCCATATTTGGGCATCAGACTCACTCATAATATAAACAAGCTCTTTCAAGCAAACTACCCCCCTATGGTGCGTAAGTGTGGTGAGGACTTGGAGAAGTGGTCAAAGTGTGGTCTATCCTGGCTGGGCAGAGTTAATGCGGTAAAAATTACCCTTCTCCCACGTATGCTATACTTGTTCCAACCTCTCCCGATCCCTATAAAGAAACAATTCCTTTTAAGATTACAATCACAAATAGTATGCTTCATTTGGGGAAATAAAGGTTAGAGGTATACCAAAGAGGTTCTATACAGGGTAAAATCGCAGGGGGTGTAGGCCTTCCGAACCTGTGGTGGTACTATCTAGCTTATCCAAATTTCAATAGCCTACTCTTGAGGACTTAAACCAGACTGATTCTCCATGGAAGGACAAGCTGCCCCTTAAATACAATAGACTACCTCCTGTGGAGTGAAACGAAATCCAGACCGTCTATTATGTCCTCTACTCTCTCCCAATCGGTGGCACTGTGCAACACACTCCATAAACAACATTCACTGATCTCCCCCTTACGGCCGCTGACACATATTACCACAACTCGATGTTTCCCCCAGGCCTGAACATCCAAGCTTTCTGCTGGTGGACTAACAAAGGCCTGTTTCGCATTGGCCTCTTTCTCACCCCGTCGGGACCCTTCAGTCTGAAATACTGCAGAACGACATTAAAAATGTCCTACTCAGAGATGTACTGATTCTGCCAAATTGTCCACTTCCTAAACTCTATTTGGACAGTTTGGAATGAACCAGTGGCATAGCGTGGGTTGTCAGCACCCGGGGCAAGGCAAGTAATTTGCGCCCCCTAACCTGTGGACTTTTAGCACCCAAGAATAGGGGCCCAGGTTCCTCCACTCACAGCCTGAGCCTCTGATTGGCTCCCTGCAGCCTTTTATTATTGGTTAGATCTGAGATATCTCTTCGATTACAGTAGTCAGAGATATCTTCTCAGTATCAACCAATAATAAAAGGCTGTAGGCAGCCAATCAAAGGCTTAGCTTGCAAATAACAAGGAACACCTATATACAGCAGAGCAGGCAGCCAAAAATAAACCAGACATAAGGGTTGTGCATATTATTTAGTGATAGATATACTACAGGAGACAGTCAGAAACTGCAGGCATACTATAGAAGATGGTCAGAGACTGCATAGATTCTACAGTAGACAGTAAGAGACTGCAGACATGGTACAGGAGATGATTAGAGACTGCAGACATAGTACAGGAGATGGTCAGAGACTGCAGACATAAGTTTAGGGGAGTGCTAGGTACAGAGTTCAGAGTGCACTTAATACGGAGTGAAGAGCTCAAGAGTGCACAGCAAACAGAGTTCAGGAGTGCACTGCGTACTCCGTGCAGACTTCAGAGGTGTGCTACGTACAGAGTGCAAAGATTAGGAGTGTGCTATATACAAAGAGAAAAGATTAAGATTCTACTATGTACAGAGTGAAAAGTTTAGGAGAACGCTAGGTACAGAGTGCAGGGTTAAGAAGTGCACTATATACAGAGTGAGGAGCTCAAGAATACACAGAGTTCAGGAGTGCACTACGCAGAGTGAGCAGAGCTCAGAAGTGCGATACACAGAGTGAACAGAGTTCAGAAGTGTGCTATGCAGAGTGAGCAGCGTTCAGAAGTTCACTGCGTAGAGAATGCGCTGCAAAGTTCATGAGTGTGCTACGTACAGATCGCAGGGCTCAGGAATGCATGTCTCACAGGACAGTTTACAACCCCCCCTTCCAGTAAGAGCTCTTCTCTCACCCCCAAATCCTCTCTTCCCCACCTACAAAGTATCAGAGAGAGGGGCTGCTACAGAAGAGCAGCTACAACTTACAGTAGGAGTGCAATGTTAGGTGGGGATAGGGGCATTAGTGCAAAGAGGGGGTATAGGCGTTGATATTGGTGCCAAGTTAATAGGGCATTGGTGCTAAATGGGGGGGTGGCAATGTGCTCATTTTTAACTTGGGGAAGAGTTGGAACACTGGTGCTAAGTGTGGGGGGGGGGGGGATTGGTGCTAAGTGGGGGGTGTTTGGGATAAGTGGGGGGAGAGGGGGACACCTTGGGATAAGTGGGGGAATCGTGGGGATACCTGGGAGGATAGGAGAAACATTTGGGATAAGTGGTGGGACAGGAGGGACATTGGGGATAAGTGGGGGGAAGAGGAACATTTGAGATAATTGAGAGTAGAGGAGGGGCATTGGGGATAAGTGGGAGGAGAGGGGGGACATTTGGGATAAGTGGGGGGAGAGGGTGGACATTTAGGATAAGTGGGATAATGGGGATAAGTGGGGGGGCAGGAGGAACATTGGGAGGAGGGGAGGGACATAGGGGATAAGTGGGGGGACAGGAGGAACATTGGGGGGACAGGAGGGACATTGAGGATAAGTGGGAGGACAGGAGGAATATAGGGGGGACAGGGGGAACATTGGGAATGAGTGGGGGGCCAGGAGGGACATTGGGGATAGGCGGAGGCAGGAGGAACATTGGGGGCCCAGGCAGGACAATGGGGATAAGTGGAGCGACAGGAGGAACATTGCGAGGACAGGAGGGACATTGGGGATAAGTGGGGAGAGGGGAGAAGGAATGTTGAGGGACAGGAGGAACATTGGGGATAAGTGGGGGAACAGGAGGAACATTAGGGGGCCAGGAGGGACATTGGGGGGACAGGAGGGACATTGGTGGAACAAGAGGACAATTGGGGATAATTGGGGGGACAGGAGGGACATTGGGTATAAGTGAGGGGACAGGAGAAGCATTGGGGGGACAGGAGGGACATTGCCAATGAGTGGGGGGGCAGGAGGAACATTGGGGGGACAGGAGGAATATTGGGGATAAGTGGGGGGACAGGAGAAACATTGGGGGGACAGGAGGGACAATGAGGGACAGGAGGAACATTGGGGGGACAGGAGGAACATTGGGGGGACAAGAGAGACATTGAGGATAAGTGGGAGGACAGGAGGAACATTTGGGTGGACAGTAGGGACATTGGGGATAATTGGGTGGGACTGGAGGGACATTGGGGGGACAGGAGGGACATTTGGGAGGACAGGAGGGACATTGGGGATCATTGGGGGGACAGGAGGAACAGTGGGGAGACAGGAGGGGCATTGGGGATATTTGGGGGGACAGGAGGAACAGAGGGGAGACAGGAGGGACATTGGAGATTAGTGGGAGAGATGGTGATGCTCTGTGTATGTATGTAGTAGTGTACACTGTGTGACTGTACTGTACATCTGTGTCACATACCACAACTTGGTCAGGAAGATCCCCGGAGATGTCATTTCATCACATGTGCTTCCCTGTGGGGTAGAGCAGGCACCGCCGCGCCAGTCCCAGTCTGGCTGCCACAATGGGGAAAAGGGAAAATCCAGTCCCGTGTGGAGGAGGAGAAGACAACAGTGAGGGCTCACACAGCGAGGCAGAGGCGGGACTCCCAGAGCAACCCAGCCCCTGTCACCGCACATTTCACCCATTCGTCCAACCACCGGGCAGCCGCTGCCCATCCCTGAGCCGCAACATGGCAGCTGGAGCACAGTGAGTGACACCGTCAATAGGAAGGAGTGACACTGGCACCGGATGCTGCCCTGCGCCCCCTAAACTTTGCGCCCAGTGCCACGGCCCCCTCCGCACCCCCCATGCTATGCCACTGGAATGAACTACCCAAAATTACCCCATACGAACGATAGTACTCTAACATTATGGATCAGAGGGGAGAAATCTCATTGATCTACTCTTCTCTGGCAGGTAAGGAAGACATTCCATTATACGCCCGGGCCTGGGAGATGGACACGGGGCACTCATGGGAACCAGCAATTCTTAATTATTCTTAATGTCTCCCTGATTGAAGCAAATATCAAACTTCTAACTAGGTGGTACTATGTCCCCTCGAGGCTGGTGATGATCTACCCAGAGGTATCTCCCCTGTGTTTCAGGGGGTGGGATCTGGAGGGCACAATGTTCCACATTTGTCCCCGCATTAGGTCCTACTGTAAAAGGGGTTTTCACACTATGAGGGAGATAACAGGCATCACGATCTCTCCAGACCCCACCATTTCCCTCTTCCACTGCAATATCCCTATGGTTCCTGGACACCTGCAAGCCCTAAGCCCTAAGGTTTTACATCCTCCTGGGAGCTAAGATAACGCTCGCAAGGGCATGGAAAACTCCCACTGTGTCTTTCAGGGGGGCTAAGTGAAAAATATCCTAGTTAATGGCGCAAGGACACATAGTAGCGAAACTACAGAACAAACTGGGAAAATTTGAAGCTATTTGGGAACCCTGGGCTTCTTATTGCAATATTTCCCTCTGCCCGGGCATACCGAACTGATAACCAGATTCTCCTGGAATTCTACCCCTTCCTTTTTCTTTTCCAATATTTTTATTCAAAGTTTTTTTCAATAGATACAAAATCCATTTTAACATTTCTTATGTTTCAAGTATTGGAACAAGTAACAAGTCGGTTATATAAAAGAAAAACACACAAAGGTTACACACCCTATCATCGCACATTTTCATGAAGTTAGACCTTTTCTTATCCTTACTATAACTCTACACAGTAAAAAACTCCACCTAAATAATAACGTTATAAAACTTTTGCTCAAAGTAGAAAATGAAAGGAGGAATTTTTTCTCAGATAGAATCCTCAGTTTACTTCATGTATAGTGTGGGGGGTCACAGGAGGAGGATCTCTCTCCCTAACCCCTCCAGCTTGTGTAACCTACTAATTTAACCTCAAAATGAGCCCTGGGGCCTTAAGTAACCCATGAGACCTCCAGGGCTTTTTTATAGTTGAAAGAAAAGAAAGAGTAAAGCCGCGTACACACGGTCGGACTTTTCAGCTACAAAAGTCCAACGGACGCTGACGGACTAAAGCTGGCTGGTAATCCGATCGTGTGTGGGCTTCTCCGGACTTTCAACGTACTTTTTTAGCCTCAAATCCGACGTACTTTAGATTTGAAACATGCTTCAAATCTTTACGTCGTAACTACGACGGACCCCGAAATCCGCTCGTCTGTGTGCTAGTCCGACGGACAAAAAGCCACGCTAGGGCAGCTATTGGCTACTGGCTATCAACTTCCTTATTTTAGTCCGGTGTACGTCATCACGTACGAATCCGTCGGACTTTTGTGTGGTCATGTGTAGGCAAGTCCGTTCGTTAGAAAGTCTGCAACAAGTCCGCGGCAAGTCCGCCGCAAGTCCGCCGAAAGTCTGTCGGACCGGCTGTCGGACTTTTGTAGATGAAAAGTCCGACCGTGTGTACGCGGCATAAGAGGATGAATAAGTAGAGGATAGGAAAGAGAGAAAGGCGCACTTCGGTCCCGGAAGGGGGAATTTCTGAACAATTCCCAGCTCATTATGTGTTTAAAATATACTTTATCCAAGGGTCCCATATTCTTTCAAATAAAACCATTTTATCATTTAAGATTGCAGAGAGACGTTCATTTACCATGATCCATGATAATTTCGATTTTAGTAAATGAAATAGAATCATTGAAGATTTCCAGGATTTAGCTATCGCTATTCTCGCTGCTACAAATATAAAAGTTATAAGTTTCAACATACATTTCGATGCTCCTTCCACCGGGCGTCCCAGCAGTGCCTGTAGGGGTGACTTAATGAGGTTCCCTTGAGATAATGAATAAATAAAGTTATATGTGCGGATCCAAAACCTACGCACTTTTGGGCAGGTCCACCATGTATGTAGCATGGTGCCTTCTGAAGTGCATCCCCTGAAACACCGCGGGGAGGCCCCCGGAACGAAGGCTGCCACCCTCGCTGGGACCAAATACCATCTCATCAGGACTTTGTAGTTAGCCTCTATCAGAGATGTATTGATATATGATTTGGACGCCAGCATTGACAGTTTGCTCCAATCTTCAACTTCTAAACTGATTTCTAAATCTTGTTCCCATTTTTGCATGTAAAACAGTTTCTGAACATTTGACGATAAAATACTATATATCTGTGAAATATGACCTGAGTGTTTGTCGAAGGTTCTGTAGAAATTTTCCATTTGGGAGGATGTAGTTAAATCGGAAGTACGATTTAATGTTGCTAAAAAATGTGCTATCTGAGTGTAGCGATAGAACTCTGAATTCGGGAGTTGGTACTTTTCCTGGAGAACCTGTTTCGACATAGCCCCTCTGTGGTAGCATAGATCTGCTATACGTAGTAATCCCTTGTTGGTCCACCATTTAAATTCAGAGGGATGAACAGAGGATTATTGAGCAACAGAGCCAGTGGGGTATGTGGAGATTTAAATTTGTAGGTAGCGGCCAATCTATCCCACAAGCTTAATGAGAAGGACAGAGTCAGGCACATTATTATCGGTCTATCCTTCTCTTTTATCCACATTATATGACTAATCTCGTTATTTGGAAATAGTGCCGATTCCATGGTCATCCAGAGCGGATTGGATTGTCAAGTATGAAATCGAACTAGCTGGGACAATTGTGCTGCATGATAATATTTTAGCAAATCTGGTACACCTAAACCGCCCTTCAATTTAGGTATAAATAAAGTTTGTCTGTTCACCCTGGGCCTCTTATTTCCCCATATAAATTCCAGAAGTTTATTCTGAAACTTCCCCAAATCAGATCTAGCTATTGCTATAGGAAGAGTTCTAAACAAATATAGTACCTTTGGTAAAATAGTCATTTTGAGTGAGTACTATCGACCGAACCAGGAAGGGGGGTTGTTTGACCATCTATTAAGATCATCTAGTAGTTTTTTAAACAGTGGGGGGTAGTTGTGTTTATATAGCGTGGCTAATGATGAAGTTAAAAAGATACCCAAGTAGGGGAGAGCTGTGTCTTGCCATTTAAATGTGTATGAGCTTCGTAAAGCTCGGATTATATGTGTTGGTAATAATACATTAAGAGCTTGGGATTTTGAATGATTCACCCGTAGACCTGTGATTGAAGTGAAATGTTTTAGAAGTATGTTTAGAGTAGGCAGAGAGGTGACTGGGGAGGAGAGGAGTAGTAGCAGATCATCTGCAAACAGCGTGCACTTGTGTTCCCTATCACCACAGTATACTCCTTGTATATCTGGATGTTCTCGTATCTTAATAGCTAATGGTTCTAACGCTAAAATAAACAATAGAGGGGATAATGGACACCCCTGTCAGGTCCCTCTGCGTATGTCTATAGGTTGTGATCGAAAGCCCTTGACAACTAACTGTGCTGTGGGGGTCTTATAGATGTTTTCTAGTGTCGTCAAAAATTTCGGACCAAACCCGTAGCGTTTTAATATAAAAAATAAGTAGTCCCATGAAAGGGAGTCAAAGGCCTTATGCAGGTCTAGGGAAATCAAAAGCTCTCCCCTTCGTCCCCTCCCATCCCATCCTGAGTTCAGTGCAGATATTATATCAATGATCCATCTGGTCTGATCTGGGGCCTGTCGATCAGGAACAAATCCCACCTGGTCAGGGTGTATATATTTTGATATAAATGAGTTCATGCGGGTAGCTAAGATTTTTGTCATTATTTTCAGGTCTAAATTGATTAGTGAGATTGGGCGATAGTTTGCGCAATCCCCTGGATCCTTGTGTGGTTTAGGTATTATATGGATGAAAGCGCTATTTTCGTGTATTGGAAGCGGAGATCCTTTCCTTAATTCATTAAAAAAAGCGCACAAATGTGGAGTCAAAATCTCTGTATATTTGCGGTAATAATGGCTGGAAAAACCATCTGGACCTGGTGCCTTGGAGGGGTTTAAATTTTTAATCGCTGCAGCTACTTCCCCTGCGGTAAACTCCGCATCCATTAATTCTATATGGTCTTGAGCTATTGTAGGCAACGTAATGTCACGAAGGAATTCCTCAGCTTTGGCCTTATGGAGAGGTGCAGGGGGATCATATAGTTTAGAGTAGAAAGTAAAAAATTCTTGTAGTATTAACTGTGGGTTCTGGGTAGTCTGGCCATTTTGTAGTCGCAATTTAGGTTGGGCCGGTGTAAATGGTCTAGGAGTTAGTCTTCTAGCTAGGAGTTTATTGGGCTTGTCTCCCATTGTATAATACCTATGTCTGGACCATCTCATACTTTTTTCTGCTTTTGTGGTAAGACTCAAGTTAAGGGCTGTGCGAGCCGCGTCAATCTGATCTCTAAGATCAATATCCTGTTTAGTCTTTTGTTCACGTGTAAGACGTCGCAATTCCTCAGTTTGTTGATTTATCATATGTTCTCGCTCCCTTTTCGCCCTAGAATCTAACTGAATCAATTTGCCACGGATGGTGGCCTTGTGAGCCGCCCATGTTGTAGTTGGGGAGGGAGATGAAGGGATATTATCTCGAAAATAGTCTTTAAGAGCCTGTTCTATTTCTTTTGTGATGATGGGATCGTTTAATAAGGACTCATTTAATCGCCACGATGGCTGTTGTGGTTTTGACCATAGATTTGTTAATGTGACTTGGATTGAAGAGTGATCTGACCATGCCATAGGGAGAATTTTGGTCGACGAGACAAAAGAAAGCAGCGGAGAAAGTGTGAATAAATGATCTATTCTGGAGTATGTTTTGTGTACGTGGGAATAAAATGTAAAGTCTCTGGTCGTGGGGTGGGCGTCTCTCCATATATCTATCAAATCATAACTGTGAAGTAGACGTGCAATTTCTCCACTTTGTTTTGGAGAATGTTTTAGAACCGCCTTATTGGGGTTGGATTTATCTAATATTTGATCTAATGAGGTGTTGCTATCTCCTCTCAGTACCACGTGACCTTCCACATGAGGCATAATGTTTGCGAACATTGAACTTAAAAACTGTTTTTGTCCTGTATTAGGAGCATAATATGAAAGAAATGTGACTACTTTTTCATGTATTTTCCCCTTTGCCATAATATAGCGCCCTTTATCTCTAATAATATTAGTGGGTGAGAACAGTATATGTTTCGCTATGCATATTGCTACTCCCCCATTTTTTGTCCGGTCCATTTGATAGAAAAAACGTGGAGTATCGTGCATGCAAATATTTAGGGGCTGATGTCTTCGAAAAGTGTGTCTCTTGAAGTAATATCTATTCCCATTTTATAATAATGTTGGAAGGCCTTAGTTCTTTTGATGGGGGAATTAAGTCCCTGTACATTATGTGTTAAGATGGTATATTTTGTTGAGGGTCTACTGGTCATGAGTGTTCGGTGGATTGTACTCACAATTTAGAAGCCTCCAAAACTCTGGCGGAGGTCCTTTCAGTCGGATACTTAGAACCCATTCCGGGACCGGGAGTGCACCAGGGAAGAGAGAAGTTTGCAAAGAAGAAAAAGAAGTAGTATTAGAAATATATTGTACTTTTTTTGTTAGACTATAACAAAAACACTTTAACAATGCTAACATGTAAAATATAACCAGCGCACTATATAATAGTGCGGTCTTGGAGGTGTCAGACCTCCTTATGTTGTAAAGTTGCCTCCACTCAAAGAGTAGAGACAAGTTCACCACAGGTGGCATGCGTTACCGCCCCGACCCTTCTCTTGCTTTATCTGGAAGGGACTTAAAAGAGGAAAGCCTCCGTACCTATTGGGAAAAGATTAAAGAAAAACAAAAAGGGGAATTCCAAAAAATTGTAAGCAAGGACAATTACGGACAAAAAAGGGGGGAAAGGGAGGGAGAAAAACATATCCGGACAACAAGCAGAGAATCTAACCCCATGTCAATCTAAATAGACATTGAAACTGTCTGTCCTCTATATATAAATATTTTTCGGGAGGCTGTGTCTAAGTATTGGAAGATTTTCCTGTGAAAAATGAGCAGTGTCCAATAAAGCATCTGTAAAGCAATCAGGTAAAAGGGTGCGATTTTCTAGAACTGGACCTTCCCTGTTGGGACCATAAAGGTGAGACCGGACGACCATCGTTCTTTGGGGAATCAAGATGTTGTGGATCCTTATTGATAAGTCCCAGTTCCAGGAGTAACTCCTCTCCAGACTGGAAACTAGCGAAAGAATGTGACTTCCCCCTGTAGGTAAAAGACAGCCTGAATGGGAATGACCAGCGATATTTGATCCGATGATTGAGCAAGTGGGTCAGCAGGGACTTTAGTTGTCTTCTTTTCTGGATCATCGCCTGGGATATGTCCGCAAAGATCTGGATTTTATTTCCCAGGAGTGAAATATCTCCTTTGCTTCTTGCTTCTAGCATTATTTTTTCTTTAACCCGATAGAAATGTGGCTTGACTATCACATCTCGGGGTAGGCCATCTGGCCTAGGGGCTGTGAGAGCTCTGCGGACTCTATCCAATTCCAACTGGTGAGTAGCAATATCAGGAATTAAATCTTTCATCAAGGAATGTATGGCATCTTCTAGATCACTCACTGACTCCGGAAGGCCACGCACGCGGAAGTTATACCTCCTTGATCTGTTTTCCAAATCCTCGATCTTCGCATTCGCTTGATCTAGTTGGTCTTATAGTGAGGATATCATTCTGGTGTTTTGATTGACTCTTTTTACAGTGCCATCCATTTTGGATTCTATTGTGTCTAGTCTCTCACCTATATTTTGAAAGTCATCTTGGTGGTGATGATTGTGCAAGCTTTGGACAGTTCCTGTTGCAGGAGCGCGGAAAACCTAGCTAACAGGACCGCATCTCCTGAATAGGCGGTAGACTCGGGTGGTTTATAGCTGTATTGAGCTGTTTTGACTCAGCGCTATCTCTGCTAATTCTGCCATTTGCCTGTCTGTGGAAGAGGCAGGAGAGATATTATATGCTGCCTTGTCAGGGGAGCTCGACAGGGGGGACATCTGTGCCTGGGCTTCTCGGGGGGTCAGGGATTCCTCCTGGGACTGGGATGAGAAGGGGTCACGTCCTGAACCATCCATGGATGTATCTGGATGGGAGTAGGCTGCTTGCCGAAACTGTAGGCCGCCTTGTCCTGCTGCTCTCAGCTCTGGTGCTATCTGGGTGAGGGAGGGCCGTGGCTGCTGTGTTTGGGCGCCTTTTTTCTCCTGTGCTCTCTGATCTGATTGTGGCGCCTTCTGGGGGGATTGCTGCTGGGTCTGGGGGCTTCCCCATTCTTCCTCCCCTTTCCCCTGCACCTTACCGGCCATTGGTGTTTGTCGGTTCGTATTGAAACCACCGCTGTATGGGACGTTCTCCCTCTCCGCCGCCATCTTGGCTTGGGAAGACTGCTGGGTACGTGTGGAGCGGGATTGTTGCGCCGTTTTTTTCCCTTTTTTAGAGTTCCCCGCTGTCCCCCGCCTCGTGATCCGTTGCCGGGCCCTGAGCTGTCAGCTCGGAGGCGATCCGAGCGTCCCTTCTGGCTGATTTTAGCTGCTTGTGGATCGGGGTTTACGGAGCTCGGCTAGTTCATGACCTGCTCCGGCTCTGCGCGCATGCGCACTACCCCTTCCTTTTTCTCTCCCTCTCTTTACTCTCACTTTCGGGGACACTCTGCTCCCACTTTCTTCTTTGTACAAGAAGGGGAAATGACACCCCTCATTGGTGAGGCGGCAAATTTTCTAAGCAGGCTAGTTTGCTAAGATTATCCCAGCAACTGTGTTTCCAAACCATCTTCTTGGATTGTGCCTTTAAAAAGCATGATACTGCGGCAGACCAGGCTTGAAACACAGTCAGCCTGCTGCAGTGCTGGGGATGGGGGGACACGGAGCCTGGGTGGGGTCAACTCTCCTATTTCTCTCAAATATTGTTCACAAATCTGGCTAAATCTGTGTTAGTGAGCACTTCTCCTTTGCCGAGATAATCCATCCACCTCACAGGTGTGGCATATCAAGATGCTGATTAGACAGCATGCTTATTGCACAGGTGTGCCTTAGGATGGCCACAATAAAAGGCCACTCCAAAGTGTGCTTTACTGTGTGTGTTTTACTGTATTGGGGGGGTTGGGGGGGTCGGGAGGGGGTCCGAAAGCCAGTCAGTATCTGGTGTGACCACCATTTGCCTCATGCATTGCAGCACATCTCCCTCTCTTAGATTTGATCAGGTTGTTGATTTTAGCCTGTGAAATGTTGATCCATTCCTCTACAATGGCTGTGCGAAGTTGCTGGATATTGGCTGGAACTAGAACACACTGTCGTATAGAGCATCCCAAACATGCTCAATGGGTGACATGTTCGGTGAGTATGCTGGCCATGCAAGAACTATGATGTTTCCAGCTTCCAGGAATTGTGTACAGATCCTTGCAACATGGGGCTGTGCATTATCATGCTGCAACATGAGGCGATGGTCGTGGATGAATGGCACAAGAATGGGCCTCAGGATCTCGTCACGGTATCTCTGTACATTCAAAATGCCATCAATAAAATGCACCTATGTTCGTTGTCCATAGCATACGCCTGCCCATACCATAACCCCACCGCCACCATGGGCCACTCAATCCACAACACTGATATCAGCAAACCGCTCACCCACACAATGCCATATACGCTGTCTGCCATCTGCCCTGTACAGTGAAAACCGGGATTCATCCATGAAGAGAACACCTCTCCAAAGTGCCAGACCCAATCGAATGTGAGAATTTGCCCACTCAAGTCGGTTACGACGACAAATTGCAGTCAGGTCAAGACCCTGATGAGGGCGACGAGCATGCAGATGAGCTTCCCTTAGAAGGTTTCTGACAGTTTGTGCAGAAATTCTTTGGTTATGCAAACCGATTGTTGCAGCAGCTGTCTCATCAGGGTCTAGACCTGACTGTAGTTTGTCATTGTAACTGACTTAAACACAGATTTAGACAGATTTGTGAACAATATTTGAGAGAAATAGGACTTTTGTGTACATAGAAAAAGTTGTAGATCTTTGCATTCAGCTCATGATAAATAGGGGCAAACACAAAAGTGTTGCGTTTATAATTTTTCTCAGTGTGTATGGATAGATCTTGTTTTTCCTGTGCATTGGTAACAAAGATATTCTGCTCAAACCAAATTATGTAACCATTGGTCTAAAGCAGGGCCGTCTTTTCGCTCGGGCACGCTGGGCAGTTGCCCGAGGGCCCCACTTGTCTGGGGGCCCCACCTGCCCAGCAACCACAGCCAAGCATTTTACTGTGTGCCCTCCCATGTTAAGTACTGTCTGACCAGTGGTGTAGCATGGGGGGTGCGAGGGGGGCCACGGCACCGGGCGCAACATTTGGGGGGGGGCAAAATCCTGCGCCTGTGTTTGTGTCACCCTCGTCTCCATCTTCCTAATTTCCACTCTGGCCACCGTGTTAAGTCCCAGGCCGGCCCCTGGCACCCTGTGATTGGGCGAAAGGGGTCATGTGTGGCGGGCGGGGCTAGCCTGTTCCTAATCGTGGGTGAGCAGGACTGGCCCGAAGGCCGAAGGAGCTGTAGCCGCTGTCTCCTCCTCAATTCCTAGATCATGTCCCCGTCGAGGAAAGACAGTCTGGCAGTGTGACAGGTGGCGGCGCAGAGGCAGAGCAGATGAAAGAAGATAAGGTAAGAGGCTCCCTTTTGTTGCTGGCCCGGGGGGGGGGGGAAAGGTCTGGGGAGAGGGAGCAGCCAGAAATTCAGTGGATAGTGTATTGTGTAGTGTAGTGTATTGCGTGTAGTGGTAGTGTGTAGTGTAGTGGTCAGTGTGTAGTGTAGTGGTCAGTGTGTAGTGGTCAGTGTAGTGGTCAGTGTGTAGTGGTCAGTGTGTAGTTTAGTGGTCGGTGTGTAGTGGTCAGTGTGCAGTGGTCAGTGTGTAGTGTAGTGGTCAGTGTGTAGTGGTCAGTGTAGTGGTCAGTGTGTAGTGGTCAGTGTGTAGTTTAGTGGTCAGTGTGTAGTGGTCAGTGTGCAGTGGTCAGTGTGTAGTGTAGTGGTCAGTGTGTAGTGTAGTGGTCAGTGTGTAGCGCAGTGGTCAGTGTGTAGTGTAGTGGTCAGTGTGTAGTGGTCAGTGTAGTGGTCAGTGTGTAGTGGTCAGTGTGTAGTTTAGTGGTCAGTGTGTAGTGGTCAGTGTGCAGTGGTCAGTGTGTAGTGTAGTGGTCAGTGTGTAGTGTAGTGGTCAGTGTGTAGCGCAGTGGTCAGTGTGTAGTGTAGTGGTCAGTGTGTAGTGGTCAGTGTGTAGTGTAGTGGTCAGCAGGACTCACATGCCATTTTCAGCTCCCAGCAGGACCCACAGCTCAGTGGCCAGCAGGACCCATAGGCTATTGTCCGCTCCCAGCAGAACCCACAGGTCAGTGGCCAGCAGGACCCATAGGCTATTGTTCGCTCCCAGCAGGACCCACAGGTCAGTGGCCAGCAGGACCCACAGGTCGGCAGCTTGTGGGTCCTTCTGGGAGCTGGCCACTGACCGGTGGGTCCTGCTGGCCCCTGACCTGTGGGTCCTGCTGGCCACTAGTCTAGGGTGACCAGAAGTCTTCAGCACCGCCGGATTACAAATATCTCCCACTTACACGGCATGGCCACTGTGTGCAGTCTATCATAGGAGCCCATTCAGGAGGCAGTACTTCGTATGACAGCAGCCACTGGGTAAGTGGGAGATCCCTGCTCTGTGTAATAACGGTGGCGCTTGCCCCCTGCCCCCCCCCCTTCTCATGCGTGATTGTGTAGACAGGGCCCCAATGCACTGTATTGCCCGGGGACCTATAATGCTCTTAAGATGGCACTGGTCTAAAGAGGACTGATGTGGATGCCAAAGCAGCTTACTTTGTTGCAGTAATTGCATGGAGGCCAAGCAGATCAAAACTCATTATTATTTTCTGATTGACAAAGCAGGAATTACTCCTCTGCCTTACAAGGATGGAAGAATTTATTTAGAATTCATCAGCCAAATTTCCAAACAAATGCTTGTGGCAGAGTCTCCTTTGGAAAAGAAAGGAAAAATAGAAATTTATGAAAATGGAAAGAAAAGGTTTCATTCTCTTAGAGGCTTCTATAATGGAATAAACCCTTTGGCCACAAAGAGAGGGCTCTGTGTGGGCAAGAGCACCTGAGGAGGGCCCCAGAGCTGCACAGAAAATCACAAAAGAGATAAAGAAGAACAACTTCTTGAAAAAAAGGAGTGCAAATCCAAGATGTTAGAAAGGAGATATACAAGGTTGGCACAGTGGTGCAGTGGGTAGCACTCTTACCTAGCAGTAAAAAGGGTCGTTGGTTCGGATCCCAACCACTGACACTACCTGCCTGGAGTTTGCATGTTCTCCCCATCCCTGCGTGGTCTTCCTCCGGGTATTCCGGTTTCCTCCCACACTCCAATAGATATGCTGGTAGGTTAATTGACTTCTGTCTAAATTGGCCCTAGTATATGAATATGAGTTAGGGACCTTGGATTGTAAGCTCCTTGAGGGTAGGGACTGATGTGAATGTACAATGTATATGTAAAGCACTGTGTAAATTGACGGCGCTATATAAGTACCTTAAATAATAATAATAATAATAACCAAGACCTGCCACATACCAGAGGCTAGTTTTTTGTGTTTTCAAAAAGAAGAATTTGCAGCATGAGAAATGGGAACAGGTTCAAGGATGGGATTCCCTATCACCACACTGTGGGGGTTATTTACTAAAGGCAACTCCACTTTGCACTGCAAGTGCACTTGAAAGTGCAGTCGCTGTAGATCTGAGGGGGACATGCAAGGAAAATAAAAAACAGCATTTTAGCTTGCACATGATTGGATGATAAAATCAGCAGAGCTTCCCCTCATTTCAGATGTCCCCCTTAGATTTAGAGCGACTGCACTTCCAAGTGCACTTGTAGTGCAAAGTGGATTTGCCTTTCGTACATAACCCCCTATGTGAGAACTACCTCAAACGATAGATTACAGATTTTGGAGGAAGTAATTTGCACACCTCCAAAAGGAGGAACACTCCCAACCCCAAGGCCTAAATGTAGCTAACTGCTGAATATCAAGGAATTAGAGATGCTGGAAGCCTCTAGGTAAATGTATGCGGAGTGGACACATACTATATTGTAACTAAAGATGTATGCTGAGAAGGGTGGGAATGTATCTATAATAATATCAAGTTTAGACCCAGAGATCCTGAGCAGTACAAGGTCCCAAGAAAGGTGTGGTGTTAACTGCTGATGGAAGAGATGGAGACAGCGAAAATTCCTTGAAATCCTCCCTAAGAGAAAGAGTAGATAACTACTCTTGTATTTTTAATCTGAAATGAGGTGTAGGAAAAACAGTCTGCCCTGTAAAGCAGCAAGTGTAGCAGAGAAAGAATCAACAGGGAAAGGACATCAAAGTAAATTATTTGTGTAGCTCTCAAAAGGACAGAGTAGAAAAAAGACCAGGACATCTTTGTCCATTGTGGAGCAATTTGTAATAAACCTCACACTTTTTGTTTAGGGGTGGGGATAAAGAAGGTTTTTGAGCAAGTCCAGAGGGCTTAGAGGTAAGGGGTCTGCCATGATGTGAAGGATTTGCAGTAGATGATGACTCCCTGAGAGGATGAACAGATAGTAGTCACACAGAAGAAGTGTGTGATGGGAAAGTAAGATCAGTAGAGTGGCGCAAGACCCCCCTCCCTCAGTAGCTGCCTCAATGTATTCTTCAAAAACTTGCAAGGAGCAGCTGATCTTTGAAGGGATTTTGCAAAAGGCACCTTTTATGACAGCGTTCTGCTGACCAGGCATTTAGCCATAAGATTCTGCATATATGCACAGAAAGTAAGGGCATTCAGGAGATCTGACAGATCATGATCTCCATGAGTCTAAACAGAAGAGCAATGCTGAGGGCAATAGTTGTAATCTTGCAGCAAGAATAGGATCATCTTTAATCAGAGAAAGTTAACTATTGATTTCTCCACTCTTTTTGTGGCACAGGAGCACTAAAACTTGTGGTAATTTGTTGTAAAGTTATATGTAGTATGCAATCCGGGAGGCTACTCACAAATAAATATGATGTCCTGCTGTACCTTGGGAGGAAATTCCTAAAAGAATTGTAAACAATGGGAGCGCTACGCTAGTTTGTGCAGTCCATAAAAGATTTAATTCTGCAACAAAATCCAATGCGGTTTGGGAGCTCAACATTTCCCCTTCATCAAGACTTATAGACCAATAACCACTGGGATACTGTCCTGGAGTGTAGGTTGGAACCGAGGTAGGCATGTACAGACCATGCAGGAGCTTGGGCAAAGATAGCTTTATAGCCTCACTATGTATGTCTAAGTTCTAAAGTATCTATGGGGATGGGGGGGGGGGGGTGAATGCAAGTAATGTAATGTAATGTTCCACCTACCTGCCCCCCGATTGGTAGCAAGTAGGTGGTCATCTCCATCCTGGTGAACTGATGGTGCTAAAATTGTGCATATACAGTACAGTTGCAGCACTAAGGATGGTTTAATGTCACATCGCCCACCCCCCAGGAACTAGCCATCAAGGTAACCAGACAAGCATGCTGGTATACCCATATCAAAGGAGCTGTGCAGGTTTCCAACCCACATGCCCTTTAGCTTGGTAGAAGGAGGTGTTTTGGGTGGGGTTCCCCCCAAAAATGGAAATCCCCAAAGTATCAGGCCCAATACTGAAAGCACTGAGTTCTTTGGCAAACCTGCTGCCCAGAAGGAGGTGCAATGAGGATCTTATGTTCCACCTATCTGCCCATTGGTAGCAAGTAGGTTCCACACCCTTCCTGGTTTTTAAGCTCTCTCCTGTATCTATTGCCCCAAACTTCTCCTCTCCCACACATGTAGTATAACCCACTGTCATACTCCCTGTACTCCTCTCCTGCAAATATAACCCCCATTATACCCTTAGCATACCTCTCCTACACATACTGCCTGGCGGCATGCCCATTGTTATACCTTCTGCACTCTTCTCCAAAACATACTGTTTCCTGCACACTCTTTTTCTGCATACTTTGGCAATAACCCCTCTCATAGCTTTTGCACTCCTCTTACACATAATGACCCCTTTGAAAACCTCCACTTCTCTCTATTTCACAAACTGCCTACCAACATGGACCTCACATTCCACTATAGCACTTAATGCCTGCCATCGCTCTCTCTACAATCGTCTCCATCTTACACTACAACCCTCTCATCATATGCTACCTACCACCCTGTTCCTTCATATTATTCACCCTCTCTTGTACATATTGTATTCTATCATACCCTCTGGACTCTTCTCCTGCACGTTCTACCCCATCACACACTCCATACTCCTCTCCTGAACATACTGTCTGTGATCATATGTAACAACACAAATTAACACCGCTCTGAACTACGATATCCGGATAACAGATAATTGGTAACTTCCGCACACCCAAAATCCAGGTGCCCTGAGGCTCAGGATGTCCTTCTTACATCCAAACAGGCAAACTTGAAGATATATCATCTGTTGTCTTTATTGTATCATGACAAGTATAAAAAAGGACAAGCAGATGCATTTTGGCACAAGCACACACGTTTCGGCACAAGAGAAAAAAAAATGCATAGTAAAAAATGCAGAAAAAGAAAAAAAAAATCGCATGAAAACACAGAAAATGTGATTTTTTTTCTCTACAGATCCAACTTCTATGTTTAATGTTCATTTTGTTGTTGCATTGTTGCAAAAGTTGCTTTATGTCTTGAGACTGTGTAAAAATACCAGTATCCCAGGTTATATATCTTTTGTCTTTGACACTTATAGATAAGGGGAGTTGGTACAAACTTACATAGCCTGCAAAACTAAATAGTATTTTTAGAATTAACCACGTAACAAAAAGGGCTTATCCACAAATGATATATTTTAAATAATAATGTTTCTTTTATACATCTTTACAATGTATCTTTATTAGGTAACATTATATATACCTGTTAACTACATATATATTATTATAAGGTTGCAAATATGGTATCTTATTCAGGAAACCATTCATGACAAATCTGCCCTCCAAAAATACTATTCTTTCATTCACACTGCCAAGGAAACCTATTTTACAACTCTTATTAACACCTTCTCATCCAATCCCCGTAAACTCTTCTCTACCTTCAACTCCCTACTTTGTCCTCCACCGCCTCCACCTACTGACTTACTCACTGCCCAGGAAATCGCTAATCACTTCAAAAACAAGATTGATACAATCCGTGATGAAATATCCATTCTACAGGTATCTCCCCCAGCTAAGACCCCATGTCAACAGGTACAACTGACACTCCCCCTATTCAAATCTGCTACTACAGATGAAGTTGCTAAACTCCTTTCTATCGCCCACCTAACCACCTGTCCCCTGGACCCTATTCTCTCTCAAATGCTACGGTCGCCCTCTGACCCCATCCTACACTCTCTAACCCACATCTTCAATCTCTCCCTCACCTCTGGCATCTTCCCCGATGCTCTAAAACATGCACTGGTCACCCCCATACTCAAAAAGCCGTCCTTGGACCCTACCAATCTTAACAACCTACGCCCTATCTCCTTGCTCCCCTTTTCCTCTAAACTCCTTGAACCCCTGGTTTACAACCAACTGAGTGACCACCTCATTAAAAACAACCTTCTTGATCCCCTTTAATCTGGTTTTCGCCCTCAACACTCCACAGAAACTGCTCTTTTAAAACTCACAAATGACCTACTAACTGCAAAAACCAATGGACACTATTCTGTACTCCTACTTCTGGATCTTTCAGCTGCCTTTGACACAGTTGACCACCCCCTCCTCAAAAAAAAACTTTACTCCCTCGGTCTCCGTGACTGCGCTCTTCAGTGGCTCTCATCCTACCTATCCCAACGCACCTTCAGTGTCACTTACAATTCTACTTCCTCCACTCCTCTTCCCTTCTCTGTCGGGGTCCCCCAAGGTTCTGTTCTTGTACCTCTTTTATTTTCAATCTACACCTCTTCCCTGGGTCAGCTGATAGCCTCTCACGGCTTTCAATATCATTTCTATGCTGATGACACACAAATCTATCTCTCCACCCCTCAACTCACTCCATCAGTCTCCTCACGCATCACTAACTTACTAACCGATATATCTGTATAGATGTCACACCACTTCCTCAAACTCAACTTGTCCAAAAGAGAGCTTATAATATTTCCTCCCCCACATGCCTCTTCCCCTGACTTCTCTGTCAAGAGCAATGGCAAAACCATCCACCCGTCCCAACATGTCAGGGTGCTAGGTGTTATCCTGGATTCTGAACTCTCCTTTCAGCCCCACATCCAATCACTTTCCAAAGCTTGCCGCCTCAACCTCCGCAACATCTCTAAACTACGTCTCTTTCTAACCAATGAAACCACAAAGCTCCTGGTTCACTCCCTGGTTATCTCTCGCCTTGACTACTGCAACTCACTCCTCATTGGCTTACCTTTAAACAGACTATCCCCCCTTCAGTCCATCATGAATGCTGCTGCCAGACTCATCCACCTTACAAACCGCTCAGTGTCTGCTACCCCTCTCTGCCAATCCCTCCATTGGCTACCACTCGCCCAACGAATTAAATTCAAAATACTAACAATAAGTTACAAAGCCATCCACAACTCTGCCCCCAGCTACATCACTAACCTAGTCTCACAATACCAACCTAATCGCCATCCCCGTTCCTCCCAAGACCTCCTGCTCTCTAGCTCCCTCATCACTTCCTCCCATATCCGCCTCCAGGACTTCTCCCGAGCCTCGCCCATCCTCTGGAATTCCCTACCCCAATCTGTCAGGCTGTCTCCAAATGTATCCACTTTTAGGCGATCCCTGAAAACTTTCCTCTTCAGAGAAGCATATCCTGCCTCCATCTAACAACTGCACTATTTCTCCATTAGCTCATCCCCCACAGCTATTACCCTTTTGTATAACTTGACCCTCCCTCCTAGATTGTAAGCTCTAACGAGCAGGGCCCTCTGATTCCTCCTGTTATTGAATTGTATTGTACTTGTACTGTCTGCCCTAATGTTGTAAAGTGCTGCGTAAACTGTCAGCGCTATATAAATCCTGTATAATAATAATTTTATTTGATATTGTGTCTTTTTACATTTACTATGTAATGCACCTCCCTCGCGATCATGCAGCAATGTTTCCCACTTGTGTTGAAAGACATCATCTTATGAATTAATTGATTGGAGGAGGGCTTTTGGGCATTTTCTCTGTATATATATATGTTGTGTTTGTCATTCTTGGACAGAGCTGTGAACAAGGCTTGTGCCGAAACGTGTCAGCTTGTCCTTTTTATACTGGTCATGATACAATAAAGACCACAGATGATATATCCAGAGTGCCGGCTTTTCTTCAGTTATTGTATCTTTATGTCTGTGATCATATCCTCCACATTCCTCAACTGAACACACTGCTCACTTATATATCCCTGCACTCCTCTACTGCACATACTGATTCCTCTGATAACTACTGCATGCCACTCCTGCACATATTGCCCCAGTCATAACCTCTGTATGCCTCTACTTCACATACTGACCATCATCAAACCCTCCACACTCTCCCCATACCCTCCATATTCCTTTTATGCACATATTACCTTCAGTCATACCATCCTCACTCTTCTCCTACTCATAATGCTGTTATTATACCCTCCATACATACAACCCCCATCATACCCTCCCGCACTCCTCTTCTACACAAATTGCCCCATCATAGCTTCCATGCTCCTTTTCTGCACATACTGCTCCCATCATACCCTCTGCTCTACTGCTTTGCCCATACTGTCCTCCTATACCCTCTGCACTTCTCTACTGCACATACTGCCCCCATCATACCCTCCACACTCCATTTTACTGCCAGTTACTAATCTATTGACTGCATTTCTGTTGACCATAAATTGTTAGTAGTATTTATTTTCTGATTCAAGCACTGATAATGTACTGGTAAAAGTCTCCAACTAAAATTAAACATTTTTTTCTAATTAGTTATTTGCATTTCTTTTTAAATTGAAGGATAAATATATACAGTCAGGTCCATAAATATTGGGACATCGACACAATTCTAATCTTTTGGCTCTATACACCACCACTAGGGATGAGCTTCGTGTTCGAGTCGAACCCATGTTTGACTCGAACATCGTCTGTTCGCCCGTTCGCCGAATTTCGAACGATATGGACCGTTCGCGCCAAATTCGTGTGGCGCATCACGGCCCATAATTCACTGCGGCATCGCAGTGCATTGCTGGCTGATGATTGGCCAAGCATGCACTATGACCCGCATGCTTGGCCAATCACAGCGCCGTCTGAACAGAGAGCCGTAATTGGCCAAAGCCAAGGAGGCTTTGGCCAATTATGGCTCAGGGGATTTAGTACACGCCCCACACTATATAAGGCCGCCTCCACGGCGGCCCTGTGTAGTGTGTGTTCCGGCATTGAAAGAGATAGACAGAGAGACAGTGTCATTTGATTTGAGTTAGATAGATTAGGCAGAACAGTCAGTCAGTTAGCTGCACTTACAGTGTATTGTGCATATATATGCATCCCAGGTGTTGCATATATATATATACACTGTATTCAGTTTAGCTAGATCCGTTCCTGTTATCTTCCTACTGACAGGCAGGCTTGTCTTGTTACAGTATTCACAGCTACCTGAAGAAAATTACTGGTGTTCTTTTGATCCTATTAGTACCACAGTCAGGCAGCTAGACTATTTACAGTTAGTGCAGTGCGCCCTGCTCACAGTGTTCAGCTAGATCCGTTCCTGTTATCTTCTTACTGACAGGCAGGCTTATCTTGTTACAGTATATACAGCTACCTGAAGAAAATTGCTGGTGTTCTTTTGATCCTATTAGTACCACAGTCAGGCAGCTAGACTATTTACAGTTAGTGCAGTGCGTCCTGCTCACAGTGTTCAGCTAGATCCGTTCCTGTTATCTTCTTACTGACAGGCAGGCTTGTCTTGTTACAGTATATACAGCTACCTGAAGAAAATTACTGGTGTTCTTTTGATCCTATTAGTACCACAGTCAGGCAGCTAAACTATTTACAGTTAGTGCAGTGCGTCCTGCTCACAGTGTTCAGCTAAAACTACAAGTTAGTGGGGTGCGTCCTGCTCACAGTGTTCAGCTAAACCTACAAGTTAGTGGGGTGCGTCCTGCTCACAGTGTTCAGCTAAACCTACAAGTTAGTGTGGTGCGTCCACCTCACAGTGTTCAGCTAAACCTACAAGTTAGTGCGGTGCGTCCTGCTCACAGTGTTCAGCTAAAACTACAAGTTAGTGGGGTGCGTCCACCTCACAGTGTTCAGCTAAACCTACAAGTTAATGTGGTGCGTCCACCTCACAGTGTTCAGCTAAACCTACAAGTTAGTGCGGTGCGTCCTGCTCACAGTGTTCAGCTAAAACTACAAGTTAGTGGGGTGTGTCCTGCTCACACTGTTCAACTAAACCTACAAGTTAGTGGGGTGCGTCCTGCTCACAGTGTTCAGCTAAAACTACAAGTTAGTGGGGTGTGTCCTGCTCACACTGTTCAGCTAAACCTACAAGTTAGTGGGGTGCGTCCTGCTCACACTGTTCAGCTAAACCTACAAGTTAGTGTGGTGCGTCCACCTCACAGTGTTCAGCTAAACCTACAAGTTAGTGGGGTGCGTCCTGCTCACAGTGTTCAGCTAAACCTACAAGTTAGTGTGGTGCGTCCACCTCACAGTGTTCAGCTAAACCTACAAATTAGTGGGGTGCGTCCTGCTCACAGTGTTCAGCTAAACCTACAAGTTAGTGTAGTGAGACCTCTGCACAGTGTTCATCTAAAGTTACAAGTTAGTGCAGTGCGTCCTGCTCACAGTGTTCAACTAGATCTGTTCCTGTTATCTTCTTACTGACAGGCAGGCTTGTCTTGTTACAGTATTTACAGCTACCTGAAGAAAATTGCTGGTGTTCTTTTGATCCTATTAGTACCACAGTCAAGCAGCTAGACTATTTACAGTTAGTGCAGTGCGTCCTGCTCACAGTGTTCAGCTAAACCTACAAGTTAATGGGGTGCGTCCTGCTCACAGTGTTCAGCTAAAACTACAAGTTAGTGTGGTGCGTCCACCTCACAGTGTTCAGCTAAACCTACAAGTTAGTGTGTTGCGTCCTGCTCACAGTGTTCAGCTAAAACTACAAGTTAGTGCTGTGCGTCCTGCTCACAGTGTTCAGCTAAACCTACAAGTTGGTGTAGTGAGACCTCTGCACACTGTTCATCTAAAGCTACAAGTTAGTGCAGTGCGTCCTGCTCACAGTGTTCAGCTAAAACTACAAGTTAGTGTGGTGCGTCCGTCTCACAGTGTTCAGCTAAACCTACAAGTTATTTTTTTGCGAGCTCTGCACAGTGTTCACCTAAAGCTACCTGTAGAAGGTTGGTGGTGTTCTCATACTACAGGCAGGCAGTTGATTTTGCTAGCTGCAGTATCAGTACATATATATATATATATATATATATATATATATATATATATATATATATCCCAGCTTAGTGCAGCTACAGGTCATTAGTATGTCTGGAAGGCCAAGAAGGAGAGGCAGACAGTCACAAGCCAATAAGAGAGGGCAAGCAGGCTCTGTGTCTAGTGCTGGTCGTGGAGACGGTGCATCCTCATCAGCACGTGGCCGTGGGACACGCTTGGCCTTCTTTTCGGCAGCTGGCCGTGCTGAGCCACAACATGCGGAAGACTTGGTCGAGTGGATGACCAAGCCGTCCTCATCCTCCTCATCCTCTCTCACCCATGCCCAGGGTACCTTGTCTGGCAAAGCAGCGGCCTCTTCCCTCGGCTCAATGTCATCAGTGACTCCTTCCCTAGCCCCACCATCCTCCTGAGGAGTCCCTTGAACTGTTTGACCACAATGTTGGGTACATGCTCCAGGAGGATGCCCAGCGTTTGGAAGGCTCTGATGATGATACTGAGCTCGATGAAGGCAGTAACATGAGCACGGACAGAGGGGGTGCCCAAGAAGGACAGCAATCTGGCAGTCATGCTCCCCCTGCTGCAGCATACTGCCAGGTTTGCTCCAGTGATGAGGAGGGAGGGGATGATGAGGTCACTGACTCAATGTGGTTGCCTGATAGGAGAGAGGAGGAGGAGGAGGAGGTGGCACATCACCAACGAGGCAGGATGCCCTCCAGGGGCCAGCCTAAGGGCAGCACATTGACTGCATCACACCCCAAAGCTCCACATGTGCAGGGCGCTGCAGTCTCTGCGCGTTATTCAAAAATTTCTTTGGTGTGGGCCTTTTTTGAGACGAGTGCAACAGATCGCACCGCTGCTATTTGCAACATATGGCTCAAGCGTATCTCGCGTGGCCAAAACATCTCCCGCTTGGGTACCACATGCTTGACCAGACATATGTTGACCTGCCATGCAGTTCGTTGGCAAGCGTATCTAAAAGACCCACACCAAAGAACAAAGAGGACCTCTCCTTGCTCCTCATCAGCTGAGATCTCCAACCCCACTATACATTCAGTCCTCTCTGAGACCTGCACTGAGAGGAATGAAGGTGTAGAATTAGGTGTGTCACAGCCAAGTACTTGTGGGCAATCTGCTTTTGGTACACCAACGTCAGATTGTACCAGGCAAATTTCCCTGCCCCAGCTGCTGCACCGCCGAAAGAAGTTTGCTGCCAGCCATCCACATGCCCAGCGGCTTGGCAAAATTTCTAGCACTTCAACTGCTGCCTTTTCAGTTGGTAGACTCTGCCCCCTTCCATGAGTTTGTGGAATGTGCAGTTCCTCAGTGGCAGGTACCCAAACGCCACTTTTTTCTCACGGAAGGCGATTCCGGCTCTCTACCGGCATGTGGAAGGCAATGTCCATGCCTCGCTGGACAGGGCAGTCAGCGGTAAGGTGCATATTACCGCTGACTCATGGTCCAGCAGGCATGGACAGGGACGTTACCTAAGTTTCACGGCGCATTGGGTGACTCTGCTGGCAGCTGGGAAGGATGCAGGACAAGGTGCAGTAGTGTTGCAGGTTGTTCCGCCACCACGCCTCCAAAATGCTAATGATTGTGACACACCTCTCTCCTCCACCCCCTCCTCTTCTTCTTCCTCCATGGCCTTTTCCTGTGCTTTGTCCTCGGAACCAGCGGTGCTCCGTAGCCGTTCAAGGGGCTACGCAAGTACGCAGGCCATGCGGTGCTTGCGCTGGTGTGCTTGGGGGACAGGAGCCACACTGGGGCAGAGGTTCTGTCAGCTCTGCAGGGGCAGGTTCAAAGGTGGTTGACGCCACGCCAACTTAAGGCAGGAATGGTGGTTTGCGACAATGGCACCAACCTCCTCTCTGCCCTCCGACAGGGACAAATGGCCCATGTACCCTGTTTGGCTCACGTCCTTAACTTGGTGGTGCAGCAGTTCTTGGGCAGGTACCCGGGCTTACAGGATGTCCTGAGGCAGGCCAGGAAAGTCTGTGTGCATTTCCGCCGGTCATATAATGCCAGTGCTCGGCTGACGGACCTCCAAAAGGAGTTTAACCTGCCCAAGAACCACCTAATCTGTGACATGCCCACCAGGTGGAACTCAACGTTGGCCATGCTGCAGCGGCTGCACACACAGCAGAGGGCCATCAATGAGTACATGTGCGACTATGGCACCAGGACAGGGTCAGGGGAGCTTGGTTTTTTTTCCCCACGCCAGTGGGCCATGATCAGGGATGCATGCACTGTCCTGTCACCATTTGAGGAGGCCACGAGGATGGTGAGCAGTGACAGTGCATGCATCAGTGACACTGTCCCCCTTGTCCACCTGTTGGAGCACACGCTGCGTGGAATAATGGACAGGGCACTTGAGGCAGAACAGAGGCAGGAAGAGGAGGACTTCCTTAGCTCTCAAGGCCCCCTTTATCCAGACAGTGTTCCTGCGTGCCCGCTGATCACACAGGAAGAGGAGGAGGAGGAGGAGGAGGAAGATTGTGTCAGTATGGAGGTGGAGCCTGGCACTCAGCATCAGCAGCAGTCTTTAAGGGATCAGTCCCAAGAAACACATGGACTTGTACGTGGCTGGGAGGAGGTGGCTGCGGACCATGTCATCCTTAGTGACCCAGAGGACTCCGGACCGAATGCCTCAGCAAACCTACGCTGCATAGCCTCCCTGATCCTGCAAAGCCTGCGTAAGGATCCTCGTATTCGTGGTATCAAGGAGAAGGACCAATACTGGCTGGCAACCCTTCTTGATCCACGTTACAAGGGTAAGGTTGCGGACCTTATCTTGCCATCGCAGAGGGAGCAGAGGATGAAACATCTTCAGGAGGCCTTGCAGAAAGGTCTGTGCAACGCGTTCCCAGAGACTGGGAGGTTACAAACTCCTATTTCTGGACAACGTGTTGCTGAGGCTTTGGTCAGTCAAAGAAGGAGCGGTGGAGAAGGTGGCCGTCTGACCGATGCGTTCAGACAATTTTTTGGTCCGCAGCCCCAAGGTATGATCGGTTCCAGCCACCATCGCCAGCGTCTGTTTTACATGGTGCAGGATTACCTAGGGGCAAGATCAGACTTGGACACCTTTCCCACCGAAAATCCTCTGGGTTACTGGGTCTTGAGGATGGATCACTGGCCAGAGCTTGCACAGTAGGCAATTGAGCTACTGGCCTGTCCTGCATCCAGCGTTCTTTCGGAACGCACATTCAGTGCTGCTGGAGGCGTGGTAACCGATCACAGGGTGCATCTGTCCACCAACTCGGTCGATCGACTGACCTTCATAAAAATGAATCAGTCTTGGATCACCACCAGCTACCAAGCACCTGATGCTGATGTAACCGAATAATATTTTTTGAAATCTCAGATCCCTTCAAAGACTGCCTATGCTGATGCTGAGTGACTATCCCTGAGTAATTATCCTCTTCCTCCTCAATCATCACGCTGATAGCTTGTAAGAACATTTTTGGTTCTGGGCGCCACCACCAGTGCCTAAGGCACAATTTTTCAGCCCCTGTTTAACAGGGGCATGTAATTACAATTTTTGATGCAATACTTTGCAGCATGGCTCATTTCAGCATTCCAACTAGAGTATCTGTGAGGGGTTGCAGTGTTGTGGCACCAGCACCAGTGCCTAAGGCCCAATTTTTCTGCCCCTGTTTAACAGGGGCGTGTAATTACAATTTTTGATGCAATACTTTGCAGCAGGGCTCGTTCCTGCGTTCCAACTAGAGTGTCTGTGAGGGGTTGCAGTGTTGTGGCACCAGCACCAGTGCCTAAGGCCTAATTTTTCAGCCCCTGTTCAACAGGGGCATGTAATTACAAATCTTGATCTAATATTTCATAGCAGGGCCCATTTCTGCACCCACCAAGAGCGAGTGAGGACTTACAGTGTTGTGGCACCAGCACCACCACCACCACCACCAAAGGCCCAATTTTTTTGCCCTTGTTCAACAGGGGCATGTAATTACAATTCTTGATCTAATATTTCACAGCGGGGCCCATTTCTGCACCACCATAAGCGAGTGAGGACTTACAGTGTTGTGGCACCAGCACCACCACCACCAAAGGCCCAGTTTTTCTGCCCTTGTTCAACAGGGGCATGTAATTACAATTCTTGATCTAATATTTCACAGCAGGGCCCTGTGAGGGCTTACAGTGTTGTGGCCGCAACAACACCTAAGGCCCAAATTTCTGCTGAGTATATAGGGCAGGCCCCTACTTTCAAACATCTAATTTACAAATGACTCCTACTTGCAAATGGAAGGAGACAACAGGAAGTGAGATGAAATCTACCCCTAGGAAGGGAAATTCTCTCCTGTAAGAGTTAATATGGGAAAAACATTTCTCCTTTCCACTGATGCTTTCCAATCCTTGTTCCACAAAAAACCCCAAATTTTCAAAAAACATTTGTCATTGGGACAAAAAGTGAGGTGAAATCTTCTGAAGAGGAGGAAAGACAGGAAAACAAATGTCACAGGGGTGATAACCATTCCCTATGTTTTCCAAAAAGCTTAAAAAAGATATTTTGGCTGGAGCTAAACACGTTAAAAACGTACCCGTTCAAAAATACAAACAGATTCTACTTAACAACAAACCTACAGTCCCTGTCTTGTTTGCACCGCCTGTTTACTGCTGTTCAGAGTATATAGGGCCTGGTGGCCCCACACCTTTCCTTATTTTAATTTGGGTGCGGGGTTCCCCTTAATATCCATACAAGACCCAAAGGGCGTGGTAATGGACTGGGGGGTACCCATGCCGTTTGTCTCACTGATTTTCATCCATATTGCCAGGACCCGACATTATATTAAACCCGCAAGCAGTTTTAAATGAGATTTTTTCCTTTAAAAATGACATTTGGTGCAGGGACTGTTCTAAACATGGGAAACACGCTCCACTTTACAGGCATACTATAGACACCCCCCAGGTACGATATTTAAAGAAATATTTCACTTTTTTTTTTTTTTACTTTAAGCATCATTAAAATCACTGCTCCCGAAAAAACGGCCATTTTAAAAGTTTTTTTTGCCTTGATACATGTCCCCTGGGGTAGGACCCGGGTCCCCAAACCCTTTTTAGGACAATACCATGCAAATTAGCCTTTAAAATGAGCACTTTTGATTTTGAACGTTCGAGTCCCATAGACGTCAATGGGGTTCTAACGTTCGTGCGAATTTTCGGTCCGTTCGCAGGTTCTGGTGCGAACGGAACCGGGGGGTGTTCGGCTCATCCCTAACCACCACAATGGATTTGAAATGAAACTAACAAGATGTGTTTTAACTGCAGACTTTCAGCTTTAATTTGAGGGTATTTACATCCAAATCAGGTGAACGGTGTAGGAATTGCAACAGTTTGTATATGTGACTCACAATTTTTAAGGGACCAAAAGTAATGGGACAATTGGCTGCTCAGCTGTTCCATGGTCAGGTGTGTGTTATTCCCTCATTATCCCATTTACAAGGAGCAGATAAAAGTCCCAGAGTTCATTTCAAGTGTGCTATTTGCATTTGGAATCTGTTGCTGTCAACTCTCAATATGAGATCCAAAGAGCTGTCACTATCAGTGAAGCAAGCTATCATTAGGCTGAAAAAAACAAAACAAACCCATCAGAGAGATAGCAAAAACATTATGTATTGTCAAATCAACTGTTTGGAACATCCTTAAAAAGAAAGAACGCACCGGAGAGCTCAGCAACACCAAAAGACCCGGAAGACCACAAAAAAACAACTGTGGTGGATGACCGAAGAATTATTTCCCTGGTGAAGAAAACACCCTTCACAACAGTTGGCCAGATCAAGAACACTCTCCAGGAGGTAGGTGTATGTGTGTCAAAGTCAACAATCAAGAGAAGACTTCACCAGAGTGAATACAGAGGATTTACCACAAGATGTAAACCATTGGTGAGCCCTTAAAAACAGGAAGGCCAGATTAGAGTTTGCCAAACAACATCTAAAAAAACCTTCACAGTTCTGGAACAACATCCTATGGACAGATGAGACCAAGATCAATTTGTACCAGAGTGATGGAAAGAGAAGAGTACGGAGAAGGAAAGGAACTGCTCATGATCCAAAGCATACCACCTCATCAGTGAAGCATGGTGGTGGTAGTGTCATAGCGTGGGCATGTATGGCTGCCAATGGAACTGGTTCTCTTGTATTTATTGATGATGTGACTGCTGAAAAAAGCAGCAGGATGAATTCTGAAGTGTTTCGGGCAATATTATCTGCTCATATTCAGCAAAATGCTTCAGAACTCATTGGACGGCGCTTCACAGTGCAGATGGACAGTGACCCGAAGCATATTGCGAAAGCAACCAAAGCCTTTTTTAAGGGAAAGAAGTGGAATGTTATGCAATGGCCAAGTCAATCACCTGACCTGAACCCGATTGAGCATGCATTTCACTTACTGAAGACAAAACTGAAGGGAAAATGTCCCAAGAACAAGCAGGAACTGAAGACAGTTGCAGTAGAGGCCTGGCAGAGCATCACCAGGGATGAAACCCAGCATCTGGTGTTGTCTATGCATTCCAGATTTCAGGCTGTAATTGACTGCAAAGGATTTGCAACCAATTATTAAAAAGTGAAAGTTTGATGGATGATTGTTAATCTCTCCCAATACTTTTGGTCCCTTAAAAAGTGGAAGGCACATATACAAACTGTTGTAATTCCTACACCGTTCACCTGATTTGGATGTAAATACCCTCAAATTAAAGCTGAACGTCTGCAGTTAAAGCACATCTTGTTTGTTTAATTTCAAATCCATTGTGGTGGTGTATAGAGCCAAAAAGATTAGAACTGTGACGATGTCCCAATATTTATGGACCTGACTGTATATATGGAAACAGGATCCTCCTAACGCGTTCATGACATGAATGATTCTCCGTAACCAGAAACAGGAAACAAACCACTGAATTATTGATAGTAGCTTTATCTTAGAACTTTGAGTCCACAGACACTTTTCATCATCACCAACTAGTTCTCTGAAAAAAAAAAGAAAAAAAATCAATTTCTGACTGCTACATTTAATCTATGCCATTGATCTTCATGGTATTGTTTTTTGGAGAAACTGATAGCATATGTATGGTATCCCTTTATTCTCTGTTTGATGTAAACTGAAGAAAGCAAATTCAATGGTGGCGTCACAAAAAAATATATATAGTTTATACTTGTTAAGTAAAGTTCGCCAAACAAAAAAATAACTCACTTGTTTGTAATTTGAAACTGGTCACTAGGAAAGAGCCCGTGGTTCGAGACGAACGTAAGTTTGATTTGAAAATCGCGTGTTCATTTGTTCTAAAATGAACTGAAAATATGGTGCATTCGCGGGAGATTTGAACGGCGCGGAATGCCCCATAATGCACTGCGAGTTCGCAGTGCATTGCTGGCCGATGATTGGCCAAAGCATGCACCTGACTTGCATGCTTTGGCCAATCACAGCGTGCTCTGCTGTGAGAGACATAATTGGCCAAAGGCAGGGTGTCTTTGGCCAATCATGGCTCAGGGGGACTAAGCGTCCCCCTGAGAGATAGCTTGAGTTATATTAAGCAGGCAGGTTATTCAGTTAGTGACAGTGTATTTGATATATATATATATATATATGCACACAGTGGGGATGGCAAGTATTCAGACCCCCTAAATTTTTCTCTCTCTGTTATATTGCAGTACACACAGCACTCCATATTGACAGAAAAACACAGAATTGTTGACATTTTTGCAGATTTATTAAGAAAGAAAAACTGAAATATCACATGGTCCTAAGTATTCAGACCCTTTACTCAGTATTTAGTAGAAGCACCCTTTTGATCTAATACAGCCATGAGTCTTTTTAGGATTTGGGGATCCTCTGCCATTCCTCCTTGCAGATCCTCTCCAGTTCTGTCAGGCTGGATGGTAAACGTTGGTGGACAGCCATTTTTAGGTCTCTCCAGAGATGCTCAATTGGGTTTAAGTCAGGGCTCTGGCTGGGCCATTCAAGAACAGTTATGCAATAGTTGTGAAGCCACTCCTTCGTTATTTTGGCTGTGTGCTTAGGGTCATTGTCTTGTTGGAAGGTAAACCTTCAGCCCAGTCTGAGGTCCTGAGCACTCTGGAGAAGGTTTTCGTCCAGGATATCGCTGTACTTGGCCGCATTCATATTTCCCTCAATTGCAACCAGTCATACTGTCCCTGCAGCTGAAAAACACCCCCACAGCATGATGCGCCACCACCATGCTTCACTGTTGGGACTGTATTGGACAGGTAGTGAGCAGTGCTTGGTTTTCTCCACACATACCGCTTAGAATTAAAGCCAAAAAGTTCTATCTTGGTCTCATCAGACCAGAGAATCTTATTTCTCACCATCTTGGAGTCCTTCAGGTGTTTTTTAGCAAACACCATGCAGGCTTTCATGTGTCTTGCACTGAGGAGAGGCTTCCGTCGGGCCACTCTGCCATAAAGCCCCGACTGATGGAGGGCTGCAGTGATGGTTGACTTTCTACAACTTTCTCCCATCTCCCAACTGCATCTCTGGAGCTCAGCCACAGTGATCTTTGGGTTGTTCTTTACCTCTCTCACCAAGGCTCTTCTCCCCCGATAGCTCAATTTGCCTGGACGGCCAGCTCTAGGAAGGGTTCTGGTCATCAGAACGTCTTCCATTTAAGGATTATGGAGGCCGCTGTGCTCTTAGGAACCTTAAGTGCAGCAGAAATTTTTTTGTAACCTTGGTAAGATCTGTTCCTTGCCACAATTATGTCTCTGAGCTCTTCAGGCAGTTCCTTTGACCTCATGATTCTCATTTGCTCTGACATGCACTGTGAGCTGTAAGGTCTTATATAGACAGGTGTGTGGCTTTCCTAATCAAGTCCAATCAGTATAATCAAACACAGCTGGACTCAAATGAAGGTGTAGAACTAGCTCAGGGATGATCAGAAGAAATGGACAGCACCTGAGTTAAATATATGAGTGTCACAGCAAAGGTTCTGAATACTTAGGACCATGTGATATTTCAGTTTTTCTTTTTTAATAAATCTGCAAAAATGTCAACAATTCTGTGTTTTTCTGTCAATATGGGGTATTGTGTGTACATTAATGAGGAAAAATGAAATTCAATGATTTTAGCAAATGGCTGCAATATAACAAAGAGTGAAAAATGTAAGGGGGGTCTGAATACTTTCCATCCCCATTGTATATACAGTTGTGCTCATAAGTTTACATACCCTGGCAGAATTTATGATTACTTGGCCATTTTTCAGAGAATATGAATGATAACGCAAAACCATTTCTTTCACTCATGGTTAGTGTTTGGCTGAAGCCATTTATTATCAATCAACTGTGTTTACTCTTTTTAAATCATAATGACAACAGAGACTACCCAAATTACCCCGATCAAAAGTTTACATACCCTGGTGATTTTGGCCTGATAACATGCACACAAGTTGACACAAAGGGGTTTGAATGGCTATTAAAGGTAACCATCCTCACCTGTGATCTGTTTGCTTGGAATTAATGTGTGTGTATATAAAAGGTCAATGAGTTTCTGGACTCCTGACAGACACTTGCATCTTTCATCCAGTGCTGCGCTGACGTTTCTGGATTCTGAGTCATGGGGAAAGCAAAAGAATTAACAAAAGATCTGTGGGAAAAGGTAGCTGAACTGTATAAAACAGGAGAGGGATATAAAAAGATATACAAGGAATTGAGAATGCCAATCAGCAGTGTTCAAACTCTAATCAAGAAGTGGAAAATGAGAGGTTCTGTTGAAACCAAAGTAGACCAATTAAAATTTCAGCCACAACTGCCAGGAAAATTGTTTGGGATGCAAAGAAAAACCCACAAATAACTTCAGGTAAAATACAGGACTCTCTGAAAACATGTGGTGTCGCTGTTTCAAGATGCACAATACGGAGGCACTTGAAGAAAGATGGGCTGCATAGTAGAGTCACCAGAAGAAAGTCATTATTACACAAGTATCCCACTTACAATATGTCAAACAGCACAGAGGCAAGCCACAAACCTTCTGGCACAGAGTCATTTGGAGTTATGAGACCAAAATTGAGCTTTTTGGCACAACCATAAACGCTACATTTGGAGAGAAGTCAACAAGGCCTATGATGAAAGGTACGGTGGTGGATTGCTGATGTTTTGGGGATGTGTGAGCTACAAAGGCACAGGAAATCAAAACATACTGGAGGAACATTTTGCATTCATCAGCCAGGAAGCTGCACATGGGACGTACTTGGACATTCCAACATGACAATGATCCAAAACACAAGACCAAGTCGACCTGTCATTGGCTACAGCAGAATAAAGTGAGGGTTCTGGAGTGGCCATCTCAGTCTCCTGACCTCAATTACATTGAGCCACTCTGGGGAGATCTCAAACGTGCAGTTAATGCAAGACAGCCCAAGTATTTATAGGAACTGGAGGCTTTTTGCCAAGAGGAATGGGCAGCTTTACCATCTGAGAAGATAAAGAGCCTCATCCACAAATAACACAAAAGCTGTCATTAATGATAAAGGGGGCGATACACGGTATTAAGAACTGGGGTGTGTAAACTTTTGATCGGGGTCATTTGGGTAGTTTCTGCTGTCATTATGATTTAAAAAGAGTAAACACAGTTGATTGATAATAAATGGCTTCAGCCAAGCACCAACCATGAGTTTAAGAGAAAAAAGTTTTTGTTTTATCATTCATATTTCCTGAAAAATTACCAAGAAATCATAAATTCTGCCAGTAAACTGTAAACTTATAAGCACAACTGTATATACACACATAGACACACAGTCAGTCTAATATATATATATATATATATATATATATATATATATATATATATATATATATAGCATCCTGTGTGTCAGGTCACCTTGAGGCTAGGTGACAGATTCACACCGTTGGGATCAGGAGTGCACCGCAAGGCAGTGGACCCTATGGCTGACTGCTGTGGATGGGAGTCCGGGTATAAGGAAGGCAGGGTCGATGGAACACCAACACGGATCCCACCGGGGTTAGAGCATAGGATTCCCTGGGGCACGGAGTCTAAGAGCCAGAAGGTTTTCATCAGAGCCTCTGATGGTGAGGATGGACTGGGCTGCAACTGGCTCCAGGTCGCGACCCCCAGGGTCCCCCAGCTCACACCCACAGTAGGCAACAGAAGGATAAGGATAGTAAGGAATAAGCCAAGGTCAGGGCCACAAGCAGACAAGGACAACAGAGTACACGCCAAGGTTCAGGGTCACAGGCAAACAGGGATAGTCTGGGACACGCCAAAAGGTCAGGGTCATGAGCAGACAGGAATAGTATAGAACACGCCAAGGTCGGTAACAGAAATAAATGTAGAGCACACGGCAGGCATAAACAGGAAGCCAAACACACAAAGGTTGATCAGCAGGGCTGACCTGCAGTGGAGAGGTTAATATAGAGTTCTCTGATAGGAGCTGGGGTGGAGCCATGCTAGAGGAGAGTTAATAAAAGCAGTCAGGTGAGAGACAGCTGGTCTTAGGAAATGAACACATGGAAACAGGTATGCTGACAAACAACCACTATTGCATAACCATGACAGTACCCCCCTCTTATGAGGCCTCCCCCTTCCCCGCCTGGGACCAGGTTTAGAGGGGAACTTCAAATGAAACTTCCTCAACAGACGAGGTGCAAAGACCTCAGAAGCCTTGATCCACGACCTCTCCTCAGGACCAAACCCCTTCCAATGCACGAGGTACTGGAGAATGCCTCTACAGAGTCGGGAACCCAAAATTTGGCTAATCTCGTACTCCTGATTATCCTTAGAGACCGGCGCTGCGGTAGAGAGAGGACGAGAGAACTTATTGAGGACTAAAGGCTTCAGAAGGGCAACATGGAAGGAGTTAGAGATTTTGAGGCTTTTGGGAATCTGGAGCTTGAAACAAACCGGATTCAGTTTAGAAGTTATGGTGTACGGACCAATGAATATTGGGGCAAATTTGAGAGAAGGAACCCGGAGTCTGATGTTCCTGGTGGAGAGCCAGACTTTGTCTCCTGGCTGAAGAGAAGGCGGCTTACGCCTGCGACGGTCAGCAAAACTCTTGAATTTGTTGGTAGCTTTCTGGAGGGAATCATGAACTTCAGCCCACATGGAATTGAATGATTCCTGAACAGTAGCCAAGGCTGGAATGTCAGAAGAACAGGTCATAGGAAGAGGGAGTTGAGGATGTCTTCCATAAACAGTGATAAAGGGTGTTTCCTGAGAACTGACGTTGACATGATTGTTGGGGAAAACTCTGCCCACGGAAGTAGTGATGCCCAATTATCGTGATGAGCCGAGACCAAGGTACGGAGAAAGACCTTCAACTCCTGATTAACCCTCTCAGTCTGGCCATTGGATTGGGGATGGTAAGAACAGGTAAAATCCAAAGTAATGTTGAGGGATTTGCAAAAGGCTCTCCAAAAACGGGACGTAAACTGAACACCCCTGTCCGAAACGACAAGGGAAGGAACACAATGAAGGCGGAAAATCTCTCGTATGAAAATGGGAACCAAGGCAGAGGCAGAAGGGAGACCAGGAAGAGGAACAAAATGAGCCATCTTGGAGAACCGATCGATTACCACCCAAATGGCTGTATTATTCTCGGACAGTGGAAGATCGGTGATAAAATCCATGGCGATGTGAGACCAGGGCTCCTTAGGAATGGGCAAGGGCATGAGAAGACCAGCAGGGGCTAGTGTGGAAGATTTAGACTGAGCACAAACATGACAAGCCTTAACGTACTCTTTAACATCCGAGCGGAGGTTAGGCCACCAGTAGAGATGACTGATGAGCAGGAAGGATCGGAAGAACCCAGCATGACCTGCCACCTTGGAATCATGTCCCCAACGAAGGATCTTAGCTCCGTGGGAACAAAGGTCTTGCCAGGAGGAATTTATGATTCCAGGGTGGTGGAATGGGCAACAATGCATGAGGTCGGAATGATCGGCTCAGGATAAGGGGTGGACTCCTCGTCCAAAGTGTCAAATGACCTAGAGAGCGCATCAGCCTGACCGTTGCAGGAACCAGGTTTGTACGTAATCGTGAATTTAAAACGGGAAAAGAAGAGACTCCACCTGGCCTGTCTGGGGTTCAGACGTTTAGCATTCTGTAGGTATTGTAGATTCTTGTGATCAGTAAAGATCGTAATGGAGTGAGGGGAACCCTCCAAGAGATGACACCACTCTTCCAACGCCAATTTAATTGCGAGAAGTTCCCGATCACCAATGACATAATTTCTCTCTGCCTGAGAAAATTTTTTGGAGAAGAACGCACATGGTTGACATATTTTCTCAAAGAACTGAAGAAGCACAGTTCCCACCCCCATTGAAGAAGCGTCTACTTCAATAAAAAATGGATCCCCAGGATTTGGTCTCCTCAAGAGAGGTCCAGAAACAAAGGCCTGTTTCAGATCGTAAAACGCAAAGACAGCCTCGGTAGGCCAGTCTTTGTCATTCGCACCCTCCTTGGTTAAAGCGATAATAGGCGCGGCAATGGAAGAGTAATTCCTTATGAACTGCCTATAATAATTTGTGAAGCCAAGAAAGTGCTGTGTGGCCTTGAGGCTAGCAGGAAGGGGCCAGTTGGTAATGGCCGAGACCTTTCCGGGATTTATGCGAAGACCCAAACTAGAAACAAAACATCCCAGAAACAGGACCTCAGGACATTCAAAGGAACATTTCTCCAGTTTGGCATAGAGATTATTCTCTCTAAGGCGCTGAAGAACGGTGCAGACATGGTTTCTGTGAGCAAGTAGATTTTCGCAAAAGATGAGAATGTCATCCAGATAGATGACAACAAACTGGTACAGTAGATCCCTGAAGATTTCATTGACAAAGTTCTGGAACACAGCTGGAGCATTACACAAACCAAAAGGCATAACCAGGTATTCGTAATGCCCGTCCCTAGTGTTAAACGCAGTCTTCCATTCGTCACCCTCCCGTATTCTAATGAGATTGTATGCACCTCTGAGATCCAACTTGGTGAAAATGGAAGCCCCCTTCAACCTGTTGAATAGCTCAGATATTAGAGGTAAGGGGTATCGGTTTTTGATGGTCACTGCGTTTAACCCTCGATAGTCGATGCAGGGTCTGAGGATACCATCCTTTTTAGCAACGAAAAAGAACCCTGCTCCTGCAGGCGACGAGGACTTCGGATGAAACCTCTCTCCAGATTCTCGGCAACATACTCAGACATAGCCTGGGTCTCTGGAATGGACAGAGGGTAGGTACGACCCCTGGGCAGAGTTGCTCCAGGGACAAGGTCAATGGCACAGTCGAAAGATCTGTGGGGAGGAAGCACCTCAGCAGACTTCTTACAGAACACATCCCGGTAATTGCTGTATGCCTCGGGAAGATCAGAAGATACGGATGTGGTAGCAATGGAAAGTCTCTCCTTGGGGACCACCTTGAGAAGACAGGACGAGAAACATGAAGGACCCCAAGCCAGGATCTGCCCAGAGACCCAGTCCACATGTGGAGAGTGGAGCTGTAGCCAAGGAAGGCCCAATACAATGGGGGTAGAGGCCTTGGGTAGAATGAGGAAGGAAATACACTCCTGGTGGAGTATCCCTACCGACATCCTAATAGGTAGTGTCTGGAAACGTATAGGACCCCCTGGGAGCACAGTGCCATCAATTGCCAAAATTACCAGTGGTGTAGCGAGGGGAGAAAGGGTAAGCTTCATAGAAGAAGCAGTTCTCCAGTCCATAAAATTGCTGGCAGCCCCGGAGTCCAGATATGCTAGGACCGATTGGGGAGAAGAGCCTACATGGAGGAACACCGGAAGAAGAAGACAAGAAGGTGATGTTTCTGGGTCCAATACTCCACCTTCCAAACGTATTAGACCCTGAGCATTTCCCGGACGAAGCGAGCAGAAGTCATGAAAATGACCCTTGCCCCCACAATAAAGACACAAGCCTAGAGTTCTGCATCTAGCACGTTCTTCGGGGGTTAGTCTAGTCCGGCCCAGCTGCATAGGTTCCTCAGCAGGCAGAGGATGCTCCACAGAGCGACGGGGGAAGAGTTCTGGCTGACCAGGACCTAGAGTGTGCTGGCGTCTTTTTTCTAGGGACCTCTCCTGGAAACGAATGTCAATCTGATTGCACAAGGAGATTACATCGTCCAGACTGGCGGGGATGGCTCTTCCTGCTAATTCATCCTTCACTCGGTCAGAGAGGCCATGTAAAAAGGTTGTGACCAGGGCCTCATTGTTCCAGCTCAATTCAGCTGTGAAAATACGGAACTGAAGCGCATATTGTCCCACTGAACAAGATTCTTGGCGAAGACGTAAAAGGGCACTAGCCGCTGAAGAAACCCGAGCTGGCTCCTCAAAGATATTAAGAAAAAGCCTCAAGAAGTCGGGCAGGCTGGAAACCACCAGGTCATTCTTCTCCCACAGGGGGGCAGCCCAAGCTAAAGCTTCACCAGAGAGGAGGGAAATGATATAGGCTACCTTAACCCGATCAGACAGAAAGTTTTGAGGCTGGAGCTCAAAATGAATGGTGCATTGACTGAGGAAGCCCCTGCAGGCCTTGGAGTCCCCAGAAAAATGGGACGGAGCTGGCAGTGAATATGAATGTGTGGCTGCGACTGGTATGATAGGTGCAGCTGCTGATTGTACTTGAGGCTGCAGGTTCAGGTTTCCCAAGGAGGCCTGGAGCTGCTCAAAGCGGGAAGCCAGATCCTTAAGGAATCGCATTACCTGAGTCTGATTAGATTCCTGGGCCTCGAGTCTGCGAACTATGGCCTGCAATGGATCGGCTGCAGGAAGCGACACATCAGCCGGGTCCATGGCTAATCAAACTGTCAGGTCACCCTGAGGCTAGGTGACAGATGCACACCGTTGGGATCAGGAGTGCACCGCAAGGCAGTGGACCCTACGGCTGACTGCTGCGGATGGGAGTCCAAGTATAAGGAAGGCAGGGTCAATGGAACACCAACACGGATCCCACCGGAGTTAGAGCGTAGGATTCCCTGGGGCGCGGAGTCTAAGAGCCAGCAGGTTTTCACCAGAGCCTCTGATGGTGAGGATGGACTGGGCTGCAACTGGCTCCAGGTCGCGACCCCAAGGGTCCCCCAGCTCACACCCACAGTAGGCAACAGAAGCATAAGGATAGTAAGGAATAAGCCAAGGTCAGGGCCACAAGCAGACAAGGACAACAGAGTACACGCCAAGGTTCAGGGTCACAGGCAAACAGGGATAGTCGGGGACATGCCAAAAGGTCAGGGTCACAAGCAGACAGGAATAGTATAGAACACGCCAAGGTCGGTAACAGAAATAAATGTAGAGCACAAGGCAGGCAGGAACAGGAAGCCAAACACACAAAGGTTGATCAGCAGGGCTGACCTGCAGTGCAGAGGTTAATTTAGATTTTTCTGATAGGATCTGGGTGGAGCCATGCTAGAGGAGAGTTAATAAAGGCAGTCAGGTGAGAGACAGCTGGTCTTAGGAGATGAACACATGGAAACAGGTATGCTGACAAACAACCTTCACTTCATGCGGTGTATTATTATATATACAGTCTAATATATATATATACAGTCTAATATATATATATATATATATATATATATATATATATATATTAGACTGTATATATATTAATACAGCCAACAATATATATATATATATGTATATATAATCTGCATTCAGTGTAGCCCAGTGTTTCTCAACTCCAGTCCTCAAGGCGCCCCAACAGGTCATGTTTTCAGGATTTCCCTCAGATGAAACAGCTGTGGCAATTACTAAGGCAGTGAAACTGATCAAATCACCTGTGCAAAATAATGGAAATCCTGAAAGCATGACCTGTTGGGGCGCCTTGAGGACTGGAGTTGAGAAACACTGGTGTAGCCTATATATACAGTGCATTCGGTGGTGTGAAGTTTCTAACTTTCCACACTTCAGGCGGTGTACACAGTATATAATACAGTGTAGTGTGGTATTGCAAAACAATAGCCACTAAAAGAGGGCAAGCAGCCTCTGTGTCTACAGTCAACAGTGGTAGTCGTGGACATGGTGCATCCTCTGCAGGTGGCACGCTTGTTCTTTTTTTCTGCAGCTGGCCGTGTTATTGAGCCACAACATGCAGGAGAGCTGCTGTAATCGATAACAAAGCCAGCCTCATCCTCCTCATCCTCTGTCACCCAGCCTCAGAGTAGTTTGCCTTCCAACACAGCTGCCAAAGCGGCCTATTCCACCGGCTCCTTGTCCACAGTCACTCCTTTAGTAGCCCCATCATCATGCAAGGAGGAGTCCCCAGAATTATTCGACCAGAGTGTCGGTTATATGCTTCTGGAGGATGTGCAGCAATTTGAAGGCTCTGATGTTGGTTCACAGGTTGAGGAAGGGAGTAACGTGAGCCTAGAGAGAGGGGGTGCTACAGAGGGACAAGAAACTGGCAGTCATGTTTCCCCAGCTGCAGCATACTGCCAATTTTGCTCCAGTGACGAGGAGGGAGGGGATGATGAGCTCACTGACTGTACTTGGGTGCCTGAGAGTAGGAAGGAGGAGGAGGCACAACTCCAATGAGGCAGGATGTTCTCTAGGGAGCAGCTTAAGGGCAACCACCCTATTGCATTACACCGCAGAGCTCCACAGGTGCAGGGCGCTGCTGACTCCCTGCTGACTTTTAAAAGTTCCTTGGTGGGGGCCTTTTTCGACACATGTGCAGCAGATAGGTTTGCAACCTATGTCTGAAGCAGATCAAGTGTGGCCAGAACAGCAGCCACTTGGGCACCAGATGCTTGCCTAGACATATGACGATCTGCCATGCAGTCCTTTGGCAACAGCACTTGAAAGACCGACATCATAGAAAAAGGCGGACTTCTCCTTGCTCCTCATCTCAGATCTCCAATCCTACTATACCTCCATTCCTCTCAAAAACCTGCAATGAGAGGAATGAAGGTATAGCAATAGGTGTCCCAAGTACTTGCAGCCAATCTGCTAGCAATACACCACCAATTGATTTTAGCAGGCAAATTTCCCTACCCCAGTTGCTGAACCGTAAAAGCCATCCACATGCTCAGCGTCTAAATGCTAGCTTGGCCAAATTGCCAGCACTGCAACTGCTGACTTTGAAGCTGGTAGACTCTGCCCCCTTTCATGAATTTGTGAAATGTGCAGTAAAGTTCATATTACTGCCGTTACCGACGTTACCTTTCCTTCACGGCGCACTGGGTAACTCTGCTGGAAGCTGGGAAGAATACAGGACAGGGTTCAGTGTTGTTGGAGCTTGTTCCGCCACCATGCCTTCAAAATGCTAGTGGTGATTCTGCCACAGCTCTCTCCTCCACCCCCCTCATCTTTTTTTCCCTCTTATGCAGATTTGTCCGCTGGACGAGCAGTGCTATGTAAACTTTCAAGGGGCTGCGCAAGCAGTCAGGCTAAAAGATGCCATGTGGTGCTTGAGTTGGTCTGCCTAGGGGACAGGAGCCACACTGGGCCAGAGATTTTTTCAACTCTGCAGGGGCAGTCTCAGAGGTGGTTGATGCCACACCAGCTTCAGGCAGGAATGGTTGTATGTGACTATGGCACCAACCTTCTCTCCGCCCTCCGTCAGGGAAACTTGACCCATGTTCCCATGTTTGGCACATGACCTGAATTTGTTTGTGCAGCGGTTCTTGACCAGGTACCCAGGCTTATAAAATCTCCTGAGGCAGGCCAGAAAAGTCTGTGGTCATTTCATACAATGCCAGTGCTCGTCTGCCTGACATTTAAAGGCAATGCAACCTGCCCACCAACCGCCTCATTTGTGACATCAATGTTGGCAATGCTGAAACGGCTGCACACACAGCAGAGGGCCATCAATGAGTACTTGTGCGAGTATGGTACCAAGACAGGGTCAGGGGAGCTTGGCTTCTTTTTGCCATGTCAGTGGCTACTGATTAAGGATGATCCACTGTCCTGTTAACATTTGAAGAGGCCACAAGGATGGTGAGCAGCGACAATGCATGCATCAGTGACATTGTCCCTCTAGTCTTCCTGCTGGAGCACACGCTTCGTGGAATCATGGTCAAGGCACTTGAGGCAGAACAGTGGGAGGAAGAGGAGGACTTCCTTTCCTCTCAAGGCCCCCTTTATCCAGATAGAATTTCTGCAGGCCCGCCAAACACACAGGAAGAAGAGGAGGAGGGTTGTGTCAGCATGGATGTAGAGGATACAACTCAGCAGCAGTCTTCAAGGGATGGTTTTCAGTCCTCAGAAACCCAAGGAGTTGTACAAGGCTGGGAGGAGGTAGTTATGAATAATGTGATCCTTAGTGACCTAGAGGACTCAGAATCTAATGCCTCTGCAAACTTATGCTGCATGGCCTCCCTGATTTTGCAAAGCCTGCGAAAGGACCCTAGGATTCGTGGTAACAAGGAGAGGGATAATTACTGGCTGGCAACCCTTCTTGATCCACATTACAAGGGTAAAGTTGAAGAACTCATCCTGCCTTCACAGAGGGAGCAGAGGATGAAACATTTTCAGGAGGCCTTGAAGCAAGGTTTGTGTAACACACTTCCAGACCCTGGGAGGCTACCATTTCCTGGTGCTGGACAACGTGTTGCTGAGGCTTCATTCAGTCAGAGGAAGAGCGGTGGAGGAGGTGGCCGGCTGACCGATGCCTTTAACCACCTCACGCCCGCCGGCCATCAAATGACGGCTAGGCGGCGCGCTCTTGTTCTGGGAGGCCGTCATATGACGGCCTCCCAGAACGACCGCTCTTGCGCTCCCGTTGGGTCACGGATCGCAGCGATTGGTGGTGCGGTGTGTCTGATTGACACACCGCTGCACTGATCTCGGTAAAGAGCCTCTGATGGAGGATCTTTACCACGTGATCAGCCGTGTCCAATCATGGCTGATCACGATGGAAGGCGTTGATCGGCTTTTCCTCACTCGTGTCTGACAGACGTGATTAGAGGAGAGCCGATCGGCTGCTCTCCTGACAGGGGCGGGGTCTGTGCTAATTGTTTATCAGTGCAGCCCTCCCTAGGATGCCCACCCAGGACCACCTGGATGCCACCAGGACCACCAGAGATTGGCACCACCCTGGACCACCAGGTATGCCACCCTAGACCACCAAGGAAATGCCAATCAGTGACTAGGCAGCTGCCAATCAGTGCCCAGGCGGCTTCCAATCTGTGCCTATCCCCAATGCCTGCCAGTGCCAGTGCCATCAGTGATGCCTATCAATGTGCCGCATATCAGTGCCCATCAGTGCCACATATCAGTGCCCATGAGTGCCGACCAGTGCCACTCATGAGTGCCCATGAGTGTCACCTATCAATGCCCATCAGTGCTGCATATCAGTGCCACCCATTAGTTTCGTCTACCAGTGCTCATCAGTGCTGCCCGTCAGTGCCTATCAGTGCCACCTTATTGGTGCCACCTAATCAGTGCCCGTCAGTGCCGCCTTATTAGTACCCATCAGTAAAGGAGAAAATGTACTTATTTACAAAATTTTATAACAGAAACAAAAGAAAAACGTTTTTTTCAAAATTTTAGGTCTTTTTTTATTTGTTTAGCAAAAAATAAAAAACACAGAGGTGATCAAATACCACAAAAAGAAAGCTCTATTTGTGGGAACAAAATGATAAAAATTCTGTTTGGGTACAGTGTAGCATGACCACACAATTGTCATTTAAACAGCGACAGCGCTGAAAGCTGAAAATTGGCTTGGGCAGGAAGGGGGCGTAAGTGCCTGGTATTGAGGTGGTTAAACAATTTTTCAGTCCTCAGCACCAAGGTCTGATCGGTTCAAGCAACCATCCCCAGCGTCTGCATCATATGGTGCAGAAATATTTAGGGGCAAGACCAGACTTGGAGACCTTTCCAACAGAGCATCCACTGTGTTACTGGGTCTTAAGGATGGACCACTGGCTAGAACTTGCTCAATATGCAATTGAGCTACTGGCCTAACCTGCTTCCAGCGTGCTTTCTGAACGCACGTTGAGTGCTGCTGGAAGGTTTGTAACGAATCAAAGAGTGCGCCTGTCCACAGGCTCCATTGATAGGCTCACATTCATAAAAACAAATCAGTCTTGGATCAGCAGCTATCAAGCACCTGATGCTGATGTAACTGATTGAATTTGCTATGAATGTGGGATCCCTTGAAGACTGTTTATGCTGACTATCCTATTCCTCCTCAATCTTGATGATGCTAGCTTCCAACAATATTTTTGGTTAAGGGCACCAACACCCAAGGCCCAATTATTCTGCCCCTGTTTAACAGGGGCATATAATTACAATTTTTGATATAATACTTCACAGTAGGACCCGTTCCTGCGCCCAACAAGAGTAATGCCCCGTACACACATTCGGATTTTACGACGGAAAACGTGTGATAGGACCTTGTTGTTGGAAATTTCCGACCGTGTGTGGGCTCCATCACACATTTTTCATCTGAATTTCAGACACACAAAGTTTGAGAGCTTGCTATAAAATTTTCCGACAACAAAATCCGTTGTCGGAAATTCCGATCGTGTGTACACAAATCCGACGCACAAAGTGCCACGCATGCTCAGAATAAATTAAGAGACGAAAGCTATTGGCTACTGCCCCATTTATAGTCCCGACGTACATGTTTTATGTCACCGTGTTCAGAACGATCGGATTTTCCAACAACTTTGTGTGACCGTGTGTATGCAAGACAAGTTTGAGCCAACATCCGTTGGAAAAAATCCACAGATTTTGTTGTCGGAATGTCCGATCAATGTCCGACCGTGTGTACAGGGCATAACTGTGAGGGCTTACAGTGTTCTGGTGCCACCAAAACCAAAGGCCCAATTTTTCTGCCCCTGTTTAACAGGGGCATGTAATTACAATTTTTGAAATAATAGTTAAGCATGTCCCGTTCCTGCGCCCAACAAGAGTAATTGTGAGGGGTTATAGTGTTCTGGCACCACCAAAACCAAAGGCCCAATTTTTCTGCCGCTGTTTAACCACTTCAGCCCTGGAAGGATTTACTCCCTTCCTGACCAGAGCACTTTTTACAATTTGGCACTGCGTCGCTTTAACTGCTAATTGCACGGTCATGCAATGCTGTACCCAAACTAAATTTACGTCCTTTTCTTCCCACAAATAGAGCTTTCTTTTGATGTTATTTGATCACCCCTGCGGTTTTTATGACATTTTCTACTTTTTGTTATTAAAAAAATCCAATAAACTCAATTTTAGTCATACATTTAGGCCAAAATGTATTCGGCCACATGTCTTTGGTAAAAAAAAATGTCAATAAGCGTATATTTATTGGTTTGCGCAAAAGTTATAGAGTCTACAAACTAGGGTACATTTTCTGGAATTTACACAGCTTTTAGTTTATGACTGCCTATGTCATTTCTTGAGGTGCTAAAATGGCAGGGCAGTACAACCCCCCCCCCCAAATGACCCCATTTTGGAAAGTAGACACCCCAAGGAATCTGCTAAGAGGCATGTTGAGCTCATTGAATTTTATTTTTTTTGTCCCAAGTGATTGAAAAAAAAAAAAAAATTACAAAAAGTTGTCACTAAATGATATATTGCTCACACAGGCCATGGGCATATGTGGAACTGCACCCCAAAATACATTCAGCTGCTTCTCCTGAGTACGGGGATACCACATGTGTGGGACTTTTTGGGAGCCTAGCCGCGTACGGGGCCCCGAAAACCAATCACCGCCTTCAGGATTTCTAAGGGCGTAAATTTTTGTTTTCACTCCTCACTACCTATCACAGTTTTGAAGGCCATAAAATGCCCATATGGCACAACCCCCCCCCCCAAATGACCCCATTTTGGAAAGTTGACACCCCAAGCTATTTGCTAAGAGGCATGTTAAGTTCATGGAATATTTTATATTTTGATACAAGTTGCGGGAAAGTGACAATTTTTTTTTTTTTGCACAAAGTTATCACTAAATGATATATTGCTCACACAGACCATGGGCATATGTGGAATTGCACCCCAAAATACATTTAGCTGCTTCTCCCGAGTATGGGGATACCACATGTGTGGGACTTTTTGGGAGCCTAGCCACGTACGGGGCCCCGAAAACCAATCACCGCCTTCAGGATTTCTAAGGGTGTAAATACTCACCATGCCTCTCAGCAAATAGCTTGGGGTGTCTACTTTCCAAAATTGGGTCATTTGGTGGGGTTTTGTGCCACCTGGGCATTCCATGGCCTCCAAAACTGTGATAGGCATTGAAGAGTGAAATCACATGTGGTATCCCCATACTCAGGAGAAGCAGCTAAATGTATTTTGGGGTGCAATTCCACATATGCCCATGGTCTGTGTGAGCAATATATCATTTAGTGACAACTTTGTGCAAAGAAAAAAAAATTGTCTCTTTCCCGCAACTTGTGTCACAATATAAAATATTCCATGGACTCGACATGACTCTCAGCAAATAGCTTGGGGTGTCTACTTTCCAAAATGGGGTCATTGGGGGGGGGTTTTGAACTGTCCTGGCATTTTATGCACAACATTTAGAAGCTTATGTCACACATCACCCACTCTTCTAATCACTTGAAGACAAAGCCCTTTCTGACACTTTTTGTTTACATGAAAAAATTATTTTTTTTTGCAAGAAAATTACTTTGAACCCTCAAACATTATATATTTTTTTAACCACTTCAGCCCCGGAAGGTTTTACCCCCTTCCTGACCAGAGCACTTTTTACAATTCGGCACTGCGTCGCTTTAACTGCTAATTGTGCGGTCATGCAATGCTGTACCCAAACGAAATTTGCGTCCTTTTCTTCCCACAAATAGAGCTTTCTTTTGATGGTATTTGATCACCTCTGCCGTTTTTATTTTTTGCGCTATACACGGAAAAAGACCGAAAATTTTGAAAAAAAATGATATTTTCTACTTTTTGTTCTAAAAAAAATCCAATAAACTCAATTTTAGTCATACATTTAGGCCAAAATGTATTCGGCCACATGTCTTTGGTAAAAAAAATGTCAATAAGTGTATATTTATTGGTTTGCGCAAAAGTTATAGCGTCTACAAACTAGGGTACATTTTCTGGAATTTACACAGCCTTTAATTTATGACTGCCTATGTCGTTTCTTGAGGTGCTAAAATGGCAGGGCAGTACAAAACCCCCACAAATGACCCCATTTTGGAAAGTAGACACCCCAAGGAATTTGCTGAGAGGCATGTTGAGCCCATTGAATATTCTTTTTTTTTGTCCCAAGTGATTGAATAATGACAAAAAAAAAAAAAAATTACAAAAAGTTGTCACTAAATGATATATTGCTCACACAGGCCATGGGCATATGTGGAATTGCACCCCAAAATACATTTAGCTGCTTCTCCTGAGTACGGGGATACCACATGTGTGGGACTTTTTGGGAGCCTAGCCGCGTACGGGGCCCCGAAAACCAATCACTGCCTTCAGGATTTCTAAGGGCGTACATTTTTGATTTTACTCCTCACTACCTATCACAGTTTTGAAGGCCATAAAATGCCCAGATGACATAAAACCCCCCCAAATGACCCCATTTTGGAAAGTAGACACCCCAAGCTATTTGCTTTGAGGCATGTTGAGTCCATGGAATGTTTTATATTTTGACACAAGTTGCGGGAAAGTGACAAATTTTTTTTTTTTTTTTTGCACAAAGTTGTCACTAAATGATATATTGCTCACACAGGCCATGGGCATATGTGGAATTGCACCCCAAAATACATTTAGCTGCTTCTCCTGAGTATGGGGATACCACATGTGTGGGACTTTTTGGGAGCCTAGCCGCGTACGGGACCCCGAAAACCAATCACTGCCTTCAGGATTTCTAAGGGCGTACATTTTTGATTTTACTCCTCACTGCCTATCACAGTTTCGGAGGCCATGGAATGCCCAGGTGGCACAAAACCCCCCCAAATGACCCCATTTTGGAAAGTAGACACCCCAAGCTATTTTCTGAGAGGCATGGTGAGTATTTTGCAGCTCTCATTTGTTTTTGAAAATAAAGAAAGACGAGAAAAAAACATTTTTTTTTTCTTTTTTCAATTTTTAAAACTTTGTGACAAAAAGTGAGGTCTGCAAAATACTCACTATACCTCTCATCAAATAGTTTGGGGTGTCTACTTTCCAAAATGGGGTCATTTGGGGTTTTTTTTTGCCACCTGGGCATTCCATGGCCTCCGAAACTGTGATAGGCGGTGAAGAGTGAAATCAAAAATTTACGGCCTTAGAAAGCCTGAAGGCGGTGCTTGGTTTTCGGGGTCCCGTACGCGGCTAGGCTCCCAAAAAGTCTCACACATGTGGTATCCCCGTACTCAGGAGAAGCAACAGAATGTATTTTGGGGTGTAATTTCACATATTCCCATAGCATGTTTGAGCAATATATCATTTAGTGACAACTTTGCGCAAAAAAAAAAAAAAAATTGTCTCTTTCCCGCAACTTGTGTCACAATATAAATTATTCCATGGACTCAACATGACTCTCAGCAAATAGCTTGGGGTGTCTACTTTCCAAAATGGGGTCATTTGGGGGGGTTTTGAACTGTCCTGGCATTTTATGCACAACATCTAGAAGCTTATGTCACACATCACCCACTCTTCTAACCACTTGAAGACAAAGCCCTTTCTGACACTTATTGTTTACATAAAAAAATAATTTTTTTTTGCAAGAAAATTACTTTGAACCCCCAAACATTATATATTTTTTTTTAAAGCAAATGCCCTACAGATTAAAATGGTGGGTGTTTCATTTTTTTTTTTCACACAGTATTTGCGCAGCGATTTTTCAAACGCATTTTTTTGGGGAAAAAACACACTTTTTTACATTTTAATGCACTAAAACACACTATATTGCCCAAATGTTTGATGAAATAAAAAAGATCTTAGGCCGAGTACATGGATACCAAACATGACATGCTTTAAAATTGCGCACAAACGTGCAGTGGCGACAAACTAAATACATTTTTAAAAGCCTTTAAAAGCCTTTACAGGTTACCACTTTAGATTTACAGAGGAGGTCTACTGCTAAACTTACTGCCCTCGATCTGACCTTCGTGGCGATACCTCACATGCATGGTGCAATTGCTGTTTACATTTGACGCCAGACCGACGCTTGCGTTCGCCTTAGCGCGAGAGCAGGGGGGACAGGGGTGCTTTTTTTTTTTTTTTTTTTTTTCTTTATTATTATTATTTTTTTATCTTATTTTTAAACTGTTCCTTTCGTTTTTTTTTTTTTTAATCATTTTTATTGTTATCTCAGGGAATCTAAATATCCCCTATCATAGCAATAGGTAGTGACAGGTACTCTTTTTTGCAAAAATTGGGGTCTATTAGACCCTAGATTTCTCCTCTGCCCTCAAAGCATCTGACCACACCAAGATCGGTGTGATAAAATGCTTTCCCAATTTCCCAATGGCGCTGTTTACATCCGGCGAAATCTAAGTCATAAAATGCTCGTAGCTTCCGGTTTCTTAGGCCATAGAGATGTTTGGAGCCACTCTGGTCTCTGATCAGCTCTATGGTCAGCTGGCTGAATCACCGGCTGCATTCTCAGGTTCCCTGTTGAGACAGGAGAGCCAGAGAAAAACACGGAAGACGTTGGGGGGGGCATTCCCTCCCACTGCTTGTAAAAGCAGTCTAGAGGCTAATTAGCTGCTAGGATTGCTTTTACATGAAAGCTGACTGCTGGCTGAAAAGAATGATACCAAGATGATACCTAAACCTGCAGGCATCATTCTGGTATAACCACTCAAAGTCGTGAATGGCGTACCTGAAGACAAAAAAATGGTTAACAATAAAGCACAGTAAACGGTAAGGTATAAAAAATTGCATACCTGAAAAGCAAACATGATAAAACATAATAACAATAAAACATTGCAGAATAGAATACAGTAAAAAAAAAAGAACAATAGAGAGAGAGAATAGAGAGAGAGAAAGAACAATAAAACGACAACTATTTTTTTTTTATTTTATATTTTTGTATGTGTTTTTTTTTTTTTTTTTTTTATACACTTTTTTTTGTAACTAACTTTTATAACTGTAACCGGTTCCAGGTTCGGGTCTCTCAAAATGCGATGGCATCTTGGGAGACCCTGTGAAAGTGTGCCTAGTCTGTGCAATGCTGTACCCTACGCTAATAGTCAACTAGTGCATGGTAGCGTTCAAAACATTCACCAATGCAAAGACCAGGATTGTCAGGACAGGAGGGACAATAATAGCGGGTGTCACGCCTATATCCGCGCTTGCTGCAGACACGACATCTTTTTTGGGGGGGTTCGTTGGGTAGGGGTACTCGGGAGGACATAAAAATGCCTCTCATGCAGCCAACTGCATTTGGTTGGGGATGTGAATGGGGGAAGTACGGGCGCTGCAGAAGCGGTGGGTTCCCAATTAGGATTGGCGAATGCAGCAGGAAGGGCACTATGGGCACGACGGGCCTGTGTTTGTCTTTTTGGTGGCAGCGGGACACTACTTGTGCTTGCCACCTCACCAGCTTGAACTACACTTATGGGACTTGCCACGTCACCAAGTGTTACTGCAGTGCTGGTTTGACTACGACCGGGGTGTACTAGGCCGCTGGCGCTTGCCAGTTCACCAAAACGCTACAAAAAAAACTGTTAGCGATCACAGGGATCAGGCCTGACTCTGCGAACGCTGCAGTTATGCGTTTAGTGTTTTGTAAGTGACAGTGATCGATCGATACTGCACTTGGGTGGGCTGGGCTGGGTCGGGCAGAGGGGCAAAACGCAGATGCTAGCAGGTATCTGGGCTGATCCCGCTAACACTGCGTGTTTGGGAACCCTAAACTGCTGGGGACGCTAGTATAGATCTGATCGGATCAGATATTGATCCGATCAGATACTATGCCACTAAGGGAGGTGTACGGTGCGTGCGTGGGTGTTAGCGGTACTGGCGCTAATCTGACGCTGCCTGGGGCTGGTGCTTGCCAGTTCACCAAAACGCTACCAAAAAAAACTGTTAGCGATCGCAGGGATCAGGCCTGACTATGCGAACGCTGCAGTTATGCGTTTAGTGTTTTGTAAGTGACAGTGATCGATTGATACTGCACTTGGGTGGGCTGGGCTGGGCCGGGCGGAGGGGCAAAACGCAGGTGCTAGCGGGTATCTGGGCTGATCCTGCTAACACTGCGTTTTCGGGAACCCTAAACTGCTGGGGACGCTAGTATAGATCTGATTGGATCAGATATTGATCCATACAGATACTATACCACTAAGGGAGGCGTATGCTGCGTGCGTGGGTGTTAGCGGTACTGGCGCTAATCTGACGCTGCCCGGGGCGACGCATATCACCGCCGGGCGATCAGGGGGCTAAACCTTTATTCGGTAATAAACGGCGGGTGCCCTGACACTATAAAAAATAAACAAACTAACCAGCGTCACCCGTAACGGTTATACGGTGATCAGTGGTGAAAGGGTTAACTAGGGGGCAATCAAGGGGTTAAAACATTTATTAGATAGTATATGGGGGTCCCTGAAGCTATAAAACGCTGACGGCGAACCTAAATATTTACGTCCCTAACTAGCGTCACCAGCGACACTAATACAGCGATCAGAAAAATGATCGCTTAGCAACACTGGTGACGGGGGGTGATCAAGGGGTTAAAACTTTATTAGGGGGGTTAGGGGGGTATCCTAGACCTAAAGGGGGCCTAACACTCACTACCCTAACACACTAACTGTCACAAACTGACACTATGCAGTAATCAGAAAAAAAAAAAAAAAAAACTGCTGGTGTCAGTTTGTGACAGGGGGGGGTGATCGGGGGGGGATCGGGGGGCGATCGGGGGGGGGATCGGGGTGTAATGTGTGCCTGGCATGTTCTACTGTGTGTGTGTGTGTTGTGCACTCACAGTTCAGTCTTCTCTCCTCGGCCCGGAACGGAAAATACCGAGCCGAGGAGAGATGACATCATTTCCTCTGCCTCTGTGTACAATACAGAGGCAGGGAAATGATCCCATTGGCTGGGAGCGATCGCGAGGGGGGGCCACGAATGGATGGCCTCCCCCTCACCACCGATCGCCGGGGGACATTTGCCGACCGCCGCAGGCACCGGGGGGGTCCGATCGGACCCCCCACCCACGGGCAGGCAGGGACGTACAGGTAAGCCCTTTTGCCTGCCCGTGCCGCTCTGTCGACGTACATCGTCGTGCGGTGGTCGGCAAGTGGTTAAAGCAAATGCCCTACAGATTAAAATGGTGGGTGTTTCATTTTTTTTTTTCACACAGTATTTGCGCAGCGATTTTTTAAACACATTTTTTTGGGAAAAAACATACTTTTTTAAATTTTAATGCACTAAAACACACTATATTGCCCAAATGTTTAATGAAATAAAAAAGATGATCTTAGGCCGAGTATATGGATACCAAACATGACATGCTTTAAAATTGCGCACAAACGTGCAGTGGCCACGAACTAAATACATTATTAAAAGACTTTAAAAGCCTTTACAGGTTACCACTTTAGATTTACAGAGGAGGTCTACTGCTAAAATTACTGCCCTCGATCTGACGTTCGCGGTGACACCTTACATGCATGGTGCAATTGCTGTTTACATTTGACGCCAGACCGACGCTTGCATTCGCCTTTGCGCGAGAGCGGGGACAGGGGTGCTTTTTTTTTTTTCTTTATTATTTTTTTTCTTTTTTATCTTATTTTTAAACTGTTCCTTTCATTTTTATTTTTTTTTTATCATTTTTATTGTTATCTCAGGGAATGTAAATATCCCCTATGATAGCAATAGGTAGTGACAGGTACTCTTTTTTGAAAAAATTGGGGTCTATTAGACCCTAGATCTCTCCCCTGCCCTCAAAGCATCTGACCACACCAAGATCGATGTGATAAAATGCTTTTCCAATTTCCCAATGGCGCTGTTTACATCCAGCGAAATCTAAGTCATGAAATGCTCGTAGCTTCCGGTTTCTTAGGCCATAGAGATGTTTGGAGCCACTCTGGTCTCTGATCAGCTCTATGGTCAGCTGGCTGAATCACCGGCTGCATTCTCAGGTTCCCTGTTGAGACAGGAGAGCCAGAGAAAAACACGGAAGACGGTGGGGGGGGCATTCCCTCCCACTGCTTGTAAAAGCAGTCTAGAGGCTAATTAGCCGCTAGGATTGCTTTTACATGAAAGCCGACCGCTGGCTGAAAAGAATGATACCAAGATGATACCTAAACCTGCAGGCATCTTTCTGGTATAACCACTCAAATTCGTGAATGGCGTACCTGAAGACAAAAAAATGGTTAACAATAAAACACAGTAAACAGTAAAGTTTAAAAAATTGCATACCTGAAAAGCAAACATGATAAAAAATAATAACAAAAAAACATTGCAGAATAGAATACAATAAAAAAGAGCAGAACAATAGAGAGAGAATAGAGAGAGAGAGAACAATAAAATGACAACTTTTTTTTTACACTTTTTTTTGTAACTAACTTTTATAACTGTAAACGGTTCCAGGTTCGGGTCTCTCAAAATGCGATGGCATCTTGGGAGACCCTGTGAAAGTGTGCCTAGTCTGTGCAATGCTGTACCCTACGCTAATACTCAACTAGTGAATGGTAGTGTTCAAAACATTCACCAATGCAAAGACCAAGATTGTCAGGACAGGAGGGACAATAATAGCGGGTGTCACGCCTATATCCGCGCTTGCTGCAGACACGACATCTTTTTGGGGGGGGTTTGTTGGGTAAGGGTACTCGGGAGGACATAAAGAAAATGCCTCTCATGCAGCCGACTGCATTTGGTTGGGGATGTGAATGGGGGAAGTACGGGCGCTGCAGAAGTGGTGGGTTCCCAATTAGGATTGGCGAATGCAGCAGGAAGGGCACTATGGGCACGACAGGCCTGTGTTTGTCTTCTTCTTGGTGGCAGCGGGACACTACTTGTGCTTGCCACCTCACCAGCTTGAACTGCACTTATGGGACTCGCCACGTCACCAAGTGTTACTGCAGTGCTGGTTTGACTACGACGGGGGTGTACTAGGCCGCTGGTGCTTGCCAGTTTACCAAGACGCTACCAAAAAAACTGTTAGTGATCCCAGGGATCAGGCCTGACTCTGGGAACGCTGCAGTTATGCGTTTAGTGTTTTGTAAGTGACAGTGTTCGATCGATACTGCACTTGGGTGGGCTGGGCTGGGCTGGGCGGAGGGGCAAAACGCAGGTGCTAGCAGGTATCTGGGCTGATCCCGCTAACACTGCGTTTTTGGGAACCCTAAACTGCTGGGGACGCTAGTATAGATCTAATCGGATCAGATATTGATCCGTACAGATACTATACCACTATGGGAGGCGTATGCTGCGTGCGTGGGTGTTAGCGGTACTGGCGCTAATCTGACGCTGCCTGGGGCGACGCATATCACCACTGGGCGATCAGGGGGCTAAACCTTTATTCGGTAATAAACGGCGGGTGCCCTGATACTATAAAAAATAAACGAACTAACCAGCATCACCCGTAACAGTTATACGGTGATCAGTGGTGAAAGGGTTAACTAGGGGGCAATCAAGGGGTTAAAACATTTATTAGGTAGTATATGGGGGTCCCTGTCGCTATAAAACGCTGACAGCGAACCTAAATATTTACCTCCCTAACTAGCGTCATCAGTGACACTAATACAGCGATCAGAAAAATGATCGCTTAGCGACACTGGCGACGGGGGGTGATCAAGGGGTTAAAACTTTATTAGGGGGCTTTAGTGGGGTACCCTAGACCTAAAGGGGGCTAACAGTAACTGTCTTACCACACTAACTGTCACAAACTGACATCATGCAGTAATCAGAAAAAAAAACAAAAAAACTGCTCGGTGTCAGTGTGACGGGGGGGTGATTAGGGGGTGATCGGGGGGGTAAAGGTGGGGTAAAGGGGGTGTTTTGTGTGCCTGGCATGTTCTACTGTGTGTGTAGTGTGTTTTCACTCACATTGCAGTCTTCTCTCCTCGGCGCCGGAACGGAAAATACCGAGCCGAGGAGAGATGACATCATTTCCTTTGCTGCTGTTTAGCATACAGCAGCATAGGAATGATCTGATTGGCCGGAAGCGATCGCGAGGGGGGGGCCACAAATGGATGGTCTCCCCCTCATCTCCGATCGCCGCTGGACAAAAGGGGACCGCCTCGGGCACCGGGGGGGGTCCGATCGGACCCCCTGCCCACGGGAGGCAGATCACCTACATATACGTGATTCTGCCTGCCCGTGCCATTCTGCCGACGTACATCGGCGTGAGGCAGTCCTTAAGTGGTTAAAGTGTATGTAAAGCCATAAATGTGGCCTTGGTACTTGCTGGGGGGCATTGCTGACACTGACAATAAAATTGACTCATTAAAGTATGGCTTGCAGCCAAAAGTCAGCACCAATGAGAGCATCACCACACTGAAAACCAATTTGGCAAATTGGATCAACAAGCAATTCCATTGTAATGCGAGTCAAGCATGACATCCTCCTGCAAAACCCAGTTTTATAACAATTATCTATAACAATCAGCAAGGGATTATAGAGGTGAATTTCAAATGAGAACAGGCAATAACATTATATATATGTATATATATATATATATATATATATATATATATATATATATATATATACATACATACATACAATGCTTTGAAAAAGTATTCACACCCCTTGAAATTTTCCACATTTCGTCATGTTAAAACCAAAAACGTAAATCTATTTTATTGGAATGTTATGTGATAGACCAGCACAAAGTGGCACATAATTGTGAAGTGGTAGGAAAATGATAAATGGTTTTCAAAATGTTTTATAAATACATTTCTGATAACCTTAGTGAACAAACAGCATTATGAAGGCCAAGGAACACACTAGACAGGTCAGGGGTAAAGTTGTGGAGAAGTTTAAAGCAGGGTTAGGTTGTAAAAAAATATCCCAAGCTTTGAACATCTCACGGAGCACTGTTTAAATCCATCATCTGAATATGAAAAGAGTATGGCACAACTGCAAACCTACCAAGATATGGCTCTCCACTAAGGATGAGCCGAACACCCCCCGGTTCGGTTCGCACCAGAACTTGCGAACGGACCAAAATTTTGCACGAACGTTAGAACCCCATTGAAGTCTATGGGACTCAAACGTTCGAAATCAAAAGTGCTAATTTTAAAGGCTAATTTGCATGGTATTGTCCTAAAAAGCGTTTGGGGACTCGGGTCCTGCCCCAGGGAACATGTATCAATGCAAAAAAAAGTTTTAAAAACTGCCGTTTTTTCGGGAGCAGTGATTTTAATAATGTTTAAAGTGAAACAATAAAAGCATAATATTCCTTTAAATTTCGTACCTGGGGGGTGTCTATAGTATGCCTCTAAAGGAGCGCATGTTTCCCATGTTTAGAACAGTCTGACAGCAAAATGACATTTCAAAGGAAAAAAAGTAATTTAAAACTACTCGCGCCTATTAATGAATTGCCGGTCCGACAATACACATAAAAGTTCAGTGATAAAAACTGCATGGGATTTCCCCACAGGGGAACCCTAAACCAAAATTTAAAAAAAACTGGCGTTGGGGTCCCCCCAAAAATCCATACCAGACCCTTATCTGAGCACGCAACCTGGCAGGCCACAGGAAAAGAGGGGGGATGAGAGAGCACCCCCCCCCTCCTGAACCGTACCAGGCCACATGCCCTCAACATTGGGAGGGTGCTTTGGGGTCTCCCCCAAAGCACCTTGTCCCCATGTCGATGGGGACAAGGGCCTCATCCCCACAACCCTTGCCTGGTGGTTGTTAGGGGGCTTATCAGAATCTGGAAGACCCCTTTAGCAAGGGGACCCCCAGATCCCACCCCCCCTGTGTGAAATGGTAATGTGGTACAAAAGTATTCCTACCATTTCACAAAAAAAGAGTCAAAAATGTTAAAAATGACAAGAGACAGTTTTTGACAATTCCTTTATTTAAAGTCTTCTTCTTTCCATCTTCTTTCTTCTATCTTCTTTCTTCTGTCTTCTTTCTTCTATCTTCCTTCGGTTTCTTTCTCCATCTTCTTCTTCCTCCGATCCTCTGCTTCTTGCTCCGGTGTTCTCGTTCGGCATCTTCCTCCGTGGCGTCTTCTTCCCTTTTTCGTTCTCAGGCACAGGGGGGGTGGGATCTGGGGTCCCCTTGTTAAAGGAGGCTTCCAGATTCCGATAAGCCCCCCGCCCACAGACCCCCACAACCACCGGGCAAGGGTTATGGAGATGAGGCCCTTGTCCCCATCAACATGGGGACAAGGTGCTTGGGGGGGACCCCAAGCACCCTCCCAATGTTGAGGGCATGTGGCCTGGTACGGTTCAGGAGTGGGGGAGCTCTCTCGTCCCCCCTCTTTTCCTGCGGCCTGCCAGGTTGCGTGCTCGGATAAGGGTCTGGTATGGATTTTTGGGGGGACCCATGACATGACCCCATGATTTTTTTTAATTTTGGCGCGGGGTTCCCCTTAATATCCATACCATACCTGAGGGGCCTGGTATGAAATTTCGGGGGATCCCCACGCCATTTTTTTAAAATTTTGGTTCAGGGTTCCCTTGTGCGGAAATCCCATGCCGTTTTTATCAATTAACTTTTTTGTTTATTGTCGGACCGGCAATTCATTAATAGCCGCGAGTAGTTTTAAATGACTTTTTTTCCTTTGAAATGTAATTTTGCTGTCAGACTGACTAAACACGGGAAATATGCGCCCCTTTACAGGCATGCTATAGACACCCCCAGGTACTAAATTTAAAGGAATATTACACTTTTATTGTTTCACTTTAAGCATTATTAAAATCACTACTCCCGAAAAAACGGCCGCTTTTACAACTTTATTTTGCATTGATACATGTCCCCTGGGGCAGGATCCAGGTCCCCAAACACTTTTTATGACAATACCATGCATATAAGCCTTTAAAATTTGCACTTTTGATTTCTCTCATAGACTTTTAAAGGGTGTTCCGCGGCTTTCGAATTTGCCGTGAACACCCCACATTGTTCGTTGTTCGGCGAACTGGCGAACAGCCGATGTTCGAGTCGAACATGAGTTCGACTCAAACTCGAAGCTCATCCCTACTCTCCACCTAAACTGACAGGCCAGGCAAGAAAAGCATTAATCAGAGAAGCAGCCAAGAGGTCCATGGTAACTCGGAAGGAGCTGCAGAGATCCACAGCTCAAGTGGGAGAATCTGTCCACAGGACAACTATTAGTCGTGCACTCCACAAATCTGCCCTTTATGGAAGAGTGGCAAGAAGAAAGCCATGTGGAGGAAAGCTAACACTGCATATCACCCTGAACACACCATGCCCACCGTGAAACATGGTGGTGGCAGCATCATGTTGTGGGGATGCTTTTCTTCAGCATGGACAGGGAGGCTGGTCAGAGCTGATGGGAAGATGGATGAAGCCAAATACAGGACAATCTTAGAAGAAAACCTGTTGGAGTCTGCAAAAGACTTGAGACTGGGGGGCGGAGGTTCACCTTCAAGCAGGACAACAACCCTAAACATACAGCCAGAGCTACAAAGGAATGGTTTAAATCAAAGCATATGTATTTGTCAGAATGGCCCAGTAAAAGTCCAGACCTAAATCCAAATGGGAATCTGTGGCAAGACGTTCTCCCTCCAATCTGGCAGAGTTTGAGCTATTTTTCAAAGAAGAATGGGCAAAAATTTCACTCTCTAGATGTGCAAAGCTGGTAGAGACATACCCAAAAAGACTTGCAGCTGTAATTGCAGCAAAAGGTGGTTCTACAAATTATTGACTCAGGGGGGCTGAATACAAATGCATGCCACACTTTTCACATATTTTCTTTATAAAACATTTTGAAAACCATGTCACTCCTAATGTCACTAAATGCAAAAGTCCTCAACAGCCCATGTAAGAGTAAAGCTCTCTGGAATTACATATTAAAATTCCAAAGTGACATTGTATGCATTCAAGAATCGCATTTTTCTGTGAACTAAGCGCCAAAATTCTCCCACCACAAATTCCCTCATATATTTGTATCCAACAACACCAAGAAAACAAAAGGAGTAATATTGGCAATAAAAGATTCTGTTTCCTTCAAACCTCTAAACATTAAGACTGATTCTCAAGGTCGGAATATTATTCTGGCAGCAACCATTGAAAACACAGACTTTACTATTGTCGTAATTTATGCCCCGAACAAAAACCCTCATCAATTTATTAAGAAAATTATAACGAAGGCACGTAAAATGCAAAAAGGTCAACTCATAATTTGCGGAGACTTCAACGCACCGATGGATCCAGATATAGACACCTCCAATCAAGGACACACCAAAAGAATGGGACTAAATAAGATATTTTCTAATTAAGATTTGTATGATCCCCTGAGGTGTCTGCACTCCACCAAAAGGGACTATACATTTTATTCCCATGTCCACAAAGCCTGCTCAAGGATAGATTATTTTATCATGGACAAATTATTACTTCAGAACATATCTAAAGCTCAAATCCACAACATTTATTGGTCTGATCATGCTCCAATAACAATAGAAATTAATACAGGATTTCCCCGCACCAACAACCAAGTATGGAGGAACAATACCTACATACTTTACCAAGAGAAACATTTGTCCGTGATAAAAGAAAATCTTAGAGAATTTTTTGTATTTAATGATACTGGTTTGATAACAAGTACCACACTATGGTGTGCTCATTAAGCATTTGATATGGGTCTTTTAATAAAAAAAAAGAAAATCCTTTGAATTAAATAAACTACTAAAAGACATTACCAAAACTGAAGAACAACACAAAAAATCCACAAGGGATATGAAATTAGCACAAGAACTCAACAATCTAAGAATGGAACTGAGATATAGGCTGATAGATAACCATGACAAAATACATGAAACTAATGAAACTGAATTACTATTCTCAAGGTAATAAATCGGGTAAACTTTTGGCTAACCAACTACGCCAGTGGTTCTCAACTCCAGTCCTCAGGACCCACTAACAGGCCAGGTTTTATGTATTACCTTGGGGAGATGCAGACTAGAATACTGCAATCACTGAGCAGCAAATGATATCACCTGTGATGTATTTCAGTTATCTTGCAAACCTGGCCTGTTAGTGGGCCCTGAGGACAGGAGTTGAGAACCACTGAACTACGCCAATGTTAAAATAAAAAAAAAATTAACAAGTTAGTTCACCACAAATCAAATAAAGCAATTTACAACCCCCAAGAAATAGCTGATTCCTTCTCAGAATATTAGGAATCTCTATATAACCTTAAAGTAGATCAATCCACCCCACAACCTTCACCCCAAAATATAGCTGACTATCTAAAAAATATCAACCTGACAAAAATAGATCCGGAAGATCTACAACAAATCAACAACCCAATCTCATTACAAGAAACTCTCAAAGTTATAAAATCCCTCTCTAAAAACAAAAGCCCAGGCATAGATGGACTCTCAGGAGAATATTTCCAAGCATTTAGTGAAATACTATCGCCTCATCTGACCAAAATGTTCAATCAAATAGCAATTTCTAGCCAATTCCCAAAAGAGATGCTAGAAGCGTTATTAATTACCATCCCAAAACCAGATAAAGAACCAAAATCACCCATAAATTGCAGACCTATATTCACTACTAAATGTAGGCATAAAAATTTATGCTAAGATTATAGCCAATCGTTTAATAAATATAACATCTTATCTCATTGGGCCCGATTAAGTAGGAATTGTTAAGGCAGACAAGCCCCTGACAGCACTAGAAGAATGGTGAATCTAATCAACCATATTGAAAATAACAAAACACCCGCTCTTCTGTTAGCTTTAGATACTGAAAAAGCATTCAATAGAATGCATTGGCAATATATCTCCAAAACATTAGAAAAATTTGGCATGAAAGGATTCATACACTCAGCTATTATGTCATTATATTCCTAACCCTCAGCAAAAGTGCTCTCCTCAGGATTAATCACCAAAAGCTTCAATTTATCCAATGGCACTAGACAAGAATGCCCACTTTCCCCAATAATATTTTCCCTAGCAATAGAGCCATTAGCTGAATATATACGCACTAATACGGACATCCGTGGCATAAAAGTAGGACAATATGATCACAAACTGGGCCTTTTTGCAGATGACATCATCTTAACTTTGACAAACCCCGACATATCTCTTTATATTGTTCAGAAATTATTAGACCAATATAGTAATGTGCATAGACAAGTGTAGCGCTTGTAGATTTAAAAACTTATATAGATTTATACGAGTGAAAAAAAGTCTATGTCGATCAACAATAAATACAAAATATGACAAATTAACAAATAAAGTCTCTGATGTTCTTCAGGTGTTTTTTAGACTGAAAGAGGCTGATGTTAGTCCAAAAAAGTATATAATTCCTTATTCACCACGTGGGTAACGCATGCAAAGAAGTGATGGACCCTCCACATAGAGAAAAAGTGAAGGCTTACCAGAAGGATTGAACTCATAAGAACGTACGTTCAATGAGTCAATCTAGCTTGTAGCCCCAACAGGCAATCAAAAGGAAGGACCTCACGATTAGATGGCGACAAAACTCCAAAACATATCCAGACTCCTGACGGAACTTTAGAATGGATGGCAGACCTTCCCATAGATCATCTCAGATGGATAGCCCATATAGGAATAAAGAAGGGGGGCCACATAGCATAATACCGTTTTGTAAAACAGATTTATTAAAATAAGTAAACAACTTACATTTCCGTAGTAAAAAAGCGCTTCAAGTAAAATTATGGCAGGCAGTGGAGTCTACCGACGCGTTTCGTCTTATTAGACTTCATCTGGGGTACTCACCCACTGCTGCCATGCCCCTTAATATAGATATCTTAGCCCCCTTAATGAGGATACAGCTCGTATCCTAATTTCCTAGGCACTTCTGGGTTTAGCCAAGATGGCGGACCTGCGTGCGTTCCAAGCCTCTATTTCGTGTGTGTATATGCGTTCCAGCACTATACTGGGATGATATTATAAGGTATAATGAGATTAGAAGTGTAGGGATAAACTAGGGATAGAGGCCACTTCCTTATAGAGATGTCCCCAGTATAAAATTACTGTTACCACTCTCCATTCTCTGGTGGAGAGTATGATCCGAGATGCGGAAGAACGAGTAGCCGGATGTGCGTCACTCCGTCAGGCGGGATGAACGCACGTCACTTCCCTTCACGTGGACCGCTGGGAGTAAACGGCGGTTCAAGCCTCGTTTTGATACGTATCCACCTAATGGTAGAGCATGCGTCGCTGCGTCGAATGGGGCGAAGGCACGTGACTAAAGTAAACAGCAATTCAAGCCTCATTCTGCTAATAATCTGCCCGGTGACATCGGTTAGGCTCTGTGTTGACAACAATGGGAGAGCTCAGTGTGTAATAACATAAACTCAAATCTTGCGCAGCAAGAGATATAAACTTCAAATGAATACATGAATATGTGGAAATATGGAAATAATATACCAATAACAATTAACGATCAATGTGTCCAATGTATAGTGATATCGTGATGGGAAAATTGATAAAATTAATAAAAAATAAAAAATAAAGAATGTAAATAATAAAAAATAAATAAATAATAAATAAAAAATAATAAAAAATAAATGAAAAATAAAATAAAAATAAAAATAAAAAATAATAAAAATAAATATAAATAAAAATAAAAATAAAAATAAAAAATAAAAATAAATAGAAAGTAAAAATAAAAAATAAAAAAATTATAACTAAAGGTTATGATTCTAGGATTCTAAATAAAAAAGAAAAAGCTTTCCTGATACCTTCCGCGCCTAGAATCCCCACCATCTACTATTTGCCAAAAATCCACAAAAATCCGATGTGCCCTCCAGGGAGACCCATCGTGAGTGGTATTAATTCTATTACTTCTAGAATAGGCAAATACATTGACTTCTACTTGCAACCCATTGTTTCAAAGACACCCTCTTTCTTGAAAGATACCAGTTCCACGATCAAACGTTTGGAAGGGATTCAGCTACAGGAAGGTTTTATTATGGCCACAGCGGATGTGGCCTCGTTATACACGTGCATACCGCATGAGAGAGGCATAGAGGCTGTCAGACATTTCCTTTATCGGGAAGAATCCCTGGCTTCCTTTCAGTGCGATTATTTGATAGAGTTGCTTGAATTCGCGACCAAACATAACTATTTTTGGTTCAATCAACGGTACTATTTGCAATAACGTGGAGTGGCCATGGGAGCGAAATTTGCTCCGAGCCTTGCGAACCTCTTCATGGCCAAATGGGAGGAGGATGTCGTCTATGCCCATGGAACCACCTCACTGGTCCTGTGGGCGACATCCTCCTCCTATGGAGGGGTACCCCAGAATCATTGAAACAATTTTTCGAGTACCTTAACACCAACGATAGAGGTATCTCCTTATCTTATGAAGCTAGTGAAAGTGAGATCCACTTCCTTGACCTGGAAATTAAGATCATAAATAATCAATTCGAATTCAACACTTATTTCAAGCCAACAGATCGAAACAGCTTCATCCCCAGGGATAGCTGTCACCATAGATCTTGGCTTAATGCAGTCCCTCGTAGTCAGTTTCTGCATCTTTGTAGGAACTGTACAAATTTAGATGTATTCATAGAACAAGCAAACATTTTAAAACAACGTTTTCTTGACAAGGGGTATGATAACACCACTCTGGAATCAGACCTCCGGAGAGTCACTAATATGGATAGGAATTCCCTGTTTGAGGTGAAACCTGACAGAGAACCAGATTCCACATATAAGTGGGCAATGTTAACTGCATACTCAGTGCAACATAAACAAATCAAAAGCATTGTAAAAAAGCATTGGGGAGTTCTGAAGCAAGATAATATTTTAGGTAAAATGTTACCTGAACAAGCCAAACTAATTTTTAAAGGAGCACCATCCCTACGTGGCTTAGTGGCACCTAATGTTACTAACCCTCCAGTGCGTCCTTCATTTTTCCATAACTTAACTGGATTTTTTCCGTGTAAGAAATGTGTTGTATGTCAACACAATATATTAACGGGACGCAAGACAACGGATTTTATATCGACAGTTACAGGGAAAAGGTATACTATCAAGCCTTTCTGTACATGTAATTCTAGATATGTAGTATATTTGATTACATGTCCATGTGGCCAACAATATGTTGGCCGCACAACGAGAACTTTCACCAGAAGAGTAGGTGAACATATTGCCCTTATTAAAGGGAGGAAGTTGAAACATAGCGTACCCAGACATTTCAAGGAATTCCATAACGGTAACCCACTAGGTTCACAATTTCTAGTCATTGACCAATACACCACACCCTGGAGAGGGGGTGCTAAGACCAGGGGAGTCTCAGGTCTAGAGATATTCTGGATACATGAGCTACAGTCCCTCTTCCCAAGGGGTATGAATATGGAAATCGATATTAACGCATTTATCAATGACTCCTAGTTCATTCACCTGAGAGCAAGTAGAGGTTTTTTATGTCGATGTATAATTGTGTAGAACTCTTTTGAGGATACATCTCGGGTCTATGGAGGCCAAATTTATACACATACATAGAAAGGCTTCATTGTTATTTTCACTATAAAGATTTTTTCACATTTTGGTTCTATAGGTTCACATTAGAACACTTATATTCTAAGGTGGTATTTATCACCATTCTCTTAAATGAATATTCATTCACATCTTTTTATTTTTTATTTTTATTTTTTATTTTTATTTTTATTTTATTTTATTTTATTTTTATATTTTATTTTTTTATTTTTTTATTTTTATTTTCTATTTATTTTTATTTTTTATTTTTATTTTTATTTTTATTTATATTTATTTTTATTATTTTTTATTTTTATTTTTATTTTATTTTTTATTTATTTTTTATTATTTTTTATTTATTATTTATTTATTTTTTATTATTTACATTCTTTATTTTTTATTTTTTATTTTTTATTTTTATTTCTATCTCCATTTTTATTTTTATTTTTATTTTTATATTTATTTATTTTCATTTTATTTTTATTACCTTATCACGTTACTTATTAATTTATTAATTTTTTATTAATTTTATCAATTTTCCCATCACGATATCACTATATATTGGACACATTGATCGTTAAATGTTATTGGTATATTATTTCCATATTTCCACATATTCATGTATTCATTTGAAGTTTATATCTCTTGCTGCGCAAGATTTGAGTTTATGTTATTATACACTGAGCTCTCCCATTGTTGTCAACACAGAGCCTAACCGATGTCACCGGGCAGATTATTATCAGAATGAGGCTTGAATCGCTGTTTACTTTAGTCACGTGCCTTCGCCCCATTCGACGCGGCGACGCACGCTCTACTATTGGGTGGATACGTATCAAAACGAGGCTTGAACCGCCATTTACTCCCAGCGGTCCACGTGAAGGGAAGTGACGTGCGTTCATCCCGCCTGACGGAATGAAGCACATCCGGCTACTCGTTCTTCCGCATCTCGGATCATACTCTCCACCAGATAATGGAGAGTGGTAACAGTAATTTTATACTGGGGACATCTCTATAAGGAAGTGGACTCTATCCCTAGTTTATCCCTACACTTCTAATCTCATTATACCTTATAATATCATCCCAGTATAGTGCTGGAACGCATATACACACACGAAATAGAGGCTTGGAACGCACGCGGGTCCGCCATCTTGGCTAAACCCGGAAGTGCCTAGGAAATTAAGATTCGAGCTGTATCCTCATTAAGGGGGCTAAGATATCTATATTAAGGGGCATGGCAGCAGTGGGTGAGTACCCCAGATGAAGTCTAATAAGATGAAACGCGTCGGGAGACTCCACTGCCTGCCATAATTTTACTTGTAGCGCTTTTTTACTACGGAAATGTAAGTTGTTTACTTATTTTAATAAATCTGTTTTACAAAATGGTATTATGCTATGTGGCCCCCCTTCTTTATTTCTATATGGGCTATCCATCTGAGATGATCTATGGGAAGGTCTGCCATCCATTCTAAAGTTCCGTCAGGAGTCTGGATATGTTTTGGAGTTTTGTCGCCATCTAATCGTGAGGTCCTTCCTTTTGATTGCCTGTTGGGGCTACAAGCTAGATTGACTCATTGAACGTACGTTCTTATGAGTTCAATCCTTCTGGTAAGCCTTCACTTTTTCTCTATGTGGAGGGTCCATCACTTCTTTGCATGCGTTACCCACGTGGTGAATAAGGAATTATATACTTTTTTGGACTAACATCAGCCTCTTTCAGTCTAAAAAACACCTGAAGAGCATCAGAGACTTTATTTGTTAATTTGTCATATTTTGTATTTATTGTTTTTCACTCGTATAAATCTATATAAGTTTTTAAATCTACAAGCGCTACACTTGTCTATGCACTGAAATCTTGACAAAATCCTATTTGTTGTGTGAGCTGCTTTTCTGTGGGGTGAGCGCAGGGTTAAACTTTTCTCTTTTTGCAATATAGTAATGTGTCCTATTAAAAAATTAATCAAAATAAATGTTTTATCCTACCCATGAACCTCCACAAAGCCCAAATGGGAAAAACTTTGTGAGAAATACAGATATAATTGGGACGAGACAACTATAACATATCTTTGTATAAAACTTACATATCCTTCTTCCAAACTATATGATGTAAATTTTCCAAAACTCCTAGAACAAACTAATAATGATCTGCACCAATTCCAAAAAACTCATCTTTCATGGGTCGGAAAATAGTAACATTTCAATGCAAATATTACCCAAAATACTAAATTATTTCTGCACTCTTCCAATTCTGTTACCCTCCAAATTCTTTAAACAAATGAACACTAAATTAAAAAATTACATATGGAATGGAAAAAAAAACAAGAGTAGCATTCTCAATACTAACTGCCAACAAAGACCTAGGAGGAATGGGACTGCCAGACATTAGAAACTATCATTATGCTTCTTTATTAGACCAAATTAAATATTGGTTTACCTCTTCTAATGATAAACTATGGTTAAATATCGAAAAAGAAAATACTATAGGTCATGACCTATATATAGACATTCATCATGGCTTCAAAGGCGAATACCCACCTTAATCAATTCCGGTCAACGGGCGCAAAACAGGGAGACCCCACCAGCCCAACCAGAGAAAATGGTGGGGGAGACTGTGCAAAACCACAGGAGATATAAAAGGACCAGGCTACAAATGCAAATGAAAAATGGAAAAAGTTTTAAACATTTATATTGGACATGACTCATTGTCCAACATGGTGGGCAAAAAAAGCCTCAAAATCGACTTACTATGCTCAGTAATGCATGAAGATTAAGGCAGGGATGCCTGGAGAAGATGTTATAATAGTGAAATCACTGTTTTGTTAAATTGCTTTGGATAGACACTATGAAAAATAAAAATAAAAATAGAAAATAGTTCCATGTTCAAACATATTCAACAAAAGTACTAAAGAGTAGGTGTCAGAAGTTAGTTATAATAGAACAAGGCTTATTATTACTTGTTGTGTAATAGAGGTTAATTAAACATTTAACACTAATGATAAGTTAAGCTGGTAACCCTTCATAGGGAGAGATGGAAAAAAGGTCCAAATCAGATTCAATCTTTAAAAAAAAAAACTAAGATCAGCATGGCTGAGTTGAAAAGTGATGGTGCAGCGCTAATAATTTAAAATTTAAAATATAAATGGGTGATCTAAAGTGCATAGATAACCTGATACACATCTAAATGTATCAAAGTTAGAATAATTGTGAAGATATCAAACTAACAATATACATGTGCAGTATTGAAATAATGATATCAGGTGATTAAACCAATGTATACCATACATATAAATGCAATGATATCAGGTGATTAAACCAATGTATACCATACACATAAAATACAGTGAACAACTTATTATAAACTCAAAAGAAATAATAGAGAAAATGAATAAAGGAAAAAGTCCACTGAGTGAGAAAGAGTGTTTGATGAAATGGAAATGTCCAAAATGTATGTATCTTGACACCCCAAGTGGTAATTTTGAAGTCACCGCTGAACGTGCATGAAAAGGGGAGATGGAGCACCGCCACCAATAACACTAAGGCTTACCAGAAAGTATAGATTCAGTAGGACATACGCCCCATGAATCAAGCAGACTTGTCGGTGAATCTTCACCAAAAATAGTAGAGCCCAATGGATATAGGCGTTGATAAAATTGGATAAAATAATCTTCTCAAGAAAGGAAGCTCCAAGATATGTAAAATGTCATGTGGATTCAAACATATAGGGCCAAAAAGGAATAAAAAATGCACATAGTGTAAATCCACATAACACAAAATTTATTATTAAAAATGAAAGATTTACACTCAAATTTTGGAAGAGGTAAAACAAACGCTTGTTAATTGATAAATTGATGCAATGGGAAGAGCAGGCTCGACCCGAGGTGCTTCATCCACAAAGATATCGTCTGGGGTGAACACATTTGAACAGTGATGGTATATTAATAGAAGTTTCTCTATTGCTATTCTCTGTTCACAGAACTTCCTTTTATACCCATGTGTGTTTAAATATATAATTTTTTTCAGATGTTCAGTGTTATCTTTGAAACTGTGATTTATTCTGTATTACACTTTATTATACGATTGTTGTATCTTCATATTAATAAAGAATTCAATGTTTGTGTTATGGGTATTTTCTGCAAGCCTACTGGCAGGTTCACCATTCTGTGTGGTGCAATCCATTGCCTTTTTCCTCTCTCCCCCCTCCTCCTGATCGGTGGGCGGATCCAGGATCCCCCTATCGCTGTCCGGGTTGGTGGGTGGTGGGCCAGGTGCACGGCTGCATGGACACCCAGGGCATCTTTTTCTTTGATGCCTGTTTTTGCCCTCCGTCCAATCCCACAGTCTATCCACAACGAGATCTGCCGTGCTCTTGGCTCCGGGACCCTGGTGGCTTGTGTGCTATAGGTCCATCTCCTCCTTTAGGTGATGCTGCCCTCTGAGTGGATGACGCGGATCACGTCACGTGATCAATCTAAAACGCCCTGCTGCCTGGATCTCTGGATCCTGTAGGCAGGCGGAAGATCACCTGTTGGTGCATAGGCGGTGGGCATCTCTTTTCCGCACTCGCTTGGTGACATCAGACGCCGAGTGAGTGGGAGATATTTAAGGCCGGCCACTCCAGTACACAATCAGCTGGAGAGCAGGGATGACCTTTGTTTGTCTACACTGTTATCACAGGTATTTATAATTAATCTGATGTTACCTTATGCTGCAACTTTCATTCTTCTCTTTTCTACATATAAACCTTCGGAAATATGGAAACTCAATTTATGAAATATTGTGCTCCCTTATTTTTTTCTTTTTTCCCTTTTTTTCCCCTGAACTTATCATACAATGCGAATGCAGTGACCCTTTTTTACTATTTCAACTCAGCCATGCTGATCTGTTTTTTTTTTTTAGATTGAACCTGATTTGGATCTTTTTTTCATCTCTCCCTATGAATGGTTACCACTTTAGCTTATCATCAGTGTTATATGTTTAATTAACCTCTATTACACAACAAGTGATAATAAGCCTTGTTCTATTATATCTAACTTCTGACACCTACTCATCAGTACTTATAGTGCACTGTTGAATATGTTTGAACATGGATCTATTTCTATTTTTCTTTCATTTTTCATAGTGTCTATCCAAAGCAATTTAACAGAACAGTGATTTCACTATTATAAAATCTTCCCTAGGCGTCCCTGCCTTAATCTTGAGTCATGTCCAATATAAATGTTTAAAACTTTTTCCATTTTTCATTTGCATTTGTAGCCTGGTCATTTTATATCGCCTGTGGTTTTGCACGCCCCCCGCCATTTTCTCTGGTTGGGCTGGTGGGGTCTCCCTGTTTTGCGCCCGTTGACTGGGATTCATGGAGGTGGGTATTCACCTTTGAAGCCATGACAAATGTCTATATATATATATTTATCTATGTATTTTTGTTTTATTTCTCTCATATTTGATTACTAATGAAAACTTTTTTGTATCTTATTAGTGGTAGAGCTGTGTGAATACTGGTGGCCCTAAATAATCCCCTGAGGAAGCCAATGCTGGAGAAACATGTTGGGATATAACATCTACTTCTGACCATCTGTGTCCCTGTGGGACACTAGCGACCAGTAAAAAAAGCAAATTGCATATGCTCTATTAATCACTTTCATTGAACCCCTTCTCTCGTCTATGTAATAATAAAGATTTATAAATGTAATCTTATATTTACTTTTCTTTATTCAAGCACCGCTATAATCCCATCCTCCTATTTCCATTTACTCTTAATATCAGGGATGAGGTACATGATATTTTAGAGTCACTCAATCTACCTTTCCAAAGTCTAAATGGTGTTTTATCATTTAAAAACGTATTGTATTTATAAAACATCAATCTGGGTACTCACATCTTCCAGGTGCTAAAGCGCAACACTCTATAGCAGATAAAAGAAAGAAACGATGAGATAGCTTGTCCATTCACAGCGTTCAAACCTGCTGCCTATTGCACCGTCCTGTCCCCTCCCCTACGCGTGTTTGACACAGGGATTAGTCACGTGTCTTCCTCAGGGAATTGTCACAGGTCAAAGTGTGCAGTCAAATGCCCTGAGTTGAACAGATTCACACAGGGGCGAGCACAAGTTTGTCGTCACCTTGTCAACTTTGGCGCACCATCACAGAATTTTGCTTTGCCAGCACAATGAACATTTTTTGTTTTATTATTCAATATGTTTGATATTATCAATTTGCACTTATTTATGCTTATTTATAAGTCATTTATGCATTTTATATGTGTCATATCACATTGGAAATCTTAATATAGCGCAGCATTTTATATGTTTTTTTTACCTATACTAACTACCCTGTAAAAGGAAAATTTTGGCCTGGTCAACCATTTTTTCTCATATCTGTTCCCTGTCATCGTCATGGCCTATAAACCAGTTCCACTATGATCATGTCCATAGTTAGAAACATTGTAGCTAGTATTACAATAGACTGTGATAATAAATGGACATATTGTCCACTATACACCTTCTTACCTTCACATTTATTATATATAATCGCTAAAACCTGCAGTCTCTCTGCAAAAAGAATTTGCTCACAAATATAAGATAAACTATTTTGGCTTGACCTTTATTATCCACTGGTGATAAACCCAATAAGCTAGCAAATCTTTTGAATTTTGCAGCCACATTGGGACAACCACCTTTTATTTATAGTCACCCTGCCCAAAGTTTAAAGTTAGCCACCCTGCCCTAATTTAGAGTCGCTTGACTATAATCAGTCAAAGCCTGTTTGATAGTTCAGCTTTCTTGGGTCTCTAATAACTGTTTATTAACCACTTGACCATTGGGCACTTAAACCCCCTTCCTAACCAGACCAATTTTCAGCTTTCGGTGCTCTCACATTTTGAATGACAGTTACTCAGTCATACAACACTGTACCCATATGAAATTTTTGTCCTTTTTTCACACAAATAGAGCTTTCTTTTGATGGTATTTAGTCACCATTGGGTTTTTTTATTTTTTGCGCTATAAAAGAAAAAAGACTGAAAATTCGGTAAAAAAATGAATTTTTCTTTGTTTCTGTTATAAAATTTCGCAAATTAGTAATTTTTCTTTGTAAATTTTGGCCAAAATTTATACTGCTACATATCTTTGGTAAAAATAAGTACAGATTGGTGTATATTAGTTGGTCTTTGTGAAAGTTATAGAGTCCAAAAGATATGGTGCCAATATCTGAAAATTGATCACACCTGAAGTACTGACGGCCTATCTAATTTCTTGAGACCCTAACATGCCAGAAAAGTATAAATACCGCCAAAATGACCCCCTTTTGGAAAGAAGACATTCCAAGGTATTTTGAAAGATGCATGATGCAGAGTTTTTTTTGTCATTTTTTCCCACAATTCTTGGCAAAATCAAGATTTTTTCTTCTTTTTTTTTCACAAAATTGTCATATTAGCAAATTACTTCTCACACACAGCATATGCATACCACAAATTACATCCCAAAACACATTCTGCTATTACTCCGGAGTATGGCGATACCACATGTGTGAGACTTTTACACAGCGTGGCCACATACAGAGGCCCAACATGCACGGAGCACCTTCAGGCGCTCTGGAGCACCCAGGCCAATTCTGACATTTCTCTTACATGTAACAATCATCATTTATTTGTTAGAAAATTACATAGAACCCCAAAACATTATATATGTTTTTTTAGCAAAGACCCTAGAGCAGTGGTTCTCAACTCCAGTCCTCAGGACCCACCAACAGGCCAGGTTTGCAAGATAGCTGAAATACATCACAGGTGATATCACTTGCTGCTCAGTGATTGCAGTATTCTAATCTGCAACTCGCCAAGGTAATACTTAAAATCTGGCCTGTTGGTGGGTCCCGAGGACTGGAGTTGAGAACCACTGCCCTAGAGAATACAATGGTGGTTGTTGCAACTTTCTATCTCGCACAGTATTTGCACAGCAATTATTCGAACGCTTTTTTGGGAAAAAAACTGTTTTGTGCTTTAAAAAAAACAAAACAGTAGTTAGCCCAATGTTTTTGCCTAATGTGAAAGATGAAGTTACGCCGAGTAAATTGATACCTAACATGTCACCCTTCAAAATTGCACACACCCGTGGAATGGCGCCAAACTTCGCTACTTAAAAATCCCTATAGGCGATGCTTTAAAAATTTTTACTGGTTACATGTTTTGAGTTACAGAGGAGGTCTAGGGCCAAAATTGTTGCTCTCACTCTAACGTTCGATACCTCACATGTGTGGTTTGAACACCGTTTTCATATGTGGGCAGGACTTATGTATGTGTTCGCTTCTGCATGCGAGCACACGGACAGGGGCGCTTTAAAAAAAATTATTTTTTTATTGCTCATTTTACTTTATTTATTTTAGTTTGACACTTTTTTCCAAAATAAATTTTTTTGATCACTTTTATTCCTATTACAAGGAATGTAAACATCCCTTGTAATATGAATATGGCATGACAGGTCCTCTTTACAGTGAGATATGGGGTAAATAAGACCCCACATCTCACCTCTAGGCTGGGAAGCCTGAAATAAAAAAATAAAAAAAACGATCCTGGCTTTGATCATAGCGGTGAGTCGGTAGAAGCACCGGAGGGCGGCGGGAAAGGGGGGACGTCCCCTCTCGCCTCCCGTAAGAACGATCAAGCAGTGAAACAGCCGCTATGATCACTCTTATAGTGTAGGGAATCACCGGCTGAAAAAGCTGATATCTGAATGATACCTGTAGCTGCAGGCGTCATTCAGATATCCTCGCACAAAGACAAAGAAAGAAGTCATATGACGGCCGGCGGGCGGGAAGTGGTTACAACGCATTTTTTTTAACACAAAGTTGTCCATTTATACAATATTTCTAACACATAGAATGTACATACCAAAAATGACACTCCAAAATAGATTCTCCTACTCCTCCTGAGTACGGCGATACCACATGTGTGAGACTTCCACAGCCTGGCCACATACAGAGGTCGAGTACAGCCGAGTATGGCTGAGCATGGCAGAGTATGGCCGATCATGGCTGAGCATGGCAGGGTATTGCAGGGTATCACCGAGTATGACTGCGTGGCAGAGTATGGCTGTGTATTACCGAGTATTTCAGGGTATGGCTGGATATTGCAGAGTATGGCTGGGTATCACCAAGTATTTCAGGGTATGGCTGGGTATTGCAGAGTATGGCTTGGTATTGCAGAATATGGCTGGGTATGGCAGGGTATTGCAGAATATGGCAGGGTATGGCAGGGTATGGCAGGGTATTGCAGAGTATTGCAGAGTATTGTGGAGTTTTGCAGGGTATTGCAGAGTATTGCAGGGTATTGCAGAGTATTGCATCGTATTGCAGAGTATTGCGGAGTATTTCGGGGTATTGCAGAGTATTGCGGAGTATTGCAGAGTATTGCAGAGTATTGCGGGGTATTGCAGAGTATTGCGGAGTATTGTGAGATATTGCGGAGTATTGCAGAGTATTGCTGGGTATTGCAGGGTATTGCAGAGTATTGCAGAGTATTGCGGGGTATTGCGGGGTATTGCGGAGCTTTGCGGGGTATTACAGAGTATTGCGGGGTATTGCAGAGTATTACGGGGTATTGAGGAGTATTGCGGGATATTGCAGAGTATTGCAGGGTATTGCAGGGTATTAGAGTATGGAGGGATGGCTGAGCATGGATGGATGGATTGATGAATGTGACTGCAATTGTCACAGAGCAGCGCTGTGGACACTATAGATCCAGCCCACAGTGCTGCTGCCATCCGATCCCTCCCCCTCTGCTCTCACCCTGTACCGATCGGTACAGAGAGGGGAGGCAGGGACCGGCGCCATGATATGACTCCGGTTTGTTTACATGTGATCGCTCCGTCATTTGACGGAGTGATCACATGGTAAACGGCTGCGATCAGCGGTCGTTTACCATGATCCGTGATGCGGACCCGGTGTTCACGGATGTTCTCGGGTGTGCACCCCAGGGGGCGCGCGAGAGCAGGATTCTGGGAGAACGTCCATGGATGCCCACCCAGAATAAGCGGACCGCGCTGTAGCCGTCTTTCGGCTATGGCCCGGTCGGTATGTGGTTAATAATAGAAGAAATGGCCGTACTCGATCAAAATTCTTATTTATTCAGAACATCCCAAGTGTTGACAAAAGACAGAAGGCTGGTAGATGCATTTTACACACTCTAAGTGCGCTTAATCATTACACAGAAAGAGCAGCATAAATCTCCTTATAACACCCCACTTAATTGTGTGGCAGGTGACAATAATCATTGATTCGCATACTTCCTGTTATATATGATACATGTAGAAACTAAAAGAGTCGTACCTTGTTTGGTATTTTATGAGCTTACCGAAATAGGGGTTTGATATATATCGGTCAGTACTGATCATATATAGATTAATATCTATTCATTGATAATTGAAATATAGTCCCATATCCCTTGTCGCTCTGTCTTATTGTCTCTTTGTCTTTACTCTGCCCTCTATTCCCCACCTTTTTCCTCTATTTTTCCTATTTTTCCTTTGGGACTATTTTTCCTATTTTTTCTTTGGGACTATGGAGGATCTTTTGTTTTGAATCATCTCCCCAGAGTTATAGGTGCTGGAACTCAACCCCGACCCCCCAAAACCCCTTCCCCCACACACAACCTCCAAATCACATCAAATAGTGGGTATGGTCATATATTTCACAAACAGCAGAAGGGTCTTAAAGGGGGATATCAGGATTGCATTACATACAGAGTGCAGAGTTCATGGGGGTTACACACAGAGTGCAGAGCTGTCACTTGTAAACACAGAAACCAGACTTCTGTGTTTACAAGTGATTGTGGTGAGCAGGCACCAAAGGGTCTGAGCCAGAGGTGGTGGAACTTAGTTCCACCAAGTTCCCCCTGAAAAAAAGCCCTGGTGCTATATATATTGATACATGTTGATAAATGCTTTTATGATGGGGAGAGATTTTCTAAAGGTGTGTGCATGTGCAATTGCACACACACACACACACACACACATTATATATATATATATATATATATATATATATATATATATATATATATATACAGTGGGGACAGACAGTATTCAGGCCCCCTTAAATTTTTCACTCTTTGTTATATTGCAGCCATTTGCTAAAATCATTTAAGTTCATTTTTTTTTCTCATTAATGTACACACAGCACCCTATATTGATAGAAAAACACAGAATGCATGTTTATTAAAAAAGAAAAACTAAAATATCACATGGTCCTAAGTATTCAGGCCCTTTGCTGTGACACTCATATATTTAACTCAGGTGCTGTCCATTTCTTCTGATCATCCTTGAGATGGTTATACACCTTCATTTGAGTCCAGCTGTGTTTGATTATACTGATTGGACTTGATTAGGAAAGCCACACACCTGTTTATATAAGACCTTACAGCTCACAGTGCATTTCAGAGCAAATGAGAATCATGAGGTCAAAAGAACTGCCTGAAGAGCTCAGAGACAAAATTGTGGCAAGGCACAGATCTGGCCAAGGTTACAAAAAAATTTCTGCTGCACGTAGCCTCCCTGGCGGTTTTCCCGAGTGTGGCTCGGGGTTAAAATTCAGTACCATTAGCGGTAACCCCGAGCCACACTCGGGATCGCATTGCAGGATCCTGGGGCGGCGTTACTTACCTTGTCCCCGGGATCCTGCGATGTCCCCCGCAGTGTCCGAGGGCTCCATCCTCCCCCGAAGCCTCTCCGTGCCAGGCTCCGTTCCCTGCGAGCGTCGCGACGCACGGGGGCGGAGCCTGGCGGCAAATTCAAAAAAAAGTAAAAATCATAACACATACAGTACTGTAATCTTACAGATTACAGTACTGTATGAAATGATTTCACATCCCTTTTGTCCCCAGTGCTTTGGCCCATGCCCTGCATGCAGTTTTACATGATATACACTGTTCTTTCTGCCTGGAAACTGGAGATTGTCCATAGCAACCAAAAAGTGTCCCTTTACGTCCAAAGTGGCTTTAGACCAGCTAGAAAACAGCGATAGTAAATTAGAACACTTGCAGAATTGAGCGATAGTGAATTGTGGGGAAATTTATTTTATTACTATTTTTTTTTTTTTTTTTTTATTATTTATTTTTATTTATTATATTATAATTTATGTTTTTGTGTTTCAAACTTTATCATACCCGGGATATCTACTAGACTCTGGTTTGGACAGATTTAAGTGTGTTATTGTTAAGATTTACAGGCCTACAATATAAAACGCCAAATTTCCATGCAAAATAATGGTACCGCTTTCAGCACCTAAAATCTGAAATAATCATACCCCCAGGGAGTTTAAGGTTCCTAAGAGCACAGTGGCCTCCATAATCCTTAAATGGAAGATGTTTGGGACGACCAGAACCCTTCCTAGAGCTGACCGTCCGGCCAAACTGAGCTATCGGGGGATATTTGCTAAAATCATTTAAGTTCATTTTTTTTCCTCATTAATGTACACACAGCACCCCATATTGACAGAAAAACACATAATTCTTGACATTTTTGCAGATTTATTAAAAAAGAAAAAACTGAAATGTAGCAATAACTCTCAGTGGAGCTGCTGGTTTAAAGCGGGCCTGTCCTCTTGTCTCTTTACCCCTCTTAAATTGTTCAATCCCCTTGACACAACTGTAGTGCAGTGTTGTAATGATATGAGTATTGACTTTAACCCACAATATACACTTATGTTAATATTTACCTCTACCTGGGTGTCTGTAGCTCCACCTGCAGGAGAAATAACAACACTGCACACAAACTTCAGTAATAACCAAAAATAACTTCTTTCTTTGAGTAAATCCTCTGTAACTAAGTGCAGGGCCCTGCAGTAAAAGAGATAGTCTTGACGTCTTCAGTCTTCGCTAGCTTATAAATTTGTAATTGTAATCCACAAAAGGGGTTTCTCTTGGGTGTTGCGCAGTGTAAGGTAATACACTAAAGCAGTTATAATCCAGAAGACTGGTTAAGTGTTCTTATACGAAGGAGATAAACATCTAATATCAATTCTTGAATACTGAAGTCTATGCAGATGTAATGTTCTCCAACTTAACTTGTTCCGTGGGACTATCAGTCTCAGCGACACTCTGTAACAGTTCTAAGTATGTGTAGTATTTAAACAAACTTCTGGGTGTTAACCCTCTCACCACACAGGATCCGGGCAGATGGATGCCTCTGTTTCAACAGTTCTCAGTCCGTACGGAACCACCGCCACGCCGTCACACTGCTCCGTTCAGTAACGACCAGGAGTCCTTGGTTACCTCCTCCACGAGTCTCCGGAACAATCACTTCTGCTCCTCCAGCACACTGTGATACAATGACAGGATCCCTGCTGCTGCTCCGCTCCCTCACAAAGTAGGCTGCAACCCTGTGGGACACACACACACCCACAGAGCTCTGCAGGCAGCCCACGCGTCCCAGGAACAAGAGACCTAAGACTTACTTTACTTTAAGATCAAAATTCCTCTTATTTCTGCTCCCTCTGCTGTCTGACATAGTCCGAGCCTTCTCGTAAGCAATCTTCAGACTCTTCCTCAGCCTATTTGTATATTCTCGATGAGAAGCCTCTGAGGTATGATCCACAGAAGTTCCAAAAGCCAAGTCTACTGGTAATCTAGCCTCTCGCCCAAACATCAGCCGATAAGGTGAATATCCGGTGACATCACTCTTGGTGCTGTTATATGCATGTACTAAAGCGGTAATATGCTTACTCCAGTTAGGTTTTTGTTCAGAGGTTAGTGTCCCCAATATATTAAGAAGAATTCTATTAAACCTTTCCGGCTGAGGGTCTCCTTGCGGATGATAACGTGTAGTTCTAGACTTCTGAATTCCCAACAGATCCAATAATCTCCTGATGAGCGTACTCTCGAAGTCTCTTCCCTGGTCTGAGTGAATCCTCTGTGGTAAGCCATAATGGACAAAGAACTTCTCCACTAGTGTCTTTGCCACTGTGACTGCCTTCTGATCTTTCGTGGAGAAAGCTTGACCATATCTGGAAAAAATTTTTGTGACTACCAGAATATTTCCTTGCCCACTCAAGTCAGATTCTAGACACAGGAAATCTATGCAAACTAGATCCATGGGGCCTTGGCTTGATAAATGTCCCATCGGGGCTGCCCGTTGCGGCAAAGTCTTTCTCTGGATACACCTATGGCAGGAATGACAGTAACTCTCCACCTCTTTCCTCATGTAAGGCCAATAGAATCTATCCCTTATCAATTGAAGAGTGAGTTCTTTCTGCCCCCAGATGTCCATGACAATTATGCAGAGTGATTAACACTGTCTCTCTGTGTTTCTCTGGCAGAAACAGTTGCCACTTCTCCTCAAGATCTTCAGAGGGGCCCCTTCGGTAGACCAACCCTTGTTGTAACTGCAACCGACTCCACTCTTTATGTAACAACAGAGCTTCTTCAAAAGTAATCAGGGTGCTGACTCTCCAGAGCTTCCAATACCTACTGGTCTCTCCTAAGGTCTTTTCTCGATAACTTAGGTAGACCCTCTGAGGCAATCTGGGAGACATTACAGTAATACCTGGGTACTCCTGCTGTAGTCACTCCAATCTCTTCAGCTCTGACTCCACCTTTCTCCTGCTTTTCTGCTCCTTCACAAAGGGCTCTTACCCCTTCGGGGGCAAGCTGAGTCCAATCCTCTTGGGAGCTCAGGGGACTGTGGGGGACTGTGGGGTCTTCTTGACAGCGCATCTGCATCTCTGTTGCCCACTCCTGGTCTGTATTTCAAGCTGAAGGAAAATGTTGAAAGAGCAGCCAACCACCTATGGCCTGTGGCATCCAACTTCGCAGTGGTAAGCAAGTATGTGAGGGGGTTGTTATCCGTTCTGATTACAAACTCTGCACCATACAAGTAATCTCTCAACTTGTCTACCACGACCCACTTCAAGGCCAGAAACTCAAGTTTATGAGTGGGGTAGTTCTTCTCAGCAGGAGACAGGCTCCGGCTCACATAAGCAATGGGCCTTAAATGTCCATCATGATCTTGGTAGAGTACTCCACCTAGGCCGTCTCGGCTAGCATCCACGTGCAGTTCATAGGGCTTGGTAGGATCCGCATAAGCTAACACTGGAGCAGTGGTAAGGCTCCACTTCAATTGTCTGAATGTCTCCTCACATTGCGGAGTCCACTGATCCAGTATGGACTCCTTTTTCTTCCGAGGCCCTTCCTTTCGCCTCCAAGGTTCCTCCGAATCCACATCAGCCCCTTCCTGATCCTTCAGTAGCTCTGTAAGTGAGTGAGCTATCTTTGCAAACCCCTCCACAAACCTCCGATAGTAGGAGCAGAATCCTAGGAATGACCTGAGCTCAGTCACATTCGTGGGCTTGGGCCAAGAAGTAACAGCTTCCAACTTCTCAGGGTCAGTTGCTATTCCTTCTTCAGACACAATGTGCCCCAAATAGTTCACCGAAGATTGATAGAACTGACATTTCTCCATTGAAAGTTTCAGGCCCTCATCATGTAATCTCTTCAGAACCTTTTCCAGTCGCTCTTCATGCTCTTCAAGAGTTCGGCCAAAGGCTATGATATCGTCTAGGTATACTAAGACCTCAATCAAGTTCATGTCACCTACTGTCTTCTCCATAAGCCGCTGGAAAGTTGCTGGGGCCCCAGGCAGACCTTGTGGCATCTGGTTAAATTCATAGAATCCCACGGGGGTAATGAAATCAGTCTTCTCCTTATCCTCAGGACTCATGGGGATCTGATAATAACCACTCTTCAAATCTAATACACTGAACCACTTCGCCCCTGACAGGCTCTGTAGGGCATCTTCTATAAAAGGGGTAGTGTATTGATCGGGAATAGTCGGACGGTTCAGGGTCCTATAGTCAATACACAGTCGTAGTGACCCATTTTTCTTCCTCACTACCACTATCAGGGAGGCGTATGGACTCCTGGACTCTCTGATAATCCCAGTCCTTTTCAGCTCAGCCAGCTGTTCTCGAAGGTCCTCAAGATCTCCCAGTGGGATCCTCCTGACGCTTTCTCAGAAAGGTTTGTCTTCCTCCAGCCGGATCTTGTGCTCTGCACCCTTGGCATACCCCACATCAAACTCACTCTTCGAGAAAACCTCTTTCCATTTGATGAGCTGAGCTTTGGCCCTCTCCATCCAAACAGGCATAAGGGAGGTGTTCTTCGGGTAAAAGTTCTCTATAGGAATCTCCTCTTCGGGTCCTCTTTTGACAGCAATTGGCGAGACCGGGGTTGCTTGATTCGCCTGCCCCAGCAGAATTCTTGCTGGTATCTTAACCGGCAGGGCTGTCGTGTTCCGAACACTGATGGAAACTCTCCCCCTGCTTCTCTTAAGCGCCTTAGTAGATAACACTTTTGGGAGTATTTCCAGACCCACATCCTCTTCCTGAGTGTTTGTCTCCAAGACAACAAAATGACCAGATTGTCTCCAACTCAACTTGACAGAGGCCCTCATGCATACCACTTCACCCGGTTGTAGCAGTTCTTCACCTCGGTCTAAACGCCAAACTTTTCCCACCCCTTCTGGTGGAGCCTCCTGTTCATGTACTATATTCTTGTACACTTGGGTTAGCATAGGATGTACTTTCATGGCCGGGGGAACTTTCCTTCTTTACAAGCGGTGTCAGGAGTCTCTTAGGAATGGCTCTTAGGAATGGTCCCTGAAACCCGGCGGGTTCCATGGTGATGGATAGGCAGGGGGGGGAGAGAGATGAGAGAGGGAATAAGAGAAGAAAAGGAAGGAAAAGACTGTAGTTAGTGCATATTAAACATATATATAATCGAACAACTGTTATCATATGACCTTGAGAGGCTAAGAGGCCTAGGTCGGAACGGGATTCCCGGGATCCCCCCAACAAAGGTCCGAAAGGGCCTGTCGGGTGGATGCAGGGGAGCCCTAGTTTGGTCATATAGAACATAAATTGTAAAATGGCTATAACTGCTATCATTTAACCAGGAGGGGGTGAATAGGCGTGATACCTCTTACTCTCTCTAGTCTCCTCAGAGACATGCCCATATAGTAAACTAGAATGTAAAGCTGGGGCGCAAGATGGGGGGGACTAAATATACTATACTGTCCAGTATCACCATGTCTGGTGATCGAGTAAACCTTCCACAGGTGTCTTGAGTGCTTCGTCAGTACAGCTGGAGTCAGCCATTTCTGTGTTTGGTACTCTTGCGGGGTGCCTCTTTGTTTCGGGGTCTGTTGGATGAGGAGACCTTCTGCCAGGTTGTAGGTGGTGTAGGTGGGGTGGTGACTAGATCCCATTCTGGAAGTCGGGGGGTGGGTATTCCCACTGTGTCGCAGAAGGCTTGTAGGTCTTCTGGGTATCTCAGGATGGCAGTTTTGCCTTGATTTTTAGCTGTGAGGCTGAAGGGGAACCCCCAGCGGTAGGGGATATTTTCCTCTTGTAGGGTGCACAGTAGTGGTTGAAGGAGTCTACGTTTTTGAAGTGTGATCCATGAGAGATCCGGATACAGCTGTACCTGAGCATCTTTGTAGGTCACTTTGCGCGCTAGGCGCGCCTGCCGTATAATGTCCTCTTTCAGGGGGTAGGAGTTAATCCTACATATAATATCTCTCGGTTGTGAAGTAGCATTTTTGGGGCGTAGGGCTCGGTGGGCTCTGTCCATTTCTATGAACTTAGTGATGGGTTCGCCCAAAAGGTTGTTAAACACATCCTGTAGGGTATGTTGTATGTCTTCTGGTCCGTCAACTTCTGGGATTCCTCTCACTCGTATGTTGTTTCTGCGTCCTCTATTGTCTAGGTCTTCCACGTGTCGCTGCATATCTCTTAACATAGTATGGTGGTCTGCTCCCTGGAGTTGTGTTCTGTGGACTGCTAGCTTGGTCTCTTGGATTTCTTCTTCAGCCATTTCCACTCTATCGGCTAGGTGTTTAAGGCCTGATTGGAGCACTCGTATTTCCGAGCGACACGTGGACTTCACATCTTCTATCAGTTGTCTAAAGTCCTCTTTAGTGGGAATCGCCTGCAAGTATGCTTGCCACTGTGGAGGTGCTTGTTGGGGGTAATCTGGCGCTGCTGGCCGTTGAGCTGGAGGTGTGCGGGGAGGTAGAGGTTGGGGGCCAGGGATATTGAGGCCTAGGGTCTGATGCGCCGTTCCCGGTGGAAAGTCCCAGGGTTCACTCCAAGATGGGGTCTGAACAATTGGGGTAGTCCCTGTTGCGGCCCTCCTCTAGGCATGGGGGTCAGGTAGGCTCACTTTTTGAGCGTAAGTGGCCTGTGGCGCTGACCGTTCTCTGGGTGGGCTGAGTGCCTGTGAAAAGGCCAATCTTTGGTTCTTCAATGGTGGTGAGTTAAGCCCTGCGTGGCTGAAGGGTGCTGGTCTTACTGCAAGTTCTGGCGGGGTCTGGATAGCTGGGTGCACGGGGTCCGGTAGGGCCGGGAAGTCCATAGAGAAGACTGAGGAGGTTGGGGAGTCTGGCTCAGTGCCATGGATGCAGGGATCCGATGCCGTTCTCAGCAAGCGAGGGAACGCTTCTGAGCACTGTGTGTACTGCTGAGGGGGAGGGCCCATCATGGCGCCCTGTGAGCCTTGTGATGCTGCCTCCTGAGAGGGGGATCTGGAGGGAGGACTCACCGCTCCTGGAGTAGAGGATCCGGTATTACTGCTCATCGGAGCCGGTCCGACATCCGTGGGCTTTCGCTGCGGTGGATGGGGCGATGGAGGGGTCCTAGTGGAACTCCGGGAGTAGGCCGCGGGAGTGTCTGGCGCCATTTTGGCCGCTCCTGTCTGTGGCATGTCCGTCGGCGGGAAGTAGGACCGGAGGTCTGCGGAGGATCCTGGCGGGGGTAAGGATGATCCCCTGGCTGCTGTGGATCTGGTGGTTCGAGATCTGCCCATGTAGAAGAGGTGTAATGTCCCCTTTGCGCTGTATAATCACGGGCTTAGAGAGAGCAGACGGATCAGGCTGCCATCCAGAGCGGCTTCCGGTCACGCCCCCGGGGCCTTAACTTTTAAAGAATATGATTCTTAATTTTTCTTGGAGTCTGATATGTCCATTGGATATACTATGCCTTAACCCTCTCCCTCATGAAGTTTGAATTAGAGTTAATAAACTCCGTGCGGCTGCTCCACAGATGGGTGATTGATCCAAGAACTCCGCACCGCTCTGGCCAGTTCTCCCCAGTAGCTGCAGCTACTGATAGGCTCAGTCCCGGGTGGAATTACAGCCCATCAACACCCCGGCGGATGGCAGGAGGCTCAGTGAGATGGGACTTATCCTGGCAACTGGATCCCGGGCCTACAACAGTGCCCTCTTCCAAGATGGCGGCCGTGACTTTGCCACGAGGCGAGGGGATGGGGATTGAGGAGTCCATAGCAGATCAGGACAGCTCTGCCACACACAGGGGCTCACAGCAAAACCCAGCAGTGAATACACAGATCCCTGCTATGCTGTCTCTGTCCTCCACCGAATCTGATAGGCAGGACCCTGGATGAGCTCCTTCTCACCCCCATGGATGACCTGACAGGGAGCCCTGAGCAGCCCAGGGATACTATCGGAGCTCTCCCCACTACACCAGCTGATCTAGTCTCCATGATGGACACATTCTCTAAAATGCTGACCAGGGGACTGGCCCAAAATGTGGCCCAAATTACCTCTGCTATCCAGGCTGACCTACACCACTTAGGGGCCAGAATAGAAGCATTGAAATGAAAACTGATCAAACAATAACCAGAACACACCAGAATACAGACAGAATACAAGAACTACATGACCTAACAAACTAAACTTTATGCTATCCAAACTAGACGATCTAGAAAATAGATTGTGAAGATATAACTTTAGAATGAGGGGGCTCCCTGAGTCATTCAAGGATGTCGACGCAGTCGTCTGCACTATTATTAAGGCCCTTATCTCTAATATTCCGGAACACCGTCTGGATTAGAATCGGCCACATGGATTGTTGCAACCTCCATGCCAAGATGGCCTCCCTAGAGATATTGTGGTCAAACTGCACTTCTACAAGGTCAAACAAGTCTTTGTGCGTTGTCCTCGAGAAGCGGAGGATCTCGCAATACAAGGCCATCCTATACAAATCTTTGCAGATCTTCCCCCCTATACTATACAGAAGAGAAGAGCCCTGAAACCCTAAAACCAAGTGTTGACCCAGAAATCAATCACCCACCGATGGTCCTTCCCCTTTCGCTTGAACTTCTCCATCCAAAATAAACCCTACAATTTCTCTTGATTTGCTGATGGCGAATGGCTGCTCCTGCAATTGGGTCTCATCTCTCAAGAACCTGCTGCAACTTCAGCTAGAGACCCCCGCCGCCCAGCCCCATCACTCCTGTCTGGCAAAGACACCAATCAAAGAAATCTAAAGACTCTCAACCCCCTTAATCCGAGACTGACTCTCAAGATTTTTTCAAGTTTGGACCCTGAACACTCAGTACCAAGATGTTCCTTTTCATTTTCTCCACCCCTTTGAGCCACACTTTGCCTGGCCTGTTCTTATACAGTTTTCCATACAATACGGTTCAAGTTGAGGAATCCATGCTAGCACGTTTTTCTCCACATAAGGAACATATTCCTCCCTGTCATTCACTTTGTTCTTTGTTTCTGATAAAACTATGACTGTCTGGTATTATCCATTTAATGTTTTAAATCCGTCCCTCCGCTCATTCCTTTTGAATGTATAGCATTGTACAAGGTCTAATACAACATTCTGATGAATGCGGTAAGTCAGGGTACAGTTTGGGCCTGGCAAGCTTCATTTGTTAACAGTGGTGGTTTCTCCCGCTTCCACTGGCCTGGGCTGGGGAGGATTCCTATTGGGGTCCCTCCCGGCTGGCTTGGGATATTGGACGAAGCCCCCATTATTTAATAGGCCGCTGTAAAGGGATCGTGCCTCTCCTCTTACTGTCAACTCTAATTAAGCGGGGATGCCTCCAACTGTCCCTGAATGGCACTTTAACTCCATTCATGGACGATGTCTCATCCCCCACTTTTAGGGATGCCTCCTGTGGGAAGATATGGGGCAAGAACGGGTGGGCCCCTTCTTGCCTCATTGGGGTTTGGGTTTTTTTTTTTCCTGTGTTTTGTTTCTCACGTGTCTTCTCACATTGTTTCTCACATTTCTCACATGTCTTTTCTTCTTTATTTCAGTGGACTTCCTTCCTCCTTTCTCTCTTCCTTTGGGTCGCCTAGAAGGCATCCTCACCCACCGGCCTCTGATACAGGTGAACTTCAGAATCGGGACCTGGAGCAATGACTCGCACCCACACATCTTGAGGTAAGAACCCACTTGATAATGCACATATATTACCCCATGATTCATGCTCTCTGACAACCCTGCCTCCATTCTACTGTGTATAGCCTCTCATAACACACAGGGCATGAATTCCCCTGACAAAAGGAGGAAACAGTTCAAGCTCTATCACTATCAAAAGATAGATATCCTTCTGCTCCAAGAGACCCACTTCCCCACCTCATTTTACCCTTCCTTCTTATATACTAGCATTATCCCCAATTCTACTTATCCAACGCAGTTAATAAAACGAAAGGAGTAGCTATATATTTCTCCAAAAATCTAAACTTCTCTCAGTCAGATGTCCTTAGGGACCCCTTTAGGCAGATATATCCTGGTGAAGGGTTTAATAGACGGGACAATTTACTCGTTTGTCTCTTACTATACCCCGAACAGTGGGCAGGCCATTTTTTTTTTCCTCCCATGATTTCATCCCTTAGACCTCACCTAGAGGGTGTGATAATTCTGGGGGAGATTCAAACTTAGCATTCGACCAATCGCTAGATAAGTCTGGGAAGGGTCTTCCTCGCACAAAACCACCTCCCAAACAAAGTCTAAAAGTAGCCAATCTTCTATTCTCATCCGGTTTGATTGACGTCTGGAGGGAACTCAACCCCTGCTCTAAAGACTACACTCATTATTCTGCTCCACACCGCTCCTATGTCAGGATAGATCATATCTTCATTCAAGCATCTCAAATACCATATGCCACTAAATCTATCATTAGAGACAACCCCCTTTCTGACCACTCAATGGTTCTACTATGTGGCGCTCAACCATCTCCAATAAACAACTTACCTGGTGCCTCAATGAGACCCTCCTAAGCGATCCAGTGCAATGTTCACTCCTTGAAAGGGATTTAAAGGATTATTTCCAACTAAACTACACTGGTTCCATCTCCATAGAAACCCTATAGGCAGCACATAAAGTGGTGACAAGAGGAAAGATCATTCAAATTACTTCCCGCCTAAAACGAGAACGTTGCGCTACAATACATAAACTTATTAAGGAGTTCCAAGTCTCATAAACGAAACCCCACTAAAGAGTCCCTGGACCACCTAGAAGCCACCTATTTATCCTTGAATTTGGCCTTAACCACAGAAGCAGAAAAGCACCTCAGATGGTCGGGGGCTCCGTTTTACTCCCAAAAAGATAGGATAAGCCCTAAATTAACGGCTAAGCTATCACCTAAACCACGCTCCCTAGCCCTCCCTAAAATCCGCACCCCATTTGTTACCCTATCACAAAACCGGCAGGGCATTTTGGAATGCTTCCACAAGTTCTATACAGACCTATATAGGAGAAGGTGTCAAATACCCAATCGCAACTAGCTAACTTCCTCAACAGCATACCCCAAAACTGTCAGAGAAACATATCACTCTTCTCAAAAAACCAATTACTGATCTTGAAGTCATGGATATCATAAAATCCTTTAAGCAAAACTCTGCCTCAGGCCCTGACGGTTTCTCAGTTTGCTATTATAAAAAGTTTGCATCCACATTGTCACCTTATCTGGTTAGTTTCTTTAACGCTCTCAAATCAGGCTCCCCCTTAGATAAAACCTTGAACTTAGCTTACATCTCAGTTATACCTAAGCCGAGTAAAGATTTGAGAGCAGTCAGCAACTACCGCCCAATTTAATTGATAAACAATGATCTCTCTTCCTTCATCGCTCAATATGTTCATAAGGACCAGACTGGTTTTATTCCGGGAGGACAGGGACCGGACCAGATAAGGAGAGCCATAGACATCATCTCCATACTCAAATCACAGTGGGACGGCGGCTCCCCTCAGGAGGGGTTTTTGCTCTCCATAAACCTCCAAAAGGCCTTTGATACAGTTACATGTCCCTACATCTTTAATGTACTAGAGAGATGGGGCTTTGGTCCCAACTTTCTGGGCATCCTACATTCCCTCTTTTCAAACCCCAGTGCCCAGGTGCGACTCCAAGGACGCTACTCCGAGCCCTTCAACATTGAAAAGGGCACTAGACAGGGTTGCCCACTTTCACCCTAATTTTTGTGATTGCCATGGAGTCCTTAGCTATAGCTATCAGAAGCCATCCCGATATTAAAGGAGTATTTTGTGGGCCCCAGGAACATAAATGCGCTCTATTCGTGGATGATCTCCTCCTCTTTGTCACCTACCCTCTTATCTCAACTCCAAATATTTTTAAACTACTTAACCGTTTTGGAAATGCGTCTGGCCTCCAAGTTAATATATCAAAATCAGTGGCACTAAATATCTCAGTTCCCCCTAATCTGTTTGAGCGTATGCAGGAACACTTTCCTTTCACCTGGAACTCTTCCTTCATTCCATATCTAGGTGTCTGCCTTGCTCCTAACTTTGATCTCTTATATTCATCTAATTACCCTCCTATGTTCAAAAAACTGTCAGCGGACCTTTCCGCATGGTCCAAACATGACCTATCCTGGTTGGGATGAATTAGCTCCTCAAAATTACATTACTACCACGTCTCTTATATCTCTTTCAATCTTTGCCAATTCCAATTAGGAAAACAGAGTTGCTGCAATTCCAATCCAAAATTTTTAAATTTATCTGGGGGTCCAAATGAAGGAGTTGCTCTAAGAATATACTCTATAGACTCAAAACATAAGGAGGCTTAGCGCTTCCTAACATATGGTGGTACTACCAGACAGCACAATTGGCCCAGATATCCATTGCATACTCCCGAGGTCCCAAACCAGACTGGCTGTTAATGGAACAACCATCGGTCCTACGCCACACAATAGACTACATCCTCTGGAGCCCCCCAAACTCAGACTCCCAATCTTAGCCCCCACACATTTCCACCCCTTGGCCCTCTGCGACATACATAAACTTCCCTCACTGATTTTGACACTCCGACCCTTAACTCACATATTCCATAACCCGGATTCGCCCCCCCCCCCAGCTTAGATATTCTTGCCTTTAAATGGTGGCTTAATAAAGGCATATTCAGAAGAGGACACTTCTTTAATTCGATGGGCCCCCTCTCAATAGGTTGCTGCATAAGCAAACTCGATATGCCCACTTCAGAATGATTTAGATTAACTCAAATAACAAATTACCTACACTCTATATGGCCCAATAAACCAGACTCTCCTAAAATTACAGAATATGAAACCTGGTGCTCCAAGATTATGAATCAGAGGGGTGGTATATCCATCATCTACTCCTCCCTAGCAAAGGCCGAGAACAAACCACCTTATGCCTGAACCTGGGAGGTTGACATCAAGGAAGAGTGGGATCTCGAAAAATGGTACTACTGCTTAGAACGCTCCTTTAACAGAATACTGAACGTCTCTTTGATGGAGGCTAACATTAAAATCTTCACTCATTGGTATCGAGTTCCCTCTCTACTTGCTAAAATCTGCCGCTTCCCCACTATGCTTTAGGGGCTGCAATCATCTGGGCACATTATTCCACACATAGTGGACCTGTCCTCGAATTTGAAGCTTTTGGAACAGATTTTTCTCTCTATTACGTAAGGTAACAGGCTCTCCTATTCCCCAAATCCCCAAAATAGTGCTCCTTAATCTCAAGGTAGAGAAGATCTCTACATATACACAAGCACTAGTTTTTTTTCATGCTTCTTGGAGCCAAAATTACCATAGCAAGACTTTGGAAAAAGGCAACAGTTCTGCTTTCTGCCGTTAAATGCAAGATCTCCTGGATCATGGCCCAGGAGAAAAAGGTGAGCACTTTCCAAGACAGAGTTCACATCTTTTAATTAATTTGGGAGCCTGGGGCAAATTACTCCCACATTTTCTTGTAGCCTGGTGCCATCCCTACTCAGTTGGGCTGAATCTAGGTGACCCTCCAACTCTCTCCCTCCACCCTGTACCCTTCTTCTACTACTCCTCGGTCATTACTTTCTTTCCTTCCCACTCCTCCCTATCCCTTCATCTCTCTCTTCTTTGTGTGCTTTGCAAGACATAACAAGCAAAAGTCTAAACCACGGAAATCAGTAAGCGGATACATTTCCGCACTCATTGCCCATTATATCCAGAACGCCTTTCTACATTGATACTGAGATCCTACTTTGTTTGTCTTTTTTGAATTCTCAGCTAACTGACTGTGCTTACTCTAGTTGTAAACTTTGTTATTAGGTTTTACGTTTTCTAGTAACATTTCCATTCCTATTATCTATAGAGGTTTATGTTATTAACATGCTCTGTTAGGAAATTTTCTCTGATTGTCCCTGACAAAAGCCTTTTAAATAGCGGGTTGTTCCAATACCCTCAAGATAATTCATTTGCATTTATGCTTTCCGGGTCTCGGCTTGGGTAGCCCTGTTTATAATTGATGATGGTTTCATGTTGTCGGAGTCCTCCTGTCTACAGCGTGCTCCCTTTGGGGTGGTGGGAGGAATGCCCGACATCATCACCTCCATTTTCTTGTTTGGTACTGTTTTGGCTACTCAACCGACACTCTGATATTTCCAATATATTTTTGTATTTCAACAGGGGATTTTGTCATTATTGCCTTACCTGACCGTATAGTCTCCTAGGATAGAAATGTTTCTTTTCTTTTGATGAGGCTTTTCACACGTTTCCGTATTCCTGCATACTGATAAGCTCTTTTGCTGATTTTCTCTAGGACTTGTTGGCCAATATTTTGTCTGTGTGTATTTTCCTTTTGATATAATCACTAAAAATTATTGAAAAATATTTGACTGGTGTCCTTTTGTACATTAATTCAATATACTGTCAAGGATCAGACCCTGAGGTGAAATGCTAACCCACCCTGCTTCTGAGGTTGCTCACATGCCTTTGGGGGTCAGTGGGGTGATACATATTTGTTACATATTCTCATTCACATAGAATAGCTTAAGAAATATTTTAAAAATGTGTTTGGGCAGGGTAAAACAGTTAGTTAGGTGCTGTCCAAGCCGGAGGGATAGGATTTAATGCCATGCCTGATTTCTTGGTCTTTTTTGCGGGTTCTTGTCTGGGTCTAGCCCACTTGTCCTGTGAGATATAAATTGGTCCAGCACAGAGAGTTCTCACCTAGTAGAGCACTGAGAGGGGCATTGAGAGAGAGTTTTAGTGCAACGGTGGTTTACGAGACCCGTAGAGGAATGAGACAAAGGATGAGACCCAGGGCAGCAAAAGGATGTTGTGCACCACTGCCCCCATGTAGAGACATTTAACTTGGGGTTCACACTGAAAACACCAGCACTGGAGTATGCCTCTGAAAGATTTGCATCTATATAAGAGTGCCTCTAAAGGACTGCAATTGCTGTACTACACCTTAGCAGGTATGCCTGCAGTTGCAGTTAGTGAATTAGGACTGAATAATGCTTTTATCTGTTGGACTGTGAGATGTCTAATTTGCACCTTTCTAAAGTAAAGTGTTGAACGTTGTCTTTGCCTGGTCTGAAGTTACTAAAGAGGTGTATCGTGAGTAACCGATACACACATAGCTTAACAAGTGGGTGTTAACACATTGGAGTATGAAGATGTCAGCTTGGAATGGTGTAATTTGAAGATACAAGTGGTTTCCTAGAGTACTGGAAGTGTAAAGCCGCGTACACATGAGCGGAATGTCCAACAGAAAAAGTCTGACGGAAGCTTTTCATTGTCTATTCCAATCATGTGTAGGCCTCATCAAACTTCTTTTTTCAAAAATTCTGACGGACCTAGAAATGGAACATGTTCTAAATATTTCCAACTGAACCAATTCCTATTGGGAAAACCGATCGTCTGTATGCTGTTCTGACGGACCAAAAACGACGCATACTCTGAAGCAAGTACGAGACTAAAGCTATTGGCTACTGGCTATTGAACTTCCTTTTTCTAGTAAGTGTTGTACGTCACCGCGTTCTTGATGGTCGGACTTTCGTCGGACTTTGTGTAGGCAAGACCACTTGAATGGAATTCCGTCTGAGAAACCTTCGGAGTGTATGCGGCATAACAAGTGGCCTGTCAATAGCGTGTACCCGTTATAGGTGGCACAGCCCCTAGCAGCAAGGGAGATGTCGGCACTCTTTCCATCAGCGGTCTGTCTCCCAGAGCAACGGGAGGGGATTGCACCGCAGGGGTTCCCCATCCTGTACAGAGGTATGGAATTTCAAGAATTAAGTTGCACGCACGCGTGGAGCCTGCACAGAGTTCACGGTGGGGCCTACTCTGCTACTGGGGATTGGTAGTGTAAAACGCTGGAAAGGTTGATGTGGACATGCGGTGAAGGTGTACATTGTCACAGGGAACTGAGGGTTAACTGGAGAACAGTTGCAGTGTCAGTGTACACGGTGTAAGTCCATCTCTATGAGTAGAGGTCCACCTTAAGGTCGAGTATTCCTCCCACAGCAGCCTCAGCCTTGTCCCAGGACATTGATGACACAGAACAGAGGTGCTTTGTGTGTATGTGGTAAAGTGACCCTGTAACCAAGTGCCTAATGTAGCCCAGAAGAATCCACATGGGGAAGGCCTTCCATGTGACCCAGTACTTGGCACCTAATGAGTTAATGGGGAAGCATGGAGGATGTGACAACCACTGTCATTTGGTTGCCGTACTACCACAGCCCCCTTACATGTGACTTACCTTTTCACTTGATTAAAAATCGTACCTAGATTTCTCCTTCTATTTAATGTTAAGGAGGTTAAGTCGTGTTTACCATAATTAATCCGGTTTGTACTGGTGCTGGCAGATCTAATTATCAGTTGTAAACTAGATGTGCACACATTTGTATGTTAATGCACTTTAAAAAAACTGTTCAGCCTGTCCCCTAATTGCAAGCTATTCTACATGTAGCATTACCTGATCCACCGAGGCATGGTGGCAACCTCAAGATACAGTGTCGACTGGGGGGCGTAGCCGGCGGCCAGAGCTGATGGTAGTGTGAGGAGAAAGCTCTGCCACAACGGCCTGTATATCGCGGCTCACAGCTAACCTACACGGACCCAAATTGTACCCACAGCAAGGGGAGACCAGGAGGAACAAAGTGGTCACAATGAACAAACGGAAATCGAGAGAGGGACCGAGAAAATTGACCGATTTCTACCCCCTCACGGCCGGCCGAGATTTCCAAGATGGCGCCCGCTCTGCAGAAAGAAATTCAGCATCCCCTGCACACTCCTGCAGCCATCCGTCGCCATCCCTGGGTGAGTCTGATCCCAAATGTTATCCACTGCCATCCTCACCCTCTGATAGCCCTGTGAAACAAAAGAGGAAGATTGGGGTGGAAGAGGAGAATCAGGATGAGGCAGGGACGGAGGGAGAAATAATGGAGGAATCCTCCCCTTATGGCCAGCAGCTAGATGCTTTCCCCACTTCAGGTCAGCCCATCCTAGATACCACAATGAAAGAAATGTTGCTGACCCTCAGGGGGGCCCTTCAGCAGGACATGTCTTCATTTATGCAGAACACTAAAACTGAACTGTCAGCGTTCAGCAGCAGAGTCACTTATGTGGAAAAAAAAATGGAGGAATTCACTTTAGCACATAATGAGCTGGTGGATGCTCACTTTGATGTGGAAGATGAGATCAAATCCATGCGCCTCAAAATGGCAGACATCGAAGACAGGGCACGCAGGAATAACATTAAATTCAGAGGGATCTCTGAATCAATCAAACCAGCTGAACTCACAGCGTACCTCCAAAAGCTCATGACCACAGTCCTGCCGTCTCTGGGGCCTAACGACATAATCATAGATAGAGCCCACAGACTGCCAAAACCCTCATTCCTGCCCGACCAAATCCCCAGGGATGTCATCGCTAGGATCCATTTTTACCACATAAAGGATCAGCTGATGCGATTCGCCAGGCAGCACCCCACGCTCCCTGATCCATTCACCGGAATCGCATTGTATGCAGATTTTTTGCAAGCGACACTAACAGCAAGGCACAATTTGGTCCCCATCACAAAAATCTTACGCAACCATAAGATTCTTTACAAGTGGGGATTTCCTGCTAAACTGCTGCTAGAAATGCAGAACGAATCGCACACGATCACTTCACTTGAAAAAGGGATGGAGCTCCTCAAAAGATGGCGTCTTCTACCTCCAGACGGAGAAGCTGCAAAACCTGACCCCCTACATGACAAAAGAAACAACCACCGTCAAAACAGAAGAGGCAGATAGGCACAGCCCTACTACACGAACACCCCGGCTGGTGGCCTTTATGAATGTGCGGTACCAATCTCAGCACCATCAACTCCTGACAACTTCCAAACTTCTCCTGCATTTAAGTGTAGGTTAAAGAAGCAGCCGTTGTTCGGCTAAAATGAACCCTAGTTATCCCCCCATATTCAAATACAGGATGACTCCTGTGAACTGTTCTATGCAAACTCTATTGTTTGACTGTTCCACATTGCTGCATAACTCAGCTTGGTTTTTTGTTCATGTTTTTTCTTTTCTTTTTAATATTCTGAAATTTACCTCAGGATCTTTACCTCAAATAATACACATACCCTTCAACATCTCAAGAGCATATTGCTTATTGGTTCCTACCACTAGATGGCAGCAGCTGGCACTAATTGAATTGAATGAACATTAAAATAGTATCACACAATGTGAGAGGTTTAAACAGCCCCTACAAGCGCAGGGCCATGTGGAAGTCAGCTCTGGACCTGAAATGTGACATCCTGTGTGCACAAGAAACACACTTCGCCAGCAGCAAACCTCCACAGTGCACGCACAAGAAATTCCCCAAAGTGTTCACCGCCAATGACATTTAAAAAAAAAACGGGGTATTGATCGCTATTAAGGACACACTAACCTTTTCTTTATTACAGATTCATAATGACCCCCATGGACGCTTTATTATTTTGGTTGCTGAAATAGACCGGGTCCTCTACACACTGGTAAACCTATATGCCCCAAATGTTAAACCACTGAAGTTTATACGTAAAGTTGTCACACTTGCCAAATCCTTACAAAAGGGCAATCTTATAATATGTGGGGATTTCAATATGGTTATGAATGATGTACTAGATTCTTCCTCGGTGGCTGTGAGGAAGAGGCCCTCTTTGGGATCCTGGAGTCATGAAGAAAGACTCTTTGATCCATGGCGCTGCCTTAAATCCACCGAGAGGGACTACTCATACTTTTCCACAGTGCACAATAGCTACTCTAGGATTGACTTCTTTCTAACAGATATGTACACACTGCAGAAGGTGAAAAAGGCTGATATACTCAACATTACCTGGTCTGACCATGCACCCGTAACCATTGAGGTGAAGGCGGATGACAAAACTTCCCACAACCACTATGGCGCAACAATACCTACCTTTTGTCATGCCGCCACATCAAGGCTGAGATGGAGGAAAAACTTATTGAATATTTTAAACTCAATGCCAATGGGGAATGCTCTCCAACAACGATATGGTGCGCACACAAAGCTTTTGCTAGGGGAATTCTTATTCAGATTGCCTCTAGGGAAAGAAAAAAGAAGTCACAACATTTAGCACAGCTCCACAAGTCCATTGCAGACCTAGAGGCCCAACACAAGGATCCCAGCACCACAACCCCCAACATTTTGAAACGCCTTAATTCCTGTCGTGAAGAATTGCGACAGGAACTTAGGGCAGATTACGATCTTTATTTCAAAAGGCTGAAGCTATCCTTTTATTCCCAAAATAATAGGGCTAGCAAACTTCTGGCCGCACAACTCAAAAAAAGACATGCTAAATCCAATATTACTCGCATCCAACAACATAATTCCGACACCACATTCTACAATCCTAAAGACATAGCTAATGCCTTTGGGGACTATTACAAATCCCTTTACAACCTCAACAAAGACCCACCCACCCACCAACCTACAGAAACAGAAATAGATGATTTCCTTCAAGGAATCCAACTGCCCTTAGTAGATTCAACAACACTACAAGCCCTTAATGCACCAATCACTAGTGCAGAAATTGAGACAGTTATCAAATCTCTTCCCATGCACAAATCACCAGGAGCAGACGGATTTTCTGCTGAGTACTATAAAGCTTTTAGCTCCCTCCTAGCACCTAACCTTGTAGTAGTCTTCAACATAGCAGCCACAACAGGATCTTTCCCGAGAGAAATGCTCCAAGCAATAATAGTTACCTTACCTAAACCCGGCAAAGACGGCTCACACCCCCAAAACTATAGGCCAATTTCATTGCTTAACTCTGACCTGAGGATATATGCAAAGATATTGGCAAATAGATTATTAGAAATTACCCCTTCTCTTATAGGACTGGATCAGGTAGGATTTGTAAAAGGCAGACAAGCACCAGACGGAACTAGAAGGATGCTAGACCTCCTGCGATTCGCAGACGTCAATCAAGTACCGAGTATCTTTCTAGCCTTAGATGCCGAAAAGGCGTTTGATAGGGTGCATTGGGGCTACCTATCAAAAACTTTACTCAAATTTGGAATATCGGGATTAATACACTCAGCGATTATGTCCCTATACTCCAACCCCACAGCCCAAGTCTATACCTCTGGTCTCCTATCTGATCCATTCCCACTATCTAATGGTACGCGACAAGGATGCCCTCTCTCCCCAATAATTTTCTCACTCATTATAGAACCTCTGGCACAAAGTATCAGGTCCAATGAAGCTATCAATGGCATTAGAATAGGTAAAGAAAATCATAAAATAGGACTCTTTGCCGACGATATAATACTGACCTTATCTAAACCAGCAGACTCTATACTAGAACTTAAAAAGCTATTGCAAACTTTCAGTCAAGTCTCCTTTTACAAAATCAACACAAATAAATGCTTCGCTTTAACACTTCACTTACCCACAGAGGAACAGCATACTATAGAACATCTGTTCCCCTGTAACTGGAACCCCCCATCACTCACCTATCTCGGTGTGCAACTCACCTCTTCTTCTGCTAAGCTATACTCTAGCAATTACCCTCCCCTACTTGCGAATATAGAAGAAGAGATGGTCCAAATTGGCAAACTGCACATTTCATGGATGGGGAGAATAGCCGCATATCAAATGCAAATACTACCCAAACTCCTATACCATTTTAGAACACTACCCATACCTATCCCCCAATCGTTCTTCACACAATTGGCGAAAATACTAAATAAGTTTATATGGGCAGGAAAAAAACCCAGAATTGCACTGAATCATCTGTACAAACCCAAACATCTAGGTGGGGTAGGACTTCCCAACGCCTACATTTATTACCAAGCAGCTATACTAGAACAAACTCGATACTGGTTCTCATGTCAAACGGACAATAGATGGTCTGAAATAGAACAAGAAATCACCCCCGGCCATAATCTCCCAGCACTGGCATTAGCAGCCGGCATACATCACAGACCTACTACACCACAATTCCCCACTATACAAGCCTCTATCACGGCGTGGTCTTCTATGCTACGACACCCATTTACGGACACAACAATGCATGAAATACATATTCCATTAGCAACGTATGAATATCTAATTCCAAATATCTCGACCCAAACTTTTCAAAGGAATGGGGAACACTTTCTTACATCTGACCTACAGGGACAGGAAACAATGGAAAGATATCTACTGTTTCAAATTAAGCACTACATTAAATCTAATACCCCTAGACCACTAAAAATTCCCCAAATACTTTGGCATTATCTATTAAGCAAAAACCCGGGGAAACACAAAGGAATATCCCTATTCTACAAATTTGCTACCCCCCTATACATGCAGACTAAGGTGCCCAATATGAGAAAGTGGGAACGGGAACTAAACAAAGAATTCCCATTGCACCAATGGCATCTAGCTGTAAAAAGCAATGGCAAATCTTCAGCTTGTATAGATCATTGGGAAAACGCACAGAAGATACTGCACAGGTGGTATCTTACACCTCTACGCATCAATAAAATGAATCCGAACACTTCACCATCCTGTTGGCGGAACTGTCACAACACAGGTACCCTGTTACACATTTTGTGGAGCTGTAAGATAATAAAACAATTCTAACAGGAAGTAGCTTCCATCGTTCATACAATCACAAACACTATGGTCACGCTTAACCCTGAACTTGCCCTTCTAAGCCTAGGCATAGAAAACTTTCCTCACTTGACGAGAAAGGTTGTTATTAATATACTATTTGCGGCCCGAATATCACTAGCAAGAGAATGGCGCTCTCAAACACCCCCAAAAATTGAGGAAGTAATTTCTAGAGTGAATGCCCATTACACAATGGAAAAAATGCTTGCATATAAGGAAAGAAGATCCCAGGCCTTCCATAAACACTGGGATGTCTGGAAATCTTCTCGGTTTGCTCCCTCTCACTTGTGAAATGTAAATTGTTTTTCATGATATGTAGTAAAACAACTAGGCAGATAGTGGTTTAAGACTTTAAATAAGTAGAGAAAATGATAAGTAAACCAATAAACAAATAATAATTCCAGGAGTAGTCACATCAGCAGAACCTAGACAGATTTTAATAGGTTGTGACTACACTATAAAGTTTGTGTTTATATTATTATTGTAATAAGACAATATCAAGGTTTGAAGTTTTTAAGATAGTTATCTACAAAGTAAAAATTAAACATATCTTGTAAACAGCCACTAGTGACCCTCATTTAAGGTCGCTAGAGAGCTACTTTGTTCCAGACAATCAGAGGTTCCTGCTCACAGTATGTACCCAGTAGGGGTGACAGGTCCTACCTCCTGTTGAGGTTGTAAACTACGCAGATATGGGTGGCTCAGGTGGAAATATTTCTTTGTAGAATTACATCTGATATTTATCATTCACCCTGCTATGTCATTTGTTGTAAACAAAGCTTTGTATTTTATGTATCTAATGCAAATTTACAATAAAAATCTATGGTTAAAAAAAAAAAAGATACAGTGTTGACTTACATTTTAGATCATTATGTTGATTTTTAGGCATAGTGGGATAGTAACAGATGCGCGTGAGTGACTTTAAATACAGAAAAAAATATGTTTATTGCTCACACAACAACATTCTCGGGAGAAAGGGGTAGGTGCTCTGGACACCCAAAGCAGTGTCTTGAAAAATAAATTTTCCACATTTTGTCAGGTTACAACCAAAAACATAAATGTATTTTATTGGGATTTTATGTGATAGAACAACACAAAGTGGAAGGAAAATGATAAATGGTTTTCAAAATTTTTTACAAATAAATATATGAAAAGTGTGGCGTGCATTTGTATTCAGCCCCCCTGAGTCAATACTTTGTAGAACCACCAATTTTTGCCCATTCTTCTTTGCAAAATAGCTCAAGCTCTGTCAGATTCGATGGAAAGATTTGATTGCTGTGAACAGCAATTTTCAAGTCTTGCCACAGATTTTCAATTGGATGTAGGTCTGAACTTTGACTGGGCCATTCTAACACATGAATATGCTTTGATCTAAACCATTCCATTGTAGCTCTGGCTGTATGTTTAGGATCATTGTCCTGCTGGAAGGTGAACCTCCGCCCCAGTCTCAAATCTTTTGCAGACTTTAACAGGTTTTCTTCTAAGATTGCCCTGTATTTGGCTCCATCCATCTTTCTATGAACTCTGACCAGCTTCCCTGTCCCTGCTACAGAAAAGCATCCCCACAACATGATGCTGCCACCACCATGATGGTGTGTTCAGGGTGATTTGCAGCATTCGTTTTCCAACACACATAGCGTTTTGCTTTTAGGCCAAAAAGTTAAATTTTGGTCTCATCTGACCAGAGCACCTTCTTCCACATGTTTGCTGTGTCCCCCACATGGCTTTTTGCAAACTGCAAATAGGACTTCTTATGGCTTTCTTTCAACAATGGCTTTCTTCTTGCCACTCTTCCATAAAGGCCAGATATATGGTGTGCACAACTTATAGTTGTCCTGTGGACAGATTCTTCCCCTGAGCTTTGGATCTCTGCATCTCCTCCAGAGTTACCAATGGGCCTCTTGGCTGATTAATGCTCTCCTTGCCTGGCCTGTCAGTTTAGGTGGATGGACATGTCTTGGTAGGGTGCAGTTGTGCCAATCACTTTCCATTTTCAGATGATGGATTGAACAGTGCTCCATGAGATGTTCAAAGCTTGGGATATTGTTTATAACCTAACTTTGCTTTAAAGGGGTTGTAAACACTTGTAGTTTTTCACCACCTTTCACCATATGGAAAATTTCAAGGGGTATTAATACTTTTTCGAGGCACTGTAAGTTGTACCCAGAATTCTATACTTTCTTAGCACAGCTGTCTTCAATAGCAACCGAGACTTACAGTGAACACAGAAGTTGACTGGATGAGTCCATCTTGTTGGTTTCCATCTCTACAGTTTCCACCTATGGCCAAGTAACCTCTAGTACTTCATCTCAGGTCCTCATCAGATCCTCATGTGTCCTCGAGCAGGCTTCGAATTCTAGAAACTTAAGCAACATGGTTAGGCCTCAGGCTTCAGGCCTAATCACGCAGCTGCTCCCCAGGGACACACCCACACCAGGCCAGGGCCTGGGTAAAAGAGAGAGATCACTTGGCCTGGCCCAAATATGTATACTCTCCACCAGCATGCACAAGTGGCCAGGAAATTCCTACTGGTTAGTTGAGGAAGACATGAATATTTATAACCGGATTTCACTGCAGCTCATCAAAGCAAAGCAAAAGGAAGGAACACCAGCCAGGTTACCTACTACTCAGCAAAGCTAAATTTAATTAGTAGCCCCTATTAAGGACAGGGTGGCTATATATACAACAGAAGCTGACTATAGAGCCCCATGTATAGTCCTGCACCAAAGAAACAGCTATAAAATTAAAAGAAACCAAACATTTTAAAATTATTTTTAGGTAGTGCGTGTGGATGTGGGAGTTCAAATGTAACGGCATAAGTGGTGTAGTAGTAGACCTATGCCTAGGCATATTTGTCACTTGGACTTGACCTTTTTAGCAGAAAATCCACAAGGCACCAAATTATTTCTCTCATTTTACAAATGTCTATGAATTACAAGACTAGAATGGATATGATCACAATATCTTTGACCTTTTAGTTACAGGTTTAAAAAAAAAAAGACTTTGATCAATACAATCTCACATACATGCAGCAAATATCAAAGTCACAGTGTGAAATATACCTAAGTATTCGCAGAGAGGTATATTAAGGAGAAGAGCGCTAATAAACTGTCAATTCCTTGACAGGCATGCAGGGTAACAGAAACACACTTTCTTTTCCTTTCAAGGATCAATAGACCTGGTGTAACATAGGGATTTATTTGATCTCTCTTGCCAGGGTTTATGCAATAGCAGGGTTGGCTTTTACACTGTAATGCTGTCATTTAAAGGAGTTCTATATTCACAGCAGACACTTTCATTTTATAACATCAGCATTGAAATAACAATACAAATAATAGTTATTTTCGACAATCCAATATAAGCATACTTGAAAAATCTCCTTTCATGTTATGATTTCTACCTGTCTGTTGGCCATCTCTTTCCAACTCTTGCATTCAATGCATGGCTTGCAGCTTCTCTTCTACTCTTTACTTTTAATTTCTAAGGACTACATATCCCATGGTACCTTGCTGTCTCCTTGCTGTGAAATGTGTGACACAGCAATCCCACTCACAAGATATAGTAAATACTTGTCACAGAATTCAGGAAAGTAAAGTGTGCAAACCTTTACAAACTACAAAATGCAAACAATTACAATCAAGATATATATATATATATATATATATATATATATATATATATATATATATATATATATATATATATATATAATATATATATATATGTTTTTAATGTTTTACTGTGGATGGGGAGGGAAGGTGAGCTGGGGATGGGAGGGAGAAGGGGATCTTTGGAAGGGGGGGTGAGGGTGACTTGTGGATGGGGGGAGAGGGTGACTTGTGGATGGGGGGAGAGGGTGACTTGTGGATGGGGGGGAAAGAGTGACTTGTAGATGGGGGAGAGAGGGTGACTTGTGGATGGGGGGGAGAGGGTGACTTGTAGATGGGGGAAAGAGGGTGAGCTGTGGATGGGGGGGTGAGCTGTGGATGGGGGGGAGGGAAGGTGAGCAATGGATGGGGGAGCATGAGCTATGGACGGGAGGAGACATTGAGCTTAGGATGGGGTGGGAAGGTGGGCTGTTGATAGGGGGGGAAGGTAAGCTGTGAGTGGGGGGGAAAGGGTGACCTGTGGATGGGGGGATGGAGAGGGTGACCTGTGGATGGGAGGAGATAGTGAGCTTAGGATGGGGTGGGAAAGTGGGCTGATGATGGGGGAGAGAAGGTGAGCTTTGACTGCAGGGGAAGAGGGTGACCTGTGGATTGGGGGGAAGGTGAGCTGTGGAGGGGGGGAGAAGGCAAGCTGTGGATGGGGGGGAGGTTGAGGTGTGGACAGGGGAGGAGAAGGTGAACTTTGGATGGGAGGAGAGAAGGTGAGCTGTGAACAGGGGGGGAGGGAGAGCTATGGAGGAGGATGCTGATTTTTTCTGCACAATGTGATACACATTCCTCAGCACTGAACAAGTAAAAAGGCGCAATGTGCAGATACCTCAGAACGTAGTACCTAATAGTTCGAGGGCAAAGATAGAGAGATGTATATATGTACACATGTGTACACTTGTATATGTATATGACAGTCAGTCAGGGCAGCCACCAAGAAACCAAAAGCAGGTTCCAATAAGCTAGGATAAAAACAAGGAAAGGGGCGCCTCTGAGTATGTATCATAAAACAATTTATTTAAACAACAGTATCCACTCACATGAAAGAAAGAGGAGTTGCATTCGCTCCATAATCTGGGCTGAGGAGATGGTGTAGGACTGAAGGTCACAGCAGGTCCTGCCTGGATCTGATGGAGTGCCAGCCATACAGGACCTGCTGTGACCTTCAGTCCTACACCATCTCCTCAGCCAAGATTATGGACCCGAATGCAACTCCTCTTTCTTTCATGTGAGTGGATACTGTTGTTTAAATAAATTGTTTTATGATACATACTCAGAGGCGCCCTTTGCCTTGTTTTTACATTCCTCAGCACTGCAAAATACACACTCCTGTGTGTCTGTTGCACTCCTGAGTCCAGTACTTTGTGTGTTACACTTTCCTGAACCTTACATTGTGTGTGAAACTCAGTTCTGAGCCTTGCCCACACCCATTATTTGGCATCATTTTACTCCTCTTCCTCGGGGAATGGTGGGATTGGAGGAGGGAAGGGGTGGGGTCAGGGCTGGTAGTTGACTGGGGAAGGTGGGTTCCTGTACCTATTCTCTAAAAAAAAGCCCTGTTTATATATATATATATATATATATATATATATATATATATATATATATATATATATATATATATATATATATATATATATATATATATATATATATATATATATATATCTTACAAAGATGAGTACACCGCTCACATTTTTGTAAATATTTTATCTTTTCATGTGACAACACTGAAGAAATGACACTTTGCTACAATATAAAGTAGTGAGTGTAATAACAGTGTAATTTTTTTTTTGTAATTGTAATTTTTATTAGTTCAAAAAACATTAAAGGTATAACAGGTATATCACAGGATGTACATCAAAGAAAAGGGAAAAAAAACTGAAAATAAGTACTAAAAGGATCAGGATAAAAAGACAACAAATTCCATGGAGCAATGTTTCCATTCCATTCCAGCCTTTCTACCAAAATTATTCAAAAATCATTCAGTTCGTATGGTCCCCGTATTTCTATTGGTCCCAGGGCTCCCAAATTTTGTTAAACTGAGAAACCGAGTCATGTACCGTGGACATGAGAAATTCCATCCTCCTAATCTCTGCTATAGTTTGTAGAAATTGTAGGTGGGAGGGAGGGGTAGTGGACAGCCAACATAGTGGTATAGCCCTCTTGGAAGCTAGAAGAATATAGGAGGTCAAACGTTTAGTTGGTTTAGGAATACCTGGAAAGGGGAGCCCCAGTAGGTAATGGATAGGATCTAAGGGGAGTGGCAGGCCTGTCACAATCTGAAGTGTTTGCATAACTTCTAACCAAAATGCCTGTATAAGTGAACAGGTCCAAAAAATATGAAAGTGTGAACCTGTCTCCGTACCACACCTCCAACAGCTAGGTGAGAGGGTAGGATCTATATGACGAATACGCTCCGGGGTCCTGTACCAAAACATTAAAATCTTCACCGCCGTCTCTCTCTGAACAACACATCTGGAATACTTAAAAGTTGATACCCATATTTTAGCCCATATTTGCATAGAGGTAGTATGTCCCAGTAACATATTCCATTTACGCATATACAGTGGGAACGGAAAGTATTCAGACCCCTTTAAATTTTTCACTCTTTGTTATATTGCAGCCATTTGCTATAATCATTTAAGTTCATTTTTTTCCTCATTAATGTACATATTGACAGAAAAAACACAGAATTCTCGACATTTTTGCAGATTTATTAAAAAAGAAAAACTGAAATATCACATGGTCCTAAGTATTCAGACCCTTTGCTCAGTATTTAGTAGAAGCACCCTTTTCATCTAATACAGCCATGGGTCTTTTTGGGAAAGATGCAACAAGTTTTTCACACCTGGATTTGGGGATCCTCTGCCATTACTCCTTGCAGATCTTCTCCAGTTCTGTCAGGTTGGATGGTAAACATTGGTGGACAGCCATTTTTAGGTCTCTCCAGAGATGCTCAATTAGGTTTAAGTCAGGGCTCTGGCTGGGCCATTCAAGAACAGTCACAGAGTTGTTGTGAAGCCACTCCTTCGTTATTTTAGCTGTGTGCTTAAGGTCATTGTCTTGTTGGAAGGTAAAGCTTCGGCCCAGTCTGAGGTCCTGAGCACTCTGGAGAAGGTTTTCATCCAGGATATCCCTGTACTTGGCCGCATTCATCTTTCCCACGATTGCAACCAGTCGTCCTGTCCCTGCAGCTGAAAAACACCCCCACAGCATAATTCTGCACCACCATGCTTCACTGTTGGGACTGTATTGGACAGGTGATGAGCAGTGCCTGGTTTTCTCCACACATACCGCTTAGAACTAAGGCCAAAAAGTTCTATCTTGGTCTCATCAGACCAAAGAATCCTATTTCTCACCATCTTTGAGTCCTTCATCTGTTTTTTTAGCAAACTCCATGCGGGCTTTCATGTGTCTTGCACTAAGGAGAGGCTTCCGTCGGGCCACTCTGCCATAAAGCCCTGACTGGTGGAGAGCTGCAGTGATGGTTGACTTTCTACAACTTTCTCCCATCTGCCGACTGCATCTCTGGAGCTCAGCCACAGTGATCTTTGGGTTGTTCTTTACCTCTCTCACCAAGGCTCTTCTCCCCCGATAGCTCAGTTTGGCCGGACGGCCAGCTCTAGGAAGGGTTCTGGTCATCCCAAACGTCTTCCATTTAAGGATTATGGAGGCCACTGTGCTCTTAGGAACCTTAAGTGCAGCAGAAATTTTTTCGTAACCTTGGCCAGATCTGTGCCTTGCCACAATTCTGTCTCTGAGCTCCTCAGGCAGTTCCTTTGACCTCATGATTCTCATTTGCTCTGACATGCACTGTGAGCTGTAAGGTCTTATATAGACAGGTGTGTGGCTTTCCTAATCAAGTCCAATCAGTATAATAAAACACAGCTGGACTCAAATGAAAGTGTGGAACCATCTCAAGGATGATCAGAAGAAATGGACAGCACCTGAGTTAAATATATGAGTGTCACAGCAAAGGGTCTGAATACTTAGGACCATGTGATATTTCAGTTTTTTTCCTTTTTAATAAATCTGCAAAAATGTCAACAATTCTGTGTTTTTCTGTTAATATGAGGTGCTGTGTGTACATTAATGAGGGAAAAAAATGAACTTAAATGATTTTAGCAAATGGTTGCAATATAACAAAGAGTGAAAAATTTAAGGGGGTCTGAATACTTTCCGTCCTCACTGTATAGGTGGGTATCCAATAGTACCTTTGTGGATTTATGCAGGATATGGTATATGGAGGATATTAAATGTAATTGATAAGGGCCCTCAGCACATAGATGTTCAAATGGAGTGGGTGCGTCCAGGGCTAATGTCGGGGATAATGAGTGGAAAAAATGTCTAATTTGAAGGTAAAATTAGAATAGGCTTTGAGGGATAGAGAATTTTTCTTGCAGTGTCGCAAAGGTATGGAATTTGCGAGTAACCGGATGTACCAGATTGCGTAATTGAAAGAGGGGTGTCTGCATCCAAGGCAGTAAGCGTCCAAAGGCCAAACTGTCTGGTAGAGCCGGGTTCAACAGTATATTACATAGAAGAGGGCAAGCTGAGGAGAGTGGGTATTTTGACACACATTTACCCCATAAGGACAAGGTAAATACCATTGGTGCTAAGCACATATGCTTCAATACGGGATCAGTTAGCAGGGAGCGGGACCATACCATGGAGCAAGGGTGTACCGTATATATAGCACCCCTCTCAATTTCTGACCATCGGTTTGGAGCCACCTGACAAGACCAGGAGATCGCCTCCCGGAGGTGAGAAGCATAATAGTACCTGTTGATGTCAGGGGCCCACAAACCTCCCTGGGATTTTAGAGAGAAAACCACCCATCTAGCTATCCAGGGTGTCCTATTATTCCTTATAAATTTCAAAAAACTCCTGTGAAGGGCCTTAAGTTAACTAATAGGTACTGCCACCGGTAGAGTTTCAAAGAGGTATAATAACCGTGGTAACACGGACATTTTCAGAACGCTAATTTTACCCAGCATAGTGATAGGATATGTAGCCCATTGGTGAAGGCATCGGTATATGTCCTGGAACAAAGGGGGAAAGTTAGTGGAGTATATGCTAGAATATGAGGAGGTAAGCTTAATACCCAGGTATATGAGAGCTTGAGAACACCATTTATAGGGATATGTGTTTTTAAGTTGTGTTATAGGGCGTACACGCGGTCGGACTTTCTTCGGACATTCCGACAACAAAATCCTAGGATTTTTTCCGACGGATGTTGGCTCAAATTTGTTTTGCCTACACACGATCGCACAAAGTTGTCAGAATTTCCGATCGGCAACCACGCGGTCACATATACCACGTACGACGAGACTAGAAAAGGCCGGTTCAGAACCAAGCGCGGCACCCTTTGGGCTCCTTTTGCTAATCTCGTGTTAGTAAAAGTTTGGTGAGAGACGATTCGTGCTTTTTCAGACTCGTGGCTTTCAGATCGTTTTCTGCCGTTCAGTTTGTGCTTGTGGGTTTGTATCTGCTCTTCAGTGCGTGCAGTCAGTTCGTATCAGAGTTTTCTGTGTGATCTTGCCTGCTCGTTGCTGTTTTTCAGGTCGCTCTTCACAGGCCTTGCTGTTCTTCAGTGCGTTCTGTTACTTCGTTCTGAGCAGCCGACCGTTTTCTAGCCATGTTTCGTATGCGTACTCCTCGTAGAGTTCGTGCTGTGCGGGGGCTTGGTGTTGGGGTCCTGACCTTGACACAAGTCCAGCCCATGAACAGGGTGAGGAGGAGTTCATGGACCAAGAATTGGTTGCTTCAGCGTGACCAGTTCTGTCATATGCCTTTGCTCCGTGAGATCCGTGAGAATAATCCTGATGATTTCAGGAACTTTCTCAGGATGACGGACCCCGTGTTTCACTGTTTGTTGGCTTCGCTGACACCCTATATCAGCAGGCAGGATACCTGCATGAGGCAAGCCATCACTCCGGAGCAGAGGTTGGTCGCTACCTTGCGGTATTTGACCACAGGGAGAAGTCTGAGGACTTGAAGTTCTCGACAGGCATCTCCCCCCAGGCTCTGGGGATCATTATCCCAGAGACCTGTTCTGCCATCATCCAGGTCCTACAGAAGGAGTATATGAAGGTAAGATTTTTATCCTTTAATATCACATTTTATTGTATTTAATGTTTGCTAATATATTGTATTTCTTTCCTCATTCCCTAATTACCATGATTGTAATATGCTGTGAATGTCCCCTTTGTCCTCAGGCATGCTGGATTTTTATGTAATTATTATTTTAGGTCCTTCATACATATTTGCCCTTCACTAACCTCCCCAGCATGGCGTCTCCTGCCCTATATTCACCTCATGTAGTCACTTAACAATGTATTTTATCAGCTCCATAGTAGTGCTTTACCCCAAACACCCCCTAAAATGTTTGTAAATGTTATTTTTGATTTAAATTCAGGCAGAGTGGCAGAGGCTTTTTTTTGTGGTGTCCCCAAATAATTTTTAGTAACCCTCCCTCCCCCCAACTGCTAAGTCAGCTGATCCCAATTCTCTATCCTCAATCATCTATCTGCTGACTTTGCCAAACCCATACACACTATACCCATCTATTTTGTGCTCAGATTTATGGATGAATTCCCCAAAGCATGTAGTGCAAGGGCCTGCCTGTATACTTTCCAATGGTACTGTTTAAAGTTTTTGTATCCTATTATTTTCTTGATAGGTAATAGCAGAATGTCCAAATGTGTACAGTGTGTATTTATATCTTTGTATTATGACACTTCTTACCTGTCCAGTGGGCTGCCAATAGTGTAACTAAGGAGGGGCTGTTCCAAAAAATACCCATTATTTAGGCATTCATCTCTCAATGAAGTGAATAGGGTTACCTGTCCAAGAGTTCCCCCCCCTATAATGTTAGAAATGGCCCATGAGAGGGGGGGAGGGGGAATATGATAGGTGTACCTTATACTTTGTTGTTGTTAAATTCCCCTTAATAAATGCTATCTGGAGGTTTCCCCATAATGTTTGTGTCTAATCTGCTTGCCATGTTTCTGTGAAAAAATAGTATTGTTTATTGTTTTTTCCTCAACAGTTTCCTTCCACGCCACAGGAATGGCAGACTGTGGCCTCCCACTTTGCAAAGCAGTGGGACTTTCCTAACTGCGGAGGGGCAATTGATGGGAAACACGTCCACATCGTCCCACCACCCAACTCGGGGTCGTACTATTATAATTACAAGGGGTTTAATAGTATAGTGATGTTGGCGGTGGTGTCGGCTAATTACGACTTCTTGTATGTGGACGTGGGGAAGAATGGCCGGATGTCCGATGGTGGAGTCATCGCCCAGACGGAGTTCTACAGGCGTCTCTAGAATGGCAGCTTGGACTTGCCAGCTCCAGAGGACAATGTGGAAGGTCTCCCATTTGTGTTCGTTGCTGATGAAGCGTTTGCGCTGGGGGACCACCTGATGCGGCCATTCCTGATGAGCACCCTCACCCCGGAACAGAGGGTTTTTATTTACCGGCTGGCCAGAGCCCGAAGAGTGATGGAGAACACATTTGGAATCCTGGCCAGCCGGTTCCGCCTATTTATGACACCCATCCATATGGCGGAGTATAAACCGAACCATATAATACTTGCGTGCTGTGTTCTCTATAACTTTTTAAGGAAACATTCGGCCAACTATGCTGGCTCAGTTGGGCCTGAGGCCGGAATGATGCATCAAACCACACTGACGGTGCTTGAAAGTGGCCGTCCTGGCTTGCCCTCCCTGAGTGCCCGTGATGTCCGGTTACGCTACCTGGAGTTCTTTACGGGTAGGGGGGCAATCAATATGCCAGACAATCTGTGAAGCCTTTTTATAATAAAAAAAAAAAGAAATTCTTGGTGGACATTTACTGCTTGTGTTTGTTTTAGCTGACCCTGACAGAAATGTGTGGAGTCCAGAAAATGGCGTGATTGTGTAACCTTATACAAAGCACTGTTGGCTGTTATTTACTAAATGCAAAGACACTTTTCACTACAAGTGCACTTGCAACTGCACTTAAACTGCACTTGTAGTGCAAAGTGGATTTTCCCTTAGGAAATAACCCATATTTTCTCATAAAACAACAATTACATCACCACAAAAACGTTGTAGCGTTGAGACAATAATCCACACATTCTTGATGAACAATCTTTTTAATACCAGCACAATCACATGTGCATTTACCCAAGGTTTTTCTGACAAACCAACATGTTTGTTGTATAACAATTTTTGTGGTGGCATTATACAAAATCAAAATGTGCATTTTATAGAAAACAGGCCTGTGTAAAACCCACAAGAAAGACACAAATCTTGATCTTACAAAGTTCACATTTGGTAGAACTTGAAGGCTATATCAGACATCAGTATTTAGGAACTGTGTTTGATATTGCGTTCAGATGGGGGGAAATCACCCCTGGAAAAGCCAAATTTGGAAGATGCACACAAATTTCACAATGTCAACATGTGCTATCTGCCATCACGGGGGATGAAGGGACGTGTTTTGGGGGAGAAAGCCCTTCCTCTCAGCTACTTTATTATTGAGGAAGGGGTTGCACCCCCAAAACGCGTCCATTGATCTCCCGTGATGGCAGATAGCACATGTTGACACACTGTGTGCATCCTCCAATTTTGGCTTTGGGAAAAATCACAAAAACATTTCGCACATTGTAGCAGACAAAAGAAGAAAGTGATTTGGAGGGGTTTTAAACTCGCCCCAAAACATCAATGATGTTTTTATATTTTGGAATAACATCATTGATGTTTTGCTTGATGTTTTCCAATTGTAAATTACACCCCATGATCTCCCCGATCAGGATCTGGGCACTTTCGGATGTGAAAGGATCTTCATCCACAACCTCACGATCACCTAAAAAGAGAGGAAACCCAAAATAAATTAGGTTTGCAAAAAAATGCCGCCATCCATCTCTTATCTGAGCCTGTGGTGGCAGACACTCACCTGTTGTGGTGACTAGTTCCACCACGTCTTCTTCCTCCTGCTCAGCTTGTGTTGGGGGGATTTCACCTTCTTCCAGAGGTGGGGGGTCTCTGGTCTCCTCGGATGAGGGGTGTCCTCCGAGTCTTTTCTCCCCTATGTAAAACAAAAATGGTATAATTAGCACACAGATATTTGATGGCAGAACTATAAATAGGAAACATTGTTTGGAAGTGGGGTAAAATTATCTATTTTAGCAGAGTTCCAAGATGTAATTTTTAAATGCCCTTTGTCAAGCTGCAATACTTTACCTGTTTGGTACAAGCTTCACAGATGGAGACCCCCCTATAGTATACACTGGAGCACCTGTGTGTCCCCCTAATAAAAATGGTGTTCTTTTGTCCCACACTAGTGCTCCAGTGTCCAGATGTGAAAACAGCTGCTGAGTGTCCTCTCCTTACACAGAATCTAGTTTGCATTTCATTCTAGTAACAAAGCCATCTACACAACCCAATTCTTTGAAGACAAGTATAGGGCCTCAAAATGGTGGCCAAATGCATATGGCCTAAACAATGGTATTTTATAGTCCGAAAGAAAAATGTGTGATCCAAACGAATAATGTGCCCATGAACATGAAAGTTGCCATTTTAAACTGTACAACAGTTCCTAAAAGCACATGGAGCAGCACGAACGTAATAAACATAAAGAATAGGAACACAGCACAACTACTTACTTTTTTGCAGCACTCTCCGGATCATTCTGTACTGCTCATGTTCTCGTAATTTCAGGTCCGACCACCGCTTCCTGAGCTGATCTTTTGATCGTCGTACCCCGAATTTACACATAAATGAGCCAGGAAGATGACTCCCAGTCCTGTGCAGGATTCAGCGTACAGGCTGATCCAGGAGGCTTCTGCGTCCCTCAGAGCCTTCCCCAGTCCTGAAGAGGCCTTTGTCTGCATGGCTGCCACAAAATTGCAGGGCATGGAGGAGGGCCAACGCAGGCTCTCTGAGGACCTGATTTATAAAGTCCTACGTAAGGGGTTGAGTGGGGAACTAACACCCAAGACGGATGTCATTGAGATCGACGATCCTCCTCCTCCTCCTGCTGCCACAACTCCACCACCACAGCCACAGCCTGGAAGGAAGCGTGGGAGGAAGACCAAAGAGTGATTGCCCTTGGTTCAGTCTGGTCTGACAGAAGATGCAGTCTCTCGTATGACCACAGCCTGGGGACATAGATGTCATCTGCTGCTTTCCGGATCTCTGGGACTTCTGGACTAGACTGCCCTCCCTAAGATAAGGACTCCTCAGGCCACCAATTTTGCTTTTAAATAATTGATGTGTGCCCTGGGGGTCCAAGGCTTCGCCCACTTCTGCAGTTTCTCCAGCGTTGCCTCCCTCTTTGTTTATAGTTGTGACCCCTTAATAAAATATTTTTGGGGAAATTATACTCTCCTGTGTGTGTTTTCATCCAAAAAGGACAGTTTGTTGGTGACGATTCAGATATATTTCTAAAGTACAATGTGAAATTAACAAGGGACAACAACACGAAACAATCTCCTACAGATTAAATAGAACAACATATTAATGGTGTTGTGGGAACTTGTCACAAAAAACACACACAAACATTTTCGGGAGTACAAATCAAAATCACCAAAAAAAAAAAAAAAGAAACACAAAAAAAGATTCAACATTAATGCCAAAAAATAAAAATAAAATATAAAAAAAATGTTGTCAGATGTGAGAAATCAAAATATATTGAGGGAATCCAGATAAATAGTAACGAAAGAAGTTTGTGAGAAGTGTGTGTGAATATGAGCATCAAAACTACTATATTCTTGTCACATTATAAAGAAGAAGAGAGTGCGCTGTATTAAACCATTTCTAACATTGCAGCGTGACGAAAGTGCTGTATCCATTGCAAACGCTAAGTTTACCAGAACGAGCTGTCCCGTCTCGGAATTTCTTCTGAGCATGCGTGGCACTTTGTGCGTCGAAACAGGCCACACACGGTCGGAATTGATCGGATTTTGTTGTCGGAAAATTTTATCTCCTGCTGTCCAACTTTGTGTGACGGAAAATCCGATGGAAAATGTCCGATGGAGCACACTTATGCCCCGTACACACAGTCGGACTTTGTTCGGACATTCCGACAACAAAATCCTAGGATTTTTTCCGACGGATGTTGGCTCAAACTTGTCTTGCATACACACGGTCACACAAAGTTGTCGGAAAATCCGATCGTTCTGAACGCGGTGACGTAAAACACGTACGTCGGGACTTTAAACGGGGCAGTGGCCAATAGCTTTCATCTCTTTATTTATTCTGAGCATGCGTGGCACTTTGTCCGTCGGCTTTGTGTACACACGATCGAAATTTCTGACAACGGATTTTGTTGCCGGAAAATTTTATCTCCTGCTCTCCAACTTTGTGTGTCGGAAAATCCGATGGAAAATGTCCGATGGAGCCCACACACAGTCGGAATTTCCGACAACACGCTCCGATCGGACATTTTTCCATCGGAAAATCCGACCATGTGTACGGGGCAATACGGTCGGAATTTCCGACAACAAGCTCCGATCGGACATTTTCCATCGGAAAATCCGACCGTGTGTACGGGGCATTAGAGTATCTGGTGGAATATGCAAGGGGAGTACTTCAGTCTTGGTAGTATTATTTTATAGCCTGATATGGACCCAAAGGTATGCAAAAGGGTGTGTAGGGAAGGAAGTGAAATAATAGGTTTCGTCAGCGTCAAAAGAATGTCAGCAGCAAAGAAGGATAACTTGTACTCCCACTGTCTCATCAGTACCCCCTTAATGTCAGGATGACACCTTATAGCTTCTGCCAGAGGCAGAGGATGAAAAGGAGGGGGGACAAAGGGCATCCCTGCCTGGTGCCATTTGACATGGGAAAACAGGGGGATAAAAATTAGGCCATCTGCACCTGTGCAGATGTGTGGGGGTACGAGGCCCGTATAACTTTAAGGAAAGGACCCTTAAACCCAAAACACAAAAGCGTAGAGAACATATAGGGCCAGCTTAGTGGACCGAACGCCTTTTGGGCGTCTAAACTTAAAATAAGAGCTGGAAGAGGAAACTTGTTCAATAGATCAATCAGATCTATAGTACGCTTCGTGTTGTCCTCAGCGTATCTGGAGGGCACAAAACCCACCTGGTCCCTGTTGATCAATTTTGGTATAAATTGGGACAACCTAGATGACAGGATTTTAGTAAATATCTTATAGTCCAAATTCAATAGGGCTATAGGCTTATAGTTGTCAGGTTTAGAGGGATCCTTTCCTGGTTTTGCAATCACTGATATATAAGAGTGAGTGAACTGGGAATGTGGGGTATCACCTTGTAATAATGTATCAAAGAGATTCAACATATGTGGCGTTAAGGTGAGCAAGAAAGTTTTGTAATAAAGGTTCGTTAGGCCATCTGGGCCTGGGGACTTGTGTAGGGGAAGATCTTTGACTATTCTAGTTAACTCCTCAGGGGAGACAGGAGCATTAAGTTTCTCAAGATCTGAAGATGTCAGTTGAGGTAAAGGTAAGTCCTTAATGAACTGACCAAAATTATCCTGCGTAAACTTAAAATGTTTTCTGGGTGTAAGACAGTTATAAAGCTCTCTATAGAAGTCTCCAAAAGTTTTGGTCATAGTTTGAGGTCAGTGGGTAGGTGTGCCGTTTTTTTTAATTAATAGTTCAGGGAAAGAATGAAATGGGCGTGGACGTAGCTTAATAACTAACATTCTGTGTGGCTTATTTGAAAATTCATAAAATTTTTGTTTAGCCCAGATAAGGGATTTTGCTGCTTTACTATATGGTAATGATTTCAGCTGGTTACGTGGTGTCACTAGCCTATGGAGGCACTACACTGTTGGGGAGCCTCCAGCAGTAGCAGTATTCACAGAGCATGGTGTGTTGTATGATGACAGCTTTTATGTTGTCAGTGGTTTCTTAGCAACCAGTGACATCATCCAGCCCCATTCATTTACTTGCTATGCAAAGGGACAAGGTTAGCTTGACATCACGAACCAAATATGTCCTGGGAGATATTGCTCAGCACTAGTCAGCGGTGGGATCATGTGTCAATTGGTCAGTGGGATTTTGTAATCATAGTAATCACAGCTGTTATAATTGTATCCCATCCACGACAGCTCAAAACATTGCTGTTACAGTGATAATTACTGTGGCAGCAACCAAAGTGTAAAAAATAAAAAAAATCCCTGATCAACCCCCCCCCCCCCCCCCAGAGTAATAAATTGTCATTATTATGACACTGAACTACTCTGATGAATGTATGTAAAAAAAAATTGTAAAAAAAAAAATTAAAAAAAGGAAAAAAAATCAACTCCAACTCCAAAAAACTTGCCATGCCTCTTACTAAATACCTCAGACTGTCTACTTTCCAAAAAGGGGTCACTTGGGGGGTACTTGTGCTTGTACTGTCCTGGAATTTTTAAGAGCCTCAAGAAATTAAATAGGACATCAGTACATCAGGATTGATCAATTTTAAAATATACCAGGGTTTGTATAACTTTCACACGAACCAATTAATATACAATTGCCATTGCAATGCCATTTGTTTGAGAATTCATTGACCTAGAAATCCATAGTAAAAACGCATTTCAGAAAATACAGTAGAAAATAGGTATGTAGAATGCAATAGCCTTAATAGCACTGACCACTGACGCATTTCGTCTGCTAAGACATCATCATCATTCCCCCAGATGATGTCTTAGCAGACGAAATGCACCGGGTGTTAGTGCTATTCAGGCCATTGTGTTCTACGTGCTTATTTTCCCCTGGATTTTTTGACAAGCGTTTTTACTTTGGATATGATGTAAGTGTTCTACCTTTTAAATACATTCTACTGCTATAGTTTTACACTATGTGGGGGATTTTTGTCTTTTTATGGTCCAATGGAATGCATGACATACTAAAGTGAGTGGTGATCCCGCCGTGAGGTTGAGACATGAAACCCTCAGCACTGCCTTCTAACTACCATGCTCCCGATCTACATAAGCATTATTGACTCAGTGCTATGGTATCTGAGTCCATACATTCCAGTAAGCGCATTATCTCCTTTAGTGGTGGATATTCACGTACGGATGATAGATACATGGATTGTTATTGCTGTCATCCATAATCATTGTGAACTTTCTAAATAACATTTTTTTTTTTTTTTTTTGCACATTGTGTTGCACTTTATGGTTTATACTGAGATATGCAGTTTCTTGAAAAACTATTCATACCCCTTGAAATTTTCCACATTTTGTCATGTTACTACCAAAAAATTATTTTTTTGAGATTTTATGTGACAGACCAACACAATGTGGCACATAATTGTGAAGAAGGAAAATGTTAAGTGGTTTTCAAATTTTTTTTACAAATAAATATCTGAAAGTGTGGCGTGCATTTGTAATCAGACCCCTTTACTCTGATACCCCTAACTAAAATCTAGTGGAACCAATTGTCTTAAGAAGTCACCAAATAAGTAAATAGAGTCCACGTGTGTGTAAATTCATCTCAGATTAAATATAGCTGTTCCGTGAAGCCCTTGGATGTTTATGAGAGAACCTTAGTGAACAAACAGCATCAAGGACCACACCAGACAGGTAGGGGATAATGTTGTGAAGAAGTTTAAAGCAGGGTTAGGTTATAAAAAAAATATCCCAAGCTTTGAACATCTCACAGAGCACTGTTCAATGCATTATCCGAAAATGGAAAGAGTATGGTACAACTGCAAACCTACCAAGACATGGCCATCCCCCTAAACTGACAGGCCGGGCAAGGAGAGCATTAATCAGAGAAGCAGCAAAGAGGCTCGTGGTAACTCTGGAGCAGCTGCAGAGATCCACAGCTCAGGTTAGAGAATCTGTCCACAGAACAATTATTAGTCATGTACTCCACAAATCTGGCCTTAATAGAAGAGTGGCAAGAAGAAAGCCATTGTTGAAAGAAAGCCATAAGCAGTCCCATTTGCAGTTTGCATGAAGCCATGTGGGCGACACAGCAAACATGTGGAAGAAGGTGCTCTGGTCAAATGAGACCATAATTAAATTTTTGTGTGGCGGAAAACTATCACTTCACATAACTCTGAACACACCATCCCCACCGTGAAACATAGTGGCAGCAGTATCATGTTGTGGGGATGCTTTTCTTCAGCAGGGACAGGGAAGCTGGTTAGTGTTGATGGGAGGATGGATGGAGCCAAATACAGGGCAATCTTAGAAGAAAACCTGCTATGCCCGTACACACTATAGGATTTTCTGACAGAAAATGTTTGATAGGAGCTTGTTGTCGGAAATTCAGACCGTGTGTAGGCTCCATCGGACATTTTCCATCGGAATTTCTGTCACCCAGAATTTGAGAGCTGGTTCTCAAATTTGACAACAAATTCCGCTGTCGTAAATTTCTGATCGTGTGTACACAATTCCGACGCACAAAGTACCACGCATGCTCGGAATCAAGCAGAAGAGAAGCACTGGCTATTGAATTTCATTTTTCTCGGCTTGTCGTATGTGTTGTACGTCACTGCATTCTTGACGATCGGAATTTCTGACCAACTTTGTGTGACCGTGTGTATGCAAGACAAGTTTGAGCTAACATCCGTCGGAAAAAAAACATGGATTTTGTTGTCGGAAAATCCTATCGTGTGAACAGGGCATAAGAGTCTGTAAAAGACTTGAGACTGCGGTAGAGGTTCACCTTCCATGCGGGACAACAACCCTAAACATACAGCCAGAGCTACAATGGAATAGTTTAGATCAAAGCATATTCACGTGTTAGAATGGCCCAATCAAAGTCCAGACCTAAATCCAATTGAGAATCTGTGGCAAGACTTAAAAATTGTTGTTCACAGACGCTCTTCATCCAATCTGAATGGGCAAAAATGTCACTTTCTAGATGTGCAAAGCTAGTAGAGACATACCCAAAAAGACATGCAGCTGTATTTGCAGCCAAAGTGGTTTTACAAAGTATTGACTCAAGGGGCTGAATACAAATGCACGCTACAATTTTCACATATTTATTTGTAAAAAAATTGAAAACCATTTATCATTTTCTTCCACTTCACAACTACGTGCCACTTTGTGTTGGTCTATCACATAAAATCCCAATAGAGTACATTTACGTTTTCGGTTGTAACATGAGAAAACGTAAAAAATTTTAAGGGGTATGAATACTTTTTCAAGGCACTGTACATTTGTGAGATGTATTAAGTGTTTTTCACCTCACATGTCTCCTTAGCGCTGCACTTTTATAATATATATGGTTTCGCAATGGTTTGTCAATTGTAGTGCAAGCAGCTATATGTTTTCTTTATTGTTTTAGCTCTGTATTTTTTTTTACCATATAAAATTGTAAAACTTTTTTTGTTCAATTTTTTTTTTTTTTTATTATTTTAAATTATAACAAAACATGATTAGTCAAACAAATTTGTGACATTCAAATACATTTCAATGAAGCAAAGATATGGGTAGGCAGTATATAAAAATTGCCTGCATGTGGCTAATTAGTTAGTGGTAAAGTAGTTCAGATGTTTCTTATAGCTTAACATGTTGATATGGATGATGCTTTGTAAACAAGAGGAGAGTATAAAGAAAAAAGGAGGGGAAGTAAGTGCTTCGGGTTCTAAGAAAATCAGGTTAAGCCCAGAAGGTTGAGCCTATTAACTTCAAACTTCAAAGGTCCATTAGTACTACTGGTAAGAAAAGTGAGACCCATGGAGTTTTTCTGTCAGTTTCTCCTTAGAGAAGGTCCGATGAACAGAGCTGTGTCTTGGCCTAGGCCGACAAGGCCTAGGGTGGCACTTTGCGGGGGGGCGGCAGCTGTTTGCCGCCCCCCCCGCACGAAACCCCCCCCACAGACCCGTACTCCTCAAGTCCCGCACATATACAGCCTACCGCAGCCGGCTCCCGCACATATACAGCCTCCCGCAGCTTGCCTTGCTATGTCATGTGCAGTTGTGCACTGAACTCAGCACTTGCCGGGCGTGTACTTGGCGGGGGGGAGCGAATGCAACGGACCCCATACAACGGACCGCGAGTGACCGTCAGTGTCACTGGCTGGCCATACCTGTGGTGCACAATGCACTTACTAGTAACTTAAATGACAGAGGGCGAGGCGGAGCCTAATGCTCCGCCTACCCACCTCCGCACGGCATCATTAAACGTTCTCGGGGAGACGGACGGGGACGGGGCTCTCTGTAACCACTGCCAGAGAGCCCAGAGGAGGAGGAGCGAGAGAGAGGAGGACGGCGGCGGGAACGGCTCAGGTAAGGATGAGAGCGAGTGAATGGTCCCTGGCCCAGGTCCTGGATATATATAAATGAATTGAGTTTTAGGAGTCAACTTTAAAATCTTGTATACCCAGTCAGCTTTAGTAATGCAGCCACTGTGCCCATCAATTGCCACCACTGTGCCATCAAACGCAGCCACTGTGCCCATCAATTGCCTCCACTGTGCCATCAAACGCAGCCACTGTGCCCATCAATTGCCACCACTGTGCCATCAAACACAGCCACTGTGCCCATCAATTGCCACCACTGTGCCATCAAACGCAGCCACTGTGCCCATCAATTGCCACCACTGTGCCATCAAACACAGCCACTGTGCCCATCAATTGCCACCACTGTGCCATCAAACGCAGCCACTGTGCCCATCAATTGCCACCACTGTGCCATCAAACACAGCCACTGTGCCCATCAATTGCCACCACTGTGCCATCAAACGCAGCCACTGTGCCCATCAATTGCCACCACTGTGCCATCAAATTCAGCCACTGTGCCCATCAATTGCCGCTACTGTGCCATCAAACGCAGCACTGCCCATCAATTGCCGCCACTGTGCCATCAATTGCAGCCACTGTGCCCATCAATTGCCGCCACTGTGCCATCAAACGCAGCCACTGTGCCCATCAATTCCCGCCACTGTGCCATCAAACGCAGCCACTGTGCCCATCAATTGCTGCCACTGTGCCATCAAACACAGCCACTGTGCCCATCAATTGCCGCCACTGTGCCATCAAACGCAGCCACTGTGCCCATCAATTGCCACCACTGTGCCATCAAACGCAGCCACTGTGCCATCAAATGCAGCCACTGTGCCCATCAATTGCCACCACTGTGCCATCAAACGCAGCCACTGTGCCCATCAATTGCTGCCACTGTGCCCATCAATTGCCGCCACTGTGCCATCAAACGCAGCCACTGTGCCATCAAACGCAGCCACTGTGCCATCAAACACAGCCACTGTGCCCATCAATTGCCGCCACTGTGCCCATCAATTGCCACCACTGTGCCATCAAACGCAGCCACTGTGCCCATCATTTGCTGCCACTGTAGGATTTGCAGCTGTTTACAAAATGCAGTGCGACTTGCTGAATTGGACTGCATGGGTGTTCACACCTATGCAGTCTGATTTCAGCATGGCAAAAAAAGGTGCATGTACCTTTTTTGCGCGGGTGCGGTGCAATTTGAACCATACAAAATGAATGGGCTCAAATTGCACTGTAAAGAATGACATGTGATTTGAACAGGAATGCGGTGCAATTCCTCTCCGAATCTCTTGTGGTTCCGCGCACCGCATCAGTCTGAACCTGGGCTGAAGGTCAATTTCATTGCAGTATCTGCAGCCTCAGAAGTTGTGGAGTACATGTTTTTTATTGCTTCTTAAGAATATGTAAATGCCTTCATGTCCAATGTATGTGCATAATACAAGTACTTTTGGTCTGTCCTCACAGGGTGGTACTGTGGACAGTGCTGTCTGTCAGTCTAGGCCAGTGATGGTGAACCATCGGCACCCCAGATGTTTTGGAACTACATTTCCCATAATGCTCCACTACACTGCAGAGTGCTTGAGCATCATGGGAAATGTAGTTCCAAAACATCAGTGGTGCCAAGGTTCGCCATCACTGGCCTGGGACAACAGGGCCCAGGCCTAGGTCGACACTTTGCAGGGGAGACGGCAAAAAAATGGCCAGTGACTGGCCAGACCGGGTGCACGTAATTTAATTGGCAGAGGCAGTTCATGTACTGCAAAGTGCTCCATGCTATAATCTGTACATAATTTATATACACTATTAAGCTGTGATATTATGAAACTAATATGCCAGCACTCTTAAGCTGCACTGATAGGCTGCACAGGTGACCCCTGATGAGGCCAAACTGATAGGCTGCACTGATGAGGCTGCACTGATGAGGCTGCACTGATGAGGCTGCACTGATGAGGCTGCACTGATGGGTACTGATATGCTTTATGTTGATATTGTTAAAGTTGTTGTTACATTTATTTTTGGAACTTAATTCTATGTAAAACATTTAACAGTGTAATTTCATGAGATAATTTACGAGAGCGTGTTTAACGGCGGGGCAGGGTAGGGATTGGGTGGGCCAAGTGGCAGCGAGTAACTCTTAAGGCCTGGTTAGTGGCTCAAGACTTAAAATGTTGAGTGCTGTATGGTGTGGGATGTGTTTGTGTTCCTGCTTTCCCATAGCTCCCAACTGTCCCTGATTTGGAGCAATGTCCCTCTGTCCTCCTCATTTGTCCCTCATTTTGGTCTGATCTCTATAATTGTATATAAAATGCACTTTTTATCATTCAGAAAGTGTTTCCCAGTGCTGATAGGTATCCCTCATTCCTATCGGAAAAAGTTGGAAGGTATGCCTTCCCTACTGACAGAACAGCGATCTGCTGAAGACATAGGCAGACCGTCGTTCTGCTTCTCTCCTGAGCGATCGGTGGGCCCGGCGGACATTGAGTTCGCCAGAACCGCTGATTGGCTCCCGTTGTGCTCAATCACAGTGGGAGCGGGTTGCCAGGGCCATGCGTGTCTGCGTCCCAGACCCAGAAGTGCAGAATCACATACAGGTATTTATGTACAGTACCTGTCAGCAAGTGGTTAACTAAAAAAAATTCCCACATAATATTACGTATTAGCTAAGATCAGTAGTATATTTCTTCTCTACAACATACTGTGCAATGTATATTATAATGCGAGAACTCGGTATGATCTCAAAACTGAATTTCTCATTGTTACTTCTTGTAGTTATTAAATCATTAAATGTTTTATAATATGCATATTTTTATTGTGTGTATATATATATATATACTTTCTTGATTGTTTTTTAGTTGAATTTAACTGCAGCTCAGCTGCAGATAATGACCATAAGGTATTTCATTTTACAGCAGTAACAGCGAAAATATATATATATATTTATTTATTTTTACTTGATTTTTTTCATTAAGACCCCTTTCACACTGGGGCGTTTTTCAGGTGCTAAAGGAATAAAAATAGCACCTGTAAAGCGCCTGAAAAATGCCTCCCCTGCTGCTCCAGTGCAGCCCCAGTGTGAGAGCCCAAGTGCTTTCACACTGGGGCCGTACGCTTGCAGGACATTAGAAAAAGTCCTGAAAGGAGCATCTTTGGAGCGGTGTATACACCTCTTCTTAACCTCCCTGCCCATTGAAACCAATGGGCAGCGGCGCTTTTCAGGTGCATTTAACCCTTTCTTCGGCTGCTAGCGGGGGTTAAAAGCTGAGTAGCGCTGTTAAAATGACGGTAAAGCACCGCTAAAACTAGCAGCGCTTTACCGCTAACGTGGAGTGCTATCAGTGTGGAAAGGGTCTTAAACTTCTTTGCCAGAAGTGGACATGGCAAGCTATAGTTTAAAATTGGCTTGCTATTCATATTAGATAGTGAAAGTGATTAAATGTCATAATAGCTATCTGATCTATGGCTATTACTGGCTGTCCCACTGCAGGGGCATCCAGGTAATAGGCAGTTAGCCCAGAGACAGCTGTCAGCTACCACTTCAAGGGATTGTAAAGGCAGATTTTTTTTTTTTATCTTAATGCATACTATGTATACTATGCAAGTATACATACTATACCCCATCTCTATCCAGCAATGTCCACGAGTGTCTCGGCTGTCCGAGACTCTCCCTCCTGATTGGCTGAGACACAGTAGTGGTGCCATTGGCTCCTGCTGCTGTCAAATAAAGTCAGTCAGCCAATCAAGAGAGAGAGGAGGCAGGGCCGGGCCATGGCTCTGTGTCTGAATGGACACAGGGAGCTGTGACTCGGCTTGAGTGCCCCCATAGCAACCTGGTTGGGGGCACCCAGCAGGAGGGAGGGGCCAGGAGCACCGAAGAAGGACCCGAGAAGAGGAGGATCCAGGCTGCTCTGTGCAGGAAAGTATAACATATTTGTTATTTTTATGGAAAAAAAAACAAGACTTTATAATCACTTTAAGGCTTGGTTGTGACTTGCTGTCGCAGCCATGAGAAGCTCTGGGCATCTGTACATGCTGAGATCTCACTGATCTCAGCATGTAAAGTCTGTCTGAGAGTGATAGGACTCATCACTTTGAGGCAGGCTGTAGGTGTTTGTTTATACTTTACCACCCTTAGTGGTTGGCTACCAATATATTGTTAGTAGCTATATGGTACCACCCATGTCTGTGTTTCTTTTTATATGTAGATGAGAGCTACACGGGTATCTTGCCTGGAAAAAAGGTGCGATCCTGTCACCATTAGTGGTTTTCTGTGTAGTTGGGCTTTAACAGCCATGAGTGATGGGAGAAAAAGGCTAAGCGGAGCAGAGTACAGAAAAAATGCAAAAAATAGGTGCGACAAACAAACCAAGGAGATTAAACTGACAGGAAAAATTGATCTATTTTTCACAAAACCTGTGGCTCCTTCTAGTACTGAGCAGGGTGAGGAGGTGGAGGAAGATGTAACTGATGATGTAGTAGCTACATGCAGTTATGATACTTCAGAAGCAACCAGCAGTATTATCAGTGAAACTGAGGCTTATGAATCTGGTGCAGAACGACCTTCAAGTTCAAAAGAATTTGATGATCCTGTTGTACTTTTATGCGTGAGCTCTGACCCTGCTGAATGGGTTCTAAATGATTCTACCCGAGACCATGTGGCTAAACATGGAATAGTACAAAATGAGAATCTGGACTTCACACAGTCTAGAAGGCTCTATGCTGACAAAGCTCGGTTGCTAACTAAACACCTGTTTCAAAAAAACAATTTTAATGGGGAGAAACAACAAAGGAGCTATTTGGTTTACTCCCAAAGCAAAGGAGTAGTGTTTTGTGCTCCATGCCGCTTGTTTGGTAGCAAATCCCAGTTGGCAGAGAGTGGTTTCAATGACTGGAAAAATGGCACAGCACGATTAAATGAACATGAGCATTCAGCTGAACACAAATCCTGCGTGCTCGCTTTAAAATCAAGAACATGTATATCGGGGAGAATTGATGAGAGACTTACAAAACAGCTCTCTGATGAAATCCAATATTGGAGAAATGTTTTAAAAAGGGTTGTTGCTGCCGTTAAGGCACTTGGCATTCGAGGGCTTGCTCTGACCCTGCTGAATGGGTTCTAAATGATTCTACCCGAGACCATGTGGCTAAACATTTTTCAGAGGCAAAGATGACCATTTTGGTTCCACACACAACAGAAACTATATGATGATGTTTGAATTTCTTTCAGAATTCGACCCATTTATATCCGAACATATTGCCGTTATGGCAATGCAGGAAAAGGAGTCACATCCTATCTCTCATTTGCTACATGTGAGCAGTTCATTCAGCTAATGGCTGATAATGATACAAAGCAGATAGTTCAAGAGGCAAAGGCTGCAAAGTATTTTTCTATCAGTATCGATTGAACACCTGATAGCTCCCACACGGATCAGCTGGCCTTCATCTTAAGGTATGTCAAGGAAGATGGTTTACCCATTGAGCGCTTTCTACGCTTCATTCCAAATCCTGGACATAAATCGGAACAACTGGCTGAAGTGGTCCTTGCCACTCCTAAGTCATATGGCCTTGATATTGCCAACTGTCGTGGTCAGTCATATGACAATGCAAGCAATTAGTTGGGTCATTTTACAGGCTTGCAAGCCAGAATTCTTGAAAGGAACCCACTTGCTGTGTACATTCCATGCTCTGCACACTCTTTAAACCTAGTAGGAAAGCATGCTGCTGAAAGTTGCAAAGAAGCCTGTGCATTATTTTGTCTCCTACAGTACCTTTATACCTTTTTTACTTCTGGAATATTTTACATGAGCACTTGTCATCTGTGCCTAACACTCTAGCTTTAAAGAGACTATCTGACACACGGTGGTCAGCCAGAGAAGATGCCTGTTGGAGCTTAAATCGGAACTGGACTCAAATAATCCAAGCTTTAACAACAATTAAGGAAAATACAGCAGAGTCACCAGGAACATGCAAGGAAGCAGAAGGTCTACTGAATAAGCTGCAACGTCTGGAGACTGCACTTATGAGTGGTTTGTGGGGTACTATCCTCGAAAGGTTTGATGTAGTTAGCAAAAAAATCCAAAGTATTGCTATTGATGTTGGAATTGTAGTGGAGCTATATGAGTCACTGATCCAATTTGTTCGAGACACCAGAGAAATATTCCTTACTTACGAAGCTACAGCAATAGAAAAATCAAGTGTGAAGGATTACGAGATTAAAAGGAAAGGTATTCAAGCGAGGAAAAGCTCAGCAACTTCCGGCAAGACGCAAGAAGAGGAAGCTCAAGAAAAGTTCCGGATCCACACCTTTTATGTCATTTGTGACAACTTGGTTGCTGAACTTGAGAGAAGAAAAACTGCATACGACTCTTTCTTTGGAAAGTTTAACTTTATTACGGACCTCACAAAAATTGAGCCATCAGCAATATTAAAAAATGCTACAGAGCTTTGTACTTCCTACAGCAAAGACTTGGAACAGGAGTGTTTTTTTGATGAGTGCCTCCACTTTCGTTCCTATCCCCTAAGTTCTTCTGTAGAACATACCTCTGTTCTAGATATGTTCCAAGTGATAAAAGAGAGAGAATTGCAAAGTATTTATCCAAATGTGGTTCTCAGAATGTTTTTATGCACAGCAGCGACTAACTGCTCAGCTGAGTGTTCTTTCACAACTTTGAAACGTGTAAAGAACTACTTGTGATCCAGAATGGGAGAGGAAAGATTGAACTCACTGGCTGTGTTGGCAATTGAGTCAGAACTCACAAAATCTTTGGACTACGACAAGCTTATCAACAGCTTTGCCACACAGGGAGTTTGGCGAAAGCCACTTTAGTTTGATTTTGGCATCCTCTGATTCAACAATTTGCACTTATTTCAGTTTAAAATAGTTCTATATTAGTTTAAAGTTACTAAAAAGCATCATCATGCCCGTTTCATGATGGATTGATTGCAATTTGCACTTATTTCAGTTTATATCTATATTTTAGGTTAATTAAAGTTATCTAAGTTATTAAAAACATCGTCATCTCAGTTTCATGATGGAGTGATTGATGCAAGTATGGAGTGAATGGTGTGTGATTTTTTTTTTGTGCTAATACAGAGAGGAAGAGGTGGAGCTCTAAAAAGAAAAGGTGGAGCCTAAAGAGGAAGGGGTATGGTTTACAGATGACAGGGCGTGTCTTAAATAGGAAGGGGTGTGGCCTTGACAGGAAGGGTGGGTCGTATTTAAATTAGGGGTGCATGAGTTTAGTCAGGCCTAGGGCAGCACAAAACCTAAATACACCACTGCCGATGAAGTCTATTCTTCACTTCAGCCAGTATTGTAAGACTGACAGCTGAACTTTTATTATTGTTTGGTAGCTGTTACAATTGGTGTCATTAATTTGAAGTGGTATTTTATTAAGCTATGAGGTTTGAGGTTAAGTGATGCCTCACCAGGCAACATTGGGATAGTGGTATCCAACAATGTGGCTAGCATATTACATATTTGGATCCAGAATGCTTGGACAATTGGACAAGACCAATACTAAGGATGGGCTGATGGTACAGTCTGAACCTAAGTTTGTATTGAATCGTTTGACAGACAAACACTAACTGTTTTACCCATCCAGCCCCATTTGTCAAGAGCCGAAAAATCATATAGAAATAGTATGCTATTCCTATATATGACAGCTTCCTAATGAAGCCATGGATGCTTGCATCTGCCATGTCCCAAGAACGTCACTTGAAATCCCCAAGAAAAGGGACCAGGATATCAGTGATATAACTGCCCAAATATGGCCTCTGGACATATTTAGGCAAAGCCATTGACCAAATGTGGACATATTTGGTTCATGATGCCACCACAATCCCCACCTCTTCATTAAATATCGCTGGTGGGAGCTTGGGGAGCTGTTATTTGGCTAAGAGTAATGTTGGGATTTGTCCTGTGTAGTAAGTTCATGGAAATTTTTTTTGGTGAGTCAGTGGGCATCATCATTGATGTTTTATTTACAATGAGGGACATTTTTTGTGTATTAAAGGACTTGTTAAATGTTTAGTGTATTTATCTCTAAGCTACTACTTTTGTGACTGAGTAGGGGTACTATGTACCCTATACTCATTTACTTAGGAGTGAGGTCAGTATCTGTAGGCCTTCTTATTATTAAAGGTGGCTACAGGTCTCTCATAAGCCCTCCTCCCGCAGAACCCTACAACTACTGGTCAGGGTTGTAGGGAAGATGGCCTTGTTCTCATTAACTTGGGGATAAGGTGCTTTGCCAGGCTTTGCAAAGTGCTTTGCAAGACAGCCCCCCACCCTCATGTGGCCTGACACGGTTCAGGAGGATGGGTGCATGCTTGTCTCCCCTTTCCTTTACGGGCTAGCCAAGCTGTATGCTCAGGTTAAGGGTCAGAATGTTTTTTTTACATGGGGTCCTCCTTAAAATCTATTTTACTAAGATTTTGGCTCTCTGCCTCCAAGATCATGTAATGGCATTAATCCATCCTGACCAAATAGGTTTCATGGTGGATTGTGTTAGGGACCTCGCGCTATGAATTTATAAGTTCTAAATTAAGTAGTTTAGTGTTAGAGCTGCTCCCCTGAAAAGTGCAATATGCTGACTTTTAAATGTTATGCCCCATACACACGGTCGGATTTTCCGATGGAAAATGTCCGATCGGAGCGTGTTGTCGGAAATTCCGACCGTGTGTGGGCGCCATCGGACATTTTCCATCGGATTTTCCGACACACAAAGTTGGACAGCAGGAGATAAAATTTTCCGACAACAAAATCCGATTGCGTCAATTCCGACCGTGTGTGGCCTGTTCCGACGCACAAAGTGCCACGCATGCTCAGAAGAAATTCCGACACGGGACAGCTCGTTCTGGTAAACTTAGCGTTCGTAATGGATAAAGCACTTTCGTCACGCTGCAATGTAAAAAATGGTTTAATACAGCGCACTCTCTTCTTATTTATAATGTGACAAGAATTAAGTCGTTTTGATGCTCATATTCACACACACTTCTCACAAACTTTTTTCGTTACTATTTATCGGGATTCCCTCAATATATTTTGATTTCTCACATCTGACAACATATTTTTTTTTTTTTTTTTTTACTTTAATGTAGAATCTTTTTTTGTGTTTCTCTTTTTATTTTTATTTTTTTTTTGGTGATTTTGATTTGTACTCCCGAAAATGTTTGTGTGTTTTTTGTGACAAGTTCCCACAACACCATTGATATGTTGTTCTATTTAATCTGTAGGAGGAGATTGTTTGGTGTTGTTGTCCCTTGTTAATTTCACATTGTACTTTAGAAATGTACCTGAATACTCACCAACAAACTGTCCTTTTTGGATGAAAACACACACAGGAGAGTAGAATTTACCTAAAAATATTTTATTAAGGGGTCACAACTATAAACAAAGAGGGAGGCAACGCTGGAGAAACTGCAGAAGTGGGCGAAGCCTTGGACCCCCAGGGCAGACATCAATTATTTAAAAGCAAAATTGGTGGCCTGAGGAGTCCATATCTAAGGGAGTGCAGTCTGGTCCAGAAGTCCCAGAGATCCGGAAAGCAGCAGATGACATCTGTGTCCCCAGGCTGTGGTCATACGAGAGACTGCATCTTCTGTCAGACCAGACTGAACCCAGGGCAATCACTCTCAGGTCTTCTTTCCATGCTTCCTTCCAGCCTTTGGCTGTGGTGGTGGAGTTGTGGCAGCAGGAGGAGGAGGAGGAGGAGGAGGAGGATCGTCCCTCTCCATGACATCCGTCTTGTGTGTCAGTTCCCCACTCTCCCCCTTCCGAAGGACTTTATAAATCAGGTCCTCAGAAATCTTGCGTTGACCCTCCTGCATGCCCAGCAATTTGGTGGCAGCCATGCAGGCAAAGGCCTCTGCAGGACTGGGGAAGGCTCTGAGGGACGCCGAAGCCTCCCGGATCAGCCTGTACACTGAATCCTGCACAGGACTGGGAGTGGCCTTCCTGGCCCTTTTATATGGCAGGCGGAGGGGAGGGACCTGAGACTCAGTCAGGCTGCGACTTGTCCCAGGCTTCTCTTGGCTGACACTTAGCCCCGCCTCCTCCTGGCTGCCACTAATCCCCGCCTCCTCCTGGCTGCCACTAATCCCCGCCTCCTCCTGACTGCCACATTCCACAGCCTCCTCCTGGCTGAGGTCTTCCTGTGTATGAAAAAGGGACATAGTTTTAGTATTGTTTTCATCAATCACACACAATTTTCACCTCCTGACTGCTGCAAATTGAATGTTAACAAATATAACAGACTATCCTTCTGAGCCCAGCAGTTTTCATTCTTGTCCCAATTTTGAGTGCCCACTACTGTCTATTGATATGTAAAACACTTTATGAAATCAGCAAATAGTGATCAATAATAACATCTAGTAAACATCATTTATTTATTGCCCAGAAATCAGTAGAAGAATGCTATACCTGACTCCAGCTGGGCTCCTCCGCTTCTTCCTGGCTGGAAGGCCCAGGTTGGACGTCGGAAGCCTCAGCTGCTGTGGAAGGAAGCGTGGAAGGAAGAGTGGAGAGGGATTCCCTGACTTCAGTGTGGTCTGACAGAAATGGCAGTCTCTCATAGTACCACAGCCTGGGGACATAAACGTCATCTGCTGCAGCTCCGGACCTCTGGGAATCTGTGACCTTCTTGCGCTCCCTAAGATATGTGCTCCTTAGGCCCCCAATTTTAGCTTTTAAATAGGGGATGGTTGCTGTGGGGACCACCAGTTGTACCAACTCCAGCAGTTTCTCCAGCGCTGCCTGAATCTTCTGTTTGTGATTATAGTGGGGGTGCCTGACCTGCCACAGACAGGGCAGCTCCCTGTACTTGTCTATGAACAGGGGCAGGAAATTGTGGTCGTTGAACCCATCTATTTTCTCTGCAAGACACAACACAAGACAAACCCTAATGTCAGGCCAAACTCCCCTAATCTTGTTACAATATAGGCTTCAATTTCGAAGCAGTATAGGCCCAAGTTTAGATCCTACCTTCGTTAGCACGATCGGCGTCTCCGATGCTCCTTCCTCCGCTCACAGATCGTACGTAAGACGTGCGCTTTACGATTTATACACACTGCGCATGCGTATAACTCCGCCCGTCCCTGACGTTCTTTCTATTCTATTCCCCGCCCCTTTTCGTTCAGCGCAGTGGAGGAAGAGCACATGGCGGAGAGACAGCAGGATAGTGCTAAGTACAGCAACGAGGAGGAGGAGGAGGAAAGGCCGGAGCCTGAAACGTCCCGATCCAGAAGGAGATTAAAGGACTCAAATATGTCCTTTGGGGAGATGTTGGAAATGGTGGACATCCTGAAGAAGGCCGACTATGATGGAAAGTATGGGCCTTACCCCAACCACAATGTCCGAAAGGCCAAGATCATGGCGAAAGTGGTCAGGAGTCTGCAACGGAAATTCGGGGTACGACGATCGAAAGATGAGCTCAGGAAGCGGTGGTCGGACCTGAAATTACGAGAACATGAGCAGTACAGAAAGATCCGGAGAGTGCTGCAAAAAAGTAAGTAGTTGTGCTGTGTTCCTATTGTTCTTGTGTTTATTACGTTTGTGCTGCTCCATGTGCTTTTAGGAACTGTTGTACAGTTTAAAATGGCAACTTTCATGTTCATGGGCACATTATTCGTTCGGATCACACATTTTTTTTTCGGACTATAAAATACCATTGTTTAGCCCATATGCATTTGGCCACCATTTTGACGCCCTATACTTGTCTTCAAAGAATTGGGTTGTGTAGATGGCTTTGTTACTAGAATGAAATGCAAACTAGATTCTGTGTAAGGAGAGGACACTGAGCAGCTGTTTTCACATCTGGACACTGGAGCACTAGTGTGGGACCCCAGAACACCCTTTTTATTAGGGGGGCCACACAGGTGCTCCAGGGTATACTATAGGGGGGGCTACATCTGTGAAGCTTGTACCAAACAGGTAAAGTATTGCAGCTGGACAAAGGACACTAAAAAAGCTACATCTTGGAACTCTGCTAAAATAGATCATTGTACCCCACTTCCAAGCAATGTTTCATCTTTATAGTTCTGCCATCAAATATCTGTGTGCTAAGTATACCATTTTTGTTTTACATAGGGGAGAATAGACTCGGAGGACACCCCTCATCCGAGGAGACCAGAGCCCCCCCCCCTCTGGAAGAAGGGGAAATACCAACACAAGCTGAGCAGGAGGAAGAAGACGTGGTGGAACTAGTCACCACAACAGGTGAGTGTCTGCGACCACAGTCTCAGATAAGAGATGGATGGCGGCATTTTTTTGCAAACCTAATTTATTTTGGGTTTCCTCTCTTTTTAGGTGATCGTGAGGTTGTGGATGAAGATCCTTTCACATCTGAAAGTGCCCAGATCCTGATCGGGGAGATCATGGGGTGTAATTTACAATTGGAAAACATCAAGCAAAACATCAATGATGTTATTCCAAAATATAAAAACATCATTGATGCTTTGGGGCGAGTTTAAAACCCCTCCAAATCACTTTCTTCTTTTGTCTGCTACAATGTGCGAAATGTTTTTGTGATTTTTCCCAAATCCAAAATTGGAGGATGCACACAGTGTGTCAACATGTGCTATCTGCCATCACGGGAGATCAATGGACGCGTTTTGGGGGTGCAACCCCTTCCTCAATAATAAAGTAGCTGAGAGGAAGGGCTTTCTCCCCCAAAACACGTCCCTTCATCCCCCGTGATGGCAGATAGCACATGTTGACATTGTGAAATTTGTGTGCATCTTCCAAATTTGGCTTTTCCAGGGGTGATTTCCCCCCATCTGAACGCTATATCAAACACAGTTCCTAAATACTCATGTCTGATATTGCCTTCCAGTTCTACCAAATGTGAACTTTGTAAGATCAAGATTTGTGTCTTTCTTGTGGGTTTTACACAGGCCTGTTTTCTATAAAATGCACATTTTGATTTTGGATAATGACACCACAAAATATGTTATACAATAAACATGTCGGTTTGTCAGAAAAACCTTTGGTAAATGCACATGTGATTGTTCTGGTATTAAAAAGATTCTTCATCAAGAATGTGTGGATTATTGTCTCACTGCTACAACACTTTTGGGGTGATGTAATTGTTGTTTTATGAGAAAATGGGGGTAATTTCCTAAGGGCAAATCCACTTTGCACTACAAGTGCAGTTTCAGTGCAGTTGCAAGTGCACTTGTAGTGAAAAGTGTCTTTGCATTTAGTAAATAACAGCCAACAGTGCTTTGTAAGGTTACACAATCACGCCATTTTCTGGACTCCACACATTTCTGTCAGGGTCAGCTAAAACAAACACAAGCAGTAAATGTCCACAAAGAAGAGCCTGGGTGGAGATGCCTGTCGAGAACTTGAGGTCCTGCAGGCTTCTCCCTGTGGCCAAATACCGCAAGGTAGCGACCAACCTCTGCTCCGGAGTGATGGCTTGCCTCATGCAGGTATCCTGCCTGCTGATATAAGGGGTCAGCGAAGCCAACAAACGGTGAAACACGGGGTCCGTCATCCTGAGAAAGTTCCTGAAATCATCAGGATTATTCTCACGGATCTCACGGAGCAAAGGCATATGAGAGAACTGGTCACGCTGAAGCAACCAATTCTTGGTCCATGAACTCCTCCCCACCCTGTTCATGGACTGGACTTGTGTCAAGGTCAGGACCCCAACACCAAGCCCCCGCACAGCACGAACTGTACGAGGAGTACGCATACGAAACATGGCTAGAAAACGGTCGGCTGCTCAGAACGAAGTAACAGAACGCACTGAAGAACAGCAAGGCCTGTGAAGAGCGACCTGAAAAACAGCAGCCAGCGGACAAGATCGCACAGAAAACTCCGATATGAACTGACTGCACGCACTGAAGAGCAGATACAAACCCACAAGCACAAACTGAACGGCAGAAAACGATCTGAAAGCCACGAGTCTGAAAAAGCGCGAATCGTCTCTCACCAAACTTTTACTAACACGAGATTAGCAAAAGGAGCCCAAAGGGTGCCGCGCTTGGTTCTGAACCGGCCTTTTCTAGTCTTGTCGTACGTGCTTGACGTCACCGCGTTCTTGGCGATCGGAAACTCCGACAACTTTGTGCGACCGTGTGTAGGCAAAACAAGTTTGAGCCAACATCCGTAGGAAAAAATCAGAGGATTTTGTTGTCGGAATGTCCGATCAATGTCCGACCGTGTGTACGGGGCATTAGATTGATTAGTGGTAGGGGGCGCTAGAGAACTAGAAACCTCAAATTAATATTAACAAAAAATAATAAGAACTACTAGTCAAAGCAATTAAAGTGCATTGTGCTGAGTGAATAACAATTCATAATGATAGTGATAAATTCATAGGTCAATTTTTCAAAGTCCATTAGTAATCTTTTGTGCTGTGAATCTTATCCATAACACTGTCACAAAGGCCAATCTTGTGAATATCATCCGATGGAGTGTGAGTGAATTGTCTACTCACCAAATGGACATGACCTCTTTAATTAAAAAGAAAGGTTGCAACAGGCTGTTTTGTATATATCTGTTGGTTTTGTTGATCTGCCACTGGAGCTGTAACTGGAAACCTTTAGGATTCTCCTTTCCACCGTGGGTATACCATTAAGAAATAAACATAAAGCGGAACCATAGCATGATAACGTTTAATAAAAACAGTAGGGTAAAAACAATGCCACACTGGCTGCTCACATTTTGTAGTGCCTTGGCACTAGGAATTACAGCATAAACCACCAGCCTCCGCTTGGTGTCTGGCGTGCGTTCCACTGCCGTGGTGTAAGAAACCGGAAGTCAGTGTCCGGAAATTACGTGACCGGGATGCGCCTCGTTGTATGTTTCGTTTTACAACATCATCAGGAAGCACCCCGGTCACTAGGCAGATTATGTTAAATACCTTCAAAGTGGGATGTGATTGGGCGGAGCATAGCTGTCTCCACCCCTCACATCTCTCAATGTAAAAAGGCACAACCCCCATGTTTGTGACTACAAACCTACATTCAATGAAACCCACTCTGCAGAAGGCCCTGATGTAATACCCTTTACAATTTAAAATTCAAATTTATCCAAAATATGAAAACATTTCATGTACAAGAAAGACTCAATTGGAAAAGATATATGGATAAAAGATATATAGATGAAAAAAAAATACCTAAAAATAATATGAAAATATATATGTATAATCATGTATAAAGATACACATATATAGGGTTGGAATATGTATAAATTTTCTCATATTATTTATACAGACAGAAAAATACATCACGCGACATCCCATGACTTTTGGGGGTTTAGGGACTGACAGGAAAGTGTTTGAAAATTCAGTCATTAGTTAAGAAGCAATTTAGGTCTCGGTCTATATTCATACCTAAAGGCTGCAAAGTGTCTAATTTATACAGCCATTTTATTTTGTTCTGTGACACAGCTCTTTTTTGATAAGTACCTCTCCAATGTCTTTTAATTGTGTCTATGCCATAGAAAATTGCCATAGAAAATTCTGTTTCTAAGTCCTGGGGCCCTTTTGTAGATAAATTGGGGTCTAGTCGGTAGTACTTTTTTTAGATCTTCATCCTTCATAAGAATGGGCCAGTGTTTTTTAAAAAAAAATTCTACATCTCGATATTGCGGGTTGAAACCTGTAATATACGCTATATCACCTCAGAATGGTGTTTTTTTATTATTTTTTGTCAAAAGGGACTCTTTATTCATGTTAAGGACTTTTTTCTGGCATTTATCTAAAGCTCTGGGGGAATAACCTTTCTCTATGAATCTGTCTGTGAGAATGGCTGATTGAATATTGTAATCATTTATGTTGTTACCATTTCTCCTGATTCTCATATATTGGCCCTTGGGTATAGCTGTAAGCCATTTGGGATGGTGACAACTTCCTATGGGCAAATAGCCATTCCTATCTGTCTCTTTGAAGTATGTATTAGTACTAATGTAGTTGAATATGTTTGTCAGTACTAGGTCCAAGTAGCTGATAGATTGCTTATTCCATGTGGCCGAAAATTTTAACCCATAGTTGTTAAATTCTAAACTGGTCTGTGGCCCTTCACACAGCAGTATGATGTCATCAATGCAGCGTTTGTAAAATTTAAGGCCTGACCATTTTTTTCTATATATACTTTCTTGTTCCCATTTGCTGAGTACCAAGTTGGCTATGCTAGGGGCATAGCAGGCTCCCATAGTAACTCCTTTGATCTGGTTATAGTATTCCCCTTTGAACCAAAAATAGTTGTTACCCATGGCCATTTTAAGTCCTTCCAATATCTACAAATGAGCCCCAGGGCTTAAAAATAGAATCGCACCCAACATCCTGGACCACCCTAAAAGAACCATAACCTTTTTGGATAGGGAAGGTTTTTACTATTGCACGAGGTGCAAAACATGTTAAACCTCCAAAAGATCTAAAAGGAAAATTGACAGTTTCCAGTCAGTAGTCACAAAATAAAAATTCTAAATAAAACCTTTAATAACTTGTGACTCTGACCACGTCACTCATGTATTACAATGTCCGTGCCCAAAACAGTACGTGGGTAGGACCACACCAAATTACGCACCAGAATCAATGGACATCTAGCAAATATAAAAAATGGGTTCCCCAAACACAGTGTGTCAAATCACTTTAGACAGTTCCACAATAAAGATCCAACTTTACTTGTTTTCTATGGCATAGACAAAATTAAAAGGCATTGGAGAGGTACTCGTCAAAAAAGAGCTATGTCACAGAATGAAACAAAATGGCTGTATAAATTAGACACTTTGCAGCCTTTAGGTATGAATATAGACCTAGACCTAAATTGCTTCTTAATTAATGACTGAATTTTCACACACTTTCCTGCCAGTCCCTAGACCCCCAAAAGTGATGGGATGTCCCATGATGTATTTTTATGTCTGTATAAATAATACGGGAAAATAGGGCATTTATACATATTCCAGCCTTATATATGTGTATCTGTGTGTATTTTTATGCATGCTTATACATATAAATATTGATATTATTTTTAGGTATTTTTTATTTTTCATCTATATATCTTTTATCTATATATCTTTTCTATATATGGTATCAATTGAGTCTTTCATGTACATGAAATGTTTTCATATTTTGGATAAATTTGAATTTTATATGTAAAGAGTATTACATCAGGGCCTTCTGCAGAGTGGGTTTCACTAAATGTAAGTTTGTATTAACAAACATGGGGGTTGTGCCTTTTTTTACATTGAGAGATGTGAGGGTTGGATACAGCTATGCTCCTCCAATCACATCCCACTTTGAAAGTATTTAACATAATCTGCCTAGTGACGGGACACTTCCTGATGATGTTGTAAAACGAAGCGTACGTCGAGGCGCATTCTGGTACTTCCGGTCATCAGCTTCCGGTTTCTTACACCATGGTGGTGGAACGCACGCCAGACACCGAGCGGAGGCTGGGCGGCTGCGGTCTTCACCACATGGTGGTTTATGCTGCAATTCCTAGTGCCCGGACAAGGCACTACAAAATGTGAGCAGCCAGTGTGGCTGTCATGAAAGATGTCCTGTTACAGTTGCCGGCAGAAGATCTATGCGCAGAATTCCTGTTAGCAGAGTCAGTGGGCGCATGCGGATGCGCGCTGGAGTGAACGGCGCACGTGTATGCGCGATGGTGCGAACGGGCACGTACGGTCTGTGCACGGGCGCGTGCAGGCGCGCACGGGTGTGTGCGGGTGCGCGCGCAGACACGCAGTGTACATCCCTTGACGCCAAGAGCCCTATTTAAAGGAGCCTGTCAGCATGCTTTCTTGCTGTCCGGTCTACAGCATTTTCTGTGACCCTAAGCTACTAGTTACCTGCCTACCTGATTCCTGTCTACCCGGCCTGCTCCTGACTACTCCTGTTTTCTGCCAGTCCCTGACCCCGGCTTGTTTTGACTACTCTCCTGCCTCTTCCTTCGGTTGTGTTCGCTGCCTGCCTGTTGCCCACCCGGTCTGTACCCCGACTACTCTCCTGCCTCCGTCTGGTACCTGCTCTGCCCGCCAGTGTTGACCCGGCCTGTCTGACCATGCCAGTATTCCTGCTGAACTACAGAACACCTCCTCACTGCCTGCTGTTCCAGTGTTCCTGCTAAGCTACAGTGCTCCTCCTTGTAGCCAGCTGTTCCAGTGTTCCTGCCAAGTTTCCGTGCACTTCCTTGCAGTCTGCTGTGCAAGTGCTTCTGCTGAACTACAGAACACCTCCTTACTGTCTGCTGTTCCAGAGTTCCTGCTAAGCTACAGTGCTTCTCCTCGCAGCCAGCTGTTCCAGTGTTCCTGCCAAGCTCCAGTGCATCTCCTTACAGTCTGCTGTTCCAGTGCTCTTGCCGAACTACAGAACACCTCCTCGCTGTCTGCTGCTGCTCCAGTGTGCCTGCTAGCTCTCCTTCAGCCACGTCAGAAGTCCGGATCAGCCCCTACACCTGCCACCTGCCAGGCACTTGTGGCCCTCTGTGCTCTTGATTACCTGTTTCCTCTATCAGGGGTTCCTGAGCCAGAGGCATACGAGAGGCCACTCCCTGCATTCTGGGCTCCGCCATCAGGTACGTTACAGTACCGGACAACCATGTCTGAGCCCATGCAGGGAGCCTCTCCCATGGATGAGCTCTGCCGCCGTCTTGCTGGATTTACTCAGGCAGTAAAGAGCCTACAAGAGGGCTATACTCAATTGGAAGGTCGTATCCAAGCCCTAGCAGCATCCACACCTCCTGCTTCCGGGACTTTTGCTGCACCCTCAGTGGTGATGATGCTGCCAGAACCCAGGGTCCCCACGCCTGAAATATTCTTGGGCAACCGGAGTAAATTCAGGACTTTCCGTAACTCCGTGAACTCTTTTTTGCCCTTCTGCCGAGGACTTTCTCTCTGGAAGCCACCAAGGTGGGGTTCGTTATTTCGCTGTTGTCAGGCGAACCCCAGTCCTGGGCCCATCGTCTTCTGGAGAAGAAGGATGCCTCACTTGATACCTTGAACACCTTCTTTCAGGCCATGTCATTACTCCATGAAGACCCACAACTAACCGATACTGCGGAGGCAGCTTTGCACGCCTTACAGCAAGGCCGCAGACCTGTGGAGGACTACATGTCGGAATTCAGACGTTGGAGTTCCGACACGAATTGGAATAATGCTGCCTTACGGTACCAGTTCCGTATGCGCCTTTTGGAACCTTTAAAAGATGAAGTGGCCCGAGTGGGCATTCCAGAGACTCTAGAGGCCCTCATTGACCTCTATTCAAATAGACAGACGTCTGAGAGAACGGCGTACGGAACGATCCTCTGGTCCTTCTCGTCCTGTCTGGATGTTGCCCCGTGTGCCTAGTTCTTCCCACTCTGCCTCTCCAGCTCCGGCCACCGCTGCCTCAGATACTCCGGAACCAATGCAGTTGGGCCTCTTATGCCCTTCACTCACTCCTGAAGAGCGCCAACGCCGTCAGGCTGGTAACCTTTGCCTGTACTGTGGGGAACCTGGACATTTTGTATGAACATGCCTTTTCTGACGCTACCTCTGCTGTCTAGCTGGAGGGACTCATGAGTATCAGCTGTTATACAAATGTGCACTAGGGACGGCTCTCTGTGAACGATCATATCGGCAGTCTGTGTGGGATATCCGGAGCTCCAGGATCCCTTCATACACTGGCCAAATCGGATGTAATTGCTTTACTTTCCATATGACTTTGACTGTTTGTATCCCGCTTGTGGGGACTGTATCTGGTCCCCCCCACCTCGTGTAGCATCGTGTGGGATGATTTACTGTGCACATCCATCCCACAGAGACTTTCTAATCCCTCAGCTAACAGTCATTTCTCTACTCCCTGCTGTGGACTTCCTGACAGGCCCATTGCTATCACTGGTCAGGTTTACCCTCTCAGGTGTTCACCCAGCAGCCAGACAGCCTTTCCAGTTTTCCCTGTTCAGGCATAACTACTGCATTCACCCACTGTGGTTAAGGGGTGCAGATCTCCCTATGCAGGGCGCTGGAGGCTGACTGGCTTTAATTCATCTCTGGGTATCGTGTATTGGTGTCTCAGGGTAACATCTTGTTTTAGGGGAGGTATATACTGGTTCCTGGTTCCAGTGCTTCGGGGGGGTGTTCAGTGGTCTCACTTAGTGAACTGGGGGGGGAGGTAGAGGTTGGGGGAGAGGCAGCAGGGCAGCAGGCCCCTGCTGCGTGAGAGGGAGGGGTGTAAGTTATCATAGGTTGGGGGGTGGTGGGGTCCCATGGGGGAGGGCAGATATTATATGTAGAATTCTGTGACGCTTTTTTACCTTTTTTGTAATAAACTGGATTGAGTAGATAATCCTTGGGTGTGCACATTTCTTTATTTTTATTTATGTCTCACTTTGCTGCTTGTGAACACACTCTACCATTATACATAGAGGTACCCTCATGCTTAGGCAATTATCAGGTTCCCAGTTTGGTTTTCTTTTTTTGTTTTTTCTTTTTCATAAATTGGCTCTATATGTTAAAAGTGTTATGCAGGATGAGCCTGGGTGACCGTATGATGGGCTGGGTGGCTTCCCTTTGCAAAGAACCTAGGGCTTGGGTGAAAGGTAATGTTGTACTCTCAGACTTCTTCGTCATACGCAGTGGAATAAGGCAGGGGTGTCCGCTCTCCCTGCTATTGTTTGCTTTGGTCTTAGAGCCATTTTTTGCTAAGGGTAAGGAGTAATACGGATAGTTCCAGGATCCATATCGGATCTATGAAACATAAACTTTCTGCCTACACGGCTGACCTGTTATTTTATCTTTTGAATCCCCTAGTTGCCCCACCAGTATTGATGTCCAAAGTATGGAAATTCGGTCAGCTTTCAAATTTTCCTGCCTATCCATGTCCCAGCTGCCATGGCAACATCCCTACAACAATCCTTCCCCTTTGTATGGCGTACGGGTTCTTTGCTTTACTTGGACACCCACATCTCCCCTGATCCGACCCTCTTATACGAGCTTAACTATGGTTCCTAACTGACGGGGATAGTGAAAGGCCTTCAGACTTGGAGAAGTTTACCACTTACATGGTTTGAAAGGATACGTGTTCTTAAGACAGTCCTACCCAGAATAATGTATATCTTATATATTATACCGATTGCCCTCCCACGGGCCTTTTTCAAAAAACTGTGTAGAACCTTTCTAGCCTTTGAATGGCAGGATAAACATCCCATACTGGCCTACAACCTCCTATGTAGACTAAAATCTGACGGTGGAGTTGGTCTTCCGGACGTGACTCTTTACTATAAGGCCATGTCCCTCGTACGTATCCTGAACTGGTGCCATGACTCTACTGGCAAAGTAAGGGGTTCCATTAGAAAAAACACTGGCGGGCAGAAATCTTGCAGGGGCCCACTGGATTCCTACCAGTTTCAGAGGACTATATGACTTTACCTCCCCCCAGACTCAATCCTCCCTAGCTATCTGGGATCGACTGAATGCAATGGGTCACTTCTCTCCCCAGACATCTCCTCTGGTGCCCTTGGGAGGTTATCCCTGGTTTCTGCCAGGGGGAAAGCAAGGCTTCTTTGGCTCCTGGGGCTCCAATGGAAAGGTTGCTTGTGCTAAATTTGCCCCACAGGGTACCCCACTGCCTCTTGCCACCTTACAACCCTCCCTAGGTGTCATTCCCTTTGCAACTTGGAGATACTTTCAAGTAGCAGATTTTCTCCACAAATTGCAACCCCAACTATGGTCTTTTGATATCCTTACCTATTTTGAATCCTTGTGTATTAACCTTCCAGATCCTAAACATCTACTATCCCAAATGTACAAGTTAGTGCTGGGCTCACAGTCCTTAACGGTCCTGTATTACATTTGGGAACGGGAGAAAGAATTGGGTCAGGAGTTTACCCCCTCTTAAGTCCAGAGGGTATTTAAATTTATGCATTCTACTTCTGTTAGCTCACATATCCACGAGTTCTCATATAAATGTATTATTAGATGGTACAGAACACCATCCCGTCTAGCTCAAATGTTTCTGACAGCGGATGCCAGGTGCTGGAGAGGATGTGGACAGCAGGGCACTTTTCTCTATTTATGGTGGTCTTGTCCCATGATTAGGGCCTGTTGGGAGGCCATCAGCCCGTGGATCAAACAGATTACCCTACAACCCATAGAGAGATCCCACCTACACTTTCTCTTCCACAGGGTGCCGTCCTCTTTAAAATTATATAAAAGGAGTGTTACTCCCCACTTGCTCAATGCTGCCAAATCCCTGATTCCCAGGTTTTGGAAAAAAGCCGCCTGTCTCTCTATTGTAGACTGGAAGAAGGAGGTGGATGCTACTATGGCGGCAGAGCATTGGATATATACTGCTAAAGACCAATATGACAAATTTAAAGATATCTGGTCAGGCTATATGTATTATTCCTCAGAGATCTTAGCAGACTAACTATAGACCCCATATAATGATTGATATTATGATAGCCTTTGCCCCATACTCAATCCTCACTTCTGTCAGACTCTGGATAGCTTCAGTCAGTGCTTGATTGACTCCCAGCCCCGGATCTGTTCTTTTTTTTGGAGAGGGTCTCTTTCTTCTGTTACTTTTCCGTGGTTTTTCCATGCTTTTTGGCCTTGACTCTTTCTCTCGTAGTTTTTTTTAGCACAAATGGTATGTAGACAGAGCAACGGTATTGAGATTATATCTGAAGTACAGTATCTAACAAAAGTGAGTACACCCCTCTCATTTTTGGAAATATTTTAATATATCTCTTCATGTGACAACACATGGTTATGTAATTACCTAATATGTCTTTATTGGGTAATACGGACATATAATCATACACATAGGTTGGACTTGATGAATTTGTGTCTTTTTTCAACCTCACCTACTATGTAACTATGTAACACTGAAGAAATGACACTTTGTTACAATGTAAAGTAGTGAGTATACAGCTAGTGAAAGGCCTTCAGACTTGGAGAAGTTTACCACTTACATGGTTTGGAAGGATACGTGTTCTTAAGACAGTCCTACCCAGAATAATGTATATCTTATATATTATACCGATTGCCCTCCCACGGGCCTTTTTCAAAAAACTGTGTAGAACCTTTCTAGCCTTTGAATGGCAGGATAAACATCCCATACTGGCCTACAACCTCCTATGTAGACTAAAATCTGACGGTGGAGTTGGTCTTCCGGACGTGACTCTTTACTATAAGGCCATGTCCCTCGTACGTATCCTGAACTGGTGCCATGACTCTACTGGCAAAGTAAGGGGTTCCATTAGAAAAAACACTGGCGGGCAGAAATCTTGCAGGGGCCCACTGGATTCCTACCAGTTTCAGAGGACTATATGACTTTACCTCCCCCAGACTCAATCCTCCCTAGCTATCTGGGATCGACTGAATGCAATGGGTCACTTCTCTCCCCAGACATCTCCTCTGGTGCCCTTGGAAGGTTATCCCTGGTTTCTGCCAGGGGGAAAGCAAGGCTTCTTTGGCTCCTGGGGCTCCGATGGAAAGGTTGCTTGTGCTAAATTTGCCCCACAGGGTACCCCACTGCCTCTTGCCACCTTACAACCCTCCCTAGGTGTCATTCCCTTTGCAACTTGGAGATACTTTCAAGTAGCAGATTTTCTCCACAAATTGCAACCCCAACTATGGTCTTTTGATATCCTTACCTATTTTGAATCCTTGTGTATTAACCTTCCAGATCCTAAACATCTTGTCAGAGACTATACTCACCGAGGCCGAGATGCCGAGAGCGGCTCGCCCTTACGACCACGCGCACCCGACCCCTGGAGGTGATACAGGGAGTTGGGGGCACGCGGAGGCACGGGCTTCCGGAAGGGACTGGATTCCTGAAGGAAGTCCGTGTAGCCGTGGACACAGGAGAAGCTGCAAACAAGTGGTTAGCTGAAACTGGGGTATCTGGCCAGAGCAAGTCCGTGTAACAGGCTGAGATCAAGGGTATCAGGCAGACAAGGGGTATCCGTAAAGCAAGCAGAGGTCAGAGGCATCCGGTGGGTAAAGAGAGAGTCCGTTTACTTAGCAGAGGTCAGGGGTATTCAGCAGGCAGAGAGAGTGTCCGTTTAACTAGCAGAGGTCAGGGGTATCCAGCAAGCAGAGAGAGTATCCGTTTAACTAGCAGAGGTCAGAGGTATCCGGCAGGCAGAGAGAGTATCCGTTTAACTAGCAGAGGTCAGGGGTATCCAGCAAGCAGAGAGAGTATCCGTTTAACTAGCAGAGGTCAGAGGTATCCGGCAGGCAGAGAGAGTATCCGTTTAACTAGCAGAGGTCTGGGGGTAGCAGCAGGCAGAGAGAGTGGCACAGGGAATTTACTAAGGAAACAAGGTACAGGACAGGGCACAGCTGACGACTAACCAGCAACCCGACTGGGCGCTGGAGCCGTCAGAAGTAGCCCACCGGCGAGCGCGTCAGCGTGACGCGCCGCCGGGCACCCGCACGGCCACGGCGCGCACACGGGGACCGCCGTGCACCCGCGCGCGCCGCACCGCTGGGCCGCGAACGAGTGCACGGCGCAGCGTGAGTCCTCCGCGCATGCGCCGTGGAGCCCGGCGGACGGAGGCGGCTTGTGCCTCCTGACAGTGCCCCCCTCCTAAGGGCGGACACTGAACGCCCAGACTGGACATCACTTCCGGGTGGTCTCGGTGGAAGGCTTGAATTAAGCGTGGTGCATGTAGGTTCCTTGCAGGTTCCCAAGAGTTGTCCTCAGGTGGATAACCCTTCCACTGGATCAGATACTGCAGTTGTCTGCCCTTCTTCCTACAGTTAAGGATGGACTCCACCTCAAATTCATTCTCACCATCCACCCTAACTGGTGGCGGAGGAAGCTCCCCTCTTTCCGGAAAGGTGTTGTCCACCACAGGCTTCAGTAAGGACACGTGGAAGACAGGGTGGATCCTATAAGTCTTTGGTAATGCTAGCTCCATAGCCACAGGGTTGATAATCCTTTTGATGGGGAAAGGACCAATAAACTTGGGTCCCAATTTCCGTGAAGGCACGGATAGTTTAAGGTTAGTAGTGGATAACCAGACTTCTTCTCCAAGTTTAAAGGTTGGATTTTTCCCCCTGCCTCGGTCATATTGCTCCTTGTAATCCGTTTGAGCCCTCTGCAACATGTCCTGAATTCTTCGGAAATTTGCCTGTAAGGAGGTCACTCTGTCATGCACGGCAGGGACTGCTATTTCGGGAACATTGTTGGACAGGAAGGTGGGATGGAAACCACAATTTGCCCAGAAAGGCGTTTGGTTAGTAGCGGTGTGCACAGAATTGTTATACGCAAATTCAGCGTATGGGAGAAGGCTTGCCCAGTCATCTTGAGATCCCGAGCAGAAGCACCGCAGATATTGCTCTAGGGTCTGGTTCGTCCTCTCCGTTTGGCCGTTACTCTGAGGATGGTAGGCTGATGAGAGGCAGACTTTGATATTTAAGGCTTTGCAGAGCTCCCTCCAGAATTTGGACGTAAATTGTACACCCCTGTCCGATACGATGTTCTTTGGTACGCCATGGAGTCTGATGATTTCCTTGAGAAAAATATTGGCAGTTTCTAAGGCCGAGGGGGTGCCCTTCATGGGTAAAAAATGGGCCATCTTGGAGAGACGGTCAACCACGACAAAAATAGTGGTAAAGCCCCCCGAGGCTGGCAGGTCTACTATGAAGTCCATGGAGACGTCAGACCATGGTCGTTCAGGGATCGGTAGGGGTCTTAGTAAACCCCAGGACTTGGTGTTTCGCCCCTTGTTCCGCTGACACGGAGGGCAGGATGCCACATACTTCTTGCAATCCTGTCTCCACCCAGGCCACCAAAAGGAACGGGAAACCAGCTCAGACGTTTTCCTTACTCCAAAATGCCCTGCGAGTCTATGGTCGTGGCACATCTGAAGGGTTAGTGACCGTGTCTCCCGAGGTACAAAAATTTTTCCACGGATCCAGAAGAAATTACCATTTCTCTTCAGGGACTGCACCTCTGGTTCCGTGCAAGAGTTGGATGATGATTTGATGGATGACATCAAATCCACTTGTGCCACCCCAAGGAAGTTTTGGGAAGAAAGGATAGTACCAGGTTCTGACGTCTGGGACTCTGCCGAGAACATCCGTGAGAGTGCGTCTGCCTTTCCATTCTTTGAACCGGGTCTATAGGATATGTGGAAGTTGAAGCGGGAGAAAAAGAGAGCCCAGGGGGCTTGTCTAGGTCTTAATCGTTTTGCTGTCCGTAAGTACTCAAGGTTCTTATGGTCTGTAAATATCATTACCGGATGTAACGCACCTTCGAGCAGATACCTCCATTCTTCAAGAGCAAATTTTATGGCCAGCAACTCCCTGTCACCTACATCATAGTTTAACTCGGGCGAGCTGAGCTTCCGAGAAGCGAATGCAACGGGGTGAAGGATAGCCTTGGGCCCTTGCCTCTGAGAGAGAATTGCTCCTGTGGCAATTTCTGAAGCGTCCACCTCCAAAACATATGGTTGGGCAGGATCGGGGTGGCAAAGAATTGGAGCCGAACTGAACAGATCCTTTAATTTCAAAAAAGCCTCTTGTGCGGCCTCACTCCACCGGAAAAGGTTGTGCTGACGGGTTAGCTGGGTGATGGGTGCTACAATGGTCGAGAATCCGACAATGAATCTCCGATAAAAGTTAGCAAAACCTATGAAACGTTGAACCCCCTTTTTATCAGATGGAGCTGGCCAATCTTGGATGGCCTGTATCTTTTGGGGATCCATTGCGATTCCGCCGGCCGATATGATGAACCCCAGGAATTGTACCACTGATCTCTCGAATTCGCACTTTTCCATCTTTAGATAAAGCTTGTGCTGTCTTAGTATAGTAAGGACCTTCTTGACATGCCCCCTGTGTAACTCAATCGTAGGAGAGAAAATGAGTATGTCATCCAGGTAAACGACAAGGAAGTCATCCAGGTATTCTCGGAATATGTCGTTTACTAGGTGCTGGAATGTAGCTGGAGCATTGCATAGCCCGAATGGCATCACCAGATACTCGTAGTGTCCAAACCTGGATCTGAACGCTGTCTTCCATTCATCCCCGGCTCTGATTCTAACAAGGTTATAGGCACCCCGCAGGTCTAGTTTGGAAAAGACCCTAGCAGATCGAAATCGTTGGAATAGCTCCGGGATGAGTGGTAATGGGTATCTATTCTTAATGGTGATATTGTTGAGCTGCCGGTAGTCCACACAAGGTCTAAGGGACCCATCTTTCTTCCCGACGAAGAATATTCCTGCTCCAGCAGGTGAGGATGAAGGACGGATAAACCCCTTTTCCAGATTCTCATCGATGTACTGTCTGAGCGCCTCCAGTTCGGTCTCGGAGAGAGGGAATATACGACCGAACGGAATCACGGATCCCGGCAACAGGTCGATCGGACAGTCATAAGGCCGATGAGGTGGTAGGCGGTCAGCCATTTGTTTATTAAAGACCTCCTGGAACTCCAGATATTCAGAGGGGATCTGTTGAAGGTTGTCTGACGAGGTAGTAACCGTAGCACAAACCTTCGGAGTTAGAGGGAGGCAATGCTCCAAGCAGTATGGAGAGGAGAAGGACACCATCTTGGAGCTCCATTGGATCTGCGGATCATGAGCTTGTAACCAAGGCAGGCCAAGGATGACTGGGAAGATGGGAGAATGGATGAGGTCGAGCCGTAGGAATTCCTGATGCCCGGAATCGGTGATTACTAAGATAGGCTGGGTCTCCTGGGTGATGGGACCTGAACTAGGAAGAGAGCCATCGGCTAGATGCACTTGTAAGCCTTGGGCCTTTGTTTGCAAGGGGATACGGAGGCTGCGGGCCAAGGCTGCATCCATGAAGCAGCTACAGGCCCCCGAATCAATGATGGCGGGTAGGCGAGACTCCCCTTCCGGCAGCTGCAAGGAAACAGACAACATTACATAAGATTTTGGAGCATCGTTATCCAGATGATTCATTAGTCTAGGCTGAAGGAACTTACTGGGCCTTATTGGACAATTGCGCAGGAAGTGTCCCGCTCCCCCGCAGTACAGACACAGATTGGACTGCCGTCTGCGTTGCCTTTCTTCCGAAGTTAGCGGGGCCCGGACCAGGCCTAACTGCATGGGCTCAGCTTCAGGAGGTGTTGTGGAAGACGGTGATGGCGTGGATGGGGCTCTAAACGGCGTCCACGTAGGGCATGGACCCTGAAACCGCTCCGAGCGACGTTCTCGCAAGCGCCTATCCAGCTTCGTGGCTGCCTGAATGAGCTCTTCCAAGGTCTCCGGGGTCTCCATCCTGGCTAGCTCATCTTTGAGGAGTTCAGACAAGCCTTGACGGTACTGGTAGCGGAGAGCCGGCTCGTTCCAATTTGTGTCGGCCGCCCACTTGCGGAACTCCACCGTATAATCTTCGATGGGTCTTCTCCCTTGGGACAAGTGGTGGAGAGTGGCTTCAGCGGTAGCCTTCCGTTGCGGATCATCATAGAGTTGGGACATACCCTCGAAGAAGGTATCTATGGAATTTAGCATAGGACTTCCCTGTTCCATTAAGCCATGAGCCCAGGCCTGAGGTTCCTCTGACAGCAGCGAGATAGCAAAACCCACTTTGACGATCTCTGATGCAAATGTCCGGGGCTGAAGGGCAAAGTAAAGCGAACAGGCGTTTTTAAAAGACCTGAATCTTTTACGATCTCCGGAGAACCGTTCGGGCGTAGGGACCCTGGGTTCAGGAAGTGCCATGACAACGGTAGGGCTGGCGGCGGCCTGGGGGAGCGGCCCTTCATTGCTGGGTGCCGGAACTGCAGTGGCGGAGGGAAGTACTCCAGCAATCTGTTGGAGGCGGCTGTCAACTTGAGCATACCCCTCCTGTAGCTTCTGGACTGAGTCGGCCAGGGTGGAGACCTGTTGGCACAGGATCTCCAAAGGAGAGCGCGCTCTGTCGGCCTCGGACATCTGGCTGGTTAGTACTGTCAGAGACTATACTCACCGAGGCCGAGATGCCGAGAGCGGCTCGCCCTTACGACCACGCGCACCCGACCCCTGGAGGTGATACAGGGAGTTGGGGGCACGCGGAGGCACGGGCTTCCGGAAGGGACTGGATTCCTGAAGGAAGTCCGTGTAGCCGTGGACACAGGAGAAGCTGCAAACAAGTGGTTAGCTGAAACTGGGGTATCTGGCCAGAGCAAGTCCGTGTAACAGGCTGAGATCAAGGGTATCAGGCAGACAAGGGGTATCCGTAAAGCAAGCAGAGGTCAGAGGCATCCGGTGGGTAAAGAGAGAGTCCGTTTACTTAGCAGAGGTCAGGGGTATTCAGCAGGCAGAGAGAGTGTCCGTTTAACTAGCAGAGGTCAGGGGTATCCAGCAAGCAGAGAGAGTATCCGTTTAACTAGCAGAGGTCAGAGGTATCCGGCAGGCAGAGAGAGTATCCGTTTAACTAGCAGAGGTCAGGGGTATCCAGCAAGCAGAGAGAGTATCCGTTTAACTAGCAGAGGTCAGAGGTATCCAGCAGGCAGAGAGAGTATCCGTTTAACTAGCAGAGGTCTGGGGGTAGCAGCAGGCAGAGAGAGTGGCACAGGGAATTTACTAAGGAAACAAGGTACAGGACAGGGCACAGCTGACGACTAACCAGCAACCCGACTGGGCGCTGGAGCCGTCAGAAGTAGCCCACCGGCGAGCGCGTCAGCGTGACGCGCCGCCGGGCACCCGCACGGCCACGGCGCGCACACGGGGACCGCCGTGCACCCGCGCGCGCCGCACCGCTGGCCCGCGAACGAGTGCACGGCGCAGCGTGAGTCCTCCGCGCATGCGCCGTGGAGCCCGGCGGACGGAGGCGGCTTGTGCCTCCTGACACATCTACTATCCCAAATGTACAAGTTAGTGCTGGGCTCACAGTCCTTAACGGTCCTGTATTACATTTGGGAACGGGAGAAAGAATTGGGTCAGGAGTTTACCCCCTCTTAAGTCCAGAGGGTATTTAAATTTATGCATTCTACTTCTGTTAGCTCACATATCCACGAGTTCTCATATAAATGTATTATTAGATGGTACAGAACACCATCCCGTCTAGCTCAAATGTTTCTGACAGCGGATGCCAGGTGCTGGAGAGGATGTGGACAGCAGGGCACTTTTCTCTATTTATGGTGGTCTTGTCCCATGATTAGGGCCTGTTGGGAGGCCATCAGCCCGTGGATCAAACAGATTACCCTACAACCCATAGAGAGATCCCACCTACACTTTCTCTTCCACAGGGTGCCGTCCTCTTTAAAATTATATAAAAGGAGTGTTACTCCCCACTTGCTCAATGCTGCCAAATCCCTGATTCCCAGGTTTTGGAAAAAAGCCGCCTGTCTCTCTATTGTAGACTGGAAGAAGGAGGTGGATGCTACTATGGCGGCAGAGCATTGGATATATACTGCTAAAGACCAATATGACAAATTTAAAGATATCTGGTCAGGCTATATGTATTATTCCTCAGAGATCTTAGCAGACTAACTATAGACCCCATATAATGATTGATATTATGATAGCCTTTGCCCCATACTCAATCCTCACTTCTGTCAGACTCTGGATAGCTTCAGTCAGTGCTTGATTGACTCCCAGCCCCGGATCTGTTCTTTTTTTTGGAGAGGGTCTCTTTCTTCTGTTACTTTTCCGTGGTTTTTCCATGCTTTTTGGCCTTGACTCTTTCTCTCGTAGTTTTTTTTAGCACAAATGGTATGTAGACAGAGCAACGGTATTGAGATTATATCTGAAGTACAGTATCTAACAAAAGTGAGTACACCCCTCTCATTTTTGGAAATATTTTAATATATCTTTTCATGTGACAACACATGGTTATGTAATTACCTAATATGTCTTTATTGGGTAATACGGACATATAATCATACACATAGGTTGGACTTGATGAATTTGTGTCTTTTTTCAACCTCACCTACTATGTAACTATGTAACACTGAAGAAATGACACTTTGTTACAATGTAAAGTAGTGAGTATACAGCTTGTACAACAGTGTAAATTTGCTGTCTCCTCAAAATACCCCAACACACAGCTATTAATGTCTAAACTGCTGGCAACAAAAATGAGTACATCCCTAAGTAAAAAATGTCCAAATTGGGCCCAAAGTGTCAATATTTTGTGTGGCCATCATTATTTTCCAACACTGCCTTAACCCTCTTGGGCATGGAGTTCACCAGAGCTTCACAGGTTGCCACTGGAGTCCTCTTCCACTCCTCCATGACGACACCATGGAACTAGTGGATGTTAGAGACCTTGCACTCCTCCACCTTCCATTTGAGTATGCTCCACAGTTGTTCAATAGGGTTTAGGTCTGGAGACATGCTTGACCAGTCCATCACCTTTACGCTCAGCTTCTTTTCAAGGCAGTGGTCATCTTGGAGGTTTGTTTTGGGTCTTTATATTGTTGAAATACTGCCCTGTGGCCCAGTCTCTGAAGGGAGGGGATCATGCTCTGCTTCAGTATTTCACAGTACATGTTGGCATTCATGGTTCCCTCAATGAACTGTAGCTCTCCAGTGCCAGCAGCACTCATGCAGCCCAAGACCATTACACTCCCACCACAATGCTTGACTGTAGGCAAGACAGGCTTGTCTTTGTACTCCTCCTAACCTGGTTGCCATTACACATGCTTGACACCATCTGAACCAAATAAGTTTATCTTGGTCTCATCAGACCACAGGACATGGTTTCAGTAATCCATGTCCTTAGTCTGCTTGTCTTCAGCAAACTGTTTGTGGGCTTAATTGTGCATGATCATCTGGGATGACAGCCATACAGACCAATTTGATGCAGTGTGGTCTGAGCACTGACAGGCTGACCCTCCACCCCTTCAACCTCTGCAGCAATGCTGGCAGCACTCATACATCTATTTCCCAGAGACAACCTCTGGATATGATGCTGAGCACAATCACTCAGCTTTCACTCAACTTCTTTGGTCGACCATGGCGAGGCTTGTCCTGAGTGGAACCTGTCCTGTTAAACCGCTGTATGGTCTTGATGCAGCTCAGTTTCAGAGTCTTGGCAATTTTCTTATAGCCTAGGCCAGTGATGGCGAACCTTGGCACCCCAGATGTTTTGGAACTACATTTCCCATGATGTTCAACTACACTGCAGAGTGTATGAGCATCATGGGAAATGTAGTTCCAAAACATCTGGGGTGCCAAGGTTCGCCATCACTGGCCTAGTCCATCTTTTCGTAGAGCAACAATTCTTTTTTTTCAGATCCTCAGCGAGTTCTTTGCCATGAGGTGCCATGTTGAACATCCAGTGACCAGTATGAGAGAGTGAGAGCAATAACACCAAATTTAACACACCTGCTTCCCATTCACACCTGAGACCTTGTAACACTAACAAGTCACGTGACATCGGGGAGGGAAAATGGCTAATTGGGCCCAATTTGGACATTTTCACTTAGGGGTGTACTCATTTTTGTTGCCAGCAGTTTAGACATTAATGGCTGTGTGTTGAGTTATTTTGAGGGGGCAGCAAATTTACACTGTTATACAAGCTTTACTCTCACTACTTTACATTGTAGCAAAGTGTCATTTCTTCAGTGTTGTCACATGAAAAGGTATAAAAAAAATATTTACAAAACAGTGAGGGGTGTACTCACTTTTGTGAGATACTGTATTTCGGGTCTGTCCTCTCATGCCCATGTTGCCTGGGCACACCCTAATCACTACGTGCAGTACTAATTCTCCTACTGACTGGCCTTCCTCATATTGCCCCCCCCCCACTCATTTACTGTGTTCATTCATACCTGAAGCATAGTAAACTGTTTACTATGCTTCAGTTTGTGAATAAACAGTAAGCCGCTCAGAACAGGGCACTTCTCATTCATTCACTGCCCCGTGCAGCTGAGGCTGCAGAGAAAGTCATGTGTGTTTGAGCTTTGGGGTGCACACCCTAATGCAATAGGCTGCGCATACCTATGATTCTCATTATTCTTTTAACTCTACTCCTACTTTATGGGAAAGTGCATCAATGTCTTTTACAGCTGGTCAGGTGAGTAGACATTTGAGGAGACTTAAGGCAGTAAAATCAGTAGGCCCTGATGGATTAACCCTAGGGTGCTAAGGGCATAGGCAGACCAGCTGGGGAGTGTTCTTCAACGGGTCTGTAACTTGAGCCTAAATCTATGAAAGGTTCCTGTGTTGTGGAAGATGTCCTGTCTTGTCCCTGTACCATAGATACCATATCCTTGTGGCTCCAAGGATTATAGACCAGTGGCTTTGACCTCCCCTATCATAAAGACCTTGGAGAGACTTATTTTATGTCAGTTACGACCCATGGTTTGTAAATGTTTAGATCCTTTACAGTTTGCGTACCAGCCAAGAATGGGGGTTGAGGATGCTGTAATTTTCATGGTAAATCGCATGTATGCACACCTGGATAAGTCAGTAAGCACTGTGAGGGTCATTTTTTTTTAACTTCTCCAGTGCTTTTGATACTATTAGGCCAGATCTTTTGGGAGAGAAACTAGCAGCAATACAGGTTGATGTTTTCCTTATGTCATGGATTGTAGACTACCTGACAGGAAGACCGCAGTATGTGCATTTGCAAGACTGTGTGTTGGATAGGGTGATCAGCAATATTGGGGTTCCACAGGTGACAGTTCTCTCTCCCTTTCTTTTTACTGTCTATACCACTGATTTCAGCTACCAGACAGAGTCTTGCCATCTTCATAAGCTTTCTGAAGCCTCTGCAGTAGTTGGATGTATCAGGGATGGGGATGAGACTGAGTATAGGACTTTGGTGGAGAACTTTGTCACATGGTGTGAGGTTAATCATCTGTATCTAAATGTGACAAAGACAAAGGAGCTGGTTGTGGATTTCAGAAAGAGGAAGCCACCAGTGACCCCAATCTCCATCCGAGGAGTGGATGTGGAGATAGTAGAGAGTTACAAGTATCTGGGGTTGCACATAGATAATAAGCTGGACTGGAGCAAGAACACTGAGGTGCTCCAAAGGAAGGGCCAGAGCCGTCTATACTTTTTGAGGAGACTGAGGTCCTTTAACATCTGCCGGACGATGCTGAAGATGTTTTATGAGTCTGTGGTGGCCAGCGCTCTCCTGTATGCAGTGGCATGCTGGGGAAGCAGGCTTAGGGTGCCCGACACCAACAGACTCAACAAACTAAATACTGTACTGGTGACCCCACAATAGGGATAAAACTTTTTCGCAGAAGAGAGTTTAATAAGACTCGTGGCCACTCATTACAATTAGAAGAAAAGAGGTTTAACCTTAAACTACGTAGAGGGTTCTTTACTGTAAAAGCGGCAAGGATGTGGAATTCCCTTTCACAGGCGGTGGTCTCAGCGGGGAGCATTGATAGCTTCAAGAAACTATTAGATAATCACCTGAATGACCGCAACATACAGGGATATGTAATGTAATACTGACACATAATCACACACATAGGTTGGACTTGATGGACTTGTGTCTTTTTTCAACCTCACCTACTATGTAACTATGTAACTAACTGATTTGAGAGGCCAGTGACATCGTTGGATTGGAATTGGAGTTTTTTACAGCAGTGTTGGAGAGGAGAATTTTGTTCAAGTTACGTTCAGTCTTGGACAACTCCTCCTACCCACTCCACAATATGCTAATCAGTCTGGGGAGTACCATCAGTGACAAATTGTTACACCCACAATGCACCACAGAGTGACATGGGAAATCATTTTTGTCTGTGGCGATCAAGATATATTTTTTTTTTTCTGTGAGGGCTGGAGGTGAAGATTTAATTCTGGTTTATGATCAGGATTTTGTGTTGTTTTTATAGTATGTTGGTATTGTGTTGGTTATTATTTGGGGGGGGGGGGTGTTAGAGAAAGTGGTGTATTATTTGTATTGGTAGTTTGACTGTCTGTTATTTTAATCTGTGCTATTTATTCTATGTTGTATTTTAATTGTATAGATGTTTTATTTGTAGTGTAGTTTAATTTTGTTATTTGGTGTTAATGGTTGTTATTGGTAATTTTGTTGTGTTTTTTCATCTTGTTCAGTTTATTGTTGTGATCTTGTGTTGTCTATGTTAAGTGTGTCTGTGTTGTAACAATTTTCCAATTTCCCTTGGGATTAATAAAGTATTCTGTATTTCGTATAAAACTGGATAAAAAAATTTGATTATAAAAAAAAAAATCCATTTTACCCCTCTTCCGCCACTGCCCACCACTGTTCCCAGGCTCTCCAGTGTGATCAGGGAGCCCGGTACTGCTGCTGTCTGTGTGGCCTGGAAAGCACAGAGTGGAGGAAGGCACATGAGGATTTCTTTTGTTTCATTTTGATTCATTACCAGCTTGGATCAAGCCAATCTCGGTTTGGTCAGATACTTTTGAGGACAGAAGAGAGATCTGGGGTCCCAAGCCCATGCTATCAAATGTTTTACATTCCTTGTGATAGCAATAAAGTTGATCCAAAAAATAATAATTAAAGGGACAGTGTCAAACAAAGTAAACGTAAAAAAAAATAAGTAATGACATTTTAAAAGAACTGAAAGTGCTCCCTTTCCCCCATGCTCACACACAAATGCTAACTTATATGTAGGACCCACAGGCATATGTAAATTGTGATCACACCACACAAGTGAGCAATAATTTTAGTATCAGACCTCATGTTTAATTCTAAACTGGTAACCTGTAAAGGCTTTTGAATCACCGCCTATGAATAATTTAATGTATTGTAGTTTGTCGCCATTTCATGGGTGTGCGCAATTAACATATTAGTTATCTATTTACTTGACATAACATCATCTTTTATATTTTACCCAAAACATGGGTATTATATTGTGTGTTTGTGTGCACTAAAATTCATTAAAGTGTATTTTTTTCCAGAATTTTTTTTAAAATAGCTGCCATTTTGATCTCCAGAGTCTCTGTTTCAAAAAATATATAATGTTTTGGGGTTCTGAGTAATTTTCTAGCGAAAAAAATGCAGATCACATGTGTGTGAGAAATGTTAGAATAGACCTGGTTCTGAAGTGGTTAAACACTTTTTTTTCTTTTGTAAATGTCTTCCCATCTTTTATTCACAAATTTACCACTGATATGCAATGCGAGATAGAGTACAACACATAAAAAAAAACAAAATGGGGGAATGCACCACTACAGTTAATGATCTTAGTGATGCATACAAGGTAAGCAAGGATTATAACATGATGATACAAGAAAAGTCAGTGGACCTTGAAGACCGCTCTCGACGTAATAATGGTAAATTACGTGGGGTGCCTGAATCAATTACTGCAAAAATATGCCTGAGACATGATTTCTACTTTACTGCCCAATTTGTCCCCACTGGAACTGATAAGGGATCGCATTCATAGAATCCCCAAACCTCAGAACTTAGCTGACTCGCTTCCCAGGGATGTACTTATGCACATTCATTTCTACTCAGTAAAAGAACAACTACTTACTAAAGCTAGGGCCCTTAATACCCTACCACAACCCTATGCTGGTGTTCAGCTCATCAAATCAACTATAGATGGTGTTATCCCACCACTTGATGAACTACTGATTACTCGCAATGGCATGACCCTTACCATTTTCTCCGTAGGAAGTGGCATGAAACTCTTGCATGCCTGGGGCATTGTGCTGGAACAACCCCATGAATCCGGAAACCCTTGGCATGGCCCTAGACATCCTCAGAACTGCCAGGTGCGCTCTAGGTACCACATACCAAGACATGATTAAGGAGTCCCGAAATTAAACTAAATATCTTCAAATCATTCTTCCGGTCTCCTCACTGAGTGAACTTTTTACCCATTAAATACTTAGCAGCACCTAACTGTTTCCGTTAGCTGCTTTTTTTTCTTGTTTGTTAACTCTCATTTGTCTTTGTTTAGGGCCTCACCACCCCAATTGACTTGTTTGGTTATTTAACTGTCTACTTTCTTAGTGAAGCTTCTGAGCTCTACACAAATTGCCACATCAATCTGTGTAGAGCTCAGGGTGGGCAACTACATGGCAAATGAGGTTTAAAGTGGAAAAATGTAAAATAATGCATTTGGGTGGCAAAAATATGAATGCAATCTACTCACTGGGAGAGAGCCTCTGGGGGAATCTAGGATGGAAAAGGACCTGGGGGTCCTAGTAGATGACAGGCTCAACAATGGCATGCAATGCCAAGCTGCTGCAAGGAAAGCAAACATAATATTGGAATGCATTAAAAAGGGGATTAACTCCAGAGATAAAACAACATATCTCCACTCTACAAGACTCTGGTCCGGCCGCACCTTTAGTATGCGGTCCAGTATGCTGTCCCATTCTGGACACCAGTCCTCAGGAAGGATGTGCTAGAACTGGAGAGAGTCCAGAGAAGGGCAACAAAATGAATAAAGGGTCTGGAGGACATTAGTTATGAGGAAATATTACAAGCACTGAACTTGTTCCCTCTGGAGAAGAGATGCTTGAGAGGGGATATGATTTCAATGTACAAATGCTGTACTGGTGACCCCACAATAGGGATAAAACTTTTCCGCGTAAGCGAATTTAATAAGACATACGGCCATTCACTAAAATTAGAAGAAAAGTGGTTTAACCTTAAACTGCGTAGAGGGTTCTTTACTGTAAGAGCGGTTAGGATGTGGAATTCCCTTCCACAGGCAGTGGTTTCAGCAGGGAGCATTGATAATTTCAAAAAACTATTAGATAAGCACCTGAATGGATATACAATATAATACTGACATAAAAACACACACATAGGTTGGACTTGATGGACTTGTGTCTTTTTTCAACATCACCCACTATTTAACTATGTAACTATGTAACTATATCACCTCAAGCGAACCCCAAATGTGGCGGTCCTCGTTGCATCACTATGGGGTCTACCACAGTCCATCCACAACATCCTTCTGGCAATACAAGTACCACCCAACACCACTCTGTTATACCTACTACAATGGCTATCACTATTCTTTCCTTGAATCCCAAAGACCCTAATCATCCTCATTAATGGTTGCTTTAGCGAATACAATCCTCCTGTATCCACACTATGACTTGGTCGGACCACACGCCGATAAGTATCACTTTAGCTGACACTGTATCTCAACCACATACTTATCTGTGGCGTGCCATTTCTAATAAAACACCCTCTTATGAAAACACCCTTGCAAACCATCTAGAAGAGTTGTTTACTACTAACTCAGGCTCGGTGTCTGACCCAACTAAAGTCTGGAACACTCATAAAGCATTTATTAGAGGTTTGTTTATTCAAATTGGTTTTCGGGCAAACAAAAAGAGGACACAGCAATTACAGGATCTATCAAATGCTATTAAAGAGGTTGTAAACCTTCATTTTCAAGTTTTACCTATAGGTAAGCCTATAATAAGGCTTACCTATAGGTACAGCAAATATCTCCTAAATGTGCGCCGTGTAGGAGATATTTACTTTGTACTGTGCTGTTTCTTCGCTACCGAGTGCCACGACTGGCGACTTGTGTAAGAGTGATGTCACGCAACTCCGGCCAGTCACAGAGCCAGAGTCCACGGCCCCAGAAGGAAGAGGGGTGAACATGGATGCAGCCTCCAGCAGGGATAGTGTGGGCTGCATTTGCAGGTAAGTGTCACATAATGTGGTAGTATGCGATGCATACTACCACATTATGCTTTTAATTTGCAGGGAACAAAAAAAGAAGTAAAACTCTGCAGGGTTTACTTCCTATTTAATGATGCAGAAACCCAAAACAAATTTTACCCCTCCCCGATTCTCAAAAACAAATTATTCACCTCACGCTAAGAACTTAGGTTTCTGCTTTTGAAATCATTTGAGAAAACGCAGCGCAAATTTAAAGCTATGCAACTGATAAGGGCCATGGTCCTTTGCTTCAAAGGCCAGAGCCTTATATCCAAAATAGCTCACCTATACCATCCGCATACAAAGGAAAATCTCTTAAACACTCATTAGCGGATGCCTTTAGCCTATAATATGGCACACTTTGCAACATTAAAAACGACACCACCACACACCAACCCTCACCAGCAGAGATTGAGGCATTCTTTTCCCATATCAACCTTCCCAACTTGACACCACAATCTGTGACGATTCTGAATGCACCATTCACGGTTGCAGAAATCACTAAAGTAAAAAAAAAAAATGTCCAATAACAAATCTCCCAGCCCTGATGGCCTTACTGGTGAATACTACAAACAGTTCCAAAATATATTAACCCCTCATTTGTGCTCTATAACAATGCTGCCTCCTCTTTATCTTACCCTACTGAAATCTAATCTGCATTGGTTGTAACATTGCCTAAGCCGGGTAAAGAACCAACTTCCCAAAACTGTTGTCCGATCTCCCTAACAACGATATAAAAATCTATGGCAAACTTAAAGCTAACCTATTAATTGATATCTTACTGAATTTGATTCACAAGGACCAATGAGGTTTTACCAAAGGTTGTCAGGCCTCTGATGCCACAAGGAGACTGATTAATATTATACACCATGCCGAAACCACAAACACCTCTTCCTTGCTTTTTTTCCTAGACGCTGAGAAGGTGTTTGATAGGATACATCGGCAGTACCTTCGCCAAGCCCTTCATAAATTTGGCTTTCAGGGCCCTAGTCCCAATGTCATAGTTTCCTTGAAGTTAACCCCTTCCTCGCAAGTATACACTTCTGACATGTTATCCACAATCTTTCAAATCACAAATGGTACTAGACAAGGTTGCCCCCTTTCCACTCTGATTTAGAATTTTCTAAAGGAGGCTTTTGCGGAACATATTATGCCGCGTACACACGAGCGGACTTTCCGGCATACTTGATCCGGCGGACCAGAGTCCGCCGGACAATCCAATCGTGTGTAGGCTTCAGCTGACTTTTATTTCCCAAAAGTCCGCCGGACTTAGATTTGAAACATGTTTTAAATCTTTCCGTCGGACAGGAAAGCCTGTTCGTCTGTATGCTGGTCCAACGGAAAGCCAGTTCGTTTGTATGCTGGTCCAACGGACCAGATACGACGCAAGGGCAGGGTATTGCATCTTGCGCTCGCTGCAATAGGAAAAACAAATTTTCCTATTGCGACTAGCGCGGGGCATACCAGGCCCTTAGGTCTGGTATGGATTTTAAAGGGAACCCCCTACGCCGAAAAAACGGCGTGGAGGTCACCCCTAGAATCCATACCAGACCCCGATCCAAGTACGCAGCACGGTCGGTCAGGAAAGGGGGTGGGGATAAGCGAGCGGCCCCCTCTCCTGAACCGTGCCAGGCCGCATGCCCTCAACATGGGGAGTGGGTGCTTTGGGGAGGGGGCACCCCGCGGGGCCCCCCCACCACAAAGCACCTTGTCCCCATGTTGATGAGGACAAGGGCCTCTTCCCGACAACCCTGGCCATTGGTTGTCGTGGTCTGCGGGCAGGGGGCTTATCAGAATCCAGGAGACCCCTATAATAAGAGGGCCCCCAGATCCCAGCCCCCCACCCTATGTGAATGAGTATGGGGTACATGGTACCCCTACCCATTTACTTAGGGAAAAAGTGTCAATAATAAAACACACTACACAGGTTTTCAAAGTAATTTATTAGACAGCTCCGGGGGGGGGTCTTCTTCCGGCTTCGGGGGTCTTCTTCTGACTTCGGGGGTCCCTCCGGTTCCTCTCCTCCCGGCGTCCGGTTGGTTCTCCTCCACTCTCTCTGGCCTCTTCTCCCGGTGTTCCAGTTCTTCTGCCGGCTGTCTTCATGCTGCTCAACGACCACGCCCCCTTATGCCCAGGGACTGTGACGGCATAAGGGGGTGGGGTCTCCGCCTATATAAGTCACATCGGAGCGCTCAGAGAGCATTCCAGCCAGAGAGACCGTCGTGTCAACATCGGAAGAAGAGAAGAAGCCAAGAAGCCAAGAAGCCCAGAAGTCCGGGCCTCCACTGGCAAAAGAGCGGCATGAAGACAGCGGAGGAGCCGGCAGAAGAACTGGAACACCGGGGGAAGAGGCCAGAGAGAGCAGAGAAGAACCAACCGGACGCCGGGAGAAGAGGAACCGGAGGGACCCCCGAAGTCGGATTGAAGAGCAATTGAAGAGCAGTGTAAAAACAACTCTTTTAAAACAACTAAATGTCCATATGAATATAAAGGTCAGCGATAGAGAACAGCAAAGATGCCCATAAATCAGTGGGTAGTGCATATAGCATAAAAACATCCAAGTGTTTCAGGGTGAAAAGATCCCGCCACCGATGGTCAGTGTGGCCATTCACCTTATACAAATGACCCCTGAATTAACAGATCGGTCAAAAAACGCTGTCCCCTGCTGGGGGTATGCCTGGGGGTATATCTAAAACAGAAATGCAAAGGCCATATGCTGCGCACTAGTAAAGTCAAGGTTTCCATGAGAACAAAGTTGATCAATTGGAGTATGATGAATAAACGAATAAAACTTGCTTCCATATAAACCATGAGGTAACATTTATTGTGTGACCATAGGCTACTTGTGATGGAAACAGGCTCAAGGTTCACATACCAGCCGCAAGGCTTGCTGAAATCAGCTGTTTTTGTCCCGCAGGAAAGGCACACATCAGTGTGGTGTGTAGTAAAAGCCCAAGTCTCATCCAACCTCAAACACTAAATGGAGGGCCCAGCACTTGTGACGGAAAGAGGCTCAAGGCTCACATAGCAGCCGGAAGGCTTGCTGGGATCAGCTGTTGGTCAGCTAACCACTATTTATAATCCAAGCTAGATTTGACAAAGAAGCTGGGAGCTTTGAAACACGCTATCTGATTGGATAGAGATCCCCCTGGTCCCTCCCCTTCCTTTGACATGGGCCGCCAGAGTGGCCATGTCATTTCCCTTGGCCTGCCGCATTATTGTCTCCATCCTGTGAGCGGTCATCTTCTTGATGGGCTCCAGCTTTACTACACTCCACACTGATGTGTACCTTTCCTGTTGGACACAAAAAGCTGATCCCAGTGAGCCTTCCACGTGCTATGTGAACCTTGAGCCTGTTTCCATCACAAGTGCTGGGCCCTCCATTTAGTGTTTGAGGTTGGGTGAGACTTGTATGGAGCTTTTACTTTTTAAATTAGACTTTGTCATTCACACATGACTGTGTTTTTATCTGGACTGTGTGCTTTATCTATGGCCACACAAAAAAAGTTTCTTTATGATTTATATGGAAGCAAGTTTTATTTGTTTATTCATCATCCTCCAATTGATCTACTTTGTTCTCATGGATACCTTGACTTTACCAATGCTCAGCATATAGCCTTTGCATTTCTGTTTTGGATATCTCAATTTCTCCAGTAGATTGCATGCAGCACAGGACTGGACCAATAGGATGCATGTCACTATGAAATATAACTGCTAGCCCATTCTGTTGAGTGCCTTGGGTCTGTTTGTTGCATTTTTGTTGCATTTTTATCTGGGGGTATATCTGAATACTGATGCAGTGGACCCATAATGCCAAACACCCCGAAGAGTATATAAAAGTCATGCCACACATACATCCTACTCCAGGGGTGTCTCTGTACTCATGGCCAAATCAGTGTCTCTCGAGAGTCAGACAGTGATAACAGACCCCCCAGGGCAGATACATTTTCATACTTGCTAAGATCGCAGGTGAATTGTTACTAATATTGGCCTGGTATGTCCCTCCACCCTATAATTACACTATCCTTAGTGAGAGCTTTTCGTTCATGGCCAGGTATCCATCTATACCAGCTGTCTGGCTGGGAGACTTCAATATGATTGCAAACCCATGTCTGGACCGAATGTCCTTGAGGCGGTAGTCTCCCATGCCAGACCGTGAGACCAGGTTCAATCACCTATTGACTAGTTCTAATTTGGTGGATACCTGGAGTTACTTACACCCTACCCGCCAGGCTTACTCCTGCTTTTCTAGTTCACACTCGTCAATGATTCGTATAGACTATATATGCCTGTCCCGTTCCTTAATTCCTAGGTTGCGGGCTGCGAGATTTGGCCCCTGAATATTACCAGACCACTCCCCATTCTGGATTGAACTCTCCTCACATACTGCAACACCGTCCTTGAATTGGAGATTGAATCCATTCTGGTGGACTATTCTCCCTGATAGCGACAGGTTAGCTTTGGAATGGACAATTTTCCTCAATAACAGTTCAGATATGGCCTCTCCCTTAGTTATCTGGAAAACCTTCAAGAAACATGCCAGGCTACTACTTACTGAATCCATTTCCAGGTTTAAACGCAATTCCAAAGCAGACTATGTACATTCCTTTACTGAGCTGACGATGTCGGAGAACCGTTATGTCTCCTCACCGTCATCTGACTCCCTGGCACAATTGAAACTGCAGACCAGGGTGGTGGAACAGATGTGCCAGGAACGGGCTAAACACAAATTGTTTTTCAGTAAACAAAAGCATTTCGAGCAAGGCAAGTGCCCGGGTAAATTACTGGCCTATCTGACACACCTTGACTCCAGACTTCCAGTGGTTATTACCTTGCACTCAGCAACGGCAGGGGACATTACAGACCCCGCGATCATTGCCAGGGAATTTGTGGATTTCTTTCGGGAAGTCTACACATCCAAAGTGCAGTAGTTTCCCTTGATGTGGCCAAGGCATTTGACTCAGTTGAATGGCAATACCCGTGGCAGTGTCTTCGCTGATATGGTTTCGGCCCCATCCTTGTCAAATAAGTCACCTTACTTTATGATACACCGCAGGCTAGGGTGGTGGTGAATGGCTTAATGTCTGACGCTTTTCCACTTTCGTGGGGGACGCGGCAGGGGTGCCATTTCGCCCCTTCTTATATGTACTGGCTTTAGAACCTTTAGCGGTGGTGCTTAGGGACCAGCCTGATATTAGAGTGTTAACATCTGGATCTGTGGTTGAAAGGGTGCGACTATATGCAGATGGCATGATCCTCTACCTGGCTCTGGCCCCTCCCTTTCAACTGCACTACAGATCATAGACAATTTCAGTAGATTCTCAGGCCTTAAAATAAACTGGGATAAGTCCCAGATCCTCCCCCTGGATGTTTCTCCCACCTGAAGGCCAGGCCAATATGCTCCTGCTGAGAGTTAGCACTTTTAAACACTTGGGGGTCCTGGTTTCTGGGGATATAGCTGACTAGGGATGAGCCGAACACCCCCCTGTTCAGTTCGCACCAGAACATGCGAACAGGAAAAAAGTTTGTTAGAACATGCGGACACTGTTAAAGTCTATGGGACATGAACATGAATAATAAAAAGTGCTAATTTTAAAGGCTTATATGCAAGTTATTGTCATAAAAAGTGTTTGGGGACCTGGGTACTGCCCCAGGGGACATGGATCAATGCAAAAAAAAGTGTTAAAAACGGCCTTTTTTGGGGAGCAGTGATTTTAATAATGCCTAAAGTTAAACAATAAAAGTGTAATATCCCTTTAAATTTCGTAGCTGGGGGTGTCTATAGTATGCCTGTAAAGGGGCGCATGTTTCCCGTGTTTACAACAGTCTTACAGCAAAATGACATTTCAAAGGAAAAAAAGTCATTTAAAACTACTCACGGCTATTAATGCATTGCCGGTCCAACAATACACATAGAAGTTCATTGATAAAAACACCATGGGAATTCCCTACAGGGGAACCCCTTCAGGTCTGGTATGGATATTAAGGGGAACCCCGCGCCAAAATTTAAAAAAAAACTGCGTGGGGTCCCCCCAAAAATCCATACCAGACCCTTGTCCGAGCAAGCAACTTGGCAGGCCGCAAGAAAAGAGGGGGGACGACAGAGCGCCCCCCCTCCTGAGCTGTACCAGGCCACATGCCCTCAACATTGGGAGAGTGCTTTGGGGTAGCCCCCCAAAACACCTTGTCCCCATGTTGATGAGGACAAGGGTCTCATCCCCACAACCCTGGCCGGTGGTTGTGGGGGTCTGCAGGCAGGGGCTTATCAAGGGGACCCCCAGATCCCGGCCCTCCCCCCTGTGTGAAATGGTAAGGGGGTACAAAAGTACCCCTACCATTTAACTAAAAAAGTGTCAAAAATGTGAAAAATGACAAGAGACAGTTTTTGACAATTCCTTTATTTAAATGCTTCTTCTTTCTTCTATATTCCTTCATCTTCTTCTTCTGGTTCTTTTGGCTCTTCTGGTTCTTCCTCCGGTGTTCTCATCCAGCATCTCCTCCGTGGTGTCTGTCTTTTTCCCTTCTTTTCCTCGGGCCGCTCCGCACCCATGGCATGGGGGGAGGCTCCCGCTCTTCTCTTCATCTTCTTCTCTTCTTAATCTTCTTCTCTTCTTCATCTTCTTCTCCGGGCCGCTCCGCACCCATGCTGGCATGGAGGGAGGCTCCCGCTGTGTGACGCTTCTCCGCTTCTGACGGTTCTTGAATAACGGGGGCGGGGCCACCCAGTGACCCCGCCCCCGCTGATGCACGGGGAAATGGCAGGACTTCCCTGTGGCATTCCCCGTGACGCCACAGGGAAGGGGCATGTTAAAGTCGATGCTACTCACTCTACAAAAAGATTTACACAAGGAGCTGCAGCTATCTTTATCACAAGCACATGACAGGCTTGACTGTCTGGAAGACAGAGCTGATGCCACTGAGGAACATATATCTGAAATGAGTAAAGCTCATAATGAGCTTCTCGATGCGCACGATCATCACACGGATGAGATTCAAAAAATTAAACTGAAGCTGGCAGACCTCGAGGACAGGTCCAGAAGAAATAATATAAAATTCAGAGGGATCCCCGAGTCAGTGCCATTTAATGAGCTCAAAAAATACCTACAGCAGCTCTTTATCACCCTGCTTCCTAATCTCTCTCCTCACGACCTACTCATCGATCGTTTACACAGAATCGCAAAACCAGACCACCTGCCAGCGGAGATTCCCAGAGATGCCCTAGCCAGAATCCATTTTTTCCACATAAAGGAACAAATCCTTTACACGGCGAGGAATCTCAGACCCTTATCGGCACCCTACTCTAAAATAGCCCTCTTTGTGGATTTGTCACCAGCTACCATGGAACTACGTAGAGCATACTCCCCGGTCACCTAATTTCTACAGGAGCATAAAATCATCTATCGTTGGGGATACCCCACCAAGCTTCTGGTCACATACCAGCAAAAAACAGTCCCAATTCTATCACCTAAAGATGGATATAAGAAACTAACTAACTGGGACCTACTACCCATCCCTGCGACGTCCCACCGGCCACACAATCAGGATGCATCTCCAAATTCTCCTGCTCAACGCCAACCAAACAAGGCGGATTAAACCTAATGCTACCTTAGGACTACTAGTCCCCAGCTCAAATATATCCTGCTTGGGCGATTTATTAGTCTCCACCTCCCACCACTTTATAGTGTGCCATGCACACTTAGTCAAACGTTTACTTACAATTTTTCACTTAATACGTTATCTGAGAACTGTCTATATTGTTTTTCTTTTGTTCTTATTTCTAATAGTGTGAAATATCTCTAACGATATTCCATAATCTGTATTAGTCACACTCTGAGTTGCAATGGTTGTTTTACCTTCTTTCAGTTAATAAGAGATTTTAAGTTGTTTGTTATAACATTCAATTCTTACTACTGTCCAATAAGCATTCTTTATAGCAGCCAGCTGTATACAAGATTATAGTCGCACTCAATTCCTGCAAACCAACCTCTAACGCCTACAATTATGACACTCAAGGTCACATCTATAAACGCCAAAGGGCTTAATTCCCCCTTTAAGAGAAATCTTCTTTGGAAAGAAGCATGCTCCCAACATGCAGACATACTATGCGTGCAAGAGACGCATTTCTCAAACACCAACGCCCCATCTTGTACACACAAAAAATACTCCCAATACTTCCTCTCCAACAACAACAAAAAAAAATGTGGGGTAATGATAACCATTAGCGCCAAGGTTTCTTTTACCCTACATCACGTAGTCACAGATGACGAAGGCAGATTTATAATTTTAGTCGCCACTATTGATAATCACACCATGACTCTGGTAAATGTTTATGTACCCAACACCTCGCAAAAAAAATTCTACAAAGAACTCAAAAATATTCTAGAACCCTACAAGAGTAACACATTAATCATCTGTGGTGACTTTAATGACACTCCCAACCCCACACTGGATTTTACCAACTCAGTTAGAAGGAGGGCATCTGCGAAGATTTATACGATCCCTGGAGGTGCATGCATGACGTTGAACTCGACTGTACATTTTATTCTCACCCAGGGAATTCTTATTCTCGGATTGACCTTTTCCTCACAAACAAAAAACACTATTGGCCACCTTAGAATCAAATATAGGTCTCATCACGTGGTCAGACCACGCTTCAATATCCTTGAGAATATTCCACCAAACCTGTCCAACAAATCGTTCTCTATGGAGACTGAACTCATCCCTCATAACCAATCCAAAGTATGAAACTGAAATAAAATCCGAGATTGAGAATTTCTTTAAACTTAACTGTGCATCTGTTGAAGATCAGTCTATGGTATGGTTAGCCCATAAGGCTTTTCTGCGAGGTCTACTCGTCAAATTTGGTGCCCAAGAACGCAAAACATGCTTAGCGGAAATAGAGTCACTGCTACAAAAACTAAAGGCTTTAGAATTAACAAACAAAAATTCACCCAATCGGACAACTTTTGATGCGATTAGAGACTACAGACTCAAAATAAGTGAACTATTACACAACAAATTTGATTACTATGTCAAACGCTAGAAATCTAATTCATACTCCTTTAGCAACAAATCTGGAGCCTTCTTGGCCAGACAAGTTAAACGTCAACAAACGTGTACAAAAATCCCCTACCTTCTTAACTCAAAAGGAGTGCGCATGTCCAATCCATTGGACATAGCTAACACCTTTGCGTCCTTCTATACACAATTATACAATTTGCAAGAGCAGAGATCCACCTCCCCACCAGGTACCGAGGAAATAGAAGCCTTTCTCTCGTCCATACAACTTCCCTCACTAACTCCCACACAAGTAGCCGAGCTGTCCACCCCATTTACACAAGCAGAAGTCTTTAACGCCGTCAAATCCCTTCCACTACACAAAGCCCCAGGACCGGATGGGTTCTCTAATGAGTATTACAAACACTTCAATGACATCCTCTCTCCCCACTTATGCACCACATTTAATCAATATGCCTTTACAGGGAAAATTACAAAAGAATGCCTCGAAGCCCTGATAGTAACTCTCCCTAAATCAGGTAAATCAACTGACACCCCAGGGAATTACAGGCCCATTTCCTTACTAAATACGGACACAAAACTGTATGCAAAAATATTAGCTCTCCGACTCTCCAAGGTTATGAATCAATTGATACATATAGATCAAGTCGGTTTCATACCGGGGAGACAAGCATCAGACGGGACCCGGCGATTTATCGACATCATACAATGGGTGGAACATAACCGAATGCCTTCTCTGCTCCTTTCTTTGGATGCAGAGAAGGCATTTGATAGGGTACAATGGACTTACATGGAGGCGGTCTTACGCAAGTTTGGCATATCTGGCACACTCCTATATGCCATACTCGGCCTATACACATCCCCAAGTGCCAAAGTGTAAACTTCGGGCGTATTGTCCAACTCCTTCAACATCACGAATGGTACAAAGCAGGGCTGCCCACTGTCACCCTTAATTTTTGCCATGATCATGGAACCCCTGGCCCAAAGGATTCGCTCTGACTCCCAAATTAAAGGTATCAACATTGGTACCACTGAACACAAAGTTGGTCTTTACACAGACGACGTAATAATTGTCGTCACTGACCCAAAATGCTCCCTGACCGAGATTCAATATATCCTCGAACAGTTCTAAAGTGCAATATTATTATACAAAGTAAACCATAGCAAATCTTTTATGCTGGCGCTAGGCCTAGATAAACCAACCATACAACACATTTCAAAATACTCCTCATTTTCCTGGTCAAAAGATTCATCTTTAACCTATTTAGGAATCCGCTTGACCTCACCTAGCAAAAATCTTCTACGCACAAATTTGGTAGACCTGGTAGAAAAGCTTAAAAGAATATCTAATGATATACATCATCCCTTTGTATCATGGGCTGGTAGAATTGCATTAGCTAAAATGTTCATGCTCCCACACATTCTCTATGTCTTCCGCATGCTACCAGTGCCATTCCTTTCAACGCAACTACGAAATCTCCAATCTCTCATCAACTCCTTTATCTGGCAGCACAAACGGGCCAGGATAAAACAACACAATTTAATGACTCCAGCAGGAATGGGGGGATTGGGAGCTCCTAACGTTAGCCTATACTATAAAGCAGTCATTCTAGACCAACTGAAATCATGGTGGAACTCATCCACTCCTTCCAACTGGACACAAATAGAATCAGAAATGCTAACCAAAGACCCGAAACTATACCTTTGTGCCTCACTTCTTGCCCCAAACCCCAAATGCTTTCCTATGGACACAATAACGGCCTCCCTAAGAGTTTGGACATCTATTCCTTAAATGTTGCACGGGTTACCTCAAGCCATTCTACAATTCATTTTAACCGAAGCTTGCTCAATAATTCTACCAGATCTTCAACTATGTACATGGATTGACGCAGGTATTCACACCATTGGTCAACTCTTCAATGCGTCTGGTTTAATCCCATTCAACGACCTTCAAGCTACCTTTGGTCTCTCACCAAGAACTTTCCATATATACCTCAGGATCAGATCTCTTCTCAATAAAACACATTGGACAACACAAGACGAGATTTTATCTCCCATGATACAATATCTTGCTTCCACTAAAAGCATACTTAAGGGAATATCATATATTTATGGCTTGCTCTCTCAACCTGCTAAGAACTCAACTCAAACCCAAATCTTGCAGTGGTCTAAACACGTTCCTTCAGCCCCTCCATCTAATCAATGGCACAAGGCTTTATCCTTACCATTGAAACTCTCTCACTGAACCACGCATTGGGAATCCTTACAAAAGCTCTTTCAACACTGGTACTACACTCCCACCAGAATTGCCAAGATGCACCCCAACACATCTCACTTATGCTGGAGAAACTGTGGTCTTTCAGGAACTCTACTCCATATTTGGTGGGAGTGCCCACACCTCAAAGTCTTTTGGAACCAAGTACTAAAAATGCTCCAATCATTAACACTCACAACAAATAATCTATCTCCCATTGACCTTCTCCTGGGTCTGATGGTTCCCACATGGCCCAGGAAATTTCAAACAGTGGCCACCCACATCCTCATCGCTGCAAGGTTGGCACTTGCAAGGAAATGGAAAAGTACTCATCCTCCTGACATCAAGGAAGTGATCACAATCCTAAATGAAAACTTCAAAATGGAACACGGCTTCTCCAAAGCCCATCTCACCACTGAAAAATTTTTCAAGAATTGGACTTTATGGATCAACGACCCTAGAAGTGTACAGCTGGACTGATTCCTCCTTTACTCACAAAAATCTCACAACTCCGTTATAATCTTTATTCCTCAATAATAAGTAGGCAGTCCACACATCTCAGCCTTATTCGCCCAGTTTCCCGACGTAGTAAAATATAACTACATGTGTGACTGTCTGCTGGTCCCACTCCCTGTAGATAGCAAGAATAAGGTTTAAGTTAAATCTAAAATCGATAACATTGTTTTCTCTTTTTGGTTACTACCTATATAAGACCAAGTATATGCATGCTATAGCTCCTTTATTAGCACATATATGCAACACATTTTTTGCATGTTCTAGATACGCACCTAAGTGTATACACACCATAGCTTGAAGATGTATCTTTGTAATAATCTTTTTGTTACCTTTTTGTAACTGTTGAAAATTGAATAAAACTTGAAGTACAAAAAAAAAAAAATGACAGCCGCTGGAGTCAATGGCACCACTGCTGTGTCTTAGCCAATCAGGGGGGAGAGTCCCGGATGGCCGAGGGACTTGTGGACATCGCTGGACATAGATGGGGCTCAGGTAAGTATTAGGGGGTGCTGGGGGCCTGATACACACAGAAGGCTTTTTATCTTAGAATACATTAAGATAACAAATCATCTGCCTTTACAGCTCCTTTAAACATTTGTTTTAGAAGTGCAAACAAAATCTGATAACTTCCTATGCTCTCTGTCTCTGCTGACTGTTATCAGTTATTAATGCTGTCAACTGTATCTGAGTATTACAGAACCACACCCCTCTATGTTATAGATAAGGGGAGATAGAGAAGTGTCTATAGTCAGGACCGTTCCTGTTGTTTTGACACAGTGAGGCAAGGTTGTCAACCTAGTAAAGGAAGTACTGGCAGAGTAACCAGATAAAAATAAGATAACAATACATCAACTAATATTAATGCACATCTAAGGACTGGTAAGCTACAATAAATTTAATTTTTGTTTTTGGGTTTAGGTAGGTTTAAACTGCTGTTGAGCAGTGTACGGAGGCAAGCAGGTTACACAAATACATCTAACCAGTGTTTCTCTGAAACTCTGTTCAACCTAGTAATGAGATATCACCTTTTCACAGCTGGAACTTCAATTCTCCTTTACTTCACATGCAGGCATGAACACCTAAAACAGCTGACAGCAGTTTCAGTACAGTAAGGCCGTATTTTATGTTGGTATTTGCTTGCACGATTATGAAGTTAAAGCAAATGAAATCATAGCAAGAGAAACAGTGGAGGACCCCAGACCTGAGTCAATTTCCGGAAAGGTTTTATATTGCAAGCCTTGAAATGGGGCCATGGCTGAGGTAAGGTTTGAAAGGTAATTAAGAAAACAATGGAGTCTATTAACTAATCTCCTGGCTTTCTTCTATTCAGGCCTGCAGCTGCATCTAATGTAAAGGCGTACTATGGCCTTAAATGGCAAGGTATTTGAGAAATATTATGTCGTATTTGCACTTAGACCGCACTGTAAACTTTAACTGTCCATGCTTTAGATTCCATTGCACAAGAAGGCTTCTGTTTTTACACACACAAAAAAAAAATCCAATGCAGTTTGTTTGAGAATAAAAAATAAAAAATGTGTATTATTAAAGGGTCACTCCACCCAAAACTTATTTTTCAGTTTTTGGTAGCTGCTGGAGAGATAAACCTGTTTGAGGCTGGATTCACACCTATGCATTTTTAGTGCTTTTTGCATTTTGCAGATTTGCACTACAGTCCACTTAACATGGTTTCCTATGGAATACGTTCTGTAGTTCAAATCTGCAAAATGCAAAAAGCACTAATAATGCATAGGTGTGAATCCAGCCTAAGCTGTTTTCTTGAACAACTGTTGTGATTATTATTATAATGAAGTCTAGTTCTTCCTATTGTATTTTTAATGTATTCTATATTAATCAGAATGCCAGGGAAGATAATGCAACACACAAAGGTGTATGGGAACACTCCAAGCTCCCAGGTCAATAGGAAAACCTAAAACTCACAGGTGGATAGGAACATAATCCAAAGCCACTTTAGAGGGATCTTATTGTTAAAGTATTTAAGAAAAATATGATCCTGGGGAGTGACACAGCCCACTGGGCTACAGCTTTTGCTTTTTTGGGTGGATGTATACTTTAAAAGCTAACCTTTTGCAGAGAATGTAATTCAAATGCTCATTGTTGGAATTAGGATACAGGCATTTTCTAGGATAATTTCCCATATTTGTGTACCATAAATTACAATCCTGACTCAAAAAAGAAAATAGGTTCTGGCCACAGAGGGCTGTAGGTAGTTAAAGCTACAATGAGAGAATTGTGAGCTTCTGACACTATACCACGTTTTAGGTGGACCTCCAGGGACTCCTGAGAGCGGATGCCATAGGATAAGCTTACCAGATTTTTCAAAATGGAATCCTGGGACACCCAATTGACCATGCCCACTTTTAACCACACCCACAAAACTACTCCCTATTTTGTAGCTATACTCCTACAATTACCAAAAATCAAAATGGTTGCCCAGTCTGTAGGAAAGTCAGAAATGACTGCTACGCATGCGTTACTGGCTTCATATTGGGGTGGTGCCTGCGACTCTTACTGGCATAATCCCTAACATAGCTATCCAGCAGCACAAGATAGCAGAGGGCCCAGGGGCATCGCTAGGATCATGAAAAATGTGAGGCTCCCTTAAGGACTCTGCGGAGAAAGGTGATGAGGTTGGCACAGTTTTACCAACCGTTAGTATTTTTACTGGCAGCCAGTAAAAAAAACAGGCACTTTTTCTCCTGCCAGTAAATGCCAGTGACAGGAAAAGGCTGCAAGTAAAAAATATGGCTGTGACGCTCAGTTCATAACTGTGCATGCGCAGCTCTGGTTTGGGGCCCGCTAAGACCATCTCAGTGCCTGCTACGGTGTGTTCGGGCAGCACCGGTGGGGGGTGGGTCTGGTGGAGGCAGTGCCTGAGCAAGTTGTGTTATGTCATGGTGCAAAGAAGCCGAGCAGAGCAGCCGGAGCCTTGTGTGCTGATCTGTGGGATGGGAGCTGCCACATACCTGATGGGTGAGCCTGACGTGCAGCAGAAAGGCCTCGCGTACAACCCCGGCTCGGGGACCAACAATGCTATGAACAATGGCCACAAGAGCTGAGTGGTGTAAGAGTGCCTGGATAGTTTCTTGTGCAGCTGATGATCTCCCAGAGTAGACCAGCAGGTAACAGCAGGTGCAGTCAGTTCAGCAGACAGGAAGCTGGCAGATGCAGAGCTGTGGAGACACTGGATGCGTGGACAGGCAAGCCGGGTTTGGTAACAGATGATCAAGCAGACACAAACGGCAGGCAGAGGGAGGCATGGCTTAGCGATGGCGGCATGAGGACATTTCCTGTTGGACCGGAGCTGAGAACGGACAGAAAACAGTGCAGACCCACCGCTTCTTCATGACTGGAGATTGCAGGCATACACAGACCTCGGGGGAAGCACGGGGAGGTGAAATCACCCATTACTTTCTCCGGCAGCATGCCGTATCATCTCCCACAGCTGCGGCCAAGATTGCCCCACCACGAGTTAACCCGATGGCGGTCGCTGCCGCAACTACTAGTAAGGAACTCTCACAGTCAGGGGCCCCAGGCGCAGGGGAAGCGGCTAGGCAGGTGAACAATCCGCTGTCTCCTATCATCTCCCCCGCTCTTCCATGTCTGAAATCACAGCCTGACACTGGGCACACGCTGGGGATGGATGGCAGACCTGGGGTTGCTCTCCAGGAGATAGTAGCAGATCTGCCAACTAAACAACACCTCCAGGCTATGGCTACCTCTATTGTTAATGCTCTCTCCTGGGAGTTACATGAAATCCACCAACAAGTGGACATTGTAGAGGATTGGGTGACAGAGTTTGAGTCCTCATCTGCCTCTACAGACATCCGTCTTACTGCCCTGGATTCTGATCACCAGACCATCCGACGTTACCTCATCGATGTCCAGTTGTGGCTAGACAATGATGCGAATCGCAGCAGATGCAATAACCTGCGCCTACATGGTATCCCTGAAGCTACCATGGGTCCTGACCTCCGTGCCACAGTGGTGGCCATTCTTAACCAGTTTCTGGGCAAACCTCCTACAGCCGAGCTAGAGCTGCACAGAGTACACCGAGTCCCCGGCCCCAGACCAACTCATCCATCTCCACAGGGACAGGTTCTCCCAAATCTCCCTCAGGATGTCTTCTGCAGGGTCCATTTTTTCATGGTTAAGGAGCCAAGGGGCAAGTTAACTTTGATGGCGCTTCTGTCCAGATCTATCCTGTGTCCAGGCAAATGCGGGCCATGCGGGGGCTCCTGCGCCCCTTCTCGAAGTGATCCGAGAGACTGAGGCAACTTACCGGTGGGGACACCCATTCCACTTGATCGTGTGGAAGCAAGGTACTGATTTCTTCCTACGCTCCCCAGACGAACTCCCTCCACTGTTCAGCTTTTTTGGATAGGCCCACTGTTAGTGTCCCGGACTGGTTTGAGTACCTACTCACCCAGGAGGCCTTTAGTCAACCCATTCCGAGGCCGTAACGGATCAGATGACCCCGATCTCTTGCCTCTAACAGGGAAAACCCCAGATTTACTCTGAACACTCCTGAGGCCTAAGCATACAGTACATCAGGGGACTGATCATCTCAGAACTTGCCATGGTAGCACTTCTCCATGGAACCCCGGGTTACTGTTGTTTGTAGTTTCTCCAATACCTCTCCTTTTTCCCTTGAATGGGTACACTTTTTTTTGGGGCTTGCATACCAGCCCACTTCTACCTGAGGGGCCATACAATTCTTTCTGTCTACCCCTTCTCAAAGACTGATTGACTTTAGGGACTGGTCCCAGGGTTTTCATGGTTCCTGGAGGCCTGGTCCTGCTGTGCTCTGTTGCTGTTGGGCATCCACAGATCTGCATACCAGCCCATCTCTACTTGAGGGGTCCTACATTTCCCCTTGTGTACCCTCATCTAGGGGCTAATGGACATCGGAGACTGGTCTTCGAGTTTCCATGGTTTCTAGATGCCTCTCCCTGATATGTGCTGTACTGTGTTTTGCTGAATATGCTGTACCTCCCGACTGCTGACCCCTCTTGGGAGCACGCGGGGAAGCCCCTGTTCAGTTGATAATGGTCTGTGGATAGGATCCATGCCACCCTACCAAGAATTCACTTGACCAAATTTAGCCTTCAGTTCTCTAGCTTACTGTAGTCCACAAATGCAGGGAATCCGCAAATTTAAGTGTAACATATTACGGTATGCCTTCTTCCACTGTATACAATATCACCAGCCATCTGACTGTGGGGTTTTGGGGCCTGTCTACCAGACCCATGTATTGCTGGAATAAAATGTGATCTGTAATTCTCTAGTTGCAAATGCTATTGTCTCCTGACCTGGTGAATTCAGCCATGTATTATGCTATATTGCCATTGTGTTCCGGGGCTTGGTGCTGGGGCTGTCCCCAGCCTATCTCCCTTTTTCTCTAGCTAGCTGCCCTGGGGCCCCCTCCCTCACTTGTGCCCCCCCCCCCCGATACACCATCGCAGTTCTGTTTGTACCGTGCCTTCTTTTATTCTGATCCTGGAGATTGTGGTATTGATTATTACATGCTTTACGTTGCTACGTGTCCATGTGTCTCCAAGTGTGTTAAGTTCTCAAACCTTGCCATCTGTTTCAGGTTGCACATAGCACCTTATCCACCCCCAGATAGGGCAGACTTTTGCGTGAACTCTTTCTGTGCCTCGCCAAGGTCCTTAATTCAACTATATTGTAGTTTGACCACCCTGCTCTTTCTTCTCTCCTCTCTCTCATCTCCCCACTGCTCCTTCCTCTTTCTCTCCCCCCTTCCCCTCCTTTCTCCCCCTCACCCACAAAATACTAGTAGTGAGTCTATCTCAGAGCCCCCTGTGATGGAATATGGGCCCAGAGGCTGTCATGGGTCTCCTCAAAGTTACCCCCCTTAACGTGAGAGGTCTCAGTTCCACCAGGTACTGTACCTGATTCCTTCTCCTCCTACAGTCCTCGATTGCCTGTACCTTGCACTCCTCTTTGCCATTGATGATCACAGTTTCTGGTGGTCTGGAGACTCTGTCTGGTAAGGAATCAGGCACTGCAGCTTTCAAAAGAGAGACGTGGAAAATGGGATGGATTTTGAAAGATTCAGGTAATGATAGTTCATAAGAGACATCGTTCAGTTTCCTTTTCACTGAGAATGGTTCCACAAATCTAGGTACAAAGCTTTTTGGAGGAACATGCCAACTTAAGATTTGTGGTTGCCAGGTATACCTGGTCTACAGGGTGGAGGGTCAGTTCTCCCCTTCTCTTCCTTTCATAGGCCTTCTTGTTCGCTGCCAGTGCTTTGGTGATTGTTTCCTGTAGCAGCTTATTGTTGCGAAGAAGAAACTCCATTGTGTCTTGAGCAGCAGGAACTGTAGCATTTGGAATAAAGTCAAGAAGAAAGGAAGGGTGGAAACTATAATTAGAGAAGACGGGAGACTGACCTGTGGCGGAGTGGCTGGCAATGTTGTATGCGAATTCTGCCAGTGGCAGCAACGATACCCAGTCATCCTGAACGAAGAAGCTGCGGATATACTGCTCCAATGTCTGGTTGGTCCTCTGTCTGCCCATTGGTCTGAGGGTGGTAGGCGGAGTACAAGGATCTTTGAATTCTGAGGGCTCCACACAGGGCTTTCCAGAAATGGGACGTGAATTGGACCCCTCGTTCAGAGACAATGTTCGTGGAAACCCTGTGAAGCCTCACTATTTCCCTGATGAATACCTTGGCTGTCTCCATGGCCTCGGGCTTACACACTGGAGTGAATGGAGCAGCTGTTTTAGGGCGGTTTGCAGGCGCTATTTAACGCTATAGTGCCAGCAAAATGCCTCATTGTGAAAGGGGTCTTAGGGTTAATATGCAAGTTATTTTCATAGAAAGTGTTTGGGGACCTGAGTCCTGCCCCAGGGGACATGTATCACTGCAAAAAAAAAGGGAGCAGTGATTTTAATAATGCTTAAAGTGAAACAATAAAAATGGGGAAATCAAAAGTGCTAATTTTAAAGGCTTATATGCATGGTATTGTCATAAAATTTGTTTGGGAACCGGGGTCCTGCCCCAGGGAACATGTATCAATGCAAAAAAAAGTTTGAAAAACTGACGTTTTTTCGGGAGCAGTGATTTTAATACTGCTTAAAGTGAAACAATAAAAGTGAAATATTGCTTTAGATTTCGTACCTGGGGGATGTCTATAGTATGCCTGTAAAGTGGCACATTTTTCCCGTGTTTAAAACAGTCCCTGCACAAAATTACATTTCTAAAGGAAAAAAAGTCATTTAAAAGTACTCACGGCTATAATGAATTGTTGGGTCCGGCAATACAGATAAAAGTCATTGAAAAAAATGGCATGGGATCCCCCCAGTCCATTACCAGGCCCTTTGGGTCTGGTATGAATATTAAGGGGAACCCCGAACCAAAATGTAAAAAAAAAATTGTGTGGGGGTCCCCCCAAATTCCATACCAGGCCCTTCAGGTCTGGTATGGTAATTAAGGGGAACCCTGCACCAATTTTTTTTAAATGGCATAGGGGTCCCCCTCAAAATCTATACCAGACCCTTATTCAAGCACGCAACCTGGCAGGCTGTAGGAAAAGAGGGGGGGATGAGAGAGCGCCCCCCTCCTGACTTGTACCAGGCCACATGCCCTCAACATGGGGATAGTGCTTTGCATTAGATATATTGAGAAATATTTAGGGATAAAACAGCGCTACCTGGAAAACCTGTTTGACTAAGCATATACAGGAAACATTATACAAACTTTTTTTTGCATATATAAAGGATCCTCAAACCTATATGAGAAGAAAAATTCAATGTTGTCACAACTATAAGAAAAAAGATGATAAAAATAATAAAAATTGGCTGGAATACATATGTGTGGGTCAGCATATAGTTGCATGCATCCTACATGGAGAGTTGTGTATAAGGCATGTCAGAAGAAACTTATCTACACCCCATATATTCCTGATGGATCAATGTTCTCTCTCCAAATTGGGAACTGCATTCATCACTTATTGCAAAATGAAAGCATACTCTATGTACCGAAAACATGTATAGATACAATTATGATAATTCCTGTGAAGAAAAATTGCATACACCAAAGGCATATATATATATATATCTCAATGTTTGTACAGTTCATATGCTGTGGCGATTATAGCAATATATAATAGTCCCATGCAATTCATACGACAGCCAGGCAAGATATTCCCCAGGGTGATTTTCATGTGTACAGGGTTGGATGGTGACTTCTGTGATCCCCCCTCAAATTGCTCACTCACCAAATGTCAGAACCATGTCTCCAATGGTATCCCGGTGGATCATACTGTGGTTAACCGGGATACCATTGGAGACATCTGAGGTATAACAGCAGTGAGCAGGAAAGCCCTTGCATAGGACTACAGGCCTGATACCCCTGCAGGGGTTCCGACATTTGGTCTGATTACTGCATGGTGTCAGTTTGTGACAGTTACTGTGTTAGGGCAGTTAGGGTTAGCCCCCTTTAGGTCTAGGGTACCCCCCTAACCCCCCTAATAAAGTTTTAATCCCTTGATCACCCCCTGTCGCCAGTATCACTAAGCGATCATTTTTCTGATCGCTGTATTAGTGTCACTGGTGACGCTAGTTAGGGAGGTAAATATTTAGGTTCGCCATCAGCGCTTTATATTGACAGGTACCCCCATATACTACCTAATAAATGTTTTAACCCCTTGATTGCCCCCTAATTAACCCTTTCACCACTGATCACCGTATAACTGTTACAGGTGACGCTGGTTAGTTCGTTTATTCTTTATAGTGTCAGGGCACCCGCCGTTTATTGCCAAATAAAGGTTTAGCCCCCTGATCACCCGGCGGTGATATGCATCGCCCCAGGCAGCGTCAGATTAGCGCCAGTACCGCTAACACCCGCGCACGCAGCATACGCCTCCCTTAGTGGTATAGTATCTGAACGGATCAATATCTGATCTGATCAGATCTATAATAGCGTCCCCAGCAGTTTAGGGTTCCCAAAAATGCAGTGTTAGCGGGATCAGCCCAGATACCTGCTAGCACCTGCGTTTTGCCCCTCCGCCCAGCCCAGCCCACCCAAGTGCAGTATCGATCGATCACTGTCACTTACAAAACACTAAACACATAACTGCAGCGTTCGCAGAGTCAGGCCTGATCCCTGCGAATGCTAACCGTTTTTTTATAGCGTTTTAGTGAACTGGCAAGCACCAGCCCCAGGCAGCGTCAGGTTAGCGCCAGTACCGCTAATACCCACGCACGCAGCATACGCCTCCCTTAGTGGTATAGTATCTGAACAGATCAATATCTGATCCAATCAGATCTATACTAGCGTCCCCAGCAGTTTAGGGTTCCCAAAAATGCAGTGTTAGCGGGATCAGCCCAGATACCTGCTAGCACCTGCGTTTTGCCCCTCCGCCCGGCCCAGCCCAGCCCACCCAAGTGCAGTATCGATCGATCACTGTCACTTACAAAACACTAAACGCATAACTTCAGCGTTCGCAGAGTCAGGCCTGATCCCTGCGATCGCTAACAGTTTTTTTGGTAGCGTTTTGGTGAACTGGCAAGCACCAGTGGCCTAGTTCCCCCCCTGGTCATAGTCAAACCAGCACTGCAGTAATACTTGGTGACGTGGCGAGTCCCATAAGTGCAGTTCAAGCTGGTGAGGTGGCAAGCACAAGTAGTGTCCAGCTGCCACCAAGAAGAAGACAAACACAGGCCCGTCATGCCCATAGTGCCCTTCCTGCTGCATTCGCCAATCCTAATTGGGAATCCACCACTTCTGCAGCGCCCGTACTTCCCCCATTCACATCCCCAACCAAATGCAGTCAGCTGCATGAGAGGCATTTTTATGTCCTCCCAAGTACCCCTACCCAGCGAACCCACCCAAAAAAGATGTCGTGTCTGCAGCAAGCGCGGATATAGGTGTGACACCCGCTATTATTGTCCCTCCTGTCCTGACAATCCAGGTCTTTGCATTGGTGAATGTTTTGAACGCTACCATTCACTAGTTGAGTATTAGCGTAGGGTACAGCATTGCACAGACTAGGCACACTTTCACAGGGTCTCCCAAGATGCCATCGCATTTTGAGAGACCCGAACCTGGAACTGGTTACAGTTATAAAAGTTAGTTACAAGCTATAGTGAGTATTTTGCAGACCTCACTTTTTGTCACAAAGTTTTGAAAATTGAAAAAAGAAAAAAAAAATGTTTTTTTCTTGTCTTTCTTCATTTTCAAAAACAAATGAGAGCTGAAAAACACTCACCATGCCTCTCAGCAAATAGCTTGGGGTGTCTACTTTCCAAAATAGGGTCATTTGGGGGGGTTTTGTGCCACCTGGGCATTCCATGGCCTCCGAAACAGTGATAGGCAGTGAAGAGTGAAATCAAAAATTTACACCCTTAGAAATTCTGAAGGCGGTGATTGGTTTTCGGGGCCCCGTACGTGGCTAGGCTCCCAAAAAGTCCCACACATGTGGTATCCCCATACTCAGGAGAAGCAGCTAAATGTATTTTAGGGTGCAATTCCACATATGCCCATGGCCTGTATGAGCAATATATCATTTAGTGACAACTTTGTGCAAAAAAAAAAAAATTTGTCACTTTCCCGCAACTTGTGTCAAAATATAAAATATTCCATGGACTCAACATGCCTCTCAGCAAATAGCTTGGGGTGTCTACTTTCCAAAATTGGGTCATTTGGGGGGAGGTTGTGCCACCTGGGCATTTTATGGCCTTCAAAACTGTGATAGGTAGTGAGGAGTGAAATCAAAAATTTACGCCCTTAGAAATCCTGAAGGCGGTGATTGGTTTTCGGGGCCCCGTACGCGGCTAGGCTCCCAAAAAGTCCCACACATGTGGTATCCCCGTACTCAGGAGAAGCAGTTGAATGTATTTTGGGGTGCAATTCCACATATGCCCATGGCCTGTGTAAGCAATATATCATTTAGTGACAACTTTTTGTAAATATTTTTTTTTTTTGTCATTATTCAATCACTTGGGACAAAAAAATAAATATTCAATGGGTTCAACATGCCTCTCAGCAATTTCCTTGGGGTGTCTACTTTCCAAAATGGGGTCATTTGGGGGGGTTTTGTACAGCCCTGCCATTTTAGCACCTCAAGAAATGACATAGGCAGTCATAAACTAAAAGCTGTGTAAATTCCAGAAAATGTACCCTAGTTTGTAGACGCTATAACTTTTGCGCAAACCAATAAATATACGCTTATTGACATTTTTTTTACCAAAGACATGTGGCCGAATACATTTTGGCCTAAATGTATGACTAAAATTGAGTTTATTGGATTTTTTTTTATAACAAAAAGTAGAAAATATCATTTTTTTCAAAATTTTCTGTCTTTTTCCGTTTATAGCGCAAAAAAAAAAAACGGCAGAGGTGATCAAATACCATCAAAAGTAAGCTCTATTTGTGGGAAGAAAAGGACACAAATTTTGTTTGGGTACGGCATTGCATGACCGCGCAATTAGCAGTTAAAGCGACGCAGTGCCAAATTGGAAAAAGTCCTCTGGTCCTTAGGCAGCATAATGGTCCGGGGCTAAAGTGGTTAAAAACTACTCGCGGCTGTAATGAATTGTCTATGGGAGAAATCAAAAGTGCTAATTTTAAAGGCTTATATGCATGGTATTGTCAAAAAAATTGTTTGGGGACCTGGGTCCTGCCCCCGGGGGAATGTATCAATGCAAAAAAGTTTTAAAAACGAACGTTTTTTTGGGAGCAGTGATTTTAATAATGCTTAAAGTGAAACAATAAAAGTGAAATATTACTTTAAATTTCGTACCTGGGGGATGTCTATAGTGTGCCTGTAAAGTGGTTCATTTTTCACGTGTTTAAAACAGTCCCTGCACAAAATGACATTTCTAAAGGAAAAAAAGTCATTTAAAAGTACTCGTGGCTATAATTAATTGTTGGGTCCGGCAATACAGATAAAAGTCATTGAAAAAAATGGCATGGGATCCCCCCCAGTCCATTACCAGGCCCTTTGGGTCTGGTATGAATATTAAGGGGAACCCCGAACCAAAATGTAATAAAAAAATTGCGTGGGGGTCCCCCCAAATTCCATACCAGGCCCTTCAGGTCTGGTATGGATATTAAGGGGAACCCTATGCCATTTTTTTTTTTTAAATGGCATAGGGGTCCCCCTCAAAATCTATATCAGACCCTTCAGGTCTGGTATGGATTTTGAGGGGAACTCCGTGCCAAAATTTAAAAAAAATGGCGTGGGGTCCCCCCAAAAATCCATACCAGACCCTTATTCAAGCACGCAACCTGGCTGGCTGCAGGAAAAGAAGGGGGACGAGAGAGCGCACCCCTCCTGACTCGTACCAGGCCACATGCCCTCAACATGGGGATGGTGCTTTGCATTAGCCCCTCAAAGCACCTTGTTCCCATGTTGATGGGGACAAGGGCCTCATCCCCACAACCCTTGCGCGGTGGTTATGGGGGTCTGCGGGCGGGGGCTTATCGGAATCTGGAAGCCCCCTCTAACAAGGGGACCCCCATATCCCAGCCCCCCTCTGTTTGAAATGGTAATGGGTACATTGTACCCGTACCATTTCACAACAAAAGTGTCAAAATGTTAAAAAACTATAAGACACATTTTGGGACAAGTCCTTTATTAAAAAATAAAAAAATAAAAATGTCCCACGAAGTCCATTCATCTTCTTCTCTCACAAGGTGCTTTGAGGGGCTACCCCAAAGCACCCTCCCCATGTTGAGGGCATGTGGCCTGGTATGGTTCAGGAGGGGGACACTCTCTCGTCCCCCCCTCTTTTCCTGCAGCCTGCCAGATTGCGTGCTTGGATAAGGGTCTGGTATGGATTTTTGGGGGACCCCCACGCCATTTTTTCTTAAATTTTGGCGTGGGGTTCCCCTTAAAATCCATACCAGACCTGAAGGGCCTGGTATGGAATTTGGGGGACCCCTACGCAATTTCTTTTTTTTTAATTTTGGTTCGGGGTTCCCCTTAATATTCATACCAGACCCAAAGGGCCTGATAATGGACTGGGGAGATCCCATGCCGTTTTTTTCAATTACTTTTATCTGTATTGCCGGACCCGACAATTCATTATAGCTGCGAGTACTTTTAATGACTTTTTTTCCATTAGAAATGTAATTTTGTGCAGGGACTGTTCTAAACACGGAAAAAATGTGCCACTTTACAGGCATACTATAGTCACACCCCAGGTACAATATTTAAAGGAATATTTCACTTTTATTGTTTCACTTTAAGCATTATTAAAATCACTGCTCCCGAAAAAACGTTCGTTTTTAAAACTTTATTGCACTGATACATATCCCCTGGGGCAGAACTCAGGTCCCCAAACACTTTTTATGACAACACCATGCATATTAGCCTTTAAAATTAGCACTTTTGATTTCTCCTATAGACAATTCATTATAGCCGCAAGTACTTTTAAACGACTTTTTTCCCTTTAGAAATGTCATTTTGTGCAGCGACTGTTCTAAACATGGGAAAAATGCACCACTTTACAGGCATACTATAGACACCCCCCAGGTACGAAATTTAAAGGAATATTTCACTTTTATTGTTTCACTTTAAGCATTATTAAAATTACTGCTCCCAAAAAAACTGCCATTTTAAAACTTTTTTCTGCATTGATACATGTCCCCTGGGGCAGGACCCGGGTCCCCAAACACTTTTTTTGACAATACTATGCATATAAGCCTTTAAAATGAGCACTTTTGATTTCTCCCATAGACTTTTAAAGGGTGTTCCGTGGCTTTCAAATTTGCCGCGAACACCCCAAATTGCGGACGGCGAACAGACGAACACCCGATGTTTGAGTTGAACTTACGTTCGACTCGAACATTGGGCTCATCCCTAGTTGGGAGCAATCAGTGATGGTGTGCCAGGATTCAGAAACTCTTTCAGGTTGTCTGAATGCTCCTTCAGGTGGAAGCGGTTCAAGTATTATATCCCAGGAGCGAAGTAGGGCCAATCCTTCTTCAACAGAGGATACAGTGTATGATCTGTTGTTCCTGTCGACCGTGAGTTTGGATGGTTGTTTCCATCTGTAAACTAGCTTGTGATGGTATTGAGTTGTTTTCTGAGGTCTAGCTTGTACTTGGATAATTCCGCATAGATTTGGATGTTGTTGTAGGGGTTAGGCAGGTTCTCAGCACATTTGGATTTGATCAAGATTTGCTCTTTTACATGGTAGAAATGGATTCTCATAATGTCCCAGGGCACATGTCTTGGGAGGAATCCTATGGATTCTGTCTATAGTGAGTTCTAAATGTGATACCTCTGGGAGGAGGGTAGTGAAGAGGTCGGTGGCAAATTTTCTGACATCAGCTGTTTGTACTGATATAGGTACTCCTCTTAGTTTGAGGTTGTTACGCCTCGAGTGATCTTCAGGATCTGCAAGCTTAACTTTGATCCATTTACGTTTGTCTACTCCATCATCATGCGCATCTACCAGGTCATTAAAGTGGTGGTCATTTCTTCCATGGAGTTCTCCATGTGGTGTACTCAATCCCCTGGGGTGTGGATCTCACTAGCAAAGTGGGAATAGACTTTCTGGAATTCTGCCTGTAGTGAGTTATGTAGGGACAGTAACATATCCTTGAGAAAAGCGTCCATGACAGGTTGATTGAAGGTTGGGAAGGCTGCTATGGGTAATAGGATGGAGGCAGTGGGGAATTTGTGCTGGTTTTCCTGGCTTAACTCAAGGTCTGTGAGGTCCTGCTCCAGTCGCATGCAAGCTTTTTCAGGGCTAACGCAGAGTGGGCTTTATGTTCCTGACTTGGAGGGAGATCGAGGGTCACTTGAAATCCCTTCAGTCATGATCAGATCGTCAGGGAGATCTGTGTAGTGTGCCACGCTGTGTGAGAAGGAAGCAGGGACTGGAGCGCCGGCGCCATCTTGTCTGCTACCTAGTACATGCTGGAGGAAGAAAGCTGTGAGCTTCTTGGGTCCTCTTTCCTCCTTCCTTTTGCTGTTCTCGGGTATTCTGCCTAGGTGCCGCTGTGAAAACCACAATTCTCTGTGGCTTACTGTCGCTGGGATCCCTCAGTCTAGATCAGAGCTCCGTTCTCAGCCGTCCATACTGAGTATGCACCCCTAATACCTTTTTTTATAGGTGATCACATGACCTCTGTTCTCAGATGCATAAGAAGCTTAGAGAGACTGCAGTGGGTGTGTCAGCAGGAGGCAGAGAAACAACAGCACACATTGATATTCTCAGGGAAGAGCTGTACATTGGGGTGTACAGGCAGGTTTTGCTTCCAAAGAGAAAGAAAAGAAGCATACTGGGATAAATAAATTATAAAAAAACAGCAGAATCCAGACTGAACCAGTAGGGTTTAGGACCAATCCAACAAACATAGCTATTGAGTGGCCTACTCATGCATGCACTGTATATGCCCTGTTTGTTTTCTGTGCAAATCAAAGAAAATGTTGCTATGCCTCTTCAAGCCTGATTACCTACATCTGATGGACTGAGAAAGATTAAAGTTACAACATTGCCAGCTTGAGACTGTTGATCTATAAATGTGTTGATGTCTTCGCATTTGAAACAATCGTTTGGTGCAGAATGATTATCCAACGTCCGTAGTTGGGGTGTACTTTGATCAGCCCATCAAGTGATGATTAGAATTACATTGGGTAAATATCGAGCCTAGATGTCAACTGTAATGCCCGTACACACGATCGAAAATGCTACCAGCAAAACTAAGATGAGAGCTTTTGGTCGGAAAATGCGACCGTGTGTATGCTCCATCGGACTTTTGCTGGCGGAATTCCAGCCGGCAAAAGATTGAGAGCAGGTTCTCTATTTTTCGGTCCGAAAAAGTTCCTAGCCGAAAATGCGATCGTCTGTATGCAATTCCGACGTGCCAAAAATCACACATGCTCAGAATCAAGTACAAGATGGAAGCGCTCAGTCTGGTAAAACTAGCGTTCATAAGGGAGATAGTACATTCATCACGCTGCAAATTATTGGATCTTTTAATGCAGCGCATTCTTTTGTTCTTTATAATGCTAGAACAATTAGGTTGTTTTGCTGCTGATATTCACACAGAGTTCTGACAAACGTATTTCTTTATTATTTCTCATGATTTCCTGAATAATCTTTTTTGTTTTTAAAGCCAGATCGCCATAATAATGTTTAGAATTATTTTTTATAGTCAACTTTTTTATTTTTAATCAAGATCTCCTGTTTTTTGGATTATTTTTAAATTAGTTTCTAGTAATCTCCATATTTTTTTTTTGATGTGTCAAGTTTCCACAACAACATTATTATCTTTTATTATTATTTTTATAAAACTAATAACAAAATAAAGAGGAAGGCAATGCTGGAGAAACTGCTTGAATTTGCAAAGCCTTTGGCCCCCAGAGCACACATCAACTCTTTGTAAATTAAAATTGGTAGCCTGAGAAGTCTATATAATAGGGAGCCCAATCTTGTCCAGGACTCCCAGAGATCACGAACAGCAGCAGATGGCATATAGGTCCCCAGGCTGTGGTACTACAACAGGCTGCGTCTTCTGTCAGACCAGACTGAACCCAGGCCATCACTTTCTTGTCTTCCTTGCAGCCTTCCCTTCACACTTCCCTGCAACCTTCCCTGCAGCCTTCCTTGGAGGCTGTGGCTCTGGAGGTGGACTTGTGGCAGGAGGAGGAGGATGAGCGAGCGCAACTAAGTGCATGTTATTACTCATTTGGCCCCTCAACCCCTTATGAATGGCCTCAAAAATAATTTTCTCACAGATGAGGCATTGGCCCTCCTCCATTTGCTGCAATTTGGCAGCTACATAGCAGCCATAGGCTTCTTCAGCATCCGGGGGGGGCTTTTCAGGGCCGCATTAGCCTCCTTAATGAGGCCCAGTGCTGCCTCCTCCACGTTACCCCCCTTCCTGGCCCTTTTTGTTGGAAGGCGGAGGGGAGGCACCTGGGATTGGATGTGGCTACTGGTCTGGCCACCTCCTGGCTGACAATTACCCCCGCCACCTCCTAGTTGACACTTACCCCCGCCTCCTCCTGTGTGCCACATTCCAGAGCCTCGTCCTGGCTGAGGTCTTTCTGTGTATGAAAAAGGGACATAGTTTTAGTTTTTGGTTAATCAATCACACACAATTTTCAGCTCATGACTGTTGCAAATTGAATGTTAACAAATAGAAAAGACTATCATTCTGAGCCCAGCATTTTTCATTCTTGTCACAATCATTTTTGGCCCCTCCTGTCTATTAATATGTAAAACATTTTTTGTTAAATCATTCATTTGTTATCAATAATAACATCTAGTTAACAACACTAATTTTCAGGAAATAAATATATTCAAAAATACTATACCTGGCTCCAGCTGGGCTCCTCAACTTCTTCCGGGATGGAAGGCCCAGGTTGGTCCTTGGAAGCCTCAGCTGGGGTTGAGGGAAGGCTGGATGGAAGTGTAGAAAGTGATTCCCTGACTTCCATCTGGTCTTCCAGAAACTGCATCCTGTTGTAGTACCAGAGACTGGGTACCTACAAATCCTCTGCTGCTGCTCCTGATCTCATGAAAGCCTGGGCCTTATTAAGCTCCTTCCTATACGTGCTTCTCAAGCTACCAATTTTCTTATCCACAAACTCGATGTCTGCGTTGGGGACCTGCGTCTTCACAAATTGCAGCAGTTTCTCCAGCAATGACTTGCTAGCTGGTTTATTGCAATATAATGGGTTTTTAACGTCCCACAAATTACGCATATCCCTGTATTTGTCAATGAAATGGCCCATGAATTCCGGGTCTTTGAATTGTTTCATTTTTGCTGCAAGACAAAATACAAGACAAAAACACTAATATCAGGCTAATCTCTCCTAATATTATCCCATTATATACCTCAATCTCAAATCAGTATAGGCCACTGATGTCCCAAGTTAAAATGATATCTTCGTTAGAACGTTCGGCGCTTCCGGTCCTCCTTCCTACACACACAGAACATAGGTACGACACACACGTGTTAGCATTATATACACTGCGCATGCATGAAACTCTGCCCGCATCGCCCGCCCCTGATGTTCTTTCTAGAATATTCCCCGCCCCTTCTCTTTCGGCGCAGTGGGAGATGAACATGGCGGAGACACAGCAGGTGCGTAATAGCAGTAACGAGGAGGAAAGCCTGGAGCCAGAAACGTCCCAATCCCGGAGGAGAAGATTTAAGGCCTCAAATATGGCCTTTGTAGAGATGGTGGAGATGGTGGACATCTTGAAGAGGGCCGACTATGAAGAGAAGTATGGACCGTACCTAAACCCAAATGTGGCCAAGATCATGACTAAAGTTGTGAAGAGTCTGCACAGGAATTTTTGGGTATGACGATCCAAGGAGCAGTTGAGGAAATGCTGGTCAAACCTGAAATTGAGGGAGCAGGATCAGTACAGAAGGATCAAGAAAGTGCTTCTAAAAAGTAAGTAGTTGTCGTGTGTTCCGATTATTATTATTACTTGCATGCTGCGCCATGTGCTTTTCTTTACTGTTGTACAGTTTAAAATGGCAACTTTCAGGCTCGTGGGCACAGTAATCGTTCACAGTAAACATAGTTCGTTCACCAACTAAATACGATGTTTTAGGCAGATACAGGGTTAACTACATTTGGTCATGCTAATTTGTATTAAAAGAAGTTTAGGACATTGTTGTCTAGATGTGTTTGTAACTAGAATGAATAGCAAACTTTATTCAGTGTAATGTAAGAAGAGGACACCCAGCAGCTGTTTACACATCTGGACTCAGGAGCACTAGTATGGGACATAAGAACAAACTTTTTAGGGTGTCCCACACAGGTAATCCAGTCGATACTAGGGGTGTCTACATGTGTGAAACTTGTCCAAAAAAGTTAAGTATTGCAGCTTTGTTAAGGGAATAAATAATGTCCTCAACTTGGAACTCTGCCCAAACAGACAATTGTACCCCACTTCCAAGCAATGTTTCATATTCCTATTTCTGGCCTCAAATATCTGTGTGCTAAGTATTGCTTTTGTTTCATTCTCATAGGGGAGAAAAGACTCAGGACATCAGAGGACTTCAGGAACCCCCCACCTTCTGAAGAAGGGGAACTGAGGACACCACAACCTCAGGATGTGGAGGAAAGAGAGGTGGTGGAAATTGTCACCACAACAGTTGAGTGTCTGACACCACATATTCAGGTAATAGATGTATGCCTGCATATTTATAATACATGGTGTGTATTTTTTCTTTTAGGTGATGTGCATGTTGTGGAAGAACAATCTACTAAATTCACGACTGACAGTGCACAAAGGCTATCAGGACATAATGTTTTGTAGTTGGGAGTTAGACCTCATAAAGGAAAAAACCAAGGAGATTGAACAAAGTATGAAGAACATGTTTGATGTATTAGGGAGAATCTAAATCCAAAATAAATTACAACTTTTTCTTTTAACTGAAAATTTAAATAACTTTTTAATACATTTTAAAAGCCAAATTTGGAAGATGACCACAGTGTGTAAACATGTGCTATCTGCCATCAGGGGATATCAATGTACGTGTTTTAACTCTAGTAGGCGAGAGGAAGGGGTTGCACCCCCAAAACACATCCATTGATCCCCCCTGATGGGAGATGGCACATGTTGACATTAGGCATGGGATCAGGAGGGAAATCCCCATTTTGACTCCCAATTTGTGTGCATCTTCTAAATTTGGCTTTTACAGGGGTGATATTACCCCATCTGATGAAGTCAATATCAACACATTTTTGACACTATAATGTCTGATATTGCCTTCAGTTTTTCAATGTTGAACTTTGTAAGTTCCTGAGATGTGTATTTTATGTTTTGAAACATGCCTGTTTATGTACCTAAAATATATATTTCAAAATAAAAATTTATAAAACGAAGATGTTATTTTTTTACCAAAAAAGGTTTTACAACGCACATGTGAATGTGCACGGAGTAAAAGGTTTTATACTCAACAATGTGTGGCTTCTTCTTTCATTGCTCAATACCAGTTTTTGTATTAAGTTGGTGTTTACAGTGACAATGGGTGTTATTTAAATAATGGAAAAACCACTTAGCACTACAAGTGCACTAGGAGAACCTAGGAGACAGATAAAAGAAACACAAGCAGTAAATCAAATTCAAGATTTTATCATATCATTTTTTTTTATTTTGAAAATATCTAAAAATTTGCTGGCATAGCAATGGCCCCCCTACCCGTAAAATATTCCACATATTTTTGACACACTTCACGGGTGCTTTGGGGGGGCTAGCTTGGACGACCAGCTTTCAGGGCTGTCATTGTTGGTTCATGAAGTCCGGCCCCAGGCCCAACTGAGGCTACATAATTAGTAGCATTTAGCTTTAAAAAGTTGTGCAAGATGCAGCATGCTAACATGATGTGGTTAAGTTTGTACTCCGCCATGATTATAGCCGTTAGAACCAGCTGGCTATTGTGCCAAAGGTGTTCTCCACGACTCTTCTGGCTCTGGCCAGCTGGTAATTAAAAACCCTCCTCTCTGGGGTGAGGGTCCTCTGGGGGAATGGTCTCATCATGTGATCACCCAGACCAAACGCTTCATCAGCAATAAAAACAAACAGGAGTCCTTCCATGTTCTCTTCCGCAGGTGACAATCCCAAGCCTCCACTCTGTAAACGTGTGTAGAACTCCATCTGGGCAAAGACTCCACCATCTGACATCTTGCCATTCTTCCCCACGTCCACATAGAGAAACTCGTATGTCGCTGACACCACCTCCATTAACACAATACTATAAAACCCCCTTATAATTAAAATAATATGACCCCCGAATAGGGGTGGTGGGACGATGTGGACGTGCTTCCCATAAATTGCCCCTCCACAGTTGGGAAAGTCCCAACGGTCGGCAAAGTGGGATGCCACAGTCTGCCATTCCTGCAGCGTTGAAGGAAACTGTGGAGTCAAAACATTAAAAAAAATTGTATTTTTGCACATAACATTGCAAGCAGATTAGACACAAACTCTCGGCAATTCTCGGCCAACATCAGTATAAACATTTATTTTAAGGAGTATTTAAAGACAAAAATATAAGGTCCACTTATCAGATTCCTCACCCCCTCCGATGGCCCATTGTAAAAATTTGGGGGGGGGGGTTATAAATGAGTTTGGGAGCCAAAAAAAAGCCTCTGGCACTCTGCCTGAATTTAAGGACAACAATAACATTTGTACACATTTTAGGGGGTATTTAAGGTAAAGCACTACTATGGAGCTGACAAAATACATTATTAACTGATTAAGTGACTAGGCTAAGTGTATATGGGCCCAGGATAGCATGCTGGGGAGGTTAGTGAAGGCAAATATGCATGAAGGACAAGAAAGGAGCATTAAAAGCTTACAGCATGCATGAGGACAAAGACGACATTCATAGCATATTACAATCATGGTAATTAGGGAACGATGAAAGAAATACAATACATTAGCATACATTAAATACATAGAATGTAATGTTAAAGGAGAAAACTTACCCTAATATAGTCCTTCTGCAGGACCTGAATTATGGCAGAACAGGCCTCTGGGATAATGATCCCCAGAGCCTGGGGGGAGATGCCTGTAGAGAACTTGAGGTCCTGTAGACTCCTGTAGCCAAGTACCGCAACATGGTGACTAGCCTCTGCTCTGGAGTGATGGCTTGCTGCATGCAGGTGTCCTGCTTCGTAATATAAGGGGACAGCAAAGCCAACAGACGGTGAAAAACGGGGTCCGTCATCCGGAGAAAATTCCTGAAATTATCAGGACTATTCTCCTGGATCTCACGCAGCAAAGGCATGTGAGAGAATCGATTACGCTGGAGCAACCAATTCTTCGTCCATGAACTCCTCCCCACCCTGTTCATGGACTGGACTTGGGTGAAAGCAAGAACCCCAACACCAAGCACCCGCATAGCAAGAACTGTACGCTGAGTACGTACCCGCAACATGACTTCAAAACGGTTGGCTGGTCAGAACGAACTAATAGAACGCACTGAAAAACAGCAAGGCCTGTGAAGAGCGAGCTGAAAATCAGAAACAAGCGGACAAGAACGCACTGAAAAACAGATATGAACTGACTACACGCACTAAGACCAGATACAAACCCACAAGCACAAACTGAAGAGCAGTAACGGACTGAAAAGCACGAAAGCTGAAAAGTGCGAATCGTCTCTCACCAAACTTCTACTAACACAAGATAAACATGAGATTAGCAGGAGTCCAAAGGGTGGCGCATTGGCTATTGAACCTCCTTTTTTTAGTGCCGTTGTACGTGTTGTACATCACCGCGTTCTTGGCAGTCGAAATATGGTGTGACCGTGTGTATGCAAGACAAGCTTGAGCGGAATCCTGTTGGAAAAGCTATTATACCTTTTTCTGACCAAAATCCAGATCGTGTGTACGCGGCATTAGGTGAATAGCTGGTTAAATGGCCAACACCACAGGGGCTTCCTAGGACTCTTTGTAACCCTCTAAATGTATAGTCTAATTGCCAAATTCTGGTCAGCAGGTATAGTGTATGAGTGATGGTGTGGCTGAGACCCCTGGTGTGTTTTAAATGACAACGTTGTTAATTTTATTGTCACTGTTGTGCTATCAATCTATTGTGTATGCTTAATTCATTAAATTTGAATGTTAATCAAGGTCTTTTTCAAAGTTTGCCTCTTGTTGAACAACTAGTGGGTTTCTTTTCCCATGTTGTATGGCCAAAGAAGCATACTGACCATGCTGGAATGAGCGTGCTTCCATGCCTAGTGTGGTCAGTTTGAAATAGGGAAGCAGGGGGACTGGCAGGATCACCAAGTATTTCACACTAAGTAAGCAATGCAAAGAGAACAGGATATTTTTTCATACAAGTACACAGTATAACAGGCACATATCAGGAATATGAAATGTTGGGGTAACACTTTAAGTAATTAGAGGATACGGACATGCTTAATATTGTAGAATGAGAAATCTAATTGGATGGACACCTGTGCAGGACACCTGCACAGATGCCTAATGTGATAAGATGAGAATAGTAAATATAGTAAGGACAATCATTTCAAAATGTTTTAGATACCGATAGTAGATCACAATTTATATTGCCAGTCTGGTTTCTTGTTTTTTTATTCTTACATGAGTTGCGTTTGGTATTTTAACAGCTGTGGAATTATTTATCTCAGAACCTATAAAGTGCAAGTTCAATAAACTTTATGTTCTTTAAGTTCATGACTATTCTGCAGCTGTACGAATAAGTTGCACCCAAAATTACCTTAAGGTAAGCACTGTAACAAATATTTAAAATAACAGCTCATATGGTAATAGAAACTAAGAAACTACTTAACATGGCTTAAGTGTACTTTAGAGTGTATTGAGTGTTATACAGTTTGACGAATCAAGGTCAAGATGTAAATATGGTCATACACAGAATGTTAAATTGTATTTGTGGTCGGTCTTTGTACAACACCCATAGCAGACAAATCATGACATACTGAAGACATGCAGAGAACTGCATTTGCAGTTTACAGCATGCTGAGAAGGTATGCATGAATAGCGTCTGTTGAGTGACTGTGGATAGCAAATACTAATACTAATACATGATCTATTAGAACAGAACATATACAAAAAAAAAAGCAGTACAGCAGTTTACTTGTTAATATATTACTGACACGTTTATCAGGGCTCAGATAGAAGTTACATTAACAGCACTCATTCTGTAAGTAAGCATTTTAAAAATGCAAACCCCCTGCAATAAAACAAGTATCATACTCATCTCTAGGGTGGCCAGTGTCTCCTACATTCCCTCTGCTCAAGTGCTGCAGCATCCATAAGACTTCAGGACTCAGCAGTATCATAGGGATTGGAGCGAATCACTGGTGCACTGCCATTTTCAGCAAGTGTTGAATGCTAAAATGTTTTAAAGAGGCTGCAGCACTGGAACAGAAGGAAGGTAGGAGACACAGGCTGCTGGAGAGGTTTGTATAGTACCTCAAGGGACTTGCATTGTATTTTTTTTGTAAAATAAAATTGAAGAATGCATACCCAAATCAGTGCATCAGCATAATTTCTGCCATGAACTTCATCTCAGAAGTGCAGGTGCTTGATTCATAAGTGGAGTTTCCTTAAAGATCCCAAATACAATATACACTAAAAATGTAAGTAATAAACCGCTTAGCATTTCACATTTCTACTTTTTTCTTTATGCTTCTGTTTTGTATCGTTGCCTAGTTACAATGTGCATGCCTTTAAACAGCCTGTTCTTCCCAGCATGAGACACCCTCGCCACCCCTGGGTGGCAATTTCCTCCAGTGGATGGCAGGCTGCATTCAAGACAGTATGAACTGGAAGTCACGTCACTAAGGCAAAATTTCTTGCGCTGGGGGAAAAAACAATTGGACACATTTAAACAGTGGAATTAATACTACTCTAGTAGATCATGCTTGAGAAAGGAGTTCTTCCCAGGAAAACATTGTATCACATCCACCTTCACCTAATTCCAAGTGTCAGCACACCAGTGGTAAATTTGTCTGGTATTATTATGAAAAATGGTTTTCAAATTTTTTTACAAAGAAATATCTGAAAAGTAGACGGTGCATTTGAGTCAATACTTTGTAGAACCTTTCACTGCAATTACAGCTGCAAGTCTTTTTAGGTATGTCTCTACCAGCTTTGCACAAATAGAGAGTAAAATTTTTGCCCATTCTTCCTTGCAAAATAGCTCAAGCTCTGTCAGATTGGATGGAGAACAGCAAGTCTTGCCACAGATTCTCAATTGGATTTAGGTCTGGACTTTGACTGGGCCATTCTAACACATGAGTATGCTTTGCTATAAACCATTCCATTGTAGCTCTGGCTGTATGTTTAGGGTCATTGTCCTGCTGAAAGGTGAACCTCTGTCCCAGTCTCACGTCTTTTGTAGTCTCTAATGCCCCGTGCACACGAGCAGAATGTCCGACAGAAAAAGTCAGACGGGAGCTTTTCATCGTATATTCTGATCGTGTGTATGCCTCATCGGACTTTTTACGTCGAAAATTCTGACGGACCTAGAAAGAGAACATGTTCTAAATATTTCCGACGGAACCAATTCCTATCGGGGAAAACCGCTCGTCTGCATGCTGTTCCGACTTACCAAAAACGATGCATGCTCTGAAGCAAGTACGAGACGGAAGCTATTGGCTACTGGCTATTGAACTTCCTTTTTCTAGTCCCATCGTATGTGTTGTACGTCACCACGTTCTTGACGGTTAGACTTTGGTGTGATTGTGTGTATGCAAGACCGTCTTAAGAGGAATTCTATCGGAAAAACCTTCAAAATTTAATCCGACGGGAAAACCGGTCGTGTGTACAGAGCATTACAGATTTTCTTCTAAGATTGCCCTGTATTTGGCTCCATCAATCCTTCCATTAACTCTGACCAGCTTCCCTGTCCCTGCTGAAGAAAAGCATCCCCATGACTTAAATGTCAGGGGTGTTCAGGGTAAGGTGCAGTGGTAGTTTTCCACCACACATAGCATTTTGCTTTTAGGCCAAAATTCTCATTTTGGTCTCATCTGACAAGAGCACCTTCTTCCACGTGTTTGCTGTGTCCCCCACATGGCTTCTTGCAAACTGCAAACTGAACTTTTCATGGCTTTATTTCAACAATGGCTTTCTTCTAGCCACTCTTCCATAAAGGCCAGATTTGTTGAGAGCATGACTAATAGTTGTCCTGAGGACAGATTCTCCCACCTGAACTGTGGGTCTCTGTAGATCCTTCAGAGTTACCATGGGCTTCTTGGCTGCTTCTCTGATTAATGCTCTCCTTGCCTGGTCTGTCAGTTTGTATGTATTGGTTAGGTTTGCAGTTGTGCCATACTCTTTCCATTTCCAGGTGATGGATTAAACAGTGCTCTATGTGATGTTTGCTTGGGATATTTTTTTTATAACCTAACCCTGCTTTAAACTTCTCCACAACTTTTTCCCTGACCTGTCTGGTGTGTTCCTTGGTCTTCGTGATGCCGTTAGTTCACTAAGGTTCTCTAACAAACCTCTGAGGGCTTGACAGAACAGCTGTATTTATACTGAGATTAAATAACACACAGGTGGACTCTATTTACTAATTAGGTGACTTCTGAAGGCAATTGGTTCCACTAGATTTTAGTTAGGGGTATCAGAGTAAAGGGCACTGAATACAAATGAATGCCACACTTTTTAGATATTTATTTTTTTTAAAAATGTAAAGCCATTTATCATTTTCATTACACTTCACAATTATGTGCCACTTTGTGTTGGTCTATCATATAAAATCCCAAAAAAATAAATTTACGTTTTTGATTGTAACATGACAAAATGTGGAAAATTTCAAGCGGTATGAATACTTTTTCAAGGCACTGTATTTTTGTTATTTCTATGTACCTATATTCCGGATCTCCTCCTTGTATTCTTATATAGTATCACACAAAAGTGAGTACACCCCTGCCATTTTTGTAAATATTTATTATATCTTTTCATGGGACAACACTGAAAAAATGACACTTTGCTACAATGTAAAGTAGTGAGTATACGGCTTGCATAACAGTGTAAATTTGCTGTCCTCTAAAAATAACTCAACACACAGCAATTACTGTCTATACCACTGGCAACAAAAGTGAGTACACCCCTAAGTGAAAATGTCCAAATTGGGCCCAATTAGCCATTTTCCCTCCCTGGTGTCATGTGACTCATTGGTGTCACAAGGTCTCAGGTGTGAATGGGGAGCAGGTGTGTTAAATTTGGTGTTATCGCTCTCACGCTCTCATACTGGTCACTGGAAGTTCAACATGGCACCTCATGGCAAAAAACTCTCTGAAGATCTGAAAAAATGTGTTGCTCAACATAAAGATGACCTAGGTTATGAGAAGTTTGCTAAGACCCTAAAACTGAGGTGCAGCATGGTGGCAAAGACCATTCAGCGGTTTAACAGGACAGGTTCCACTCAGAACAGGCCTCACCATGGTCAACCAAAGAAGTTGAGTGCACGTGCTCAGTGTCATATCCAAAGGTTGTGTTTGGGAAATAGATGTATGAGTGCTGCCAGCAGATGTTAAAGGGGTGGGGGGGTCAACCTGTCAGACCATACGCCACACATTGCATCAAATTGGTCTGCATGGCTGTTGTCCCAGAAGGAAGCCTCTTCTAAAGATGATGCACAAGAAAGCATCATCTTGGTCTGAGGAGACCAAGATAAACTTATTTTGTTCAGATGGTGTCAAGCGTTTGTGGTGGCAACCAGGTGAGGAGTACAAAGACAAGTGTGTCTTGCCTACAGTCAAGCATGGTGGTGGGAGTGTCAGGGTCTGGGACTGCATGAGTGCTGCTGGCACTGGGGAGCTACAGTTCATTGAGGGAACCATGAATGCCAACATGTACTGTGACATACTGAAGCAGAGCATGATCCCCTCCCTTCGGAGACTGGGCCGCAAGGCAGTATTCAAACATGATAACGACCCCAAACACACCTCCAAGACGACCACTGCCTTGCTAAAGAAGCTGAGTGTAAAGGTGATGGACTGGCCAAGCATTTCTCCAGACCTAAACCCTATTGTCTGTGGGGCATCCTCAAATGGAAGGTGGAGGAGCGCAGGGTCTCTAACATCCACCAGCTTCATTATGTCCTCATGGAGGAGTGGAAGAGGACTCCAATGGCAACCTGAGAAGCTCTGGTGAACTCCATGCTCAAGAAGGATAAAGCAGTACTGGAAAATAATGGTGGCCACACAAAATATTGACACTTTGGGCCCAATTTGGACATTTTCACTTAGAGGTGTACTCACTTTTGTTGTCAGCGGTTTAGACATTAATGACTGTGTTTTGAGTTATTTTGAGGGGACAGCAAATTTACAAGTATACAAGTTGCACACTCACCACTTTACATTTTAGCAAAGCGTAATTTCTGCAGTGTTGTCACATGAAAAGATTTAATAAAATATTTATAAAAATGTGAGGGGTGTATTCACTTTTGTGAGATACTGTATGCCCAGGATAATTTCTTATAGGTTGTAACTTATAGTATGCCTCTGTCTAGATAAATGGTGTGTGATATCCTGTATGTGTACTATTATATAATGTACTATTATGTAATGCTATGTCTTTAATTGAAGCTTTTTTTCAAAAATATATGAACTTAAAAAACTAATCTGTCTGGAGTGTTGCCTATTATATGCATTTTCTTTATATAATTACCTGCAGTGCACAGACACAAAATGATCTCAAATCTGTTACCTCAATTTCAGTGTCCATACAGCTTTTGCAAAAGTGTCATAGAGTCAAATAAATTCTCTATGACTGGTAATGGTCAACTGCTAATAACTTGGTTACAGGGAAGTCAATGTCTACTGTGTTTCAGCCTCCTCTACAAGACCATGACTGCCTCACATGTAACAAATTCACTTTAAAGCCCAACTCCAGCTAACTTTTATTGTTTTTAGTTTGGGGATCCGTAAACATGGGTTAGATCCTCTTGTTGCTATCAGTATCTCCATTAGGGAGATTTTTCCTCACTTGGTAACCATACAGGCAATTAGGAGAATCTTTTCAGAGAGACAAAAACCACAATTATAAAAAAAAAATCTAATTTCTAAAATAAAATTGTATAGCTACAGGTAGTACTATAATTTGTGGCTTTGGTAAGAATGATCAATCCTCAAAATAGTTTATTGTGTTACTGAAATATATGTGAATTTATCCCCATAACTGTTTTCTCCTGTAAATAATAATTAGGAAACACCAGTACTAAATATCCATGCTTATTTATCCAGAGAACGATGGCACAACTTAAAGCTGCTAATGAAATTTTTATCCTATTGATGAACAGCATGCCACCCTCACTTTCTTGCTTTTTAATTTCCACAGTTTTTAGTCTACAGGGAGACATTTGTTCTGAGCAGAAAGATTTCTCCAGGCAGGAGAAATTATTTTATCTTGAAGACTCCCTGGTGATCAAGCTGACTTGGAACTTCTGCTAATCAGGCTGTCTGGCAGGGTGACTTGAATAATACTTCCCATGATGCTTTGTGCGTTTGTCTTAATTCTTTCCTTTTGAACTCACCGTGACTTGTAAGTGTCTTTTCTTCCCCTTTGTGTGTCTGAAGTTATCCCTCTATTAGTTTTAATTGGAAAGGTACCTTTCATTCTTCCCGAGTAGTCATTCACTGGCTTCAGAACTCTCCAGACTTAAATGTCTGAGGTAGAAGTCAAGAGTTCTTTTCTTTTTTTTGGCTTTTTTGCCATCCTGTTTCCATCCCCTTTACCACAACCCTCCCCTTTCCAGTTGTCCTGATTACTTTTGAACTCAAGGCCACTGAGAAGTTTCCCATCTGTACAGATAAGACAATAATAATGTTTCTTCATATAATGCCCTCTTTTCTGAACTTTAACAAAGAGTGAAGTGAAACAGTGGAAGCTTTACCTTTTTTCATTAAAAAAAGGTGAACATTAAGTAACATAGAGGAAAAAATATAAATTGAAACATCAATATGTCCCTTTAAACCTAAGTCTTTTGAATCACAAAGACTTATGTGTTTAAGAAAGTGCTTAAGTACATTAGCTATAAAACATTGATCTTTGTATATGTACATTCCAAACCTTTGTGTCATCCCAAAGAAACAGAAAATGCTCACCACTGAAAATAGCAAGCACAATAATGAACTTAAAGCCATTAAAATATTTGATTTTAAACAAACAATGTAGCACTGTATATAAATAATATATATATATATATATATATATATATATATATATATATATAGTATATTAGAAATGTTTGAAAAATTTAGGAAGAAGATGTCAACATTGTATATATTTTATTGATTTGGTGTGAAATTGTGGACTAAGTGCAACAAACTACTAAACAATAGCAAATGTCCAGCAAATGTCCAGTTTCGAAGTGAAGGTTTGCAGAACCTGACCAGGTTAGAGTATAGAAGCAGACAAAGGGCAAAGGGGCTTCTCGTGAAAAAAGGGAATAGAATATATCTAAATCCAACAGAGGAGATAATGATCTACCTTGAAAGAGATAAGATATAAGAAAAAGAGGTCAGTAAGCAGAAAGGAGGAGATGAAATTGTTCAGACATGATGAGTGAGACCCTAAAAGCATAAGTTCTATCATTGTTAAGCCCTGATTCATGTTCAATATTTTTACTCACCCCTAAAAATGAACATGTTGTACTAAAAGGAGAAAAAAATCTTCTGTTATATACCACATAATATTTTCTATGAAGTTGGTGACACTGTTGCCCTGGAAGCTAAATGAGGTCCAAAGAATCCAGATTTTTCTAAAGCAAAAATTGCTACAAAAGTTCTTTGTCTACATCTGGTGAAGAAATGTATAATGTGATATGACTGATAAAATATAAAAAAGAAACCAAAATCTTGGAACATGTAGCCAAAAAGACTTGTTAAAAACATAATATTAGAACTGCATTTATTATGGCCAAATAATAGGTACTAATAACTCAAAAAAATATACACTAAATAAATGAATGTTTCGTGTCAAAATACTGACTGATACTTTTTAAATGCTTTACTGAACAATTCTGAATCTTGCTGCTCAGTGTCTATTCAGCGTAAAAGAAGCTACATACATGTGAGCAAAGCCTGATTTGGGGCAATTGATGTCCTAAGCACAGCCCAACAATGGTGCCCCCCGGGCTCCTCCATTGCCTAATTAACAAGACATTAAGAAATTATAAATGCTGAAAATGAAATAAAAGTTTAAAAATTAATTTTCAAAACATAGACAAGCCCTATAAAAGTCTGTAAGGCTGCAATGTATCTGTGTGGCCAGGAAAGAGGACTTATGGCATGGGACAGAGGCCGCAACAGTTGGATATCAAAAGTATACATCTTTGGAGAGGGAGGGTGGGATTGGTTAGTTCAGGGCAAAGGGGCAAAAAAGATAAGTTCACTTTGTTTTACATTGCACTTATCCTTTATGGACACAATATCTATGCAAAACACTATTTGTTCACCTGATATTGGTTCTGGGAGTGTCTGCCCAGTTTATAAACATGAAGAGTCACGCAGCAAGGTTGTACAAGTACTCACCTTTTATAAATTATTAAGCTTATGTATGTGTGAACTACCAATGCTTAACTGTGCATTATTTTTTGGTATATAGGTAAGAATGTCTGGTCAAATCTTTATTTTTTATTTGTTGATAATTTAAGAAAAGGTGAAACCCCTTTTGTGTTTTTTTTAATTTTTGTATGTGTTGTTGAGGAAACTTCCTTTCAATTCCTATACTTGTTTGCATCCTCCCCCCTACCTCTTTAACAACTGGCAATTTTTTTTTGGGGGGGGGGGTGCTTTTTACATTCTGTTTGGGAGACTTCCCTTCAATCCCTGAAAATAAAGTCAAACTTCACCCAAAAGGAGACGTTGCGCTTGTTTGCCTCCTTCCCCCCTCCTCTTTAACAATTGGCAGTTTTGAGGGGTGGGGAGCAGGTACCTGGTTTTGAAATGTATCCGCTCCCACTTCTGCCTGGATCGCCGCGGTGATCTGAGCAGAAGTTCACCCCCCTTGTCTGCAGCCTTTTGGGACACATCACAGAAGACTGTGGGACCATTTCACAAAGAGCAACCTGTCCTGCACATGTGCAGTGGGAAGCCAGCTGTGAAGCCACAGGGCTGCACAACCGTTTTCCCTCAGTTAAGATGCCAGTTCCTGGACCTGAAGCCCCTTGAGGAATTGGCTCGGGTGGCGGTAGCGCTGGATTCCTGGACAGGTAAGTATCCTTATATTAAAAGTCAGCAGCTACAGTATTTGTAGCTGCTGACTTTTAATTCTTTGGGGGGAGACTGGAGCTCATCTTTAAAGTTCACCTTTGGAAACATGTCGTTCCACCTGTTTTTAGGGTGGAACATGTAACATGTTCGCAATGCTGCAGTTGCTTTCCAATCCCTCCACCCTGTGACAGCAGTACAGGGAGAAGTTCCCTGTACTAGCTGTCACTTTTTCAAATCAGCGTGTCCTCCACCCATACAGCTGCATCATTCATTCACACAGCTCTGTGTGTGAATGAACGACAAGCCCCAACATCCTTTGTGTCTGTCGGCTTGTAGTTCTCAATGAAGTCGAGTAGTTCATTGATTCTACCTGTCAGTGTATCGGCTTGTCTGTACGGGTTGTACAGGCACACAGATACACTGACAGATCTGCAGAAGACCTGCATAGCACCAGCGATCTGCTCAAATGTACCGTCCATGCAAATTGCATATGTATAGCCAAGAGTTAATCCCACCAAGAAATAACAATAGATAGGGGAGAACTTTTAACCACTTAAAGACCAGCCTCCTTTTGGAATTTAGGTGTTTACATGTTTAAAACTTTTTTTTGCTAGAAAATTAGTTAGAACCCCCAAACATTATATATTGTTTTTTTTCTAACACCCTAGAAAATAAAATGGCAGTCATTGCAATACTTTTTTTCACACCGTATTTGCGCAGCGGTCTTACAAGCGCACTTTTTTTGAATAAAAAAATAAGTTAGCCCAATTCTTTTTTTATATTGTGAAAGATAATGTTGCGCCAAGTAAATTGATACCCAACCTGTCACGCTTCAAAATTGCGACCGCTCGTGGAATGGCATCAAACTTTTACCCTCAAAAATCTCCATAGGTGACGTTTAAAAAATTTTACAGGTTGCATGTTTTGTGTTACAGTGGAGGTCTAGGGCTAGAATTATTGCTCTCGCTCTAACGATAGCGGCGATACCTCACATGTGTGGATTGACCACCGTTTTCATATGAGGGAGCTACTCACGTCTGCGCGTGAGCTCATTGGGACGGGGCGTTTTAAAAAAAAAAATTCTTATTTATTTTATTTGACTTGATTTATTTTTACACTGTTTTTTTTTTTTTAAATATTTGGGTCACTTTTATTCTTTTTTTATATTTTTATTCCTATTACAAGGAATGTAAACATTCCTTGTATAGAAAAAAGTATGACAGGTCCTCTTAAATATGAGATCTGGGGTCAAAAAGTCCTCAGATCTCATATTTGGACTTAAATGCAATAAAAAAATTTAAAAAAATGTCATTTGAAAAAATGACATTGAAAAAATGTGGCTTTAAGAGGTGTGGGCGGAAGTGAGGTTTTGACGTTGCTTCTGCCCTGCAGTGTCATGGAGACGGGTAGGGGCCATCTTCCCATCGTTTCGTCTCCATGCACAGCTAGGGAATGGACGTGATCACCTCTGCTGCTGCCGACGGCTCTGATAAGCGGCGGAGGGCACCGGATCGTGGCGGGAGGGGGGACCCTCTCCAGCCACTGATAAAAATGATCTTGCGGCGACTCCGCCGCAGAGACCACGTTTATCTTGTAGCCGACCGCTGGCAGAAAACGGAGATACTGGGGTATGGCAGCTAGCTGTTGCCATAACAACGATATTTGTCCTCAAAAAAGGGACATACATCGGCAAGTGGTTGCTATTCATGAAACGAATATACTTTACTTTACCTAGACCATTAGCCCAAATAGTAAAATTGGCCAATAAATTATATAGATTAGTTGCCCATATGAGAGGTTGCCCGCCTCTCATGGATTTGGAGCAATCAGGAGGGTACGGTGGTAGAGATTTGGACAGGCAAGAGGAAGTGTAATAGTAAAAATAATTTTATATTAATTTTCTAAAGGCAGGAGAAAGAATCACCGCTCTAGGTGAGACAAGGAGCTCAATCTCACAGCAGGTAACCCCATAGGTGCTTGCCCGGCTTGCCACCACGACAGACAAGGAAACTGAAAGTAGGCAGCTGCACACCGCAACAGGATATCAATGAAGACTTCTTTAATGTAATAAAGACAAGTAAAGTCACAGGAAACAACAGAGGGTTAACATGTTTCGCACATCTTGTTTTCATAATTGTAGGACATTCTTTCCCAAACTAACATCTTATATTGATATAGGGCCTGTCGGCAGGTTGTACCCACCATGGGCACAGTGTGACTACAAAAGCATCACAGGTCCCCCAATCTAGGTGGATCCCTTTTCCTGAAGGGATCATGTCAACTTACTGTTCAGCTTTCACTCTTGCCGCCAATTCCAGATTTTTTGTGGACAGACCTGCTTGAATTAAATGCCAATTTGTGCAATTTCAAAATTTTACTGGAATGTCATGGAAGTATTAAAGAAACAGTTCAAAATATTAATTAAGGCAACTTCCAGAGCTAGTTCAGTTGCACAGTTCCTCAGTACTTCCTTTGTAAAACGTATTTTTTCTCCTACCTCTACTCCTTCCCAGGTGCAGCACCACCTTTGTAGGTATTCCCAAACTTGGGAATACCTCATTTTAGAGAGGCTGCATATTTGCATGTAGGCCCTGGTTAAACCACAGGTACACACACAGCCAGAGGCTGTACTTCCCCTTCAGCTACACAAATTCTGCCCATAGCACTATCTATATATATATATCTATTCTGCAGGGGGGCTACCTAGTGGCTGAACAGGGAAATACACTACCACTATCGTACACTCTTATTCCCACCATACATGGAACTATACCACCTAGTGTTTTTATCTTCACTTTTGCTGAGCTCACTGCAACTGTCAGCCTTTAGCTCACTGCAACTATCAGCCTTTTTTATCATATCAGTGGTATTCAGGACTATAAACCCTTTTATGTTTTCACCCACCGTAACTAGATTATCTGGGCCCAGTAATGGATTCTGTTTTGACTGCTAGCAGTATTTACTTTTCTGATTCGGGTTCCAGCAGGGCAATGTCTTCAAAGGGAATACACACAGATGAGCTGTTATCTCCTATGGCAACCTCATTAACACCAAGTCATCTGTTATCTGATACTTTGCAATCAAATATCCTGACCCTGATGGTTACTATAGGCAACCCGATCTAGACCTCTACCTGGAGAGGAGGACTTATGTTCGACAACTATCATTTCTCCCTATGTTCCAGCAAATTTATAATTTCATTCCTTTTGGGCTCTATGACTTTTTACTTACACTTGTGCACTCCAGCACTTTTACAAGTACCTCTTTATTCTGCAACACAAGTTATTTAAAGTTAAATATTATTTATTGCACTAGTTAATAAATATACAAAAATCAATAAAGTTGGTAAAAACTTATATATAGATGTAGGTGAAGAAGCATGGTACTCGCAGTGAATGTATCAAGCAAAAATATCACTAACAAATAGTTAAAGTTCTTTAGCTAAGGAATAAAACAACCTTCAAAGTGTCCATAAGTAAATATGATCTAATCAGTGTTTAAAATCATTCAAACAGGTCCAGAAGTGAGAAGAAATGGTCACATTCAGATAGCAACCCTCTCCCAAAGAAAGCTACCCTTTGGTGATCAGCCCCTTTTATATATATATATATATATATATATAAGGTAGTCAAAACAGCATAAATGCATACATCCTCCACTCTTTCTCCCCATATAAATCTTGTGGATGCTATGCAGACTCCAAATCTAACTCCATCTCAGGCATCATGAAAGAATTAGACAAGACGTTCAAACGATCATTGGGCAAATTTGCATTCCATATAAAATATCCACACAACTTCCCGTTGGGATGTGTGCGTGCAGCCTCTAGCGCATGATGTCGACACAAGGTACCAGCTCCACCCAACATGTTTTCTCCTGATAAAGTTGTTTGATCAAAATGCATTAGGTGGAGTGAATGGAAAGAAATAAGAACAGCTGAAAAGTTTTCGTAGCTGTCTGTGTAACTGTTAGGAAGAGTTATCCTCTCTATTTGACCTTGTAACTAATACCACTAAGAGTGAAAGTTGCAGAAAATCACAAATGTTGAGCTGGCACCAAAAATCTTCTAAAGGGAACACGAATTTTGGTGATTCTGGGAGCAACCAGCGTTTTTCTTCACTTTGGAGGGATTTCCTCTCACCTCCAATGGTGGCTATGAGACAGGAAGTGAAAGAAATGCCCCAACTGAGACAGAGATTATATATATATATATATATATATATATATATATATATATATATATATATATATATATATATACATCTACTTTCTATCATATACACTTTCACAGAGGTCAGATAGTATAGCTATAATTCAAGCGCTGCAACTATGAGAGCTGCCGCTTTCATACACATAAGCCACACTGTAGTTTACCTGCCCTTCCTCTCCCCTTGCTCATTAACAGAATACAAAGTGTGCTGTGAATAGGTACGAGAAAAAAGGGTTGGACAAACAACACTGTGACTTCCATGTGTAGCGCCAGCAGCCAGCCCTGCCCAGCAGGACATAGCATGCTGTCACAGATTGTTGCTCTCTCTCTGCCGGGAGATTGACAGCACTGAGGAGAGGGGAGCTGCTGTGTGCTGTGCCAGGGCTGGGCTGTAGGAAAGTTTGCAAAATTGTGAACTGGGCTGTTGTACTAAGAAAAATGCTGCAGGGATCTACTGTGAGAGATTAACTTGGGGCAGAGCCACAATGTGAGAGGTCCAAGCTCCTGTATAGTCCAGTATTCATCCAGTAGAAGGTACTGTTTCCTATCTTCAATCTGCATCCATCCTTACCATGGGAGTGATCACCAAGGAACAGACTACACCCAAAAAAACAACTACAGACGGTAGATGGTAAATGGTGAGAGGCCTATTGGCCACCAATATGTGCCTAATTGGCAGCTGTTTGCTACTATTTTTTACTGTGAGGAGTTCTACCAAAGAGGACTGTGCTGCTTTTTTTATGTCCTGGATGACAAATGACCTAATTGGAAAACAAGGGCTCCGCTGAGAGTTACAGGGTTCCAATGCCAGAAGACTGTAGCTACCGGTAATTCTCCACTGGTTAGTGGCTTAGCCAGGTACTGAGACTGTTAGATTCATGGAAACAAAAAGAGAAAAGGGCGCACCAGCCATGTGCATTATCTTTTGTAAAACATTTATTGAGTAAAATGATAAAGGAAGGCAGACTGCTGAGCTCTGATGAAGAAGGGACGAGCCCTTCGAAACGCGTAAGCAAGCAGTGTTATATATTCCTCTGAAAGACCTTTGGAAGGCTTCGTTCATCATTTTAACCACTTGTTGCTAGTTGATGTCCAAGGTTTATGGCACATGATTCACTACTGCTTGTGAGTAATTTCCTTTATCATTTTACTCAATAAATGTTTTACAAAAGATAATGCACATGGCTGGTGCGCCCTTTTCTCTTTTTGTTTCTTTGTCTGCTAGGATTCCCCATCCTTGAGGGCAGCAAGGCCTGTGTATCCCTTTCATCTATTTGGTCGACCACTTGTGCGCAGGAGTCATTTTCTGTTTGTGTAACTGTTAGATTCATTCTCCATTACCATCTTTTGTCTATTATGCTGTTGTCTGACATTACCTGTGCCAGTAGTTGAGATTGTTCTAGTAATGTCCGTATCAAATTGTCTAACAGGGACATCCCTTTCAGGACTTTTACCTGTTTCAATCAAGCCCATTTTATGCTTTGTGTGTTGACAGGGCCTACTCTCCCTGAAGTCATTGGTAATCTTCGCCACGCAAGCAAAGGGGCAAGGATAGATGTTACATCACAAGCAAAATGTCTTTGCTGGCAATTTTAAAAATGTTTCCTTTGTAAATTTTGGTGCTGGCAGGATTAGGGCGCCCTCTAGGTATGTTATTTAAAGGAATTGGGCATTTTTAATGTTTCACTTTAGGCATTTAAAAAAAACACTGGTCCTGGCAGAATTGAACTTTTACAAATATTCTTTTGCATTGGTAAATGTTCCTCAGGGTAGTGCCAACATTCCCTAATACTATTTTCTTCTTCGTTACTTACAATGCTGATGCCTGCACCCGAAGCTGATTGACGAATCGGTTTGGGGTGCTGACATTGCGGAATCCCAGTTTTTGTAGCTGCCGACCTCCATTTTTTTTTACAGACTGGAGCTCCTCTTTAATTTGGCAGATTTGTCTCCCATTGATTTCAGTGGGGTTCGAGTTCAGCATCTGAACTTCTTTGAAGTTTGCTGAACCGTGCTTGAACCAAACCCAGGGTAGCTCAGCTCATCCCTACTTGCAATTAACAAGTTCCTGTTCAGTGGCTATAATATGAGTAGTACAATATCCTCCAGGTCCCTAATGTGTTGCACAGTGTCCTGTACCCTCTGCCTAATGTTGTGCATGTCTTGCTTGAGTAGCTAAATTTCTTTGCACACTCCCTATTTGATTAGTTGTTAGTGAAGTTTGGCAGGTGTTGATTTCCTCCATGATCTGTGTGAGCGATGATCCTGCAGAGGGTTTAACATCATCAGGGTTAATATTCCTTATAATTGTGGCAGAACATGAGGAGCAGCCCGTTGCTGTGATGGATTTTGATGGCTTGTCCTATGTCTACTGCACCTGTTAGCCAGGCAAACTTTTCCAAGCAGTCTTCCGGGCGGTGAGCAGCATTCTCTCTAATTATGGCCATCTGTGTGGCTTATGCAGCTATTTGGGACTTTGCAGGTGTAAATAGCTTGGTATAATGTGGAACAAATCAGCAGTATGGTAGTCAGAATATCTGTGTACTGGCGGAGCTCACTCAGGAAGATGCTTTCATACCGAAAGTCAGACGCACCAACCCTTTTCAAAATCTTGAGCAGTGGCGTCCCTTTAATAATATTATCTATAGGGATGAGCTTCGTGTTCGAGTCGAACCCATGTTCGACTCGAACATCGGCTGTTCGACCGTCCGTCGAATTGCGAACGATATGGGCCGTTCGCGCCAAATTCGTGTGGCGCGTCACGGCCCATAATTCACTGCGGCATCGCAGTGCATTGCTGGCTGATGATTGGCCAAGCATGCACTATGACCCGCATGCTTGGCCAATCACAGCGCCGTCAGTAGAGAGAGCTGTAATTGGCCAAAGCCAGGGTGGCTTTGGCCAATTATGGCTCAGGGGATTTAGTACACACCCCACACTATATAAGGCCGCCTGCACGGCGGCCCTGTGTAGTGTGTGTTCCGGTGTGCTGAGCGATAGAGAGAGAGAGAGACAGTGTCATTTGATTTGAGTTAGATAGATTAGGCAGAACAGTCAGTCAGTTAGCTGCACTTACAGTGTATTGTGTATATATATGCATCCCAGGTGTTGCATATATATATATACACTGTATTCAGTTTAGCTAGATCCGTTCCTGTTATCTTCTATCTAGACTATTTACATTCAGTGCAGTGTGTCCTGCTCACAGTGTTCAGCTAGATCCGTTCCTGCTATTTACATTCAGTACAGTGCTTCCTGCTCACAGTGTTCAGCTAGATCCGTTCCTGCTATTTACATTCAGTGCAGTGCGTGCTGCTCACAGTGTTCAGCTAGATCCGTTCCTGCTATTTACATTCAGTGCAGTGCGTCCTGCTCACAGTGTTCAGCTAGATCCGTTCCTGCTATTTACATTCAGTGCAGTGCGTGCTGCTCACAGTGTTCAGCTAGATCCGTTCCTGCTATTTACATTCAGTGCAGTGCGTCCTGCTCACAGTGTTCAGCTAGATCCGTTCCTGCTATTTACATTCAGTGCAGTGCGTCCTGCTCACAGTGTTCAGCTAGATCCGTTCCTGGTATTTACATTTAGTGCAGTGCCTCCTGCTCACAGTGTTCAGCTAGATCCGTTCCTGCTATTTACATTCAGTGCAGTGCGTGCTGCTCACAGTGTTCAGCTAGATCCGTTCCTGCTATTTACATTCAGTGCAGTGCGTCCTGCTCACAGTGTTCAGCTAGATCCGTTGCTGCTATTTACATTCAGTGCAGTGCGTCCTGCTCACAGTGTTCAGCTAGATCCGTTCCTGCTATATACATTTAGTGCAGTACGTCCTGCTCACAGTGTTCAGCTAGATCCGTTCCTGTTATCTTCCTACTGACAGGCAGGCTTGTCTGGTTACAGTATATAAAGCTACCTGAAGAAAATTACAGGTGTTCTTTTTGATCCTATTAGTACCCCGGTCAGGCAGCTAGACTATTTACATTTAGTACAGTGTGTCCTGCTCACAGTGTTCAGCTAGATCCGTTCCTGTTATTTACATTCAGTGCAGTGCGTCCTGCTCACAGTGTTCAGCTAGATCCGTTCCTGCTATTTACATTCAGTGCAGTGCGTCCTGCTCACAGTGTTCAGCTAGATCCGTTCCTGCTATTTACATTCAGTGCAGTGCGTCCTGCTCACAGTGTTCAGCTAGATCCGTTCCTGCTATTTACATTCAGTGCAGTGCGTGCTGCTCACAGTGTTCAGCTAGATCCGTTCCTGCTATTTACATTCAGTGCAGTGCGTCCTGCTCACAGTGTTCAGCTACATCCGTTCCTGCTGTTTACATTCAGTGCAGTGCGTCCTGCTCACAGTGTTCAGCTAGATCCGTTCCTGCTATTTACATTCAGTGCAGTGCGTCCTGCTCACAGTGTTCAGCTAGATCCGTTGCTGCTATTTACATTCAGTGCAGTGCGTCCTGCTCACAGTGTTCAGCTAGATCCGTTCCTGCTATATACATTTAGTGCAGTACGTCCTGCTCACAGTGTTCAGCTAGATCCGTTCCTGTTATCTTCCTACTGACAGGCAGGCTTGTCTGGTTACAGTATATAAAGCTACCTGAAGAAAATTACAGGTGTTCTTTTTGATCCTATTAGTACCACGGTCAGGCAGCTAGACTATTTACATTTAGTACAGTGTGTCCTGCTCACAGTGTTCAGCTAGATCCGTTCCTGTTATTTACATTCAGTGCAGTGCGTCCTGCTCACAGTGTTCAGCTAGATCCGTTCCTGCTATTTACATTCAGTGCAGTGCGTCCTGCTCACAGTGTTTAGCTACATCCGTTCCTGCTGTTTACATTCAGTGCAGTGCGTCCTGCTCACAGTGTTCAGCTAGATCCGTTCCTGCTATTTACATTCAGTGCAGTGCGTCCTGCTCACAGTGTTCAGCTAGATCCGTTCCTGCTATTTACATTCAGTGCAGTGCGTCCTGCTCACAGTGTTTAGCTACATCCGTTCCTGCTGTTTACATTCAGTGCAGTGCGTCCTGCTCACAGTGTTCAGCTAGATCCGTTCCTGCTATTTACATTCAGTGCAGTGCGTCCTGCTCACAGTGTTCAGCTAGATCCGTTCCTGCTATTTACATTCAGTGCAGTGCGTCCTGCTCACAGTGTTCAGCTAGATCCGTTCCTGCTATTTACATTCAGTGCAGTGCGTCCTGCTCACAGTGTTCAGCTAGATCCGTTCCTGCTATTTACATTCAGTGCAGTGCGTCCTGCTCACAGTGTTCAGCTAGATCCGTTCCTGCTATTTACATTCAGTGCAGTGCGTGCTGCTCACAGTGTTCAGCTAGATCCGTTCCTGCTATTTACATTCAGTGCAGTGCGTCCTGCTCACAGTGTTCAGCTAGATCCGTTTCTGCTATTTACATTCAGTGCAGTGCGTCCTGCTCACAGTGTTCAGCTAGATCCGTTGCTGCTATTTACATTCAGTGCAGTACGTCCTGCTCACAGTGTTCAGCTAGATCCGTTCCTGTTATCTTCCTACTGACAGGCAGGCTTGTCTGGTTACAGTATATAAAGCTACCTGAAGAAAATTACAGGTGTTCTTTTTGATCCTATTAGTACCACGGTCAGGCAGCTAGACTATTTACATTTAGTACAGTGTGTCCTGCTCACAGTGTTCAGCTAGATCCGTTCCTGTTATTTACATTCAGTGCAGTGCGTCCTGCTCACAGTGTTCAGCTAGATCCGTTCCTGCTATTTACATTCAGTGCAGTGCGTCCTGCTCACAGTGTTTAGCTACATCCGTTCCTGCTGTTTACATTCAGTGCAGTGCGTCCTGCTCACAGTGTTCAGCTAGATCCGTTCCTGCTATTTACATTCAGTGCAGTGCGTCCTGCTCACAGTGTTCAGCTAGATCCGTTCCTGCTATTTACATTCAGTGCAGTGCGTCCTGCTCACAGTGTTCAGCTAGATCCGTTCCTGCTATATACATTTAGTGCAGTACGTCCTGCTCACAGTGTTCAGCTAGATCCGTTCCTGTTATCTTCCTACTGACAGGCAGGCTTGTCTGGTTACAGTATATAAAGCTACCTGAAGAAAATTACAGGTGTTCTTTTTGATCCTATTAGTACCACGGTCAGGCAGCTAGACTATTTACATTTAGTACAGTGTGTCCTGCTCACAGTGTTCAGCTAGATCCGTTCCTGTTATTTACATTCAGTGCAGTGCGTCCTGCTCACAGTGTTCAGCTAGATCCGTTCCTGCTATTTACATTCAGTGCAGTGCGTCCTGCTCACAGTGTTTAGCTACATCCGTTCCTGCTGTTTACATTCAGTGCAGTGCGTCCTGCTCACAGTGTTCAGCTAGATCCGTTCCTGCTATTTACATTCAGTGCAGTGCGTCCTGCTCACAGTGTTCAGCTAGATCCGTTCCTGCTATTTACATTCAGTGCAGTGCGTCCTGCTCACAGTGTTTAGCTACATCCGTTCCTGCTGTTTACATTCAGTGCAGTGCGTCCTGCTCACAGTGTTCAGCTAGATCCGTTCCTGCTATTTACATTCAGTGCAGTGCGTCCTGCTCACAGTGTTCAGCTAGATCCGTTCCTGCTATTTACATTCAGTGCAGTGCGTCCTGCTCACAGTGTTTAGCTACATCCGTTCCTGCTGTTTACATTCAGTGCAGTGCGTCCTGCTCACAGTGTTCAGCTAGATCCGTTCCTGCTATTTACATTCAGTGCAGTGCGTCCTGCTCACAGTGTTCAGCTAGATCCGTTCCTGCTATTTACATTCAGTGCAGTGCGTGCTGCTCACAGTGTTCAGCTAGATCCGTTCCTGCTATTTACATTCAGTGCAGTGCGTCCTGCTCACAGTGTTCAGCTAGATCCGTTCCTGCTATTTACATTCAGTGCAGTGCGTCCTGCTCACAGTGTTTAGCTACATCCGTTCCTGCTGTTTACATTCAGTGCAGTGCGTCCTGCTCACAGTGTTCAGCTAGATCCGTTCCTGCTATTTACATTCAGTGCAGTGCGTCCTGCTCACAGTGTTCAGCTAGATCCGTTCCTGCTATATACATTTAGTGCAGTACGTCCTGCTCACAGTGTTCAGCTAGATCCGTTCCTGTTATCTTCCTACTGACAGGCAGGCTTGTCTGGTTACAGTATATAAAGCTACCTGAAGAAAATTACAGGTGTTCTATCCCAGCTTAGTGCAGCTACAGGCCATTAGTATGTCTGGAAGGCCAAGAAGGAGAGGCAGACAGTCACAAGCCAATAAGAGAGGGCAAGCAGGCTCTGTGTCTAGTGCTGGTCGTGGAGACGGTGCATCCTCATCAGCACGTGGCCATGGGACACGCTTGGCCTTTTTTTCGGCAGCTGGCCGTGTTGAGCCGCAACATGCGGAAGACTTGGTCGAGTGGATGACCAAGCCGTCCTCATCCTCCTCATCCTCTCTCACCCATGCCCAGGGTGCTTTGTCTGGCAAAGCAGCGGCCTCTTCCCTCAGCTCAATGTCATCAGTGACTCCTTCCCTAGCTCCACCATGTCCTCATGAGGATTCCCTCGAACTGTTTGACCACAGTGTTGGGTACATGCTCCAGGAGGATGCCCAGCGTTTGGAAGGCTCTGATGATGATACTGAGCTCAATGAAGGCAGTAACATGAGCACGGACAGAGGGGGTGCCCAAGAAGGACAGCAATCTGGCAGTCATGCTCCCCCTGCTGCAGCATACTGCCAGGTTTGCTCCAGTGATGAGGAGGGAGGGGATGATGAGGTCACTGACTCAACGTGGGTGCCTGATAGGAGAGAGGAGGAGGAGGAGGAGGAGGAGGAGGAGGAGGTGGCACATCACCAACTAGGCAGGATGCCCTCCAGGGGCCAGCCTAAGGGCAGCACATTGACTGCATCACACCCCAAAGCTCCACATGTGCAGGGCGCTGCAGTCTCTGCGCGTTATTCAAAAAGTTCTTTGGTGTGGGCCTTTTTTGAGACGAGTGCATCAGATCGCACCGCTGCTATTTGCAATATATGTCTCAAGCGTATCTCGCGTGGCCAAAACATCTCCCGCTTGGGTACCACATGCTTGACCAGACATATGTTGACCTGCCATGCAGTTCGTTGGCAAGCGTATCTAAAAGACCCACACCAAAGAACAAAGACGATCTCTCCTTGCTCCTCATCAGCTGAGATTTCCAACCCCACTAGACCTTCAGTCCTCTCTGCGACCTGCAGTGAGAGGAATGAAGGTGTAGAATTAGGTGTGTCACAGCCAAGTACTTATGGGCAATCTGCTTTTGGTACACCGACGTCAGATTGTACCAGGCAAATTTCCCTGCCCCAGCTGCTGCACCGCCGAAAGAAGTTTGCTCCCAGCCATCCACATGCCCAGCGGTTGAATGCTAGCTTGGCAAAATTGCTAGCACTTCAACTGCTGCCTTTTCAGTTGGTAGACTCTGCCCCCTTCCGTGAGTTTGTGGAATGTGCGGTTCCTCAGTGGCAGGTACCCAAACGCCACTTTTTCTCACGGAAGGCGATTCCGGCTCTCTACCGGCATGTGGAAGGCAATGTCCATGCCTCGCTGGACAGGGCGGTCAGCGGTAAGGTGCATATTACCGCTGACTCATGGTCCAGCAGGCATGGACAGGGACGTTACTTAAGTTTCACGGCGCATTGGGTGACTCTGCTGGCAGCTGGGAAGGATGCAGGACAAGGTGCAGTAGTGTTGGAGGTTGTTCCGCCACCACGCCTCCAAAATGCTGATTGTGACACACCTCTCTCCTCCACCCCCTCCTCTTTTTCTTCCTCCATGGCCTCTTCCTCGGAACCAGCGGTGCTCCGTAGGCGTTCAAGGGGCTACGCAAGTACGCAGGCCAAAAGATGCCATGCGGTGCTTGAGCTGGTGTACTTGGGGGACAGGAGCCACACTGGGGCAGAGGTTCTGTCAGCTCTGCAGGGGCAGGTTCAGAGGTGGTTGACGCCACGCCAACTTAAGGCAGGAATGGTGGTTTGCGACAATGGCACCAACCTCCTCTCTGCCCTCCGACAGGGACAACTGACCCATGTGCCCTGTTTGGCTCACGTCCTTAACTTGGTGGTGCAGCGGTTCTTGGGCAGGTACCCGGGCTTACAGGATGTCCTGAGGCAGGCCAGGAAAGTCTGTGTGCATTTCCGCCGGTCATATAATGCCAGTGCTCGGCTGACGGACCTCCAAAAGGAGTTTAACCTGCCCAAGAACCGCCTAATCTGTGACATGCCCACCAGGTGGAACTCGACGTTGGCCATGCTGCAGCGGCTGCACACGCAGCAGAGGGCCATCAATGAGTACCTGTGCGACTATGGCACCAGGACAGGGTCAGGGGACCTTGGTTTTTTTTCCCCACGCCAGTGGGCCATGATCAGGGATGCATGCACTGTCCTGTCACCATTCGAGGAGGCCACGAGGATGGTGAGCACTGACAGTGCATGCATCAGTGACACTGTCCCCCTTGTCCACCTGTTGGAGCACACGCTGCGTGGAATAATGGACAGGGCACTTGAGGCAGAACAGAGGCAGGAAGAGGAGGACTTCCTTAGCTCTCAAGGCCCCCTTTATCCAGACAGTGTTCCTGCGTGCCCGCCGATCACACAGGAAGAGGACGAGGAGGAGGAGGAGGAGGAGGAGGAAGATTGTGTCAGTATGGAGGTGGAGCCTGGCACTCAGCATCAGCAGTCTTTAAGGGATCAGTCCCAAGGAACACATGGACTTGTACGTGGCTGGGAGGAGGTGGCTGCGGACGTTGTTGTCCTTAGTGACCCAGAGGACTCCGGACCGAATGCCTCAGCAAACCTACGCTGCATGGCCTCCCTGATCCTGCAAAGCCTGCGTAAGGATCCTCGTATTCGTGGTATCAAGGAGAAGGACCAATACTGGCTGGCAACCCTCCTTGATCCACGTTACAAGGGTAAGGTTGCGGACCTTATCTTGCCATCGCAGAGGGAGCAGAGGATGAAACATCTTCGGGAGGCCTTGCAGAAAGGTCTGTGCAACGCGTTCCCAGAGACTGGGAGGTTACAAACTCCTGTTTCTGGACAACGTGTTGCTGAGGCTTCGGTCAGTCAAAGAAGGAGCGGTGGAGAAGGTGGCCGTCTGACCGATGCGTTCAGACAATTTTTTGGTCCGCAGCCCCAAGGTATGATCGGTTCCAGCAACCATCGCCAGCGTCTGTTTTACATGGTGCAGGAATACCTAGGGGCAAGATCAGACTTGGACACCTTTCCCACCGAAAATCCTCTGGGTTACTGGGTCTTGAGGATGGATCACTGGCCAGAGCTTGCACAGTATGCAATTGAGCTACTGGCCTGTCCTGCATCCAGCGTTCTTTCGGAACGCACATTCAGTGCTGCTGGAGGCGTGGTAACCGATCACAGGGTGCGTCTGTCCACCGACTCGGTCGATCGGCTGACCTTCATAAAAATGAATCAGTCTTGGATCACCACCAGCTACCAAGCACCTGATGCAGATGTAACCGAATAATTTTTTTTGAAATCTCAGATCCCTTCAAAGACTGCCTATGCTGATGCTGAGTGACTATCCCTGAGTAATTATCCTCTTCCTCCTCAATCATCACGCTGATAGCTTGTAAGAACATTTTTGGTTCTGGGCGCCACCACCAGTGCCTAAGGCACAATTTTTCAGCCCCTGTTTAACAGGGGCGTGTAATTACAATTTTTGATGTAATACTTTGCAGCAGGGCTCGTTCCTGCATTCCAACTAGAGTGTCTGTGAGGGGTTGCAGTGTTGTGGCACCAGCACCAGTGCCTAAGACCCAATTTTTCAGCCCCTGTCTAACAGGGGCGTGTAATTACAATTTTTGATGCAATACTTTGCAGCAGGGCTTGTTCCTGCGTTTCAACTAGAGTGTCTGTGAGGGGTTGCAGTGTTGTGGCACCAGCACCAGTGCCTAAGACCCAATTTTTCTGCCCCTGTCTAACAGGGGCGTGTAATTACAATTTTTGATGCAATACTTTGCAGCAGGGCTCGTTCCTGCGTTCCAACTAGAGTGTCTGTGAGGGGTTGCAGTGTTGTGGCACCAGCACCAGTGCCTAAGGCCTAATTTTTCAGCTCCTGTTCAACAGGGGCATGTAATTACAATTCTTGATCTAATATTTCACAGCAGGGCCCTGTGAGGGCTTACAGTGTTTTGGCCACAGCAACACCTAAGGCCCAAATTTCTGCTGAGTATATAGGGCAGGACCCTACTTTCAAACATCTAACTTACAAACGACTCCTACTTGCAAACGGAAGGAGACAACAGGAAGTGAGATGAAATCTACCCCTAAGGAAGGGAAATTCTCTCCTGTAAGAGTTAATATGGGAAAACAATTTTTCCTTTCCACTGATGCTTTCCAATCCTTGTTCCACAAAAAAACCCAAATTTTCAAAAAACATTTTTCATTGGGACAAAAAAGTGAGGTGAAATCTTCTGAAGAGGAGGAAAGACGCAAAACAAATGTCACAGGGGTGATAACCCTTCCCTATGTTTTCCAAAAAGCTTAGAAAAGATTTTTTGGCTGGAGCTAAACACATTAAAAATGTTCAAAATTACAAACAGATTCTACTTAACAACAAACCTACAGTCCCTGTCTTGTTTGCACCGCCTGTATACTGCTGTTCAGAGTATATAGGGACCTTTCCTTATTTTAATTTGGGTGCGGGGTTCCCCTTAATATCCATACAAGACCCAAAGGGCCTGGTAATGGACTGGGGGGTACCCATGCCGTTTGTCTCACTGATTTTCATCCATATTGCCATGACCCGACATGACATTAAACCCGCAAGCAGTTTTAAATGAGATTTTTTCCTTTAAAAATGACATTTGGTGCAGGGACTGTTCTAAACATGGGAAACACGCGTCACTTTACAGGCATACTATAGACACCCCCCAGGTACGATATTTAAAGGAATATTTCACTTTTTTTTTTTTACTTTAAGCATCATTAAAATCACTGCTCCCGAAAAAACGGCCGTTTTTAAAAGTTTTTTTTGCATTGATACATGTCCCCTGGGGTAGGACCCGGGTCCCCAAACCCTTTTTAGGACAATACCATGCAAATTAGCCTTTAAAATGAGCACTTTTGATTTCGAACGTTCGAGTCCCATAGACGTCAATGGGGTTCTAACGTTCGTGCGAACTTGCGGTCCGTTCGCGGGTTCTGGTGCGAACCGAACCGGGGGGTGTTCGGCTCATCCCTAATTATCTATACTCTGTAATCAGCCTGAGTTCTAAATGATAATTCTGTTTTCCCCTAAGCTCAGTGTTATTGTTCGCTCCTGTCTGCTGTTGTGTTCCAGGCAACAGTGTAAGAAGATACAATATCCTGAGTTATGAATATTTATGTCTTCCTGGCTGACAACTAGGAGGGTTATTGCCAATGATGCATACTGAGGAAGGATATAAATATTTGGGGTGACCTTGGAATGTTCCCTTTTGCCTGTTGTGTGCTGCTTCTGAAGTTTCTATTGCCTCCCAGGCCTCCTTCGGGAGTATGTGCTATATCAGAGGCGTAACTAAAACCTTCAGGACCCTGGTGCAAGAAAGCACAAGGGGCCCCCCTGCCCCCCCCTTTCCATCGGTCCTGGGGTCCTTCCCTCTGAGCCTGGGGCACTTCCCACTAATCCCAGTGGCATGGTATTATACCCATTCAAGTGAATGGTGCTGCTCTACAAGTGTCCCACAACTGCATACAATGTACATGGTTATGGCATGCTAGTGCAGAGTTGAAGGGGTTAAAGCAGACGGTGCAGAGGCAATATGATGCCTCCTTACTGCCTGTCAAATTATCTATGAAGAGAAATCTGAATGCTAATTGCTCTTCAGAGACCAAAGCAAGCCCTAATTATTTTTTACATTTTTTAAACAGTTTTTAGAATTTATTTATTGACTTTTTTTTACATGTTAAACAGCTGTTTAAAAACAGACCCATAATAGCTCACTTTTGAGATAGGAACACCATGTGGCGCCTTGAAAAAGTATTCACACCCCTTGAAATTTTCAACATTTTGTCATGTCACAACCAAAACTGTAAATGTATTTTATTGCGATTTTATGTGATAGACCAACACAAAGTGGCACAAAATTGTGAAGTGGAAGGAAAATGAGGAATGGTTTTCAAAATGCTTTACAAATAAATGTCTGAAAAATGTGGCGTGCATTTGTATTCAGCCCCCTTTACTCTGATACCCCTAACTAAAATCTAGTGGAAACAACTGGCTTCAGAAATCCCCTAATTAGTAAATAGAGTCCACCTGTGTGTAATTTAATCTCATGTTAAATACAGCTGTTCTGTGAAGCTCGCAGAGGTTTGCTAGAGAACCTTAATGAACAAACAGCATAATGAAGGCCAAAGAACACACCCGACATGCCAGGTAAAGTTGTGGAGAAGTTTAAAGCAGGGTTAGGTTATAAATAAATATCCCAAACTTTTAACATCTCACGGAGCACTGTTCAATCCATCATCTGAAAATGGAAAGAGTATGGCACAACTGCAAACCTGCCAAAACATGTACCTAAACTGACAGGCGGGGCAAGGAGAGCATTATTAAGAGAAGCAGCCAAGAGGACCATGGTAACTCTGGAGGAGCTGCAGAGATCCACAGCTCAGGTGGGAGAATCTGTCCACAGGACAACTACTAGTCGTGCACTCCACAAATCTGGCCTTTATGGAAGAGTGGCAAGAAAAAAGCCATTGTTGAAAGAAAGCATAAAAAGTCCCAGTTGCAGTTTGCGAGAAACTATGTGGGGGACACAGTAAACATGTGGAAGAAGGGGCCCTGGTTAGATGAGACCAAGATTGAACTTTTTAGCCTAAAAGCAAAATGCAATGAGTGGTGGAAAACTAAAACTACACATCACCCTAAACACGGAGCATGGTGGTGGCAGCATCATGTTTTTCTTCAGCAGGAACAGGGAAGCTGGTCAGAATTGATGGGAAGATGGATGGAGCCAAAAAACAGGGCAATCTTGGAAGAAAACCTGTTAGAGTCTGCAAAATACTCAAGACTGGGGCAGAGATTCACCTTCCATCAGGACAAAGACCCTAAACATACAGCAAGAGCTACAATGGAATGGTTTAGATCAAAGCATATTCATGTGTTAAAATGGCCCAGTCAAAGTCCTGACCTAAATCCAATTGAGAATCTGTGGCAAGACTTGAAAATTGCTGTTCACAGACGCTCTCCATCCATTCTGATAGAGCTTGAGCTATTTTGCAACGAAGAATGTGCAAAAATGTCTTCTCTCTAGATGTGCAAAGCTGGTAGAGACATACCCAAAAAGACTTGCAGCTGTAATTACAACGAAAGGTGGTTCTACAAAGTATTGACTACAAATGCACGCCACACTTTTCAGATATTTACTGTATTTGTAAAAAAAATTTGAAAACCATTTATCATTTTCCTTACACTTCACAATTATGTGTCACTTTATGTTAGCCTATCACATAAAATCCCAATAAACTCTTCTGCAAGCCATCCAACTATATAACAGGACCTAGCATCATCATGCTACAACTACCACCGTCATGCATCAACATGCATCATCAAGCTACCTATACAGGAGCATGTAGAGCTAAGCAGTAGCATCATCTATATATAGCTACAGTATCTCACAAAAGTGAGTACACCACTCACATTTTTGTAAATATTTTATTATATATTTTTTTCATGTGACAACACTGAATAAATGACACTTTGCTACAATGTAAAGTAGTGAGTGTACAGCTTATATAAGTGTATATTTGCTGTACCCTCAAAATATCTCAACACACAGCCATTAACTCTTTCAGATCAGCGCTATAGCCTACTTGGCCTACTTTGCCGGGAAGCCGTCAATAGAGGGCGCGCGCTGTGATCACTGAGTCAATGAGATCCCGGGCCCTTACCACGTGATTAGCTGTCAGCCAATAGCAGCTGATCATGTGATGTAAACAGAAGATCGGTAATCGGTTTCAGTGCAAGGGACATCGGTCCCGAAGAGGAAGAGGCGAAGACGCCTCATCTGTGCCCACCAATACCTCCTTCCAGTGCCACCTGCCAGTGCCCACACAGTTCCACGAATCATTGCATATGTGCCAGTAATCAGTGCCACCTATCAATGCCCACGAGTGCCACCTATCAACACTTTCAGTGTTTGATGACGAATTTCCCCACGAATCACTATCGCTCAATTCTGCAATTGTTCTAATTTACTATTGCTGTTTTCTAGCTGGTCTAAAACCGCTTTTGACGTAAAGGGACACTTTTTGGTTTCCATGGATATTCTCAAGTTTTCAGGCAGAAAGAACAGTATATGTAATATAAAAGTGCTAGCAGGGCACTGGACAAAGCACTAGGCACAAAAGGGAGGTGAAATGATTTGATACAGTACACTGTAATCTGTAAGATTACATTACTGTATGTGTTATGCATTTTTGACTTTTTTGAATTTGCCACCGGCTCCGCTCCGTGCGTCATGACGCTCACAGGGAACAGAGCCTAGCACAGTGATGAATTGAGCGGAGTACACAGCCCTCGAACACAGCAGGGGGACATCGCAGGATCCTGGGGACAAGGTAAGTAACTTTACCAGGATACTGAGATGCAATCCCGAGTGTGGCTCGGGGTTACCGCTTTTGGTAATGAAAATTCACCCTGAGCCACACTCCTGTTTACTCCTTGTGGGAAGGAGAATAGTCTATGAAGTAAATCCACAGCGACTCAAAACTTTTCTGCTTATTCTTTTTGTCGCTTAGACGTATAAGATCATTTGTTGTGTGGATCAGACTCAGACTCACTTTGCACATGAAAGATGCCTGTTGTGTGTGTCATTGGGGTCTCCAGAATTCTGACGGGGTTGCTGTGTATTACCAAGGGTGGTCGGCTGTCCAGTAATCTATGCTATCAGATCTGGGCTCATCCCATTTAAAGCAGTTATTCCACGGTAAGTTAATTGTTTGTCTTATCTGACGAATTGTTTCCTTGCCATGGCTCTGATAAAGCTTTAGAACCGTTTAAATTGTATAGAAAGGAGACGGACCATGCCTACATAGACTAATATAGAAAAGGGTCTTTGGCAGACCTAATTAAGTCCTTTTGGGAAGGACACTAATATAGAAAAAGGTCTTTGGTAGACCTAATTAAGTCCTTTTGGGAAGGACACGAATATTTAAACAGTACTTTTTACTCCTTGTGGGAAGGAGAATAGTCTATGAGGTAAATCCACCGCGACTCAAAACTTTTCTGCTTATTCTTTCTGACGCTTAGACGTATAAGATCATTTGTTGTGTGGATCAGACGATTGTAAGGTAGGACAATCATTCCTCACTGTCAATATGGGTCAAAAATATGGTAAAGAAGTTCCTCGCCCTCTTCCCAACCCTGGGGAAACATGTAAAGATTATGTAGCTAGGGTTAGTGGTAAGGATTGTGAGTTCATAGTCCCCTGGGTATCAAATCTATCTGGGTGGACTGAAACTATGCATAGCTCCAATCCTTTCCCTCGGGATGGTGATAATGATAGGTTCCATATGGATATGGTGAAAAGATTATGTCTAGGAGATTAAAAAAAAGGCATTTCCCTGGTACTCCGGGGACCCACAATGGCTTATATGAGACAGGGAGGGGAGAACTGATTAGAAATATGCCCTGTATTGGTTCCAGGGGGATAATAAGAAACAAAAGAAACCCAACAAATGTTTACATAAGGAGGATTATGAGAGAAAGCATAGGGAAGAGGCAGATAAGTAGAGACCAGACCCAACTGCCCCCCTCCTTCCATTTAACCCTCCACCATACACAAACAAAATCTATCCCAGTCTCACAAAAGAAGATATAGATCTTACACACAAGAAGACATGCGTCTGATTATTTATAGAATAATCGGACACACAACTGCATGGAACTGGGTTCATGTCCCGACCATAGCTGTAATACAAGACAGTGACACCAAAGAAACAGATTTTGGGCTTAACACTGAAGATGGTAGGAAGAAAATGTGTGAAGAAATTGAGAAAGAAATGACAAGTGCTTTTAAAAATAAGTCTTCCCTCCCCACTGCTATAGCTTGCAAACAAAAGTCAAGTGAATCAGTATTGGATTTTTGGAAGAGATTCATGGATACCTGGACTCAAGAGGCTGGGTTATCCTTGTAGGCAGATATGACTAGTCTGATGATTCAGACTTACATCTCTAACCTAGGGAAGAGGAGGGGAATGTACAAGGGCTACTCCAAGAACGCCCTAATTCACCAAAGTGTTTGGACTATTGCGGTACCCAAGTATAGAGTAAGACAAGGATAAAAATTACAATTTACTTTAATTACAAAAGAATAATACAAAAAATGACAAGGACAACTTGAAAGTTGTTACATAGTGAACAATTATGCAGAAACATTTAAAATGTCAATAAATGAAATCCCCATGGATAGGTGGAGGCACAGTGATGTAGAAAAGGACATTGGCCTCAACAGTTTCGTGGCCAATGCCGCTTCCTCCGGAGACATCCAATCATGACATCTAGAAGACACATAATCAGGAATACAATGAAACATTCATGAGGTTAAATGATAATGCATGATAAACTTGGAGTGTTTATACAGTATGTAACAAGACTCACCAATAATTACCCAGGTGGGCAAAAAACGGCAATTTTGAGACACCCAATTGAAGACCTGTTGGTCATCTGGACGGGCACTGAACAACACCTTCTTGATTTTGTTGAACGGCTAAATGTCAACCAATTTAACCTGCATTTTACCCTTACTTATGATACCCTAAGCATTTCCTTCTTGGATGTAAAAATCATCAAAAACTCATCACTGATTTGTATCGTAGGCCCACAGCAGGCAACACGCTTCTTCATGCTTCTAGCTCTCATCCCCGTCCTCTAGTACGCAGTAATCCTTATGCTCAGTACTTGAGACTGAGACAAAACTGCACAGAGGATGGGGATTTTCGCCTACAAGCAGATGCCTTACATACGTGCCTATTGGCTCGGGGATATAGTCATACCAATCTAAGGAAGGCCTTTAATAGAGCCTTTGCTCGTACTCGACAATCGCTCCTATATGGCCCTCCCCGTACTAAGCAATCTTCTACTGTCAAAATTATTACAAAATTTTCGCTTCTTCACAATCATTTACGTAATCTTTTGTCACAACATTGGCATCTAATTACTGAACACCATATTTTAAAGAAATATGTGAGACCTGCTCCGGAATTGGTCTTTAGAAGAGTCACTTCCCTTATTGATAAATTTACCAACAGCTATTATAGGGCTCACTCACAATCTTCGGAGGGTCCGCGTGGCACTTTTAAATGTGCCACACTGCCCTTGGATCCAAGAAGGACAGAACTTTTCTCTCCCAAACGGCGAGATATTTGTGCCATCATGCCAATTGCGGCACTAGAGGAGTCGTGTACCTTAAGGTCTGTGCCTGCAAGGCCTTTTATGTAGGCAAGACCATCAGGGAACTACGACAAAGGTTGGGTGACCACCTGTATGCTTCCACCAATGGCAAGCTCACTACAGTGGGCCGCCACATAGCGATTCACCATAGATTCAACTCTGAATGTGTAAAATTTGTTGTTCTGGAAGTGATTCCAGAAGACCCCAGAGGAGGTGACTGGGACCGCAAAATCCTAAGACATGAGTCAATTTGGATTGAACGGCTCAATGCCCTTACACCTACTGGCCTCAACGAGGCACACACATATAAATATTTTTTATAACCTCCTCTATGACTTCTTTTAACGTCCCTTTCTCATTTTTTCCCCCTTTTTCCCCCTCTTCCCTCTCTCCTGTTTTGTGTTTTGTCCAGGAGTTCTTTCCCACTGGTGGTTTTTTCCCTGGTTCTCTGTTTGGTCTTTTTATTAGCCAATTATACCTTTCTATGTTCTTATATTATATGTTCTTGCCTATCAGTACTGACATATACCTCTAAGTTGTACCAGTGCATTCGAATTTCCTACTAGTGTACAATTGCTCTCTGTATATTATTATATTACAGATTTATTTACTGACTGTTAGATTCAAGTTGGTGAGATTATTGTCCTACAAGAACTACAAGAACATTAAAAAAAGAAATGTAATTTTTTGTAATAATTTGGATCTCGCGATGGTGTCACTTCTGGGGGATTAGTTAATGTTGCTTATTCCCCTGTTTGGTACACTAATTGCCGGTTTCTATTAAGATGTATGTCCTCTTTCTACCAACAATGCTTCCCAATATCTGCAATGGCTTGAGGAGTTAATTCTCCCCCTGGTGGCGGGCATGTGCCTCTCCAACAAGGAACGAGCCTTCTATCCCAGCTGGCTTTTTCCCCTGCTTCCCTCTGGTGACGCTGACAAGCATCCTACATCATAGGGCTATGCGCGTGCACATTGCTATCTTGGTGCATGCGCAATAGGGAGAATCGGATCCGGTGACGTCGACGCTTGACGGTGACGCGGCGCCGTACGTAAATCCGGGTTGGGGGCTATGAAAGGCAACCTTGTCGGCCGCTTTTATTCAGACCCAGGACCTTCCAGTCTCAGCTCTGCACGATAAGCTCTGCCATCCTTTGATGGATTTGAAAATTGAAGTCATTTAATATTCTACTCTCCTCTCCCCCCAGCTTTGTGGTGTTCGGTCTACCAGCGGTGCTCCATACACTATTGAGCTCCGCTCTGACCCTACACCTCTTGCTGGTCATGGGAAACTAGAGGCACTCTTTTGATATGGAGATTAACTGCCTTAGCAATCTACCAATTTTTGCCTCTTTCACTTATTTGCAGAATTCTCTATACTACCTCAATCAGAGCAGAGCCTTGTTCGGCCTTAACCCTGGGTGACAGACTATCCTCTGTTCTTTTATTGGATGGGTTTAGTCCCCCTTTTTGCCTGTGCACTTCACCCTGGGTGTCCTGCAGGATCTGTTGGTTTCAATTTTTTTGGCTTTCTTCCTTCCTCACTCCATTTCCATTCTCTCCCTCCATCCTTTTCTTCCCCCCCTCTCCTTTCTCCCTTCCCCTTTCTTATTCTTCCCCTATTCTTCACACCTTTTCCCTCCCACCCTCCCCTCCCCCTTTTTTTCCCCTCCCCCCTTTATTTCCCCCGTCTCCCCTCCCTTCTTCCTTGTTTCCCACTTCCCCTCTCCCCCCCCTTCCCTGCCCTCTTTCCTCCACCCTTCCCTTCATCTTTTCTCCTTTCCTTACTTCCAGCCCGAGTGTCCCAGAGTATATCTCAATTTATGATATTAACTTAATACTTTATCTACTTACAGTCCATCCTAATAGCCCCCCGTGCCCACCCCCAGGGGGAACACCCCAATTGGGTGTCTCAAAATTGCTGTTTTTTGCCCACCTGGGTAATTATTGGTGAGTCTTGTTACATACTGTATAAACACTCCAAGTTTATTATGCATTATCATTTAACCTCACAAATGTTTCATTGTAATCCTGATTATGTGTCTTCTAGATGTTATGATTGGATGCCTCCTGAGGAAGCGGCATTGGCCGCAAAACTGTTGAGGCCAACATCCTTTTCTACATCACTGTGCCTCCGCCTATCCATGGGGGTTTCATTTATTGACATTTTAAATGTTTCTGCTTAATTGTTTAGTATGTAACAACTTTCAAATTGTCCTTGTCATTTTTTGTATTATTCTTTTGTAATTAAAATAAATTGTAATTTTTATCCTTGTCTTACTCTATACTTGGGTACCGCAAAACCCAACACTTTGGTGAATTAGGGCATTGTTGGAATAGCCCTTGTACATTTCCCTTCTCTTCCCTAATATATTATTATCGGATGATGGTAACCCTTTCCCTCTAGATATCCTTTGTCAACCTATTGTGGCAAATGCTTCTTGTACATCTCTAACTTGAAACCAAAGATGGTCTTAATGGTCAGGCAAATGATTTCTGAATGGCCAACAAGTACTTTGGATGTTTTTCAGAAAACATTAACAGAAAAGGATGCTACTGGATGTTTTGATATAGCAAAGGAAAAACCAGTAAGTGCCCATTACCAAGGAGGGGCACAGCAAATGCCTCCCCATGCTAATGGTGGGCAGTGGGGAAGAGGAAGAGTATTTTCTAGGGGTCCTCAGCAGTCCAGGACCAGTTGTTTTAACTGCGGACAGGAGGGCCACTGGAAAAATCAATGCCCATATGAACCTTTCAATCAACAACAAAATAGTCAAGCCCCTGCTCAGATACAGAACCCTCAGCAAAATCAGGGAGTGAAATACCCCATTCAGTGGACCTAGCCTAAGCCACAACAGTGAAGCTGCCACAACAGTGAAGCTGCCCAGGGGGTAGTATCCCAGCATTTCCCCTTGTCTCTCGCACCTTTGATGAACAACCAACAGCGAAAGTTAACCCTTTCCCCTTGGATTCAGGAGCTACTCGTAGTACCCTCAGTGAGGACTACTACAGAGGAGAGACAACAAATGCTGAGCCTTCAATGGGAATTAATGGGATACTCACCAAAACTTTCAAAACCCCTCCTAAAAGTAAATGGAGAACGCGGATCAGTGTTGTTGTACCACAGTTTCAGGATAATACCAAACTGCCCTGTCAATCTCTTGGGGAGAGACTTACTAGGTAAGTTGGGGATTAGAATAGATATAACCAATAAGGGAGGTGTGATTGCTCATTCTAAAAAGATCCCCATATGGCCCATAATATTGAATATTGAAATGCAAGAGACAGACACAGGACTCCCCAGTGATTCTGACAAAGTATGGTCAGAGAGCGCTCTAGATGTAGGGCTCATCTCCTGTACCCCATACAAGGCCACCCTCAAAGAATGGGCACAACCCATTTATCACAAACAGTATCCATTGTCAAAAGAAAAAGAGGAAGGCATTGCCCCTATGGTAGAACACTTAAAGAAAGGCATTCTAAAAGAAGTTGTATCCCCTTACAACACACCCATCAACCCAGTTAAAAAAGCCAGATGGCAGTTATAGGTTTGTTCAAGACCTTCGAGCTGTAAATAACCTGGTGGTGTCCATTGCGCCTATAGTACCTGATGTGCCATTTACGCCTTACCTCCATACCATCCGATGCAGAGTATTTTTCTGTGATTGGTTTAATGAATGCATTTTTTTAGAATCCTTGTGGATAAGGAGACACAGCCAAATCTTGCTTTTTGTTTTTAAATACGCCCCAGGGTTATGTAGATTCCCTTGTATTCTACTCAGTGGTCCTCCAGGCAACCCTGCGGTCTTGGACACCCCGTCATTTTTCCATCCTACTATGATTTGTTGTTGTGTAGTCCAAGCCAGGTTGCATGCAAGGAGAATGGTTTATATCTGTTACATTGGTTAACAGATAACGGTCACAATGTTTCAAAGAAATGGCTACAATGGTGTCAGGTGACTACCTTGAATACCTTGGTTTTGTACTCTCCAAAGGAGAAAGGAAAATCAGTCACAAGAGAGCTGCGGCTCTCAATGGGTCTGCCCCGCCCACTCACTAAGAAGGACATGCTATCCTTTCTTGGTATGATTGGTTACTGACGCCAATGGATACCTGATTGCTCCTACTATGATAATCTCCTGAGGCAAGCCACAGGTACTGACATGCTAGATTGTGTGAAATGGAATTATGAAATGTACAATGTTTTTGTGTATCTTAAAAATGCAATGGTCACAGCTCCTGGACTTGGATTACCTGCCAGGGACAATGTAAAGTAATGGTGGGGGTCCTAGGTCCTAGCATGGGGGAAAACTCCACCCTATTGCATTTTTTTCAAGGGTTGTGCCTATGCCAGTGCGGGGCATGCCTGCGTGTCTGGGAGCTCGGAGCTCCGGCAGCCCGTGCGATGGTGGTAGAAATGGCTACATCATTCACTCTGGGACATGCTCATCCACCAAGACACATCCCCCAGACCAGACATGTCTTCAACCCTGGAGCACAGAATGTCTTTGTGGATGGGTCTTGTTCAAGACCAAATGATACCACATACCATGCAGGGTATGCTGTTGTCCAATTGCCTGATAGAATACTGGAAGCAAACCCTGTCCCATTCTAATCAGCACAAGCTGCAGAACTTACAGCCCTTACTAGAGCTTGTCAGCTTTTTGAAGGACAGGATGTAAACATTTACACTGACTCCAAGTACACATTCGGTGTTGCGCACAATTTTAGAGTTATATAGAAAAGAAGGTGCTACACAGCAGCAGATGGAAAATCCATCTCACATTCCACACTTGTCACAAGTCTGTTAGAAGCCATACAATTACCAAAATCTATTGCTACATTGCACTGTAAGGCACATACAGGTCAGCAAGATGACATAGCCAAGGAAAATGCTTTAGCTGACAAAGCAGCAAGAGAGGCAGCATCCACACAGCCAGCAGACATCCAAATGCCATTGCTCTCACCTGAAATCCCACTCCTAGATCAAACATTGCATGATCTCCGAACATATGCTACAGACAAAGGTGTGCAGAAAAGCTCAGAATCTGAGCTTGTCTGCCATGAGGGGAAACCATGTTTTCCTGTAGCAAGTGCTCCTTTATTCATTGCACAATACCATGGTGTAGGACACAGAGGCTGACAGGTCACATGTGAATTATTAGACAAGGATTTTTACATCCCTGGTCTTCCCTCCTTACTGAAGGCATATGTTTCCATATGCATCATATGCATCCAGAATAATCCCAGGAACCCTCACAAGGCAAAACATGAACACCTAATCTATCCATCCACACCATTCACTCATTTACAAATTTATTTCACACACATGCCTAAGTTAGGTAAGAGACAAGAATACCTACTTTTAATAATGGACATGTTCTCAAAATAGATAGAAACAGGGCTTTTTTTCAGCGGGAATGTGGGGGAATGCAGTTCCGGCACCTCCAGGACTGAATGTATGTAATGGCAAGGGGTGTTGGGGTGTGCTGCAGGGTCTGTTGATACTGGCTGCTGGGGGATCCTTAGTTATGGGAGAGGACCTATTTTTGCAGTGGGTCTATTGTTGTAGGGGAGGTCTATTGTTGCTGGTGTGGGATCTATTGTTGCTGGGAGGTCAGTTGTTGATAGGAGGGATCTACTGTTGAGGGAGGGGCCAATTGTTGCTGGCTGCTGGAGGGTCTATTGATGCTGGCTGCGGGGAGATTTGTTGTTGCTGGGGGGGTGAGTATATTGTTGCAGTCTAATGTTGCTGGGGGCATTCTTTTTGTTAATGAGGGGGTCTATTGTTGCTTCCTGCAGGGATCTGTTTTACTGCTTTTCTTGTTATCGTTGACACATTCCATACAAAATACTTAGCACCACAAATGTTTCTTAGTTCTGTATTCTCTAAAAGGGAAGGTGCTGGGAGTTGGGTAGGGGGTTGGAACCAAGGGACAGTACTCGGGGGTGGGTAGAGGGCGGAAACAAGGGGTAACTCTGAAAGGGGAGTTCCTGCACCTATTTTCGGAGAAAAAAAGCCCTGGATAGAAATGTTTGTCACAACAAAGGAAGATGCACAAACAGTAGTGAGAATTCTTACACAGAAAATCATTTCCAGATGGGGATGCCCGCTTCAGATCAACTCAGACAATGGCCCTGCAATTGTGGCCAAAGTCTGCCAAGATCTAGCAAAAATCTAGCAAAAAAGCTCAAAATTGACTGAAAGTTTCACATACCTTATCACCCTCAAAGTTCAGGTATAGTGGAAAGGATGAATAGAATCACTAAGGATAAGATCAGGAAGGCCATTGGAGGTAGGTATACCAATTGGAAGAAGGTCCCCCCAGCCGTTCTAGCTGAGGTAAGAATGACACCCTCTAAGAAAATAGGATACTCTCCTTTTGAAGTCCTAATGGATAGGCCATTTCCCACCCCATGGGCCAGACAGCCACTTATGTTAGAAAGAGGGGACCTTGATCTCATTCAGGAAGAATATGTAAGAAAACTTATTGAAACTTTGGATAAAATTGAAAAAGAAATGTTGCTCGCACTTCTCCTTTTTCTTCACAGGAACCTACACACCCTTTACAGGTAGGTGACTCCGTGGTGGTCCAGCAATTGAACCGCACCAAGAAGCAGGAGTATCCCTTCGGACCCCCAACCACAGTGATCGCAGTTACCCGCACAGCTATTCTGGTAAAGGGACAACAGGCCTGGATTCATGCCAGTCATGTGAAGAAGGTGAACCAAACACCTAAGAGGAAGATTAAAGACAAAGGAGGAGAAATAAGCAGTGAAAATCTTCGAATATTGAGTGAAGAAGGTGGTCAAGACTCTGAAAAAGATGACCTCGCTTATTTCACTACAGACTTCTGGGAAGGCCTTGTGCCTCCTATTCTTGATCACCCTGATTGTGTTCCTACCCACATGGATCATAACTAACTGTATATATCACCCTGAGGACTTGGGTGCCATAAAAGGCACATGTGGAGCACAACCTATACATGACACACGTAATAGATCAAAAAGAGAATCACTTAGCGAAAATGAGATAAGGGAAGGGTCAACCACATTCCATGATAAAATGTTACTGATGAAGTTCAAATATGCATATGCACAAAAAAATCAGGTTTTGATTAAAAGTTGGATATGTAGTAAACTAGAGTCACCTAATTATGTTATTTTACAAAGATCTGGGTCTACTATCTCATCTGAATGTTTTGATTGGAGACTCCCTAACCTGATTTAATAGAATGATGCCTTTCGACTCTGATACAGTCCAGTGGTGTCAGGTACTCACCAGGGCCGAGATGCTGAGAGCGGCTCCCCTTGCAGCAGAGTGTGCTATACCCCTGGAGGGGCCACAGAGGGTATCGGGCACAAAGAGGCACGGGTCGCCGGGCAGTAGTAGAGGCTTGCATGCAGATCTTCTGGCAGATAGCAGAACCGTGCAGGAAGTACTAGGACACTGGTCAGCAGGAAATCCTGGCTGGGGTTCAAACACCTTGATTCGTAGTAGGTAACTGGAACAAGTCTGATGAGAAGGCCGGGGGTCAAACACAGCAATCCAGTAAAAGAGAAGTCCATTAAGCAAGCCGGGGTCATGCATTAGAAGGAGAACCCGTCTTCATTCTGGTTCATACGCGGATCCATGAGATACGTTCCATGGGTGCTGGATTTCACATCTTCTGACCCGATCACGCTTGAAGAACACAGCGATGTGGTAGCCATCCCACCAACTCTGCCCGTCTGGGCCCACCTTAACCCAGCACCACCTAAGCCTGATTGACTCCACCTGGCGTATGCCTTGTTGGGTCCACCAATTCCGGTAAGCCTCTTCACTTCTATTGGGTGGTGTATGGACCGTGTCTGATGGAAGATCAATCCTCATATGTAGATTTGCTCTAGAGGACTTTTATATTCATTGATAATGATGGTTTTTGCCAATGTATGACCATTGAATTGCCAAGCCATAGACTGTATTTTTGGGACTTTCTTTAGCGCTACACTTTTCTCGATATTTTGTCTACATTTACACTTGCTGGTTGTGTTAGCTGCTGTGTCCTTCTTCTTTCTTGTGGGAGCGCAGAATTATTGTGTATTTATCAGTTGCATGGGCTCACTGTCAGCAGAAGATGAGGGGACCGCAGTAGGTACCGGAACAGGAGGAATCCGAGGTAACATCCAGGTAGGCCGAGGAGACTGAAAGCGTTCAGAGCGACGCTCCCGCAGGCGTCTGTCGAGTTTAGTGGCAATTTGAATCAGATCTTCCAGAGAGGTAGGGGTATCCACCCGTGCCAATTTATCTTTAAGTGTTTAGGAAAGACCCTGGCGGTACTGGTATTTGAGAGCGGCCTCATTCCAGGTGGTGTCTCCAGACCATTTGCGGAATTCCACGGTGTAATCCTCTACTAGTCTTTTTCCCTGGGTCAGGGTGTGCAAAATGGATTCGGCTGTGGCTGTACGTTGTGGATCGTCATATAACTGAACCATAGAGGAAAAGAAAGTTTCAACTGAGTTAAGTAAGGGACTCTTCTGTTCAAGATTATGAGCCCAAAATTGAGGTTCTTCAGATAATAAAGAGATGACGAATCCTACTTTTACAGATTCTGAATGGAAAGTCCTGGGTTGAAGAGCTAGGTACAACAGGCAAACATTTTTGAAAGCTCTGAATTTCTTTCAGTTCCCGGAAAATCGTTCCGAGTGGGGACTCTGGGTTCAGGAAGAGTCATTACAACTGCAGGTGCTAGATTGACTTGACTCTGAGAAGAGGATGCCCCGCTAGCTGAAGCTGCATCCGAAGAAGCCGGAGAGGAGGTCAGGTGCTGGAGGCAGCCTTCAATTTGGAAGTAGCCATCTTGGAGTCTTTGAACAGCCTGAGTAAGGGCTGTCACCTGCTGGCAGAGGGCCTCGAGAGGGGAACCGGCTTTGTCGGCCTCTGACATGGCTGGTTTGTACTGTCAGGTACTCACCAGGGCCGAGATGCTGAGAGCGGCTCCCCTTGCAGCAGAGTGTGCTATACCCCTGGAGGTGGCACAGAGGGTATCGGGCACAGAGAGGCACGGGTCGCCAGGCAGTAGTAGGGGCTTGCGTGCAGATCTTCTGGCAGATAGCAGAACCGTGCAGGAAGTACTAGGACACTGGTCAGCAGGAAATCCTGGCTGGGGTTCAAACACCTTGATCCGGAGTAGGTAAATGGAACAAGTCTGATGAGAAGGCCGGGTGTCAAACACAGCGATCCAGTAAAAGAGAAGTCCGTTAAGCAAGCCGGGGTCATGCACGAGAATCAAGCAATAGGAAAGTCCTAAAGACAGGCCGATGGTCAAACACAGTAATCAGGCAGAAGCAAAGTCCTTTTAGAGTAGCCGGGGGTCAAACACAGGATCAGACAGAAGAGAAGTCCATTAGGCAAGCTGAGGTCAAGTGCAGGAGAGGTTCAGAGGTGGTCAAGGCAATCCGGGTCACAGCAGGTAGGTACAGATAACAGAACTTGGGAACAGGAACACTGGAGCTGAAGAGACAAACCAGCAACGAGGCAAGGAGCAGAGCTGCCTTTTATAGGGCCGCCAGGGGATCTCATGTTGTGCGGGCTAAGGCGCGTACGTGCTTACGCCGATGCGCCGTGTCGCGGCCCGCTGAATCGCGCACCCGCGTGCGCCGTTGCACCGTTCTACCACGCAGGCGCACAGGAAAGAGCCGGTACTGGCAAAGAAGATTCCTGTTATTCCTCTGACAAGTGGGCTCCCGGGCATAGAGACATGAAACTCACATTGAGCAGACAAGTGGCCACGGTAACATAAAATAACAAGTCTAGGCGCAATCACCTAGAGCTCCCACATAATCAAATCTATACAATAAAGCTATACAATACAGCAATCAAAGGACAGTCAAAAAACTAAATATAAAATGTGAAAAATGACAATCCATACAATAGGCCAATAGTCCATATATTGTTGTGATCAGGATGAGGGGAAAAAAACGCCCAAAGAAGCAAGCAGGGCTGCCATCATAGTAGGAACGAAATCATGGTCCTGAGGCTGAAATACAACAAGTAAAGAGGCGCCTCTGGGTGCAGAGGTTTTTATAGATTTAAAATGCTTTAATAAGATATATAGAGATAAACTCACATTGTGGTGATAAAAACAAGCATGATAGTAAGAGTCATGGATGGCGCTCCCAGTCCTGTGCCTGTGAACAGTCTCTGTGGTGGATGTAGTGACAGCTCTTCCTGGTTAAAAAAAACAAAAAAAAAAACTGAAGTGGTGAAGACGACTTGGAGCAAAAAAGAAAAAAAAAAGGAAGGGGAATAGAGAGGGAGGGAGGGGGGAGAGGGACAACTGACTGGTCTCTAAAAGCACAAAACAATAATCGGACATGTAAAATGCATCTTATTAATACAACACATTAGTCATAGAGTATATATATAAAAATGGTAAAACACTAAATGTTCAAGATAGATGTATATACACGCACAACATATGTGTGGATAGCACTGGGAGATAAAGCAAGGAATTAGAAGAGTCAACAATAAAAATATAAAAATATGGCATACTACTGACTATGCTCTGCATAGTTGTAAAATTGGAAAAAATTAGAAAAAATTAAAAGAAATTGGAAGGAATTGTAAAATATATATATAAGATGTATAACAATAGGATATATACACGTATATGTACACGTGTAAATGCATATACGTACATATAGAATAAATGCACATATAGAAATATATATTTCTATAAAGTGGCCACGGTAAGAAACTGTTATTCTTACTTATTCTGCTCTCCGTGGCGAGTAATTAGTCGCTATCTGGAGTCCATTGGTTGAAGGAGTCTTATGCTATTGATGAGATGGTGAGGTTAAGGTAAAATTATGTGTTTAATTACTAGAGCCACTAGAATCCCTGACCCAGGTGCTGAAAGTAAAACTCACCTCAGTCTTTATTACAGTAGAAACTATGTAAGTCATTTTTTAAGACTTAAGAGGGGATTGTAATAGAGCCTATGATCAACTGTCACTCCATTTTGTAATCTACCCTCCATTTTAAAAGCTTGTTTTTAAAGAATGTATGTGCCTTATCTTACACTTCTTTCTCGTTAGAGTTTTAGACCTTTTTGTTCGACTCATTGTGTTTAGGCCGACTATAGGTAGTTAGTCTTGCAGATAAGCTATCTTTGTAAATTCCTTTCAGCTGCTTAAAATTAATGATGAATAAATCTCTCTGTAGAAGCCTGGTTAACCCTTAGAAACTTAGGAGCTAGTTTACCCCCTCCCCTCTGTGTTGTAACTCACATATAAAGATATCATTCTTATTAAAGAGTTCAGACTCACTTTGCACATGAAAGCTGCCTGTTGTGTGTGTCATTGTGGTCTCCAGAATTCTGACGGGGTCACTGTGGATTACCAAGGGTGGTCGGCTGTCCCGTAATCTGTGCTATCAATGTAGAGTGACAATTCTTTTTTTTTAGATCCTCAGAGAGTTCTTTGGCATGAGGTGCCATGTTGAACTTCCAGTGACCAGTATAACAGAGTGGAAGCGATAACGCCAAATTTAACACACCTGCTCCCCATTCACACCTGAGACCTTGTAACACTAAGGAGTCACATGACACCGGGGAGGGAAAATGGCTAATTGTGCCCAATTTGGACATTTTCACTTAGGGGTGTACTCACCTTTGTTGCCAGTGGTTTAGACAATAATGGCTGTGTGTTAAGTTATTTTGAGGGGACAGCAAATTTACACTGTTATACAAGCTGTACACTCGCTACTTTACATTATAGCAAAGTGTCATTGCTTCAGTGTTGTCACGTGAAAAGATATAATAAAGTATTTACAAAAATGTGAGGGGTGTACTTACTTTTGTGAGATACTGTATATGCTTAAGCAGTTGCAGATAGTCCAAAATGCATAAAGGCTAGTGTCCCAGAATATTAGGTAGATAGATGGAAGCCCAACGAGCCACCTAGGGGTCCCTAACTACCAACAGGGGCTAAAGGAGCACTGCACTTCCTTGAAAAAAATGTTACTAGGTAATGCTGCAAAAAGTAATATCACTAGCCAATATCAGATGCTAAAATGTGTTGGTATATTTTATGCTCAAAACCATAACCTAGTATAGAAACTAAATGTAATGCCCCGTACACACAATCGGACATTGATCGGACATTCCGACAACAAAATCCATGGATTTTTTCCGACAGATGTTGGCTCAAACTTGTTTTGCATACACACATGCTTTAGCGTGACCAGTTCTGTCACATGCCTTTGCTCCGTGAGATCCGTGAGAATAATCCTGATAATTTCAGAAACTTTCTCCGGATGACGGACCCCGTATTTCACCATTTGTTGGCTTTGCTGACCCCTTATATTAGCAGGCAGGATACCTGCATGAGGCAAGCCATCACTCCGAAGCAGAGGCTAGTCGCCACCCTGCGGTACTTGGCGACGGGGAGAAGCCTGCAGGACTTCAAGTTCTTGACAGGCATCTCCCCCCAGGCTCTGGGGATCATTATCCCACAGACCTGTTCTGCCATCATCCAGGTCCTGCAGAAGGACTATATTAAGGTAAGATTTATCCTTTAATATCACATGTTATTGTATTTAATGTTTGTTAATATATTGTATTTCTTTCCTCATTCCCTAATTACCATGATTGGAATATGCTATGAATGTCCCCTTTGTCCTCATGCATGCTGGATTTTTCTTTAATTTTTTTTTGTCCTTCATACATATTTGCCTTCACTTACCTTCCCACAATGGTCTCCTGGCCCTATTTTCACCTCATGTAGTCACTTAACAATGTATTTTATCAGCTCCATAGTAGTGCTTTACCACAAACACCCCCTAAAATGTGTTAAAATGTGATTTGTGCTTTAAATTCTGGCAGAGTGCCAGAGGCTTTTTTTGGGGGGTCCCCAAATCATTTGGAACCCTCCCTCCCCCCAACTGCTAAGTCAGCTGATACAAATTCTCTATCTATCCTCAATCATCTATCTGCTGACTTTGCCAAACCCATACACACTATACCCATCTCTTTTGTGGTCAGATGTATGGATGAATTCCCCAAATAATGTAGTGCAAGGGCCTGCCTGTATACTTTCAAATGGTACTGTTTAAAGTTTTTGTATCCTATTATTATCTTGATAGGTAATAGCAGAATTTCCAAATGTGCTCAAATGTGTACAATGTGTATTTATATCTTTGTATTCTGACACTTCTTACCTGTCCAGTGGGCTGTCAATAGTGTAACTAAGGAGGGGCTGGCCAAAGTAATACACATTATTTAGGCATTCATCTCTCAATGAAGTGGAGAGGGTTACCTGTCCAAGAGCTCCCCTCCCCCCAAAATGTTAGAAATGGCCCATGAGAGGGGGGGAGGGGGAATCTGATAGGTGTATCTTATACTTTGGTCTTTAAAAACTCCCTTAAATAAATGTTATCTTGATGTTGGCCAAGAATGTTTGTGTCTAATCTGCTTTCCCTGTTTATGTGCAAAATGAATAATTTTTTTTTCTTGTTTGACTCCACAGTTTCCTTCCAACCCACAGGAATGGCAGACTGTGGCATCCCACTTTGCCCAGCGGTGGGACTTTCCTAACTGCGGAGGGGCTATTGATGGGAAACATGTCCACATCGTCCCACCACCCAACTCGGGGTCATACTATTTCAACTATAAGGGGTTCAATAGTATTGTGATGTTGGCGGTGGTGTCGGCTGCTTACGAGTTCCTGTATGTGGACGTGGGGAAGAATGGCCAGATGTCCGATGGTGGAGTCATCGCCCAGACGGAGTTCTACAGGCGTCTCCAGAATGGCAGCTTGGACTTGCCACCTCCAGAAGACAATGTGGAAGGACTCCCATTCGTCTTCGTTGCGGATGAAGCGTTTGTGCTGAGGGACCATCTTATGCAGCCATTCCCGATGAGGACCCTCACCCCGGACCAGAGGGTTTTTAATTACCGGCTGGCCAGAGCCAGAAGAGTGGTGGAGAACACGTTTGGAATCATGGCCAGCCGGTTCTGCCTATTTCTTACACCCATACACATGGCGGAGTATAAACTGAATCATATTATCCTGCCGTGTTGTGTTCTACACAACTTTTTACGGCAACATTCTGCCAACTATGCTGGCTCAGTTGGGCCTGAGGCCGGAATTCTAAATATAACAACCCTGACGGCACTTAAAAAGTGGCCGTCCTGGCTTGCCCCCCCTGAGTGCCCATGATATAGGCATAAGATACCTTGATTACTTTGCGGGTAGGGGGGCTATCAATATGCCAGACAATGTCTGAAACCTTTTTTTAAAAAAAACTACTAAAATCTTTGTTGAAATTTACTGCTTGTGTTTCTTTTAGCTGACCCTGACAGAAATATGGTGAGTCCTGAAAATGGCGTGATTGTGTAACATTACAAAGCACTGTTGGGTGTTATTTACTAAAGGCAAAGACACTTTGCACTACAAGTGCACTTGAAACTGCACTTGTAGTGCAAAGTGGATTTGCCCTTAGGAAATAACCCCCATTGTTACTGAAAACACCAATTAGAGCACAACAAAAGTTTTGGAGCGTTGAAACAATAATCCAAACATTCTTGATTAACAATCTTTTTAATACCAGCACAATCACATGTGCATTTAGAAAAGGTTTTTAAAACAAACCAACATGTTTGTTGTATAACAATTTTTGGGGTCAAATTAGAAATAGTACAAATGTCCATTTAAGATAAAACAGGCATGTTTAAAACCAACAAGAAAGACACAAATCTTGAACTTACAAAGTTCACATTTGGGAGAACTTGAAGGCAATATCAGACATGAGTATTTACAAACTGTGTTTGATATTGTATTCAGATGGGGTGAAGTCACCAAAGAGAAAAGACAAATTTTGAAGATGCACACAAATTGTCGAATGTCAACATGTGCTAGCTGCCATCACGGGGGATCAAGGGACGTGTTTTTGGGGTGCAACCCCTTCCTCACAGCTACTTTATTATTGAGGAAGGGGTTGCACCCCCAAAACACATCCATTGATCTCCCGTGATGGCAGATAGCACATGTTGACACACTGTGTGCATCTTCAAAATTTGACATTTCGCAAATATGTCAAAAAATGGTATACATTTTTAGCTCACAAAAAAACAAAGGGATTTGGATTTGTTTTAAACTCTCCCTAAAACTTCAATGATGTTCTTCATTTTTTTTTGAACATCATTGATGTTTTTCTGGATGTTTTCCAAGTCCCTATTACACCTCATGATCTCCCCGATCAGGATCTGTGCACTTTCAGAGGTGAAATGCCCTGGATCCACAACATCACGATCACCTAAAAAGATAGAAACAAAAACACACCATGTATTATAAATATGCCAGCATCCATCTCTTACCTGAGCCTGTGGTCGCAGACACTCACCTGTTGTGGTGACAATTTCCACCACGTCTTCCTCCTCCTGCTCTGCTTGGCTTGGGTGGATTTCCCCTTCTTCCAGAGGTGGGGGGTCTGTCGTTTCTTCGGATGAGGGGTGTCCTCCGAGTCTTTTATCCCCTATGTAAAAACAAATAGGTATACTTAGCACACAGATATTTGATAGCAGAACTATAAATATGAAACATTGCTTGGAAGTGGGGTACAATTGTCTATTTTGGCTGTTGAAATTTTATTGTCCTTTGTCAAGCTTGAATACTTACCTGTTTAGTACAAGCTTCACAGATGGAGACACCCCTATAGTATACACTGGAGCACCTGTGTGGGGCCCCCTAATAAACAGGGTGTTCTTGTGTCCCACACTAGCGCTCCAGAGTCCAGATGTGAAAACTGCTGCTGAGTGTCCTCTCCTTACACAGAATCTAGTTTGCATTTCATTCTAGTTACAAACCCATCTACACAACCAAATTATTTTCAGACAAGTAGGCCATAAAAAATGTTTTAACCACTTAAGGACCGGACCATTATGCTGCTTAAGGACCAGAGGACTTTTTCCAATTTGGCACTGCGTCGCTTTAACTGCTAATTGCGCGGTCATACAATGCTGTACCCAAACGAAATTTGCGTCCTTTTCTTCCCACAAATAGAGCTTTCTTTTGATGGTATTTGATCACCTCTGCCGTTTTTATTTTTTGCGCTATAAACGGAAAAAGACCGAAAATTTTGAAAAAAAATGATATTTTCTACTGTTTGTTATAAAAAAAATCCAATAAACTCAATTTTAGTCATACATTTAGGCCAAAATGTATTCAGCCACATGTCTTTGGTAAAAAAAATGTCAATAAGCGTATATTTATTGGTTTGCGCAAAAGTTATAGCGTCTACAAACTAGGGTACATTTTCTGGAATTTACACAGCTTTTAGTTTATGACTACCTATGTCATTTCTTGAGGTGTTAAAATGGCAGGGCAGTACAAAACCCCCCCAAATGACCCCATTTTGGAAAGTAGACACCCCAAGGAAATTGCTGAGAGGCATGTTGAACCCATTGAATATTTATTTTTTTTGTCCCAAGTGATTGAATAATGACAAAAAAAAAAATATTTACAAAAAGTTGTCACTAAATGATATATTGCTCACACAGGCCATGGGCCTATGTGGAATTGCACCCCAAAATACATTCAGCTGCTTCTCCTGAGTACGGGGATACCATATGTGTGGGACTTTTTGGGAGCCTAGCCGCGTACGGGGCCCCGAAAACCAAGCACTGCCTTCAGGATTTCTAAGGGCGTAAATTTTTGATTTCACTCCTCACTACCTATCACAGTTTTGAAGGCCATAAAATGCCCAGATGGCACAAACCCCCCCCCAAATGACCCCATTTTGGAAAGTAGACACCCCAAGCTATTTGCTGAGAGGCATGGTTAGTATTTTGCAGCTCTCATTTGTTTTTGAAAATGAAGAAAGACAAGAAAAAATATTGTTTTTTTTCTTTTTTCAATTTTCAAAACTTTGTGACAAAAAGTGAGGTCTGCAAAATACTCACTATACCTCTCAGCAAATAGCTTGGGGTGTCTACTTTCCAAAATGGGGTAATTTGGGGGGGTTTTGTGCCACCTGGGCATTCCATGGCCTCCGAAACTGTGAAAGGCAGTAAAGAGTGAAATCAAAAATTTACGCCCTTAGAAAGCCTGAAGGCGGTGCTTGGTTTTCGGGGTCCCGTACGCGGCTAGGCTCCCAAAAAGTCTCACACGTGTGGTATCCCCGTACTCAGGAGAAGCAACAGAATGTATTTTGGGGTGTAATTTCACATATTCCCATGGCATGCTTGAGCAATATATCATTTAGTGACAACTTTGTGCAAAAAAAAAAAATTTGTCTCTTTCCCGCAACTTGTGTCACAATATAAAATATTCCATGGGCTCGACATGACTCTCAGCAAATAGCTTGGGGTGTCTACTTTCCAAAATGGGGTCATTTGGGGGGGGTTTGAACTGTCCTGGCATTTTATGCACAACATTTAGAAGCTTATGTCACACATCACCCACTCTTCTAACCACAAAGCCCTTTCTGACACTTTTTGTTTACATGAAAAAAATTTTTTTTTTGCAAGAAAATTACTTTGAACCCCCAAACAGTATATTTTTTTTAAAGCAAATGCCCTACAGATTAAAATGGTGGGTGTTTCATTTTTTTTTCACACAGTATTTGCGCAGCGATTTTTCAAACGCATTTTTTGGGGAAAAAACACACTTTTTTAAATTTGAATGCACTAAAACACACTATATTGCCCAAATGTTTGATGATATAAAAAGATGATCTTAGGCCGAGTACATGGATACCAAACATGACATGCTTTAAAATTGCGCACAAACGTGCAGTGGCGACAAACTAAATACATTTTTAAAAGCCTTTAAAAGTCTTTACAGGTTACCAATTTAGATTTACAGAGGAGGTCTACTGCTAAAATTACTGCCCTCGATCTGACGTTCGCGGTAACACCTCACATGCATGGAGCAATTGCTGTTTACTTTTGACGCCAGACCGACGCTTGTGTTCGCCTTTGCGCGAGAGCAGGGGGGACAGGAGTGCTTTTTTTTTTTTTTTCTTTATTATTTTTTTGCTTTTTTTTAATCTTATTTTTAAATTGTTCCTTTCATTTTTTTTTAATCATTTTTATTGTTATCTCAGGGAATGTAAATATCCCCTATGATAGCAATAGGTAGTGACAGGTACTCTTTTTTGAAAAAATTGGGGTCTATTAGACCCTAGATCTCTCCTCTGCCCTCAAAGCATCTGACCACACCAAGATCGGTGTGATAAAATGCTTTCCCAATTTCCCAATGGCGCTGTTTACATCCGGCGAAATCTAAGTCATGAAATTCCGGTTTCTTAGGCCATAGAGATGTTTGGAGCCACTCTGGTCTCTGATCAGCTCTATGGTCAGCTGGCTGAATCACCGGCTGCATTCTCAGGTTCCCTGTTGAGACAGGAGAGCCAGAGAAAAACACGGAAGACTGTGGGGGAGAGGCATTCCCTCCCACTGCTTGTAAAAGCAGTCTAGAGGCTAATTAGCCGCTAGGATTGCTTTTTCATGAAAGCCGACCGCTGGCTGAAAAGAATGATACCAAGATGATACCTAAACCTGCAGATATCATTCTGGTATAACCACTCAAAGTCGTGAATGGCGTACCTGAAGACAAAAAAATGGTTAACAATAAAACACAGTAAACGGTAAAGTATAAAAAATTGCATACCTGAAAAGCAAACATGATAAAACATAATAACAATAAAACATTGCAGAATAGAATACAGTAAAAAAGAGCAGAACAATAGAGAGAGAATAGAGAGAGAGAGAACAGTAAAACAACAACTATTTTTTTTTATTTTATATATTTTTTTTTTTTTTACACTTTTTTTTGTAACTAACTTTTATAACTGTAACCGGTTCCAGGTTCGGGTCTCTCAAAATGCGATGGCATCTTGGGAGACCCTGTGAAAGTGTGCCCAGTCTGTGCAATGCTGTACCCTACGCTAATACTCAACTAGTGAATGGTAGCGTTCAAAACATTCACCAATGCAAAGACCAGGATTGTCAGGACAGGAGGGACAATACGCTTATATCTGCGCTTGCTGCAGACACGACATCTTTTTTTGGGGGGTTCGTTGGGTAGGGGTACTCGGGAGGACATAAAGAAAATGCCTCTCATGCAGCCGACTGCATTTCGTTGGGGATGTGAATGGGGGAAGTACGGGCGCTGCAGAAGTGGTGGGTTCCCAATTAGGATTGGCGAATGCAGCAGGAAGGGCATTACGGGCACAACGGGCCTGTTTGTCTTCTTCTTGGTGGCAGCGGGACACTACTTGTGCTTGCCACCTCACCAGCTTGAACTGCACTTATGGGACTCGTCACGTTACCAAGTGTTACTGCAGTGCTGGTTTGACTACGACCGGGGTGTACTAGGCCACTGGTGCTTGCCAGTTCACCAAAACGCTACCAAAAAAACTGTTAGTGATCGCACGGATCAGGCCTGACTCTGCGAACGCTGCAGTTATGCATTTAGTGTTTTGTAAGTGACAGTGATCGATCGATACTGCACTTGGATGGGCTGGGCTGGGCCAGGTGGAGGGGTAAAACGCAGGTGCTAGCAGGTATCTGGGCTGATCCAGCTAACACTGCATTTTTGGAAACCCTAAACTGCTGGGGACGCTAGTATAGATCTGATTGGATCAGATATTGATCCGTTCAGATACTATACCACTAAGGGAGGTGTACGGTGCGTGCGTGGGTGTTAGCGCTACTGGCGCTAACCTGACGCTGCTTGGGGCTGGTGCTTACCAGTTCACCAAAATGCTACCAAAAAAACTGTTAGCGATCGCAGGGATCAGGCCTGACTCTGCGAACGCTGCAGTTATGCGTTTAGTGTTTTGTAAGTGACAGTGATCGATCGATACTGCACTCGAGTGGGCTTGGCTGGGCGGAGGGGGCAAAACGCAGGTGCTAACAGGTATCTGGGCTGATCCCGCTAACACTGCATTTTTGGGAACCCTAAACTGCTGGGGACGTTAAAATAGATCTGATCGGATCAGATATTGATGCGTTCAGATACTATATCACTAAGGGAGGCGTATGCTGCGTGCGTGGGTGTTAGCGGTACTGGCGCTAATCTGACGCTGCCTGGGGCGACTCATATCACCGCCGGGCGATCAGGGGGCTAAACCTTTATTAGGTAATAAACGGCGGGTGCCCTGACACTATAAAAAATAAATGAACTAACCAGCGTCACCCATAATGGTTATACGGTGATCAGTGGTGAAAGGGTTAACTAGGGGGCAATCAAGGGGTTAAAACATTTATTAGGTAGTATATGGGGGTCCCTGTCGCTATAAAACGCTGACGGCGAATCTAAATATTTAAGTCCCTAACTAGCGTCACCAGTGACACTAATACAGCGATCAGAAAAATGATTGCTTAGCGACACTGGCGACAGGGGGTGATCAAGGGGTTAAAACTTTATTAGGGGGGGTTAGGGGGGTACCCTAGACCTACAGGGGGCTAATACTTACTGCCTGGCATGTTCTACTGTGATGTGTGTGTGTTGTGCACTCAAATTTCAGTCTTCTTTCCTTGGCGCCGGAACGGAAACTGCCGAGCTGAGGAGAGATGACATCACATCCCCTGCCTCTGTGTACTACACAGAGGCAGGGGAAGAATCTCATTGGCTGGGAGCGATTGTGAGGGGGGGGGCACAATCGGATGGCCTGCCCCTCATCTCTGATCGCTGCCAGACCAACGGCGACCGCCTCGGGCACCGGGGGGGGGGTCCGATCGGACCCCCCGCCCGCGGGAAGGCAATCACGTACCAGGTACGTAATTTTGCCTGCCCGTGCCATTCTGCTGACGTATATCAGCGTGAGGCAGTCGTCAAGTGGTTAAAATGCATATGGTCAAAACAATGGTGTGTTCTAGGCTGAACGAAGAATGTTTCATACGAATGAATAATGTGCCCATGAACATGAAAGTTGCCATTTTAAACTGTACAACAGTAAAGAAAAGCACATGGAGCAGCACGAATGTAATAAACATAAAGAATAGGAACACAGGACAACTACTTACTTTTTTGCAGCACTCTCTGGATCCTTCTGTACTGCTAATGCTCCCTCAATTTGAGGTCCGACCACCGCTTCTGACATTGGGGTTGGGGTAAGGTCCATACTTCCCGTCATAGTCGGCCTTCTTCAGGATGTCCACCATCTCCAACATCTCCCCAAAGGACATATTCGATGCCTTAAATCATCTCCTTCTGGATCGGGACGTTTCTGGCTCCGGGCTTTCCTCCTCCTCCTCCTCGTTGGTGTATTTATCTGACACCTGCTGTGTCTCCGCCATGTGCTCTTCCCCCACTGTGCCAAACGAGAAGGGGAAGGGAATAGACGGGAAAGAACATCAGGGGCGGGCGGAGTTTGCGCAGTGTCTATAAAGCGTAACACGCGTGCGTAGTACGTACGATCTGTGAGCGGAGGAAGGAGTAACGGAGGCGCCGATCGTGATAGGGAAGGTAAGATTTTGGGCCTATACTGCTTCTAGATTGAGGCCTGTATTTGCACAAGTTTAGAAGACTTTAGGCTGACTTTAGGGTTTGTCTTGTGTTGTGTCTTGCAGTGAAAATGGATATCTTGAAGGATCAGGACTTTATGTCAATCTTCATTGATATGTTCAGGGAGCTGCCCTGTCTGTGGCAGATAAACCACCCTGAATATAAGAACCAAACAAAGAGGAAGGCAGCGCTGGATAAGTTGATGCAATTTGTGAAGTCGGTGATCCCCACGGCAGACATCATCTATTTGAAGATCCTAATTGGTGGACTGAGGAGCACTTATCTAAGGGAGCACAAGAAGGTCCAGGATTCCCAGAAATCAGGAGCTGCAGATGACATTTATGTCCCCAGGCTGTGGTACTATGACAGACTGCATTTTCTAGCAGGTCAGACTGAACCCAGGCCAGCACTCTTCAGTCTTCCTTCCACGCTTCCTCCCCCCCCAGCTGAGGCTTCTGATGCCCAACCTGGGCCTTTCAGGCAGCAACATGTGGAGGAGCCCAGCTTGAGCCAGGTATAGCATTCTTCTAAAGATTTCTAGTTGTCCAGTCAATGATGTTAAATAGATGTTAGTTAGGAGTACTAATTTATGATTGTGATTGATGATGCAAAAACTAAAACCATGTCCCTTTTTCATACACAGGGAAGTCTCAGCCAGGAGGTGGCCGGGCCAAGCAGGTTGCCTGATATCCAGGTCCCTACCCTCCGCCTTCAAAGACAAAGTGGCAGGAAGAGGAGTAACCTGGAGGAGGCTGCCATAGGCCTCTTTTGGAAGGCTACTGAGGCCCTCAGAACACCCCACAGTGTGGAGGAGGACTTTGCTGGCATAACTGCATGCAAAATGATGCAGATGGAGGAGGGCCAACGACTCCTATGTGAGTTTTTAATTTTGGAAGCTCTAAATAAGGGGTTGAGGGGCCAACTCACATGTGCAACCCACATTTGTCACCTCACCCATGGTCCTCTTCCTCCTCCTCCAGGTCCTACTCCTCCTCCTCCTCCTCCAGGTCCTCCTGCCACATCTCCAACACCAGAGCCACAGCCGGGAAGGAAGCGTGGAAGGAAGACCAGAGAGTGATGACCTGGGTTCAGTCTGGTCTGGCAAAATATGCAGGCTCTTGTAGTACCACAGCCTGGGGACATAGATGTCATCTGCTGCTTTCCGGATCTCTGGGACTTCTGGACCAGACTGCACTCCCTTACATAAGGACTCCTCAGGCCACTAATTTTGCCGTAAAATAATTGATGTGTGCCCTGGGGTCCAAGGCTTCGCCAATTTCTGCTGTTTCTCCAGCGTTGCCTCCCTCTTTGTTTGGTTCTGAGCCCTTAATAAAGGAATTTTTGTTTCAATTATATTCGCCTATGTGTGTTTTCCTTTCAAAAATGAGAGTTTGTTTGTGAGGAGGCAGGTACATTTCAAAAATACAATGTGAAATTAACAAGGGACACCAACACCAAGCAAACTCCTTGAGATTAAATAATAAAAGATAATAATGGTGTTATGGTAACTTGACACACAAAACACACACAAAAATATTCTGGAGTAAAACAAAAGAAAAAAAAATAACATCAGCCTTGAAACAAATACAAACCCAAAAAAAAAAAATCAGCCTTGAAAAAAATACAAAACCAAAAAAAAATAACCTAAAAATTATTTTTTCAGATGTGACAAATCAAAATATATTTAGGGGATCACGATAAATAATAAAGAAATGAGTTTGTAAGAACTCTGTGTGAATATGAGCAGCAAAATTACTTCATTCTTCTAGCATTATAAAGAAGAAGAGAGTGCGCTGCATTAAACAATTTTTTAACATTGCAGCCTGACGAAAGTGCTCTATCCATTCTGAACGCTAATTTTACCAGACCGAGCTGTTCCGTCTCGGAATTTCTTCTGAGCATGCCTGGCACTTTGTGCGTCGGAATTGTCCACACACGGTTGGAATTGACGCGATCGGATTTTGTTGTCGGAAAATTTTATAGCCTGCTCTCAAACTTTGTGTGTCGGAAAATCCGATGGAAAAAGTCCGATGGAGCCCACACACGGTCGGATTTTCCGACAACACGCTCCGATCGCACATTTTCCGTCGGTGTGTACTGGGCATAAGTGTTTCTTTTAACCGCCTTTTCAAACATAACTAAACAAAACAGGTGATAATTACTACAGTATTTTTTAAGCTGTGTACAGTATATAAAAGTATGAAAGGGTAAGTGCAGCGCAAATTGTAGAATGAAACAAATGATCCAGTTGAAATGGGTAAGTTCCCCAATAGTCTATCAGGACAAATCCACATAAGATTCAAATGACAAGGAAATGGTCTTGTATGCAGTATCCAATTGCGCTTACCAGAGATAGTGGACCTCTGCAAAGCAGGGGTCAAACTCACATGTATCCCCACGGGGATGATGATAAATCCTGGTGGTATCACTGAAGAGGATCACTGCAGTGTGAAGATCCAAATATTCAGAGGAATGAGCCAGCCCTCCGACAGGAAGATCCCAGGGATGTGAACCTCCGGATTAGAGATGTAAAAAAGACCGCTCCAAAGTGGCAAATGCAAAAAAGATAAAAAGGATACTATCTAAGAGTAATCCATCTCATTTATTAAAAATCCAATCTTGTACCATAAAATGAGCACTCACAAGCGCAAAAAGTTTAAAAAGTCGGACTGTAATACAATGCAGTACCGACATACACAGTATGACAGCGGGTGACGTCCGTACTGTGGCTCCTCCCCCCGTATGCGGCATTACGTCCTGATTGTACTTCGTCAACGAGGGGTGGAGCCTGACAGTCACCTAGCAGCCTTTATAGAGAACGGACGTTATCTGAATGGGCTGCGGCACGCACGGAAGTAAAAAAGCTTCCTTAGCAACCGGATCCTACCAACAACCAGTCCTGTACACAATAACATTCAGGCCATATCTGAATCCTAGGTGGCGAAAGCGGAAGTGAAAGTAAAAGCCTCCTATTATAATTGCACGGGGACACCACCATAAGAGAATGTTAATTGGCCATACAGTATATATTTAAGAAATAATATATATCCCAATTAGGGTAAATATATTTAACTGAATATGTAATAAAATTTAAACTTAAGTTTAAAAAACAATAACGGAAGTAATCTCCCGCTGCCATCTCTGTGTATAATGCAAACAAACATACAAAAAGAAAATACAATAGCGAAAAAAAAATACCCAAGTTAACACATCTGAATATAACCCATATGTAACTATTTATTTGATAATAACCTGAGATAATAACCTGAGCCTCATAAATCCACATGGATTCACGCTGGCTCAGTTGCCTGATGAAATTACCCCCCCCCCCCCCTTCAATGTGGATTCGCTCTTTCTATGCCCCAAAATTTTAAAGATCTAGGATTTCGATCATGAAAGATCCTAAAATGTTTGGAGACATTATGTGTGATAAGTCCTCGCTTAATGTTGTTCACATGTTCGGCTATGCGGCCTCCCATAGGTCTGGAAGTCCTATCTATATATTGGAGTCCGCAGTCACATTCCAACATGTAAACAACCCCTACTGTATTGCACGTTATAAAATGTTTAATCTGATAATGTTTATTAGCTAAAGTTTTGGCCAACCGTTTTTTACAAAAGGGTTACGAGGAGGAGCACATAAAGAGTGATATAGCCATTGTTGGCAGCCTTAAGCATGCCTCTCTAGTTGCTAACTTAGATAACAATAAGAAATCCAAGGGTGACTTTGAATATAAAATTATCCTTGATTACAACATCCAACATAAAAAATTTGAGAGAATAATTTTGAAACACTGAGATATTCTCAAAAAAGATAATATTTTGTCCACAGTATTGCCCCTTCGTCCTAAATTCATCCATCGAAAACCCCCCACGTTAAGAGACATTCTAGCACCTAGCGTTGTAGATCCTCCTATGACCAAGAAGGAAAATCGGATTTTCAACTTCCTGACAGGCTTTTATGCCTGTGGGAGATGTCTTGCTTGCAAGCAATGCAGACGGAATCTCAAGAGAAGGAAAGATTTTACAGTGTCAGTTACTAATAAACATTATTGGATTAAACATTTTATAACGTGCAATACAGTAGGGGTTGTTTACATGTTGGAATGCGACTTTGGACTCCAATATATAGGTAGGACTTCCAGACCTATGGGAGGCCGCATAGCCGAACATGTGAACAACATTAAGAGAGGACTTATCACACATAATGTCTCCAAACATTTTAGTATCTTTCATGATCAAAATCCTAGATCTTTAAAATTTTGGGGCATAGAAAAAGTGAATCCACATTGGAGGGGGGGGTAATTTCATCAGACTGAACCAGCGTGAATCCATGTGGATCCATGAGACTCAGATTATGATCCCTAAGGGGTTAAATGTGGAATTCAATCTCAACTGTTTCATATCAAATAAATAGTTACATATGGGTTATATTCAGATGTGTTAACTTGGGTATTTTTTTTTCGCTATTGTATTTTCTTTTTGTATGTTTGTTTGCATTATACACAGATATGGCAGCGGGAGATTACTTCCGTTATTTTTTTTTATACTTAAGTTTCCATTTTTTTTACATATTCAGTTAAATATATTTACCCTAATTGGGATATATATTATTTCTTAAATATATACTGTATGGCCGATTAACATTCTCTTATGGTGGTGTCCCCGTACAATTATAATAGGAGGCTTTTACTTTCACTTCCGCTTTCGCCACCTAGGATTCAGATATGGCCTGAATGTTATTGTGTACAGGACTGGTTGTTGGTAGGGTCTGGTTGCTAAGGAAGCTTTTTTACTTCCGTGCGTGCCGCAGCCCATTCAGATACCGTCCGTTCTCTATAAGGGCTGCTGGGTGACTGTCAGGCTCCACCCCTCGCTGATGAAGTCCAATCAGGACGTAACACCGCGTACAGGGGGAGGAGCTATAATACAGAAGTCACCCGCTGTCATACTGTGTATGTCGGTACTGCATTGTATTACAGTCAGACTTTTTAAACTTTTTGCGCTTGTGAGTGCTCGTTTTATGGTACAAGATTGGATTTTTAATAAATGAGATGGATTACTCTTAGATAGTATCCTTTTTATCTTTTTTGCATTTGACACTTTGGAGCGGTCTTTTTTTACATCTCTAATCTGGGGGTTCACATCCCTGGGATCTTCCTGTCGGAGGGCTGGCTCATTCCTCTGAATAATTGGATCTTCACACTGCAGTGATCCTCTTCAGTGATACCACCAGGATTTATCATCATCCCCGTGGGGATACATGTGAGTTTGACTCCTGCTTTGCAGAGGTCCACTATCTCTGGTAAGCGCAATTGGATACTGCATACAAGACCGTTTCCTTGTCATTTGAATTTTATGTGAATTTGTCCTGATAGACTATTGGGGAACTTACCCATTTCAATTGGATCTTTTGTTTCACTCTACAATTTGCGCTGCACTTACCCTTTAATACTTTTGTTACTTTTCAGGCATATGTGATTACCTGTAGTGTTCAGCTTGCAATTTTGCGATTGTGTATATGTGTTTGCGCTGATTGTTACCCCTTGTATTTCTGTGTACAGTATATCACTGTTTTCCCTTGTAATATAAAAAATTCATATAAACAGATAATAAATGTGGAGAACAATAGAGGAACACTTCAGGAAGCTTAGTCACACCTGCTTACGGGCAGGGATGAGGTGTTGGAGCTGTATTGGAGAGCTAATATTTCTGTGTAGGGAAAGGTACTGTTTTTTTGGTTTATTTGTTATTTTTTTTATTTTGGCATTGGTATATTCCCCCTATGGCAGTGTCTGGTTTCCCGTGCCTTTTGTTTGACAATAGCTTGTTTAATAGCCCTATAAATGGCCAGAATTCAATACAAGATTTGTCCCCCATAGACTGTAAAGGGGTTTGCTGCAAAGTTTGCGAACTTCAAATTCACTAAAAAGTTTGTGAACTAAATCTAGGTAGATCTGTTCATCTTAGCTACAGTATGAGTGTATATCAAATATTCCCATGTCAACATTAAAAAAATATGTGCAATATTGGTAAAATCTGTCATCCTAGTCATTTGACATCTGGATTAAAGCGGGGGTCCACCTATCTATCGTTTTTGTTTTTTTTTTGTTCATTCACAAACTTTTCTTCTCAGCATTACATACACATATTGTGTGTAATATGTCCGCCTGTGTCAGATTTTGTCGGAAAGAATAACTTATATTATTCACTGCAGGCGGTTTCCATCTTCATTGTGGACATTTGAAGCCCACAAACATTTATTTCCTGGATGTGGTGAATGTTGTGCTCCCAGCATTCACCGCTCGTACCCGCACATGCTCAGTGGCATCCTGGGAAGCCTGAGACTAGCTCCCAGGAGTCTGGGAGAGGCTTGAAACACGCCTACTCCCACGGGAGGAGAACCAGGAGGTGCAAAGAAGAATAGAAAAATAAAAGGTAATTACGACGGTTTAAATTTTTTTAAACGGCATGTCAGCATCTAGGCAAGGAAGAGAATACATACAGATATTGTTCAAAATTTGGGTGGAACCCCAAATAATGAATGACTATAGAATTTGTTTTCTCCCTGTACCTAGTGTTGAAAAATGTTTGCAGCAATAAATAGCCAATGCATAGGCATCTATATAATTATGTAGAGAAGGTTTCCTTCCCCAAGTATCTCTATATTATCTTAGAGTATGTGTCCTGATAATGTTTAAAGTTTTTATTGAATTAACCATTTCAATTTTTAAAAGTCAATATATAGTCATAAAAATAAAATATTTCTTGTTTTCATTCCTACAAAAAAAAAAAATCCTCCTTGAAGTTTCCAAGGACTGCTATTGCATGTTCTTATATTTCACCTTCTGTCAGAAAGTCTTGGATAATCTGTTCCCCTAATTACGTTAATGGAGCAATCTTTTTTTCCCTCTGACAAAATAATGGGCTGCATATACCACTCTTGCTTACGAAGGGAACAATTGTGTCTTTCAGTGGTCATTTAGAGCTTTCTTTCACTATTGCCTGCAAGTGCTTTACAATGGGTGGTAGTTGGGTGCATGCCAACTATCCCAATCAGTGAATTCTAAACCAGCTCTTTGAATCAGTATCTACTAAGCCATCATACTCTGGCTAAATAAACGCTACCTATTCAAGATATTATAGCATACATATCAATCTCACGTGAATACTCCTTGGAGAAAATTACTTGAGGAAGGTTAACATGAAGACTAAAATAAGAAGCTATGTTCGCTCCTGGGGCAACTGCAACAAATACGATATACAGGGGTTTCCATTTTCATTATTTTATTTACACTATGTATACAAATAAAATAAAACCTAATTCCAAAATACTATTCTGCCTGCTTGTAACCTGGAGGAGAAATGGTAAGAAACAATATACCGGTAGTCATTTTTTTTTAACTGGGCCTCCATTTGCTTTGGTATCAACTGTTTGCAAAGTTTTGTTAAAAATGTTTCTCACTGACTGCGCTGAGGTTGACAGGGAAAAGGTCCTAGAAATTCATTTTTAATGACATGCTGCATCCCATAGCTTGGTACAACTTTGCTAAATCAAGATGTCTGTGTTTCGCACTAACGTTTATGTTTTATGATTTCCCAAAGGCTTTGCACATGCTTTAGAATTTTGTTTTTTCTACTTCCCCTAACTTCACCCATTGTGTAATTCTGTAACAAATGTCTTATTTGAGCACCTACAAATATACCTTCCTTAAGAGCCCTTTCACACTGTGCCGCCCCTGGTGTCAGCGGTAAAGCGGTGCTATTTTTAGCGCCGCTTTACCGTCATTATAGCAGCAGTATTCAGCCGCTAGCGGGGCAGTTTTAACCCCCACTAGCGGCCGAAAAGGGGTTAAATCTGCCCACAAAACGCCGCTGCAGCGGCGTTTTGCCAACGGTATAGCAGCGCTGCCCCATTGTTTTCAATGGGCAGGGGCGCTTTAGGAGCGGTGAGTTCACCGCTCCTAATGCACTGCAAAGAAGCTGCTTGCAGGACTTTTTCTGACACCCTGTCAGCGCAGAGCCCCAGTGTAAATATACTCGGGCTTTCACACTGGGTTTGCAGCTGACGCTTCTTTCAGGCGCTTTACAGGCTCTATATTTAGCGCTAAGTGTGAAAGGTGTCTAATTGTAGCATTAGAGATTTGGATTCACCTGGTAACAAGTTTGCAGTAAATATCTGGAATTATATTGACTAATTTTGAGCAAATTAACTGTGGCAAAATTTGCACCCAGCCATAATGCTCTAGCTCAGTGGTTCTCAACCTGGGGGTCGAATGATGATTTGCCGGGGGTCACCGAATCCTGGGCTGTTCCTGAAGCCCACACCGCTCTCCCAGCCTTTTTGCGGCCGCCCAGCAGGGCTATCCCTGGAGCCCGCGGCCACCCACTCAGCCTCTTCGCAGGCGCCTATTCAGTTCACGGCATGGCTGGGGGGCAGAGACTAGAGGTCAGCTGACTGGTGAGGAATGCGAAGTAGGAGGGGCTGGAGGAGATCCTATCTCCTGATTTTGGCATAGGTGTCGCTGCTAGGAGACACCACAGAGTCGGTGACACAGTGAGTAACACTACCTGTGATTATAGTTGGCATTAAAGGGACTCAGGGAGCCCTAAATGTCTGCGGGTGAGGGGCGCAAATTACTTGTCTTGCCTTGGGTGCTGACAACCCACGCTATGAAGATAATTTTACTGTTAGGGGTCCCCCCAACTTGGGAAATTTTACCAAGGTGTCACGGCACTAGATGGTTGAGAACCACTGCTCTAGCTCAACCCTAGCCAGCAGACTTACAACAGTCAATAATGGGGGGGAACAAGATAACCCAATCCCTTACTATAAAGGATGGAAGCCATAGGGGTTTATTTACTAAAGGCAAATCCACTTTGCCCTGCAAGTGCACTTGGAAGTGCAGTCGCTGTAGATCTGAGGGGGACATGCAAGGAAAATAAAAAACAGCATTTTAGCTTGCACATGATTGGATAATAAAACCAACAGAGCTTCCCCTCATTTCAGATGTTCCCCTCAGATCTAAAGTGACTGCACTTCCAAGTGGATTTGCCTTTAGTAAATCAACCCCATAATGTCAATGTGAATGAGCAGCTGTAGGGAAAAGACAAGAAAGATCACTGAATACATAGGGAGAAATCAGGAAGAATCAGTTAACTAACTGTGCTTTATGTCTGTGATTTGCAGTGTTTGAGTACGTTGTCTTGTGTGCTTTGCCTGTGTTTACAGGTCTTCACTTAACCTCTTGCTTACTGGGCACTTAAACCCCCCTCCTGCCCAGACCAATTTTTAGCTTTCAGTGCTGTCACACTTTAAATGACAATTGCGCGGTCATGCTACACTGTACTCAAATGAAATTTTTATCATTTTTTTCACACAAATGGGGCTTTCTTTTGGTGGTATTTAATCACCACTTGGGTTTTTATTTTTTGCTAAACAAACAAAAAAAAAGAAATTTTTGAAAAAAAAAACATGTTTCATAGTTTGTTATAAAATTTTACAAACGGGTAATTTTTCTCCTTCATTGATATTCGCTGATGAGGCTGCACTGATGGGCACTGATGGGCTGCACTGATGGGCACTGATGGGCTGCACTGATAGGCACAGATAAGGCGACACTGATAGGCACAGATAAGACGGCACTGATGGGTACTGTTGGGTGACACTGATGGGTGGCACTGATATATGTCACTGATGGGCGCTGATAGGTGGCACTGATGGGCACTTTTAGGTGGCACTGATGGGCACTGGTAGGTGGTATTGATAGGAAGCACTGGTGATGAGGCACTGATTGGTGACATTTATAGGTGGCACTGTGGGCACTTATAGGTGACACTGTGGGTATTGATGGGTGGTACTGTGGGCACTGGTAGGTGGCGCTGGTGGGCACTGGTAAGTGGCACAAGTGGGCACAGAAGCCTCTGCAGAGGCTCTCCACGATTGGGACTGATGTCCCTCTCACAGCCTCCGGTAATCGGCTTTTTTTTTTCTCCTCACGCTACCAGCTGTCATTGGCTGACAGCTGATCACGTGGTATAGGGTCAGGATCGGGGTTCTCAGTGCATATAATTCACTTGTTACTGGTCATCAGTTTTTGTAGTTGTGTTACACACTGCTGTTGTGTTTGAAAGGAAAAAAAAGTGCAAAAAACAATGTGTGCCAAAACCACCTCACATTATCACTTACATTAATCACAATCCCTTATAACTTTAGCAAAAGATAAAATGTGAGCATAGACCTAACAAAAAAAATGTCAGGCCTAAAAGATTTGTGAGTGAGTGACTATGCAAGCATGTCTGCATAAAAAGCAGTGGTAGGGCCCTAGACAGCAGAGGTAAGAAACATCTGCATTCCTGGGCCAGAGTGGGCATTCAGAGGAAGTAGCTGATTGTCTTGCAAAGCCTTCATCAACATCCTCCACCTTCAGGCACAGAGAAGATGGTATTCAGCCAGCGTAGATGTACCATCTTCTCCCACCATTCCTAATCCTGTCATACTCTTGCACACCTTAATGTACCATTTATTGAAAAACAGCTGACTATACTAATTGTTTTGCAACAGGTTGCCCAGCCACAATCTTCTGTTGAAATTTACCTCCTGTTGACTTCGATGTAATTCAGTCCAAAGTCTAAGAATATTTCTAGATGTGGCTATATTATACATAGTCACATTGGTCCAGCTTGTACCATACTTGGCAGGTCCCCCTGGAAGCTGGAAATCACTTGTACTCCAATGATCTCCACTTGCTTTCAGGTCCTACACCAAGCGGCTTCACTTCTGCTTGCTAAACACAGGAGGTCGGCTGCTTGATATGAGCGCCATTAAGTATGCTTTGCATTTTCTGAATGAATGCAAAGTGTTCTCTGATTGGCCAAGGTGGAGACGCAGGGTAGTGACATCACACTCTCCACCTTGCCCAATCAGAAAACGCTTTGTATTCATTCAGAAAATGCATGGGATCCAGAAGCAAGTGGAAATTACTGGTCGTGGTGCTACTTCAGTGATTTCAAGCTTCCAGGGGCATCAATAAGGTACAGTATATACATAGTTACACTTGTCCAACCTGGACCAATGTAGCTAAGTGTAATATAGCCATCCCTAGAATTTTTCTTGAACGTGTCACTAAATCCACATCATAAAAAACTATCAATAAATGCTGTATTACATGCTTTTCATACTCATTCAGTCACTATGAAATTTGTTTTCTGTATTCTGCAAAAAACCTGGTTGATCCTGCTGTTCTATGTCCTCCCCATCTGTCCAAGTCCCCAATGCAGCTAGGGATTTTGCAGAGCAGTGTTGGTAGCTCTACACATTCTCAGTTTTCACTGAGTTTCTGTGCTGAGCATTTCCCCTCTGCTTTTAGTCATTCCTCCTAATTGAGGTCCTCCAGCCCCCTTATTAATTGTGTTGCCCTTCTTTGAACTCTCTCCAGTTCCAGCACATTCTTCCTGAGGTTTGGTGACCAGAACTGGATGGAATACTCCAGATGTCGCTGAACCACAGTTTAATAAAGTGCCAGAATTATCGATTTATCTCTGGAGTAAATCCTCTTTTTAATTCATGCTAATATTCTACTGGCTTTGCTTGCTGCAGCTTGACATTGCATTAATTGCTCAGTCTGTCTTCTACAAAAGGCACCCAGATCCTTCTCCATCCTGGAATCCCTCAGAGCTTCTCCCCCTAGTGAGTAACTTGCATTTATATTTTTAACCCCCAAGTGCATTACTTTACATTTTTCAATGTTAAACCTCATTTGCCATGTAGTTGCCCACTCCATTAATTTATTCAGGTCCTCTTGTAAGGTTTTCACATCCTGCTGTGATGTTATTCCCCTACTCATTTTTGTGTCATCATCAAATAATGAGATTGAGCTATTTATCCCATCCTCTATATCAGTGGTCCAAACTTTTCAAACAAAGGGCCAATTTACTTTAGGGGGGCTGGATTGTGGCCAGTGGGGGTAGAAAATGTCCCAGGCCCAGCATCAGTGAGAATAAATATGGCCTCAGGGTCGGTGGTCAGTAGGAGGAGTAGTGCCCCATTAGTAGGAGTATCCCATCACTGGAATCAGTGGAAGAAATAGTGTCCCATTGTTGGTGTCAGTGGGAGGAATAGTGCTTCATATCATTGGGAAGAATAATGCCTCAAGGGCCAGATAAATGCTAGCAAAGGGCCACATCTGGCCCTCGGCTGCAGTTTGGAGACGCCTGCTTTATATAATTTATAAATACATTAAACAGAGTTTGTCCCAAGACAGAGCCTTGAGGTACCCCAGTTACCACTTTAGACCATTCTGAGTACACATTATTTAACACCCCCATAACTTAACAAAATCATAAAGATTATATGAAAACTGCAGAAAAAAAATCTCATATTTTTATTCAGCGTGTACAAGTCTGCTTATAATATCCCTTATAATCCATGTGACCAAATTGATGTTGGCCAGTGGAAGGGAATGAGAGTTGTACAGTTCATCGTAGTAAAAGATGACCTACAGTTTACTACCACACAGGAATTAGGAAACATAGAGGTGATAGCCTTGATGGTTCATCAGTTGATTTTGCCACAGGATAATATTGGTGTACTAACAAGAAACATTCTGATAGCAGGGGAGAACAGAGAGACAAAGACATGAGCTTATTAGTCTGCAGCTTCTCCTTCACTGCCCAATCACAGTCTGGGGGAGGGACAAGACCTGTTATATTATTTAAAGCAGTAATAAACTAAAAGCAAGCATTTATTATATTGCAGCTTACCAATTCTTAGATGTGATGGCTACATTAGTATTCTTTTTTTAGGCTTTCTTTCTTTTATTTTCAACTGGTGATCTGACCTGTAATGCCCCGTACACACGGACGGATTTTCCGACGGAAAATGTTCGATGGGAGCTTGTTGTCGTAAATTCCGACCGTGTGTAGGCCCTGTTGGACATTTTCCATCTGAATTTCCGTCACACAAAATTTGAGATCTGGATGTCAAATTTTCCGACAACAAAATCCGTTGTCGTAAATTCCGATCGTGTGTACACAATTACGACGCACAAAGTTCCACGCATGCTTGGAATCAAGCAGAAGAGCCGCACTGGCTATTGAACTTCCCTTTTCTTGGCTTGTCGTACGTGTTGTACGTCACCGAGTTCTTGACGTTCGGAATTTCCGCCAAGATTTGTGTGACCGTGTGTATGCAAGACAAGTTTGAGCCAACATCCGTCGGAAAAAATCCATGGGTTTTGTTGTCGGAATGTCCGATCGTGTGTACGGGGCATGAGTCTGTTGTTTTTCAAATGCACAAGGTTTCCTGCAGATGCATCAGTTACAGGGATGAGGTAAACCATTTAACACTGACAGGTGTGCTTACAGTGGTCAGATTTATTTATTCCAAAAGGAAAACAGTGTTTGTTGTAACTGCCACTATATCTAATGACTGGTAGGCTGCAATATATAAAATGTTTGGTTTTGGGTTTAATACCGCTTTAACTGTAGTTAAAGGATAACTTCACCTTACGTAACATGTTACACCCATATTCAGGGTGTAACATCTTAGGAACGGACCGGCCCCCACTCCCTCCGATTCCCCGCTCTGACAGCTAGTGGGGATCTTCTCCCCCTGCTAGCTGTCACAATTTAAAAAAAAAGCAGCCGAGCGGTGTGCCACTCATTTACATTCATAGTCCCAATAGTCTCTGTGGCTGTCAGCTTGTAGTTTTCAAAAAACGACCAAGGTGTCATGGATCACTGGGGTAGTTCAATGAGTCTTCCTATCAGACTGTATCTGGGCACACAGATACAATAACAGCTGATGCACATTGTTTTACCTGCAAAAAAATGTGCATGTATTATTTTTTGTTAAAAGGTAAACTTAGGTCTCAGATTCTCAGGTCTCAGGTTTTGCTGTCTTGCTGTCTGTATAAATTTCCAGAATGAAGGGACAGAAATACAAATCCTTTGACGGGTAAAAACAGTTCCCATATACTGTATCTACTGTATTTCATCTGTGTATTAAGCTGTTTGCCTAGAGTTTAGATTTGAAGAAAATTGGTACTGATTAATTGTTATACTGCGGCAGGTTGGCTCCCAATCCCAATTTTTATATTTTTTTTCACACAAATAGAGCTTTCTTTTAGTGGTATTTAATCACTGCTGGGTTTTTTATTTTTTGCTAAAAAAATGAAAAAAGACCGAAAATTAAAAAAAAAAAAAAAAAAACGTTTTCATAGTTTGTTATAAAATTTTGAAAACAATTAGTTTTTCTCCTTCATTGATCTGCGCTGATGAGGCAGCACTGATGGGCACTAAGGGCACTGATAGGCTGCACTTATAAGGTGACACTGATGGGCACTGAGAGGTGGCACTGATGGTTGTCACTGATGGGCACTGATGGTTGTCACTGATGGGTGGCACTAGTAGGCACTGAACACTGATCAGTGGTGCTGGTGATGAGACACTGATGGGCATTGATAGGTGGCACTGGTGGGCAAAGGTATTTGGCACTGTTGGCACTGGTAGGTGGCACTGTGGGCACTGGTAGGTGGCACTGGTGGGTACTGATATGTGGCACTGGTGGGCACTGGCAGGTGGCACTGGTGGGCACAGATAAGGCAGTGGCAGCTCTCTGTGTGAGCGACCGATGTCCCACTAACAGAAGCCGGTGATCGTTTTTATTTTTCCCTCACGCTGTCAGCTGATCACATGGTAAGGGGTCGGCATCATAGACTCTGCAATCACAGAGTGCACGGCAGGTACACGCAGACAGAGCATGCTTGGGAGGATGTTTATCGAAGGCCTCCCACCAATTCAGGCCCACGCTGTAGCTGTCATTTATCTATAGCACAGGCAGGAAGCAGTTAAATAGGCCATGTTGGCAGACCATTTATTTCAACAACAATTTTCCCACTATAATATATATGTGGAGGGAGGGGCTGCGCCAGGGATTTGGCACCTTCTGTAGTGGTCATCGTATCAACAGATGTTGGGTTCTACAATGAGTATCTTCTCTGTCAGTATTTGTGGAATAACCAGTTCTCGATTCTATCAATTTTCTGTGGCTCAAATATATTGTAAAACATATTTAGTAGTTTTTTTCTTAGGAACATGTTAGGCTGCTTTCCTTTCTCAGTCGGGCTGTAATACTTGGACATTTTCTTGTTGACATTAAAATAACAACGGTCTAAGCACTGGAGAAATAAAAGAAATACAAAAATAGAGCAACGGTAGTTCATGTTCACTTGGCTAACACTGGAACTGTAACAAAATAGGAGATGACAAGCTATTTGCGGCCAAAACCCAATAGAAATTTTAATTGATATAGATTGTCTTGAACAAAGAACTCCTTCACGGAACCTCGTGTTAATTAAAATCCCAGGATCAGCCTTAGGGAAGGAGGAAAACAGAGACTGTGTACATAATGCATAATGTTGCGCTCTTACAGTTGGCATTTCTCACAGTATAACCATTAGTGGCTGAATCATCTTTAAAATATAATATTCGGCAACTAGTTCAGAATCCTAATGGATTTTTTTCCCTATAAATTACTTTACCGCAGTTCAGCGAATCATTCCAAGTACAGCTTCACCAAATGACATTCTCAATACATTTTTGTTTTTTCAGTTTATGAGAAATCTTTTCTGTTGTAAGTTAAACATTTTCAGGCTGGTTTTCTAGCCAGATAGAATTTCTTGGTTTCCATGTATTCTCTCTGCATTATTGTGCAATACTTTTGTACGTATAATATTCACGTGCACTGTTTTCTTCGTGTCTCAATAAAGACATATTGAAACAAAAAAAATGGGACTTCCTTTATATATTAGCAGTACTAAATGGAGGCTAGAAAGCAGCCATGACCTATAAAGCATAAAGAATGGAATTCATGTAAGTAAACAAAGTTTGTTAAGTTCAGCGGGGCTTTAATTAAGCAGCATCAACACTGCTGATTTGGGTCTGTTGTGCTATTTTATTAACAAAAACTTATGAATGAAGTAATGAACAATGGGCAAGAACTAGATCCATCCTTTGATTATGCAGCAACATGGCAAATGAGTTTTAATTATAATTTAAATATAAATTTATGCACTTGGGTCTTAAAACATGTGAGATGCAGCGCTAAAAGGTGACCGTACCCCAGATGGATATCCGGGGATAAAATACAAAATATAAAGTGCAAAATAGTACAAAGTACAATTTAAAGGGTTAAGTACATATAAATTCAAGGAATGATCCTGGAAATAAGTTAGTAATACTATTCAAAGTGATAAGGTAAAGTGCTGTGTGCAGTATGTATACTTAAAGAAATCATCCTGAAAATGAAGAAAAATATTCAAAATAATACAACTACACAGATAAAGTAGGTTAACCTAAGGTGACTAGAAAAATTTCACATTTGAAATATCACATAGAATGATCCATGCAATTCATAATATGCGCAGGAGAAGTAAGTGACAACCTAATGCCCCGTACACACGATCAGACTTTCCGACAACAAAGTTTTGTTGGCGGAAAATTTGAGAACCTGCTAGCCAACATTTGTTGGCGGAAAATCCGACAGCAAATGTTTGATGGAGCATACACACAGTTGGACTTTCAGCCAACAAGCTCACATCCAACATTTCCCGTCAGAAAATCCGACTGTGTGTTCGTGGAATAAGAGTCATTGAAATGCAATAAAGTTCAAAAATGTCATGTTCAGTCCCTTAAACATGATCACAGAATATTAAAATTCATAAGATGTAATAATGAAGTCGATTCATGCAAAGTGATGTTCACACACGACACCCGGGGACGTGCTTCCAACACCAGGGGAAGGGGATGGGTACTCTTACCCTAAGCTGTGGACACACATGCCAGCAGCGGTGGGTCAAACAGGCATGGACAGCAGTCAGGAACTCGATCTCCAACTCAAACTCACACGAATGGACTGGCATGTGACTTGAGATTGTCCATGGCAACCAAAAAGTGTCCCTTTATGTCAAAAGTGGGTTTAGACCAGCTAGAAAACAGCGATAGTAAATTAGAACACTTGCAGAATTGAGCGATAGTGATTCGTGGGGAAATTCATTATCAAACACTGAAAGTGACGACAGCGACAATTCTGCAACTGAGCAAATATCAGTGTTTTTGATTTGATTACATTATTAAATATAATTGATTATCATTATATTATTATTTTTTATAATTATTTATAGTTATTTATTATATTATAATTTATGATTTTGTGTTTCGAACTTTATCATACCCGGGATGTCTACTAGACTGTTGTTTGGACAGATTTAAATGTGTTATTCCTAAGAACTACAGGCCTACAATATAAAATGCCAAATTTCCATGCGAAACAATGTACCACTTTGAGCTTCAAAAATCTGACATAATCAAACTGACAGGGAGGTTTAAATAGTTACAGTGCCATCATCCATATACAGAAATAGAAGAAACAATGTAAATTAAATAGTGTGTGTTTAGCATCATGTTAAAGTCAGTGGCGGCTGGTGCTCAATATTTTTGTTGGGGGGGCGGCAATCAAACCTGGCCCCCTCTCCCTTCAGCCGCACTCCCCCGCAGCACTTGTTCGAACAGACGGGAAGGCATCGATCCATGGCCTTACCTTATCCTTAGCTATCAATCTGGGTGGCCTTCTCTCGCTGTTGCTGCAGTAGAGGTGCGGGGAGGAGGAAGATGACAAGGTGGTTGTGTTGGTGCCCTGCTGGATCTGGGGTAGGGCTCCTGGAAGAGGTTGTTGCTGCCCCTCCACCTGCTGCCCCTCTCTGCACATGGCCCGCAGCTTGCAGAAGGAAGAGCCGTGGCGTCGCTTCTCCTTCTGGCCAGCAGGTCTCATGACCTGCTTCCTGTTTGGCCAGGAGGAGAAGCAACAGCCCCAGCTCTTCCCTCCGCAAGCTGCGGGCCATGTGCAGCGAGGAGCAGCAGATCTAGGGGCAGCAACGGCCTCTTCCAGGATCCTAAGACTCCCTGGCCAATCAGGCCTCAGGACCCATTTCCTGATTGGCCGGAAGGAGAAGCAGAAAGACATTAGTGAATATTAATTTGCTAATGTCACACAAGTGGGTGGGCCTCGAGGGGCAGTGCTCTACTCCCCCCCCCCCCCCCAGCCCACCTTTTTAAAAGAAAATTAGAGCCTCAGGCTCTAATCATGTGCTTAAAACAAACCCACATTGAAACTCATGCATCCGGCGCCCTGCATGTAGATTAGGGGGGCAGTGGCGCTGCACCCTGCATAAGCAGCCACCACTGATTACAGTGTTCCTAAACCCAAAAATTAGAATGTAACAAACTGCAGCTTACCAATCCTTAGATATTATGGCTGCATTTGTTTTCTGTTTTTAGTATTTTTTTCTTTTATTTTATTTGTCATTATTGATTTTGCCTTTATTACCATTTTAATAACAGTGTGCAATGCTGAGATGCATTTTTTTAAATAGCAATATACTTTATCTTATTAAAAAGGTATATATACTCAAGAAAGAGGCATAATCTTGCCCTTACCCCTTCTCATCTCGGATATGCAGTTAGTTTTGGGCACCAGTTCGCAAAAAATGTTTCCTGAACTAGAGAGAAGGAGGAAAAGAGCAGTTTAGATGAACCAAATGTATTCTCCCTCGAGAAGAGGCAATTATTATCACCTTTTATAAATACATCTATAAAGTGAACGTGGTGCAAAGGTATTGAATTTAAAGTCATTCTAAAGGCAGACGGCTGTTTACCTTAAAGAGAAGCTCCAGTCACATTTCTTAGAATTAAAAGTCAGCCGCTACAAAAACTGTAGCGGCTGACTTTTAATAAACAGATACACACCTGTCCCAGGATCCAGCGCTGACAGTGCTCACCCTAGCCCTTTGTTCCACCGGTCTTTGGTCCCCGACAGTGGCACCTTAACCGTGGGCACCCAGAGGAAGTCCCCTAGGAGGCTGCACTTGCACTGCAAGGGTTAACTGCTCATTTATGTCTAGGGGACGGAAAAGCAGTTTTACTTACCTGATCCTCCACTCTTCCAGCAGAAGGCATTCCCCCATACTCCAGCACTGGACTGTTCCTTGGTGTACTTGTATCCACTGCAAGTCTATGGTTAGAGGAGAACAGGCTGCAGGTCATTCTAGCAGCACAGAGGAGCTGTTGATCGAATAAGTTACAGTGCTTTACCAAGTCTCCTAGGAAAAACAAGCAGTTAACCCTTGCGTTAAGTGGGCACACTTCAAGGGTGGATTTTTAGGTTTCCTGGAGTTCAGCTTTAAAATACCCAAAAGAAAAACAGCTCCAGTTTCCCAAACAACCAATCATATTCTCGTTTTTAGACGCACATACTGCATTAGAGAGTTAAAATGGTACTGGCTGCTGTGAGTAACAACAACTCCCTTCAGATAGTTTATACACAAGGACCATTGTGCATATACACTTGCTTTTATTCATAAATCATAATCATAAATTTCTGCAGAGCCACAAGGTAACTGATGGTAATGTTCCAGATATAAAAAAAAAATTACATTGCAAGCACAGTAATAAATTTTTACCCAGAATTGAGTGAGACGGTTCATGGCTCAGATCAAGTGGAAATAAATTTAATGTAGGTTTTTTTTCTTCTGTATTTGGATTTGATTTGTTTTCACTGGCACAGCATTGTAATAAAAGATTTACAGTTTAACACAAGGAAGTTTGCTAGTTATCTTTGGACACAGTGAAGCTTTTCATTTATTACTGTTATTTCAGGAGCATTACAGCATTAGTCCCATGAGATGTTATATGTGGAAAAAAAAGCAGATTCCCACTCTAAGTACATCCTAATCATCTTTTAATTTACATGTACCAACTACGAGAGCAACATACTGTTTCCTTCTCTTGAAAAGAAAATATATTGGTGCAAATGCTTGTCATCTCAAAACCAAGATAAAGAGTTGTTAACTGTGATAAATAAACTTTTAGATGGTGTGAGGCACGGGAAGGCAAGATCATCCAGTTTGTTTGTGGCCATAGCACAGAATCTGAACACAGCAGCCTATCCATCCTCATTCGCCTGTCTGAACGAGCTCCTGAAAGGTATAAGCGCTGCTTATTTGTTTTTAGGAATCCATTAGTAGGCACTTTGTTATTCAGGAACTGACATGACTTTAGTTAATGGCTCGAATGAGCAGCTGTTTTGTTTGTTTTATGCTATGGATTTACTGTACAAAACCCTCTGGCATTGAAACTGTGTTTGTTTGCTGCCTTGCTGAATAAAAGTGCAATTATAATCTGCTTGGACTTTTACTGGGTGTTCCTGTCAAGTTCATGGTTTGCTACAAAATAATGCCTTTGTCTGGCGCCCTGAATTAAGTGTAAGTGTAAATGTATCAGATGTGGCTGCCCGTTTAAATGAGAGAATTCGTCACCTATATGCACAAAAAACAGAATAAAAGATGGTGCTCACAAATTATAGATATGGCATAGAAGTAACATTCCACCATCGTGGATGACCATAAATCCATAAGAATCCATGCAGGGAAAGGCATCCAGCCAGACACCACATCTGCATGAGTAGGAAAGCTGTCTCCTATCGCAACAGTCTTGTTGTCAGCAACCATGAATCAGACTGAGACAGAAGTACAGTTAAATCACACTTGTTTAATAATATAAAAGAAAAAGTAAACAGAGTAAACGTAGACAAAACATAGCCAGAGTTCAGGAACGGGAACGGAGTCAGACAAGCCAAACATCAGGGACCCAGAGATGAGCGTAGTAAAACAGCAAGCAGGATCTGGAGCCAGAAGGGATGTCAGCCAAGCAAGTCTATAACAGGAATGCAGGAGATAGTCTCTGTGATGTTGGCCAAGGCAAAGGCAGAGATCCTCTGGGCTGGATGGCTTAAGTAAGAAGGAATGACGAGCGGGATATCATCAACAGGTGAGTAGCTGTGGAAAGATAGGAGCTGGCAATTAGCCGACAGCTGAGCGGCCAGCTCAGAGAAGGAAGGGCTGAGCCCAACATGGACACTTGTAACAGTTTCTAACAGAGGTTGTAATGAACTCTTTCACTTCTTCTACAATCTCCTTGTCAGAGGAATATTCCTTCCAGCCACACCAGCCGTGTCCCTGCGCACATACGCGGCGGAGCAGCGTTCCGGCGCATGAGCATTCGCGGCCCAGCGCACGCACATGCGCACTGGTGCACGCCCAACGTGACCCTTGGGCTGGCCTATAAAAGTTGCTCTTGTGCTCAGACAAATTGCTGGTTTGTCTTCAGCTTCCTGTTAAAACTTGATCCTGTTTCCTGTGCCTGATTACCTGTTGTGACCCGGATTGCTACTGACTCCTCTGCTCTTCTCCTGGACCTGACCCTTGGCTTGTTTAAATGAATTCCGCCTATATCCTGTGTATGACCCTCTGCCTCTGACCCGGATTTGCCTCCTGTCTCCTTGCCTTGACCCTCTGCTTGTGACCTAGACTTGCCTTGTGTCTGCCAGACATCATTCCTCAGCCTGTGATTGGATTTACTGATCTTTTGTGTTTGACCCTCAGCCTGGTTCTGGACTTTCTGTTTGTTCTCCTCCTGCAAGTCATCCTGTTTGCCAGTCTCTGCGCAGCTGCTCATCCCTACAAGGATCACCACGCAAGTCCACCCCTGTCTACTGGGTAGCCTGTGCATCTTTGTGCCATTCAACCCCTGTACCACCTCCAGGGGGCGGACTGCGCTTAGTCGCAAGGGTGAACCACTCTCGGCATCTCTGCCTCGGTAAGTACTTCTCTGACAGTACAAACCAGCTATGTCGGAGGTCGACAGAGCACGTTCCCTGCTTGAGATCCTGTGTCAGCAAGTTTCAGCACTCACCGTGCAGTTCAGAAGTTGCAAGAGGGCTACACCCAAATAGACAGTCGCCTCCAGCAACTTTCTGGGCCGCCCACATCAGCAGCCACAGCCCCTTCACCCACCAGCGGGGCCTCCTCTTCTCAAATTTCATCTAACCCTACGGTGATCATGACTACCCAGGGTCCCCACACCAGAGCGATTCTCTGGCGATCGCAAAAAATTCAGAGCCTTAAAAAATGCCTGCTCTTTGTACTTAGCCCTGCAACCCAAGACTTTCTCCTCAAAAGTAGTAAAAGTGGGTTTTATCATCTCTCTCCTAGCCGATGAATCACAAGCTTGGGCCCACAGCCTGATGGAACAGAGGAGCCCTGTGTTGAATTCAGTGGATACCTTTTTTGAAAGTACGGCACAACTGTACGATGACCCCAATGCATGCCCACAGCTGAGGCAACTTTACACAACTTATCTCAAGGGCGAAGGCCGGTAGAGTACTATACTGTTGAGTTCCGGAAGTGGTTGGCTGATACTGGCTGGAACGAACCTGCCCTGAAGTACCAGTTCCGTCAGGGGCTGTCCGAAGCTCTTAAAGATGAGCTGGCCAGGGTGGAGACCCCTGCTACTCTGGAGGATTTGATCTAAGCAGCTACCAAATTGGACAGGCGTATGCGGGAGCGACGCTCAGAGCGCTTTCAGGTTCTTCATCCCAGCTGGATGCTCCCCAAGCTGACTCCCATCCATCCATCCTTCTCGGCTCCTCCAGTCTCCACCACTCCTGAGATCGAGCCTATGCAGTTAGGACTGGTGCGTGCTCCTCTCACCCCGGAGGAAAGATTACGTAGGCGTCAGGCCAACCTATGCCTTTACTGTGGGGGTTCAGGACATTTTCTTCGCACCTTCCCTGTGAGACTTAGTAAGTCCTACCCTCAATTTGTCATGAACTATCAAGTCTCCGGTATTTTACAGACTTATGTCACCCTCTGTGTCTCCTTACAGTTAACGGAAAAGGAAACCCGCCTGCCAGCCATAGTTGATTCCGGGGCGTGCAACTGCTTATTGGATGCTTCACTAGCTGCAAAACTACACATCCCTCTTTTGACTAAAAACCAAAGCCTCCAGGTACACCTGGCTGATGGGTCTCTTCCCCGCTCTGGACTTATCACTCAGGAAACCAGACCCATCCTTACCACCACGGACTCTGCTCATCAGGAGTTCCTGCCCTTCAACATTATCCCTTCTGCTATGTTTCCCATCATCTTGGGGCTCCCCTGCCTACAGACACATGAACCTCAAATCAATTGAAATAAGAAAGAAGTCTCCTTTTCTTCCCAATACTGTTATCAACACTGCCATCTCCCAGCTCCAGCCTCTTGCTCAACCATAGTACCAGTACCTGACAGTCTCCAACATGTACCTCCAGTCTACCTGGAGTTTAAGGATGTTTTTGACAAACAACAGGCCGACCGTCTACCACCTCATCGGTCTTAAAACTACCCTATAGACCTTTTGCCCGGCTCTGAAATCCCTTTTGGCCACATCTTTCCCTTGTCTGAGACTGAATTAAAGGCCCTCAAGTCTTACATTGACGAAAATCTAGAAAAAGGATTTATCCGCCCTTCCTCATCGCCGGCTGGAGCCGGTATCTTCTTCATAGAAAAAAAGACGGCTCTCTGAGACCCTGCATCGATTACAGGGAGCTAAACAAAATCACCATTAAAAATCGGTACCCGTTCCCTCTTATTCCAGAGTTAGTACAACATTTCCAATCTGCCCGAATCTTCTCCAAGTTAGACCTTCGTGGCGCCTAAAATCTTATTCGAATTCAGGCTAGCGATGAATGGAAAACTGCCTTCAGGTCCAGATTTGGGCACTACGAGTACCTGGTGATGCCGTTTGGGCTCTGCAACGCCCCGACCACCTTCCAGCACCTGATAAACGACATTTTCCGGGAATACCTTGATAATTTTCTAGTCGTTTACCTGGACGATATCCTTATTTTTTCTGCCACTATTGAACTACACCAAGTGCATGTCAAACAGGCCCTTGCAATCCTCAGGAGACACAAATTATATCTCAAAGCAGAAAAGTGCGAATTTGAAAAGACAATGGTGCAGTTCCTGGGATTCATCATCTCCACCAACGGGGTCACAATGGACCCTCAGAAGGTTAAGGCAATCCAGGAGTGGCCGACTGCTGTGGATAAAAAAGGGGTACAACAATTCATAAGATTCTCAAATTTCTACCGAAGATTCATCGCTGGCTTCTCAGCTATTGTAGCACCCATCACCCAACTCACACGCCAACATAATCATTTTCAGTGGTAAGAGCCGTTTTAGTTGATAAAAGCCCAGGAAGCTTTTATCAAACTAAAAGCCCTATTTTCATCTGCACCAATCTTACAGCATCCAGATCCAGCCCTGCCATCTGTACTGGAAGTAGATGCCTCGGAAACAGCCACTGGGCCCATCCTTTCTCAAAGACAGGGCCCCAAGGCCCTCCTGCACCCCGTAGCCTTCACATCCCGGAAATTAACTCCACCTGAGAAGAATTATGATGTAGGCGATAGGGAGTTGTTGGCTATCAAGTTTGCTCTGGAAGAGTGGAGGTACCTACCAGAGAGGGCATCACATCCTGTCATGATCTTCACCGACCATAAAAATCTGGAGTATCTCAGGACAGCAAAATGTTTAAAACCCAGACAGGCCCGGTGGGCTCTCTTCTTTTCCAGATTTCATTTTCATATTTCATACAGACCCGGCTCAAAAAATGGAAAAGCAGACGCACTCTCCCGTGTTCCACGAAACTTCTCAGGCAGTTGAACCCAGTACCATTTTGTTGCCACAAAATTTTTTTTAATGACCGCCATTAAATCAGCATCCAGTCATTGTTCCGATCCTGACATGTTCTCTTTGGAGAAACACGACGACTTACTCTGGGCCCGGGGAAAATTTTTTGTCCCGCTGGAGGTAAGACCCCTGACCTTCCACGACCAGAAACTGGCAGGCCACTTTGGGACACAAAAAACTACTGAATTGATTTCCCGTTCTTTTTGGTGGCCGGGTTGGTGACAGGACTGTAAGGACTACGGTTCCTCCTGCATCCCATGCCAGCGCAGTAAGGGATCAAATACTAAATCTTGGGGTCTACTAAAACCTTTGTCCATCCCTGAACGACCATGGGCAGAAATTTCCATGGATTTTATTGTGGACCCTCAGGGGGGTTCACCACTATCCTTGTCATCATTGATCGGCCTTCAAAAATGGCACATTTCCTGCCCATGGTGGGTACTCCCTCTGCTTCTGCTACAGCCAATATCTTCTTCAAAGAAATTATTAAACTTCATGGTGTACCTGAGAGCATCACCTCGGACAGAGGTGTTCAATTTCCTTCTAAGTTTTGGAGAGAGCTCTGTAAATCCCTGGAAATAAAGATCTGTCTCTCCTCTGCATACCATCCCCAGAGCAACGGCCAGACGGAGAGAACGAACCAAACTCTGGAGCAGTATCTCCACTGTTTTTATTACAAGTCCCAAGATGACTGGTCCACTCACCTGCCGTACGCTGAATTTGCGTACAACAACTCCATTCATACTAACACCTTTTTGGTCAAACTTCGGTTTTCATCCCTCTTTTCTTCCAAATTCCATTCCTGAGGTGTCTGTCCCTGCTGTACAAGACCGGATAGCTTCCACTCAGCTGAACTTACGGAGAATTCAGGAAGCTATGCAAAAAGCCCAGGAGGACTACCAGAAGCACTATAATAAGGGGAGGAAGGAGAATCCAGCCTTTAAGGTAGGCAAAGAAGTGTGGCTATCAGCCATTAACCTCAGATTGCCAATTCCCTCACGGAAATTAGGGCCAAGGTTCATAGGTCCCTTCAAAATCAAGAGGATGATCAATCCTGTGGCCTTTGAACTAGCCTTACCTAACTCTTATAAAATACATCCAGTATTTCATGTATCTCTTCTGAAGCCTGTTGTTCCCAGCCCTTTTCCTGGCAGGAAAGAACCACCTCCTCCACCAGTCATGGTAGACGGGGAAAGTGAATTTGAAGTAGAAAATATATTGAGTTGCAAGAAGAGGGGTAGACAGCTCCAGTACTTAATCAAGTGGAAAGGGTATACCTCTGAGGACAACTCCTGGGAACCCTCTAGAAACTGACATGCCCCACGCTTGATCCAGGCCTTTCACCAGGAACATCCATAATTGATGTCCAGTTTGGGTGTCCAGAGGCCACCCCTCGGGGGGGGCACTGTCAGAGGAATAATCCTTTCAACCACACCAGCTGTGTCCCTGCGCACATGCATGGCAGAGCCGCGCTCTGGTGCATGCATATTCGCGGCCCGGCGCTACGGCACACGCACATGCGCACTCGCACACGCCCAACGTGACCCTTGGGCTGGCGTATAAAAGTTGCTCTTGTGCTCAGACAAATTGCTCGTTTGTCTTCAGCTTCCTGTTAAAACTTGATCCTGTTTCCTGTGCCTGATTACCCGTTGTGACCTGGATTGCTACTGACTCCTCTGTTCTTCTCCTGCACCTGACCCTTGGCTTGTTTAAACGGATTCCGCCTATCTCCTGTGTTTGACCCTCTGCCTGTGATCCGGATATGCCTCCTGTCTCCTTGCCTTGACCCTCTGCTTGTGACCTGGACTTGCCTTGTGTCTCCCAGATACCATTCCTCAGCCTGTGATTGGATTTACTGATCTTTTGTGTTTGGCCCTCAGCCTGGTTCTGGACTTTCTGTTTGTTCTCCTCCTGCAAGTCATCCCGTTTGCCAGTCTCTACACAGCTGTTCATCCCTACAAGGATCACCACACAAGTCCACTCCTGTCTACTGGGTAGCCTGTGCCTCTTTGTGCCATTCAACCCCTGTACCACCTCCAGGGGGCGGACTGCGCTTAGTCGCAAGGGTGAACCGCTCTCCGCATCTTGGCCTTAGTAAGTACTTCTCTGACACTCCTATTGTAGAACTTCACTTCCACTGAGCCCTCAGTCTTTCACTAGACTTACTGATCCACTGCAACTGGATCCCTTGAGCTCTTCCAATCCAGCACTCAGTATCTTCCTCAAGCGTCACTCTTGCTTCACCGCTGGGTCCCTGGCTTGGCACTCACAGATACTCCTCAAGCTTCACCCCTGCTGACACGTTAGGTCCCTGGCTTGGCACTCCACAATCGTCACCTCTGCTGTCCCGCTGGGTCCCTGACTTGGCACTTGCTGAAGTTTTCCTACTTCTTCACTGTCCCCGGGGGTGAGAAGTCTGCTCTGGTACTGGCCTCAGCTTACTCACAGTGGTTTCCGGTGGCGAGGTGGATGGTCCCTTAGAGGCGACAGCTTCCCCTCTACCTCCAACCACTCCTGGTTCCCTGGCCGGCGGAACCGTTACTTCTGGTTGGACTGCAAGCCGCAGTCCCAACCCTATGCTGCTCTCTTGCTTCTGGATAGGCTCTCAGACAGCCTAGCAGCCAGATGTCCCTGGGATAGGCCCAAGGTTTATGGCCTAGCAGCCCGGGACATTACAACACACGTCTACCCAGACAGCCGTCCAGGTGGCACAAAACCCCGATCACCTGACTCCACCCAAATAAATAGGCTCTCCCAGCAGGCCAAGTGACCCAAGAAAATCCCTGCCCAATGGCTGAGACACCCCATTCATTCCTAATCTGTCCTTGTAATGCCCTTGTCTTATCTAATGCCACCAGATACCCAGCCATCTAGTGACAGAAGAGAGAAGTACAGCAACTCCAGAACTAGGGTGAAATCAATTGACCTCCTATCAATTGCCCAAGGCAACTATCACTTGGCAGATAAATGTAATAGCCACCCTGCCTAAACATCAGGGTGCTACATATACAATATATGATTTGTGAGCGCCATCTTTTATTCTGTTTTAAATTTATGGTTTACTGCTTTCAATACCAGTTGAGTCTGTCCCCTTAACAACTTGGTGCTCAAATTTGGGCAACGCCTTAAAGAGATAAACACTATTTGTTATAAAAAAAATGAAAGAACCAGTAAAAGAGTTTTACTGGAAAATGCCAACCTGCAGCAGACTAGTCAGCTACCGCAAGAGACAAAATGCTTAACCGTAACAATACTAAAAATACAGTGAATTTACAAAGAGACAAACAGTCAGCGCAAAAACCCTCAGATGAAACGAAGCTGCTGAACACTAAAGGCAAATATATAAATCCTTTCACATGATATAATACAAAAGAAAGTGCAGCGCTGAATTATAAATCAGTATAAAATGTCCGTGAATGAACCATAAGTATCAACGGTGGTGCAGGGTGCTTCATGCAGATCCAAAGTGCTTTTAAATCAGTGCTCCCCCTCCTTTCAGTCAAACCGCTCACCTTGTTAAAGGGACCCCTGAACTAACAGGAAGGTCTGATAGGCGTTCACCACTCGATTGGTGGTCAGAGTAATATCTTGGCTGGAAGGCAGGGACCTCTTCTTTAATAGGGATCACCACTTAATTGTTCGGTTTACATGGAATGAACAAAAAAATGCATAGTGCTCTCTGTATACTATTAAAAACAATACCTTTATTAAAAAACGGTACTCACAAAATTAGCACTATGACCAGTGCTAGGCTTAAAAACGTATGACAATATTACAGATGACAGTCTAAGATGGCTGCAGGGGCGTCTAAACCAGGATGTAACCAATCCGCACGCGTATCGTCCGGAGGACTTCCTCAGCGGTTTATGGATCCTTAGGTGTAGTCAGTATTGAGTAAACGTTACACTCCTGCAGCCAGCTGTCTCCTAGGATCGCTCACCCTCCAGATCGTCCAATTCTCAGGCTGTCCAATCAATGAGAAGTTTGAGAGTTGAGGAGTAGCACCCCGCAGATTCCTTGCCGTCCCTCCAGAGGGGGAGAGGAGTCCGGGCGAGGAAAGTGCATGCAGGTTCACTTCAGTTCCCTGGCAACTGCACGCTATGGGGAGGAAGGAACGTGTGTCTGTATGGACACACGTTCCTTCCTCCCCATAGCGTGCAGTTGCCAGGGAACTGAAGTGAACCTGCATGCACTTTCCTCGCCCGGACTCCTCTCCCCCTCTGGAGGGACGGCAAGGAATCTGCGGGGTGCTACTCCTCAACTCTCAAACTTCTCATTGATTGGACAGCCTGAGAATTGGACGATCTGGAGGGTGAGCGATCCTAGGAGACAGCTGGCTGCAGGAGTGTAACGTTTACTCAATACTGACTACACCTAAGGATCCATAAACCGCTGAGGAAGTCCTCCGGACGATACGCGTGCGGATTGGTTACATCCTGGTTTAGACGCCCCTGCAGCCATCTTAGACTGTCATCTGTAATATTGTCATACGTTTTTAAGCCTAGCACTGGTCATAGTGCTAATTTTGTGAGTACCGTTTTTTAATAAAGGTATTGTTTTTAATAGTATACAGAGAGCACTATGCATTTTTTTGTTCATTCCATGTAAACCGAACAATTAAGTGGTGATCCCTATTAAAGAAGAGGTCCCTGCCTTCCAGCCAAGATATTACTCTGACCACCAATCGAGTGGTGAACGCCTATCAGACCTTCCTGTTAGTTCAGGGGTCCCTTTAACAAGGTGAGCGGTTTGACTGAAAGGAGGGGGAGCACTGATTTAAAAGCACTTTGGATCTGCATGAAGCACCCTGCACCACCGTTGATACTTATGGTTCATTCACGGACATTTTATACTGATTTATAATTCAGCGCTGCACTTTCTTTTGTATAATACTAAAAATACACCCATGCTACATGTCCTAATATTAAAGAAAATGAAAAATAAATTTGAATTAAAAAAAGGAGCAGCTCTGTGACCAAGCTTAATACACTATAGAAATGCAAACACATGAAACCCTATGTATACAAATAAAGTGCCATCCAAACAAAACTGCAATCGAAAAAAGTGCCATCCAAAGGTGCTTCACAATCCATAAACTGTCATGTGCTATTAGTGCTCTTCAGGAACTTCACAGTACATAAAGTATAATGTACTATTAATGCTCTTCAAAAGCTCTTCATTTCAGATATGGTTGTTTGGTACCATATTCTTTATTACATGTTTTACCACAAGATGGCACTGAGTTGCATTACCATAAATAATCTTACATGATGAATATGTATTAGGGATAGTTTTCATATGTTCTCAATATGTATATATATATTTTGGCATCAGATTACTTTTATAAGGCTAATATTTGTCATCCAAATTCTGGAACAACAGTGTAAGCACTAGTTTTACGTATTTAGTATTCACGTTTGGCACAGAGGAAATTAAATTCCTAGAGGTATATAATGGAAGGAAGAGGTGGCGGTCAGTGTGCTTCCTGATGACGTTCTGGACGTGACAAAATGCTGGCTGGACTTCCGGTTGTTACATCACATCATTTTAAAGAGCAGGCTAGCTCCATAGCGGTATGGAGTAGCGGTGTTGCTACAGTCCCTTGCAAAAGTATTCACCCCCTTGGCATTTTTCATGTTTTGTTGCCTCACAACCTGGAATTAACATGGATTGAGGATTTGCATCATTTAATTTACAGATCATGCCCACCACTTTGAAGATGTTTTTTTATTGTGAAGCAAATACCAAATAAGACAAAATAACAGGAAAAGTCAATGTGCATAACTATTAATCCTCCTAAAGTCAATACTTTGTAGAAACACCTTTTGCAGCTATCACAGCTCCATGTCACTTTGGATAAGTCTCTATGAGCTTGCCACATCTTAACACTGGGATTTTTTCCCATTCCTCCTTACAAAACCTATCCTTGTGTGTATCAGCAGCTGTGAGTACCCTGAGATGTGAGTACCCTGAAGCTTTTATACTTTAATAAATCTTTGCCAAAACAATATCACACTATCATGCCTCTTATTTTGAATTGAGGAATATTCCAGTGGATATGTCTTGGGAACCTGCAGAGATCATCACACTTTGAACACAGAGGTGGTTCAGCTGCTTTTTCAGACCAAACTTAACTGTGCGGTCCCATTCCCTTAGTTGACCACAATCACAAAAGGGGGGCGCACGTGTGTAAAGTCACTGCATCCGCGTGTGGAGCACCATACAGTCACAATATTGGATTATTTCGTTTGTCACTGTGGATTTGTTTATTACAGGACCTTTTATTTGATCACCTTCTAATATATTCGTTTGAAGTTATATATCACGATTTATCACATAATTGCTGAATTCAGGACCAATTACAGGAATTGTTCAATACAGGACTTTTTTTATATATATATTATATTTTTTTAATTATTATTATTTTCCAGTATTTATTCGTTTGAAACCACATAATGCTGTTTATCACATATTAATTGTTTGTTATGTATGCACTTATTTATGTAATTGGCACTATAGCACATTAGCAATCTAACACTCAAAGTGGTTATATCATTAAGTTAATAAGGACCCTTTCACACAGCGATGCAATATTTATTATTTAGAACATAACATTCATGGACTGTGAAGTTCTTGAAGAGCACTAATTGCACATTACACTTTAAAACAACTTTAAAGCATTATTGGATGGCACTTTTTGGATTGCAATTTGGTTTGGAAGGCATCATTATAGCACTTTAGGCACTTCATTTGTATACACAAGGATTCACGTGTTTGCATTATTTATAATGTATTAAGCTTGGTCACAGCACTGAACCTTTTTGAATTTATATAAAAAAAAATGTTTAACTGCCCATCAGATGCAACAGCTGACTGAAGGACACTAGACCTTCTTAAAGGGACAACAGCAAATGAAACGAAATAGCTCCTGCGCACAAGAGGATGACCAGACAAGTGATAAAACGACACAGGCCTTGCTGCCCTCAAGGATGGGGAATTCTATAAACAACTGGAACAAAAGAAAAAGAGGGCGCACCAACCATGTGCATTATCTTTTATAAAAATATTTATTAAAGTGATAAAAAGAAATAAAACAATAGTTGAGTAAGGCGCAATATAAAAAATGCGCCAATTAGCAGCATACGATTCCTATGATGAGCGAAAACTTCTAAGGGTCATGGAGGAACACACAAGCATCACTACCAGCTGACGTGTTTCGAAGGGAGCGCCCCTAATTATATATTATATTGCGCCTTACTAAACTATTGTTTGTGAGTAATTTCTTTTTATCACTTTAATAAATATTTTTATAAAAGATAATGCACATGGCTGGTGCGCCCTCTTTTTCTTTTGTTACAACAGCAAGTGAGCCTGTCTGTACAACAAAAGATATAGGCCCTGTCAAAGAGGCAGATAATGGCACAGAGGCCAACAAGTAAACCTTGCCAGATGGTGCAAGGCACATTACAAAAATTGTCCATAAAGGGTAATGTTGAAGCCTATAATGGCTTCTCTGAGAGAGTCACAGAATGTGAGAAACTACTCAAGGAACAGTGGGTGGATGTGCTTGCATCCTTTCTAAAACAGGAGCCCCAAGAAGGCCTGCTTTGACATGCAACCTCAGAAGGCAAAGGAGTATCCTAAATTCAGGGGAGAAATCTTAGCCAGTTTGAGTTTACTAAGTTTGTCCAAGCGAGCATGTTTTCACATGGGGATATTACCCTGAAAAGTCTTTGAGGTCCTAGATAAATTATTTGCTTAAAATTTTCACCTTACAAACAAGTGGTAAGGTGTGCAACCCTGCCCATGTTGTGAAACTAGTGGTCTGTGACAGTTAAATCAGAGTTTTGTTGGTTAAGGTACAATGGAGCATTAAGCATGCAAACTCCAAAATTGTGGATGAGCTAGTGTCCCTTGTGGAGTGACATACTTCTAGCAGGACTTTCCCTGGAAGCTGCCCTTCAAGCTGCTAACCCCTGGAAATAGGAAAACATCAACCTCAGAAAAGAGGTTTCATTTTAATCCAAATGGAGGCATTATTAAAGTGTTACTAAACCCAATAATATGAAAATAGTTAATCTGCAATTTTCATCTGTTTTAGGAACTGTGTGGAGAAGAACATGTATCCACTTCTGAAAATGTTTCTGAAATAAATAATTGCCACTTATTTGCTTTCACTTGATGTGAATGTCTGGCAACACTATGTCAGAGGTACCTGACAACTTCTCACTAGTTGTCATGGTTGGGTAGTAATAGGAAATGGCCTCTTTCCTGGAAATATCAGATATACTAGTGGCTACGGTAAGGTTTGGAAACACTAAGTTTCAGGATTTCATTTTGGAAAATGCATAGACAACTGTAAAGGTGATACACAGGGAACCTCAAGAAGCAGACGTTAGCCTAGTATACCCCCTTTTGCAGTATACCGTGACTTAAAGCGGAATTTCACTAAAAAGGGACGTTTCGCTCTTCCTCCTCCCCCTCTTCCTTTTTATTTGGCACATTATTTTTTTGGGGGGGACAGGTACCCTGCCCCCGCTCCTTCCCCCACAGCTGTTTGGGACACTGTGGGAGACCCCACAGTGTCCCAGAAGACTGTGGGACCAATCACAAGGTGTAGCTCACAAATACGCAGTTAAAAGTCGACGGTGAAGCTGCAAGGCTTCATGGCCGGTTGCCCTTAGTGAAGATGCTGGCGCCTGCACCCAAAGCCGATTAAAGAATCGGCTCGGGTGAGGACATTGCTAGATCCAGGGGCAGGTAAGTGTCCTTATATTAAAAGTCAGCAGCTACAGTATTTATAGCTACTGACTTTTATTTTTTTTGGGGGGGGGACTGGAGCTCCTCTTTAATGTATCATGTGAAGAAGAGAAAGGAGTAGGCTGTGGAGCAGCTGGTGGTTCCTCAGATTCACACAGGGATGATGTTGGATCTGGCCCATGTGGCTCATATGTTCGGTGGTCTTTTAGGGCTAGAAAACAACTTAGAGCAAATTAGGCAGTGTTTTTTTTTCCAGTATTTGCAAAGTTGTTGAGGAGAATGTAAAATCTTCCCTTGAATGCTGAGTGAATGCACCCAAATTACATTTTCGTTTGCTGGTACCCTTGACCACAATTGAGGTCCTTTTGAGAGGGTTGCTGTTGATCTGGTTTGAGTCTAAGTTTTGGTGCCTACTTCGGAGAGTAAATTTCAAGCAAAGTGGCAAGGCCCCTTTGATATCAGATAGAAAACCTATGATTTCAACTACCAGGTACACTAGCCCAGAAAGAGATGGCTCTTTCCAATATACCATGTTAATACAGCCTAGAATAATCAGGAGGCTCTAGGACAGTGGTTCTCAACTCCAGTCCTCAGGACCCACCAACAGGCCAGGTTTGCAAGATAGCTGAAATACTTTACAGGTGATATCACTTGCTGCTCAGTGATTGCAGTATTCTAGTCTGCAACTCCCCAAGGTAATACTTAAAATCTGACCTGTTGGTGGGTCCCAAGGACTGGAGTTGAGAACCACTGCTCTAGGATTTCAGTTATCCTGTTTGCTACTCAAGCAGATTGAGGAGGTAAGTTCTTGCAGAAAAATCAAGAGGAGCACAGTAGACCTGGAAGAAGCCTGATATTGTGACTACAGCATTGGGCAGAGGGTCATTAAGCTTCTAATGGACAAGATAAAGCAATTACAAGTTGGCCCCAAGCAGTATCAAAAAAACAAAACAAAAGGTTAGAGCCTTTCTAGGTGTGTAGGATACTGCCGGAGGTTTGTGCCTACTTTTTCTACTATAGCAGCTCCACTTACTGATTACACCAAAAGGAGCAGATCCACCATGGTAAAATAGAATGTGGAGGCAGCAGAGAGATCTTTTAAAACCGAAGACAGTTTAGTGTAAGGGACCATTGTTAATAACTTCCAAGAAAGTCAAGACTATTTTGTACAAAAGGATCCTTATGTTGACCTGTGAACAGTCTTGCCCCAGGAAATGATTAGGGAAGAACATTCAGTAGCATACCTTACCTTTTTATGTTACACAGTATTTGCGCAGCAATTTTTCAAAAGCATTTTTTTTGGGGGGGGGGAACGGTTTCATGAATATAAAAAAAAACCCACTAAAGATAACCTGATTTTTTTGTATAGTGTAAAATATGATGTTACGCCAAGTAAATAGACACCTAGCATGGTATGGTTTAAAATTAAGCACACTCGTCTAATGGCGCCAAACTTCAGTACTTAAAAATATCCATAGGTGATGCTTTAAAATTTTTTACAGCTTACATTTTTAGAGTTACAGAGTAGGTCTAGTACTAGAATTATTGCTCTCGCTCTAACGATCACGGTGTATGTAACCTAGGTGTATCTGACTCTGATACTAGCCAGTGTCTCACCAGCCACTGACCTCACCACACGTCCCTGGTAAAATCCACTATTAAAACGCTGACCGGAGTTTCACTTGATAGGAATCCGGCGGCCTACCTATTAAACGGCACCCCAATGTCAACCAAGAAATTTAAGAATTCGTTGCTGAGGCAGTTGCTTACAGCTGCTAGAGCCTGTATTCCGGCTTTGTGGAAAAGTACGAGTTCCCCTAAGACGAGAATTGCAGATATCCAAGTTATGGAGAGTCTAACCATGACTTTGAAGGAGCAAGAAGATAAATACTGGAAGATCTGGACACCCTATTTCTTCTATAGGGATCAGACGCTACTGGCCTCACAGCCAGTGGAGCATCCCGTGGAGTGAACGAGTCAAGGAAGCTTTCCCTGCTCTGTCTTTCCCACCCTTCCCCACACCGCTCCCCCTTTTTTTTTCCTCTCTTATATTTGTCTTTCTACCCCGCCTTCTTTCATCTTTTTCTATTCTTATTTCTCTAGGGAACTGGTCCTTTCGGCTGCTCTCTTATGCTGCGTACACATGATCGGAGTTTCCGCCAACAACACCATGGATTTTTGCTCGAAGGTTGTTGGCTCAAACTTGTCTTGCATACACACGGCCACACAAATGTTGGCCAACAATTATGAATGTGGGAATGTGGTGACATACAACACATATGATGAGCAGATTAAAAGGAAGTTCAACAGCCAGGGCGCCACTCTTTGGGCTCCTTCTGCTAATCTCATGTTGATCTCGTGTTAGTATAAGTTTTATGAGAGACGATTCGCGCTTTTCAGCCTCGTGCTTTTCAGTTCGTTTCTGCTTTTCAGTTTGTGCTTGTCGGTTCGTATCTGTTCTTCAGTGCGTTCTATTTATAGTTCGCTTCTGATTTTCAGTTTATTCTTGTCCGCTTGTTTCTTTTTTTTTAGCTCGTTCTTCTAAGGTCCTTTCTGATTTTCAGTGCATTCTGTCAGTTCGTTCTGAGCAGCTGTTCGTTTTCTAGCCATGTTGCGGTTACCTAATTGTCGCAGAGTTCGTGCTGTTGTTGGGCTTGGTGTTGGAGTTATTGCTTTGACCCAAGTCCAGTCCATGAACAGGGTGAGGAGGAGTTCTTGGACCAAGAATTGGTTGCTTAATCATGACCAATTCTGTCATATACCTTTGTTGCGGGAGCTCCAGGAGAATAATCCTGATGATTTCAGGAATTATCTCCAGGTGACAGACCCTGTCTTTCACCGTCTGTTGCTTTTGCTGTCCCCTTATATTACGAAGCAGGACACCTGCATGCGGCAAGCCATCGCTCCCGAATACAGGCTCGTCGCCACCTTGCGGTACTTGGCGATGGGGAGAAGTCTCCAGGATATCAAGTTCATGACTGGGATCTCCCCCCCGGGCTCTGGGAATCATTATTCCAGAGACCTGTTTTGCCATCATTCAGGTCCTGCAAAAGGACTATATTAAGGTAAATTTTATCTTTTAACATCACATTCTATGTATTTAATGTTTGCTAATGTATTGTATTTATTTCATCATTCCATAATTACCATGATTGTAATATGCTGTGAATGCCCTCTTTGTCATCATGCATGCTGTAAGCTTTTAATGCTCCTTTTTTGTTCTTCATGCATATTTGCCTTCACTAACCTCCCCAGCATGCTATCCTTGGCCCATACACACTTAGCCTAGTCACTTAACAATGTATTTTGTCAGCTCCATTGTAGTGCTTACCCTAAACACCCCCTAAAATGTGGCCAAATGTTATTGTTGTCCTTAAATTCAGGCAGAGTGCAAGAGGCTTTTTTTGGGGGGGCAAAACTCATTTGGAACCCACCCTCTCCCCAACCGCTAAGTCAACCAATACCAATAGTCTATCTGCTGACTTTGCCAAACCCATACACACTATACCTACCTCTTTTGTGTTCATATTTATGGATGAATTCACCAAAGCATGTAGTGCAAGTGCCTGCCTGAATACTTTCAAATGGTACTGTTTAAAGTTTTGTTCTCCTATTTTCTTGATAGGTAATTGCAGAATGTAAAAATGTGCTTCAATTTGGACAGTGTGTATTCATATTTTTGGATTATGACACTTCTTACCTGTCCAGTGGGCTGCCAATAGTGTAAGTAAGGAGGGGCTGGCCAAAGTAACACACATTATTTATGCATTCAGCTCTCAATGAAGTGAAGAGGGTTATCTGTCCAAAATACCCCCCCACCATACATTTTTTACAATGGGCCATCAGAGGGGGTGAGGAATCTGATAAATGGACCTTATACCTTTGTCTGTAAATACTCATTTCAATAAATGTTCTACTTATGTTGGTCAAGAATGTTTGTGTCTAATCTGCTTGCAATGTTATGTGCAAATGTACAAATTTTTTTTGTTTGTTTGACTCCACAGTTTCCTTCAAACCCACAGGAATGGCAGACTGTGGCCTCCCAATTTGACCAGCAGTGGGACTTTCCCAACTGCAGTGGTGCGATAGATGGGAAGTAAGTATGGATTGTCCCACCCCCCAACTCAGGGTCATACTACTTTAATTAAAAGGGGTACAGTAGTAATGTTGGCGGTGGTGATGGCGAATATATCTGAACATCGGGAAGAATGGCCGTATGTCAGATGGTGGAGTGATCGCACAGATGAAATTTTACAGGCGTCTCCATAATGGCAGCTTGGGCTTGCCACCTCCAGCGGATAACGTGGCGGGCCTCCAGTTTGTTTTTGTGGAAGATGAGGCCTTTGCGCTGGGGGACCATCTGATGAGGCCATTCCCCATGAGGACCCTGACCCCGGAGCAGAGGGTTTTTAATTACCGGCTGGCCAGAGCCAGAAGAGTGATTGAGAATGCCTTTGCCAAAATAGCCAGCCGGTTCCGACTTTTCCAAATGGCCATCAATATGGCCGAATACAAATTCAACCATATAATTATGAGCTGCTGCATTCTTCATGATTTCCTACGGAAGAATGCAGCCAACTATCTGGCCTCAGTTGCGACTGAGGCCAACTCACCGACACTGACAATGCAAGGTCTTGCTTTCCCTTCTCTGTAGCCCCTCTGAGTTTTTGGGATTACCGTTAGTGTGACTCCTCGTAAGGCACACACGAACAGTTGGCTCCCTCACGGACTGTGCCGATTGATCAAAAACGCTGGGACCAAGCAAGGAGTTGTTTTTATACAGAGGCTATCCAATATGGCTTAATACATGTGATTGCTTACAAAAATCCTCTGAAAAAGACCCGTTGAGGTCGAAACGCGTTAGTTTACACAAAAAAGACTTTTGCATCATTTTTCTCTATGATGTTTGATCACTGTGTATTATCATTGTACATTGTCATATTAGGGACGTTGTTTTTATAAATGCTACATCACAGCTCATGTTTTCACTATTTATGTCTAAAGCATTTATTGATAGTTTGTTACAATACAAATTATAATTACGTTATTTCTTTCAGTATTTTTCAATCACCTCTTGCTGCCTAGAAAACCCCTCATGGGGAACAATCCTCTTTTTTGATAATTTCATCTGGGGTGTGCAGCTATTGTGTCTTCCCCTATATGAGTGTCTTTCATTCAATCAAGGGGGGCAATTGATTTACCAGAGAATCTGGAAGCTCTTTAAATAATTTTTTTTTAGAAAAACTAAACTCATATTTCATTTGATTTACTGCTTGTGTTTCTTATCTGTCTCCTAGGTTCTCCAATGGCCTTTTATTTTTGGCCATTTTCTTCAATAGTGGAAATGTAACTTATTTCATACGTGAGGTGACAATCTCTTCTTCAGCTAACTATTATGTTGTGCTGTGGGTCTGCTACACACACATAATATTTTTGTTGTTAATGTATGTAATGCATTCATGCTAAAAATAATCATCCTTTTCAACTCCATGAATTAATTGCTTGTAGTCCCTAAAATGGCCCGATTTTGGCAAATTTTACAGCATAGTGGAGGTTATTTACTAAAGGTAAATCCATTTTGCACTACAAGTGCACTGCAACTGCACTTGAAAGTGCACTTGCAGTGCAAAGTGGATTTGCCTTTAGTAAATAACCCCCATTGTCACTGTAACTACACCAACTTACTAAAAAAACTGGTATTGAGCATTGAAGGAAGAAGCCACACATTGTTGAGTATAAAACATTTTACTCCAAGCACATTCACATAAAAGGGTTTTTTAACAAACCAACATCTTTGGCGTATAACATGTATGTTTGACAGTATATAGCCTTTTTTTGTGGCTAAACAGGCTTGTTTAAAACCATAACATACACATTCCCAACTCAGGAACTTACAAAGTTCAACTTTGCTAAAGTGAAGGCCATATGAGACATTAGTATGTCAAAACTGTGTTGATTTTCATCAGATGGGGTGATCTCACCCCTGTAAAAGACAAATTTTGAATATGCACACAAATTGTGACTCAAAATTTGCATTTCCCTCATGATCCCATGCCTAAAATGTGTGTCTTTTCCCTACATCTATTTTTCTAAAGGCACAAAACACACAGTGTGTCAACAAGTGCTATCTGCCATCATGGGATATCAATGTATGCGTTTTGTGGGTGCAACCCCTTCCTGCAAACTAAAGTAGGTGAGAGGAAGGGGTTGCACCCCCGAAACACGTCAATTGATCCCTCATGATGGGAGCTAGCACATGTTGACACACTGGGCCTTAAAACAGAAAGGACAATCCACTTTGCCCTACAAATGCACTTGAATTGCACTTGTAGTGCAAAGTGTTTGTTTGTTTTTTAAATAAGCCACAATGTGTCAACATGTGCTAGCTCTCATCATGGGGGATCAATGGATGTGTTTCAGGGGTGCAACCCCTTCCTCTCACCTACTTTAGTTTGGAGGAAGGGATTGCACCCACAAAACGCGTACATTGATATCCCATGATGGCAGATAGCACATGTTGACAAACTGTGTGCATCTTCAAAATTTGGCTTTGCAATTACTTTAAAACTTTTAAAAAACGTCCAACATAACAAAAAAATGTACTTTTTGGGGGGTTTTGGATTTTGCCTAAAACATCAATGATGTTGGTCAGTCTTTTTTGAACATCATTGATATTTAGCTTGACCTTTTCCAAATCCCGATTGCACACCATGATCTTACTGATGAGTACTTGCACTGTTGAAGTGAGTTTCTTCTTCCACAACATCCACATCACCTAAAAATAAAAAACACACCATGTATTATAAATATGCAGGCATACATCTATTACATCTATTAAGCTGTGGTCTGAGACACTGACCTGTTGTGGACACCATTTCAACCACTTCCTGAACCTCTGCATCCACATCCTCAGATTGTGTGCTGGGTTCCCCTTCTTCAGGAGGTGTGGGGTGTCTAGTATCCTCAGATGTCACGATTCTTTTCTCCCCTATGTAAATACAAAAATGTATACTTAGCAGACAGATATTTGAGGCTAGAAATAGTAATATGAAACATTGCTTGGAAGTGTCGTCCAATTGTCCGTTTTGGCAGAGTTCCAAGCTGAAGACATGATTTTTCCCTTTCAAAAGCTGGAATACTTACCTGTTTTGTGCAAGTTTCACACATGGAGAGACCCCTAGTATCCACTGGAGCACCTGCGTGGCACACCATAAAAAGGTCTTTATGGTGTCCCACACTCCTGCGTCCAGATGTGTAGACATCTGCTGAGTGTCCTATCCTTACACTAAATCAAGTTGTCATTTCATTCTAGTTTCAAACACATCTAGACAACAATGTAATAAACTTCTTTTAATCAAAATAGGCATGAACAAATGTAGTTACCTGCATCTGCCAAAAACGTCGTATTAGTGGTCAAACGAATGATGTTTAATGCAAACGATTATACTGTGCCCACTAACCTCAAACATGGCATTTTAAACTGTACAACAGTAAAGAAAAGCACATATACCAGCAAGAAAGTAATAATAATAATAGGAACACAAATACTTACTTTTTTGCAGCACTTTCTTGATCCTTCCATACTGATCCTGCTCCCTCAATTTCAGGTCTGACCAGTGTTTCCTCAATTGCTCCTTGGATCATTGTGCCCCAAAAGTCCTGTGCAGACTTCTCATAACTTTAGTTATGATCTTGGTCTTTCTCACATTTGCGTTTCTGTACGGTCCATGATTCCCATCATAGTCTGTCCTCTTCAAGATGCCCACCATCTCCACCATCTCTTCAAAGGACATATTTGAGGCCTTATATCTCCTCCTGAATGTGGAACTGTCTTGCTCCAGGCTTTCCTCTTCATTGCTGCTCTCTGCAGGCACCTGCTGTGTCTCCGCCATGTGCTCTCTCTCTGCCCCGAAAAAGCAGGGAATACACTAAAAAGGACAGCGGCAGAGTTCACGCATGCGCAGTGCATAAAAAGCATAAGACGCAGGTGACATACGTACAATCTGTGAGTGGAGGGTTGAGGATCATTAGCGCCGATCATTCAAACGAAGGTACAATTGTAACTTGGAGCATCAGTGGTTAGTGGCCTATACTGCTTAAAGATTGAGGCCTATATTAGGACAAGATTAGGAGAGTTTAGCCTGACATTAGGGTTTGTCTTGTGTTGTGTCTTGCAGATAAAATGATGGATACATTCACAGACCCTGACTTCCTGCCCAACTTCATAGACAAGTACAGGGAGCTGCCATGTCTCTGGCAAGTCCAATGTAGGGACTATTCGAACAAGCAAATGAGGAAGGCAGCGCTGGAGAAATCGTTGGAATTGGTGAAGCCTGTGTATCCCACGGCAGACATCAACTATTTGAAGCCCAAAATTGGTAGCCTGAGGAGCACATGTAATAGGGAGCACAAGAAGATCCAGGATTCCATGAGATCCGGAGCAGCACCAGATGACATATATGTCCCCAGGCTGTTGTACTACGACAGACTGGGTTTTTGGTCAGACCAGAACCCAGGCCATCACTATCAACACTTCCTTCAACACTTCCTTCCACATCAGCTGAGGATCCTGAAGTCCAACCTGGGCCTTCCACCCAGGAAAAACATGTGGAGGAGCCCAACTTGACCCAAGTATAGCATTGTTGAATATATTTCTGGTCACAAATTGAATGATGTTAACTAGATGTTATTGATCACTAATTTCTGATTTAACAAAGTGGTTTACATATCAATAGACAGTAGTAGCCAAAAATGATTGGGACAAGAATGAAAATGCTGGGGTCAGAATGATAGTCTTTTCTATTTGTTAATATTCAATTTGCAACAGTCATGATCTCAAAATTGTGTGTGATTGATGACCAAAAACATTAAACTATGTACCATTTTCATACGCAGGAAAGTCTCAGCCAGGAGGAGGCCGTGCCAAGCAGCCTGATGAAATCCCAGGTTCCTCCCCTCTGCCCTCCAACCAAAAGGACCAGGAAGGCAAGGAATCTTGAGGAGTCCACGGCTGCTTTCTTAAAACAGGCTAATGCGGCACTTAACACGACCCCTGTTGGCCACGAGGCATTTGGACTTGTCACTGCAAGCAAACTAGAACACTTGGAGGAGGGCCAACGCACAATCTGTGAAGAAATAATTTTGAAGGCCCTAAACAAGGGGACGAGGGGCAAACTCACAACTCAAACCCACCTGTGTGAGTTTGACCATACACCTCCACCACCTCCAGCAACACCACCAACACCACAGCCACCGAGCCCACCAGAGCAGCATGGAAGGAAGTGTTGAGAGTGATGGCCTGGGTTTGATGTGTTCTGGCAAAAAAAGCAGGCTGTTGTAAGACCACAGCCTCGAGACATAATGGTCATCTGCTGCTGCTCCCGATCTCTCGGAGTCTTGGACCATATCGTGCTCCCTATTAAATGGACTCCTCAGTTTATCAATTTTGACAGTCAAATAATTGATGTCTGCCCTGGGGTACAAAGGCTTCACCAATTCCAACTGTTTCTCCAGCGTTGCCTTCCTCTTTATTTTGTTATTACCTTGTGCTTCCTATTAAATTTCAAAATTTTGTTTTTACAAATACTTGGCTATGTGTTTTACTTCAAAAAGGACAGTTTGTTTGTGAGTAGGCAGATACATTTCAAAAATACAATGACAAATTAACAAGGGACACCAACACAGTGTTATCTCTGAGGTTAAAAATACAAGATAATAATGGTGTTGTGGTAACTTGACACACAAAGCAAAAAAAAAAAATTATGGAGATCACTAGGAAAAAAAAAAGATTATTCTGGAGATCACTAGTAAAAAAACAACCAACAAAAACAAATATTATTCAGGAGATCACTATAAAGAATAAAAAATCAGTTTGTCAGAACTTTGTGAATATCAGCAGCAACGCAATTTCATTATTACAGCATTATAAAGAAGAAGAGAATGCGCTGCATTGAGAGATTTCATAATTTGCTGCGTGACGAATGTGATATCTCCATTACGAATGCTAGTTTTACAAAACCGAGCCCTTCCGTCTCGTACTCGATTCCGAGTATGCGTGAACTTTTGTGCACGGACTTGTGTACACACAATCTGAATTTCCAACAACAAAGTTTTGTTGGCAGAAAATTTGAGAACCTGCTAGCCAACATTTGCTGGCGGAAAGTCTGACAGTAAATGTTCGATGGAGCATACACATGGTCGGACTTTCAGCCAACAAGCTCATATCCAACATTTTCCTTCGGAAAACCTGACCGCGTGTACGCGGCATTATTGTGATAATCTCAAAAATTTCTAAAAACTAGTTCAGGGAATTTACTGAGACCTGTGATTAAGCATCCAGACTTACATATTGAGGCTCAAGGCTATGTTAGTTTTTGAGTGCATGCCAGTTGCTATAATGTATATTGAATACTAATATTGCCGGGATGTATCTTGAGCTATTTTTTGTACCTTAAAGAGGTTGTAAACCTCTGAAAAATATTCCCCTAAAAAAAAAAACCGCTGGAGAAACAGTTGGAATTGGTGAAGCCTTGATGATCAGATGATCAGAAGGAATGGACAGCGCCTGAGTTAAATATATGAGTGTCAGAGCAAAGGGTCTGAATACTTAGGACCATGTGATATTTCAGTTTTTCTTTTTTAATAAATCTGCAAAAATGTCAACAATTCTGTGTTTTTCTGTCAATATGGGGTGTACATTAATGAGGGGAAAAAAATGAACTGAAATGATTTTAGCAAATGGCTGCAATATAACAAAGAGTGAAAAATGTAAGGAGGTCTGAATACTTTCCGTCCCCACTGTATATATATTTTTATATATATATATATATATATATATATATATATACTCTGCATTCAGTGTAGCCTATATCTCTACAATGCATTTGGTTGTGTACTGTTTCTAATACACTTCAGGTGGTGTATTTATATATATATATATATATATATATATATATATATATATATATATATATATTTATATACTCTGCATTCAGTGTAGCCTATATCTACAGTGCATTCCGTGGTGCACAGTTGCTAATACAGTGCAGGCGGTGTACACAGTATCTAATACAGTGTGTACAGTTTCTACTACACTTCTGGTGGTGTACACAGTATACAATACAGTGCAGCCATTGTACAGTTGCAGTTGTTTTTTTTTTGTTGATCCGAAAATGATCCGAACCGTGACTCCTGATCCGAGGAACGATCCGAACCGTGAGCTTTTTGATCCGTTGCACCCCTAGTATATAGTGCCTGGGGGACTGGAGGACCCCCACGCCATTTAAAAAAAAAAAAAAAATTGGGTGCGAGATTCCCCTTAATATCCATACCAGACCTGAAGAGCCATGTATGGATTTTGGGGGTGACATCCACGCCATTTTTTGGGGGGTATTTTTGGTATTTTGCTTGGATCCGACAATACATTACAGCCACAAGCAGTTTTAAATGACATTTTTTCCTTTAGAAATGTCATTTTGCTGTGGCACTGTTATAAACATGGGAAATATGCGCTACTTTACAGGCATACTATGGACACCCCCCAGGCACGATATTTAAAGAAATATTTCATTTTTATTGTTTCACTTTAGGCATTATTAAAATCACTGCTCCCGGAAAAAAACTTTTTTTGCATTGATACATGTCCCCTGGGGCAGGAACTGGGTTCCCAAACACTTTTTATGGCAATAACTTGCATATAAGCCTTTAAAATTAGCACTTTTCATTTTTCACATTCATGTCCCGTAGACTTTAACGGTGCTCGCGTGTTCGATTGAATTTTTTGCCTCTTCGCATGTTCTGCTGATATTGATATTCTTTTTGATAATGGTTTTTGTACAATTGCTTGACCTTTAAATAAAGAATTTAAATCTGCTTGGCCTGTATCGGGGTGTCTCTATCTTGTGCACGGGTTTCTGTTGCCAACACCAGTTGAGTCTGTCCCCCTTACAATAGATAGGCAGACTGCCAGATAGACAAGATAGATATAGAGAGATATTGAAATATATACACCTTCCATACTGTAAAAATCTAATTTCCTGCTTTCTAATTTTCTCAGATTTTATCTGTTTGATATTTACATATTATTGTCAGTTCTAACAATGTATAAATATAAAAAAACATAGGCACACAATGACACCAACATTGTTTTTAATGTTATTTTCTTGGTGTGCAAGATTCTAAAATATGTACAGTATCTCACAAAAGTGAGTACACCCCTCACATTTTTGTAAATATTTTATTATATCTTTTCATGTGACAACACTGAAAAATGACACTTTGCTACAATGTAAAATAGTGAGTGTACAGCTTGTATAACAATGTAAATTTGCTGTCCCCTCAAAAAAACTCAACGCACAGTCATTAATGTCTATACCGCTGGCAACTAAAGTGAATATACCCCTAAGTGAAAATGTCCAAATTTGGCTCAAAGTGTCAATATTTTGTGTGACCACCATTATTTTCCAGCACTGCCTTAACCCTCTTCGGGCATGGAGTTCACCAGAGCTTCACAGGTTGCCACTGGAGTCCTCTTCCACTCCTCCATGACAACATCACTGAGCTGGTGTTTGTAAGAGACCTTGTGCTCCCCCACCTTCCATTTGAGGATGCCCCACAGATGTTTAATAGGGTATAGGTCTGGAGACATGCTTGGCCAGTCCATCACCTTCAGCCTCAGCTTCCTTAGCAGGGCAGTGGTCGTCTTGGAGGTGTGTTTGGGGTCATTATTATGTTGGAATACTGCCCTGCAGCCCAGTCTCCGAAGGGAGGAGATCATGCTCTACTTCAGTATGTCATAGTACATGTTGGCATTCATGTTTCCCTCAATGAACTGTAGCACTCATGCAGCCCCAGATCATGACACTCCCACCACCATGCTTGACTGTAGGCAAGACACAATTGTCTTTGCACTCCTCACCTGGTTGCCGCCATACACCCTTGACACCATCTGAACCAAATACATTTATCTTGGTCTCATCAGACCACAGAAAATGGTTTCAGTAATCGGTGTTCTTAGTCTGCTTGTCTTCAGCAAACTGTTTGCGGGCTTTCTTGTGCATCATCTTTAGAAGAGGCTTCCTTCTGGGATGACAGCCAAGCAGACCAATTTGATGCAGTGTGTAGCGTATGGTCTGAGCACTGACAGACTGACCCTCCACCCCTTCAACCTCTGCAGTAATGCTGGCAGCACTCATACCTTTATTTTGCAAAGAGCACCTCTGGCTTTGACGCTGAGCACGTGCACTCATCTTCTTTGGACGACCATGGCGAGGCCTGCTTTGAGTGGAACCTGTCATTTTAAACCACTGTATGGTCTTGGCCATCGTGCTGCAGCTTAGTGTCAGAGTCTTGGCAATCTTCTTATAGCCTAGGTCATCTTTATGTAGAACAACAATTCTTTTTTTTCAGATCCTCACAGAGTTCTTTGCCATGAGGTGCCATGTTGAACTTCCAGTGACCAGTATGAGAGAGTGAGAGCGATAACACCAAATTTAACACACCTGCTCCCCATTCACACCTGAGACCTTGTAACACTAATGAGTCACATGACACCGGGAGTGAAAATGGCTTCATGGGCCCAATTTGGTCATTTTCACTTAGGGGTGTACTCACTTTTGTTGCCAGCGGTTAAGACATTAATGGTTGTGTGTTGAGTTATTTTGAGAGGACAGCAAATGTACGCTGTTATACAAGCTGTACACTCACTACTTTACATTGTAGCAAAGTGTCATTTCTTCAGTGTTGTGACATGAAAAGATGTAATAAAATATTTACAAAAATGTGAGGAGTGTACTCACTTTTGTGAGATACTGTAACTATGCCAATCTGCAATGCCTTCAGCTGAATGCTTCCTTTAGCTGTTGTCCAGGGTGTCAAATCGCTGTGGATGAATTTTGGCCCACTCATCCTTGCAGAACTGCTATAGCTTAGCAACACTTGCCAGCATGAACGATTCTTTTCAGCTCCCAGTACAACATCTAATGCCCCGTACATACGGTCGGATTTTCCAATGGAAAATGTCCGATCGGAGCGTGTTGTCGGAAATTCCGACCGTGTGTGGGCTCCATCGGACATTTTCCATCGGATTTTCCGACACACAAAGTTTGAGAGCAGGCTATAAAATTTTCCGACAACAAAATCCGTTGTCGGAAATTCCGATCTTGTGTACACAAATCCGATGGACAAAGTGCCACGCATGCTCAGAATAAATAAAGAGATGAAAGCTATTGGCCACTGCCCCGTTTATAGTCCCGACATACGTGATTTACGTCACCGCGTTCAGAATGATCGGATTTTCCGACAACTTTGTGTGACCGTGTGTATGCAAGACAAGTTTGAGCCAACATCCGTCGGAAAAAATTCTAGGATTTTGTTGTCGGAATGTCCGAACAAAGTCTGACCGTGTGTACGCCCCATTAGTCATATTCAGTTCAGGATTCTGAGTAGGCATTACATAACTTCATTTTTTATCTCAACCATTCCACCTTTGATTATTGATCAGTGGACAATTGTACCAAATTTGACTTTACAGCAAAATTTTCTGCTTTTTTTCATCTCCTAAAATATTAGTTTTGGATTCTGACAAGGCATTAGGTAACCATTCTTTTAATTTTTCACCATTTTGACATTAGGGATGTGCAGGCAATTCCACCTAATTTCACTGAGAAATTATCTTTCATTAGTTTTCACTTTCAATAGATTTTTATTGAAAATTACAAAACATACAGTAGCATAATGGACTTTTGTAATTAACAAGAAGATGTTAGACAGCTGGAACATAGCTGCCAAGAATGTAATAACATCCAACAGTATAAATAGCATAATAATAAACAAAACTTGTAGCCTCCAAGTTACTGCCGAGGCGACCTGCACACGACTTCAGCGGAGACTTGCAAAATGACTTCTGTATAGAAGTCAATGCAAGTTGCCTGAAGTCGCCCCAAAAATACTACAGGAACCTTTTTCTAAGTCGGAGCGACTTGCGTCGCTCCTATTAGAACGGTTCCGTAGTACAGAACGGGACGCGACTTGTCAGGCGGCTATGTCGCCTGACAAGTCGCCCCTGTGTGAACCGGGGCTTAAAATAGGCATCAATGAGCCAGGTAACTTTATCACAGGCCATGAAATAAAAAGCACATGAAAACACCAAGTCTGAATTAACAGCATGAAAGAAAGAAAAAGAAAGAAAGAGAGAAAGGGAGTGAGAGTGTAGGAAGGTGGGAAAGAGAGGTGGGATGAAGTGGGGGTGAGCATCAGGAATGCCCAAGACCAGCATCCCAAAACTGGATATAATGAAGTATAGCTCTCCATGGACAGTGATGGATGGGCATATTGTATCCATTGGGTCCAAATCCATGAGAATTAGTTTTGCGTGTCCAACAGGATGCTGATCAGATTTGCATTAACAAAGAACCCGTCGACCCATTGATGAACTTCCTCAAAAGAAACAAATAGTTTCTTCCAGGCCTTGGTGACAGTCTGTTTTGCTGCTAACAAAATGTAAGTCATCAATTTGAATTGGGTTTTAGTGAAAACGGGGAGTTTAAGGTATAATAAGACATACCGAGGGTCTTTGGGTAAAGGGCGATCAAACAAAGAATGAGCTTCAAGACCTTGGTCCTAAACCTTGTGAGCTTGTAGAACAGTGTAAAGTCGCTGCCCCCTCCAAATAACTCAACACACAGCCAGTAATGTCTAAACCACTGGCAACAAAAGTGAGTACACCCCAAGTAAAAATTTCCAAATTGGGCCCAAAATGTCAATATTCTGTGTGGCCACCATTATTTTCCAGCACTGCCTTAACCCTCTTGGGCATAGAGCTAGTAATGGTGGCAGGCCAGGAGAGGACGCAGGAGCTGGTAATGGTGGCAAGCCACCATAGATGGCAGGAGCTGGTTATGGTGGCAGTCCTGCCTAGATGGCAGGGGCTGGTAATAGTGCCAGTCCAGCAGAGGTGGCAGGAGCAGGTAATAGTGTCAGGCCAGCAGTGGTGGCAGGAGCTGGTAATGGTGGCAAGCCAGGAGAGTTGACCCAAGCTGGTATTGGGGGCAGCGGCAAGCCAAGAGAAGTGACAGGAACTATTAATGGTGGCAGAGCAGCACCAGGGCAAACATAGGTGTCAGCATAGGTGTCAGAAGATGGTAAAAAAAGTCAGTCTTTCATAGATGGCAGGAGATGGTAATGTTGGCAACTCAGAAGAGATGGCAGGAGATGGTGATGGTGGATGGTGGAAGGTACCACAATTTGTCTTTGGGGGGGGGGCAGATTACAAGAAAAATGTAGTTGCAGGGTTTTTATATCATTGCTGATTCAGGACTGGTTCATTTTTTTAAAAGAAATCCAAGCCAAAGGTTCTAGGGGGGTGTAGATTTATGTCTCTGTACCAGAAACACCTGTACCAGAAACACCTGCTGGTGTGGCCAGTGTGCTGTCAACTCAGACAGCACACTGGCCACAAGTCAGAAACCCCATCATGCACTGTGCAAGCACCTACTAGTGGTCCAGCTCGGACACCCAATAATTCATTGGGTCCTCACTTCAAAGAGTGTCCACATCAGCCCTAGACCCCAGGTAGTCTGGAAACATATGGTTTACTGCTGCTGCAGCTGGACACGTCCATTGTGGTTGGAAAAATTACTTTGTCATGTGGAAGGCAGGAATGGCATTTTAGGCAAAAAAATGGCAGCTGGGTACTTGCAACTGTGGTGCAGCACTGTGACCAGTTAGATCTTTATGTGTGCCACTCTGGCTCGATGAACAGGGATATGCAAACAAGTGCCTCCGCATCTGCTGCTGGGAGTGCTGGCAGGGGATGGAGTCCGTCCTGGCTCCTGTAGTAGCTCAGTGGGAAAAGGAGTGTGTTGCCTGGTGCCGCACATCCAAGAGATTCTAGAGAGGTGAATGGAGTGGCAACCTCAGCCTGGACTCCGACCAGCCCACGCACCATTGCGTTTCACTCCGCCAACTGTGGTGCAGCACAAGCCATTATTTTGTGGAAGGGGGCCAATTCCACCAGCTGGATTGGAAGCAGGTGTAAAGCCAGCAGTTCAAGCCTACACATGGCCCTACTCAGTGTGGCCCATGCATTGCATTGAGCAAATTCATTGTAATTCTTAAGCAGTGCATTATTATTATCATTAATGGAGAGGTAAACAACTACATTAGTTCGCCATGTCCCTGAACCACAAACTGGTTGGGTTTGCTGGGAAACCATGCTCAACCCTAACCTTAAGGACCTGAGGATAAACTGTAACTGCATGTAGATTCCCAACATTTGGAAATTGAGGAGGCCTTGCCTTAAAAGGGGGCACAGAGAACTCCAATAACCCCTGTCCGCTGTTGACATCAGGGTTCCACAGCCATGTTTGGGGTGGCCTCAGTGGACGCATTGTGTCTGCTTGGGGGTGGTCCGGCAGGATCCACAGTGGAAGGATGGCAGCATAACCAAACTGATGGTGTTATGGTTTTAACTTATAGCTGAGTTTTTAATTCCTTTTGTACACATTTTAAATATGGTATACCCTATTTATCCCTGAGGAAGGATTTGTTTCTGAAATGATTTGGGTTTATCTTGCTTTGGCAACAGTGCAGTCAAGTTCAAGCGCTATAGAAAATGCATGACAATATCCAACCATGTACAATGGGGTATATTTTTTTTTTATATGATTGTATGCAAATACAAATAAGCCCGCCAAAATGTAATTTGATGACTGATTTTATATGAGAGGTAAATAAAATCAATACTATGTTTTTTTAATAAATTTGTGTTTGGATTACACATTGTGGGAGATTTACTAAAACTGGAGTACTCAGAATATGGTGCAGCTATGCACAATAGCCAATCAGCTTCTAACTTTAGGTTAGTGATGATCCGTCAGTAAATTATCCTTGCCGTAAAAACAAAAACAAAAAAAACAAGTAGATCTATGTAATCAGATGTTCCTTCTTCTTTATGTATTCTCCCATTACTTCCCATTCTTTAGAGTACCACAATTGCATTATACCTTTTCATTCTGGAAGACACAGGGGGTTATTTACGAAAGGCAAATCTACCCTGCACTACAAGTGCACTTGGAAGTGCAGTCACTGTAAATCTGAGGGTTAGATCTGAAATGAGAGGAAGCTCTGCTGATTTTATAATCTAATCATGTGCAAGCTAAAATGCTGTTTTTTATTTTCCTTGCATGTCCCCCTCGGATTTACAGCGACTGCACTTCCAAGTGCTCTTGCAGTGCACTTGTAGTGCAAAGTGGATTTGCCTTTCGTAAATAACCCCCTATTGCTGTAGCAATAATCCGGAATGCAACTGCAGCACAAGCGTTTTCCCCGCACCAGGTTGTATCCAAACCAGGTATAAACTGAATGTTGCTCTCCAGAGTTGAAAAGCCCCAGGTGCTGGCTAATGCTAATCCATGTTGTGAGGGAAGAAAAAAGTCCGGACAGCCTCACACCAGGAGAATATAATCTAACGAAATTTCTTTATTGTAAAATCAGGAACAAATCATGTACAAAGCACCATGGATAGAATGTACAGATAACCAGCTGATTATCTGTACATTCTATCCATGGTGCTTTGTACATGATTTGTTCCTGATTTTACAATAAAGAAATTTCATTGGATTATATTCTCCTGGTGTGCGGCTGTCCGGACTTTATTCTTCCCTCACAACCCCCTATTGCTAGTACATTTTTTATCAAGAGATTTGCAGCTGGGGTACTGATCGCCATATTGTGACCCCCGGGGCCTGCCAGGTTGTGAGCAGCCACATGGCCCAAAACAGCAGCAACCTCATATTTCATGGATGGTTTACCCGTTTTACCTGTACCTGTACTTACTTTGCACAAAGCTTCCACAGGGCAGTCTCTCTTTCACTCCAGGTCAGCAGGAAATTCTAATGCTCTGCCTGACACCCTGAGGGCCACAGTAAAGATACCAGTGTAACCTGGATGGTAGCTGATAACTACTGTGAAACTTCCTTTGTTGCTGCTGTATTATCCTTCCGCAGTGTGTTCAGGGTTACACTGAATTTTTATTAATGCAAAAGTTCAGCAGCCATCTTTAAAGAGACCGCTTTGCAATGCTCATTTATGGTGTGGCAGTGCAGGGGGCAGTCATCATAGCTGGGTCTTATACAATCCTAGATGTGATTGGATGATGCAGCAGAGCAAGGAGAAGGGGTCTGCATGCTGCTGGTAAGAAAAGAGAAGATTGTCTGGAAGCAAACAGGTGTGTGGGGAAAAGATTGGGATGCTGCTCCTGCTGGTTGAACAGAACCCTGCCATAGCTGACCACAATCCAGAAAGACTGACCATCTCGCAGTGCTAGGGGTCATTTGGATGTCTGGTGTAATCAGACTGTACTATAGAGCACTACCACCACTTGTAAGGAAATAAAAAGGGGACTATCTCAGCAGGATTGAAAGAGAGAGATCACAGCAACGTCTATTCTTTCCTTACTTGAACTGGACTTTTACTGAATCAAACCACCTGTCCAGAGACCCAGAAAAGACTAGTAAGAGACTAACATTGTACAAATTAACCTTTTGGCTACTGGGAACTCTTGTGCTTTCTTCAATGGCCCAAACTTTGCGGGCCAGCTGTTTTTTTTCTTTCATTAATAACTGGGCAGTGGGATAAAACTGGGAATGTTATAGCGAGTTAGGACTGTCTTTATATACTGTTGCTAGGTAAATTCAGTTCAGTTCTGTTATTTACTGTTAGTAGGGATGAGCTTTCTGTTCGGGCCCTCAGCTAAGAGAGCCATAATTGGCCAAAGGCAGGGTGCCTTTGGCCAATCATGGCTCAGGGGGACTAAGTCCATGCCCCACACTAAATAAGGCTGCCTGCACTTCGGCCCCGTGTAGTGTGTTGTTGGCGTGGACGGAGAGAGAGTCTCAATTAGATTGAGCAGGCAGGCAGGCAGATTATTCAGTTAGCTGCAGTGTATTTAATATATATATATATACAGTCTTGTATATATATATATATTCACTATATCCAGTTTAGCTAGACCTGACTGCAGGTTGTTCCTGGTGTACTGGTTCTAATATACTTCAGGCAGGCAGGTGATTCAGTTAGCTGCAGTGTATTTAATTATATATATATATATATACAGATAGTCTCATATATATATATATATATATATATATATATATATATATATATATATATATATATATCCACTGCATACAGTTTAGCTATATCTCACTGCAGGCAGTTCCTGGTGTACTGCTTCTAATATGCTTAGAATATACTTAGAGTATACTAATATACTCTAATATTCAGTATACAGTACTGTGCACCCATAGTGCAGTTGCTACTACTTTTCTGGTGGTGTACACAATACAGTACACCCATAGTTGTTATTACACTTCTGTGTAATAAGAGAGTAAGAGAGGCAGACGCTCACAGGCCACTTAAAGAGGGCAAGCAGGCTCTGTGTCTACAGTCGACAGTGCTGGTCGTGGACACGGTGCATTCTCAGCATGTGGCCGTGGGGCACGCTTGTCCTTTTTTTCCTGCAGCTGGCCATGTTATTGAGCCACAACATGGAGAACAGTTGGTGGAATGGATAACAAAGCCCTCCACACCCTCCTCATCCTCTGTCACCCAGGCTCAGAGTAGTTTGCCTGCCAATGTAGCTGCCAAATCGGCCTATTCCATCGGCTCCATGTCAACAGCCACTCCTTCCCTAGCCCCACCATCATGCACGGAGGAGTCCCCCGAACTATTTGACCACAGTGTCGTGTACATGCTGCAGGAGGATGCGCAGCGATTTGAAGGCTCCGATGATGGTACCCAGGTTGAGGAAGGGATTAACATGAGCCTAGAGAGAGGGGTTCCCAAGAAGGACAAGAAACTAGCAGTCATGTTCCCCAAGCTGCAGCATACTGCCAAGTTTGCTCCAGTGACGAGGAGGGAGGGGATGGTGAGGTCACTGACTCTACTTGGGTGATTGATAGAACAGAGGAGGAGGAGGCACATCTCCAACGAGGCAGGATGCCCTCCAGGGGGCAGCTTAAGGGCAGCCACCCTACTGCATCACACCGCAGAGCTAAGCAGGTGCAGGGCGCTGCTGACTCCCCACATATTTTGAAAAGTTCTTTGGTGTGGGCCTTTTTTGTCATGTGTGCAGCAGATTGCACCGTTGCTGTTTGCAACATATGTCTGAAGCGTATCAAGCGTGGCCAAAACAGCGTGGCACCACATGCTTGACCAGACATATGACGACCTCCCATGCAGTCTGTTGGCAACAGCACTTAAAAGACCCACATCAAAGAACAAGACGGACCTCTCTTTGCTCCTCATCAGCTGGAATCTCCAACCCCACTAAACCTCCAGTCCTCTCAGAAACCTGCACTGAGAGAAATGAAGGCATAGAAATAGGTGTCCCAAGTACTTGCGGCCAATCTGCTAGCAGTACACCAACATCGGATTTTAGCAGGCAAATTTCCCTACCCCAGTTGCTAAACCATAAAAAGAAATTTGGTCCCAGCCATCCACATGCTCAACATCTGAATGCTAGCTTGGCCAAATTGCTAGCACTGCAACTGCTGCCTTTTCAGCTGGTAGACTCTGCCTCCTTTCGTGAATTTGTGGAATGTGCGGTACCTCAGTGGCAGGTTCCCAAACGCCATTTCTTTTCACGGAAGGCCATTCTGGCTCTCTACCAGCATGTGTAAGGCAATGTCTTGGCCTCGCTGGACAGGGCGGTCAGCAGTAAGGTGCATATTACTGCTGACTCATGGTCCAGCAGGCATGGACAGGGACGTTACCTTTCTTTCACGGTGCACTGGGTAACTCTGCTGGCAGTTGGGAAGGATGCAGGACAGGGTTCAATATTGTTGGAGCTTGTTCTGCCACCATTCCTCCAAAATGCTAGTGGTGATTCTGCCACACCTCTCTCCTCTACCCCCTCCTCCTCTTCTTCCTCTATGGCCTCTTTCTCTGCAGATTTCTCCTCTGAATCAGCAGTGCTCCATAGGCGTTCAAGGGGCTACGCAAGCACTCAGGCAAAAAGATGCCGTGCAGTGCTTGAGTTGGTCTGCTTAGGGGTCAGGAGCCACATTGGGGCAGAGATTCTTTCAGCTCTGCAGGGGCAGACTCAGAGGTGGTTGACGCCACACCAGCTTCAGCCAGGAATGGTTGTATGCGACAATGGCACCAACCTCTTCTCCACCCTCCGACATGGACACTTGACCCATGTTCCCTGTTTGGCTGAATTTGGTGGTACAGCGGTTCTTGAGCAGGTACCCTGGCATACAGGATCTCCTGAGGCAGGCCAGGAAAGTCTGTGGTCATTTCCACCAGTCATATAATGCCAGTGCTCGGCTGGCTGACATTATTATTATTATACAGGATTTATATAGCGGCAACAGTTTACGTATCGCTTTACAACTTGGTTTACGTAGCGCTTTACAACTTGACATTCAAAGAGAATGCAACCTGCCCAAGAACCGCCTCATTTGTGGCATGCCCACCAGGTGGAACTCAACGTTGGCAATGCTGCAGTGGCTGCACACGCAGCAGAGGGCCATCAATGAGTACCTGTGTTAGAATGGCACCAGGACAGGGTCAGGGGAGCTTGGCTTTTTTTCGCTACACCAGTGGCTACAGATCAAGGATGCATGCACTGTCCTGTCACCATTTGAGGAGGCCACGAGGATGGTGAGCAATGACAGTGCATGCAACAGTGATACTGTCCCTCTTGCCTTCCTGTTGGAGCACGCGCTTCATGGAATAATGGACAGGGCACTTGAGGTAGAACAGCGGGAGGAAGAGGAGGACTTCCTTACCTCTCAAAGTCCCCTTTATCCAGATACTAGTATTCCTGTGGGCCCGCCGATCACACACGAAGAAGAGGAGGAGGATTGTGTCAGCATGGAGGTGGAGGATAACACTTAGCATCAGCAGCAGTCTTCCAGGGATCGTTTGCAGTCCTCAGAAACCCAGGGAGTTGTACGTGGCTGGGAGGAGGTGGCTGAGGATCATGTGATCCTTAGTGACCCAGAGGACTTGAATGCCTCTGCAAACTTACGCTGCATGGCCTCCCTGATCCTGCAAAGCCTGAAAAAGGACCCTAGGATTCGTGGTATCAAGGTGAGGGATCATTACTGGCTGGCAACCCTTCTTGATCCACGTTACAAGGATAAGGTTGCAGAACTCGTCCAGCCTTCGCAAAGGGACCAGAGGATGAAACATCTTCGGGAGGCCTTGCATAAAGGTTTGTGCAATGCGTTTCCAGAGCCTGGGAGGTTACAATTTTCTGGTGCTGGACAACGTGTTGCTGAACAACGTGTTGCTGAGGCTTCGTTCAGTCACAGAAAGAATGGTGGAGAAGGTGGCCGGCTGACCGATGCCTTCAGGCAATTCTTCAGTCCTCAGCGCCCAGGTCTGATCGGTTCCAGCAACCATCACCAGTGTCTGAATTACATGGTGCAGGAATATCTAGGGGCAAGATCAGACTTGGAAACCTTTCCACCAGAACATCCACTGAGTTACTGGGTCTTGAGGATGGACCACTGGCCAGAGCTTGCTCAATATGCAATTGAGCCACTGGTCTGTCCTGCATCCAGCTTTCTTTCAGAATGTACATTTAGTGCTGCTAGGGGCTTTGTAATCGATCACAGAGTGCGCCTGTCCACAGAAATATTTCCGGTTCAGGGCACCACCACCACTGCCTAAGGCTCAATTTTTCTGCCCCTGTTTAACAGGGGCTCGTAATTACAATTTTTGATCTAATATTTCACAGCAGGGCCTGTTCCTGCGCTCAACTAAAGTAGCTGTGAGGCTTTACAGTGTTGTGCCACAACCACCATCACCACCGCCTAAGGTCCAATTTTTATTCCCCTGTTTAACAGGGTGCATAATTACACTTTTTGATCTAATATTTCACAGTAGGGCCAATTCCAGTGCCCACCAAGAGTAACTGTGAGGGCTTACAGTGTTCTGGTACCACCAACACCTAAGGCCCAATTTTCCGCAGAGTGTATAGGGCAGGCCGTATAGTACATACAGGCGGTCCCCTATTTTCAAACATCCGACTTACAAATGACTCCTGCTTATAAACGGAGGGAGACAACAGGAAGTGAGAGGAAATCTACCCCTAGGAAGGGAAATTCTCTCCTGTAAGAGTTAATATGGGAAAAAAGGTGTCTCCACTGATGCTTTATCACCAATCCTTGGTTCCCTAATAACCCAAAATTTTCTAAATCCAATTGTCATTGGGACAGAAAGTGAGGTGAAATCTTCTGAACAGGGACACAGACAGCAAAACAAATGTTACAGGGGTGATGATAACCCTTCCCTATGTTATCCAAAAAGCTTAAAAATTGATTTTTTTAGCTGGAGCTACACTTACAAAATGTACCTGTTCAAAATTACAAACAGATTCAACTTAAGAACAAACCTACAGTCCCTTTTTTTGTTTGTAACCCGGGGACCGCCTGTATACTGCTGCTGTTCAGAGTATATAGGGCCTGGGGACCCCACGCCTTTTTTTTTTTAATTGGGTGCAGGGTTCCCCTTAATATCCATACCAGACCCAATAGGCCTGGTAATGGGCTGGGGGGGGGCAACATTACATTATAGAAGTTTTAAACTACTTTTATTCCTTTAGAAATGTCATTGTGTGCAGGGACTGTTCTAAACACGGGAAAACTGCGCTACTTTACAGGCATACTATAGTCACCCCCAGGCACGCTATTTAAAGGAATATTTCACTTTTATTTTTTTCACTTTAAGCATTATTATAATGACTGCTCCCAAAAAAACTGATGTTTTTAAAACTTTTTTTTGCATTGATACTTGTCCGCTGGGGCAGGACCTGGGTCCCCAAACACTTTTTAGGACAATAACTTGCATATTAGCCTTTAAAATTACCACTTTAGATTTTTCACGCTCGAGTCCCATAGACATTAACGGTGTTCACAAATTTTTTGTATAAAAAAATGTGAAAGAAACCGCGCTGTCTTAAACAAAAAATAGTAGCTGCCAGCACATCAGATAGTCTGTGAAAAAGTAAACCAAATAAAATAGTATAGTGTAGCGCTAATGCAATGAAAAAACAGTGAAGATATCCCAATGAGAAATTGTATATATAAGTGCAAATACAATAATATTATTAAACCACAATATTGTGGAAGTGTAGATCAACAGAGATAGTGTATATAAAGTGCATATAGTCTATATATGACATCAAAATGGTGACTATAAATGAATGTGAACTGGTTGTCTGTAGATAATCCACCACCATAAGGTAAGAGGCTTACCAGACAGGTTGAACCCAACAAGGCGTATGCCTGATGAGTCAACCAAGCATTTGGTGTAACACACCTAAGGAGGTACAGCAACCACGACTTCCAATCTAGACCGAATCGGATGTGGATCGGATGTGGAAGCTTGGTTGACATATTAGGCATACGCCTGGTCGGGTTCAACCTGTCTGGTAAGCCTCTTTCCTTACGGTGGTGGATTATCTACAGACAACCAGTTCACATTCATTTATAGTCACCATTTTGATGTCATATATGGACTATATGCACTTAATATACACTATCACTGTTGATCTACGCACAAATTTTTTGCCTGTTCGCATGTTCTGCCGCGAACCGTACCAGGGGGTGTTCGGCTCATCCCAAACTGTTAGTCAGAATACTGCAGTTGTTTAACCATATATCTAAGATAAATGTTATATTCTTATTAATTGTTTGCATAACTATGCTTGCTAATCGTCTCTTCTCTTAGGCTATGCTTCATCTAATACATCCTTTGAAATACCTCAAGGTGTGTATCAGTAAGTGCTGGATAAGTGAGCTGTTTCATCTTCAGGTGTACAGAGAAATAACAAAATAATTCAGAAGCTCCTCTGGGGGTAATGCTACACCAGTATACCTGCACTCACTATCTGCAGGACCCCACAAGAAAATGTAGACCCTTCATACCATACACTGCACCATACACATCTAAGCTTGCTTAATAATAGGATGTCCAGACAGAGAACTTGCTTTTCTGGCTTTTTACCTGAATAGTTAAAACAGCACCACAGAACTTATAATAGTGTGGCCTGCTGAGGGTAAACACGTGGCTGCTTACCATTATCTGTTGGATTTTTCTGCAGTCCTCACTATTCCCATGTTCCCTGTCAGTTGAGTCATAGATTTGCATTGGAAGAAAAAGCAGTAAAGCACAAGCACTGTGCTGCACTGCAAAGAAGGAATTAAAACCTGCATATTTAATGAGCAAATATGACTGCTTCCATCTACATTATTAGAAATTATGCAGAAAAAAAAGTAATTCTGGATGTTTACATCAAATTAATATTTCTTTTGTGGTTATCTAAAAAAGATATTTATAAGATGTTTATTATGTAGGTTGTATGATTCAGAACTTTGGTACCAGTTTCTGCATACTTTATTATGATTTCAAAAATAGGATGATAAAATAGGTTAAGCAGGGCCCTCCTATTCCTTCTGTATTGAACTGTGTTGCAATTGTACTGTCTTTATATTGTGAAGCACTGCGTCAACTGTTGTCGTTATATAAATCCTGTAAAATAATAATAGTTTAAGACCAGGTATTATTATTATTACTAGGGTTGCAACCAATACTCATGCTGGTATCAGTATCAGTGCCAATACTAAGCATTTTAGCGAGTATTGGTACTCGTGCAAATCCTCCGATACCTGAAAACCGACACTTTCAGGCTCGGTTCTTTCAGTTCCCCCACTGACAGCTGAAATGTAAAAAGAAAGCAAGCAATTAATGGGTGATAAGGAGTGCGGATGCCTTGTCCTTATCAAGTCATTTCAGTTATCAACGGAGTTCCCCTACTGACAGCTGAAATGTAAAAAAAAAAGCCAGCAATTAATGGTTGTTAAGGAGTGGGGATGCCTTGTCCTTATCAACCGATGACTCATTCAGCTGTCAGTGGGGTTCCCCTGTTGACAGCTGAAGTGTAAACAAAGAAAAACCATTGCATAGAGTAGGTTAGTATAATAAGGTTTGTTATTTTAAAACAAAAAAAGACACCCTTTAGATCCATTTTAACCAATTTCGGATCCCCAACCGCATATATACTCCAGCAGGGCGGTACGGCTGCGCAAAATCAAGCACAGGTACGTGATTTTGTGCACCAGCTCCAGGACGTGCATGCCAGAGCGCCGCTCCTGTTGTGATTGGACACAGCGGGAGCCAAACAGCGGGTCTGGTGGCCGCAATGGCTGCCGGCCTCCAGGGATCGCTAGGGGAATGGTGGTCTGCTGAAGTGAACAAAGCAGACCATGTTTCTGTTAGACAGGAACAGAGAGATCTATGCTTCCTGGTAATTGGGAACACAGATCTCTCTGTTGCTGGAGTGAGTCCGTCCCCCTGACAGTTAGTAAGCACACTGAGGGAACACATTTAACCCCTTGATCACCCCTGATGTTAACCCCTTTCCTGCCAGTGTCATTTATACAGTGATCAGTGCATTTTTATAGTACTGATCACTGTGTTGGTGTCACTGGTCGCAAAAAGTGTCACTCAAAGTCTGATTTGTCTGCCGCAATATCGCAGTCCCGCTAAAAATCACAGATCCCCACCATTACCAATAAAAACAATTTAAAAAAAAACGCAATCACTTTTGCGCAAACCAATCAATATGCACTTATTGGGGTTTTCTTTACTAAAAATATGTTGCAGAATACATATTGGCCTAAATTGTTGCAGAATACATATTGGCCTAAATTGGTGAAAAAATTAGATTTTTTAATTTTTTTTTTATTGGGAATGTTTTATAGCAGAAAGTAAAAAATATTGGTTTTTATTTAAAACTGTCATACTTTTTTCTTTATAGCACAAAAAATAAAAATCGCAGAGGTGATCAAATACCACCAAAAGAAAGCTCTATTTGTGGGAAAATAAAGGACATAAATTTGATTTTCGTACAGTGTTGCACGTCCACACAATTGTCAGTTAAATTAACAAAGTGCCATATCGCAAAAAACAGCCTGCTCAAGAAATGGGTAAAACCTTTTGGAGCTGAAGTGGTTAAAGAGCATACCTGATAGATTTTTTTAGGAGACCTGATCCACATTTTTAAGCTAGCACTGTCTTAAGAAAAGCATATTGTATTTGGAACGTATTCAGTATAAAACAATACTGTATATCATGCAGTAGAAATATTCCCTAAGAAAGAAACACTCGAATATTTTTCCATGGAGTCTATAATTAAGTGTGCAGAACTTTGACAACACTTAGATAACATGTCTCTGTCGGAAAACGTGGGATTTTGAAGACCTTTTTGCCAGCCTTATGATTATATGATAAACTAGGATTTATGGACAGCTGTATTATGTTTGTATTTCTCATATCAATAATCGACAGGCTTAATGCTCTGTTTCTCATGGCTCTGGGAGTAAAATAACCTCATGAAAGCTGATCAAGTGAGATTGATAGAGAGAAGGTGGGGGATGAGGGGGCGGTGTTGTATGTAAACCTCAAATTAAAAGTTCAGGGAAATAGGAGCTTTCCCTTTAGCTTTCTAATGAGCTGACACCTACATTTTTTTTGAGTGCTAGAAATAATGCACTCTGGTTCTCTGTGCAGGAAAAGGTTTCGTTGGCTGTTCACACATTGAAGAGTTATAAATCCCAGTAATATAATAGAGTATGTCATTTCAAGTAAGAAGAGACATTGCATAGTAGGATTCGCAGTCTCACTATAGCTCAAGAGTAGGGATGAGCCGAACAGCCCTCGGTTCTGTTTGCGGCAGAACATGCGAACAGACCGAAAGTTCAAGCGAACATTCGAACACCGTTAAAGTCTATGGGACTCGAATGTGAAAAATCAAAAGTGCGAATTTTAAAGGCTAATATGCAAGTTATTGTCCTAAAAAGTGTTTGGGGTCCTGCCCCAGGGAACAAGTATCAATGAAAAAAAAAGTTTTAAAAATGTCAGTTTTTTCGGGAGCAGTGATTTTAATAATGCTTAAAGTGAAAAAATAAACTTGAAATATTCCCTTAAATATCATACCTGGGGGTGACTATAGTATGCCTGTAAAGTGGCGCGTGTTTCCCTTGTTTAGAACAGTCCCTGCACAAAATGACATTTCTAAAGGAATAAAAGTAATTTAAAACTGCTTGCGGCTGTAATGTAATGTCGGGTCCCGGCAATATGAATGAAAATTATTGAGAAAAGCGGCATGGGTACCCCCCCCCCCAGCCCATTACCAGGCCCTTTGGGTCTTGTATGGATATTAAGGGTAACCCCGCACCCAAATTAAAAAAAGAAAAGGCGTGGAGCCCCCAGCCCTATATACTCCGAACAGCAGTATACAGGCGGTCCAAACAAGACAGGGACTGTAGGTTTGTTCTTAAGTTGAATCTGTTTGTAATTTGGAACAGGTACATTTTGTAAGTATAGCTCCAGCCAAAAAATCAATTTTTAAGCTTTTTGGATAACATAGGGAAGAGTAATCATCACCCCTGTAACATTTTTTTTGCTGTCTGTGCCCCTGTTCAGAAGATTTCATCTCACTTTCTGTCCCAATGACAATTCGATTTTGAAACTTTGGTGTTATTAGGGAAACAAGGATTGGTGATAAAGCATCAGTGGAGACACCTTTTTCCCATATTAACTCTTATGCCCCGTACCCACGATCAGAAATTCCGCCAGCAAAAGTCGGATGTGAGCTTTCGGTCAGAAATTCCAACTATGTGTATGCTCCATTGGACTTTTGCTGGCAGAATTCCAGCCAGCAAAAGATTGAGAGCAGGTTCTCTATTTTTCTTTTTTCAGAAAATGCATTCGTCTGTATGCAATTCGGACACACAAAAAAATCACGCATGCTCGGAAACAATTCAGCGCATGCTCGGAAGCATTGAACTTCATTTTCTCGGCTCGTCATAGTGTTGTACGTCACCGCGTTCTTGACGGTCAAAAGTTCAGAGAACTTTTATGTGACCGTGTGTATGCAAGGTAAGCTTGAGTGGAATTCCATCTGAAAAAACATCCGAGTTTTTTTTTTTAACGGAATTTCTGATCGTGTGTATGGGGCATTACAGGAGAGAATTCCTAGGGGTAGATTTCCTCTCATTTCCTGTTGTCTCCCTCTGTTTGTAAGAAGGAGTCATTTGCAAATCGGATGTTTGAAAGTAGGGGACCGCCTGTATATACTATACGGCCTGCCCTATATACTCTGCAGAAAATTGGGCCTTAGGTGTTGGTGGTCACAGAACACTGTAAGCCCTCACAGTTACTCTTGGTGGGTGCTGGAATGGGCCCTGCTGTGAAATATTATATCAAGAATTTTAATTACATGCCCCTGTTGAACAGGGGCAGAAAAATTGGGCCTTTGGTGGTGGTGTGGTGGTGGTGCCACAACACTGTAAGCCCTCACAGTTACTCTTGGTGGGCGCGGGAACGGGCCCTGCTGTGAAATATTAGATCAAAAATTGTAATTACATGCCCCTGTTAAACAGGGGCAGAAGTATTGGGTCTTAGGCAGTGGTGGTGGTGCCATAACACTGTAACCCCTCACAGATTCTGTTGTTGAGCGCAAGAACGAGCCCTGCTGTGAAATATTAGAGCAAATATTGTAATTACATGCCCCTGTTAAACAGGGGCAGAAAAATTGGGCCTTAGGCAGTGGTGGTGGTGGTGGCGCAACACTGTAAAGCCTCACAGATACTCTTGTTGAGCACAGGAACGGGCCCTGCTGTGAAATATTAGAGCAAATATTGTAATTACAAATCCGAGGGTCCTTTCGCAGGCTTTGCAGGATCAGGGAGGCCATGCAGCAAAGGTTTGCTGAGGCATTCGATCCGGAGTCCTCTGGGTCACTAAGGATGACATGATCCACAGCCACCTCCTCCCAGCCACATACAAGTCCATGGGTTTCTAGGGACTGAAAACGATCCCTTGAAGACTGCTGCTGATGCTGAGTGCCAGGCTCCACCTCCATACTCACACAATCCTCCTCTTCCTGTGTGATCGGCGGGCCTGCAGGAATACTGTCTGGATAAAGGGGGCCTTGAGGGGTAAGGAAGTCCTCCTCTTCCTCCCTTTGTTCTGCCTCAAGTGCCCTGTTCATTATTCCACGAAGCGTGTGCTCCAACAGGAAGACAAGAGGGACAGTATCAGTGATGCATGCCACTGCTCACATCCTCGTGGCCTCCTCAAATGGTGACAGGACAGTGCATACATCCTTGATCAGTAGCCACTGGCGTGGTGAAAAAAAGCCAAGCTGCCCTGACCCTGTCCTGGTGCCATACTCACGCGGGTACTCATTGATGGCCCTCTGCTGCATGTGCAGCCGCTGCAGCATTGCCAACGTTGAGTTCCACCTGGTGGGCATGTCACAAATGAGGCAGTTCTTGGGCAGGTAGCATTCCTTTTGAAGGTCAGCCAGCAGCCAAGCACTGGCATTATAAGACCGGCGGAAATGCCCACAGACTTTCCTGGCCTGCCTCAGGAGATCCTGTAAGCCCGGGTACCTGCACCACCAAATTAAGGATGTGAGCCAAACAGGGAACATGGGTCAAGTGTCCCTGTCAGAGGGCGAAGAGGAGGTTGGTGTCATTGTCGCAAACCACCATTCCCGGCTGAAGCTGGCGTGGCGTCAACCACCTCTGAGTCTGCCCCTGCAGAGCTGACAGAATCTCTGCCCCAGTGTGGCTCCTGTCCTCTAAGCAGACCAACTCAAGCACTGCATGGCATCTTTTTCTCTGAGTGCTTGAGTAGCCCCTTGAACGCCTACGGAGCACCGCTGGTTCTGAGGAGAAATCTGCAATGGAAGAGGCCATAGAGGAAGAAGAAGAGGAGGGGGTGGAGGAGAGAGGTGTGGCAGAGTCACCACTACTAGCATTTTGGAGGCATGGTGGCGGAACAAGCTCCAACAATACTGCACTCTGTCCTGCATCCTTCCCAGCTGCCAGCAGAGTTACCCAGTGCGCCATGAAAGAAAGGTAACGTCCCTGTCCATGCCTGCTGAACCATGAGTCAGCGGTAATATACACCTTACCGCAGAACGCTCTGTCCAACGAGGCCAAGACATTGCCTTCCACATGCCGGTAGAGAGCCGGAATGGCCTTCTGTGAAAAGAAATGGTGTTTGGGAACCTGCCACTGAGGTACCACACATTCCACAAATTCATGAAAGGGGGCAGAGTCTACCAGCTGAAAAGGCAGCCGTTTGAAGTGCTAGCAATTTAGCCAAGCTAGCATTCAGCCTCTGAGCATTTGGATGGCTGGGACCAAATTTCTTTTGACGGTTTAGCAACTGGAGCAGGGAAATTTGCCTGCTACAATCGGATGTTGGTGTAGCGATAGCAGATTGCCCGCAAGTACTTGGCACACCTAATTCTACACCTTCATTTCTCTCAGTGCAGGTTTCTGAGAGGACTGAAGGTATAGTGGGGTTGGAGATCCCAGCTGATGAGGAGCAAGGAGAGGTCCGCCTTGTTCTTTGGTGTGGGTCTTTTAAGTACTATTTCCAACGGACTGCATGGGAGGTCGACATATGTCTGGTCAAGCATGTGGTGCCCAAGCGGCTGCTGTTTTTGGAAATCAAAAAAGGCCCACATCAAAGAATATTTCAAAATACGCAGGGAGTCAGCAGCGCCGTGCACATGCGAAGCTCTGCGGTGTGATGCAGTCGGGTGGCTGCCCTTAAGCCAGCCCCTGGAGGGCATCCTGCCTCGTTGGAGATGTGCCTCCTCCTCCTCTCTTCTATCAGTCACCCACGTAGAGTCACTGACCTCATCATCCCCTCCTTCCTTGTCACTGGAGCAAACCTGGCAGTGTGCTGTAGCTGTGGGAACATGACTGCCAGTTTCTTGCTCTTCTTGGGCACCCCCTCTCTCTGGGCTCACGTTACTTCCTCACGTTACTGCCTTCCTCCACCTGGGTACCATCATCGGAGCCTTCAAAACGCTGCGCAACCTCCTGCAGCATGTACCCGACACTGTGGTCGAACAGTTCGGGGACTCCTCCGTGCATTATGGTGGGGCTAGGGAAGGAGTGACTGATGACATTGAGCCGATGGAATAGGCCGCTTTGGTAGCTGCATTGGCAGGCAAACTACTCTGAGCCTGGGTGACAGAGGATTAGGAGGATGAGGATGGCTTAGTTATCCACTCTACCAACTCTTCTGCATGTTGTGGATCAACACGGCCAGCTGCCAAAAAAAAGGACAAGCGTGCCCCGCGGCCATGTGCTGAGGATGCACCGCGTCCATGACCAGCACTGTTGGCTGTAGACACAGAGCCTTTTTGCCCTCTTTTAGTGGCCTGTGAGCGTCTGCCTCTCCTTGGTGGCCTTCCAGACATGCTGTAAAATTTTATTAGCAAAACACCGCCTTAAGTTTACTGGAAAATGTACACCAGGAATGGCCTGCAGTGCATATATATATGTAGGAGACTGTATATATATTTAATGCACTGCAGATCACTGAATCACCTGCCTGCCTGAAAGTGTATTTAAAAACATACACCAGGAATGGTCTGCAGTCAGATATAGGCTTGGCTAGACTAGAATGCAGTGGATATATATGTAGGAGACTGTATATATATTTTATGCACTGAAGATCACTGAATCACCTGCCTGCCTGAAAGTGTATTTGAAAACATATACCAGGAATAGCCTGCAGTCAGATATAGGCTTGGCTAGACTAGAATGCAGTGGATATATATGTAGGAGACTGTATATATATTTTATGCACTGCAGATCACTGAATCACCTGCCTGCCTACCTGAAAGTATATTTGAAAACATACACCAGGAATAGCCTGCAGTCAGATATAGGCTTGGCTAGACTAGAATGCAGTGGATATATATGTAGGAGACTGTATATATATTTAATGCACTGCAGATCAGTGAATCACCTGAATCACCTGCCTGCCTGCCTGAAAGTGTATTTGAAATCGTACACCAGGAATAGCCTGCAGTCAGATATAGGCTTGGCTAGACTGGAATGCAGTGGATATATATGTAGGAAACTGTATATATATTTTATACACTGCAGCTCACTGAATCACCTGCCTGCCTGAAAGTATATTGGAAAATGTACACCAGGAATGGCCTGCAGTCAGATAAAGGCTTGGCTAGACTGGAATGCAGTGGATATACAGTGAGGACAGAAAGTATTCAGACCCCCTTAAATTTTTCACTCTTTGTTATATTGCAGCCATTTTCTAAAATAATTTCAGTTCATTTTTTTCCTCATTAATGTACACACAGCACTCCATATTGACAGAAAAACACAGAATTGTTGACATTTTTGCAGATTTATTAAAAAAGAAAAACTGAAATATCACATTGTCCTAAGTATTCAGACCCTTTGCTCAGTATTTAGTAGAAGCACCCTTTTGATCTAATACAGCCATGAGTCTTCTTGGGAAAGATGCAACAAGTTTTTCACACCTGGATTTGGGGATCCTCTGCCATTACTCCTTGCAGATCCTCTCCAGTTCTGTCAGGTTGGATGGTAAACGTTGGTGGACAGCCATTTTTTGGTCTCTCCAGAGATGCTCAATTGGGTTTAAGTCAGGGCTCTGGCTGGGCCATTCAAGAACAGTCACTGAGTTGTTGTGAAGCCACCCCTTCATTATTTTAGCTGTGTGCTTAGGGTCATTGTCTTGTTGGAAGGTAAACCTTCGGCCCAGTCTGAGGTACTGGGCACTCTGGAGAAGGTTTTCATCCAGGATATCCCTGTACTTGGCCGCATTCATCTTTCCCTCGGTTGCAACCAGTCATCCTGTCCCTGCAGCTGAAAAACACCCACACAGCATGAAGCTGCCACCACCATGCTTTACTGTTGGGACTGTATTGGACAGGTGATGAGCAGTGATTGCTTTTCTCCACACATACTGCTTAGAATTAAGGCCAAAAGTTCTATCTTGGTCTCATCAGAACAAAGAATCTTATTTCTCACCATCTTTGAGTCCTTCAGGTGTTTTTTTAGCAAACTCCATGCAAGCTTTCATGTGTCTTGCACTGAGGAGAGGCTTCCGTCGGGCCACTCTGCCATAAAGCCCCGACTGGTGGAGGAATGCAGTGATGGTTGACTTTCTACAACTTTCTCCCATCTCCTGACTGCATCTCTGGAGCTCAGCCACAGTGATCTTTGGGTTCTTCTTTACCTCTCTCACCAAGGCTCTTCTCCCCCAATAGCTCAGTTTGGCAGGACGGCCAGCTCTAGGAAGGGTCTGGTCATCCCAAACATCTTCCATTTAAGGATTATGGAGGCCACTGTGATCTTAGGAATCTTAAGTGCAGCAGAAATTTTTTTGTAAGCTTGGCAAGATCTGTGCCTTGCCACAATTCTGTCTCTGAGCTCTTCAGACAGTTCCTTTGACCTCATGATTCTCATTTGCTCTGACATGCACTGTGAGCTGTAAGGTCTTATATAGACAGGTGTGTGGCTATCCTAATCAAGTCCAATCAGTATAATCAAACACAGCTGAACTCAAATGAAGGTGTAGAACCATCTCAAGGATGGTCAGAAGAAATGGACAGCACCTGAGTTAAATATATGAGTGTCACAGCAAAGGATCTGAATACTTAGGACCATGTGATATTTCAGTTTTTCTTTTTTAATAAATCTGCAAAAATGTCAACAATTCTGTGTTTTTCTGTCAATATGGGGTGCTGTTTGTACATTAATGAGGAAAAAAATTAACTTAAATTATTTTAGCAAATGGCTGCAATATAACAAAGAGTGAAAAATTTAAGGGGGTATGAATACTTTCCGTCCCCATGGTATATTTTGTTTGGCAACACCATACTGCACTGTATTGTGTACTGTGTACACCACCAGAAAAGTAGTAGCAACTGCACTACGGTTGCACTGTATTGTGTGCTGTGTACACCACCAGAAAAGTAGTAGCAACTGCACTACGGCTGCACTGCATTGTGTAATGTGTATACCACCAGAAAAGAAGTAGCAACTTTACTATGGTTATACTGTATTGTGTGCTGTGTACACCACCAGAAAAGTAGTACAACTGCACTACGGTTGCAGTGTATTGTGTGCTGTGTACACCACCAGAAAAGTAGTAGCAACTGCACTACAGTTACACTGCATTGTGTGCTGTGTACACCACAAGAAAAGAAGTAGCAACTGCACTATGGTTGCACTGTATTGTGTGCTGTGTACACTCCCAGAAAAGTAGTAGCAACTGCACTACGGTTGCACTATATTGTCTGCTGTGTACACCACCAGAAAAGTAGTAGCAACTGCACTATGCTTGCACTGTATTGTGTAATGTTTATACCACCAGAAAAGTAGTAGCAACTGCACTACGGTTGCACTGTATTGTGTGCTGTGTACACCACCAGAAAAGTAGTAGGAACAGTACACCACAGAATGCACTGCAGATATACGCTACACTGGATGCTGCAGAGTGTATACATATATATATATATATATATACATATATACTAGACTATACTAGACTGTCTGCATATATCAAATACACAGCCTGAAGTAGATTAGAAATAGCACACCATGGAATGCACTGTAGACAGTGGCGGCCTGTCCATAGGGGGCGACTGGGCGCCCCCCTCCAAGCAGCAAAAAAAAAAAAAAGGAAAAAAAAAAAATGTATTACTGGTCCTTTAAAAAAAAAAAAGGCAAAAAAAGTTCCTTAAGTGCACTGTGTTCGGACGCAGGACACAGTGTGATGCCGGACACAGTGCACTTATGGGAAGTGCCACGTCTGTGCAATCACGAGATTGCAGACGTGGCGCTGCTTTTGCGGGCATCTAGCCCGCCTTGTGGCATTTTCTGCAGCGCCGAGTAGCTTCCGTCCGGCCATAGTAATAGATACTACAGGCGTCGGGCGGAAGCTACTCGGCGCTCCAGATTTGATTGACATCTGCCCTGAGTCAGATGTCACTTACTGCTTCTCTCTCTCATTGCGCCCGAGAGAGGAAACAGGAAGAATGCTGCTGCCAGTGTGAAGGAGACACCACAGGAGAGCCAAGGTAAGTACCGCTGTGTGGAGAATGGGTGGGGTTTGAAGTGACAGAGGCTACATTTGGGGGGACAGAGGCTGCATGTGGGGGGGACAGAGGCTGTATTGGGGGGGACAGGCAGCATTTTGGGGGGATAGAGGCTGTATTTGGGGGGGGGCAGAGGCTGCATTTGGGGGGGCAGAGGCTGTATTTGGGGGGGCAGAGGCTGCATTTGGGGGGGCAGAGGCTGTATATGGGGGGCAGAGGCTGCATTTGGGGGGGACACAGGCATGCTGCATTTAATGGGACACAGGCATGCTGCATTTGGGGGGGGCAGAGGCTGTATATGGGGGGGGCAGAGGCTGCATTTGGGGGGGACACAGGCATGCTGCATTTAATGGGACACAAGCATGCTGCATTTGGGGGGGACAGAGGCTGCATTTGGGGGGGCAGAGGCTGCATTGGGGGGGACAGAGGCTGCATTTGGGGGGGACAGAGGCTGTATTTGGGGGAACAGAGACTGCATTTAATGGGACACAGGCATGCTGCATTTGGGGGGGACAGAGGCTGCATTTGGGGGGACAGAGGCTGCATTTGGGGGAACAGAGGCTGTATTTAATGGGACACAGGCATGCTGCATTTGGGGGGGGGGACAGAGGCTGCATTTGGAGGAGACAGAGGCTGCATTTGGGAGAACAGAGGCTGCATTTAATGGGACACAGGCATGCTGCATTTGGGGGAACAGAGGCTGCATTTAATGGGACACAGGCATGCTGCATTTAATGATTTAATGGGAACAGAGGCTGCATTTAATGGGACACAGGCATGCTGCATTTAATGGGACATAGGCATGCTGCATTTGGGGGGGGCAGAGGCTGCATTTGGGGGGGGCAGAGGCTGCATTTGGGGAGACAGAGGCTGCATTTGGGGGGGACAGAGGCTGCATTTTATGTGACAGAGGCTGCAGTTGATGTGACACAGGCTGCATGTAAGGAGGGACTCCACTGGGGGCACGTGATGTAAGGACAGACTGCTGGGGACGCCTGATGGCATCTGGTTGTAGGCGACCTGGCTAGTGACGCACTCGGGGCTCCCACTGATTCTGCATTATAGTGATTTGAATGATTTAATTTTATATTACAATGTAATAATAGAAATAATGCGCTTCAATCATCCTGACACCATAACAACCATGGTGCTGGGATGATTGAAATGCTAACACCAGGTGTTTGGAGTATCTTTATCTGCTGATTGTTAAACTTTCTAGAATTCACATATTTCTATTGTTGTGTAGGATCTGGGCCTGCTGTCCCTCTCTCCCTCTCCCTCCATCCCTCGTTCATCTCAGACGCTAACCACACCACCTTAGAGCCACGCCCACTATTCTGCTGAAACCACACCCATTTTCACCAAGTAGGAGGGGTCAAAAAGGAAGGGCGGGGTCTGGCGCCCCCCATCCTAAAATTTTACCAGCCGCCACTACTTTAGAATGTAGATCTAGGCTACACTGACTGGATGCTGCAGAGTATATGTATATATATATATATATATATATATATATATATATATATATATATATATATATATATATACCAGTAATAGACAGACTGTATATATATCAAATACACTGCATGAAGTAGATTAGAAATAGAACACCACGGAATGCACTGTAGAATGTAGATATAAGCTACACTGACTGTATGCAGAGTATATATATATATATATTTACATATAATAGACTGACTGTATATATATATATATATATATATATATTAGGGCTGTTACTGATTACAATTTTCATGTTTGATTAATCGATTTTTTTTTTAATCGATTAATCGACTAATTTCAATTAATTATAACGCACATACAGATCCAACTACTTTTAGCTGATCTCCTTGCATTGCAACTCTGCATTAGTCAGTGGTAAATGTGGTATACACTATATACGGCTATATACGGCTACGGCGTCACCTTACAGTGTATTTAAATAGCACCGTTGTTATGGCAATGGCCAAAGCCGGACATAGCGGGGCATGGCTAGGATGTCCGCACGTCAATCAAAAGCAAGCGCCACCGTCATGGCAACAGCAGAAGCCGATCCACACGGCAAAAATATCACATCTTATCAGCCTCTGTTAAAAACAATGTTAAAAACGGAGGTTATCAAATTTTCCCACACTTAGCTCACTGAATGATCCCAGTTAACCACATCCATATTTACCATCACTGTCCAGGCTATCCGGTGACGTCACAGACATCGATGTCACCGGATTCCTCCCCCCTTTCTTTCATTAGCAGACGGAGGCACTTGGGGAAGGGGGGAGGAGTCTGGTGACGTCGATGTCTGTGACGTCACCAGATCTCCGACGGAACTCCCTGAAGACCCAGAAGCCGGAGGAGAGGTGAGTACCGATCAAAAAAATTTTGATTGATCAAAAAAATTAACGATTAATCGAGGAATTAGCAGCCCTAATATATGTATATCAAATACACTGCCGCTAACTGAATAACCTGCCTGCTTAATCTAAATCATGTCTCCATCCACGCAAACACCACTACACAGGGCCGCCTTATATAGTGTGGAGCGTGGACTTAGTCCCCCTGAGCCATGATTGGCCAAAGGCACCCTGCCTTTGGCCAATTATGGCTCTCTTAGCAGAGGGCGCTGGGATTGGCCAAAGCATGCAGGTCAGGTGCATTCTTTGGCCAATCATCATACAGGAATGCACTATGATCTCACAGTGCATTATGGGGTGTTCAGCGGGTGCTCGAATTTCCTGCGAACGCCCCATAATGTTCATTCTTTGGCGAACACCCGATGTTCGAATCGAACTCATGTTCGACCCGAACATCAAGATCATCCCTATACAGCACACAGAAATAGAGATGGGCTTTATGTTCGGGTCAAACATGAGTTCGCCTTGAACATTGGCTGTTCGCCCGTTCACCGAACAGCGAACAATTTGGGGTGTTCGCGGCGAATTCGAAAGCCGCAGGACACCCTTTAAAAGTCTATGGGAAAAATCAAAAGTGCAAATTTTAAAGGCTTATATGCATGATATTTACATAAAAAGTGTTTGGGGACCCGGATCCTGCCCCAGGGGAGATGTATCAATGCAAAAAGAAGTTTTAAAAACTGATGTTTTTTCGGGAGCAGTGACTTTAATAATGCTTAAAGTGAAACAATAAAGGTGTAATATTTCTTTAAATTTCGTACCTGGGGGGTGTCTATAGTATGCCTGTAAAGGGGCGCATGTTTCCCGTGTTTAGAACAGTCTGACAGCAAAATGACATTTCTAAAGGGAAAAAAAGTCATTTAAAAGTGCTAGAGCTAGTGCTGACTATAATGAATTGTCAGGAAAAAAAAGTCATTTACAAGTGCTAGAGCTAGTGGCGGCTATAATGAATTGTCGGTCCGGCAATACACATAAAAGTTTTTTGATAAAAACGGCATGGAATTTCCCCACAGGGGAACCCCAAACCAAAATTTAAATAAAAAATGTGTGAGGGTCCCCCTAAATTCCATACCAGGCCCTTCGGCCTGAAGGTCCTGGTATGGAATTTAGGGGGACCCCCATGCATTTTTTTTGTTAAATTTTGGTTCGGGGTTCCCCTGTGGGGAAATTCCATGCCGTTTTTATCAATGAACTTTTATGTGTATTGCCGGACCGACAATTCATTATAGCCGACATTAGCTCTAGCACTTTTAAATGACTTTTTTTTCCCAACAATTCATTATAGCCGACACTAGTTCTAGCACTTTTGAATGACTTTTTTTTTAATTGATACATGTTTTAAAACTTTTTTTGCATTGATACATGTCCCCTGGGGCAGGACCCGGGTCCCCAAACACTTTTTAAGACAATACCATGCATATAAGCCTTTAAAATTATCACTTTAGATTTTTCATGTTCGTGTCCCATAGACTTTAACGGTGTTTGCGTGTTCGAAGTAATTTTTTGCCTGTTCGCATGTTCTGGTGTGAACTGAAGGGGGGGTGTTCAGCTCATCCCTACACAGGAACAGAGCTGAGGCTGTCAATCAGCTGGAGCTCCCTCCCCTGTCATCATTTTTCTCTTGGTGTCATGAAAACTTGTCAGAAGTGCTTATAGAGGAACGAGGCACTGGACAGAAATGACACCTAATGCTATGGATTGAGATAAGTACACACTATAGGGGGATATGCTTTGTTTATATTTCATGACTGAGGTTTACAACCACCTTAAGAAACAAAGCCGTTATTGGCACAGAACACCATAAACTCAAAACATTTCAATGTGTTAATTGAATAATTCAGTGTGTTCAGTTTTCTTTTCTTAGGCCTTCCCCTTTGTTTTCAACTGGTGTTCTGACCAGTAACACATCTCCTGTATAAGAGTGCCCCCACTCTGGATGAATGAGGATAGGGGCACCTCTGGACAGCAGTATTGTTAGTCTGGGGGGAGTGTTAGATGGACTAGCAGATTTAAATACACTAACAAATTGAAGCCAAACTCCAGCTAATACTGTATAAGCAGTTAGAGCAAACCGTTTTTACCTTTTGGGATAAATGTTTTACATAAATAAATAAAAGAGATCATCACAACCCCCTCTGTCAGTATTAAATTGTTTGTCTCATCTCTGTAACTAATACATTTGCTGGAAAGCTTGTTCTTTTGAAAAATAGCCTTACTGGCCACATCACCAGATGAAACAGAAGAAAGCCTAAAAAAGAAAATGAATGCAGCCATCACACACCTAAGGAATGGTAGGCTGTGATGTAATAAATGGTTGCTTTTGGATTTAACACCACTTTAAAGCCCATGTCACAAAATTAGCCAAAGTATACCCTATATACAGTATGTATAGCTAAAATTCCAACATTGCTCTGCTCTTGTTCATAGGTGGCATACAACCGCTGGTTCTGGTTACTAATCATCTAATAAATAAGTATTTTTCTGGACTTTCATCGTCTCATGCTACTATTTCCCAGAACAACTATTTCTTTTCATTGGGTGAAACTGATATAATTAGTGTGCAACAGGAGCCACATTCGCATAGAACACCTTTTGTACTCAGCAAAACTTTTCCCACAACGTAGACAAAGACGAGGTTGACTCTTACACCTTATAATTACATATAATATACGTTTGTATTTTACTTTTGGAATACTTTTTCATTTTGTAAAGCAGTTACCAAATAAAAATTAATTTATAATACGTTTTCATTAATAATAACCATTTTCACATAACATGTCTTATTATAGCTAGTCATGCAATGTCATATGTTTTATTATATAATTAAAGAGAGACTATAGTATACTTTTAGTGTGTTTATATTTTGAGTTTTCATTGTAAAGACCATGCCATGGCTTTAAAATATGGCATCCTAAGATAAAATATCTGCATACTTCAAGCAAATGAAAAGTTATGAAAGGCCTTAATACCCAAATAAGTCAGCTTATCTACAGGTATTTTACGTTGGAACCTTCATTTGCCAGTAGCAGTGTAAGAAATTGTAAATATTTGCTGTGATCAAAATCTGCACTGCGTTAAAAGGTGCGCGTGTGCGTTAAGATGCACTGCAGTTCATTTCAGAGGAGGTTCTGGCCATGAGTTGGGGTGCAATTCAAAATGAATGGCACTGCAACACGTAACCTGTTTACCGTGCATTACCACAATGCAGATGGTGCGAATGTTTCCAGTTGGCTGGCAATTAAAAAATATGCTTGTGGCCAACAGGTTATCTTAGAACACCTTCCATAGTCTATACAGTAGTATTCAATATTTTCATGTCTGTATTCCCTAATGATCTTGTATTGTTTGTGAATGTATTCCCATGTTGTTTCATCTCTTTTGTGTTTGTATCCCTCTGGTATGTAAAATAGTTTCGTGTCTAAGTCATCATAGTGTCTGCTGGTTTGCACAAATTATGTAAACTGTATATCTATTGTTGTATATGTAGCCAATTAATTTTATGTTTGTGTTGAATTGTGAGATAAAGCTAGAACATCCAGAGCAAACCCAAATAAACATAATAGAACATATGATACCATTTCCTGAGTGCTCAAAATGACCAAGAATAACATTTGACTTGGTACAGCATAGTTTACAAATCACCAAACATAATTTTTTAAATAAATATATGACCTTAACATTTCCCGAACCTAGATCTTATAGGACATTCCAGGGGAATAAGGACATCAAATATTCTACTGTGACCGAAACGTAGGTCAGTGGTTCCATGGTTCATATCCTATAAACCAGTGTAGAACTGGTTGTCTTTATATAAATATTGCGTATCTGCAAGTAAACTCAGTATCTGCAAGTAGAGGCTGCAATCTACATAGTTTCCTATACTTGTTCTGCATAAAATGGCTTAGGTAGTATAAAAATTTGGCATGCGGTTTGCTCATTTAGAAATAGTGTGGACTGAATATTGCATAGAATGTACTTCATCAATTCATTATGGCTATACCACTATGAAAAAAAGTACAGGCATCATATACTAGTTGGTGTAGAATATAAGGGCTAGTACTGAAAATATAAGAGTTATCTATTATCATGTCCTAATACCATATACAGGGATATGGGATGTGGTAGAGACATAATACATGCACATACCCACACCTACACAGGTTGAACTGGATGGATGTCTTTATTGAAGTTTACCAACTATATCCTTGACATTCTTACAAAGACTATTTGCAGTGCATTAATGTAAGCTCTGCAGATTTTTTGATGTATAGTGATTTTGATCAACTATGGCAAAAGGAAACACTAAAACTCTGAATTGACGGTAACACCCTTAATAAAGGCTTTATGCACGACAGATTGATAACAGCACTTAAACTAAAACATATGTAAATACTATTGCAATTATAGATCGAGTGATCTTGTAATACCATAATATACAATGCCAGAAAATGTATATCCTTTAAATGCAGTATGAGACTGCAGGCAAAAAAAAAAAGACAAAAACATATATTTATCCCCACAACTGAACCATGGTGTGCAACCACTCAGTATTGTAAAGCTTCCTAGAAAGATCTCAAGCATGGATTTAGGGTTCTCCTTTATAATGTTACATATGCATTGTTGTTTGTTTTAAATTATTTTGTCCCTTCCCCACAGATGTTCTGTACAGTTATTCCCACCCTCCTTTAGTGTGTTTTTATTTTCTGTTTGGAGCACATGTAATTTGCAGGAGCTTTACATGTTTTGATTTTTTTCTACCTATCTAATGTTTACCTGTTATGATCTGCACACGTTTTGGATTAAAAGCTTTTTGTAATCTGCAAGATGTCATTTGGATCGAGTCACTGTCTGCCTACACTGCTGGGACTGTAAGTTATCTCGCAACAGCTGGATCAGTTATAGAAATCACACTTTCAGTGCTTAAATCGGGGAAGCAGAACACTGTTTATGATTGACATGTTGTAAGAAATGTGTAAACTGGGCTGGTACTGTGGAGTACCAATAATTGGAGCTACTGTATGTGTTAAAAGCTGTACTGAACAAAAGTGGACAATATTGGGACTGTGGAGGGCACCTCAGTGGACTGTTAGACTGCTCAAAGGGGTTGAAAATCCTCTTGCAGTGCAGCAGCCCCCCCGTGCCCCTGTTTTACTTACCTGAACCCTCTTTTTCTCTCGCCGGGGATGAGCACACCAGCTCTAGCCGGTGTCTCATGTCCTGATTGGCTAGATTAAGAGCAGCGCAGCCATTGGCTCCAACTTCAAAGTCAAAGGGCCGAGAATCAATGAGAAAATAGAAAACCAGAAAGGGGTTAATGAGTCAGTATTGCAAATAAAGAAATATGGGTAAGGCCTCATGCACGCAGGCCATTTTGCAAACTCTCCTCAAAGCCTTTCCACCTAGCAGCAGCATTTTGGCGGAAAAAACATCTATTATAAAAGTGTGTAATGCTTTTCGACGCATCTAGGCACATTTATAGGCATCAAATGCTTGCACATTAATTTATTTCATTTGCCAGGATAATTATTCTGGCCATTGAACAGAATTAACGCTCAAGCGCTAAACGTGCCTAGTGTTAACACGCGTTTAGACACATTTACAAGCATCAAGCGTCTTTTTTGCTTCTGGACACATTGGCAGTGGGGTTTTTTTGCTGCCTCTAAAACAGTGGTTCTCAACTCCGGTCCTCAGGACCCACTAACAGGCCAGGTTTGCAAGATAACTGAAATACATCACAGGTGATATCATTTGCTGCTGAGTGATTGCAGTATTCTAGTCTGCATCTCCCCAAGGTAATACTTAAAATCTGGTCTGTTGGTGGGTCCTGAGGACTGGAGTTGAGAACCACTGCTCTAAAAGAACACGTGTGCATGCCTAGTACACACTATCATATTTTTTTGTTCAACCCAGTGGGCTGAACAAAAAAAACTGAAGAGCCTGGGAGGAGATTGTGTACTAACAATCTGATGTTAGTACAGCAATCTCCCCCATTGAGCTTTTGTGTTCTGACAGGGGGACGACCCCCTCACCAGAACACACTGGCTAGCTCTCCAAGCCATTGTCTGAGAGTGCTTATCAGAAGCCAACTGGAAGAGCATTTTTGGTCATGCCCCTTCGACCAAAGCCAGACATAATTAGTGTGCAACAGGAGCCACATTCGCATAGAACACCTTTTGTACTCAGCAAAACTTTTCCCACAACGTAGACAAAGACGAGGTTGACTCTTACACCTTATAATTACATATAATATACGTTTGTATTTTACTTTTGGAATACTTTTTCATTTTGTAAAGCAGTTACCAAATAAAAATTAATTTATAATACGTTTTCATTAATAATAACCATTTTCACATAACATGTCTTATTATAGCTAGTCATGCAATGTCATATGTTTTATTATATAATTAAAGAGAGACTATAGTATACTTTTAGTGTGTTTATATTTTGAGTTTTCATTGTAAAGACCATGCCATGGCTTTAAAATATGGCATCCTAAGATAAAATATCTGCATACTTCAAGCAAATGAAAAGTTATGAAAGGCCTTAATACCCAAATAAGTCAGCTTATCTACAGGTATTTTACGTTGGAACCTTCATTTGCCAGTAGCAGTGTAAGAAATTGTAAATATTTGCTGTGATCAAAATCTGCACTGCGTTAAAAGGTGCGCGTGTGCGTTAAGATGCACTGCAGTTCATTTCAGAGGAGGTTCTGGCCATGAGTTGGGGTGCAATTCAAAATGAATGGCACTGCAACACGTAACCTGTTTACCGTGCATTACCACAATGCAGATGGTGCGAATGTTTCCAGTTGGCTGGCAATTAAAAAATATGCTTGTGGCCAACAGGTTATCTTAGAACACCTTCCATAGTCTATACAGTAGTATTCAATATTTTCATGTCTGTATTCCCTAATGATCTTGTATTGTTTGTGAATGTATTCCCATGTTGTTTCATCTCTTTTGTGTTTGTATCCCTCTGGTATGTAAAATAGTTTCGTGTCTAAGTCATCATAGTGTCTGCTGGTTTGCACAAATTATGTAAACTGTATATCTATTGTTGTATATGTAGCCAATTAATTTTATGTTTGTGTTGAATTGTGAGATAAAGCTAGAACATCCAGAGCAAACCCAAATAAACATAATAGAACATATGATACCATTTCCTGAGTGCTCAAAATGACCAAGAATAACATTTGACTTGGTACAGCATAGTTTACAAATCACCAAACATAATTTTTTAAATAAATATATGACCTTAACATTTCCCGAACCTAGATCTTATAGGACATTCCAGGGGAATAAGGACATCAAATATTCTACTGTGACCGAAACGTAGGTCAGTGGTTCCATGGTTCATATCCTATAAACCAGTGTAGAACTGGTTGTCTTTATATAAATATTGCGTATCTGCAAGTAAACTCAGTATCTGCAAGTAGAGGCTGCAATCTACATAGTTTCCTATACTTGTTCTGCATAAAATGGCTTAGGTAGTATAAAAATTTGGCATGCGGTTTGCTCATTTAGAAATAGTGTGGACTGAATATTGCATAGAATGTACTTCATCAATTCATTATGGCTATACCACTATGAAAAAAAGTACAGGCATCATATACTAGTTGGTGTAGAATATAAGGGCTAGTACTGAAAATATAAGAGTTATCTATTATCATGTCCTAATACCATATACAGGGATATGGGATGTGGTAGAGACATAATACATGCACATACCCACACCTACACAGGTTGAACTGGATGGATGTCTTTATTGAAGTTTACCAACTATATCCTTGACATTCTTACAAAGACTATTTGCAGTGCATTAATGTAAGCTCTGCAGATTTTTTGATGTATAGTGATTTTGATCAACTATGGCAAAAGGAAACACTAAAACTCTGAATTGACGGTAACACCCTTAATAAAGGCTTTATGCACGACAGATTGATAACAGCACTTAAACTAAAACATATGTAAATACTATTGCAATTATAGATCGAGTGATCTTGTAATACCATAATATACAATGCCAGAAAATGTATATCCTTTAAATGCAGTATGAGACTGCAGGCAAAAAAAAAAAGACAAAAACATATATTTATCCCCACAACTGAACCATGGTGTGCAACCACTCAGTATTGTAAAGCTTCCTAGAAAGATCTCAAGCATGGATTTAGGGTTCTCCTTTATAATGTTACATATGCATTGTTGTTTGTTTTAAATTATTTTGTCCCTTCCCCACAGATGTTCTGTACAGTTATTCCCACCCTCCTTTAGTGTGTTTTTATTTTCTGTTTGGAGCACATGTAATTTGCAGGAGCTTTACATGTTTTGATTTTTTTCTACCTATCTAATGTTTACCTGTTATGATCTGCACACGTTTTGGATTAAAAGCTTTTTGTAATCTGCAAGATGTCATTTGGATCGAGTCACTGTCTGCCTACACTGCTGGGACTGTAAGTTATCTCGCAACAGCTGGATCAGTTATAGAAATCACACTTTCAGTGCTTAAATCGGGGAAGCAGAACACTGTTTATGATTGACATGTTGTAAGAAATGTGTAAACTGGGCTGGTACTGTGGAGTACCAATAATTGGAGCTACTGTATGTGTTAAAAGCTGTACTGAACAAAAGTGGACAATATTGGGACTGTGGAGGGCACCTCAGTGGACTGTTAGACCGCTCAAAGGGGTTGAAAATCCTCTTGCAGTGCAGCAGCCCCCCCGTGCCCCTGTTTTACTTACCTGAACCCTCTTTTTCTCTCGCCGGGGATGAGCACACCAGCTCTAGCCGGTGTCTCATGTCCTGATTGGCTAGATTAAGAGCAGCGCAGCCATTGGCTCCAACTTCAAAGTCAAAGGGCCGAGAATCAATGAGAAAATAGAAAACCAGAAAGGGGTTAATGAGTCAGTATTGCAAATAAAGAAATATGGGTAAGGCCTCATGCACGCAGGCCATTTTGCAAACTCTCCTCAAAGCCTTTCCACCTAGCAGCAGCATTTTGGCGGAAAAAACATCTATTATAAAAGTGTGTAATGCTTTTCGACGCATCTAGGCACATTTATAGGCATCAAATGCTTGCACATTAATTTATTTCATTTGCCAGGATAATTATTCTGGCCATTGAACAGAATTAACGCTCAAGCGCTAAACGTGCCTAGTGTTAACACGCGTTTAGACACATTTACAAGCATCAAGCGTCTTTTTTGCTTCTGGACACATTGGCAGTGGGGTTTTTTTGCTGCCTCTAAAACAGTGGTTCTCAACTCCGGTCCTCAGGACCCACTAACAGGCCAGGTTTGCAAGATAACTGAAATACATCACAGGTGATATCATTTGCTGCTGAGTGATTGCAGTATTCTAGTCTGCATCTCCCCAAGGTAATACTTAAAATCTGGTCTGTTGGTGGGTCCTGAGGACTGGAGTTGAGAACCACTGCTCTAAAAGAACACGTGTGCATGCCTAGTACACACTATCATATTTTTTTGTTCAACCCAGTGGGCTGAACAAAAAAAACTGAAGAGCCTGGGAGGAGATTGTGTACTAACAATCTGATGTTAGTACAGCAATCTCCCCCATTGAGCTTTTGTGTTCTGACAGGGGGACGACCCCCTCACCAGAACACACTGGCTAGCTCTCCAAGCCATTGTCTGAGAGTGCTTATCAGAAGCCAACTGGAAGAGCATTTTTGGTCATGCCCCTTCGACCAAAGCCAGACATTCGGCAGGCTTCTGTCGGACTGGCTGCCGTACGTACACATGGGCCGAATGTAGGCCATTTTCTATTGAAATGGCTGTTACCGCCTGATATTTGGCCTGTGTGTATAGGGCTTAATATGCAGGGGAGTTTAGAGGCAGAAAAAAAAATGCCTGATGCCCCGAGAAGCAGCAGCAAAAACGTCCAGTGTGCATGAGGCCCTAAAGTTCCAGCATGCAAGTGTGGGTAAAGAGATTAGGGTCCATCAGTCTAAAAATTAATCTCTGTGTTAAACCTGATTAAGTTCCTGGGGCACAGGAAAAAATGGTAAATGCTAAATGTGGAGGATGGCAGACTGTGTCCGAAGAGTTATTCCCTGGTAAATGTTTAGATAGAGACCTGGTTGTCTATAGTAACTATCAGGTGTGAGGACATTTTGAGTCAGTGTTTTGTGAGGTTGCTGTGGGAAGTAACTTCTCATGTCTGTGTATTCCCTTTGCCAGACACAGCCCTGCCACAGATTGTGCTTGATTAGTTTCCTCCCTAGCCACAGAGGCCAGAGAATGACAGTGTTGAAACTGGCAGGGATGAAATGCTCATTGCTTCTGGGTTCATTCACTGGAGGGACATGTTTTTCAGAAAGAAAATGCATGGATCTATCTTCTCCCTTACACTCAAAGGGATTGATTCAGAAATGAAAGTCGGGATTGTTCTTGTAAGTGGCTGAACGTGAGGCTTAAGGTTACCATTAATATACACACTGTAGTGGATATACAGTCTGTAGGATTGGTATTAGGTTAATTGATGAGAATGACTTAGATGGTCTGGCCCCTAGTATGAAAGGTAGAAACTTGGAGCATGTGCACTAGCACAAGAAATGATAGCAGAGGGCTTATTTTGAATACCACAGACATTCTGGTTTTTGGTCAGTCCTTCCCCCATGTCCTATTTATATGAAAAAACCTATGTCTCATGCAGTGAATATGAGGTTGGGTATGAACCAGATGTTTTTCTCAGTCTTGAAATGAGCCCGTTTTTTTTTAAAGAACAACTAGCCATATTGATATTTCCTGACGCATCATGGCAGCACACATTGGATTGTGACTCCGCCCCCACAACCTGACAGGATTGGTTAACTTTAAATTTGAAGGCGAGGCACCCCCCTTCCTTCTCTTTTTTTCCTCATCTGACAAGATTGGAACAGGATTCCGCACCCTTACCGTTTTCACCCCCCCAGGTTTAGTCTCTCCTGGCTGGAAGTCTCTCCTGTACAGCCTCTAAAGGAGCCTTTATGGAGAGAGCCCCACTCTGGTGGTCTCAGGGGCAAATATTATTGGCATATACAAGCTTTAAAGATGCTTAGATTTCACAGTGGCTTCCTACCTTTTTTTTTTCCTTAAGTGTTTAATTTCTTTCTCCATTTCTGTGTTTCAAAGGTTTGGCTGGGCTCTGTAGTTCCATGAGCAGGGTAGTTTCCAGCATGGCAGACGCATCTTCCTCGGCGCTCTGCGCATGCGCCGGGGGAAGTGATGTAATTTTACAGGTCTCTTTGCCCTTCTCCAAAATGGCGCCCGGGACGACACCTCATTTATGCGCATGCTTGGTGACGTCATTTCCACCGCGCCGGCGGCGGTGAATTTAAAAAGACCTTTAACCTGTCAGTTTGTTGCTGATGGTTACAGGCATATTCCAGGAGGTTTTTCTTGGCATTCCTTGCTGCCCCCAGTCTCAGATAAGTTCTACGTCTCCTTTTTCTGATTAGTTGTAACCATTTTTTTCTCCTTGACTGCTTTTGCAATTCTATACTGTGTTGCTCTTTATCAAATACTGTCTTCCTATTGCACTTCCTCATGGAGGCCACTGCCCAAGCAGACCACCCTCATCATATGAGGTAAGAGGTGCCCAGCATTTATGGTAGGTATGGAAGAAAGAAAAAGAGTGCATATTCCAGGTATAAATCTACCAACTCCAAGCATCATGGACGCAGCCATACTTCGAGCCATGGAAGATCTAGGAGAAGTCGCTCAAGATCTTCATCTCGCTATCGTCACTCCGGTCGCAGCCACTCTCATTATAGTCACTCACACTGGAGTCGCTCATACAGAAGATTACCTTTGCCCCATCACGAGAGAAGCCATCACACCCGCCCTGCAGCAAACGCCTGCTGGATGTGTGGAGCTTCAGCTTTGGCCTGCCGGGCATGCTTCAATGAAGCAACCAAAGAAAAGGAGTCTGACATAAGAGAGGTAACTGATCTCATCAGAGAGTCTGTGCGGGAGTCTATCTTGGAGAAATCACTTCCCAAACTGGACAAGGCAGGTCCGAGCACATCTTCTGTAGCTCAAAATCCTCCTATGGATTCGGATTCAGATTCTGACAATGTTGATTCAGAGATCGCTACGGGATTTGACTTCACTCTGGTGGAGCCCTTCATAAGATCAGTGAAGGAGGCCATAGGATGGGAGGAAGCAAAAGAAGCCCCTCGCAAAGTCCAGAAGTACTTTCCTAATCTAAAGACGGAACCAGAATCCTTCTCCTTTAACCGAGGAACTGGAAGGATGACTGGGAGAGACTGGGAGAGATTAGACAAAAGATCTAATCTGAATAATAGATTAGCTAAGCTGTATCCTTTGAAGGAACAGAAGGTGAGTTCGCTATCCCACCCACCGGTGGTTAATGCTTCCTTAATGCGACTTGCAAGACATGTTACTTTACCCCTAGAAGATGCAGTAACTTTCCGGGAGGTGTTGGATCGGAAGATTGATCTGGACATGAAAAAAAGCATACTGCACAGCAGGTGGTGCATGTAGACCTGTGGTAGCAGCAGCCGCAGTAGGCAAAGCGATTTCTGGATGGTCTGCTAATATAGAGAAATCCATTCGTGAGAGGGCTGACCAGGAGAAAATAATCAGTTCTCTTCAGGAATTGAAGCTGGCAGGCGATTTTATGGCAGAGGCCTCAGTGGATGTAATTTGTTATTCTGCAAGAGCTATGCTGGCATCGGTCATGGCCAGAAGAGCTCTATGGCTCAAGCCATGGGTGGCGGATGCAGCATCAAAGACCAATTGGTGCAAGATCCCTTATGATGGGGTTAATCTCTTTGGGTTGAAATTGGACTCGGCGATCTCCAAAGTAACAGGTGGAAAATCGAGTCTGATTCCTTCTGACAGAAGACCTAAGCCACAGAAGGGCCTTTCTTTCAAATGCAATATTCCAGTGAGGTACAGGGAGGCGAAAACATACAGGCCGGGAAGAGAATTTAAAAGGAATTGGAAGAATCAACAATCATCTTTTCTGAAGCTTCAGAAGTCTAAGACCACCTCGTCAGGGAAAAACCAGAAGTCCTTTTGAGGGTACGCCCATCCTACCTAGGAGAATGGGAGCCAGGCTCAGAAAATTCGAGTAGGTCTGGAGGGAACACACATATATATATATATATATATATATATATATATATATATATATATATATATAAAGGATGAATGGACATTGTCCACAGTAAAGCATTAGACGAAGTACCAGAGAACCATTTTCAGTCAACCAGACTGCTATCATCTCCAATCAAGAAAAGGTTACTTCTCAAATATGTGGCAGAGCTAGTAATGAAGGGGGCAATTTTGGAAGTTCCATCATCCCAAAGAGGAAGGGGGATTACTCCCCTCTATTCCTGGTAAGGAAGAAGATAGGTGACTTACGATCTGTTATGGACCTAAAGGGACTCATCAAAAGTATTCAAGTAGAAGCCTTCAAAATGGAGAGCCTCCAATCAATTCTGTTAGCTGTAAACTTAGGTGACTGGATGCTTTCCATAGATTTATTGGACTCTTATCTACACGTGCCCATACACCCCGCCTTTCAAAAGTAACTGCGATTTTCAGTCAATCATCAACATTTCCAGTTTCAGTGTCTCCCGTTCGGCATCTCCTCCGCTCCCAGGACATTTACCAAGACTCTCCTTCCTGTGATCGTGTTCCTAAGGGAGAAAGGCCTGAGGCACCATCACTATTTAGACGATATTCTTCTCCTAGCAGACAGTCAGGAAACACTGATTCACCATTGCACTATACTGATCAACACACTTCAGAACTTCGGGTGGTTGATCAACTGGAAGAAGAGCAGTCTTCAGCCTACTCAAAGTATGACCTTTCTAGGGGCAGAACTCAATACTCTATCAAACAGAGTCAGTCTACCTCAGGAAAAGGTAGGCCCCTTATTACAAAAGTTAAGGAGACTAATGGCGGCAAAATTTCTTCCAGCAAGAGTCTGTCTGAGTATCTTAGGTTCGATGTCGGCCACTCTACCAATGATTCAATGGGCACAGTGGCACATGAGAACAATGCAGTACTCATTCCTTGCTCAGTGGAATGGAACATCAATGTTCATCGCAACATGAAGCAGTCAATTTGGTGGTTGATGCATACAAACAATCTCAGGAGACACAGACCCATAGTCCACCCAGAACCAGAGGTGATCACCTCGGAATCACTATCTCACTATCGGAACCAGGCGGCTCAGGGTCGATGGCAATTTCAGGTGAGAAACCTAGTATCGAAGGTCCTCGAGCTCAGAGCAGCCTTCCAGGCCCTCCTAGCTTTTGGCCCGTCCTTGAAGGGGAAGAGTGTCCTAATCCGGATGGACAACAAGGTGGCAGTAACATACATTCAGAGACAAGAGGGTATCAGAAGCAGTACACTGCTGGAGGAAGTCCGTCCCATCCTAGAATGGGCTCAGATATTTCTATCAGACCTGCAAGCGGTGTATGGAGATGCGTCAGGAAAGGGAAATTACGGAAAGGTAAGTATGCAATTTTGCATTATTTATTGAATTGGTGAGTAAAGTCAAGTTTGTGGACTTGTCTGTGACCCATGCAAGATTTTCCATCACCTGTTCCTGATGGAAGGCAAGAAGAGTGGTTGCCATAGAAAAGTAAGGCGCAAAGCAGTAGACATTTTCAGAAGCTCTAACCCTTTTCTATGCAACTATAAATGTGTTTTTTGCTTGTTGCCTTTAGAGGCTTCTTGTATTCAACATTAGCTGGAGGGGAAGGCACTGTGAAGCAGCCTACAGACTCCAGACTGCAATAACTGGGCACGTATGATCCAACTGCCAGATTGGTTTAACCTCTTGACGACCGCCTCACGCCGATGTACGTCGGCAAGGTGGCACGGACAGGCAAAATCACGTACATGTACGTGATTTGCCTTCCGCGGGTGGGGGGTCCGATCGGTCCCCCCCCCGGTGCCCGAGGCGGTCGCCATTTCTTCCCGGGCGATGAGAGGTGAGGGGGTGGCCATCCATTGTTGGCCACCCCCTCCCGATCGCTCCCGGCGAATGAGAATGCTTCCTTTCCCTCTGTAATGTAAACAGAGGGAAAGGAAGTGATGTCATCTCTCCTCAAGCCAGTCTTTTCGTCGCCGCGCCGAGGAGAGAAGACATCAAGTAAGTCTGCACAACACTACACATCCAGTAGAACACGCCAGGCACACTTGTCACCCCCCCCCCATCACCCCCCGATCACCCCCTGATCACCCCCCTGTACCCCCTGTCTCTCTGACACCAATAGCATTTTTTTTTTTTTTTTGCATTGGTGTCAGTTTGTGTCAGTTAAAAGTTTTAGGGCAGTTAGGTTAGCCCCCTTTAGGTCTAGGGTACCCCCCCTTAGGTCCAGGGTACCCCCCTAACCCCCCTAATAAAAGTTAACCCCTTGATTACCCCCCGTCACCAGTGTCGCTAAGCGATCTTTTTTATGATCGCTGTATTAGTGACACAGGTGACGCTAGTTAGGGAGGTAAGTATATAGGTTCGCTGTCAGTGTTTTATAGCGACAGGGACCCCCATATACTACCTGCTAAAGGTTTTAACCCCCTGATTGCCCCCTAGTTAACCCTTTCACCAACAATCACCGTATAAGTGTTACGGGTGACGCTGGTTAGCTAGTTTGTTTTTTGTAGTTTATTACAGTTTATTACAGTTTATTATAGTTTATTATAGTTTTAGGGCACCCGCCGTTTATTACCCTATAAAGGTTTAACCCCCTAATTGCCCGGCGGTGATAGAAGTTAAGTTTTTAGGATCAGATAAGGTCTGCGTCGCCCCAGGCAGCGTCAGGTTAGCGCCAGTACCGCTAAAACCCACGCACGCAGCATCCACCTCCCTTAGTGCTATAGTATCTGAGCAGATCGATATCTGATCCGATCAGATCTATACTCCCCAGCAGTTTAGGGTTCCCTGAAACGCAGTGTTAGCGGGATCAGCCCAGATACCTGCTAGCACCTGCGTTTTGCTCCTCGGCCCAGCCCTGCCCAGCCCACCCAAGTGCAGTATCGATCGATAACTGTCACTTACAAAACACTAAGCACACATAACTGCAGCGTTCGCAGAGTCAGGCCTGATCCCTGCGATCGCTAACAGTTTTTTGGTAGCGTTTTGATACAGTCGCTGACAGTCAGGAGCTTTTTTGCCTGTGAGTCTCACTAGTGTACCCCTAAATTTAGAGCCCAAAATGGCAAATAGAAGGTACACTAGTGAAGAGGCCTACACGTTTCTGAGTATGACAGATAGTGAAGAGGAAGTCACTCATCTGTCAAGTTCAGGCTCAGAATATGAACCTGTAGAGGACAGCGGCTCCATGACAGATAGCTCTGACGACAGAGTTGTGGTCCCTGCTAAGGTCAGGTGTACCAGACCCCAATCTTCTTCTGTCCTTGAAGTGCAAGAACCGCAGGGCTCTCGTATGGAGCAGAGCAGTACTAGCGCCGCTACTCCTTCTGGTGAACTGGCAAGCACCAGCGGCCTAGTACACCCTGGTCGTACATCCAGCACTGCAGTATCACGTGGTGACGTGGCGAGTCCCATAAGTGCAGTTCAAGCTGGCGAGGTGGCAAGCACTAGTAGTGTCCCGCTGCCACCAAGAAGACAAAGACAGGCCCGTCGTGCCCATAGTGCCCTTCCTGCTGCATTGGCCAATCCGAATTGGGAACCCACCACTTCTGCAGCACCCGTACTTCCCCCTTTCACTGGCCAACCCGGAATTCAGGTGGAAACAGTTGACTTTACGCCACTGGATTTTTATTCACTGTTTTTCACCGAAGATCTCTATAGATCTATTGTGGACCAAAGCAATTTATACGCTGGTCAACACATCGCCGCTAATCCCCAGTCCTCCCTTGCCAGAGATTGGAGACCAATTACGGTCTCCGAATTTAAGACCTTTCTGGGCCTTTCCCTCCTCATGGGGTTGAATAAAAAGAGTAAGTTGCGGTCATATTGGTCCACTGACCCAATTTACCATTCACCCTTGTTCTCTGCTTCCATGGCCAGGGCACGATACGAGCAGATTTTGCGGTTCATGCACTTCAACGACAATGAACTCTGTCGTCCTCGTGGAGACCCTGCATACGATCGGCGCTACAAAATTCGGCCCCTCGTAAACCACTTCAACCAACGTTTTGCAGACTTGTTTACCCCCCATCAAGTTGTCTGCGTTGATGAGTCCCTGATTAAGTTTTCTGGCCGCTTGTCATTCAAACAGTACCTTCCCAGCAAGCGTGCCAGATACGGGGTCAAGATGTATAAGCTCTGTGACAGGGCCACAGGCTATACATGTAGATTTATGGTTTACGAGGGAAAAGATAGTCACGTAGAGCCGACAAACTGCCCTGACTACATAGGAAGCGCTGGCAAGATAGTGTGGGACTTGGTGTCACCCTTATTCGGAAAGGGGTACCACTTGTACGTGGACAATTATTATACGAGCGTGCCACTTTTTAGTCACTTGTTTGATCAGCAGATTGGAGCATGTGGCACCGTGCGACCTAATCGCCGGGGCTTTCCCCAGCGGCTTGTAGATTCCCGTCTTAGGCTGGGGGAGAGAGCCTGCTTGAAGTATAATAATTTGCTCGCTATGAAGTGGAGGGATAAGAAGAATGTTTTCGTTCTCACCTCCCTTCATGCAGACACGACGACCCAAATTCCTACGGCGACTGGTGTTGTGGAGAAACCCCTGTGTCCACGAATACAACCTTAATATGGGAGGGGTGGACCTCAACGACCAGTTGTTGGCGCTGTACCTAGTTGCACGTAAGGCCAGACGCTGGTACAAAAAAGTGTCTGTATACTTATTTCAATTGGCTTTGCTGAATGCTCATGTGCTATACAGAGCTTCAGGACAGACTGGATCCTTCCTTAAATTCCAGGAAGAGATCGTCAGAGCCCTTCTGTTTCCAGACGGTGCTCTACCTCACCTTCCCCAACAAAATGCAGTAAGCCGGCTGCATGAGCGGCATTTTCTTTATGCCATCCCGAGTACCCCTACCCAACGAGCCCCCCAAAAAAGATGTCGTGTCTGCAGCAAGCGCGGATTTAGGCGTGACACCCGGTCTTATTGTCCCTCCTGTCCTGGCAATCCTGGTCTTTGCATGGATGAATGCTTTGAACGCTACCATACATTAGTTGAGTATTAGCGTAGGGTTCAGCACTGCACAGACTAGGCACACTAACACAGCGTCTCCCAAGATGCCATTGCATTTTGAGAGACCCAAACCTGGAACGAGTTACAAAAGTTAAAAGTTACTAAAAAAAAGTGTAAAAAAAAAATAAAAAAAAAATAAAAAAAAATAAAAACACAAAAAAAAATATAAAATAAAAAAACCAAAAATACCGTATTTATCGGCGTATAACACGCGCCGGCGTATAACACGCACCCCAAGTTTAGGAGGGAATTTTAAGGAAAAAAACTTTTAGGAGGGAAGTTTAAGGAAAAAAAACTTACATTTAAATGCCCATCAATGCAGCCTCATCAGTGTTCATCTGCAGCCTTTCCCCAGTGTCCAGTGCAGCCTTGTCAGTGCAGCTTTGCCCCAGTGCAGCCTTGTCAGTGCAGCTTTGCCCCAGTGCAGCCTTGTCAGTGCAGCCTTGTCAGTGCAGCCTTGTCAGTGCAGCTTTGCCCCAGTGCAGCCTTGTCAGTGCAGCTTTGCCCCAGTGCAGCCTTGTCAGTGCAGCTTTGCCCCAGTGCAGCCTTGTCCCCAGTGCAGCTTTGCCCCAGTGCAGCCTTGTCCCCAGTGCAGCTTTGTCCCAGTTCAGCTTTGCCCCAGTGCAGCCTTGTCCCCAGTGGTCCGTGCAGCCTTGTCGCCGCCGACATACAAACGTTTCGTTTGTATTTTTAAACATGGCGCCGCGGAGTTCGGAGGGACTCGGGGGCGCTCGTTCAGCTGAACGAGTGCCGCCGAGGACACAGTGACTGGGCGGAGCCGAGATACACATAGCCGAGGCTACTCGGCTATTCTCGGCGCCGTTCACAGTCACGCCCAGTCCCTATGATGGACATAACACAGGTCCAATGGCGGGACTGGGCGTGACTGTGAACGGCGCCGAGAATAGCCGAGAAGCCTCGGCTATGTGTATCTCGGCTCCGCCCAGTCACTGTGTCCTCGGCAGCGCTCGTTCAGCTGAACGAGCGCCCCCGAGTCCCTCCAAACTCCGCGGCGCCATGTTTAAAAATCCAAGCTATGTGATCTGTTGGAGCGATCGCCGCGATCGCTCCGACAGATCACAAAATAGCGGGGATCGGCGTATAACACGCACCCACGATTTTCCCTTTATTTTAAGGGGAAAAAAGTGCGTGTTATACGCCGATAAATACGGTAGTTGTTGTTTTATTGTTCTCTCTCTCTCTATTCTCTCTCTATTGTTCTTCTCTTTTTTACTCTATTCTGCAATGTTTTATTGTAATTATGTTTTACCATGTTTCCTTTTCAGATTTTTTATACTTTACCGTTTACTGTGTTTTGTTGGTAACCATTTTATTGTTTTCAGGTACGCCATTCAGTTGCAGCGCGGATTTATTTATCTTGACAGCAACAGCGTTTGCTCCCACGATATATAAAGCCGTGACTCCAGCGCTGTCGGAGGTGATTTCACCACCACAGTTACATACTTCAGCATATATGCCGAAGCGTGGGGGCAGCAGTGGGTGGAGGAGCAATTTGTTCCTGCCTTTTGCGGGAGGATGCCCCCATGCTTCGGCATATATATATTTTAGGCACAGGTTGCGTTAAATGTTTTATTTTTTACTATGTTTTTTTTTTGTATTTGCTTTGCAGGTATGGTAAGTCTTACTGTTATACTGTAATGTTACTTTGTTTTATTGTTAACCATCATTTGCTTAGCAGGTACGCCATTCAGTTGCAGCGCGGATTTATTTATCTTGACAGCAACAGCGTTTGCTCCTACGATATATAAAGCCGTGACTCCAGCGCTGTCGGAGGTGATTTCACCACCACAGTTACATATTTCAGCATATATGCCGAAGCGTGGGGGCAGCAGTGGGTGGAGGAGCAATTTGCTCCTGCCTTTTGCGGGAGGATGCCTCCATGCTTCGGCATATATAAATGGTGCATGTATGCCCATCATTAGAAGTGGGTGGATGAAGGGAGGTATTCTAATGGTGGGCATACCCACCGATCAATATCTTTTTTTCGTTCAGCCCACAGGCTGCATGAAAAAAAAGTTTACAATATATGCCTAACAAGGACCAGCAACGTACTGGTATGTTGCTGGACTTTGAGTGGTTATACCAGAATGATGCCTGCAGGTTTAGGTATCATCTTGGTATCATTCTTTTCAGCCAGCGGTCGGCTTTCATTTAAAAGCAATCCTAGCGGCTAATTAGCCTCTAGACTGCTTTTGAAAGCAGTGGGAGGGAATGCCCCCCCTCCCCCACCGTCTTCCATGTTTTTCTCTGGCTTTCCTGTCCCAACAGGGAACCTGAAAATGCAGCCGGTGATTCAGCCAGCTGACCATAGAGCTGATCAGAGACCAGAATGGCTCCAAACATCTCTCTGGCCTAAGAAACCGGAAGCTACGAGCATTTCATGACTTAGATTTCGCCGAATGTAAACAGCGCCATTGGGAAATTGGGAAAGCATTTTATCACACCGATCTTGGTGTGGTCAGATGCTTTGAGGGCAGAGGAGAGATCTAGGGTCTAATAGAGCCCAATTTTTTAAAAAAAGAGTACCTGTCACTACCTATTGCTATCATAGGGGATATTTACATTCCCTGAGATAACAATAAAATTAATTAAAAAAAATAAAAATGAAAGGAACAGTTTAAAAATAAGATAAAAAAGCAAGAAAATAATAAAGAAAAAAAAAAAAAAAAAAGCACCCCTGTCCCCCCCTGCTCTCGCGCAAAGGCGAACGCAAGCGTCGGTCTGGCGTCAAATGTAAACAGCAATTGCACCATGCATGTGAGGTATCACCGCGAAGGACAGAATGAGGGCAGTAATTTTAGCAGTAGACCTCCTCTGTAAATCTAAAGTGGTAACCTGTAAAGGCTTTTAAAGGCTTTTAAAAATGTATTTATTTTGTCGCCGCTGCGCGTTTGTGCGCAATTTTAAAGCATGTCATGTTTGGTATCCATGTACTCGGCCTAAGATCATCTTTTTTATCTCATCAAACATTTGGGCAATATAGTGTGTTTTAGTGCATTAAAATGTAAAAAAGTGTGTTTTTTCCCCAAAAAATGCGTTTGAAAAATCGCTGCGCAAATACTGTGTGAAAAAAAAATATGAAACACCCACCATTTTAATCTGTAGGGCATTTGCTTTAAAAAAATATATAATGTTTGGGGGTTCAAAGTAATTTTCTTGCAAAAAAAAATTATTTTTTCATGTAATCAAAAAGTGTCAGAAAGGGCTTTGTCTTCAAGTGGTTAGAAGAGTGGGTGATGTGTGACATAAGCTTCTAAATGTTGTGCATAAAATGCCAGGACAGTTCAAACCCCCCCCCAAATGACCCCATTTTGGAAAGTAGACACCCCAAGCTATTTGCTGAGAGGCATGTCGAGTCCATGGAATATTTTATATTGTGACACAAGTTGCGGGAAAGAGACAAATCTTTTTTTTTTTTGCACAAAGATGTCACTAAATGATATATTGCTCAAACATGCCATGGGAATATGTGAAATTACACCCCAAAATACATTCTGTTGCTTCTCCTGAGTATGGGGATACCACATGTGTGGGACTTTTTGGGAGCCTAGCCGCGCACGAGACCCCGAAAACCAAGCCCCGCCTTCAGGCTTTCTAAGGGCGTAAATTTTTGATTTCACTCTTCACTGCCTAGCACAGTTTCGGAGGCCATGGAATGCCCAGATGGCACAACCCCCCCCCCCCCCAAATGACCCCATTTTGGAAAATAGACACCCCAAGCTATTTGCTGAGAGGTATAGTGAGTATTTTGCAGACCTCACTTTTTGTCACAAACTTTCGAAAATTGAAAAAAGAAAAAAAAAATACATTTCTCTTGTCTTTCTTCATTTTCAAAAACAAATGAGAGCTGCAAAATACTCACCATGCCTCTCAGCAAATAGCTTGGGGTGTCTACTTTCCAAAATGGGGTCATTTGGGGGGGTTTGTGCCATCTTGGCATTTTATGGCCTTCAAAACTGTGATAGGTAGTGAGGAGTGGAATCACAACTTAACGCCCTTAGAAATCCTGAAGCCGGTGCTTGGTTTTCGGGGCCCCGTATGCGGCTAGGCTCCCAAAAAGTCCCACACATGTGGTATCCCCGTACTCAGGAGAAGCAGCAGAATATATTTTGGGGTGTAATTCCACATATGCCCATGGCATGATCGAGCAATATATCATTTAGTGACAACTTTGTGCAAAAAAAAAAAATTGGCACTTTCCCGCAACTTGTGTCAAAATATAAAATATTCCATGGACTCAACATGCCTCTCAGCAAATAGCTTGGGGTGTCTACTTTCCAAAATGGGGTCATTTGGGGGGGTTTTGTGCCATCTGGGCTTTTTATGGCCTTCAAAACTGTGATAGGCAGTGAGGAGTGAAATCACAACTTTACGCCCTTAGAAATCCTGAAGGCAGTGCTTGGTTTTCAGGGCCCCGTATGCGGCTAGGCTCCCAAAAAGTCCCACACATGTGGTATCCCCATACTCAGGAGAAGCAGCTAAATGTATTTTGGGGTGCAATTCCACATATGCCCATGGCCTGTGTGAGAAATATATCATTTAGTGACAACTTTGTGCAAAAAAAAAAAAATTGTCACTTTCCCGCAACTTGTGTCAAAAAATAAAATATTCCATGGACTCAACATGCCTCTCAGCAAATAGCTTGGGGTGTCTACTTTCCAAAATGGGGTCATTTGGGGGGGTTTTGTGCCATCTTGGCATTTTATGGCCTTCAAAACTGTGATAGGAAGTGAGGAGTGAAATCAAAAATTTATGCCCTTAGAAATCCTGAAGGCGGTGCTTGGTTTTCGGGGCCCCGTACGCGGCTAGGCTCCCAAAAAGTCCTAAACATGTGGTATCCCCATACTCAGGAGAAGCAGCAGAATGTATTTTGGGGTGTAATTCCACATATGCCCATGGCATGTTTGAGCAATATATCATTTAGTGACAACTTTGTGCAAAAAAAAAAAAAGTGTTACTTTCCCGCAACTTGTGTCAAAATATAAAATATTCCATGGACTCAACATGCCTCTCAGCAAATAGTTTGGGGTGTCTACTTTCCAAAATGGGGTCATTTGGGGGGGTTTTGTGCCATCTTGGCATTTTATGGCCTTCAAAACTGTGATAGGTAGTGAGGAGTGAAATCACAACATTACGCCCTTAGAAATCCTGAAGGCGGTGCTTGGTTTTCGGGGCCCCGTATGCGGCTAGGCTCCCAAAAAGTCCCACACATGTGGTATCCCCATACTCAGGAGAAGCAGCTAAATGTATTTTGGGGTGCAATTCCACATATGCCCATGGCCTGTGTGAGAAATATATCATTTAGTAACAACTTTGTGCAAAAAAAAAAAAAAATTGTCACTTTCCCGCAACTTGTGTCAAAAAAGAAAGTATTCTATGGACTCAACATGCCTCTCAGCAAATAGCTTGGGGTGTCTACTTTCCAAAATGGGGTCATTTGGGGGGGTTTTGTGCCATCTGGGCATTTTATGGCCTTCAAAACTGTGATAGGTAGTGAGGAATGAAATCAAAAATTTATGCCCTTAGAAATCCTGAAGGTGGTGATTGGTTTTCGGGGCCCCGTACGCGGCTAGGCTCCCAAAAAGTCCCACACATGTGATATCCCCATACTCAGGAGAAGCAGCTGAATGTATTTTGGGGTGCAATTCCACATAGGCCCATGGCCTGTGTGAGCAATATATCATTTAGTGACAACTTTTTTTAAATTTTCTTTTTTTTTTTGTCATTATTCAATCACTTGGGACAAAAAAAATAAATATTCAATGGGTTCATCATGCCTCTCAGCAATTTCCTTGGGGTGTCTACTTTCCAAAATGGGGTCATTTGGGGGGGGTTTGTACTGCCCTGCCATTTTAGCACCTCATGAAATGACATAGGCAGTCATAAACTAAAAGCTGTGTAAATTCCAGAAAATGTACCCTAGTTTGTAGACGCTATAACTTTTGCGCAAACCAATAAATATACGCTTATTGACATTTTTTTTACCAAAGACATGTGGCCGAATAAATTTTGGCCTAAATGTATGACTAAAATTGAGTTTATTGGATTTTTTTTATAACAAAAAGTAGAAAATATCATTTTTTTTCAAAATTTTCGGTCTTTTTCCGTTTATAGCGCAAAAAATAAAAATGGCAGAGGTGATCAAATGCCATCAAAAGAAAGCTCTATTTGTGGGAAGAAAAGGACGCAAATTTTGTTTGGGTACAGCATTGCATGACCACGCAATTAAAAGTTAAAGTGACGCAGTGCCAAATTGGAAAAAGACCTCTGGTCCTTAGGCAGCATAATGGTCCGGGGCTCAAGTGGTTAATAGATATCCAGCAAACACAATTTTTTTCTATAGAGGGATATTGGAGTACCAGCGTGTCTTATTTCTGGAATAACAATGGAAACTTGTAAGAAAATTCATCACCTCATGTTTATTAGAGAAGGACTAGAGGTATAGTTCAACACTGGACAATGATCATGTTTGTAAGCTGCTCTAACAAGCATGCACCCCTTGCTATAGTAAAAATGTAGTGAATAGTCTAAAATCTTTAGGGGAGATTTGTTTGTGTATAAGTTAAGGAACTTTGCGGTTTATTTACTAAAGGCAAATCCACTTTGCACTACAAGTGCACTTGGAAGTGCAGTCGCTTTAGATCTAAGGGGAAGATCTGAAATGAGGACAAGCTCAGCTGATTTTATCATCCAATCATGTACAAGCAAAAATGCTGTTTTTTATTTTGCTTATTATGTCCCCCTCAGACCTAAAGCAAGTGCACTTCCAAGTGCACTTGCAGTGGATTTGCCTTTATTAAATAACCCCCCCCCCCATGTAGATTGAATTTTAAATTTACAACAACCAACTGATGAGCATGAATGTGGAGTGTTTATTTGTTTTTGAATTCTTTGGCGTTAGCTTCTAAGGACTGTGTACATATTCGCCAGCACACCATGAATCTACAACCGTCCAAAGGCTTTTATTGCAGAGAGATCACATCACAAAGACAAGTGGTTGTCTTTATGATGTGATGTCTCTGGCCTTTGGACGGTGATTGTAGACTCATGGTGAGCTGGTGAATATGTACACTTTCTTGATGTCTCCAGGATCCAGCTGGTAATTGCTGCAGCACCCACCATTGATGAGCCTTGTTTTCCTTGTGTGCAATAGGAATATAGACAAGAAAGCTTCTTAGGACTAATTTGTGTTACTACTAGTCGTAGAAATGTTGGAATTGATCTGTGTGTGCTGAAGTTTAGTTTTCATTAGTGGTATAGATAATGGTAAGTGGCTGTACTTCACATAAACTCAACGGTAAACCTTCAGTGAGACATGTCCCTTGCACTGCTGTGTCCTCCTTTCGCCAAAATCTTACCTCTCCAATGTACCCCTCAGCCCTGTCGCCATAATCTTTCAGTGTGGCCAGATTTCTGTCCGGCTGCTCTATTCACAGAAGCTGTCACTACAGCTTTCATAAATTAAACAGGATGTATGAATAGAAAATTGGGTGATAGGTCCACCTTCTCCATTCATAGATTGTTTTTCATTCTTAGAAGCCATGGGTTATAGGAAAGGAAATTGCTTGATTCCCCCATCAGCACAGTCAATGCTGATGGAGGAATTGCTCCCCCGAGCCATTGTATTCTCCCGTTAGGGGGCGGGGGAAGCCGTCCATGCTGAGAGAACACAGTGATTATTCCCAGCAGCTATAACAGCCGCTAGCAATAATCGCATGCAAAAACCGACAGGCTGGTTCTACCAACGTTGAGTGATCGATAAACTTGGGTACATTCAGCTTGCCCATACATGGTTCCTTTTGAACCAGCCAAGATTTGAACCATCTATGGCTGGCTTAAGTAACACCCCTTGTGCTGATTTTTTTTGGTTTGATTTGATGGCATCATTAGATCTTTGAAGAAAATAGTGCTTTGAGGTAAAGACAATATATAGAAGAGGGTAATTGGATTAAAGTATCCTAAAATGCTACTGGTGTTGAAAGACCCTACATTATAGGCCCTTTTAAAAATGGCTTCAGAATACCTCATAAGTGGAATTGTGGAAAGACTAGACAGAGTTGCAAAGGAATTCTTGGGAATACGCAAGTCCACAGTTAGGCAGATAGTTTGCAAATGCAAGACATTCAACATCACTTCTACTCTACTTAGGAGTCGAGCTTCCAAAAAAAAAATCAGAGCAAGAGCACAACAGTCCTTAAACCACTGGACTCTTTGCACCACCATAACAAACATTAAACATGGAGAAAGCATACAACTGCATACCAATGAGTATGCATATAGTATGAGTATGCATAAAATGGCATAATGGTGTTGGACTACTTTGTTTCCTTGGATTCTGGACACCTTGCAATCTCTGAGAGAAGAATGAAAATACATTTTATGTTATAAAGTACAGGTCATGGCTCTGCATTTAATGTACACCTGCCCTTCATGGTCCCCTGAAACCTTTGTTGCCTGGATGTGTCTGGCTTTAATATTCACTTAGTAGGACAAACATCTAAGAAATAAAATTTGGTAAAAAGTCAAGAATCATTTTCTTTATGCTTGTTCTAGATCAGTGACTCAAAGTATTGAAGCCAAAGCATCAGGATGACAGCTGTATTTTTAAAAGAAGAGGCCATTCTTCATATTTCTCTCATAACAAGGTTCCTATGACATTATCTCACACAAACCCTTTAAGAAAGACACTTCAGAAATAAACATTAATAGAATAACTTTTATGTGAAGGAAGAAAGAAAATACTTTCAAACCACTGACATCTGATCACATAATTGTACATTATAAAATTCCTGGCTTATATACTTTTCAATGTTGATTGAAGCTAAACTCCAGGCACAAAAACACTAATTTAAAATTATATTCATCAATTGTCACCAAGGTTTTAAATACACTTTGTGTGCATCAAATGCCTTTGCAAAAACAGATATTACCTTGTAAAAGTATCAGTGACATCACTGTGCTACAGATAGCCTGTGCAGAGATCAGAGCTTCGGGAGAGACCCAGCAGGTCCATCCACTCCAACTTTGAGAGGGATTAAAAAAAAGGAAAAAAAGAACAGCCCCCTGCACAAGGAGAGAGGGCAGCAGTGATCAGTCGTTATTACAAGAAGTTCCAGAGGCAAAGTTTCACACTTCACAGATCTGGAAGAAATATTCAAAACACACCAAGATTCAAGTAAGAATACACATCCCTTTCATTTAAAAATATTTTTTCGTCCTGGACTTACAATTTGATTAGGGCTCCCTATTTAGCTTGGATAAAAGCTAGACCTTATTTTAGGACTCCTAGAACATTTCTCTCAAATACATATGGCTGGTATATACACTTAAGACTAAAGTTAAATAGCATATCTACACAATATAAATACAATCCGGCAAGCATTTTAACCCAAAGGAAAATCTGGCTTTTTGTCAGCAAGGTCAGTTTTAGTTACTCTCAGACTTTCCTGAATTATAAATGATTTTTTTCTGATGTAAAAGTTATCAAATCAAACACTGCCACACAGTGGCCAAATCAGCTAGTTTACCTACAAGAATGAAAATCAAGCATATTAGGATGTAGCTTGGGGATTATTACACTTAACAGGTGAAAAAGAGATTCCTTTTTTCTATTTTTTCAAGTTAAGTGGTGTCTCAGAATCTACCAAACTGTGAAAAAAAAATTAATTATGCTAAGTTTCTATTCCTGATATTTTTCACTTCCCCTACTTTTTAATTATTCACTTCATGATTATCAAAAATAGACATGTAATTTGGGCATTTGAAAAGGAAAGAATTTCCTGAAAAATGTTGCTTTTAATGTAAAGTTATTTTGTAATGAAATGTTTTTCTTTGCAAAAATGTGTTTCATTTTTATGCCCTAAACGACTGAGAGGTCCTTTGGGACTCTAATCAGTTGAACACACACCCCTACAGAAACAGTTTTTAGTATTAAAAGTGGAAAAAAGCCTAACACTAAATATTCCTAAAAACTTTACTGTCCCCATCTTCCTACCTGTCCTGCATACCCTGTGTAAAAAAAAGATTTATGTGCATACCTTTTTTTGTTTTATTTAATATTCTATATTTAATAGAAGGAATTTAATATTTTACATTTGAACAGATAAATTCAATATGCACTATAGCAGGGAAACAAAAAATAATCCAGTAAAAGAACATTGAATAATGGTGAGGAAAAATAAGAGAACAACATGGTACATATTGGTGAAATTTTCCGGACCCAACTTATTGCATAGATTAGATGTGGTCATAATAAAGGTAAGGGGAAGTAACAATAAAGGAAAAAATACATTAAAAAAACTGAAAAAAAAAAAGAGGGGGAGGGGGAGGGGGAAGGGGGCATCGGGTAGGAGATAAGGGGTAAGGTATGTAGCGAGCATCCAGAATAATAATTGTCACAATTCAGTAAGTGGTTTCACGTAAAGCCTTTCCCTCGTCTTAGTACTTAATGGTATTCCAATGAAACCTTGCTTTACTGTATTCTTCAGGTCGGTTATGGGAGGGGAATATTAGGTCTTCTATTGCATTAATTTCTTCAATCTCTGACAACCACAGTGACAGAGTAGAAGGGTGTGGGTCTCTCCACTTTGAAGAAATACAAGATTTAGCGGCATTGATGAGGTGCCGCAAAACTGGTTTCTCATACATGTTAATAGATATTTTTGAGTTATCTAGGAGGACAAACGAGGGGTCATCAGGAAGTTCATAATCAGTACATTTTTGAGAAATCCTCTGCACCCCTCTCCAGAAATGTGTCAGCTTAGGACAGGACCAGAATAATTGTAAAAGGTCTCCTCTACCTTTCTGCCATCTCCAACAACGGTCTGAGACAGAAGGAAAGAAAGTATGGAGAATTGATGAGGTCTGGTACCATCTTGCTAAAAGCTTAGGGAGGGTCATAACCCCTGTCAGATTTTTTTTTCAACATCTGTGTCCCATTGTAGAGATTTCCCTTCACTTCCTGTCCCATAGCCAATCAGTAAGTGCGAGGAAATGCCTGAAAATTAAGTTAATTCCTTGGGGATCCCCAGGCCACCAGAACAAGTGTCCCCATTGGAAGATTTCCACGCAATTACTTTTTTCGGGACAACCCAAAATTTGGGATTTTCTTTTACTTTCACTTTCAATGATAATAGTAAACAGGACCAAAAAAGAGGGCGAATCTCCCTAATAGCGACACAGACAGCAAAAAAATCTAACAGGTGTTCTAACCCCACTCCACTCTATCTAAAACTAAAAGAAAAGTTTTGCTTTTAGTTATACTTTAAAGTTAGATTCCTTTATTCTGGTACATATGGAAGACTTCAGCAAGAATCGGATAATTCAACTACTTTGTTCGTCATCAAAAGTTTTGTCCGTCTTCAAAAATCGACTTTCTATTTCCGAATATAATTTGCTTTATAATCATCAGATGGGGTATTCAATAGGGAATATGTCAGGGAAAAGGAATGATTTATTTATCCTTTGTCCAATTATAATTTTTAAACAGGAGACAACAGTCTCTGAAAGACATGAGAGGAAGAGGGAGGTGTAATTGAAAGAAGTGTCTTATTTGAAGTGCTGTCCAGAAGTCTAGATGGAATGGATCAGAAGCTTGCGTTAGGGAAATAATGGAAGGCCATCGGAAGGATTCTAGGAGGTGAGAGGCTTGAAAACAATGGGATTGAAGCAGGTGTTGAAATAAGCGATCCAGCAATCCTGGAGGAAAATGTGGATTTCCCAAGATGGGGAAGAGTAGAGAGATGCTAGGGATTAGAGAAGACTCGGAAAGGGTTTTGGTACTAATTTTCAGAGTTGGGCCAATTATGGGATGTGAACGAAGTAAGGATGGAAGGTCAGCAAAGCACCAAGGTGCAATATGAAGGGGAATGTTAAATTGTGCATGTTCAATGTGCGATAATGGCAATAATTGTTGGAAAATTCTGGGTTTCTTACCAGCCCAAATAAACTGAACAAAGCGAGAATTCATTTTTGAAAAAGGCAACAGGAATACATATTATTAGAGCATATAAGAGGTATAAGAATAGACATTACTCGCCATACTTTTTATTCAAATAAATGTTCCACTGGTTTTTACACTATGACGAGTCTTTATTCTTTTTGGGTTACTTTGAGTCCCCTCTCTGAACCAGATTGGCCCCTTTGGATTTGCTTATAAGTCCTAGACCATCCGTCCTGCTACATCATAGGAGGTTTTCTCGGATGTGAGCTGTCATCTGAATCTGACCGGTGATCAAGGCCCGGGCTGGGTAATTAGCCACAAGCACTACACCCCTTGCTATCTGGTAAGCATGAAATCTATGGGGTAGAGGAATTTGCCATGTTTATGAGTCACTGACACCTTAAGAGGACCCTGAAATGCGATTCATTTACTTGAAGAGTGATTAACAGATATGCACTTTTCTAATTTCTAGTGTTTTTTGCTCACTATGAAATTTCTTCTTTTCTTCATTTATTTTGGTATTTAGGTTCACCATGTAAATATTTTTATAGTTACTAATAGCGCAGTTCCTCGTTTTTCCTTTAATTTACAGAAAAGCTGGCGTGGACAGACTTCAGCTGATATAATACACAAAAAAAGACTCTACCTGGACAAAATTGGAAAGTTTACCAGGGTGCAGCACTGTTTTTCTAACCACTTAACCTGTGGAAGGTCATGAGCAGGCCATTTTTTGTTAATTAGCACTGCGCTACTATCACTGGTAATTGTGCAGCCATGCAACTGTGTACCCAAACAAAATTTATATCATTTTTTTCACACAAATAGAGCTTTGTTTTGGTGGTATTTGATCCACTGGTTTTTTTCATTTGTTGAGATATAAATGAAAAAAGACCAACATTTTTTTTTTTAAATATTTTTTTTTACTTTCTGCTATAAAATATATCCTATAAAAGAAATTTAAAAAATCTAATTTCCTTGTACATTTTTGTCCAAAATACATTCAACTACATGTCTTTAATTAAAAAAGAAATCCCAATATAGGCAGTCCCCTAGTTACAAACATCCGACTTACAAACGACTCCTACTTACAAACGAAGGGAGACAACAGAAAGTGCTAACCAAAAAGCTTAAAAAAATTTTCCTGACAACAAACATGGCAGCATACATATAATATAGCTCCACCCCTATATCCCACAGGACCTGTTTAGCTCTATAAAAGTCTGACTGAGAGCTACCTCCCCCATTCTCCTTTTTGTCCTCAAAAGATCAACACCTACAGACCGTTACACTCAGGCTAAAGCTCTTACCTGCCGTCTACGTCGAAGTCCGTCTGGGTTCAGCTTCTCCCAGTATGCAGTCCCACATCTTAGGCTGGTAAACGCACCAACAAGGTGAGGAACCCCTTCTGGTGGTCTTTTGGGGTCGAGGTGTTCTCTAATCAGAGACGACAATCCTCTTGTGGCATGCCTGCTTTGGAGTCCGGATCCAGCAGCTGGGACTGCATGATGTCTTCTCTCCTATGGAACTCTTTCCAGGTTTGTCAACTTCTATAAAGACTTTTTTTCTTTTTCTTGCCCTCATATCTCTCAAGACCCCATACACACTGCGCAGCTTTTGTTGTCTGATTTCCTTTAGATTTGCCAGGACCATGTGGTGCAGGGGCCTGCCAGATTGCATACAAATTGAGGCTCTTGAGGTTTGACCTCATATTGTGTGGTTTTGGTAAATCTGAGAATAAATCTACAGAGAATTGTATGATGTGTAGCCAGCTTAAAGTGTCCTTTTGTGTGGATGGGCGTTGGCTTCCCTCCAATTGTACTAGCCCTTTTTCGATTAGAAAAGAGGTGATAGAGGGCTGAGTCTCTCTCTCTCAGGTGCTCTATTTACAGAGCACAAATAGCAAGGTAATGGATGCCTTTGCTATTCAAGCATCCAGAGAGGCAGCATCTCATTCTGAGGAACAGTCAATGACAGGTAAGTCTTGCTATCCTAGTAATGGGGATATAAGGGGGGAAGAGCAATGTATTACTAGAGGATGGCGGGGGGGGGGGATTTGCCCAGATTTCTTTTATTTAAATTTGTTACTCTTTGCCAAAAAAAAGGGGGGTATATATGTATTTTTTTCTCTCTCTCGCTTCCCATATTTTTCTCTGTTGCCATACAGTCCCCCTTGCACCTTTCGGTTCTTCCGCCAGCATGAGCCTAACACCACATAACCAAGACCACCGCAATACCGGGTAAGTAAGAAGATGCGGGAAAAACAGTGCGTTCTGCCCTGACAAGCGTGTCTTCCTATTTATTGCAGTGCCACTCACACTCACCCCAGTACAAAGGGTGCAAATGTACGCTTAAGAGAATGCACACAGCTTCTCCTCCAAGGGGTCAGCACCCAAAATGCAAATGTTGGTCATGTGGAGATGACCCTATGCCTGGAAAGCTACTTTGCAGCAACTGCTTCAGGCAGCTTGCCAGAGACCAGGAGTATGAGAGTCAGCAGGTGTCAACCTTGCTCAAGAAAGTAGTCCCCAACTCACTGGCAGAATTTTCTGGTCATCTGGTCATCTCGGGTAACCAGGGACAGAAGCGGACCAACAGTGTGGGCCCTGCACCAGGTCTAAACCAAGCCATTCAACCCTCTCTAACTAGAGGGGTACCAGGCACTTCAGGGGTGACTCAAGCCCAGATTAGGCAGGCTGATTCCCCAGACCCAGTATTACAGCCAACCTTCCAGGTAGAGGGAGAAGATATCGCCTCCTCCTTGGCAGAGGATCCTGAAGGTTCAGGCTTTGACTTTGCGCTAATACCACCATTCATTAAGGCAGTAAAAGCTGCACTGGAATGGAAGGATCCAGAACCTCCTACAAAGAAGGAGAAAACCTATTATCACACACCATACAATCTGATTTTAAATTGAAACAGGTAGCTACCTTTCCTCTTATGACAGAAATAAGAGGCCTGTTTCAGGAGGAATGGGAAAAGGGGGAGAGATAATCCTCCTCAACCAATAGGTTTCAGAAGTTGTATCCACTAACGGAGGAGGATACGATGCCTTTATCTAACCCACCAATGGTGGATGCGGCAGTCACCAGACTGGCCTAGAATGGATCATTGTTACCACAGATGCCAGCGCAGCAGGGTGGGGCGCAACCTGCGAACAACTCAAGATCCAGGGCAGAGGGGAATTTCTCACTCAGGGCTTAGTTTCCAATATTTTAAAAATTCAAGCAGCATTCATGGTGTTGGTAACCTTGCTGCCTCACATACAGGGTCGCCCAGTCCTGCTCCATCTGGACAACATGGCAGCAGTGTCCTACATACAGTGACAAGGCGGGACACACAGCCAATCCCTTTTGAGAGAGGTGGAACCAATCATGACATTGGCACAGCAATATCTCCCAGATTTGAGGGCCATATATCTTCCAGGCTGTCAGAACTTGGAAGCAGATCGCCTATCCAGACAATTCATAGACCCCAACGAATGGTCCCTTCACCCTCAAGTGTTCAAACAGATCTACCACGAGTGGGGGTGTCCGCAAGATGGATATTTTTGCCTCATCAAGCATCTGCAGGGTGAGCCGGTTCCTCTCACACTACCCTCATCCATTAGCGGAGGGGATGGATGCCTTGACCCATCCTTGGGTGGTTGGGCAACTGGCCTATGCCTTCCCTCCAATTTCTTTAATCCTGAAATTCCTGAGGAGATTGTTGACAGAGAATTTGACAGTCATCACAGTATTTACTTACTGGCCTCACAGACCATGGGTCTCTCTAGCAATGGATCTCAGCGTGTGCACACTGATCACTCTGACTCCTCATCTCCTGTCTGAAGGAGATACCCTACATCTACAACCATCACGACTGGCATTAGCGGCCTGGAGATTGTAAGGCAGGGGTTACAAGAGTTAGGATGTTCTCCAGAGGATATTAGAACTTTTCAGAGTTCCAGAAAGGGGTCAACCAAAGCCATGTACTCCAGAATATGGAATAGGTTCACAAGCTTTGCAGTTGGACGTCAGTTGGACCCTAGTGACCCAAATGTATCTCAAATCATGTCTTTCCTGCAATCCAGATTGGATTTGGGGCTCAGTTCGCTTAAGGTGAAAATTTCAGCCATCACGGCTTTTACCCAAAAGAAATGGGCAGCAAACCTGCTAGTGGAGCACTTCATGAGAACGGTACTTAGACTACGCCCTCCCAAGAGAAATAGGTTCCCTCAATGGGACCTGGCAGTAGTCCTCAATTTTCTAGCAAACCCTCCTCGTACTCCAACAGAAGACAGTTCATTATGGGATATCACCTTAAAAACGGCTTTCCTATTAGCCATAATAGGGGGAAGGGTGTCGGAACTCCAAGAATTGGGGGCAGCAGAACCTTATTCCATGTTCTTCCCAGACAGGGTTGTGCCAAGACCACTGGATCATTTTGTCCCAAAAGTGGCATTGATATTTCATCTATCCGGTGAATGGGTGCTTCCAGCCTTCCCAGCGGATTCAGATGCTGATGCCGTTGGACATTCCAAAAGTCCTCAAAGCCTATCTCCAGGCTACTTCTACATTCAGACATTCTGAAAGACTTTTTCATTATCATGAAAATTTTAAGGGAAAGAGGCCTCGGCCAGAACCATCTCTGCCAGGTTAGTAAAAACTATTCACCAGGCATATAGAGCGGCTGGGAAGGATCCTCCAGAGGTGGTTAGAGCTCACTCAACCAGGGCGATGTCTTCTTCTTGGGCGGCACGGGCAGGATTGTCTCTGGAGACAGTCTGCAAAGAGGCTAGCTGGTCATCACATCAGATGTTTTTAAAACACTACAGGGTGGATCCAGCAGCACTTACTACAGTAGAGTTTGGGAGGAAAACCATCCATTTTATGTCTATTGTTATATAAAGACTAAGTTTGTAGCATTAAACCCTCCCTCTCAAAAGCTCATTATGTATCATATGTATGTCGCCATGTTTGGCGTCAGGAAAATGGAAAATTGTATCAAATACTTACTGTAATTTTCCTTTCCTGATGCCAATACATGGCAGCATACGGACCCTCCCTCTGATCTTTGCGCTTTATACGGAAAATGGGGGAGGTAGCTCTCAGTCAGACTTTTATAGAGCTACACAGGTCCTGTGGGTGGATATAGTGGTGGAGCTATATCATATGTATGCTGCCAAGTATTGGCGTCAGGAAAGGAAAATTACGGTAAGTATTTGATACAATTTTCCATTTTTTTGGCTGGAGCTACACTTAAAATATTTACCTGTTCTGACTTACAAACAGATTCAACTTAAGAACATGCCTACAGACCCTATCTTGTTTGTAACCTGGGGACCACCTATAAGTGTATATTGATTGTTTTGTGTGAAAGTTATAAGTCCACAAACTATGGTATACATATATTGGCATTTTAATTTTTTTGTGATGATCAGAGACTTATAATGGGCCTGCTATAGTGTGGCGGACAATCTAAAACTGACACTGGGGGGGAACTGGCTTACTATCACTGACATCACCAGTGACACTAATACCGTAATCAGTGCTAATAATATACACTGTCACTGTACTAATGACACTGGCTGGGAAGGGATTAACATCTAGGACGATCAAGGGCTTAATTAACCTCCCTGGCGGTATGATTCTTTCTGATTTTAGGTGCTGAAAGCGGTACAATTATTTTGCATGGAAATTTGGCGTTTTATATTGTAGGTCTGTAATTCTTAACAATAACACACTTAAATCTGTCCAAACAAGAGTCTAGTAGATATCCCGGGTATGATAAAGTTTGAAACACAAAAACAAAAATTATAATATTATAAATAAAAATAAATAATTAAAAAAAAAAATAAATAAATAAATAATAAAATAAATTTCCCCACGATTCACTATCGCTCAATTCTGCAAGTGTTCTAATTTACTATCACTGTTTTATAGCTGGTCTAAAGCCACTTTTGACGTAAAGGGACACTTTTTGGTTGCTATGGACAATCTCCAGTTTCCAGGCAGAAAGAACAGTATATATAATATAAAACTGCATGCAGGGCATGGGCCAAAGCGCTGGGCACAAAAGGGATGTGAAATCATTTCATACAGTACTGTAATCTGTAAGATTACAGTACTGTATGTGTTATGATTTTTACAATTTTTTGAATTTGCCGCCAGGCTCCGCCCCCGTGCGTCGCGACCCTCGCAGGGAACGGAGCCTAGCAAGGAGAGGCTTCGGGGGAGGACAGAGCCCACCGACACTGCGGGGGATATTGCAGGATCCCGGGGACAAGGTAAGTAAAGCCACACCAGGATCCTGCGATGTAATCCCGAGTGTGGCTTGGGGTTACCGCTAATGGTCCTGAATTTTAACCCCAAGCCACACTCGGGAAAACCGCCAGGGAGGCTACGAGCCTAAGGCCTCATGCATACTGCGGCTGTTAAACTCACGTTTTTGTGAGTTTGGATGTTTTTTTTTAACAGCCCTTAAACTCCTCTCTATGTTATCCTGTGTCCATGAACACATGGACATTTTTAGCAGTTTATCAGCAGGGGAGTTTATGGGCTGTTGTCTGAACGCCCTAAAATCGCGTTCAAGAGCAGTTTTTCTGACCACAAAAACGCTGAACTCTCATAAACTCTTATAAACTCTGTTGAACTCTCATAAACTCTAACATCCAAATGCATGGACACATAGGATAACATAGAGGGGAGTTTATGGGCTGATGAAAAAAATGCCCAAACTCCCAAAAACGTCCGTTTATGAGCTTCAGTGTGCATGGAGCCTAATGCCCCTTACACACGGTCGGATTTTCCGACGGAAAATGTTCGATGGGAGCTCTTTGTCGGAAATTACAACCGTGTATAGGCTCCATCGGACATTTTCCATCGAAATTTCCGACACACAAATTTTGAGATCTGGATCTCAAATTTTCCAACAACAAAATCCGTTCTCGTAAATTCTGATTGTGTGTACACAATTCCGAGGCACAAAGTTCAACGCATGCTCAGAATCAAGTACGACATGGAAGCACTCGGTCTGGTAAAACTAGCGTTCATAATGGAGATAGCTCATTCGTCACGCTGGAATTTTGTAATTCTTTTAATGCAGCACATTCTCTTCTTCTTTAGAATGCTAGAATAATAATGTTTTGCTGCTGATATTTACACAGAGTTCAAAAAAAAATTATTTCTTTATTATTTCTCGTGATCTCCTGAATACTATTATTTACAGTCAGGTCCATAAATATTGGGACATCAACACAATTCTAATCTTTTTGGCTCTATACACCCCCACAATGGATTTGAAATGAAACGAACAAGATGTGCTTTAATTGCAGACTTTCAGCTTTAATTTGAGGGTATTTACATCCAAATCAGGTGAATGGTGTAGGAATTACCACAGTTTGTATGTGCCTCCCACTTTTTAAGGGACCAAAACTATTGGGACAATCGGCTGCTCAGCTGTTCCATGGCCAGGTGTGTGTTATTCCCTCATTATCCCATTTACAAGGAGCAGATAAAAGGTCCAGAGTTAATTTCAAGTGTGCTATTTGCATTTGGAATCTGTTGCTGTCAACTCTTAATATGAGATCCAAAGAGCTGTCACTATCAGTGAAGCAAGCCATCATTAGGCTGAAAAAAAAAAACAAGCCCATCGGAGAGATAGCAAAAACATTAGGTGTGGCCAAATCAACTGTTTGGAACATCCTTAAAAAGAAAGAACGCACCAGTGAGCTCAGCAACACCAAAAGACCCAGAAGACCACGGAAAACAACTGTGGTGGATGACCAAAGAATTCTTTCCCTGGTGAAGAAAACACCCTTCACAACAGTTGGCCAGATCAAGAACACTCTCCAGGAGGTAGGTGTATGTGTGTCAAAGTCAACAATCAAGAGAAGACTTCACCAGAGTGAATACAGAGGGTTCACCACAAGATGTAAACCATTGGTGAGCCTCAAAAACAGGAAGGCCAGATTAGAGTTTGCCAAACAACATCTAAAAAAGCCTTCACAGTTGTGGAACAACACCCTATGGACAGATGAGACCAAGATCAACTTGTACCAGAGTGATGGGAAGAGAAGAGTATGGAGAAGGAAAGGAACTGCTCATGATCCAAAGCATACCACCTCATCAGTGAAGCATGGTGGCGGTATTGTCATGGCGTGGGCATGTATGGCTGCCAATGGAACTGGTTCTCTTGTATTTATTGATGATGTGACTGCTGACAAAAGCAGCAGGATGAATTCTGAAGTGTTTTGGGCAATATTATCTGCTCATATTCAGCAAAATGCTTCAGAACTCCTTGGACAGCACTTTACAGTGCAGATGGACAATGACCCGAAGCATACTGCGAAAGCAACCAAAGAGTTTTTAAAGAAAAAGAAGTGGAATGTTATGCAATGGCCAAGTCAATCACCTGACCTGAATCCGATTGAGCATGCATTTCACTTGCTGAAGACAAAACTGAAGGGAAAATGCCCCAAGAACAAGCAGAAACTGAAGACGGTTGCAGTAGAGGCCTGGCAGAGCATCACCAGGAATGAAACCCAGCATCTGGTGATGTCTATGATTGTTAATCTGTCCCATTACTTTTGGTCCCTTAAAACGTGGGAGGCACATATACAAACTGTTGTAATTCCTACACCATTCACCTGATTTGGATGTAAATACCCTCAAATTAAAGCTGAAAGTCTGCAGTTAAAGCACATCTTGTTCGTTTCATTTCAAATCCTTTGTGGTGGTGTATAGAGCCAAAAAGATTAGAATTGTGTCAGTCCCAATATTTATGGACCTGACTGTATTTTTTTCGTCAGATCTCCATAATAATGTATTGTATTTTTTTTTATAGTGATATTTACTTTACATATTTTTTTATCAAGATCTCCTGTTTTATTTATTTTTTTCTAGTGATCTCCATAATTTTTTTTTTCATTTTGTGTGTCAAGTTACCACAACACCATTATTATCTTGTATTTTTTAACCTCAAGGAGGTTGTTTGGTGTTGGTGTCCCTTGTTAATTTGACATTGTATTTAGGAAATGTACTTGCCAACTCACAAACAAACTGTCCCTTTTGAAGTAAAACACATAGGTAAGTATTTTAACAAAATAAATAGCCATTTATTATGGGTCATAACAAAATAAAGAGGAAGGCAACGCTGGATAAACTGGTTAAATGTGCAAAGCCTTTGTACCCCAGGGCACACATCAAAACTATTTTACATGCAAAATTGGGAGCACAATCCGGTCCAGGAATCCAAGAGATCATGAACAGCAGCAGATGAAATGTATGTCCCCAGGCTGTGGTCAGGCCACAGCCTGCATCTTTTGCCAGACCAGACAGAACCCAGGCCATCAGGCTCTTATCTTCCTTAGAGGCTTCCTTCCAGGCTGTGGTTCAGGTGTTGGAGTTGTGGCAGGAGGTGGAGGAGGAGGACGAAGGTCGCTTTCTTGTGTATGAAAAAGGGACATAGTTTTAGTTTTTTGGTCATCAATCACACACAATTTAGAGCTCATGACTGTTGCAAATTGAATGTTAACAAATCTAAAAGAATATCATTCGGAGCCCGGCAATTTTCATTCTTGTCCCAATCCTTTTTGGCCACTACTGTCTATTGATATGTAAACCACTTTGTTAAATCAGTGTAGCACTAACTCACGTTGGAGCTGCTGGTTTAAGCGGGCCTGTCCTCTTTGCTCTACACCCTTCTTAAATTGTTCACTCCCCTTGGCACAACTGTAGTGCAGTGTTGAAACAATATGAGCATTAACTTTATCCCACAATATACACTTACAATTAAGATTACCTCTGCCTGGGTACTGGTAACTCCACAAACTTCAATAATGACCAAAAGTAAATTCTTTCTTTGAATAAGTAATATATTTATATAAAGAGTTATTTCAACGGATATACTATCACACCAACGTATGACAATCAATAACAATCACAGAAATATATATGTATATATTGGTATGAATCTATACCCGGGAGCTCCCCCTGCTCTAGACCTTATACTAAAATGCAGGGCCCTGCAAATGAAAAAGAAAAGGTAGTCCAGACGTCTTCAGTCTTAGCTAGCTTTTATAATTGTAATCCGCAAAGGGTTCCTCCTGGGTGTTGCGCAGTGTAGTATAACACACTAAAACAATTGTAATCCAATAGAGTGACTAGGTGTCTTTATATGAAGAAACAAACATCTAACATCCGCTCTTGAACACCGAAGTCTATTCGGATGTAATGCTCTCCGTCTTAACTTGTTCCGTGGGACTATCAGTCCCAGCAACACTCTGTACAGTTCTAAAGATGTGTGTGTAATACTCAAATAAACTTCTGGGTGTCAACCCTCTAACCACACAGGATCCAAGCAGGTGGATGTCTCCAGTTCAGCAGTTCTCAGTTCCGTACGGAGGCACCACCACGCTGTCACACTGTTCCATTCACAAACGACCGGGAGTCCTCGGTTACTTCCCCACGGGTCTTCCGGAACAATCACGTCTCTTGCCCAGCTCACTGTGATGCGATCGCAGGATACTACAGCTGCTCTGCTCCTTCGCCAGGTAAGCCGCAACCGTGTGGGAAACACACACCCACAGAGTTCTGCTGGCAGGCCACGCGTCCCAGGCACAAGAGACCTAAAATGGCCACTGCTTACCCTTTTATATCCCCCCACAATGCAGTTCAGTTCTGACTTTGTCCAGAAGCATTGTGGGAGGGTCATAGCTACAGTTCCAAAGTAAACAATGAATCACTTCCATGTCACTTAATCCTGAGACGTAAACTTATTGTACTTTATCAATTGTTCACAAGATGGCACTAACACAACAATTATACTGAATAATACACATAGAGCTAGAAACAATAGTTGTCAGCGCTACATACTCCCCCTGCTCTAAATCTTTGGTCCCCAAAGATATGTAAGACCCTGTTTCTGCTACACATCTTAGCCTCTAAACGAGAACACAGGACCGGCAGAGGAGCCTCCCACCAATTCTCAGGTGTTGGGAAGCTACTCTGTGTACCCACAACTGTCACTTTAGTATCGGATACAGGTTTGCCAAGGGGTGAAGCAGGGTTCTCATTGTCCAGACTGACTGAGGAGGAGCTAGGCTCATCAATGTTCCTTTTGCTGGTAATCTTGGTTTCAGAACACTCACCCAATGTATCGTATGTTAGTCTCTTGGGTGGGCGAATGTTCCTCTTTTCCCTTTGTTTTTTTGGTGTGTCCCCTATTTCTGGCTGGACACCACTTTCTTCTACTTCAGTGGGAGATAAACACTCTTCAGCTCTTCCAGACAATGGCACAAACTCCGGAGCTTCTGGCCTGAGGGCCTCACTTCTCTCCTCAGCTGTGGGTGATGAAACACTCACTTCAGTTTCGGGTATATTAGATGACCACAACCAGCTAATGTCCATCTCTCTCTCCTCATTGTCTTCAGTTGCCGAAATCCCAGACTGGGACCTAGTTATAGGCCGTTGTGCAACTTCTGATGTGGATGATAATTCCTCTTCTGGGATTATCATGACTGCATCTGTAAGGGGCAAAAGGTGATTCCGATGCCAAGTTTTAGTTGGTCCATCACTTCCTTCTGGCCTGATTTCAAATACTGGAAGCCCTGGGAGCTGTTTACACACAACGTATGGCTGTGATCTCCATCGATTTGCCAACTTGTGTTTGCCAGAAATACCCAAATACTAAGGATAGTAAGACTCGATCACCTGGTTGAAGATCTTGGACCCTTACTTTAAGGTCAAAGTTTCTCTTATTCTTATTTTCCCGGTTTTCTGACATGGTCCGGGCCTTCTCATAAGCAACCTTCAGACTCTTTCTCAGCCTATTTGCATATCCTCGATGGGAAGCTTCTGATGTGTGATCCAGAGAAGTTTCAAAAGCCAGATCCACTGGTAACCTAGCCTCACACCCAAACATCAGCCGATAAGGTGAATATCCTGTGACGTCACTCTTGGTGCTGTTGTATGCATGTACTAAAGCGGCAATATGCTTACTCCAGTTGGGCTTTTGCTCAGAGGTTAATGTCCCCAACATATTAAGAAGAGTTCTATTAAACCTCTCCGGCTGAGGGTCTCCTTGCGGATGATAGGGTGTAGTTCTGGATTTTTTTTAATCCCCAGTAGATCCAGCAACCTCCTGATGAGTGTACTCTCAAAGTCCCTTCCCTGGTCTGAGTGGATCCTCTGTGGTAATGGACGAAGAATTTCTCCACTAATGTCTTTGCCACTGTGACTGCCTTCTGATCTTTCGTGGAGAAAGCTTGAGCATATCTGCTAAAATGGTCTGTGACTACCAGAATATTTCCTTGCCCACTCAAGTCAGATTCTAAACACAGAAAGTCTATACAAACTAGATCCATGGAGCCTTGGCTTGATAAATGTCCCATTGGGGCTGCCCGTTGTGGCAGAGTCTTTCTCTGGATACACCTATGGCAGGAGTGACAGAAATTCTCCACTTCTTTCCTCATGTAAGGCCAGTAGAATCTATCTCTTATTAATTGAAGAGTTCTTTCTGACCCCCAAATGTCCATGACAATCATGTAGAGCGATTAACACTGTCTCTCTGTGCTTCTCTGGCAGCAACAGTTGCCACTTCTCCTCCGGATCTTCAGAGGGGCCCCTTCGGTAGACCACCCTGTAGCGATATCAAGTACGGGACATGACAAGCTGTAGCTAGCTGCCATCTTGTGCGGAAGTAGCCATGACAGTTTGGCTAACCATGTAACCTCACAGAGAACTCTGAACTCTCTCCGTCCCCATCTTAGGAATTCAAAGCTTTTTAAGTTCAACAGAAAAGGTTATCTCTACAGAGAAAACAGAACCAGGTTAGGTCAGTAAAAAAACATTTGTTGTAAGGGCAGTGTTCAGGCCTGTCGTAAAACTGTCACCCTCCCCATTCAGAGCCCTAACAGGCCTCGGTTGTAAAAATGTCTGAATACACCTCACTAGAATAAGTATGAAATTTCAGCATGTTTCATAACTTCTGACTTAGTAATAGCACAGCCCTAATCTGGACATATTTAGCTTCCTCAGATAATATGGAACGTTTCAAGTCCAGACACCCCTATGTCAGGTCATATGGGAAACCCCTGGGACCACTTATTCCTCCAAAGCAGGCTATACGTTATAGATATGGCATGTTTAGACTTGTTTTGAAGGAAATCTCAAGTTGAATAATAATATGGATATTTGGAGTCTGTAAACATCATAGATGCAGATATATGAGTATGTATTACAAAATCTACCTGGGACGTGGTCATGAGTGTAGACACCTCCCAGCAACCAACCCCTAAAACAGGATGACCAGATGATTGGTTACTGGTCGCTGTCAACACCCCCTTTGATTTGACAGAAAAGAGGAGATGCCAAGACAATGGGCAGTTCTCCTTTTACCATCCAAGAAGAAACATCTGCCAAGTCGAGAACCGATTACCTAGCTCATCGATCGAACTCTGATCAACCCTCGGACATTAATTGCAAGTATCCTTCCTTCCCAATTCTACCTTATTGCTTTGTGGCTGTAGATTGTCTTTATCTTTTGAAACATCTTTTTCTGTAAATATTTTATTTGCATCAACTTTGACCTTTTCATAATAAACCCTTATGTTGAAAAGTGTTAACCTTGTCTCTAAAGCTCTTAATGAAAGCTATAAACGAACCTGCCTCTTGAAGGGCGCTACTGTGGTAAAGTAAGACTCTGAGCAGACCTGTCTGTGGTGGCAGTGTGTGTGGCAGACGCTTATTCTAAAATTATAATTGGTATTGCAAAATTACGAGTCTCCCCCGGCTCGGTCTTTCAAACGGGGGTGGTGGCAGTTAAAGGGTTAATTGTGTAATTAGCCCAGTGACAATCACTCTCAGGCTGCTCGCACCTAGATTGTGGTCCCGCAAGCTGGAAAATCTTTGTTCTGGGCACAGCTGAGAGTGGCATTGTTACGTAAGTGACAGCGTGGTGTGAGGTTGGCCGGTCCTTTGTCGCGAGTTAGCGAGGAGGGCAGGGATCTGACACCCGCATTCGTCACACACCCCTTGCAACAACTGCAACCGATCCTACTCTTGTAACAACAGAGCTTCTTTTCAGGCGCTTTTCAAAAGTAGGTCAGGGTGTTTACCCTCCAGAGCTTCCAATACCAGGCTGCAGAGTGGATCCTCTTGTTGATCTTTCCTAAGATCTTTCCTTGATAATTTAGGTAGACCTTCTGCAGCAATCTGGGAGACATTGCAGTAATACCTGGGTACTCCTGCCATAGTCACTCCAATCTCTTCAGCTCTGGCTCCACCTTTCTCCTGCTTAACGGCTCCTTCACAATGGGCTCTTACCCCATCTGGGGCAAGTTGAGTCCAATCTTCTTGGGAGCTCAGGGGACTGTGGGGTCTTCTTGACAGCGCATCTGCATCTCTGTTGCCCGCTCCCGATCTGTATTTTAGGCTGAAAGAGAATGTTGAGAGAGCAGCCAACCACCTATGGCCTGTGGCCTCCAATTTTGCGGTGGTGAATAAGTATGTGAGGGGGTTGTTTTCTGTTTTCACTACAAATTCGGCACCATAAAGATAATCCCTTAGCTTGTCTACCACAACCCACTTCAAGGCCAGAAACTAAAGTTTATGAGTTGGGTAGTTCTTCTCAGCAGGAGACAAGCTTCGGCTCACATAAGCAACAGGCCTTAATTGTCCATTGTGATCCTGATAGAGCACTCCGCCCAGCCCTTCTCGGCTGGCATCCACGTGCAGTTCATAGGGCTTGGTAGGATCCACATAAGCTAACACTAGAACAGTTGTAAGACTCTTCTTCAATAGACTGAATGTCCCCTCACATTCCTGAGTCCACTGATCCAAAATAGATTCCTTTTTCTTCCGGGGCCCTTCTTTTTGTCTCCCAGGTTTCTCCGAATCCACATCAGCCTCTTCCTGATTCTTTAGTAGTTCTGTGAGTGGGTGAGCTATTTTTGTGAACCCCTCCACAAACCTCCGGTAGTAGGAGCAGAATCCTAGGAAGGACCTGAGCTCCGTTACATTCGTGGGCCTTGGCCAAGAAGTAACAGCTTCCAATTTCTCAGGATCGGTTGCTATCCCTTCTTCAGACACAATGTGCCCCAGATATTCACTGAAGATTGGTAGATTTGACACTTCTCCATTGAAAGTTTCAAACTCTCTTCATGTAACCTCTTTAGAACTTTTTCCAGTCGCTCTTCATGCTCTTCAATAGTTCGGCCAAACACAATGATATCGTCTAAGTATACTAAGACCTCAATCAAATTCATGTCGCCTACTGTCTTCTCCATGAGCCGCTGGAAAGTTGCTGGGGCCCCAGAGAGACCTTGTGGCATCCGGTTGAATTCATAGAACCCCACGGGGGTGATGAAAGCAGTCTTTTCCTTATCCTCAGGACTCATGGGGATCTGATAATAGCCACTCTTCAGATCTAATACACTGAACCACTTCGCCCCTGACAAGCTCTGTAGGGCATCTTCTATACGGGGGGTAGTGTATTGATCTGGGATGGTCCGTCGGTTCAGAGTCCTGTAGTCATTACACAGCCGGAGTGACCCATTTTTCTTCCTCACCACCACTATCGGAGAGGCGTATGGACTCCTGGACTCTTTGATAATCCCAGTCCTTTTTAGCTCAGCCAGCTGTTCTCGGAGGTCTTCAAGGTCTCCCAATGGGATTCTCCTTACCCTTTCCCGGAAGGGTTTGTCTTCTTCTAGCCGGATCTTGTGCTCTGCACTTTTGGCATACCCCACGTCAAACTCACTCTTTGAGAAAACTTCCTTCCATCTCATGAGCTGGGCTTTGGCCCTCTCCATCTAAGCAGGCTTAAGAGAGGTGTTTTTTGGGTAGAAATTCTCAATGGGAATTTCTTCTTCGGAGCTCCTTGTTACATCTCTTGGCGAAACTGGGGTTGCTTGATTCGCCTGCCCAAGCAGCATTCTTGCTGGTATCTTCACAGGCAAGGCTGTCGTGTTCCGAACACTGACTGAGACTCTCCCCCTTCATCTCTTAAGTGCCTTAGTCGATAACACTTTTGGAAGTATCTCCAGACCCACATTCTCTTCCTGGGTGTCCGTTTCCAAGACAATGAAAGGACCAGGTCATCTCCAGCTCAACTTAACAGAGGCCCTCATGCACATCACTTCACCCGGTTGTAGTAGTTGTTCACCTCGGTCTAAACGCCAAACTTTTCCCACTCCTTCTGCTGGGGCCTTCTGCTCATGTACTTGTACACTTGGGTTAGCATGGGATGTACCTTCATGGCCGGGGCACTTTCCTTCTGTACAAGGGATATCAGGAGTCTTCTGACCAGATCAGTGTTTGTTCCGATGATGAGGGAACTTTTGTGGGCCCCAGGGGGCCTGGGACACACAACTGCCAGGGTGTCGAAAGTCTCCACCTTTCCAGCCACACTTGGGTCAAAGGTGAGTTTGATAGGGATATACCCTTCATAAGGAAAGTTCTGGGTACCTAAACCCCATATCTCCAATTCCTCCAACTTTTGCAGGGGCAGATGCTTGAGATGCTTCATGTAGAAATCTTTGTATAGTAAGGGCACTTGGGCTCCGGTAGCCAACAGTGCCTTGGCGTAGATTCTTTCTACCTGGATTAGGATTATCAGAGAGGGTCCCACTAAGTTGTGGGGAAATTCACTCTGAGGGTTCTGCTTCTCCTGACTACTAGACTGCATCTTGACTCCTCGTTTCCATGGACGCTTCCTCAACTTCATTCTTCCCCTTTCTCTCAAAACTTTGGGAACTTGGGTTTTGTTGGAGTTGACAACAGTTACAGGGCGCCCAGCTGACTCCTTCACTGGGGCCCTTTGAAGTTTTCCGCCGGCTTTTGACGTTGCAGTGCTGCTCTTGGACTTGGGCACACGTTCCCGAAGTGTCCAACCCCTCCACAGTTGAAATAACGTCCAGATCGGCTTCTGAAGGTGGAGTCTGGTACTCTCTTTGATTTTTCTGTTCCTCCACTGGGTGGATTTGGGGGTCCCGTGGTCAGCAAAGCCATCATTTCCATCAACTGGGTCACCTGAGTCTTAAGAAGCTCAATCTGGGGGTCATCCTCCATCACATTAACTGTTCGGACTCCAACAGTGTGCTTTGGTTCTTGAATGTTCTCCTTCTTCCTTTCTAGGATAGCTTCTTCCTCCCTTACAATCTGAATTAGATCTGGGTACTTCAATATGCCTCCATCTTGGCGGGTTCTTAACTGGAGGGTGATGGGGTCCAAAGGCTGTGAACCCATCAGGACTTGTTTGGCTCGAATCTCATACACCTTACAAGGGTCTATTCCCTTCTTCAGTAATATCTTGTGAATAACCTTCTCCAGCCGTCTCATATATTCTGATAACTTCTCTCCAGTTTCCTAATAGGTGTGTTCTAGTTGGTAAATCAGGTCGGAAACCTTTTCAGTACGTCCAAACACATCTTGCAGGATATCTAAGTAGTCTTGGACTACACAGTTCTGTTTGCTGAGCTTTAAATTTCGAATGGCCTCTTGAGACTTTCAGTGATCTGCTGCTTCTTCTGTGTTTCAGGGATGTCCCACTCATCCAGCACCTGCGTGGTCTGTTCCAATCACTCTTCAAAAGTATCTTCTCCTTTGGGTACAGGCCGTTGGCTCAAGAAGATGCCCAGTTTTCGGTGCCCATTCCCTGAATAGATCGGGCTCCCTTTCTGACATTGGGACACCAAGTTTCCAAGGGCTGTGATGAGTTTGGGCTCAATTGCAGTCGATGCTGACTGCGATGGACCCCTGACTCTTGTTAGACTCATCTGAGAGAAGGTGGCAGGATCCTCCCCCTGCTCTCTTGGGTGGGTCAGGTAAAATTTTGTCTTGTCAGCGAGTTCAACACTTTCACCCTTGAAATTTTCCGGAACTCCCTTCCTCCTTCCTAATAAGGCATAGGTGCGGCATGTCTCATGATCAGGTCTTACTGCGACCACCTTGGCTCTTTGTCCTGGGGATAGTGTTTTCACCACTTGGTTAATGTGTTCCTTCTTCCAGATATCTCCCCAAAGTTCCATGGCTACGCTCGCTTCTGAGCGGACGCCTTCTGCCTCACACCACTGTGCCGCAGTGAGGGGATCCATTCTAGGGTTATTAAGAGGGTGCTTGGCTTCAAAGTGACAATGATCCCGGACGAGCCCCCACATGTAGCACTAAATCACGGTGGAGCTGCTGGTTTAAGCGGGCCTGTCCTCTTTCTTAAATTGTTCACTCCCCTTGACACAACTTTAATGCAGTGTTGAAACAATATGAGCATTAACTTTAACCCACAATATACACTTACAATTAAGATTACCTCTGCCTGGGTACTGGTAACTCCACCTGTAGGAGAAATGACAACACTGCACACAAACTTCAATAATGACCAAAAGTAACTTCTTTCTTTGAATAAGTAATATTTATATAAAGAGTTATTTCAACGAATATACTATCACACCAACGTAGTGTGATAGTATAAGAAATGATTATGACAATCAATAACAATCACAGAAATATATATGTATATATTGGTATGAATCTATACCCGGGAGCTCCCCCTGCTCTAGACCTTATACTAAAATGCAGGGCCCTGCAAATGAAAAAGAAAAGGTAGTCCAGACGTCTTCAGTCTTCGCTAGCTTTTATAATTGTAATCCGCAAAGGGTTCCTCCTGGGTGTTGCGCAGTGTAGTATAACACACTAAAACAATTGTAATCCAATAGAGTGACTAGGTGTCTTTATATGAAGAAACAAACATCTAACATCCGCTCTTGAACACCGAAATCTATTTGGATGTAATGCTCTCCGTCTTAACTTGTTCCGTGGGACTATCAGTCCCAGCAACACTCTGTACAGTTCTAAAGATGTGTGTGTAATACTCAAATAAACTTCTGGGTGTCAACCCTCTCACCACACAGGATCCAAGCAGGTGGATGTCTCCAGTTCAGCAGTTCTCAGTTCCGTATGGAGACACCACCACGCCGTCACACTGTTCCGTTCACAAACAACCGGGAGTCCTCGGTTACCTCCCCACGGGTCTTCCGGAACAATCACGTCTCTTGCCCAGCTCACTGCGATGCGATCGCAGGATACTACAGCTGCTCTGCTCCTTCGCCAGGTAGGCCACGACCCTGTGGGACACACACACCCACAGAGTTCTGCTGGCAGGCCACGCGTCCCAGGCACAAGAGACCTAAAATGGCCGCTGCCTACCCTTTTATATCCCCCCACAATGCAGTTCAGTTCTGACTTTGTCCAGAAGCATTGTGGGAGGGTCATAGCTACAGTTCCAAAGTAAACAATTAATCACTTCCGTGTCCCTTAATCCTAAGACGTAAACTTATTGTACTTTATCAATTGTCCACAAGATGGCACTAACTCAACTATTATACTGAATAATACACATAGAGCTAGAAACAATAGTTGTCAGCGCTACATACTCCCCCTGCTCTAAATCTTTGGTCCCCAAAGATATGTAAGACCCTGTTTCTGCTACACATCTTAGCCTCTAAACGAGAACACAGGACCGGCAGAGGAGCCTCCCACCAATTCTCAGGTGTTGGGAAGCTACTCTGTGTACCCACAACTGTCACTTTAGTATCGGATACAGGTTTGCCAAGGGGTGAAGCAGGGTTCTCATTGTCCAGACTGACTGAGGAGGAGCTAGGCTCATCAATGTTCCTTTTGCTGGTAATCTTGGTTTCAGAACACTCACCCAATGTATCGTATGTTAGTCTCTTGGGTGGGCGAATGTTCCTCTTTTCCCTTTGTTTTTTTGGTGTGTCCCCTATTTCTGGCTGGACACCACTTTCTTCTACTTCAGTGGGAGATAAACACTCTTCAGCTCTTCCAGACAATCATAACTTAACATCATTAATTTTATGACAAGAAATATGTTGAACAATGCTCTACCTGATTCAAGCTGGGCTCCTCCACTTCTTCCTGCCTGGAAGGCCCAGGTTGGACATCGGAAGCCTCAGCTGAGGTGGAAGGAAGACTGGAGAGTGCTGGCCTGGGTTCAGTCTGGCCTGACAGAAAATGCAGTCTGTCATAGTACCACAGCCTGGGTACATAAATATCATCTGCTGCTCCTGATCTCTGGGAATTCTGGACCTTCTTTCACTCCCTAGGATAAGTGCTCCTCATGCCACCAATTAGGGCCTTCAAATAGGAGATGTCTGCCATGGGGATCATTGGCTTCACAAATTCAAGCAGTTTCTCCAGCGCTGCCTTCCTCTTTCTTAGCTTAATAAAAAACATGTGGTTCACCTGCCACAGAAAGGGCAGATCCCTGAACATGTCAATGAATATTGCTAGAAATTCCCTATCATTGAATAGATCCATTTTCTCTGCAAGACACAAAACAAGACAAACCCTAATGTAAGGCTAAACTCTTCTAATCTTGTCCCAATATAGGCCTCAATCTATAAGCAGTCACGATCGGCGCTTCCGCTACTCCTTCCTCCGCTCACAGATCGTACGTACGACGCACGCATGTTACACTTTATTTACACTGTGCATGCATGAACCTCCGCCCGCCCCAGATGTTCTTTCTAGTCTATTCCCCGCCCCTTCTCTTTCTGCGCAGTAGGAGAGAACATGGCGGAGAAAAAGCAAGTGCATGCAGACAGCAGCAGCAACGACGAAAGCCCGGAGCCACGAATGTCCTGATCCCGGAGGAGATTTAAGGCCTCAAATGTCCTTTGTAGAGATGTTGGAGATGGTGGACATCTTGAAGAGGGCCGACTATGATGGGAAGTATGGACCTTACCTAAACCCAAATGTGAGAAAGGCCAAGATCATTGCTAAAGTTGTGAAGAGTCTGCACTGGAATTTTGGGGTACGACGATCCAAGGAGCAACTGAGGAAACGCTGGTCAGACCTGAAATTGAGGGAGCAGGATCAGTACAGAAAGATTAAGAGAGTTCTTCTAAAAAGTAAGTTGTTGTCGTGTATTCCTATTATTATTATTACTTGCATGCTGCTCCATGTGCTTTTCTTTACTGTTGTATAGTTTAAAATGGCAACTTTCAGGTTCATGGGCACAGTAACCGTTCGTATTAAACATCGTTCATTCGCCCACTAATATGATATTTGGGGCAGATACAGGTTAACTACATTTGTTCAGGCCTATTTGTATTAAAAGAAGTTTAGTACATTGTTGTCTAGATTGGTTTGTAACTAGAATGAAATGCAAACTTGATTCATTGTATAAGGAGAGGACACTCAGCAGCTGTTTACACATCTGGACGCAGGAGCACTAGTGTGGGACACCAGAACAAACTTTTTAAGGTGTCCTACACAGGTGCTCCAGTGGATACTAGGGGTGTCTCCATGTGTGAAAATACAAAAAAGGTAAATATTCCAGCTTTAGAAAGGGAAAAAAATGTCTTCAGCTTGGAACTCTGCCAAAAAAGACAATTGTACGACACTTCCAAGCAATGTTTCAAATTCCCATTTCTACCCTCAAATATCTGTGTGGTAAGTATACCTTTTTTTTCACATAGGGGAGAAAAGACTCGGGACATCTGAGGACACCAGGGACCCAAAAACTCCTAAAGAAGGGGAAATACCACCAACACAACCAGTGGATGTGGAGAGAGACGTTTATGAAGTTGGTGAAATAGTGACCACAACAGGTGAGTGTCTGAGACCACAGCTTCAGGTAATAGATGGATGCCTGCATATTTTTAATACATGGTGTGTTTTTGAATTTTAGGTGATGTGGATGTTGTGGAAGAAGAAACTCATTTCACAAGTGCAAGTGCACATGTCTTCATCGGGAAGATCATGGTGTGCAATCGTGATTTACAAAAGATCAAGGAAGACATCAATGATATTGAAAAAAGACTCAAAAACATCATTGATGTTTTAGGCCGAATCTAAAAAGCACCTAAAGTCTTCATTTTTTCAAAGTTGAACTTTGTAAGTTCTTGAGTTGTGTATTGTTTTATGGTTTTGAACGTGCGTTTTTAACACATAAAAAGGCTATTTGTACTGTCTATACCAAAAATGTTATTCCTAAAATATGTTGGTTTGTTCAAAAACCCTTTTCTAACGCACATGTGAATGTGCATAGAGTAAAAATTTTAAGACTCAACAATGTGTGGCTTCTACTTTCAATGCTCAATAGCAGTTTTTGGAGTAAGTTGTTGTTTACAGTGACAATGGGGGTTGTTTCCTAAAGGCAAATTCACTTTGCACTACAAGTGCACTTTTGCAGTGCACTTGAAGTGCAAACTGGATTTTCCTTTATTAAATAACTCCCACAGTGCTTTATAATTTGCCACAATCATGCGATTTCCGTGACTCCCCAAAATTAATTAATGGTGCTGAAAATTATGTATGTTTTTAACAGTAATGCATTACATATATTAACAACAAAAACAAGGTGTGTGTGTGTAGCAGACCCACAACATAATAATAGTTCGCTGAAGAAGAGATTGTCACCTCATGTATCAAATAAATTACGTTTGCACTATTGAAGAATATGTCAAAAAATAAAAGCCCATTGGAGAACCTAGGAGACAGTTAAAAGAAACACAAGCAGTAAATCAAAGGAAATATTATTTCAGTTTAAATATAAAATGTTTTTGTTAAAATTTTTATTAAACATTTTCTGGCATATCAATGGCCCCCCTACCCGCAAAGTACTCCACATATTTTATACGGACCTCGCGTGTGCTTTGAGGGGACAAGCACTGAAAACCAGATCCGAACCCACAAGCACAAAATGAAGAGCAGTAACGATCGGAAAAGCACAAGGCTGAAAAGCGCGAATTGTCTCTCACCAAACTTCTACTAACACGAGATTAGCAGAAGGAGATCAAAGGGTGGCGCACTTGGTATTGAATTCCCCTTTTCTAGTACTGTCATACGTGTTGTACGTCACTGCGTTCTAGACGTTTGGAATTTCCGACAAGATTTGTGTGACCATGTGTATGCAAGACAAGTTGGAGCCAACATCCCTTGGAAAAAAAACATGGATTTTGTTGTCGGAATGTCCGATCGTGTGTACGGGGCATTAGGCTCCATGCACACTGGCTTAAAAAACGATGCTTCTACAGGAGTTTTGTGTCCTGCCTGTAGAATACTCAATGTTATCCTATGTGTCCATGTACATTAGGACGTTTAGAGGCAGGAAAAAAAACACTTCTGGTTCGCGTTTCTGATTGGAGCTCACTGGCAGAAAAAACGTAAAACTCTTTTAAACTCGTCTGGACTTTTTACAAATAAATTTCTATATGAGTGTTTTTTACCCCCAAGAGAACAGACATTATTTTAAGCCCAGTGTGCATGGAGCCTATAACTCTGATAAACTTACCGTACCTAGACTGTTTTGAAAAAAATGCAGCTTAGGTGAGTTTATAAGCTGATACTCTCCTGTCAAGATAAACAGCGTTTACAAGAAACCAGTGTGCATGAAGCCTAAAAATGTGTAATGTGTGCTGCTTTTTAATACAGATCTCTCTATTTCTTATCCCTGCTTTGCAGGGAAAAGAAACAGAGAGATCGCTCTCTCTGAACAAAGCCCTGTGTTGATTGTTAACACAGGGCTCTGGGCTGTGATCGCACACAGCCAATCAGCAGGTCCCGGCCAGTGGAGGCTGGTGCTCAAAATTATAGGGGGGGCAAACAAACTGAAAAAAAAACATCAATTGCAGCCACTGTGCCATCAAATGCAGCTACTGTGCGCATCAATTGCTGCCACTGTGCCATCAAACACAGCCACTGTGCCTATCAAAGGCAGCCACTGTGCCCATCAAACGCAGCCACTTTGCCATCAAATGCAGCCACTGTGCCTATCAAACGCAGCCACTATGCCATCAAATGCAGCCACTGTGCCTATCAAACGCAGCCACAGTGCCTTCAAACACAGCCACTGTGCCATCAAACGCAGCCACTGTGCCCATCAAGCGCAGCCACTGTGCCCATTAAATGCAGCCAATGTGCCATCAAACGCAGCCACTGTGCTCTTTAAACGCAGCCACTGTGCCCATCAAGCACAGCCACTGTACCATCAAACGCAGCTACTGTGCGCATCAATTGCTGCCACTGTGCCATCAAACACAGCCACTGTGCCTATCAAAGGCAGCCACTGTGCCCATCAAACGCAGCCACTTTGCCATCAAATGCAGCCACTGTGCCTATCAAACGCAGCCACAGTGCCATCAAACACAGCCACTGTGCCATCAAACGCAGCCACTGTGCCCATCAAGCGCAGCCACTGTGCCCATTAAACGCAGCCACTGTGCCATCAAACGCAGCCACTGTGCCCTTTAAACGCAGCCACTGTGCCCATCAAGCACAGCCACTGTATCATCAAACGCAGCTATTGTACCCATCAATTGCTGCCAGTGTGCCCATCAAACGCAGCCACTGTGCCCATCAAGCGCAGCCACTGTGCCCATCAAACGCAGCCACTGTGCCATTAAACGCAGCCACTGTGCCCATCAAATGCAGCCACTGTGCCATCAAACGCAGCCACTGTGCCCTTTAAACGCAGCCACTGTGCCCATCAAGCGCAGCCACTGTGCCATCAAACGCAGCTACTGTACCCATCAATTGCTGCCAGTGTGCCCATCAATTGCTGCCAGTGTGTCCATCAATTGCCGCTACTGTGCCCCATCAAATGCTGCCAGTGTGCCCATCAATTGCCGCTACTGTGCCCCATCAAATGTTGCTAGTGTGCCTATCAATTGCCGCTACTGTGCCCCATCAAATGCTGCCAGTGTGCATCGCCCGGCACTTACCTGTCTCGCAGAGGGTCAGTGGCAGTGTCCTGGATGCTCCTCAATGTCTTCCTCCGTCCTCTCTATCAGGCGTCCAATCACAGCGCCTGATGTTTCAGCCAATCAGGTAACAGACCCAAGCACCTGATTGGCTGGGAGGTGGTTCAGTGTTAGCAAAGCGAATTCCTTCACTTTGCTAACACACAGCTGAGTGAACAGCGAATGCACAGCATTGCGCCCGCTGTTTACCTTTTTGAGCGCCTATTAGAGCCTATGGCTCTAATCAGATGCTTCCAAAAAACAATTCAGGTGCCCGGCACCCAAAAATGGGCCGAACACCTGAATAGGGGGTGTCAGAGGCGACCATAGATAGATTCATGCAGTGCATGAATCTATCTATGGTGATAGAACGGTGCCAGGAGAGAGGGGGCGGCGCTCCTGCGCCCTTTATGGATGCACTGCCACTGGTCCCGGCCATGAATCATTTGCCGGGACTTGCTGGTGGACTCCGGCTTAGTACAATCAGTGGGAGTCGGCGGGTGGCCGCATGGGTACGTCTCTGTGCCTGTGCGGGCTGCCTGTCCGCAGTACATTGCAGGCAGCGGGCTGCAAGTTGGTAAAGAAATAAACTAACTAAGCTCCAAAAAAGTAAGGACAGCGTAAAGAAAACTTAGAAAAATATAATAAATGCCACAGTAAAAAAATAAACTTTGTCTACCTTGTAAGTTAACTTCAGTGAGATGCTTGGCATTCACTTTTATTCCCAATTTTTGTCATGTCTGGAGAGTCATAGGTAACCCCAAGTCTGATGTAGGAGTCTATCATGAAGGCAGAACAACTGGCACTGCAGGCTGACTTGTGTGGCTAGTTACAGACCTGGTTGAGCTGAGTTCTGGTTTGGCAGTCTGGTTTAGTTCTGGCCTCACTGGCTGGTTTGAGGTCTAGCTTGACTGACTGGTATGAGTTCTGACTTGGCTGAATAGTTTGAGTTCTGGCCTGGCTGAATGGTTTGAGTTCTGGCCTGACTGACTGGTTTGAGGTTTTGCCTGGGTGATTTCTTTGAGTTCTGGTCTGGCTGGTTGTTGTTTGGCTGACTAGCTTGCATTATGGGCTGTCTGACTAACTATGTGTGAGTGCTGGCCCGACTGACTGGTTTGAGTTCTGGCCTGAGTTCTTGCCTGGCTGTGTTCTGGCCAAGCTGACTAACTGGCCTAGATGGTTGATTTTAATTCTGGCCTGACTGTCTCGGCTGGGTTTGGCCTACAAGAGCAGTATACATTTTGGTTAGGACAGTGCAGGGGTTAGAAGTAAGTAAAACAGAGTACATAGAAAAGTAGTAGTATGTATTGAAGAGTGCAGGGGTCAGAAGTAGGTAGTGCAGAAATCAGGTTTTTGTAATGGAAACAAACAGGAGGCACCTCTAAGTGTAGAACACATTAACAATCCCGGGCTGCGGCCGCTGATATCAGTCCCTGTCCCTGCCCATAGTCCCACCCTTGACCTTGTCCCTAGCTGTTATATCAAGCCACAGCCATCGGCTCCCAGTTATCGGCATGAAGAAGGAGCCAATTGACGCTCCAAAGCACATTCCGCCCCTTTGGCGCCACTTCCCGGCTTCTGCGTTCCACACTGGATCCGGGCGCCTTCCGCTGATGTCACATCCAGGTCCTGCGTTCCACGTTCATCCTGGCAGCGCAGTCGTCCTTCCTGGTTCCTTCTCTTGCAGCCTCCCTATGCTGGTCAGTTGGGACTGATGCCATCTAGCTGCACACTGGACCACCCCTGGGACCACCTGTCCCTGGACTCTCAGTCATTTCCACATGATGAGCCTTGCTATATTTTATGCTATTGAGTGTTTTTAATCTGTTGGCAATTAAAGTCTTTTGTGTTCTGCACTTAGAGGCACCTTCTGTTTGTTTCCTTAACCAGAGTATTGCTACTGTCTTGGAGTGCTGCCCAAGCTCTGTTTGAGACATCTGTTTGCCTGAACCTGCATCCACCTCCCATTACGGACATCCTTTCTGGCCAGATTCTGTTATCCAGAGCGCCCTTCATCCTTTTACCCAGGTTTTTGTAATGTAGGGTTTAGTAGCTAGTAGTTTGTAATGGAAAGTTTAGACATCAGTAGTGTGTAATGTAGTGTTCAGAGGTCAATAGTTTGTAATGCAGGGTTCAGAGGTCAGTATTTTGCAATGCAGGATTCAGTGATCAGTAGTCTGTAATGCAGAGTTCAGTCGTTTGTAATGCACAGTTTAGTATTTTGTTTTGTAGGGTTTAGTAGTAAGTAATTTACACTACAGAGATCTGTTATTTGTAACACAGGGTTCAGTGGTCAGTAATAGCTTGTAATGCAGAGGTCAGTTTTGCTTCCACAATCTAAGCACTGAAAGTGTGATATACAGTTGTGCTCATAAGTTTAAATACCCTGGCAGAATGTATGATTTCTTGACCATTTTTCAGAGAATATGAAGGATAACACAAAAATTTTTTTCACTCAATGAATTGTGTTTACTCCTTTTAAATCATAATGGCAACAGAAAGGACTCAAATGACCCTGATCAAAAGTTTACATACCCTGGTAATTTTGGCATGATAACGTGCACACAAGTTGACACAAAGGGCTTTGAATGGCTATTAAAGGTAACCATCCTCACCTGTGATCAATGTGCTTGTAATTAGTGTGTGTGTATAAAAGGTCAATGAGTTTCTGGACTCCTGACAGACCTTTGCATCTTTCATCCAGTGCTGCACTGACATTTCTGGATTCTGAGTAATGGGGAAAGCAAAAGAATTGTCAAAGGATCTGCGGGAAAAGGTAGTTGAACTGTATAAAACAGGAAAGGGATATAAAACGATATCCAAGGAATTGAGAATGACAGTCAGCAGTGTTCAAACTCTAATCAAGAAGTGGAAGATGAGGGGTTCTGTTGAAACCAAACCACGGTCAGGTAGGCCAACTAAAATTTCAGCCACAACTGCCAGGAAAATTTTTCTGGATGCAAAGAAAAACCCACAAAATAACTTCAGGTGAAATACAGGACTCTGAAAACGTGGTGTGGCTGTTTCAAGATGCACAATAAGGAGGCACTTGAAGAAAGATGGGCTGTATGGTAGAGTCGCCAGAAGAAAGCCATTACTATGCAAATGCCACAAAGTATCCCGCTTACAATATGCCAAACAGCACAGAGATAACCTTTAAACCTTCTGGCACAAAGTAATTTGGAGTGATGAGACCAAAATTAGGCTTTTTGGCCACAACCATAAACGCTACATTTGGAGAGGAGTCAACAAGGCCTATGATGAAAGGTATAGAGCTGGATCGCTGATGTTTTGGGGATGTGTGGAAATTTGGTCAAAATTGTTGACAAGATGAATGCAGTATGTTATCAAAAAATACTGGAGGAACATTTGCATTCATCAGCCAGGAATCTGCGCATGGGGTGTACTTGGACATTCCAACATGACAATGATCACAAGGCCTAGTCGACCTGTCATTCGCTACAGTAGAATAAAGTGAAGGTTCTGGAGTGGCCATCTCAGTCTCCTGACCTTAATATTATTGAGCCACTCTCAGGAGATCTCAAATGTGCAGTTCATGCAAGACAGCCCAAGAATTTACAGGAACTGGAGGCTTTTTGCCAAGAGCAATGGACAGCTTTACCATCTGAGAAGATAAAGAGCCTCATCCATAAATACCACAAAAGACTTCAAGCTGTCATTGATGTTAAAGGGGGCAACATACGGTATTAAGAACTGGGGTACTGGGGAACTTTTGATCAGGGTCATTTGGGTAGTTTCTGTTGCCATTATGATTTAAAAAGAGTAAACACAGTTGATTGACAATAAATGGCTTCAGCCAAACACAAACTATGAGTGAAAGAAATGTTTCTGTGTTATCATTCAGCCCCATACACACTATCATATTTTCTGGTGATTTTTGTCTTCAGATTTACCAAAACCATGTAGTGCAAGGGCCTGCCTTATTGATACAAATTGAAACTCCTAAGGTTTGACCTCATGTTATATGGTTTTGTAAATCTGAAGGAAAAAATCAGCAGAAAATCTGATAGTGTGTATGGGGCTTTCATATTCTCAGAAAAATGGCCAAGAAATCATAAATTCTGCCAGGGTATGTAAACTTATGAGCACAACTGTATATATAACTGACCCAGCTGTGATAAAATAGCTTAACTTACAGTCCCAGTAGCTTGTCAGACAGTTTCTCTAACAAAATTACATCCTGCAGATTGTAGTAATTGAAAAAGTGTGCAGATCTTCATAGATGACCATCATCAAAAAATCATAGTATGTCCAGGATAATTTTATGGGTCAGATGGTAGACGCACCAACTAGAAATAAAGCGTTACTGGATCTACTGATTACTAACAATCCAGACCTGATCACGGATGTGTAAATACAGGGCAATTTAGGTAACAGCAATCACAGGTCAATTGGCTTTAGTATAAATCACACAAATAGGAAACATAATGGGAATACAAAGACACTGAATTTCAAAAGAGCCAACTTCCCTAAACTACAAACCTTGCTAGAAGGCATAAATTGGGATAAAATCTTAGGAACAAAGAACACAGAGGAGAGATGGGTTTGCTTTAAGAGCATATTAAATAATGGCATTAGCCAATGCATCCCATTGGGTAATAAATTTAAAAGAGAGAACAAAAGTCCTGGATGGCTTAACTCCAATGTAAAAATGCATCTAAAAGCAAAGGAGAAGGCCTTCAAAAAACACAAGGTTGAGGGATCATCATCAGCATTCAGACTTTATAAAGAATGCAACAAAGAAATGTAAGGGTGCAAAAAGGACGGCTAAAATACAACATGAAAGACACATAGAAGAGGAGAGCAAAATAAATCCCAAGAAATTCTTTAACCACTTCACGCCCGCGCTATAGCCGAAAGACGGCTGCAGCACGGACGCTAACTGCCGGGAGGCTGTCCCTGGATGTCCTGCTGTTTACTTCCCGCTGGCGCGCATCTGGGAAGTTCTGTGCTGGCCATGTCCCTTGGACACAGCCAGTCACAGATCGCCGTAAACGGCCAATCACAGCGGCCGTTTACAGTGCGATAGGCGGTACCAATGAGAGATGATCTCATATGTAAACATATGAGATCATCTCTCATCATCTCATCACAAAGACAGCGTGTGAGGAGGGAGAGCGAACCGCTGCAGCCTGAGTGTCAGAAAAAAAAAAACGGAGAAAAAAGTGAACACAGTACCTGTCAGTGCCATCTGTCCCCACTGTCATCTGTCCCCACTGCCATCTGTCCCCACTGCCATCTGTCACCACTGCCATCTGTCCCCACTGTCATCTGTCATCAATGCCATATGTCATCAGTGCCACATATTAGTGCCATCTGTCATCAGTGCCCTCTGTCATCAGTGCCACATATTAGTGCCATCTGTCATCAGTGCCATCTGTCATCAGTGCCACATATTAGTGCCATTTGTCATCAGTGCCACCTGTCAGTGTCACGTGCCATCTGTTATCAGTGCCATGTATCAGTGGCATCTGTCATCAGTCTCATGTGTCATCAGTGCCACGTATCAGTGCCACGTATCAGTGTCATCAGTGCCACGTATTAGTGCCATCTGTCATCAGTGCCACGTATTAGTGCCATATGTCATCAGTGCCACATATTAGTGCCATCTGTCATCAGTGCCACATATAAGTGCCATCTGTCATCAGTGTCATGTGTCATCAGTGCCACATATTGGTGCCATCTGTCATCAGTGCCACTTATCAGTGCCATCTGTTATCGGTGCCACTTATTAGTGCCATCTGTCATCAGTGCCACATCAGTGTCATCAGTGCCACGTATCAGTGCCATCTGTCATCAGTGCCACGTATCAGTGCCATCTGTCATCAGTCCCACGTCAGTGTCATGTGTCATTGTCCTGGTGCTCCAGTGCCTTCAAAAGTGTAATAGGTAGTCAGCAAGTTAGATGTGTAATTTATGCTCCTAGAACACGTGATGGGACTCCCTGCATGTTGGGCCTCTCTATGTGGCCAGGCTGTGAAAAAATCCCACACATGTGGTATCGTAATACTCAGGAGGAGCAGCAGAATGTATTTTGGGGTGTTATTTGTGGTATATACATGCCATGTGAGAGAAATAACCTATTACAATGACAATTTTGTGGGGGAAAAAAACTAAATAAAAAAATCTTCATTTTGCAAAGAATTGTGGGAAAAAAATGATAACATCAAAAACCTCACCATGCATGTTTCTAAATACCTTGGAATGTCTACTTTCAAAAAAGGGGTCATTTGGAGGGTATTTGTACTTTCCTGGCTTGTTCGGGTTGCAAGAAATGAGATCGGCCTCCAGTGCTTCAGGTGTGATCAATTTGCACCATAGCTTGTAGACTCTCTAACTTTCACACGGACCAAATAATATTCACTAATTTGGTTATTTTTACCAAAGATATGTAGCAGTATAAATTGTGGCCAAAATTTATGAAGAAAAATTAAACATGTGCAAAATTTTATCACAGAAACTAAGAAAAAATAGTTTTTTTTCAAAATTTTCAGTCTTTTTTCATTTATAGCGCAAAAAATAAAAAACTAGAGGTGATCAAATACCACCAAAAGAAAGCTCTATTTGTATGGAAAAAAGGACAAATTCAATTGGGTACAGTATTACATGACTGAGTAATTGTCATTCAAAGTGTGAGAGTGCTGAAAGCTGAAAATTGGTCTGGGCAGGAGGGGGGTTTAAGTGCCCAGTAGGCAAGTGGATAAGTATGTAAACAGTAAAAAAAGGGAGGACAGACCGTATTGGCCCCATAAAGAATGAGGAAGGACATCTGGTTACAAAGGATGGGGAGATGGCGAAGGTATTGAATTTATTCTTCTCCTCAGTCTTCACGAGGGAATCGGGGGGCTTCAGTAACCAAAACTGCAGTGTTTATCCTCATGACACATCACAGGAAGCACCTCCATGGTTAACAGAGGACAGAATTAAAATTAGACTTGGGAAACACTAACATTAATAAATCACCGGGACCAGATGGCTTGCCCCCGAGGGTACTTAGGGAACTCAGTCAAGTAATTGCCAGACCATTGTTCCTAATTTTTAGTGACAGTCTACTGACTGGAATGGTACCAGCTGATTGGAGAAAAGCCAATGTAGCACCAATATTTAAAAAGGGCCCAGAATGCTTCCCTGGGAATTACAGACCAGTTAGCCTAACATCAATAGTATGTAAACTCTCGAAGGGGAAGATAAGGGACTATATACAAGACTTTAGTAATGAGAACGGTATCATTAGCAGTAATCAGCATGAATTCATGAAGAATCGTTCTTGCCAAACCAATCTATTAACCTTCTATGAGGAGGTGAGTTGCCATCTAGATAAAGGAAGGCCCGTAGACGTGGTGTATCTGGATTTTGCAAAAGCATTTGACACAGTTCCCCATAAACGTTTACTGTACAAAATAAGGTCCGTTGGCATGGACCATAGGGTGAGTACATGGATTGAAAACTGGCTACAAGGGCGAGTTTAGAGGGTGGTGATAAATGGGGAGTACTCGGAATGGTCAGGGATGAGTAGTGGGGTCCCCCAGGGTTCTGTGCTAGGACCAATCCTGTTTAATTTGTTCATAAACGACCTGGAGGATGGGGTAAACAGTTCAATCTCTGTCTTCGTGGACGATACTAAGCTAAGCAGGGCAATAACTTCTCCGCAGGATGTGGAAACCTTGCAAAAAGATCTGAACAAATTAATGGGGTGGGCAACTACATGGCAAATGAGGTTCAATGTAGAAAAATGTAAAATAATGCATTTGGGTGGCAAAAATATGAATGCAATCTATACACTGGGGGGAGAACCTCTGGGGGAATCTAGGATGGAAAAAGACCTGGGGATCCTAGTAGATGACAGGCTCAGCAATGGCATGCAATGCCAAGCTGCTGCTAACAAAGCAAACAGAATATTGGCATGCGTTAAAAAGGGGATTAATTCCAGAGATAAAATGATAATTCTCCCGCTCTACAAGACTCTGGTCTGGCCGCACCTAGAGTATGCTGTCCAGTTCTAGGCACCAGTCCTCAGGAAGGATGTACTGGAAATTGAGCGAGTACAAAGAAGGGCAACAAAGCTAATAAAGGGTCTGGAGAATATTAGTTATGAGGAAAGGTTGCGAGCACTGAACTTATTCTCTCTGGAGAAGAGACGCTTGAGAGGGGATGTGATTTCAATATACAAATACCATACTGGTGACCCCAGAATAGGGATAAAACTTTTTTGCAGAAGGGAGTTTAACAAGACTTGTGGCCACTCATTAAAATTAGAAGTAAAGAGGTTTAACCGTAAACTACATAGAGGGTTCTTTACTGTAAGAGTGGCAAGGATGTGGAATTCCCTTCCACAGGCGGTGGTCTCAGCGGGGGGCATTGATAGTTTAAAGAAACTATTAGATAAGCACCTGAACGACGGCAACACATAGGGATATACAATGTAATACTGACATATAATTGCACACATAGGTTGAACTTGATGGACTTTTTTCAACCTCACCTACTATGTAACTATGTAACTATGTAAGACACTGATAATGAAAACAAGAAAGACGCTGCTCCAGGTGAGTAGATCCAAGTGAAATTAATTAAATGGGTGGGACTCCTCTCACAGGTGCACACCTCTGCTCGCCAGCCATAAGGTATCCATGTGAAAAGAAGGGGCTGCACACCAAAATAACGAAAGTCCATTTATTGCATCATCCCAATAAAAGTGCATGACATACACCACAGGAACAGAAACAGATACAGAGGTTGACACGTTTCACAAAGTTACATTTTGCTTACTCATAACCAAGCCACTTCTTTTCACATGGCACAAAACTCAGTTTGAGTGTATCTTCAGAGGGGAAAGTAGTGACATGTACCAGTCCTTCTTACCTCCCTTTGAATTAAGTTGTTGGTTTAGAAGACAAATCCTCTTCCTTTGGCAAAAGAAGTAAAATTTCAAATATAGAATAGTGGGAAATGTGATGAGTTCATCGTTCAAGAAGTCAGATGGGAGTCACCATGAAATGTTCAGAAAAGTAGCGTCTGATACTGCACAAGTCCCGTGGGTTGAGGTCCATAGGCACATTGTGCCATTGATCGGGACTTGAGAGCTTTCTGATGTTGGCTGAGAGTGGAAGATCTTGTTTGTAGAGACTTGGCAGATCTATAGGAGTGTCTCATAGATGCAGAGTGATATGATTTAGATTCATTAAGTTGTGTGATTCTCACTTTTACCTTTGTCTTTGTAGTACTAAACTGGATGTATCTAGAGCAGGGGTGCCCAAACGCTGGCCTGCTGATGTGGCCCGCCACCTCCATCTTTGTAATGGTGGGTCGGCAAGCCTAGATTGCAGGTTCCCAACATGGAGCATCAGTGTAAAGAATGGAGCCGACGCTAGAGGAAGCAGATCCGATGCTTCCTGTATAGCGCCAGCTCCTATCACAGGCGGAGTGATACCAAATGCACTCCATCTGTGACAGGAGCAATTTGGGAAGCATCGGTTTTGCTCTCTACTGCAGCCGTATGCTTCCTCCAGCACCGGCTCTTGTCACACTGATGCTCAGGGATGGCGGGTTGGGAACCAGCCAGCAATACCCACCAACAGTACCCACCAGCAGTATCCCTCAGCAGTACCTGCCAGCAGTACCCACTAGCAGTACCCACCAGCAGTTCCCGCCAGCAGTACCCACCAGCAGTACCAGCCAGCAGTACCCGCCAACAGTACCCACCAGCAGTACCCACCAGCAATACCAGCCAGCAGTACCCCACTGCAGGACCCACCAGCAGTACTAACCAGCAGTACCAGCCAGCAGTACCCACCAGCAGTTCCAGCCCTGGAGGACAGCCAGTAGCAGCCACCAGCCATACCCGCCTGGGGGACAGCAGCAGCCAGCATTACCTGCAGGAATCCTGAGGAAGTGAAGATTGAGGTCAGTTGAGGTGCAGGTAAACTGCAGTGCATCAGTGTGAAAGCAACCTTAGACCCCTTTCATGCAATCGGTCCAATCGGGTCCGCCTGTCTGTTTTTCAGGCAGACCCAATTGGACCCTACATTCACGTCTATAGAGCAGCAGATGTAAATGGCTTTGTGTCCTTTTACACCCACCTATCTCCAATCCGATCCACTTAATAGAACAGAAGGGGATCTGTCCCCTTCTGTCTGGGCAGAACGGATTCGATGACCCATAGAGTAGAGCGTGCTGTGTCCGTGTCCACTCTGCATATGCTGAGTGGACACAGACCTGTCATCTGCCCACTCCACTCATTGTGGCCCATGACCGGTTACCAAATCGCTAAAGTGGCCCTCGCTCTTCAAAAGGTTAGGCACCCCTGATCTAGAGTAAGCTCATCAAATCTAATTCTTTCAGTGACTCTTCAGTGTTGTACTGCTTCAAGAGATTAAAAAGTAATCTTTAAGGTGCAGTCTTTGGTAACTCTCATAGGTAACAATAAATTGTTGTAGTAAAATTAGGTCAAAAATTTATTAAAATGATTAAAAACGCACACTCACATATATATAAGCCAAACAGGCATCACATTATACTGTAAGCATTCGATCAGCCGCTCTCTCTATGTCAAGCCACTTCCGGTATTCATGGAGACAGTGGCTTGATTTTTCTACACTATGAAAGCTTTCCTCTTTATATGCTATTATCATTGTGGATTGCTGGAGTGCTTATAATGTGGCATATGTGAAGACCTGTGGAGACTAGGCGGCTGCATATTCTTGAGCGCTATATGGCCATACTTATTGTGACAGACCTAGCCGGAAGAGAGACTTTTGGAGGGGACTGAATGCTAGTCTCTTGACGATCGATCGTGGGCCCTGGCATTTGGGGGAACGGTGCTCTTTGTGAGCTGTATGCCTGAGGACCCTTGAGGTGGTGTTACTTTGGATTCAGGTCCATATCCCCCCAAGAGACACAGACTCTGGGGACCCTGGATTTGCCATATTAGAAATAGTGGCTGATTCATAATGCTGGGACAAATACTGTTAGGAGATGCTGATGTCAATTCCAGCCACCTGTCTGTCTGTTGCCTGCTAGAATGTGTTTATTGTAAATAAGTCTAGTATGGGATCTAAGAGTCATTAGATCCCCATTGTTGTTTGTGTTAATTAACTCTGCTATTGTGTGAAGAAGAGTTCTGTGTTGATTTGTGATAATGTTGATTGTGTTTTCTGAGCTACAAGACGGCCAGTCTGGCCTAAAGGTCATGACTGAGTCATCTAGGCTGTCTAAAGGGATTAGTTAATTAGCCCATGTTAATTAGATTTCTGGTCACAGGTGTATGTTCAGAGTAATATGAGCAGGAGTTATGCACCTCCTCTTTTACTGTATAAAAGAGCCTGTATTCCTTTCAATAAAAGAGATCCCTATTTGAACTTACATACAGCCTGCCTGGTGTTTGTTCTGAGCTATCACAACTGGATTTGAACGGCACATAGTCATATACAGTCATGGTCATATACAGTATATTTCTGGTAACTGGTGGATGAAAATCATTGACATTTCTCCAGTTGATGTTAAATCTTCTCAAACTGTGGCTTACATTCTTTGTTGGGACACTGACACTAAAGCCTTGTACACGCGATCGGATTTTCCGCCGACAAAACCGCTGACTTTTTTCCGAAGGGCGTTGGCCCCAAAGTTTGGTGAGTGTCGATTCGCGCTTTTCAGTTCGTGCTTGTCAGTTCGTCTCTGAACGGCCTTTCGTCAACTAGCCATGTTGCGTTCTAGTCGGAGAGATCGTGCTATCAATGGGCTTGGAGTTATTTCTTTGACCCAAGTTCATTCCAGTAACAGGAGGAGGAGGAGTTCTTAAGCCAAGAATTGGCTGCTTAATCGTGACCAATTCTCTCATATGCCTTTGCTGCAGGAGCTCCAGGAGAATAATCCTGATGATTTTAGGAATTATCTCTGGATGACAGACACCTGCTTTCATCGTCTCTTGGCATTGCTGATCCCCTATATTAAGAAGCAGGGCACATGCATGCGGCTTGCCATCTTCAGGACCTCAAGTTTACCACTGGCATCTCCCCCCAGGCTCTGGGACTCATTATTCCAGAGACCTGTTCTGCCATTATTCAAGTCCTGCAGAAGGACTATATTCAGGTAAGTTTTAGTCTTTAACATCACATTCTATGTATTTAATGTTTGCTAATGTATTGTAATAATTTCTTGAGTCCATAATTACCATTATTGTAATATGCTGTGAATGTCCTCTTCGTCCTCATGCATGCTGTAAGCTTTTAATGGTCCTTTTTGTCCTTCATGCATATTTTCCTTCACTAACCTCCCCAGCATGCTATCCTGGGCCCATACACACCAAGCCTAGTAACTTAACAATGTATTTTGTCAGCTACATTTTTGTGCTTACCCTAAAGACCCCCTAAAATGTGCCCAAATGTTATTGTTGTCCTCAAATTCAGGCAGAGTGCAAGAGGTCATTTTTGGGGGGCACAAACTCATTTGGAACCCCCCCCCCAAAATGCTAAGTCAACCGATACCAGTACTCTATCTGCCGACTTTGCAAAACCCATACACACTATACCTCTTTTGTGGTCATATTTCTTGATGAATTCACCAAAGCATGTAGTGCAAGGGCCTGCCTGATTACCTTCAAATTGTAAAGTAGAAAGTTTTTGTCTCATATTATCATGATAGGTCACTTATGAATGGCAAAATGTGCTTCAATTTGGACAGTGTGTATCCATATTTTTAGTTTATGACACTTCTTACCTGTCCACTGGGCTGCCAATAGTGTAAGTAAGGAAGGGCTGACCAAAGTATCACACATTATTTATGCATTAGGCTCTCATGGAAGTGGAGAGGGTTACCTGTACAAAACATCTACCCATTACCTCCCCCCCACCTTAACATTTTTCTAATGGGCCACCAGATGGGGTGATGAATCTGATAAGTTGACCTTACACTTTTGTCTTTAAATACTCATTTCAATTTTATACTTATGTTGGCCAAAAATGTTTTTGTCAAATCTGCTTGCAATGTTATGTGCAGAAGTTGTCATTTCTTCTTTCTTTTTTGACTCCGGTTTCCTTCCAACCCACAGCAATGGCAGGATGTTGCAGGCCAGTTTCAGCACCAGTGGGATTTTCCCAACTATGGTGGTGCTATTGATGGGAAACATGTGAGGATTATTCCACCACCCAACTCGGGCTCATATCATTTTAATTACAAGGGCTTTTGCAGCATAGTGCTGCTAGCTGTTGTTTCTGTAACTTATGAGTTCCTTTTTATGGATGTTTGGAAGAATGGCTGCAACTCAGATTGAGGTGTCATAATGCAGACGGAGTTCTACCATCGGCTCCAGAAAAATGGCACCTTAAATTTGCCACCTGCTCAGGACAATGTTGAGGGCCTCAATTTTGTTTTTGTAGCAGATGAGGCCTTTGCTCTGGGGGAACATGTTATGAAGCCCTTTCCTATGAGGAACCTCACCCCAGAGCAAATAATCTTTAACTACAGGCTCTCTCGTGCCAGAAGGGTGGTTAAAAACGCCTTTGCCATCCTTTCCAGTCGCTTCAGGCTGTTTTTAACCCCCATCAACCTGGCACAATATAAAATAAAATAAACTATGTTGTTTTGTGCTGTTGCATCCTCCACAATTTTTTACAGAGGAATGCTAGCAGCTACCTTTCCTCGCTGTCAGCTGATGTGGACCCCACAGTGTCAGGCCGGCTGAAGAGGCTGCAGCTCATCTGTCGGAGGGCAACATGATAGCTCTCGAAGCTGCCCATGCTGGGTTGCCCTCCCAAAATGCCTGCGATATCAGCCAAAAATATATGGAATATTTTGTGGGTAGAGGGGCAATGGCTTGGCAGCAAAATGTAGCTGATCCAGAATCATAATTTTATTTTATCATAAACTACTATTTCATTTGAACTACTGTTCTCTGTGATTATTATCTGTATAATAGGATGTCAAATGGCCTTTTTTTTCCATCTTAGACAATAGTGCAAACGTACCTTATTTTCTACATGGGGTGACAATCTCTTCTTCAGCTATTATGTTGTGCTGTGGGTCTGCTACACACATACAATGTTTTTGTTCTTAATGTATCTAATGCATTAATTTCAAAAACATTATGCTTTTTCAACTCCTTTAATTTCTTTGAGGCAATAAAATTGCCTGAGTTGGGCACATTTTATAGCACATTGTCGCTGTAACTACACCAACTTAACAAATACACTGGTATTGAGCATTGAAATAATAAGCCACACATTGTTTAGTAAAAAAACATTTTACTCCAAGCACATTCACATGTGCGTTTTAAGTTTTTATAACAAACAAACATCTTGGTGTGTAAACATGTATGTTTACCATCATTGTGGCTTTTTTTGGGGCTAAACAGGCATGTTTGAAAACATAAGATATACATCCCCAACTCAGGAACTTACAAAGTTCGAGTTTGTTAAAGTGAAGGCCATATGAGACATTAGTATCCCAAGACTGTGTTGATGTTGTCTTCCTGAGATGGGGTGATCTCACCCCTCTAAAAGACAAACATTGAAGCCATGTCCCCGTAGAGGCATAACTGTTAAATGTCCCTTATGATCCCCTGCCTAAAATGTGTGTAGGTACAAACAGGTTAGTTTGTAAAGCCCCAAAACACACAGTGTGTCAACATGTGCTATCTCCCATCACAGGGTATAAATGGACTCATTTTGGGGGTGCAACCCCTTGCTCATAACTAAAGTAGGTAAGAGGAAGGGGTTGCACCCCCAAAATGCATCCATTGATACCCCATGATGGGAGCTAGCACATGTTGACCCACTGTGTGTTTTGTGGCTTTAGCAAACTAGATGTAGGGAAAGACACACATACATTTTAGGCATGGGATCATGAGGGAAATAAGAATATTTTGTCACCATTTGTGGGCATCTTCAAATTTTGGCTTTGCGATTCTTAAAAACACATAAAAATTACAATTAACATTACTTAGGGCAGTGTTTCCCAACTATCCTTCTCCAGATGCATTCCCAGGTCATGTTTTCTACATTTTTGGCTTTTGTCACAGGTGATGATGTCATTTTCAAGGTTAGTAATTCACACAGTCTTTTCTATACTGAGGAAAATACAGAAACAGGACCTGGTGGTGCACCTAGAGAAGTGGAGTGGAGAAATACTGACCTCGGACACTAAAGCCTAGGTTCACATTGGAGCGATTTGTCATGCGATTTGAGAGATTAAATCACATGACAAGTCACAGCCTATTGGAGGCAATGACACTATTCCAATCGGTGCGACAAATTGGCGCTGCACCAATTTGCAAAAGTAGTTCCTGCACTACTTTTGCCGATTTCAGGTGCGACTTCAATAGACATCTGGGCATGAAGCCACACAAATGTCTAACAAGTAGAACCTGAAATCGCGCTGACCTTGCTACTTAGAAATCTCGCAACTTCAAGTGAAGTAGTGCGATTTCAAAATAGCATCAATCTGCACCGGGGCTTACATTGATTTTTGCATTCGCCACATAAGGCTTTGTTGCCCAAACCAGTTTGCATCCTAAATGAACAAAGTACGTATTTGTACTTTCCTGAAAACAAAATACAGCATTCCTAAAGAAGCAAGGACAGACACAAAGTTGGTTCCTACTTTTTTAGATGTAACTTGGCTAACAGCCACATTTCTTATAAAAGTTTCTTAGAAAACTACATAAATTACAGGTGAACGTGTAACTAAAACTGGTGAAGGTATTCAAGTTTTTGGGAGAGATAGTAATATTCAAAACACGGTACAATGTGTTAAAGCACACCTTCAAGCTTTTTGTACATGACAATTCTTTTGGAAAAGCTACACCACCATATTCAACAATGTGCAGTGTCCAATTAGGTGCTGTAGCTGGGGGAGCAAACCACCCTGAGAAGTGGACAAAGTTAAAATATGAGCTGGTAACTCGATGATTCCTCTTTTTTTCAACAAAAATGTAAATAGGAAACAAGCTGATGTGTTTCATTTAAAGCATAATTACACAACTGAGGAAGGCTGCAAACGCTGAAACGCATCAGTTTGATCCTGTTTAACATAATGTAGGCAAAAAAAAAGATCATGACAAGTCATGGAGTTGCAGGTTTATATGTCAATCTTTTGCTAAAGTGAAATCATAAATTCAAATATAACAGTTGCAACTATTAAAAAAAGTGCAAAGGTTGGTCAATTTTAAACTGTACAAACACATGTACAACAGTAAGAAAAAAATAAAACATGTTTGGTTTTTAAATTTTAGCTAAAATATTGATGATGTTGATAACTCTGTTTTGGAGATCATGCATGTTTTCTTTCATTTTCTCCAATTCCCTATTGCAAACCAAGAGCTCACTGAAAAGTATTTGTGCACTTGCACTGCTGAAGTGAGTTTGGTCCTCCACAACATCCACATCACCTAAAAAATATAAAAGACACCATATATATGCAGGCATGCATCTATTACTTGAAGCTGTGGTCTCAGACACTGACCTGTGGTCGACACAGTTTCAAGAACTTCACACAGTACTTCCTGCACATCAGCATCAACATCTTCTTCAGGATGTGTGGTGAGTTGACTTTCTGGATATTCAGGAGGTTCTGGGTTACTGGTGTCCACACACAGCTCAGATGTTCCTCTTCGTTTCTCCCCTATGTGAATACTAAAAAGGTATACTTATCAGACAGACATGTTAGGCTAGAAATAGTAATATGAAACATTGTTTGGAAGTGTATTTCAATTGTCTGTTTTGGCAGAGATCCAAGCTGAATACATGATTTTTTCCATTTCCAAAGCAGGAATACTTATCTGTTTTGTGCAAGTTTCACACATGGAGATACCCCTAGTATCCACTGGAGCATCTGTGTGGGACACCATAACAAGGGTGTTATGGTGTCCCACACTGGTGCTCCTGCGTCCAGCTGCTGAGTGTCCTCTACTGACACTGAATAAAGTTGACATTTCATTAGTTACGAACACATCTAGACTACAATCGAATGAACTTATGTCACATCAAAATAGGCCATAACAAATGCATTTAACGTGCATCTCCCAATAACGAAGTATTAGTGGTTGATCAAAACAATGTTTTATGTCCCGCAAAAGATTTCTGTGTCCAGAAAAATAAAACTTGGCATTTAAAACTGTAGAACGGTAAAGAAAAGAACACGGACCAGCACTAAATTAATAATAGGAACACAGGACAAATACTTTTTCGCAGCACTTTCCTGATCTTTCTATATTGATCTTCCTCTCTCAAATTAAGGTCTGACCAGTTTTTTCTCAACTGATCCTTGTTTCGTCGTTCCCCCAAATTTATGTGCAGACTTCTCACAACTTTATCCATGATCTTGGCCTTTCTGGCATTTGGGGTTCTGTAAGGTCCATGCTTCCCATCATAGTCTGTCCTCACTAAGATGTCCACCATCTCCACCATTTCTTCAAACTACATATTTGCGGCCTTATAGCTCCTCCTGGATTTGGAAGTGGCTTTCTCTGGATTTTCATCATTGCTGCTCTCACCACACCTGCTGTCTCGCCGCCATTTGCTCTCCGACTGCCCCAAAAGAGAAGAGGCAGGGAATACACTAAAAAGGACAGGGGCGGAGTTTCACGCATGCGCAGTGTATTTAAAGCCATAAGGCGCGATCGATGTAATGGCCGTAGGAACGATCTGGGAGCGGAGGACGAATGATAACCATCGCCAACACACAAAAGTAGCCATAAAACAAAGGTACAATTGTAAATTGGGCCATCAGTGGTTAGTGGCCTATACTGCTTAGATTGAGGATTATATTGGGACCAGATTATGAGTTAAGCCTGACATTATGGTTTGCCTTGTGTTCTGTCTTGCAGGCATCAGAGAAAAAATTGAAAATGGTGGATAAATTCACTGCACCCGACTTTTTGCCTCAATTTATCGACCAATACCGGGAGCTTCTCTGTCTGTGTAAGGTGAAAAGTAGGGGTTACTCTAATGAACTCAAGAGGAAGGCAGCGATGGAGAAACTTCTGTAATTGGTGAAGCCTCTGTACCCCAGGGCAGACATCAATTTTGTTAAGAGCAAAATTGGGAACCTGAGGAGTACGTTTAATAGGAAGCACAAGAAGGTCCAGGAATCACAGAGATCGGGAGCATCAGCAGATGACATATATGTCTCCAGGTTGTTGAACTACAACAGCCTGCATTTTTTGTCCATCCAAACCCAACCCAGGCCATCACTCTCAACACTCCCTTCCACTTCGAATAAGGCCACAGCTCCTGAGGTCCACCCTGGTCCTTTGACACAGGATGAAGATGTGGAGGAGCCCAGCTTGACCCAGGTATAGCATTGTTGAACATATTTGTATCCAAAAATAGAATGATGATAACTAGACGTTATTGTTCCTAAATTTCTGCCTTAACAAAGTGGTTTTCATATCAATAGACAGTAGTGGCCAAAAATTATTTGGACAAGAAGGAAAAATGCTGGGGTCAGAATGATAGTCTTTTCTATTTCTCCACATTCAATTTGCAAAAGTCATGAGCTCAAAATTGTGTGTGATTGATGACAAAAAAAAATACTAATTATGTCCCATTTTCATACACAGGAAAGTGGCAGTTTGGAGGAGCCAGTGGCCAGCAGCCACGCAGAATCCCAGATCCCTCCCCTATGCCCTCCTGCTAAAAGGGCCAGGAAGAGCAGGAACCTAGACGAGGCCACAGCTGCCTTCCTCAGCCACGCAACAACGGCAATTAGTACAGCCCCAGATGCAGCTGAGGTATTTGGCTGTGTGACAGCTAGTAAGTTGAGGGACGTGAATGTGGAGCAAAGGAGGATGTGCGAGAAACTAATCTTCCAGCTCCTCAACAAGGGGGGAGGGGAGAAATTACATTGAAAACCCATATCTCTGATTTGGATGCCCCACCTCCACAGCCACCACAGCAACCCCACCCAACAAAGCATGCCGGACATTGGCAGTTCCAGCCCCAAGACACCCAACAAGCCCGCTGGGCTGGGGATTTTCATCCATACAATTTTTATTTTGCTTTTTTTTTATTATGATTTTAGTTGTTATACTTTATTTCTTTTTGTATGCAGAGAATGCACTTTTTGGTTAAAGTTATTGAATTTTGATTTGGATGGCAGAGAACATGTCTAATATATTTTAGTTTATTTTTGGAATATAATGCACAAGAAAAAAATGGCCTCAGCCGATGTGGAAGGGAGCGTTGACGGCGATGGCCTGGGTTCGGTCTGGTCTGTCAAAAACCACAGGCTGTTGTAATAGCACAGCCTGGGGACATACCAGTCATCTGCTGCTGCTCTCGATCTCTCTGAGTCCAGGACATTTTTGTGCTCCCTATAAATGTACTCCTCAGGTTCCCAATTTTGCTCTTCACATAATATAGGTCTGCCCTGGGGTACAAAGGCTTCACCAATTCCAACAGTTTCTCCATCGCTGCCTTCCTTTTGATTTTTATAGGACCTTCGTGTGATCCCTATTAAATAAAAAAAAACAAATGTGAAAAATACTTGGCTATGTGTTTTACTTAAAATGACAGTTTGGGAGTAGGTAGGTACATTTAAAAAAAATACAATGTAAAATTAACAAGGGACACCAACATAGTTGTATCGTTGATCTTCAAAACTAGGGGATAATGGTGTTGTGGTAACTTGACAAAAAAACATTCTTCTTGAAAAAAAGCTTTTTAAATACCTTTGGCAGAACTCCATCAGTATCACCAGCAAGGCAGATTAATTATTATCCCAAGAAAAGAAGAGAATGTGCGCTACATTTCTAGATTTCATAATTTGCCACGTCACGAATGTGAATTCTCCATCATGAACACTAGTTTTACAAGACCGTCCGCTTCCGGCTTGTCCTTCCGAGCATGCGTGTTTGTACTTTGGACTTTGTCCGACGGACTTGTGTACACACGCTCGTGAAATCCGACAACATCATTTGCCTGCAGAAAATTTTAAAGCCTGCCATCCAACATTAGTCCATGAAAAATCTGACAATTGTCCGATGGAGCATACAAACGGTCTGATTTTTCCGCCAACAGCCTGTCATCATACATTTCCCATCGGAAGATCCAATCGTGTGTACGCGACCTAAGACCCCTTTCACACTGGGCCAGTTTTCAGGCGTTTTAGCCTCTGCTAAACGCCTGAAAACCACCTCCCATTCATTACAGTGTGACTTTTACAAAACTCGGGCAGTGCGCTTGCGGGATGTTCCGAAAAGTCCTGCAAGCAGCATCTTTGGGGCGGGTTGGGAGCGCTGTATTTAGCACTCCCAAAACGCCCTGCCCATTGGAATGAATGGGCAGCGCTTTCAAAGTGCCTGAAAAGCACTTTTAAAGCACCGCAAAATGGGAGTTTTCAACCCTTTTTTGTAGTTAAAAGCGCCCCGCTAGCGGCTGAAAAGTGACGCTTAAACAGCACTAAGGCGCAGCTAAAACGAGCAGCGCTTTTACTGTGAAAGCACTTTTACTTTGTTATTTGCACTTCATGTGCTAGTGGCTCATGTGGCCACTTCTTCATATGGACACTTGAGAGGCCTTTTTGCGAGGACTATTATTTTTAGGACACATTTGTATTTATTTATACAACAAAGGGAGGAAAAAAATAATGGGACTTTATATGAGGCAAGTCACTGAATGCATACCTTATTCAGTTCATTTATAAAATTATTTAATAACAAATCACATCATAGAAGGTGTCAATCTAATACAGGACACAATATAATGTAAAACATTTGCACGAATATATAATAAATATACAGAGTAAGATAAAACATAATAGGCATTATAGTTACAAAAGGACACTCATCCATTCATAAAAGTTCAATGAACATAATCGATTTTTCATGGTAGGCAAAAACTGTCTAAGCATCAGTTCATTGTAACTCGAAGCAAGTTTCATGGCTCATGCCAATCATCAGGAGTAAAATGCTCTGAAATAAAGTCAGTAATATCTATAAGTATAGGACATCCTTTAAACGGAGATCAATCTCTCAAAATAAAGGTGTGTAACTTACAGTACGGCCAAATGGTGTCACCAAACCTTAAATCCAAGGGAAGAAGAGGGACAAGGATGAACATCTCTCCCGGGGCTGAGGTGAGGAATCCCATCCAGACCAGAGACAGCAGCCAGGTGAAGACCAAGTGACCATGTCACGACCATGTGATTCTGGTGTGTGCTTAACAGTCCACACTGCTCTGCAAGGGTAGGAAAATGAAACCGTGTGAAATAAATGAGTTGATGTAATGAAATGAGCCTATGTCTGTGAGTGAGTGAAGTGATGAATAGTAGTATGAAGTGTATGAACTAAAAAAAAAACTACAACCAAGAAACATACCTGCTAAAAATAAAAATAAAACCAAACCAACAGTGGATGGTGGACTGTGTAATGTGAAAACTAAAAATGAACCCAAAGAGATGTTGTGATGAATATGAATCAAGCTAAATTACTAAGTGTGTGGGTCTGTGGCTGGAGACATGCCTGCTGTCCTGCGTGTGTAAATGGTTCATGTGAAATGGTCAGCTGGTCAGCCTGAGCAGCTTATATCCCAGGCAATGGGCAGGTCCCCACCAGCACCATGAGCCCCAATTTATTTATATAGCAATGCACTTTTTTTTTACATATCTATTGGAGATTTGGTATCACAAATCCGACAGTGCTGGCAGCTTGCTCACAGTTACAACTAAGCACAGAGTCTCTTCCCTTATAAACAAACAATGCATGTGTAACATCAGTAGTTTGTAATACAGTGGTCAGTAGCGTATAATGCAGAGTTCAGATGTCAGTAGTTTGTAATACAGAGTTTAGTGGTTAGTAGATTCTAAAGCAGAGTTTAAAGGTCAGGAGTAAGTAATGAAGATTTCAGAAGTAGTATGGAAAGCAGAGTTTGGAGTCAGGCGTAAGTAATGCAGAGTTCAGAGGTTAGTAAAGCAGAGTGCAGAGGTCAGGAGCAAGTAACACAGACTTCAGAGGTCAGTAGTAAGTAATTCACAGTGCAGAGTTTAGAAGTAACACAGTTCACATGCAAAAATACCACCTTCCCAGGTAGGGAGGAGTTTCGAACTAATGTGGAATTTGGTCAGAAATTTGCTGTATGGCATAGTCATTCACATAGGTGAGGGCACAAACATCTGGGCACCCTCTTTACTTAAAGGAGGCTTCCAGATTCTGATAATCCCCCATTCCCCTTCCACTGGGTCAGGGATGTAGGAAAGAGGCTCTTGTACCCATCAACATGGTAGGGCATTAGGACTGGTTTGAAGCAGGGAAGATGGGGATGCATGTTTGCTGCTCTTCCCCTTCCTGGCCTGCCTTGACTAGGGTCTGGTATGGATATTTAGCTGGAACCTCACTTTCTTTCTTTTTTTTTGGTGCAGGTCCCACTTCAATATCCATAGGGTTTTATATGGATGTTTAGGGTAACCCATACGTTAACCTCCCTGGCGGTTTTCCCGAGTGTGGCTCGGGGGTTAAATTTCAGCAACATTAGCGGTAACCCCCTAGCCACACTCCGGATTGCATCTCAGGATCCTGGTGCAGTGTACTTACCTTGTCCCCAGGATCCTGCGATGTCCCCCCGCTGTGTCCGTGGGCTCTGTCAAATTCAAAAAGGGAAAAATCATAATACATACAGTACACTGTAATCTTATAGATTACATTACTGTATGAAATTATTTCACATTCCTTTTGTCCCCAGTGCTTTATCCAATTCCCTGCATGCGGTTTTATATTATATATACTGTTCTTTCTGCCTGGAAACTTGAGATTGTCCATAGCAACCAAAAAGTGTCCCTTTACATCAAAAGTGGTTTTAGATCAGCTAGAAAACAGCGATAGTAAATTAGAACACTTGCAGAATTGAGCAATAGTGAATCGTGGGGAAATTCATATTATTTTTTATAATTATTTATATATATTTTTTACATTATAATTTATGATTTTGTGTTTCAAACTTCATCATACCCAGGATATCTACTAGACTCTTGGTGGACAGATTTAAGTGTGTTATTGCTAAGAATTACAGGCCTACAATATAAAATGCCAAATAATTGTACCGCTTTGAGATGCAAAAATCTGACATAATCATACCGCCAGGGAGGCTACTGATAGTTTCGTATAGATTTTAAGAGGGGGGAGGATTCCCGAGTCCCCATGTCAGCAATAAGATGTCATCTACATATTTTTTCTTTCACAAAATGTCAGTTTTGTTGCAATACATCCTGCGCATCCTACAGGTGAGATTCTTCACAGGCAAGTTTGCATCATGCTTTATTGGGGTTTTTGCCTTCCTCTAGATCAGGGGTCTCCAAACTTTCTAAACAAAGGGCCAGTTTACTGTCCTAAGGGGGCCAGACTAGAAAATATCCCAACGTCAGTGGGAATAAACAATGCCTCATCGTTGGTGTCAGTGGGAGAATATGGCCCCATCATTGGTGTCAGTGGGAGGTATTGTGCCCCATCGTTCGTTGGTGTCATTGGGAGGAATTGTGCCCCATCATTGGTATAATTGGGCCCCATTGTTGGTGTCATTGAGAGGAATTGTGCCCCATCTCTGGTGTCACTGGGAGGAATTGTGCCTCACCATTGGTGTCAGTGGGGGAATATTGCCCCAATGTTCATATTGGTGGATTAATTAAAGTAGTGCCCCCAAGGGCTGGATAAAAGCAAGCAAAGGGCCGCATCTGCCCCCCCCCCCCAGCCACAGTTTGGAAAACACTGCTCTAGCTCAACCATGAGTATAGAATTGTGCATATGGAGGTTTTCTTTTTTTTCTGTTGGGTGAACTAAAAGAACTTGTGTCTTGTTTCAACCTAACTAACTAGGTATAGTAACTATGTATAGGGCATTCCCTAAACACGTTACTCTAAGGATTTGCATTTGATTTTTGCATTGATATATGTAGCCCAGGGCAGTGACCAGCTCTTCATGCCATTTGTCTTAAAATCCCTTGCATATTAGCCTTGAAAAAGGACAGAATTGATTTAAAAAGATCTGACTCCAATTGAGTAGTAGTTGCCAAACTACTACTGGAGTAGTTTGGCAAAAGTCTCACAAACTCAACCCAGGTATATCTGGCTCATCAACACAACCAAGTAGTGCAGAGTGTCTCCTGTATCCAGCTGTCAGTTTCCCATGTATGCCAACATTTACACCCCCTTGCTGGGGGGTGATATTTTTTCTCCCCACCTCCCATCTGCTCCCCTCCATAAGCAGAGCAGCTCAGGGAAGCGGTGGAGAGATATAGTTACCAGATCTTGTTCTCTGATCTTTGCCGGCCCTCCTCATGTGTGATGTTACATACACGCTCCTGTAATGAAGGCGACAGGAGCACATCAGACAGAGGACTGGCATGGTGGGGACACAATCTATCCATCTGCCCACAATCTTTATCATCAGGGATGAGCCAATGGTTTGGACCCATTGCCCAAACCTTTGCTCTTTCGGTTCCCAAGCAATAATTACAAGCAGTATTTCTATATATGACATCTTCCTCTGGCATCCGCTGCATCCCTAGCAATCACCATAGTCTCCTTCACATTGCTATACATGGCCTGGAATCACCAGACCACATAAGTAAAGGGGCGGGGATAATAGTGACATCACTGTCAAAATATGGTCACTGGCTAGTGGTGTGCTAATCCTATGGGAATGCCTGGTATCCTGGGGGAGTGTATCACAAACTATCACCAAGCTAGGGTGATGTTACTTTAATAAGGGTTAACAAAGAACTAAGGTTTTTGCAGTACACTGAAGAACACTGGAAAACTATATTGTCTCATCAAGATTTGATAAAGCCCAGCTTGACCAAAATGTTTTCTTCCATGATGGACAGAGAGTAGAAATATTACAGCCTGAGAGGTTTTTATTGCTATTTGTGTTCACTTCTGGTCAGGATAGGAAATTCTAAGTGATTTCATGGGGTTTTTTTTTGTTTAAAAATACCAATGTCATATTTACCTGCCCTGTGAAGTGGATTTGCACAAAGCAGCCCAGATCCTTCTCTTCTCGGGTCCCCCGCTGGCGCTCCTGGCTCCTGCCCCCACAGCAAGCAGCTTGTTACGGGGGCACCCGAGGCGCTGCTCTGTGTGTCTATTCAGACACATAGCTGCAGCCACGCCCTTCTCTCTCCTCATTGACTCACTGAGTTTGATTGATAGCAGCGGAAGCCAATGACAGCCGAGGCTCTCGTGCAACATCGCTGGATCAAGATGGGGCTCAGGTAAGTATTAGGGGGAAGATTGCACACTGAAGGTTTTTTTTTTTTAATCTTAATGCATAAAATGCATTAAGATAAAGAACCTTCTGCCTTCATAACAAATTTAACCCCCTGATGTAATGCAAATATACAGCCTTCGGCTTGAAGGGGTTGTACATGGGTGATGCATGCGGCTGTTATTACAAGCAACGGGAGGGGACGTCCTCCCCCTTCCTTGGCTCGTTCGGGCTCTCCCATCCCACCGGGAGGCTCAAGCTACACGCCAGCATGTCCGCTGGCTGGAGACCCGAACGAAGCCGGCATTGACTTTGATCGGGTCTCAGATCTAGTAACCCGGATGCGATGCATGACATCACTTCCTGTTTACTGGGGCCTTAAAGGCGCCAAATTTGAAAAAAATGACAGTATTCAAAACAGCCAAACTTGGCATTTTGAATGCTTTTAAGTGCAAAGGAGGGATCTGGGGTCTTATAGACCCCAGATCCCACCATAAAGAGTACCTGTCACTGCCTATTACTGTCACAAGGGATATTTACAGGCAAAAGAAACAAAGAGATCTTTAGTATAAAACAGCACATGTTACACAAATTAACACTTGTTAGGCACACATGTAAATCCTTTATTACCTCTATAGACACCATATATAGGGCAAATTACCCCCCATTATTTAAAAGACTCAAGGAGGATCTTCGTTGTTGGGCAGACTATTCCCTTTCATGGTTTGGCAGAGTCAATTCAATAAAAATGACGTTACTACCTAGACTCCTTTACTACTTTAGAACTTTACCGGTGACAATCCCGAGGGGAGACGTACAACGTCTACAGGCTGAGGTTCTGCGGTTCGTATGGGGTAATAAAAGACCTCGGATACAAAAGCAAACACTTTACACACCTAAACCTATGGGGGGGGACTTGGTCTCCCCAATTTGCATGCATATTACCAATCAGCTCAGATAGCCCAGCTAGCTTATACCACAGCTAACGGCTCAGTCCCTCTCAGTCCCTCTTTGGGTCTCCATAGAAGCAACTGCACACTATACAATATTTTAAAGACAAGTTTCTAATGCCCCCTAACAAAATATTTCGATACAACCAAATTTGCGTTGTTTGCCAGATCTAAACTTAACCAGGTGGTGGGCCCCCTTACGACATTCGAAATAACATGTTAGGCCAGAGGCTTCCAGAGGGGTTGGATTTCTGCGATATATACTTCCCTCACTGAGCCAAATCCAAAACTTGCTTATATGGACCAGTGGGAAAGAGATTTGAATCTAACTTTTGATATTACTGAGTGGCAAGATATTGATTATCAGTTATCCAAGATCTCCATTAATACTACTCTTACAGAGGTTAACTATAAAACGCTCCTACGTTGGTACCTGGTACCCACTAGAGTAGCTAAGATGTATCCTTCCACGTCGCCAAACTGTTTACGACGATGCGGTCAGTTGGGGGTGATGCACCTTATCTGGTGGCAATGCCCCCTTGTAACTAGATTTTGGATTTGAATTTTCAACTTAGTCAATTCAGTGACGGGAATAAACATTCGCAGATCTCCTGAAGCCTCCCTCTTTCACAAATTGCCTGACGAAACACCCAAAAAATCTGAAAAATTGATTAATTATATATTACTGGCGGCAAGAATTACGATTGTAAGACGTTGGAAACAGTCGATAATCCCTCTTGAACAGGTTAAAAATAAACTCAATTGGATTATGATCAACGATAAACTCACTTATATTTTTTGTAATAAAGTCAAGAAGTTTAATAAGATATGGGACCCATGGATTGACTAAATTTCAACCCCATAGTGAACCCCAGGACGACCCTCTCCCTCCCCATCTCACTTTCTCTCTCGTTTCTTCCTTTCTCCTTTCCTCTATTTTTTTTGTTTTCTTCCTTTCTCCACAAACGTCATACGCAATACAGATGATCTCATATGAGGCCTCCCACGACCATGAGCCTTGAGACTGTCCCAGAGATCACACCCGGGACCTCCCAGGACTCTGGGTCTATACCATACCCTCACACTGGGGTTATCCAGATCATGACTGGAAGGCTATTGTTAAATCCCATCCATTTTTGGATATTTATCGCACTCTTTATGTTTTGTTATTGCGATAGATGGTGGATAAACATTATGAACATACTTTTATTTTTCTGTATTGGAATGTAATGTTTTGATAACTTGACACTAATCTGCCTATGTGTCTGGCTATTCTGTACTTTGTTATTCTTTCAATAAAAACATTGAAATTTAAATCCTTTATTACACGTGATGTTAACCCCTTCCCAGCCTGTATCATTAGTACAGTGCATCGTATTGTCACTGGTGATGTCAGTGGCAGCAAGTCAGTTCCCACTGCACTTTCGCAGTCCTATTAAAAGTCGATGATAACCGTAGTATTAGTAGTATTTTAAAAAAACAAAAAACTTAACAAACACACACAGTGGGGACAGAAAATATTCAGATTTGCTAAAATCATTTAAGTTCATTTTTTTCCTCATTAATGTACACACAGCACCCCATATTGACAGAAAAACACAGAATTGTTGACATTTTTGCAGATTTATTAAAAAAGAAAAACTGAAATATCACACGGTCCTAAGAATTCAGACCCTTTGCTGTGACACTCATATATTTAACTCAGGTGCTGTCCATTTATTCTGATCATCCTTGAGATGGTTCTACACCTTCATTTGAGTCCAGCTGTGTTTGATTATACTGATTGGACTTGATTAGGAAAGCCACACACCTGTCTATATAAGACCTTACAGCTCACAGTGCATGCCAGAGCAAATGAGAATCATGAGGTCAAAAGGAACTGCCTGAAGAGCTCAGAGACAGAATTGTGGCAAGGCACAGATCTGGCCAAGGTTACAAAAAAATTTCTGCTGCACTAACTAACTAACAAGGTTCCTAAGAGCACATTGGCCTCCATAATCCTTAAATGGAAGACATTTGGGATGACCAGAACCCTTCCTAGAGCTGGCCGTCCAGCCAAACTGAGCTATCGGGGGAGAAGAGCCTTTGTGAGAGAGGTAAAGAAGAACCCAAAGATCACTGTGGCTGAGCTACACAGATGCAGTGGGAGATGGGAGAAAGTTGTAGAAAGTCAACCATCACTGCAGCCCTCCACCAGTCGGGGTATTATGGCAGAGTGGCCCGACGGAAGCCTCTCCTTAGTGCAAGACACATAAAAGCCCACATGGAGTTTGCTAAAAAAACACCTGAAGGACTCCAAGATGGTGAGAAAAAAGATTCTCTGGTCTGATGAGACCAAGATAGAACTTTTTGGCCTTAATTCTAAGCAGTATGTGTGGAGAAAACCAGGCACTGCTCATCACCTGTCCAATACAGTCCCAACAGTGAAGCATGGTGGTGGCAGCATCTTGCTGTGGGGGTGTTTTTCAGCTGCAGGGACAGGACGACTGGTTGCAATCGAGGGAAAGATGAATACGGCCAAGTACAGGGATATCCTGGACGGAAACCTTCTCCAGAGTGCTCAGGACCTCAGACTGGGCCAAAGGTTTAGCTTCCAACAAGACAATGACCCTAAGCACACAGCTAAAATAACAAAGGAGAGGCTTCACAACAACTCCGTGACTGTTCTTGAATGGCCCAGCCAGAGCCCTGACTTAAACCCAATTGAGCATCTCTGGAGAGACCTAGAAATGGCTGTCCACCAACGTTTACCATCCAACCTGACAGAACTGGAGAGGATCTGCAAGGAGAGATGGCAGAGGATCCCCAAATCCAGGTGTGAAAAACTTGTTGCATCTTTCCCAAAAAGACTCATGGCTATATTAGATCAAAGGGTGCTTCTACTAAATACTGAGCAAAGGGTCTGAATACTTAGGACCATGTGATATTTCAGTTTTTCTTTTTTAATAAATCTGCAAAAATGTCAACAATTCTGTGTTTTTCTGTCAATATGGGGTGCTGTGTGTACATTAATGAGGAAAAAAATGAACTTAAATGATTTTAGCAAATGGCTGCAATATAACAAAGAGTGAAAAATTTAAGGGGGGTCTGACCAACTTTCCGTCCCCACTGTATAGATCTGTGTGTATATACCGTATTTATCGGCGTATAACACGCACCGGCGTATAACACGCACCCCAATTTAGGAGGGAATTTTAAGGGAAAAAAAACTTTTAGGAGGGAAGTTGAAGGGAAAAAAAACTTACATTTAAATGCCCATCATTGCAGCCTTCTCAGTGCAGCCTTGCCCCAGTGCAGCCTTGCTAGTGCAGCCATGTCAGGGCAGCCTTCCCCAGTGTCCATTGCAGCCTTGCCCCAGTGCAGCCTTGCCCCAGTCCAGCCTTGCCGCTCGCTGAGCTTCAAAATCGCCGACTGCGATTTGAAAATGCCGCCGCCGGCGCCGAAATACACAGAGCCGGTCCTCAGCTCTTCTCGGCGGCTCTCGTTCACTTTCGGCTCCACTCGGGATGGGCGTGACGGTGAGCGGAGCTATCCGAAGCTAGCCGAGTACACTCGGCTAGATTCGGGCGGCGCTCGAGTGAAGCCAAAAGTGGCCGAGAAGAGCCAAGGACCGGTGTTCTGACGAGAAAGTTCCGCTCGGCGGATAAGTTCCCCCCTCTACTGCGCCTGCGCAGTAGGATCCGGCGGAAATAGCCGAAGCGGAACAGCTGAAAATCAGCTGTACACGGCGCCTGTAAGAGGGCCCCTCATGGGCTCGCTTCGCTAGCCACGCTTCGGGCACGGCCTCGCTGCGCTCGGCACTTTTAGATTCCCCCTCTAGGTCCACTTGGATGGTGGGGAAGGAACCTAGACCCAGAGCGCAGGCGCAGTGTACAGCTGATTGAAGCGTTTGAGCTTCGGCTATCTCCGGCGGCTGACAGTAGTCCGTACTGCGCAGGCGCTGCGCAGTACAGGGGGGGAACTTATCCGCCGAGGGAACATTCTCGGCAAGACACCGGCACTGTGTATTTCGGTGCCGGCGGCGCCATTTTCAAATCGCGGTCGGCGATTTTTTAGATCTGACACCTCAGGATCGCAGGGGATTGGCGTATAACACACACCCGCGATTTTCCCCTGATTTTAAGGGGAAAAAAGTGTGTGTTATACGCAGATAAATACGGTATATATTATATATCACACACACACCATAGTTTGTAGACACTATAACTTTTACGCAAACCAATCAATATACACTTATTGGGATTTTTTTTTTTTTTTTTTTTTTTTTACCAAAGACATGTAGCAGAACAGATTTTGGCCAATATTTATTAGGAAATTAGATTTTTTTTTTACAGAAGAAAGTAAAAAAAATGTTTTTCCAAAATTTTCTGTCTTTTTCTGTTTCAATAATAAGAAATAAAAAGCCCAGTGATAATCAAAAGAAAGCTCTATTTGTGTGAAAAAAAAGATTATATAAATTTTGTTTGGGTGCATGACCACCCAATTACCAGTTAAAGTAGCAAAAAATGGCTTGGTCATGAAGGGAGTAAAACCTTCCGAAGCTCAGGTGGTTAACGAGGACAGCTAAGGCAGCCTCTCTAGTTCTCTTCAAATAACGGCTTCCATTTCACACAAAAAAAACAAAATTCAAATACATGCCTTTATTAATCCAGGAATTTTATAGACATTTATTTCATAAAGCAAAATGTGGCATCATTTTTCCTCTGTGACAGAACAAATAACACCTGAAGAAAATTTGGAGAAATCAGCACCTGTTTAGGTCATAGCCGATCAGGAGACAGGCTGCTTTGGTACAGGAGTAGCAGAAGGTTCTTTGCTTTCAGTTAGTGCTCTAGGCTGGTGTATAAAAACACTAAATTTAACACCTTGATTATTTGCTGCTCTTACAAAGCCACTGTTAGCAGTCATTGTGATTGCTTTCAAGTTGTCCCCAGTGCCAAATATGGAGACTGAACGTAGGTTTATTTTAGAGCTGACTTCGAGTTTTAAGGCACGTTCCGAAGGCTGGTCAGGTACCACAGTAATTCTTTTAATAAGTGATGCGGCTCGCTCCCTTTCTTTTGGTCCTCCCAAGGTTTTCAATATAGCCTGGAAGTCCCTCACTGCAGACTCACATGCAAATAGTTCTTTTTCCTCCATGAAAGAATTCAGCATTGGCAACACCTTCTCCTTTCGTTCCTGAGTTGCCTGTTCTGTTAGTACCTTCTCTTTAAAAACCAAGTAGCAACCCCCATGACTAAGTGCAGACACATAGGTGATCAACGTAGTGATATCCAAGTTCACTCGCTTGCAGACTTCAACTTTGACCTCCCTAGGAAAAGCCACACTGGCCACTATATTTTCCCTATCTACTATACCGCCACGTAAAAGCCCTGTAGCATCATCATCAGATTCGCTGCCACTTAAAGTCTCTTCTTGTACAGTTTCATCAAAGGCATTAACAGCTACTATATCACCACGTACTGAGATTCCCATCTGCTTTAGCTTTTCAGCCATAGGACAGGAAATACCATTATAAAAAGCAAATATGATGTGGGGACTGCTATACTGTACATGTTGCTGGTGACTAGCTTGTAGGTAATCCTCTGCTTGTTCAATAATGCTTTTGTCACCATACTGACCACGGCCAAGCCATATATTATGCAGGGCTTCAGCCTTTCTTCCAACTGCTTTCACCCATGTGTGGCCATCATTAGCTACTACATCCACTACAATGGTTTGCTTTTCACCAAACTGGTCTTTGTAACTAAAGACATGGAGTACACTGACCACATCCTCTAGACTCTCAGCAGACTCAAGAATGGCTTGTAGATGAGTGAGGTTGGTGCTTTTCAAGTGAGACTCCTTAATGGCCACTTTTCCCACTTCCACTTTTTGCAAGAACTTCAGCTCAGCTCTTAACTTGCTGCATAGTTTTGCTCCACCTTCAACTCCTCCGGCTCGAGACTTGGAGAGGGCTTCAGCTCTCTTTATTAATTCTTTGGCAATTACAATGCGGTCATAAAGCAATGAATGGACAGACATGCTGGCAGCATTATCCCTAAAAATAAAAAGATGAAACAGATTTTTAGCATAAGAAATTAGAAAAAAATGATTTCTTGCATAATGCAATGCTACCCAAAGTCTGGTCAGCTGGGTGTCACCACTGCAATCTTTGTACAGTAGTATTTAAGCACCACTTCACTAAAAAAAAAAAAAAAAACTAAATAATTAAAAAAAAAAAAAAAAAAAACACATACTAGAGGCTACTTCACAGGCATATATGCTGGAACTTCCTTCTCTCTGCACAGGCATATGCCCTTTTCTCTCCTTGTAATTCAAACTAAACTTGCATTGGCACTCTAAGCTGAGACAGAGATCTCCCTACCGGTTGCAGTGAAGGGAGCTAGTGTCAGTGCACCAATTAAAGGTGTAAGAGCATTATCAAAGAAGAACAGGCACCGCTCACCAACCCAGTACATTAGTAGGTACAGTAGATGAATGTGGCCTCAGCCAGCGCCGCTCCAGCCATGCTCCCCTGACATGTTTTGTCCCCCTCACCTCTGTGACCAAGCCCCGTGAGTGGAGCAGAACATGTCAGGGGGGGCTAGCTGGAGCGGCGTTGGCTGAGGCCACACTCATCTCAATACTAATGCACTGGGTTGGTGAGTGACACCTTTTCTTCTCTTTGATAATGCTCTTTTCTCTTCTTCTCTGGGGTTCTTGGGCATCCTCTATGTTCCCAGCTTTGGATAACTAATGCTTCATCCTCTGCTCAAAACCTAACATAGACATGCCAAATCTCATCTTCTGATAAAATCCAAGCTTCATCTAGCGCCTGTAACAAGTAGCTGGTGTACACAGTACACATATTCTTTCACAAGACTTGTTTTGTACACAAAGCTTGAAAATGTCAGACTCCTGCTCTCATATAGAGTATATGGGTCTGAAACACCCCCTGCACTGTAATCTAATAACGCTGTTCAGGGAGCATTGCTAAATGGCGCACTGTACAGGAGGTGCATCAGCCTTTTTGTTTGTTTTGGTTGCAGGGTGTTTGTGGCACTTCCCCAGACTAGACCCTCAGTAGACTAGACTTAGAAGACCCTCACTGCAGATTCACATGCAAATATTTCTTTGTCCTACATGAAAGAATTGGAGAGACATTTATTTTAGGGAGTCAGGGTGAAGTTACTCTTTAAGCACTTTCCATCTGTCCGTAAAAGTGATTTGAGTGGCTATACAGCTGCTGGATCACTTTTACAGGCCGTGGAAGAGGGCCCCACCTGCTGCCAACCGCCACCTTTACCGCGCTCTTCCAAGCAATCGGGGTGTCTGGTACTGCCACCATGTTCCAAGGGGAGGAGAAGGGAGGAAGGTACATCTATACCCACCTCCCCTCTGTAATGTAAGAAACCAGAAACCAGTGACAAGGATTTTGGTTTGTTTGCCAACAGTTACCGACTTGTATAGCATCTGATCTAACCAATCTTGGTGTGTATAAAATAAAAAAAATAAAAAAAGTGTAAAAAATGTAAAGCGCCCTGTGTTCATGCGCAAATGGGAATGTGCAGGTAGGTCCCACATGCATATGTAAACGGTGATAGTGCCACACATTGCAGAACTTAAATTTCGGACTAAAGTTCCACTTTAGCCTAGGTTCACACTAAGTGCGGAAATGAAATCATGTGAGTTTAGCTGAACTCACGCAATTTCATTCCTGCATGTCAGTCCTAATTTCAGGGACGATTTCAGAGACATCTATGCGGGTTTCTGCACAGATGTAAATGGAAATTGCATCCAGAAATCACCAAAAGTAGTACAGAAACTACTTTTGAAAATCGGTGCGGCATCGCACCAAATAGGACAGTGCCATTGCTGGCAATTTGGCATGCGATTTGACATGTCAAATCGCATCAATGTGAACCAGGACTAAAGTGTATTTTTTCCTGAAAACTTGCGTTTGATAAACCGCTGTGCAAATATTGTGCGACATAACAATTACAACGACAACCATTTTATTTGCAGTGCCTCTGCATAAATATATGATGTTTGGGAGTTCTAAGTAATTTTCTATCAAAAAACAAAAATGCTGATTTTTACATATATGTGAGATTTATCAGAATTTGCCCAGACTGGAGGTGGTTAAGCTCATCTCCAGCTCCAACAAGCTGGAAAATAGTATACCAGCTGACCTAACGTCCACTAACTGCGTATGCACTGCTGCAATGTATTCTGTGACTTGTAGTACTTTTCAAGTTCAACCTGCACTTTGTCACAGTAATATGAGCGTCTCTGTGTAAGCTTGCTTTTGGCAATAATTTTCTGCTCATACCTGGCAAGTGGAATGCATGAAAATTACTGGAGTATCCCTTAACCCAGCAACATATTTGGCTACTGGTGAAGTGCCTGATTGCATTTAAAAAATAGCCAATTTACTTTTCAGTAAATTACAATCTGTTGGTGCTAGGAGTTCCCTAAACTCTGCACACAGTTTTCCAATGTGTCAATAAAAGTTACATCTTTAGCGGTTTGTAAAATACAACGCTTACTAATGCTCTTGAGTTTACAATCTAACCACACACATAAACAATAGTTTACTTGCTTATAGCATACGGCTCTTGACCCCTCATCTAGATGACATTTCACTTCAGTAGTTGTCAGTTTCTTCCGTCAATTTCATTTAGAGTAGATCTTTAGAACAGTACCTTAATCATCAAGTCTACGTCTCACAGCCACTGACTGCCAGGATACTCCGTGATGTTTGCAATTCACTCCTTCCTGCTGCTGCATTCCAAACCTCCTTCTCATTATCTCTGCTTCTGAGTTCCAAACCTCCTTCTCATTATCTTTGCTTCTGAGTTCCAAGCCTCCTTCTCATTATCTCTGCTTCTGCATTCCAAGCCTCCTTCTCATTATTTCTGCTTCTGCATTCCAAGCCTCCTTCTCATTATTTCTGCTTCTGCATTCCAAGCCTCCTTCTCATTATTTCTGCTTCTGCGTTCCAAGCCTCCTTCTCATTATCTCTATTTCCGTCTTCCAAGCCCCCTTTTCATAATCTCTGTTTCCCTGTTCCAAACCTCTTTCTCCTGATTTCTTTTTCTGTGTTTAAAGTGGAAGTTGAAGCAAAATCTAAAATCCCTGCATCTATAGACATCCAGGGATCTAACACTAACCTCTCTATCCCTGTAAAGAAAAAACAAGTATATATATGTTTTTGGAAGCCGATCTGACCTGCTCCGACTGGATCCCACGCTGAGCTGTCAGCCGCAGCTTCTCTGTATAGGCGAGTGCAGAGGAGAAGGAGGACAACAAAAGCGCCATAGTAACTATGGGTGACGTCACTTCCCATTCATTTCACAGCCTTTGTCGTCTGTGTCCTTTGCAGAGCTTCCGGCGCTGGAGATCAGGTCGGTGCGGGTTAGGTCAGATCGGCTTCCAAAAATGTATACTCATCTTTTCTTTACAGGGATAGAGAGGTTAGTGGTGTTAGATTCCTGGTGTCTATAGATTTTGCATGGACTTCCACTTTAAGTCTAGGTTCACATTGACAGCGGGATTGAAATTGTGCGAGTTCAGCTGAACTCGCACGATTTCATACTCGCATGTCAGTCACGATTTCGGGGGCAATTTTGGAGACATCTGTACGGGTTTCTGCACATATGTCTATTGAAATCACACCCCGAAGAAAACTACTTTTGGGAATCGATGCGGCGCCATAATGTCAGCGTCGCACCAATTCGGACGGTGCCATTGCCGGCAATAGCCGCCGATTTGGTATGCTATTTGACAGTCAAATCACATGCCAAATCACAGCAATGTGAACCAGGGCTCAAGCCTTCTCCTCATTATCTCTGCTTCAGAGATCCAAGCCTCATTTGATTGTACACCTCATGACCACCCATCATACCATGACAACATACCTAAATAATAAAGTAAACACGAAACAAAAGTTGTGGGAAAACTTTAGGCCATAACTCCTTTACTGGGTTTAAATCAATTTTAATTATGAAATAAACCTTAACCTTTAATACAACACAAAACCACATTTAACCAGTTGCCGACTGGGCCATAGCCAAATGACGGCTACAGCGCGGTCGGATAAGTCTGGGCTGGCATCATATGACGTCCTCCCAGAATCGCGTCCCCTGGGGCGCGCACACAGGACCGGCCGTGCTAGCTGGGTTCACGGGTCCCGGAGTGTCACAGATCGCGGTAAAGGGCTAGTAGCAGCGGCCCTTCACCCTGTGATCGCTCCATCCAATGACGGAGCGATCAGAATGTAAACAAGCCGGGGTCATCCAGCGGTTCAGCTCTCTCCTCTCTTCATACCGATACAGCTTGTGTGGAGAAGAGAGAGATCGAGTGCCCAACTGCAAATTTTTTTACATTTTTCCTGTGCCCAGCAGTGCCCTACAACACCACAACAGTGCTCTTCTGTGCCCTACTGTGCCATCAGTGCCTCTACATTGTGTGCAACATCAGTGCCACTACAGTACTCATCTGTGCCATCAGTGCCACCTGTGCCTATCAGTGCCACTACAGTGCCACACCTGTGCTACTACAGTGCCACTCATGTGCCACTATAGCACTCATCTGTGCCCTACAGTGCCACCTGTGCCACTACAGTGCCCATCAGTGCTACATTAGTTCAACTACAGTGCTCATCTGTGCCCTACAGTGCTCATCAGTGCGACCCTATCAGTGGATCCTCATCAGCACTCGTCAGTGCCACCTCATCAGTGCAGCCACAGTGCATTAGTGTACATCAGTGCAACCTCACCAGTGCATATAAGTGCACCCCCATCAGCACCCATTAGTGCACCCTCATCATCACCCATCAGTGCAGCCTCTTCAGCAACCAGCAGTGCAGCCTCATTAGATCAGTCTCATCAGCACCCATCAGTGCAGCCACATCTGTCCTAGTGTCATATCACAACACATCCCACAGTCACCAGTATGGCAAAAAAATAAAACATTCCCCTGAAAATGCATAAAAGCTTCTTAGCCTGAGCGATGAGAGCAGTGGGGAGCTCTCCAAGTCTGCGCCCGATTCTGATTTGGCGTATGAACCCGTTTTAAGCAGTGGGTCTGCTACAGAATCGGAGGAAGAGGAAAGTGTGCCCATGAAAAAAAGGCATTCTGGAGAGGAGCAGCAGGCTATTACAAGTAGAGCAGTGGCATCAACCAGCAGCTCAGTGCCATCCACCTCTAGCGCAGTGCCATCCACGAGAAATGGAGTACCACTGCAACAAAGACCAAGCACTTGTGGGGTGTCATTTCAGCCCCATAGGGTTAGGACCCATGCCAGCCTTCCTTATGCCCTTCAAAACCCTCTGTGGCTTCCCTCTAATTCCGGAGCAGCAAACATCCCCCCTTTCACCACCCAATCAGGTGTCCAGGTGAGCACAGATAATTTTGCCCTTATTGATTTTTTTAATTACATTTTTACTGAAGAACTATTATCTTCCATCGAGGCCCAGTGCAAACTCTAAGCACCACAGTTCAAAACAAGCAAACCTGGTTCAAGTTACGACCATCCCATTGAGTGGAGAGAACTTACTGTGGAGGAATTTAAAATATTTTTAGGCCTAACCTTCAATATGGGACTCACAAATTTGTTTTTATTATACTCCTACTGGTCCACCAACCCCATCCACCACATACCAATTTTCTCATCCCTTATGCTAAGATCAAGATTCCTAATGATTATGCGGTTCCTCCATTACAATGACAACACCCAGTGCCCTCCCCATGCTTGGGGAGGGCACTGCTTATGACAAAGCTGACCCAGCTTATGACTCTTATGACAAATTATTTAAAATTCAACCACTTCTAAATTTTTTCTCTGAGAAATTCCCCCAGATATTTACCCCTGAACAAAATATCTCTACGGATGAGTCACTTGTCAAATTCACAGGCAGGCTGGTCTGCAAGCAGTTTATCTCTAGCAAAAGGGCCCGATATGGGGTTAAGCTCTACAAACTATGTGACCGAGCCATGGGGTACATCTACGGCTTCCTGGTGTACAAAGGGAAGGACACCCAGCTGCATCCCCCTGAATGCCCAGAGTACATTGGAGCCGGCGGAAAAGTTGTTTGGGAGCTTGTCTATCCACTCCTTGAAAAGGGTTACCATCTATATGTGGATAATTTCTACATGAGCTTTCCCCTCTTCTGCAATCTTCACTGGAGGAAGACTCCAACATGCGTTACAGTGAGATGCAATAGGAAGGGCTTCCTGCAAAGGCTCGTTAATGAAAGGCTATGACGAGGAGAGACAGGACGTCTTTGAAAAACGATGAGATATTGGCTGTCTGGTCGAGGGACAGACGAAAAGTCTACATCAGGGGTCTCAAACTGGCGGCCCTCCAGCTGTTGTAAAACTACAAGTCCCATCCAAGGTTGCCAACTGTCAGTAAATTCAAGCACAGTTTACAAAATCGATGATTTTTACATCTGTCCGTGAATGTCCATTAGGGACATGCAGACGGCATGTCCCTAATAAAAACCCAGTGGTGATTAAATGCCACCAAAAGAAAGCTCTATTTGTGTGAAAAAAGGACTAAGGAGTAATTGTCATTTAAAATGTGAGAGCAGCAAAAGCTGAAAATTGGTCTGGTTAGGAAGGGGGTTTAAGTGCCCAGTGGGCAAGTGGTTGTAAAGGAAGAAGTTTTTTTATCTTAATGAATTCTATGCATTAAGATAACAAAAAACCTTCTGTGTGCAGCAGCCCCCCTCAGCCCCCCTAATACTTACATGAGCCCCATCTCTGACCAGTGATGTGCAGAACTCTCCCTCTTGACTGGCTGAGACACAGCAGTGGTGCCATTGGCTCCCACGGCTGCCAATCAAATCAGTTAGCCAATCAGGAGAGGGGGTGGGGCCAAACCGTGGCTCAGTGTCTTAATGGACACACTGAACTGTGGCTCGGCTTGGGTGCCCCCATAGCAAACTGTTTGCTGTGGGGGCAGGAGGGAGGGGCCAAGAGCACAGAAGAGAGACCCGAGTAGAGGAGGATTCAGGCTGCTCTGTGTAAAACCACTGCACAGAGCAGGTGTGTATGATATGTTTATTAATTTTAAAGAAGAAAATGAAACTTTAGTATTACTTTAACCATTAACAGAACAACACGTTTAGGCTGGCTGTAGATGTATTGTTTGCTGTATTGGTTTTTTTTTTTATCAGCCAGAGGGCTTATTTTATAAAAACGAGTGGATTCCTGCATCCACACAAGTGAAGTGGATGGAGGAATCCTTCCTGCTGTGCTATTGAATTCTGACAGCAGGGACTCCTCAGAATATACTGATCAGCATTGCAGCTCCTGATTGAATGAATGTTTTCTAACAGTGCTGTTCTTAGCGGAACGGCCATGGATGGATCGAAATTCGGCCAGTCCCTGCTGAACCAGCTGAATTTCATTACATCTGAGGCCTAAATAACAGTTTACCAACCACTTTCCACCATAAAGTGGACGACATTACCCCATAAAGATTGACCGCGACAGGGGAAAAATAACAAAGGGGAAAAAATAACAAAGGGGAAAAAATAACAAAGGGCAGGATGGATGGGAGAGCAGGTCAAAAGATCTAAAAGGAAGAAAGAAGATAATCTGAAGACCGATATTTCACTTCTGCTTCAAGTTAGAGGATTAAAGTATCCATGGGGTTGATTTACTAAAACTAGAAAGTGCAAAATCTAATGCAGCTCTGCAAAGAAACCAATCAGCTTCCAGTTTTGTTTTTTTTTTTATGTCAAAATGTAACTGAACAAGCTGAAGTTAGAAGCATACAAAATTTGCAGCGGTATGATATATACAAATCTCCAAAGTGAAAATAAACATAAAAATGGTCCTTCTGTGTTAATCCAAATAAAATCCTATAATCCAACTATGTAAGTGCAAAATTATCCAGCCACTATAGGGATTGAAGGCTTACTGGAATTTTTGGCTACACAATTAAGTGCAGCAAACACATATTGATAATGCCAATCGTGTTGGTGTGCCTTCTCCTTTATCCTTATTTTTGAAACTCCAGATATACCGGAAAAAACTTGTATGGTGTTATATTGTTAAAATAAATCACAAACAAGTGAATAACACCCAATGCTAATTATTTGTGCAAGCATTGATCACCAGACTTCACCAGCTTTCATCTCCATGCAATGTGAACTCACCAAAGAAATAATCTTTAAAGGCAACAAGGGTGAAGTTAGGAAAATCTGCAGGTTGCAATGCAAAACAATTCCTCCCAACCTGTCTCACTTTACAGGGTAGAGCTCCATGCATATGTCCCCAAATACCAAAGGCAATAAACAAAAAGTGCAGTATTTATTGAAAAAGATACGATAAAAACAGGTATAAAATACATAAACGCAGTGTAACAGCCCGCTAAACGTACATCTATCACCGCCACCTGGACCTCCGATGTGGCAGCGTGACGCTCTGGCTCTTAAATCCTACCCTTTGCTATTTGCATAAAAATGCATTCTTAGGGGCCCCTGGGTGGCGGTGATAGATGTAAGTCTAGCGGCTTGTTACACTGTTTTTATGTATTTTATACCTGTTTTTAATGTATGTCTTTTCCAATAAATACTCGGAAGTTTATCCGGCGCACATACTCCTCTTGAGTAGGGGGTCCGTCACAATTTTTATGTTTCAATATGTTTTTATTACATTTTATGGGGAAGTATACAAGAAATGGGTGTACATGTCATCACCTGATACTAAACAATTAGGAGAGGTAGAAACATGTACATTTGCAATAAAAATATACAGACACAAAATAATGGGCAGAAAAAACAGTAGAAGACTACAAACTATGCAGTATAGTAACAGTCCATGAGCCTGGAGTTCTAAAGCACTCAGTATAAGAACCGAAGGCAATAGGGAAAGGAATGTTGTGATTCACAGCCAATCAGTATAAGGCAAGGAAGTAATGATCCCATTATGGGTGAAAGCTTTCAAGAAGAGCAATAGTAGATATTATTGGGCAGTATAAAAGGGGTGGGTAAACCACAAATTCCAAACGAGGTTAAACTTAGACACAGAATTATTTTTTGTGGCGTATATGCGCACAATTCAAATTCACTTCTTTAATAATATCAAACACTCCAGGGATAATGGAAGAGTCAGTATTGGATGTAAACATTGGGGGACTCGGTGCACTTCCAGTTGGAGGGCCCTCAAAATAGAAATTAAATTAAATGACAGGATTTGGGACACAGAACAAAACACTGATTAGGAGTCCCCTTCACTACTACACTCTGCATGACACATAGGGAAGGAGGATCCTCTACTCTCTGCCAATTTCGTCCGACACTGTAATATGTCATAATGGTGAAATTCTGATCCAGGGCCTAGCCTGTCCTGAATTCGACTAATCTTGTAATTCTGGGTAAAACTTGCTAACAAAGTTTTACCCTATTCGAGATTGCGGATTGAGGGTCAAGCGGAGGAGTTAGCTTCTCTCTCATGTTTCTCACTGCGATAAATCGATGCTGGTCATTAACTTTACTCCCACACAATGAGGTCGGGCCTGTTGTTTAGAGGAATGTACCCCAGATGTGTACATTTTCACAGAGGGCTGAAGGTAAAGTGAAAATATAGCTGAGACGAATGGGGCGTGAAAATCCAAATTTCTGCAAGACTGCCTTGAGGATCCCCCCAGTGTACTCAATCAAACGCTTTTTCAGGGTCAAGGGTCAAAATAAGAGATGGAAATTTACGAATTTCAGCATGCTAATTAGGTTCAGAATTCTTTTTGTGGCATCCGGGGCCTGTCTTCCTTTAATAGAGTCCACTTGATCTGGAGGGATTAGGGAAGGAATGGTTTTCAATAGTCTAAATGCCAGGGCTTTGGCAAAGACTTTGATATCTGAGTTCAGTAATGAATGCGGTCTGTAGTTACTGGGTAAGCTTTGTGAATAGTGATAATCACTGCCTGTAACACTTCTTTTGGAAAATGACCATTGGCTAGGCTATAAATGGCATCAAATGAAGTGATAGAGCAAGTTAAAATTTCTGATAGTATTCATTAGGGAAGGTATCAATGCCCGGTAACTGCGAAGAAGGCAGACTGTTTATGACCTTCAAAAGTTCAGGTTCGTTAAAGGGTCGGGATAGTTCAGTGAGATGAGCATCGTTTAAAGTGGTTATAAGCCTCAGACATGAAATATGAACAAAGCATATTCATCTATTGTGTACTTGTCTTAATCCAGAGCACTAAATGTGCTTTCTGTCTGCTGCCGTGTTCCTCTGCATGAGTCACTTCTGACAAGTTTTCTTGACATCAAGAGGTAAAAAGTTGACAGGGAAAGAGCTCCAGCACCTCCAGCTCCTGTGTAAAGGGGGTGTGTTTCATCTCTGCGATTAACTATCACTAAGCTCTACAGAGTATAAATTAAGCTCCCCGGCCCCTGCTTTCTGGAAACTCAGACAAGCTGTATAAATTCTGCACTGTGAATGGATGTAGAGAAGAGAGGGCTGCAGATAGAGGTACAACTTATGTAGGAGGATTTGTTTCATCTCTGTGTATCACCTGAGGCTAGTCACTTCACTGGGTATACGGGGGGGTTATTTACGAAAGGCAAATCCACTTTGCACTACAAGTGCAAACTACAAGTGCAAAGTGCACTTGAAATTGCACTGGAAGTGCAGTAGCTGTAAATGTGAGAGGTAGATCTTATTTCACCAATCATGTGCAAGCTAAAATGTTGTTTTTTAATTTTCCTTGCATGCCCCCCTCGGATCTACAGCGACTGCACTTCCAAGTGCACTTTCTGTGCAATTTCAAGTGCACTTTGCACTTGTAGTGCAAAGTGGATTTGTCTTTCGTAAATAACCCCCAGTGCCTTGCAAAAGTATTCACCCCCCTTGGCTTTTTACCTATTTTGTTACATTACAGCCTTTAGTTCAATGTTTTTTTTAATCTGAATTATATGTGATGGATCAGAACACAATAGTCTAAGTTACTGAAGTAAAATAAGAAAAAATATATACATAAAACTATTTTTCAGAAATAAAAACTGATAATTGGCATGTGTGTATGTATTCACCCCCTTTGTTATGAAGCATATAAAAAGCTCTGGTGCAACCAATTACCTTCAGAAGTCACATAATTAGTGAAATGATGTCCACCTGTGTGCAATCTAAGTGTCACATGATCTGTCATTACATATACACACCTTTTTGAAAGGCCCCAGAGGCTGCAACACCTAAGCAAGAGGCACCACTAACCAAACACTGCCATGAAGACCAAGGAACTCTCTAAACAAGTAAGCGATAATGTTGTTGAGAAGTACAAGTCAGGGTTAGGTTTTTAAAAAAATATCCAAATCTTTGGTGATCCCTAGGAGCACCATCAAATCTATCATAACCAATTGGAAAGAACATGTCACAACAGCAAACCTGCCAAGAGACGGCCGCACACCAAAACTCACATACCAGGCAAGGAGGGCATTAATCAGAGAGGCAGCACAGAAACCTAAAGTAACCCTGGAGGTGCTGCAGAGTTCCAGAGCAGAGACTGGAGTATCTGTACATAGGACGACAATAAGCCATACGCTCCATAGAGTTGGGCTTTATGGCAGAGTGGCCAGAAGAAAGCCATTACTTTCAACAAAAAACAAAATGGCATGTTTTGAGTTTGCGAAAAGGCATGTGGGAAACTCCCAAAATGTATGGAGGAAGGTGCTCTGGTCTGATGAGAGTAAAATTTAACTTTTTGGCCATCAAAGAAAACGCTATGTCTGGCGCAAACCCAACATATCACATCACCCAAAGAACACCATCCCCACAGTGAAACAAGGTGGTGGCAGCATCATGCTGTGGGGATGTTTTTCAGCAGTCAGGACTGGGAAACTGGTCAGAGTTGAGGGAAAAATGGATGGTGCTAAATACAGGGATATTCTTGAGCAAAACCCGTACCACTGTGTGTGTGATTTGAGGCTAGGACGGAGGTGCACCTTCCAGCAGGACAATGACCCTGAACACACTGCTAAAGCAGCACTTGAATGGTTTAAGGGGAAACATGTAAATGTGTTGGAATTGCCTAGTCAAAGCCCAGACCTCAATCCAATAGAAAATCTGTGGTCAGACTTAAAGATTGCTGTTCAAAAGCGCAAACCATCCAACTTGAAGGAGCCGGAGCAGTTTTGCAAGGAGTAATGGGCAAAAATCCCAGTGGTAAGATGTGGCAAGCTCATAGAGACTTATCCAAAACGACTTGGAGCTGTGATAGCCGCAAAAGGTGGCTCTACAAAGTATTGACTTTAGGGGGGTGAATAGTTATGCACATTCACTTTTTCTGTTATTTTGCTCTATTTGTTGTTTGCTTCACAATAAAAATTAAAAAAAAAAGATCTTCAAAGTTGTGGGCATGTTCTGTATATTAAATGATGCAAATCCTCAAACAAAAACAAGCCATGTTAATTCCAGGTTGTGAGGCAACAAAACACAAAAAATGCCAAGGGGGGGGGGGGGGGGGTGAATACTTTTGCAAGGCACTGTATGTGTGGGTTAACAAGTACTTTAATGTAGGCAATTAAAGCGGTTGGGGAAATTTTGGTATCTGTTCCAAGGTAGACTGAAGTGCACAGCTATCCGATTTCAGGTCGTATAAAGATGAAATTTTGTGAAATTTTGTGAAAAGAGTCTGAGGCCTTAGATCCATTCTTCGGATCAATTGAGAGATTTTGGTAGTAAGTTGTCTATGCTTGATGCATCTCTCCAAGTACCTGATTGTTTATTGAGGGCATAAGAGTTAGCTTTTAGTATTCAAATATGTTTCTCATACTGATACAATAACACATTTCTAAGAGCTAGCCTGGTTCAGATGATTTTTGTGTGAAGTTGGGTCCCATTAATGAACCTCTTCAAGTGATCTAATATCTTGAATCAGTCAGTTAAACTGTTGTGATCTACGTTTTTTAGCACGGGAGCTTAACTTTAGGAAGATACCCCTCAAAAATGCCTTATGGGCATTCCACAGCATAAAGTGGTCGATGACTGCAGTATCGTTTATGGAGAATAGATCATGGGCATCTGTGATTTGTTGAGTATAATCAGAGAGAGACAAGGTAGGTGTTTAGTTTTCATAATGGGACTGAGCCGTTATGGGATTCATAGACACCAATCCTTACTGGGGCTTGGTCTGACCAGGAGATAGTTTCAACACTTGAAGAGGTAATAGAAGAGACCGTTCACCTATTCATGATAAATATGTCTATTCTGGATTAGGTGCGATGGGCCACAGGGAAATAGGTATAATCACGCTCTGCACCGTGCTGACATTCCCAGCTATCATACAGATCCTGGTTGTGAAGGAAAGTATTTAGGGGGCAGGATCTTTTCTTGTTAAAGTATAACTAAAGGCAAAACATTTTTTTTTGTTTTGGATAGAGTGGAGAGAAATTAGACCCCTTCAGTTTTTATTGCTGTCTGTACCCCAGTTAAGGAGATTTTTTTCTCTATAGTTGTTCTGTTTACTATTAGGATTGAAAGTAAAAGAAAAATCCACATTTTGTGAGGTCCCCAAAAAAGTAATAGAGGGAAAATCTTCCAATGGGGACACTAGTTTTGATGACCTGGGGATCCCCAAGGAACTGGTCTGAAGTGGTTAAGAAAGTTGATCTGTCTGATATTTGAGATGTAATATAATGACCAGAGTGAACAATACACTATTAGGTTTACAGACCACAACAATGTATCAATCATTATCATCTTCCAAAGAGGAAATATGTTGGAAAGTGAGTGAGGCTCCCACAGCAATGAGATCTCTCACTTTCTGCTTTTCAAAATTTGCAGGAAAAATATGGGAAAGTTCTTAGGATATTGATGGGGAACCTTAAATTTCATAAAATGGGTTTCTTGTAGTAAAATAACATTCTCGTTTAGAGCTCGACTTTCCTTTTGCAATGCTCTTTGCTTATAGGGGCTAGTAAGACCCCTCACATTCAGGGACACAAATTTAAGAGTCATCGTAGGTAAAGTAACTGCTGGAGATAGCTGATATAGCACATAGATCGGTACAGTACCTGAAAGCTGGCAAAGTAATGATCCACGGTGGCATTTAGGATTGCACACTATAGAGGACCTTTGAACATTCGTGGAGCAGCAGAAAGTCTCAGAGGAGAAATCTGAGGAGGTGCTAAGAATACTGATCGCAAAAAGGACATACCAGATTAAAAAAAAAAAAAAAAAAACTTTGGGGATATTGGACATTAAGAGTTAAGGCTGAGAGATTGGTAACTTTAAATATAAGGCCTGTGGAGGCAGCACAGCAAGGTTGTAATCAGTGGAGGGATCCTAAATAAGGTTTATTCAGTTAGGACCATTCCATCAGTAACTTAAAAGCGATCATTTTGTCTGGTAGCGGGGACTCCATGATCTTCCATTCTTTCAATAGTTGCATACATTTGTCTAGGGAGTAAGTCGTGTAGGTCTTGCCTTGTCCCGAGGATTTTATTATTCCTGAGTGCTCATGTTATAGTCAGGAACTGTTTCTTGGTTTGGATAGCAGCTACTGATAGGTCTGTGTATAAAGTGATCCCTGCAAAATGTTCATATCAGGCAGGGTTATTTTTGGTAGCTTGCGTCCCCCTTTTTTTTTTTTTATATAAAAGAAATGGATCCTTGCGAAAGCAACATAGGGTGTTGTTTCAGATAGAAACTAGGGATTTGGGATGTGGTATGCTTCATCAATAAGTAGATCAGCTTCTATCACCTCTTAAATAGTCGAGTAGAAGCGGTTGGATGACCATTTCTGAGATCTAATATTGTTGCGTCTGGACTGGTCTTCTAAATCTGCCAGTATAGCATTGATACGCTGTTAGTTCTGAGTCATGTGCCACATAAGAATCAATTAAATCATTGTGTGCTTAACAAATGTCACGGATCTTCTGCATGTGAAACTAATGTTGAGATCCTGCATTGCAGAGGTAATGCCAGTGAGCATAGTGGACATGTCTTTGGACATAGTGGACATGAGAAAGCAGCATGTCTTTATAATCTGAGAAAAGCAGGCTCAGAGGAAGTAGGGAACTCCTCTAATAGTGGTAGTGAGGCAAAGAATGTAAGCTAGGTAGTGCAAGTATGCCTGGGTCCCCCTCCGCTCACGATATCATGGTTCAAGAAATTGAACTTGCTATCCAGTCCTTTACAAAGAACAAATCACCTGGTTTGCATGGTATGAACCACACACTGAGATTTTAGCTCCGGGGTTGCAATCCTTTTTCAAGCTCTTGATACTTTAACCTGATACTATGTTAGAAGTGCATGTGGTACTACTCCCCAAGCCTGGTAAAGACCTCACCAAATGTTCATCATATAAACCGACTGCACGCTATTTCTGCTTTGGTAAATATAGATCAGACAGGATTCATCCCTAAATATCTACTGATACTGCAATAAACTTTTCTCTCATTTACAGACTTAATAGAAAAAGCTTTCAATTCTGTGGACTGGGGATATATGGGAAAAATGTTACATCAAACGAGTTTTGAGCCTAAACTCCAACACTGGATCTTGATATACTTTATAGAAATCCCAAAGCTGCCATTAAAATAGGGTCTACCCTCTCCCTTTTTTTTATATTGCCAGGGGAACCTGTCAAGGCTTTCCTTTTTCACCCTGCCTGTTTACAATCACGATGGAACCCCTGGGGAGGGTGGAATAGGCTATAATAATTTAGAAAACCTATGTATAGGAGGTAGGCCCTGCAAGGCAATATTTGAAACTGTACACTTTTTGTACTATATTTGTACCTTTTTTTTTTTTTTGTAACAGCTTTCTGCAATACCTTTTAAAGCAAGAATAAAAAAAAAATGCTACTCAATTTGGCCAGTTAGTAGGCTTCTCTCTTTGGTGCTTATTGTTCAGGAACGCTGTATGTTGCTTCTGCATTCCTGGAGAAATCCAGATTGATGGTTATGGTCTTATTGTTTTCTGGCAGTACGTAGCATTGCCGTCTTGTTCTTAAGGCCTCATGCACACTGGACAGAAAAAAAAAGCTGCTTACTTTTTCAGCCTGCAAATGCACCTGTATGTTAGCCTATGTGTCTATGCACACATAGGTATTTATAGGAAAAAAAAAAAAAAAGGAAAAAAAGAAGAGGAGTGTTTGGACAGAGAAAACGTGAATACGCATAAAGGCTCGTTAATGCTAGGCATGTTTGTGTGTTAATGCATTCTAATGGTCAGAATAAGTTATTATTCTGACCAATAGAATGCATTGACACCAAGCAAACAAACGCATATAAACAATGTGCAAAAATTAGCTTTTACTGTGTTCTTTAAAGCGGAGGTTCACACAAAAATTGAACCTCCGCTTTTTGGAACCCTCCCCCCCCCCCTCCGGTGTCACATTTGGCACCTTTCAGGGGGGAGGGGGGTGCAGATACCAGTCTAATACAGGTATTTGCACCCACTTCCGGGCGTAGACTCCCACGGTCTACGCCACTTCCCGTCCCCCGTGCTGTCTGCTGGGACACACACGGGTCCCAGAGACAGCAGGGACCGTTCTGATTGCGCATCGCGCATGCGCAGTAGGGAACCGGGAAGTGAAGGCGCAAGGCTTCTTTTCCTGACTCCCTTACAGAAGATGGCGGTGGCAGCACCCAAGAGCCAAGCGACGGTTCAGCCTTAGGTGCCGACATCGCTGGACCCTGAGACAGGTAAGTGTCCTTATTTTAACCGCTTTAATACCGGGCCAATTCTGACACTTTGCTCCTACATGTAAAAATCATAATTTTTTGCTAGAAAATTACATAGAACCCCCAAACATTATATATGTTTTTTTTAGCAAAGACCCTAGAGAATACAATGGCGGTTGTTGCAACTCCTTATCTCACACAGTATTTGTGCAGGAATTTTTCGAACGCGTTTTTTTTGGGGAAAAAAATGTTTTTTTAAAAAAAAAACAAAACAGTAAAATTAGCCCAATGTTTTTGCATTTTGTGAAAGATGAAGTTACGCCGAGTAAATAGATACCTAACATGTCACGCTTCAAAATTGCACACGCTCGTGGAATGGCGCCAATGTTCGGTACTTAAAAATCCCCATAGGCAACGCTTGAAATTTTTTTACTCGTTACATGTTTTGAGTTACAGAGGAGGTCTAGGGCTAAAATTATTGCTCTCGCTCTACCGATCGCAGCGATACCTCACATGTATGGTTTGAACACCGTTTTTATATGTGGTCGGGACTTACGTATGCGTTCGCTTCTGCGTGCGAGCACACGGGGACAGCGGCACTTTAAAAACATTTTTTTTTTATTATTGTTAATTATATTTTATTTTTTTTATTTTGACATTTTTTTGAAAAAAAAAAAATTGATGACTTTTATTCCTATTACAAGGAATGTAAACATCCCTTGTAATAGCAATATGACATGTCAGGTGCTCTTAATAGTGAGATATGGGGTCAATAAGACCCCATATCTCACCACTAGGTTGGGAAGCCTGAAATAAAAATAAAACGATCGCCGCTTCCCAGCCGAAGTGGCGCCGTTTTTTTGAATGGAGAGGCCGGGCGTGACGTCATAACATCGCGCCCGGCCTCCGACGATCATAGAGACTCCGGGGACCATCTGGTCTGCCGGAAATCTCTATGATCTACATCTGGCGCCGGCGGATCCACTCTCCGCCTCACCGATCGTAACGGTGAGTCAGAGCAAGCACCGGAGGGCGGCGGGGGGGTGTGGGGTGACGTCCCCTCTTGCCTCCCATAGGAACGATCAAGCGGCGGAACGGCCGCTATGATCGTTCCTATGGTGTAGAGATTCGCCGGCTGAAACCGGCAATATCTGAATGATGTCTGTAACTACAGGCATCATTCAGATATACCCGCTCAAAGCCCAGAACATCATATGACGCCCTTGGTATTGAAGTGGTTAAAAGTCAGCAGCTGCAGTATTTGTAGCTGCTGACATTTTTTTTGCGGGACTCCCTCTTTAAGCAGCTTTTCACCTGCAAGGAGAAAAAGCGTTTAGGAGGGGCTGAGCAAAGCCTAAAGTGTACACAGAGGTCTGTCCCCAACTTCTCAAGTCTGCAAGGCCCAGTTTTACCAAAATTCACCCGTTAAACAGACTGTTAAACAATTTACACTCGCAGGTTCTCTTGGCCAGTGGCATGTGTAAAAGTGGCTGACACTAAATATTATTTTAACCTGTGCAACATATAGCTCAGAATTTCATTTCAGGCACTCCTTAGTACCTGGTTTTAACACCCAGTTTTAACAGAGACTAAGTCAGCTTAGACATTAACCCTGTGGACATGAAAGTTCCTACGACCAATCTAAATATTACCACTAGGGGGAGAATGTATCAACTTTCTTTTGTCAAAGTCTCAATTGTATGACTACGTGCATACTCCTAATATTGATTTCTTATGAAAATTACTGTGGTATTAACAATCACCCCCCAATATCAATAAATGTGAAATAGACAACTCAAGAAAAAAAGTCCTTGTTGTATTTGATATTATTTATTGTGATTAGAACCATGTCATTTTAAAAAGATCTGTCAGACAGGTAGAAATAAGAAAGTATGCAAAAAAATCTGCAAAGAAACATTTTTTGAATCCTTTAGTGGCAGAAAAAAAACACTACACAGGACTGGAAGCCTTTTATGCTATAGCAGCTAAGTAATCTTTGACTTCAGCAGGAGTGAGTCGCTTAAATCCAGCTTCATTGCAAATACCAACTTCAATGTTGTCTTCTGTCATCTGACCCTCAAAACTTTCCTGCAGAGTAAAGAAAGCAGCACAATTAAAGGAATTGCATTATGAGAAAAATGGATAATCTGGCATTGCTTCAGAAAATCCTAGTTGTATGGTTCTCTCATTGTGATCTGGCTGAAAAATTTTCTGCATCACAGACCGATATTACTATGAAGATCACAGATACTGACTTAACATTTTACATATGTATTCAGTACCTTTGACTCAAGGTACTAAAGTCAGATGTACACATGGCAATCAGTAAACTTACCTTTTCAGGAAAGGGTTAGCAATGAAATATTTCACTCGTGATAGGTTTCCTTGAAATATCAGTTTCCACTGGGACACTGCAAACACTGAATAGTGTTACCTTAACAGAGTTATTACCTTTAATGTTAAAATTGCTGTGTGTATAGCATCTTCAAGTTCAAGATCTTCATTGTATCTAGGAAACAAAGCAATATCAGATCACATTCCCATTCGGCTAGATATACCAACCAGGAAACTACAGACTTTCAGAAAAATGTCCTCCTATTTCAAATTAATAATTCAGAAAGCAAGCATTTGAATATCTGCAGACCTATCAAAACCATGCTGTTCTGTCTTTTAAGAGCCAATGAAAATGGAATAGTTAACCTTGTCGGCAAACACCACAACTTCTAGCTCTTGCCCTGCCAGTGTCACCAGCTGCTGCTGTAGTGCTCCAAAAACCCTGAAAACCAGAGTTAGAGACTTACTGGTAACTGTTTCTAGGAGTCATCAATGAAAAGCACTAGAGAGATAGGCTCCACCTCCGGAGGCAGGAAAACACAAAATTCAAATCCATAAAGTGTGGCTTCTGTCCCTATTCCCCAGTCTTTATCTGAGAATTTCCCACAGCTGGCGTTTATTTTAACTGGACTGCCATGGATCCGGTGTCCATGCTCGCTACGCGACCCGGAACCGGTGTGCCGGAAGTCCCCGCCCTCCTGCGTTCCAAAGGCTGGAACTCAAGGCCTACGCCCACCCCCCGCTGGACTCTCCGGGCTATCCTGGAGGAGGACGCCGGTATCAGCTCTCCGCAGCCTGACGGGGGGACTCAGATGCCTGCCATCCCTGTTCAGGTACTTGCAGACCTCCTTCCCCCCGCTCTCTTAGGCAGCCCTACCTAGGCTCAGGGGAGGGAAAGCTCCCATTCAGCCTCCTCCTCCGGTGAAGGAAACAAAAAGACTGGGGAAGAGGGACGGAAGCCGCCCTTTATGGATTTGAATTTTGTGTTTCCTGCCTCCAGAGGTGGAGCCCACCTCTCTCTAGTTCTCTCCTGGACAGACGACTAGAGAAAGTCCTATGCCAATACGGAATATGTAAGACGACAATATGCAATAGGGACTGGCCTAGGAAAAGGTGACGTGTACAAAGTGATGGACTGAAGTGTTGAATATTTATGTACTCTAATGTAGAGCAGCATGATTAATCATTAAAAAAAAAAAAAAAAAAAAAAAAAAAAAAAAAAAATCGAAATCGTGATTCTACCCCCCTCCCGATCTTAAGGTCTGTAAATTAGGTCCATTTAACCACTTAAAAAGACTAAACCTTTTTCTGAAAATTGTTGCTTACAAGTTAAAAAAAATCAGTATTTTTTTGCAAGAAAAAATACTAAGATCCCTCAAACACACACACAATATAATATAAATAAATATATATCTATGGTCAGAGACCATGGATTTCCATTTGGAAACCATGTTAAATAAACTGTAGTGTGTTTCTGCAAAACAGAAAACGCACTTGAAAAAAAAAAAAAAAAAAAAAATGCACAGGTGTGAACCAGGCCTCAAAGTGGTTTTATTAACCACTTAAGCCCTGGACCATTTGACTGGCAAAAGACCAGAGCAGTTTTTGCAATTTGGCACTGCGTCGCTTTAACTGACAATTGCCTGGTCGTGCAACATGGCTCCCAAACTAAATTTACATCCTTTTTTCCCCACAAATAGAGCTTTCTTTTGGTGGCATTTGATCACCTCTGCGGTTTTTATTTTTTGCGCTATAAACAAAAAATAGTGACAATTTTGAAAGAAAAAACACATTATTTTTTGCTTAAATATCCCCAAAAAAATATATATAAAAAATTTTTTTTACTCGGTTTAGTATTCTACATATTTTTGGTAATAAAAAAAATAAATAAAAATCGCAACAAGCATTTGTTGATTGGTTTGCGCAAAAGTTATAGCATCTACAAAATTGGGGATAGTTTTATGGAATTTTTATTACCAATTTATTTTTTACTAGTAATGGCGGCGATCAGCGATTTATTTCGTGACTGTGACATTATGGAGGACAGATCGGACACTTTTGGCACCATTCACATTTATACAGCGATTAGTTTGATTAAAATGCATTGATTACTGAGTAAATGTGACTGGCATTGAAGGGGTTAACCTCTAGGGGGCAGGGAAGGGGTTAAGCGAGTCCTAGGGAGTGATTCTAACTGGGGGGGGGGGGGGCCCTACGTGTGACACGACACTGATCACTGCTCCCGATTATAGGGAGCGGTGATCAGTGTCCCATCACTAGACAGAACGGGGAAATGCTTGTATACATCAGCATTTCCCCGTTATTCCTCTCTGTGAGACTATCGCAGGTATCCCCGCGGACATAGAGTCTGCGGGACCCGCGATCACACTCATGGAGTTTGCGGCGGGCGCGCGCCCGCAAACCGCTTCCTAAAGGGCAATGTACAGGTACATTAATATGCCTGTACGTACCCTTATGCCGACGTATATCGACGTGAGCTGGTCGGCAAACAGTTAAAAACTTAGTTTCTTTGGACCAAGTTGGTCATTAATGCATAAACCCTTACTGGGTCATTCAAAATATGATGGACATTTCCTTTAACCCTTTTACTGGCAATGACACATACCACATGATATTGAAAGGGGTTAAATACAGGCAAATGCAGCTGTGAGCTTGTTTTAAAATGAACTGGTAATCTGAGTAGCAGAAGTGGCAGTTATCTCTCCATCCCCCATAAATCTTGGGATCACAAAAAAAGTGTCAGGATTTCCAACAGGGAGCAAATTCAATGCCAATTTCACCTCTGTGCTGTGAACCTGAAAGCACACTGCTCTGAGTACTTCTGGAGCCTCTCTTTAAGCGTGTTAAAAATTAAATTTGGGGCAGCAGCAATAGTGTTAGACAAGAGGATAAGTAAATTGGATTTTACATCAATTTCTGTACCTTTTTTCAAGGAAGGTTTTTCCATTCACATAATTCTTTCCCATTGCTGTTGCCTTCCATGCAAAATAGGCTCCCTTAGAAAAGGAAACAAATGAATGTTAAATTATAGCAGTACCACAGACCAGTTATGCATTATCCCTAGTACACACAGCATTAGTGAACATTACTGTAAAGCCTAAAAAAATTCTTGTCATCTCAAGACAATGCAGTGCTTCACTTAGTCCAAAGCACTACAGACTTACTATGCTGAGGTTCTGAATTCCAAAGTTGGAAACTATTGCATTTTTGTTGTCTGTTTGATTGGGTATTCCCTAGTTGGAGTGAGTAACCACAAGCCAACACCACCACACTGTTAGATTAAATGGCTTACGTGCAAACGGTTCAAGAGAGTGCATTTTAAAACGCTAAGCTTAGGGGTACAGACTAAATAAATTGATTGTTTAAATAGGACATTAATAAGAAAATGAATACACATTAGGTAAATTAAAGTGGAGTCTATCCCATTATCTGCAGGGCAGCTGCTTCTGCTCAAAAACCTTCATGCTGTGACCCCCTTAGCAGCCATCGGACACTGCCCTTAGTGGCTGTCTTCAGCGCTGTGAAGGTTAACAGAGTTGAATGACATCTCATTTTCCCATTCACAGAACTTTGCGCATCTTGTGTGTAGTGAAAATACTTCTATGAATCTTGGAGAAGGCAGGAGGGGGCAGGCAAGTGACTACATTTTCCTGATTAGAATCTGCTCCTGTTAACCTTCACATAAACAGAAGACTTAAGGAGTTCTTTATAAATGAAGGATCCTATTGGGCCCAATACAGATTCATTTATCATTTATATGAAGGTGATGTTTTAGATCCTTTGAAAACTTTCAGAGTAAATATGGTGTACCCAATACTGCCTTCTTTTATTATTTGCAGGTTAGACACGCTGCAGTGGCTAAGCTGGTATTTGGTTGGAGTGACCTAGTCCCCCTCCAAATTTGAGCAAATGCTCACTTAACCAGGGAACCAAAAGAATGGATTTCCATATATTATTCTACCCTTGTATATTCTAAGACTAAATGGCTTACACTTAAAGAGGGAGTCCACCCAAAAAAAAAAAAAAAAAAATTATTAAAAGCCAGCAGCTACAAATACTGCAGCTGCTGACTTTTAATACATGGCCACTTACCTGTCCCTGGGTCCAGCGATGTCTGCAGCCAACGCCGATGAATCGCTCGACTCTCGGCAGCTGCCGCCGCCATCCTAGGTGAGGGAATCAGGAAGTGAAGCGTCGCGGCTTCACTTCCCGTTTCTCTACTGCGCATGCGCGAGTCGCGCTGCGCGTCGTAACTGGTCCCCGCTATCTCCTGGGACCTGTGTGTTTCCCAGGAGACAGCGCGGAGGGACAGGAAGAGGCTTAGACTCCCATGGGAGTCTATGCCGGAAGTGCGTGCAAATACCTGTTTTAGACAGGTATCTGCACCCCCCTCCCCCCTGAAAGGTGCCAAATGTTACACCGGAGGGGGGGAGGGTTCCGAAAAGCGGAAGTTCCATTTTTGTGTGGAACTCCGCTTTAACTAAACACCCTTGGCAAACAGATCTGGCAGCCCTCCCAATGGATAACTGGCAGGATATTATAAGTCAATTTATCACTTTGGTCATCTCTTCCAGGGACACATAAATTTAACGGAGATACATAAATCACCTAAATTTTACAAAATGGGCAATTGCCCTACTTTCAATTGTCAGATTTTGTACCAATATAGGCACCTTTTACAAACGGTCTGTGAAGCTTTTTGGTCTGAAATAACAGATTTCAACACCATCTTTCTAAGCATACCCAATGTCTGCAACCCTACGAGATGTCTTATGTGCTAGAGGTTTCGGATATGGCTAAATATACCAAACTCCTCCTTTGTGTGCTTTACTGCTACTCTGCGTTGGGAATCCATTTGGCAGCTGGCAGGAACTAAACCTAGCATTACCATCATACAAAATCACCTATAAAGCTCGAGGTTGCCCAAAAAATTTTGATAAGTTATGGTCACCTTGGGTGGGAATATACCACACCATCTCTCAGGAATGATGACCAAATATGAAGTGTACTAGTCCTACCAACAGCCATATTTACGAATCCATGTTGCAAACCAAACACATACACACATCGAAAATGGCCATTATCCTAAGCAAAACATAAGAGCCATTTGTCGTAGTTTTCAAATTCTGTATTGACTACAAATTGCATAAACAATAGTGGACAATATACTATTATGTTAGATGCTCAGATCTACATTTACTGAAATATAAAATCCTTTGTAAATCCCTGTAAAAAATTGGATGTACACACTCCCTGTACATGTTCAATATGCTTTTACTACAAAAAAATTCCCTTTGAAATTTGTAACACATTATAATATACACACACACATATATATATATATATATATATATATATATATATATATATATATATATATATATATATATCACACATACATACACACACACACACACATTAATTGATTTAAAAAAGAGTAAACACAGTTGATTGATAAGAAACAGCTTCAGCCAAACACTAACCATGGGTAAAGAAACTGATTTTGTGTTATCATTCACATTCTCTGAAAAATGGCTAAGAAATAAATTCTGCCAGGGTATGTAAACTTATGAGCACAACTGTGTGTATAATATAAATTAATTACACCCACACAGACAGTATCTCACAAGAGTGAGTACACGCCTTCGTGAAATTGTCCAAATTGGGCCCAAAGTGTTAATATTTTGTGTGGACATCACATAGCTGGTGGATGTCAGAGACCTTGCGCTCCTCCACCTTCCACTTAAGGATACCTGTCCTGGTAAACCGCTGTATGGTCTTGGCCACCGTGCTGCAGCTCAGTTTCAGGGTCTTGGCAAGCTTCTTATAGCCTAGGCCATCTTTTTGTAGAGCAACAATACTTGCCATGTTGAACTTCCAGTGACCAGTATGACAGAGAGAGAGAGAGAGAGAGAGCGATAACACCAAATTTAACACACCCGTGACCTTGTAACACTAACGAGTCACATGACACCGGGGAGGGCCCAATTTGGACATTTTCACTTAGGGGTGTACTCACTTTTGTTGCCAGCGGTTTAGACATTAATGGCTGTGTGTTGGTTATTTTGAGGGGACAGCAAATTTACACTGGTATACAATCTGTACACACACTACTTTACATTGTAGTAAAGTGTAATTTCTTCAGTGTTGTCACATGAAAAGATATAATAAAAACAATTTACAAAAATATGAGGGGTGTACTCACTTTTGTGAGATACTGTATATTAAAATATGCAGGTTGCAAAACACAGGTTTTTTAGCTGTACCAGAAAGTTGACATGGTTTACCATAATTAGTTCTATGACAGGGTTGAATTATTAGTGCTACTTACTGAAGGATCTGATTGGAATAAATATGGTCGCTCCTCATCCCAGCCTGCAATTAATAACGAGACTCCAAATGGACGTACACCACTGGAGACAGAAAAAGATAGAAAAAAATTAAAACTCAATATTTAGTTACTCAAAGATCAAAATGTTGAGATTTCTAATGTTTCAGTTGCAGACTATTGCTTTTGCCCTGATGTTTTGTCCCGTCAATCCATATAGTATACTGCCGCAGCACAACACCACTAAGCTACTTTTCACTAAAGTGATAAAGTCTCTCTTTTTTTTTTTTTTTTTATTAAAAACAATAAACCAGTTATACTCACCTGCTCTGTGCAGTGGTTTTGCACAGAGCAGCCCCGATCCGCCTCTGCTCGAGTCCCTCATCGGACTCCTGGCCCCTCCCTCCTGTTGACTGCCGCCACAGCAAGCCTCTTGCAATGCATAGGGGCACCCGGACCGCTGTGTCTCGTGCAACATCGCTGGATCGAGATGGGGTTCAGGTAAGTATTAGGGAAGTTGAGGGGGGCTGCTGCACACAGAAGGCTTTTTATCTTAATGCATTAGGATAAAAAAAAAAAAAAAAAACCACCTTCTGCCTTTACAACCACTTTAAATTATTAAATGTTAGAGCAGCACATTTCATACCAGGAAAAAAAAATGGGATTTTTGTCTTCACCGAAAAATCCTTTTCTCTGAAGTTCATTGACGGACACAGCTCCTTTAATTCTTGAACCTAGGGTTATCACGCCACCTTCAGGAGAGGACTAGGCAGAACATGTAAAAACAGCAAGAGTGCACAGTACCGCCCAAGGGGCGGTCCCTCTGGCTATAATCCCTCACCCTGCTTCCTGCAGCTCAGTTCGTCAAAAAGCAGTACAAACATAAATCGGAGGGGTGGGTGCTGTGTCCGTCAATGAACTTCAGAGAAAAGGATTTTACAGTGAGTACAAAAATCACATTTTCTCTTTTGTTCATTGACGGACACAGCTCCTTTAATTCTTGACCTTAGGGACATCCCCAAGCAAAAAAACGAGGAGTGGAAACAGCAAAACATAACTTCACCCATAACAAAAGGAACATCTCAACAGAGGAGTTGCCATCTGAAACGGCCGCCATCAAAACCAGCGGCCAACTTATGCATCAAAAGATGCGTTTACAACCAACTTGTAACTTAAAGAAAGTGTAAAGCGCAACCTTACACAGCTGCCGGTAAAACCATGCGGCCAAAGCAAGCATCCAAAGATGCGCTTACGTCAACTTTGTAGAATTTAGTGAAAGTGTGAACGGACGACCAAGTCGCAGCCTTACACACTTGGGAGACAGACGCTTGATGTCGGAAAGCACGGGAGGTTTCAATTGCCCTGGTGGAATGAACCGTGACAGGAAAAGGGGGCATAGGCCTGAACCACGATCTGTCTGATCCACCGAGAAACGAAGAGACCGCCAGACCTTTTTTCGGACCAGCCACGGAGACAAAAAGAGTCTGACTTCCAGAAGGGAGCCGTAGCAGACAGATACACCCGTAGAGCCCGGACCACGTTCAGGGAATGTAAGGCAACCTCTTTCAGGTGTGTCAGCTTAGGACATAGGGATGTTAACACGATGTCCTCATTGAGGTGGAATGCTGAAACCTCCTTTGGAAGGAAGGAGACTGCGGACTGCGGAGCACTGCCTTATCCTTGTGGATGACCAGGTAGGGAGACTTGCATGACAAGGCCGCCAACTCAGAAACCCTCCTGGCAGTTGTAATAGCCACTAGAAAGACTACTTTCTGAGAACGATTTAACAAGGGAATCTCCCTAATGTTTTCAAACGGCGGTTTCTGGAGTGCCGATAGCACCAGATTCAGATCCCACAGGAGGTAGTGGTGGTCAAACCGGAGGGACTACGTGTCGAGCCCCTTGTACAAAAGTACCCACCAATGAGTGAGTCACCAAGGGACGTTGGAAAAAGACAGCTAAGGCAGATATTTGCCCCTTGATGGTGCTTAAGGCAAGTTTCTGATCCACTCCTTGCTGCAAAAATAGCAGGATCCTGGACACTGCATATGTGTGCGCGGACGCCACCCCATCTCCTCACACATGGAGATGTAAGCCTTCCACGTACGATGGTAAATCTTTCGAGAAGACGACTTCTGTGCCCTCAGCATAGTGGAAATTACCTAGTCTGACAGACCTCGGTCCCTTAGTACCTGGTTTTCAACAGCCCTGTCGTTAAAACCAGCGACGGTAAAGCAGAATGAAGTATCGGACCTTGCGGTCCTCTCACATCAGCAGCCGCCAAGGAACATCCGCCACCAGTCGTACTAGGTTGACGTACCAAGGACGCCAAGGCCAATCTGGGGCAATGAGAATCACCGGGATCCCTTCGGCAAACAACTCTGCGCAGTAGATGTGGAAGAAGTTTGAGGGGGGGCATAAATTAGCCGATAATACCCCCACGGAGCCACCAACGCGTCTGACACGTCCGCCCAGGGGTCCCTTGTCCTGGACACAAAACTCTGCACCTTCCGGTTGAGCCGAGAGGCCAGGAGGTCCACATCTGGTGTGCTACACCTTAGGCAAAAGGAGCCGGAATACATACGGATGCAACGACCATTCCCCTGGGTCCAGCATCTGACTTAGGTAGTCCGCCTGCCAGTTTTCCACACCCGAAATGTATATAGCCGACAGGGCCGGCACGTGTCGCTCTGCCCACTGGAGGATGGGAGTGACCTCCCGTGCTGCGGTCGAGCTCCTTGTTCCTCCTTGATGGTTGACATATGCCAATGCCGTGGCGTTGTCTGACTGGATCCTGACCAGACGCCCCTGTAGCCTCCTGGACCATGTGGAGAGGCACCATCTGATCGCTCGAACACATTGATCGGCTGTTTGGATTCTTCCCGCGACCAGAGACCCTGGGCTGACAGTACGCCCAAAACTCCCCCCCAACCAGTCAGGCTGGCGTTCGTTGTGATCACCGTCCAATGGAGAGGAAGGAACGATCTCCCGGACCAAAGGGTCGGAGACCTTAGCCACCAGAGAAGGGAATCCTTGACTAACTGGCTCACCCAAATTTGACAATCCAGGAATAATCCATTTTGACAAAATCCCCTTTTGCAGGACTCGAGTGTGAGCGTACGGTACTGCTTTTAAAGTGGCTACCATGAGGCCCAGAACTCGCATGCAGAAGCGCAGCAACGACCACCTGTGGTTCACCAATAATCTCACCGCAGTTTGAAGAGTCTGCAGCTTGTCCGAAGGGAGAAATACTCTCGCTTCTGAGGAGTCCAACAGTAAGCCCAGGTACTCCAGGCTTTGAGTCAGTACTAACCGACTTCTTTAGGTTCAGCACCCAACCAAACTCCCGGAGAGTCTGCATGGTGATCGTTACATCCTCCCTTAATTCTGAGGCGGAAGTTGCCTTAACAGCGCCAGAATTGGAGCCAACACTTTGGTAAAGACTCGTTGTGCTGACGCCAGGCCAAAAGGGAGAGCCACAAACTGGTAGTGCTCTTCCGACTGCAAATCGCAGAAACCTCTGATGCCTGAGGCATATAGGCACATGTAAATACACGTCCTGGATATCCAGGGACGACAGGAAGTCCCCCTGAGGGAGTGCAGCGACCACGGAGCGAACTGATTCCATCCTGAACCTTTGCACTTTCACAAAGCTGTTGAGGGCCTTCAAGTCCAGGATTGGACGTACCCACTCCTTCTTGGGGACTACAAACAGATTGGAGTAGAATCCCTGAAACCTTTCCAGCATTAGTACAGGTACTAGATCTATATCTATCTATAGATATATCTATCTCTCTATCGATAGATAGAGAGATATCTATATCTATATATAGAGAGATATCGATATAGAGAGAGAGAGATCTATCTATCTATCTATCTATCGAGAGAGAGATCTATATATAGAGAGATAGATCTATCTCTATATATAGATTAGGGGTGCTGAAATTATTCGTTGCATCGCGATTCGGGTGTCCCCGATGCGGCATCGATGCATAAGGACCGGAACATCGATGTTTGGTGACGTCATTACTAGCCCCGCCCCTCCCGGGAAAGCGCTCCGAGTGTATTTTTTAAAATGACTTTATTTTAGTAGATGTTGTATTACAATAGATGCTCTGCCCCCGCTGTATGTGCTTTTTATAAAACAATGTCGCTTTATACCGTATTTCGCCGTAGTAGTACAATCATGTGACTCCCGGCCCGTCCCGCCCCTCTCCTCTTCCGTCTCCTGAGTCCTGACGTCAGCGGGGAATTCTCAGTCCCGCCCTCCTCTCTTCTGACACGATAACTATAGTCAACGGGCGAGACTGAGAATTCCCCGCTGACGTCAGGACTCAGGAGACACGTGAGAGGAGAGCGGAGAGGGGCTGGACGGGACGAGACAAGCCGGGAGTCACATGATCGTACTACTATGGCGAAATTCGGTATGAGCTGACATTGTATTTTAAAAGCACATACTGCGAGGGCACAGCAACTATTGTAATATAACATTAATTAAAAGAAAGTCATTGTGGGGGGGTTAGTGATGGCTGCATTTAATGGGCACAGGGGGCTGCGTTTGACAGGCACAGGGGGCTGCGTTTGACAGGCACAGGGGGCTGCGTTTGATGGGGGAGGTTCAGTATTTTTCAGATTGTTTGCGCCCCCCCAAAAAATTTTGAGCACCAGCTGCCACTGGTCAGCACAGAGACAGTAGAGGGAACTTCACAGGGCTGTTTGTCAGCTGTGGATTCTATCCCTTCTGACCTCCAAGCAGCCGTGTGTGTGAATCTCTGTACCCTGTAGTGCACCGGATTACTGCACTTTTTTAGGGAGTGAGGTTATTTTTCATTCAAAGCGAAGTTCTAGTCAATTTTTTGTTTGTTAGAAGTCAGCAGCTACAAAAAAGTGTATCTTCTGACTTTTAATAAAAAGACACTCACCTGTCCCACAATCCAGCGACGTGGCCACCCAAACCCTGCCTTCTCTCCCCCGCCTGTCCACAGCGCTGGCAATACTACTGTGGGCATCCGGCTGTGACAGCTTGCAGCTTCACAGCCGGGTGCGCATGTCTCACTGCGCTGTCCTGCATAGCCGGGCAATCTTTTGGGAACTGTGATGTGTCCCAGAAGATTGCAGGGTGGAAGGGCTGCCTAGGTGGCCCAAGCAGAAGTGGGAGCTCGTGGGTAATCGTGATGCATCGTGATGCATCGCGGAATCGAATCGAAGACCAGATAATCGTAATCGAATCGAATCGTGAGACCAGTGAAGATGCGCAGCCCTAATATAGATAGATAGATCCATCTCTCTCTCTATATAGATATATAGATATCTCTCTCTCTTATATATATTTGTGCATATTTATAATACGCATTTATTTTTATGTGTATTCCAGGTCAAGTGGAACTCTACCATAAGTTTACAGCAAAAACAAATTCACAGTAAGCAACTCCTATGTAAAATACTACAGGATAGAATTGGCGTTATCTTGCTACACTCTGTTTTCAGCGTTTCACGTGGCCTTTGGCAGGTACACCAATTGCCAAATTACAACATATAACGTATACATCCAATAACAATCAGCTTCCATTATAAAGGTCTACAGTGGGGTTGGGAAGATGCAACTTTATTACATCATATCCTTCATAGTTGGGGCTACAGTGGGACACAAGTTTAAGTTTTACATTGGGATTTAGGTAGACAAGGAGGTGACATGGAATTTGCCACTTTCTTCAGACCAAATCTCTGCATATTCACTTAGTGGCCAGCTGTTTACAAGATTTCTTAAAGGGGTACCAAACTTAGGGGAGAAAAAAGGAGGTAAATTTCTAGTTTCACCAAAGAAAAGCAATTAAACGTTACCCAGACTGTGTATATTCCTGCATAACCGATGCCACTCTTTGTACTAGCTGTGCTGTTGGAATAGGTTCCTGATACACAAGGTAATATTGCTGGGCTAGTTTCCTGGCTCTTCGAACAAGGACTCTGGAGAGGAAAACAAATTATATTGTACAAATAATATAGTATAGACTACAGCTACTAGAAACTGATGAGATTACAACACATTATGTCAAAAAATCACTGCATAATTATCATTAGTGTTAACCTTTTCAGACTTGTGTTGTAGCAATGCATGCACAACAGTGTAGTGTGTTGCCATTCAATGCACTGAAATAACCACAATGCATGGCAAGAATGCCTATAACGGGCGTTGCGACATGTGACTGAGTGGGCTGCCCAGGTAAAGCAGATTTTAAATGGACCTGAATTTTTTTTTTTTAATGAAGCACACATCACAACACACACGGTTCATGCCTTTCCATAGTGGTACCATTCAAAAGGAATGGAGATGCAGCTCAAGCGTTATGAAAAATCGTGCATTTTACTGCAACACAAGGATGTAAAATACAGGAAAAAGTACACCTACGATTGCAAAGGCAACACTGGTGCTGTTAATCATAAAATCCAATTTGAAAAATTTAGATCTGAATTTTAAGCATTAGGTAAAATTAGTCATTTCATGAGTAAAACGCCATTATTTTATCTAGTTGCAGTAAAGAGAATTATTTAAAAACCAGAATTGTTTTGTATTCCAGTTTTTACATTTTCTATCAACACGATCAGAGGTTTACTTCCAGTGATGCTCACCTGTAATCTGGGCCCATGCCACTGTACACCATGCCTATGTGCTTGGTAATTGGCTCCACTTTGTGTACGCTTTGCTCATCATACAATATTGATTTCTGTTTTTTCTCAGTTGCCAATACAACACCATTTGCAGCTGAAAAACAAAGTGTACAACTCTGTTCATACAGTAAATAATAAAATATGTCTGAAGAACATGTGCACTTTAAATCTCGGGGAGATGGCAAAATCAACAGTAAAAAATAAAGAATTTTGTTTCAGATGCAATTTGACATTTCGCTCATAGCGGGAAAAAATTGTACCCAAGGACCTGCAGTGCACAAATCTCCATTATGTGTATTTGTGTTTTCTGCACAGTCATCAGGGGGAACAGCTCTTACATGAGGCACAGCCCTGCCTCTACCACGATGGCCACCTCCACACAGACAATGCAGAACAAGACACAATGGGCTTGATTTACTAAAACTTGAAGAGTGCAAAAAGCTCTGCAAAGAAACCAATCAGCTTCCAGGTTTTATTGTCAGAGCTAAAGCCTATGTTCACACTGCTGCCGAACTGAAATTTTATTCACGCATGTTGGTCCGACTTCGGGGGCAATTTCAGAGACGTCAGTGTGGGTTCCTGCACAGATGTCTATTGAAATCGCACCCGAAGTTGCCAAAAGTAGTAAAGAGACGACTTTTGGAAATCGGTGCGGCACCACAAAGTCAGTTTCAGACAGTGCCATTGCCGGCAATAGCTGCCGATTTGGCATGCGATTTGACATGTCAAATTGCATCAATGTGAACCTAGGCTAAATAAACAAGCTGAATTTAGAAGCCGATTGGCGTCCATGCACAGCTGCACCAGATTCTGAGTGCTCCAGGTTTAGTAAATTTCCCCCAGTAAGTCTGTAATGGGGAACAGATCAGCTACAGCAAGTCTATATGAAATACTGGCAATTAGTTCTTATCCTTCTTCTTGCCCTTTTTTGGGTGCAGCTTCCAAAGTTCAAACCCTCTAACACTAAAGGGTATTGAAAAAGGTACTGGAAGTAACTGACAATTTATAACATACCTTTGATACCAACAGATGGTGCTCCTGCAGCTACCGCAGCTAAAGCGTATTCAATCTGTACAAGTTTTCCCGATGGACTAAAATAAACAAAAAGAACTGTTAAATCGAGGACCCTGGTACCTTTTCAGAAATACTCGCCAAGACTGAGAACATAAGTTAACAAAAGTATATATTCTTTAAAGCTGTAAACAGAAATCCATATTTAGAAGCATAAAATAAAGCCAAGTGCACTTTACAAGCTTCCACAAAGATGGCCAAAATAAAATTGTTGCTTCATACAGTTTTCTTCGATTTGACAATCTTACTGGTTTGGAGAGGAGATGTTTGCTGGCCGAAAAGCAGCAAAAGCGCGATCGTTGGTAAAGGACCATCAAGAAAGTAAAATCTTGTTGGTATGGAAAAAATCTGTGTTAGCAAAAACTTGGAAGGATCTCCTCCACTAGTGAGGCAGTGACATCTGGCTGGTTTGGGCAGGAAGCGCCACTATGACATAGCCCTAAGATGAGCTACTACGTACCTTTGCATATTCTCATGATATCACTGCTTCCTGAAAGGGTTCATTCTCACTAGCAATGCTCACTGAAGAGATCGCTCATCAGAGAACATTTGACAGGCAGAAAGGAGGCATTGTATCACTGCCTGCTTCAACCCCTTGATTCCCCTTTGCTGGTTACGGAGTGCTTGCAGAGCAGCCCTGATTACTTGAAATTGAAAGGGGGTATAGTTCCTGCTGCGGCCACAACGCATACAAGTCCACACAGTCACCAGTGAGCCTACAACATACTTGTAGCCGTTGATGCAATTCTATTCTATTAACCCATATGGAGATGCACAGAGAAAACCCACTGCTATCAGTCCACATAGGCAGCATATGTGGAAATCACTCTGTATTGATTTAAAAACAGAACTGATTTATTGATTGTTATCAGTCATTGTAATGGACAGCGCAATGGCGAATATACAAAACGATGGATGATGCAGTCGGTCAATAGCATTGAACACAAATGAAAATTGAAGTGCAGGCACACCATCCAGCTTTCTGCCCGTACTTCTGCAGGGGCTGTTACAAAGCTTGTGAATGAACTATGAGCATGCTGATCAGCACACCCATAACCCACTGTGAACTACAAATCTGTCTGCCGTGGTGGAATGCTAAATACTGGTGTAGCATGCTCCAAAGATGAACTTTAAAGAAGAAACACTCCCTCCCCCCACTAACACCTATGCAAGAAAGATCATATACTTAACAATTTTTATGCTGCTCCAGTCCAGTCATGTGTTCTCCCCAGTGTCAGACAGCGGGGACATGAGAGTAAATGCAATGAAAGCCAAGAGCTTCTTTTACTCATCTAAATCTGTGATTAATTTGACATGTTGGGTCCAAAGTCTTCTATCTTCTGGACTGCAGAGGGAGAAAGCCTTGTCTGGTGTCCACATGGCTGCCTGGATAATGTGGACACTTCCCATTGGCTGTGCTCCCAAGCTTCAAAATACTGCAGCGCTGTGATGCCATGATGAGCAGCATCAACAAGACTGGTTGGTGGGTAGGGTTGCCACCTCATCCCTTTAAACCCGAACACATGAATTACACAGGTTCTAAAGCCAAATTTAATGCAGATAAGGCACCAAGTGCATTTACTTAGAGCCTTAATCAGCCACAGAACCTGTGTCATTAATATATGTTCGGGTTTAAAGGGATGAGGCGGCAACCCTACTGGTGAGCCCCAACTCCAGTGCTAGAAAATTGGTCGCAACTCCCAGAAAAAAGTGCTGGCAATAGTCATGGACAGCAGATTCAAGTAAAAAATAAAATGGGTAGTGGGTTGCCACATTTGCCCAGAGATGGGCTTTAATGTAAATGTCATCAGTGTATCAGAAACCTTTTTTTTTTTTTCTTAGTATATTTTGTCAATATACGTATGGGGTAGCTAGCAACAAGAAATAATGCAATTTGCTAGTGAAACCTTATGCCCTACTGATATATATGTTTAAGGTGAATTGCCTGATAGGTCCACTTCAATTGTATTCTATACAATGCAAAATAAATATCATGAGGCAGGTAACAAGAACAAAAAAATAATAAAAAATAAAAACGAACTCCAAACACAGTTAAAGTGGTTGTAAACCCTTACATATACCGAGTGAAGTGACTTGTTTAGGTGATACACAGGGATGAAACACATCCTTCTACATAAGTTGTACCTATCTGCAGTCTTCTCTACATCCATTCAAAGTCCAGCATTGGTAAAGCTTGTCTGGGAGTTCAGAAAAAAAAGGGCGCAAAGAGCTGAAGTTACACTCAGCTAGGGCTGCAACTAATGATTATTTTCATAATCGATTAGTTTGCCAATTGTTTTGATTAATCGGAAAAAAACTGTAAAAAAATGTATACCTATATCAAGGTACAAAATGTTCTGCCTTTAGAATCACTTCAAAAGTAAAAAATATTATCTTACCTGCTCTGTGTAATGATTTTGCACAGAGCAACCATGATCCTCTTCTTTTTGGGTCCCCCGCTGGAGCGGTCTGCTCCTCCCCCCTGCCGAGTGTCCCCAATAGCAGGCCTCTTGCTATGGGGGCACTTGGGCAGGCTCGCACTAGAACCATGCCCCTGTGAATTGTCCATTCACACACAGAGCGTGCTTTGACTTTGCCCCCCCCCCCCCCCGCTCTCTCCTCATTGGCTCGCTGGCTGTGATTGACAGCAGCAAGTGAGAGTCCCAGGAGAGACGCTGCTCTCATGCACATCCCTGGATCGAGATGATGCTCAGGTAAGTAAGGGGGGCTGTATCCAGAAGGTTTTTTACCTTATTGCATAGAATGCTTTAGGATTAAAAAAAAAACCTTCCGCCTTTAGAACCACTTTAACCAGTTGTTGATCGCCTCCTGTAGATTTACTGCTACAGGGCGGCCGCTGTGTGCAGAATCATGTATATATGCAAAATTCTGCATTTCCAGGTAGAGGGCGCACTCCTGCCTGGCTGTGCTTAGCCACAGCACATGACGATCACCAGGACCCAGCCAATGAGTGAACACCGGCACCTGCTGATCGGCTCTGAGCTTCCCTGAACAAAGCTCTGTGAACGTAAACAACACAGAGCTGTGTTTAGTGACAGGGGATCTCATTTGTTCATCCCCTGCTAAGCAGGGAATGAAAACAACTAGATCCCCAGTAAAAGTAGCATACTGTATACACACACAAACACTTGTTAGGCACACATTTAACCCCTTGATGCTAACCCCTTCCTGCTCAGTGTCATTAGTAGTGTATAGCAGGGGTCCTCAAACTACGGCTCAGGAACTACAATGCCCATCATTCCTAGTCATGTCTGTGAATGTCAGAGTTTTACAATGCCTCATGGGATGCGTAGTTCTGCAACAGCTGTAGTTTGAAGATTCCTGGTGTATAGCATTACTGTAGCACCGATCACTGTAATGTCATTGGTGATGTCAGTGGCAGTCAGTTAGTTCCCCCCAGCGGCAGTGTCAGACTGCCCGCCGCACTCTCTGTTTCCTTATAATTTGCTGATTGCCACCATCACTAGTATTAAAAAAAAAAAGAAAAAAAAAACCCAGTAAATATCCCATAGATTGGTTTGTGTAAAAGTTATAGCATCTACAATTAAAGAGGAGTTCCACCCAGGGGGTCCATTAAAAAAAAAATTAAAATTAAAAGTCAGCAGCTACAAATACTGCAGCTGCTGACTTTTAATTGGACACTTACCTGTCCCTGGGTCCAGCGATGCGGGGGATCGAAGCCCCGCTCGCCCCCCCCTCCGCTCGTCGGCGCCGGCATCTCAACTGTGGGCGCTGGGCTGTGGCTTCACAGCCTGGCACCCACTGCACATGCGCAAGCGGCGCCGCGCGCCGTGATTGGCTGCTCAATCACCTGGGACCTGTAATAGGTCCCAGATGATTGACAGGAGGGAGGGAGCAGAGCCGAGCCCTTCCTGTGCCGAGGGGGAAGTGATGTCACCAGCCCAGGCAAAGGAAGAGGCAGACTACGAGGGACCCCCTAGCAACAGGCATTTAGAGGTAAGTAAAAAAAAAAAAATATCCAAATTTTTTTTTTTTTTTTTTTTTTTTTTTTTTTTAGAATTTTTCAGGTATTTTTGTTTTTTTGGGTGGAACCCCACTTTAATATACAATTATTGGAAATGTTTCAACCAAAGACATGTAGCAGAATACATTAAAAGTTTTGATTTTTTTAATTTGATGTTTTTAATAGCAGAAAGTAAAAAATATAAATATATTAGCTGTACTTGTGTGAAAATTTTTGTATACATATTTAAGTACAGCATTAAAGTAGCGCAGTACCGCAAAAAATGGCCTAGTCATGAAGGGGGTAAAACCTTTTGGAGCTTTAGTGGTTAAATCACTTCCTTCTCCTGTACAGGACTACATGACCCATGAGGCATTGCTGCTTACACAATCAAATTCACAAGGTCTCAGGCACTTACTGATCTGTATGTGTGCTGCATGGTGTATACTGACACGTATGAATGGTGTACTAACCTGTATGTGTGCTGCACTATATTTTCTGAAATGTAAACAAACAATGCATTCTGTATGCAGGCCAACTAATCAATGAAAATAGTTGACAACTATTTTCATAATCGATTATGTTGATTAGTTGTTTCAGCCCTACACTCAGCATAGCTCAGCGAGGAGAGCTCTGAGAGCCAATTGGACGGAAGGGACACACTCTCCTCCACACAGAACACAGGAACAGAGCTGATGCTGTCAATCACCTGGAGCCTAGAGCCCCCCCCCCACATCATAATTTTTCTCTTGGGTGCAAGGAAAACATGTCAGAAGTGATTCATACCGATAGCAGACGGAAATTACACTAAAGCCTCATTCACATTATAGTGCAGATACATAAATTTTTCTGCACGTGTTCAGCAAGGGCTCAAAAAAATAAAAATTGTTCTCTATGTGCCCTGATAACACTGGTATCACATGCAGATTTTCCTGTGCAGACATCTGCAACGTGTGCAGTTTTCTGTGCGGGGGGGAAAAAATAAAAAACCTGTGACAACACTGGTGTGAACAGGGTACATAACTGACGTACATGAAAACTGATGTCAACACGCATGAAAACTCACGTAACTCCCATCTCTGCAAATGAAATCTGTGTGCTTTCCCATCGGTTTTCATGCTGGTATGGTGTGAACGAGCCCTAAAAGATTTTTTTCTTTGCAACTATACTTCGCTTTTACTTTACCAAGCTGTCTGTGGATCCAACTGAATTTTACATTTAATACTTAACTGTCACAACAGCACCAACAATCAAACAGTATGTGGATTTGTAACTGAAAACCTAACAAAGAACAACTGCTGGTATTCTAGACTACAGCTCATTGGTCAGTCACTCTCTTGCTCTTTCAGAATTCCCCTTCTGTAATCGGCCCCTCCCAACTGCTGATAGTGAAAGTGAAAGCTGAAAAGCTGTGTCATTCCTGCTCAGTGAAAACACATCCCTAAACTTTCAGAGAACCTTAATATGTCCCCTGATTGTCCTCAAACTAAACTTCATCTCTCACCAAGTACTGTATTTTTCGCTCCATAAGACGCACCTAGGTTTTAGAGGAGGAAAACAAGAAAAAAAATATTCTGAATCAAAATGGTGTACTACAATATTTACCTGTGCCCATGAAATGCAGCCTGGCCTGTGCCTGCCGCCTGGCGAGGGCATGATCACACCCACCTGTCATTCAGATAGAAGACAGAGTAGCCCAATGGGCCATACTCCATTCGGCCTCTGGGGTTGCTCTGTCTTTTTTGGTGGGCATCAGCATTTTCCAGCATGCCAGCCACAATGCTAGCTACAACTTCAACTACTTTCAACTGTAAAACAACTGAATGGATAGAGGCAGAATACCACCCAAAACCGATATTGAAATTGTAAAACAAACCAAGATATTGGTGGTAGATTGCACCGATCCTCGCTATATCAGTGCACATCTTGTATTTGGAGTGTATTCCCTGATGGCTGTGGGAAAAGCCTCGAATTCAGAAAATGCTCTGGATAGACATTATAAATCTGTCCCTTATCCATGCAAGGTGCAAAATATTCCCATAAGGAAAGGGCCACATATTTGGGTGCAGGAATGTGTGCAACTCATGCATTTCCACAACTGTATGCAAAACACACTGCTTCTAGCAGACGCACAGGAGTGTTATTAAGTCTTGGGCCCCTTCCACACGGGACGGGCTCTGTTGGAGTCAGCCTGCTCAGCGGGTAATCTGTCCTCTGATCTCTGATGAGCAGGTGGATGGTTGGTCCATGTCCACTCTGCTTATTTAGAGCGGACACAGACACCGCCGGCTCTCCTCTATGGGCAGTCAGATGTAAACGGCCTGCCTGTCCATTTACACCCAACTGCGATCTGATCCAATTGACAGATCCCCAATAATCTGTTTTTAGTGGACAGGCTTCAGATCAGAAGCTGGCGGGTGTCAATAGACATATCCGTTGACACTAGTGATTTTTTATATATATATATATATATTTTTTTTTTTTTTTTTTATTATTTATATAGAATTGTATTAAATTCGACTTTAATAAAAGTGATTGTAAAGTCTTGCTTTTAAAAAAAACAAAACAAACATGTTATACTTACCTGCTCTGTTGTAGTGGATATGCACAGAGCAGCCCTTATCCTTCTCAGGTCCCTCTTCATTGCTCCTGGCCCTTCCCTCCTGATGAGTGCCCCCATAGACCAGCAGCTTGCTATGGGGGAACTCGAGCTGAGTCAGAGCTCCATATATCCATTTAGACACGAAGCCCCGACCCGGCCCTGCCCCCTCTCTCCCCTGATTGGGAAACTGACTTTGATTGACAGCCGCAAGAGCCATTGGTGCGGCTGTGCCCCAGCCAATCAGGAGGAGAGTCCCGGACGGCCGAGAATGGGCTCAGTGGCTGGGGGGCTGAGGAGGGCCTGCTACACACAGAAGGTGTATCTTAATGCATGAGGATAAAAAATCTTTTGCCTTTACAACTCTTTTAAGATCATGAATTTAAATGAATATGAATTTATTGTCTGCCATTATCGGCACCTTTTGAAGCGGTGGTAAAAATCCTGCTTGCTGCATTTTTGGTGCATATTTGGTCGGATAAAAAAAAAAAAAAAAAACACACCAAAAATGCACTGGAAACGCATTAAAAAAAAATGCACCAGTGTTGTGTCTTTTAATGCATTTTTTGAATCACATGACCTATGAAAAACACACCATAAGCACAGTAATTATTTTCTTTCGGCACAACGCTGAAAACCCTATTTTCGGTGCATCACTAGTGGACACCATAGAGGAGACTGGAGTGTCTGATCAGGTCTGCCTGAAAAACTGACAGATGGACCTGATTGGTCTGCTCGTGTGAAATGGAACTTACTTGAACCCCCACTCATCTAAAAACAGGGGGCAGGAAATCGCCATGCGATTTTCATCTCGCTGAGATTTGAAAATGGTGCAGCACTTATTAAAATGAATGGGCTACTGTGCCTGACAAACGAGAGCCGCACCAGCCACATGTGTGTGACCCTAGCCTGTCGATAAGTGGTATATGTTGCATAATTGCCTCTGCCTGAATTTTTTCTCTGGGATCCATTTTCACAATGCTGTAACCACGTCCATTAGACAAGGTTACAGCGTGGCCCAACACATTTCTGTGCAACACCTTGAACATTTTTCACCACAATGCAAAGCCTCGCAGTTTCAATACTATCTATAAGGCTGACTGGGGGCCATTGGTTGGATGTCATAGTGGTCACATGACCAGGAGCCCATCCAGCCAGATCCCAACTGTGAGCCGTCTATGATCGCTCAGTGTTAAAACCTCGGCCATCCATGAAAACATACCGTGTTTCCCCAAAAATAAGACTGGGTATTATAATAATTTGGGCTAAAAAAAAAAAAAACAAACAAAAAACAAACACACTAGGGCTTATTTTCAGGGGATGTCTTATTTACGGTATGCACAAAAAAAGTTTTGCCCCTGTCAGCTCATGAGTCTGCATTGTGAAATTCTGTAATAATAAAACCTTAGCTAAAGACCTTATAAAATCATGTAATCCATTGTGTAAAAAGACTATATAATGTGCAGTGTGTCTCCTTGCGTAATTTTATTATGGAAAATACCTTATTTACAGTGCCGCTGCGGGCTCACGCGACCAGCCGCAGTTCTTCTTTACCGCTCCGAGCGCTGCAGAGGGAGGGGCAGAGATCCCCGCTGACGTCAGCCCGCTCCGAGCACTGCAGAGGGAGGGGCAGAGATCCCCGCTGACGTCAGCCCGCTCCGAGCGCTGCAGAGGGAGGGGCAGAGATCCCCGCTGACGTCAGCCCGCTCCGAACGCTGCAGAGATCCCCACTGACGTCAGCCCGCTCCGAACGCTGCAGAGATCCCCACTGACGTCAGCCTGCTCCGAACGCTGCAGAGGGAGGGGCTGCTGATGTCAGGTGGGAGGAGAAGAGAAGAGCTCCAGTGGGCCACGTGAGCGCCCAACGGCGCTGTAAATAAGGTAATTTCCACAATGAGACACACAGCACATTATATAATCTTTTTACAGAACGGATTACATGATTTTACAAGGACTTGAACTAGGGCTTATATTGCAGCCATTCCAGAAACTCACGCTAGGTCTTATTTTGGGGGAAAGTGGGTATGTGCTGCAAATGTGCATTAAAGCCCGCCCTCTTCACGGCTGCACATGTGAGTTACGCAGGCAGCAAGAAGATAAGCTTTGCTTGTCAGGCAATAACCTGCAGTGTCTATGGCTGGCACCCAGGGCCCAGGCTAATACTAGAAGAGGCCAGAACAGAAAATGACAAGGCCACCAGACAAATTTGTGAATGTGAAAGAAAAAAAAAAAAAAAAAGGCCACAACCTTCCAGCCATATAATAGAGGACACAAAGGAGCCTGAAGAAACCTACGGAAAAAGAAAGCTTTGGTGGTCCCGCCAATCAGAATCTCCTCTCTTGCTTCTTGTTAAGATTCTAAATGAAAGGGAGAATGTGATTGGTCGGCCTACTACAGTGTCAGAGGCCACCAGCGCAGCGAGGGCTCCTTATGACAGAAGCTCGAGGCCCTGAAGCACGCTCCCGGTGTGGAAGGATCATTATGGGCCGGGTAGGTGGTAGAGGATCTGGAGCAGGATGTGCCCCCCGTCCCTGCAATGATGACAGCCGTGCACACTCCATGTGTACAGAGCGCCTCGCACGCTGTGATTGGACGGCCAGGCGGCGGAGTGACTGTGCAAAGTGCCGGTTGGCGGTACACAGAGCGGGGTGAGGGCGGGCGTCAGGCCGGGAGAACATAGAGAACGTGCTGGGAACGGACGGCGGACACTATACGGATTACACAACGGTAGGTCCTCGCCTCAGCATCCCACTCACCTGAAAGTAGTCAGAGAGAAACTGTATCCACGTTCCGCCATCTTCACTCCGCTCCTCCTCTATGTGAGTCGCACGACGAGCGCTTCGCTACGTCAGGGGCCGCGCGGTGCCTGCCGGGAAATGTAGTACAAGGAAGTATAATACGCGCCGGTGCTGTTCAGAAAGGACAATAGAAACGTTTATTGTTCTGTCAGAGACAATTGTTTATTTTATGTTATTGTTTATATTTTATTTTATTTTATTTTATGCGCCGAAGCCGGTAACGCATGCGCCATGGTGTGTAAAGGCTGGTTGGCAGAGGCCATGTTGTGGTTGGAGTGTTACGGCGCATGCGCGCTTGTTCTGTGACAGGAGGGAGGTCAAGGGAAAGATGGCGTTACCCTTAGGACCATCTGGAGGTGTCTTCAGCCTGTTACTGAGGTGTTGGATAAGGACAGAGGAGACTCTGCTCCGGGCTCTTGGCCTGCAGCCCTTCCATCCAGGTGACATTTCTTTTCTATGTGCTTGTAGCAGCCAGACATCATTCGCCTGCATAGAGGCTGAGCACCAGTTCTCTCAGGTGTGTTATCCGCCCACAATGGAAGGCATGGGACCTTCATTAGTCTGCAGAACCCTGTGTATAGGTCATCTCTGGAGGTATGTGTGCCTTCAGGTATAGATTTCTAAGGGCTGCCATGATGGTGAGTACATCTAGGGGGATTAGGACATGACATGCTCCATGTGGTAGCCCTTCTCTAGGAATGACCCCCCCAACTAGTCGCTGAATGCCCTTCATAGCTTGCCTGAATGTGTGATTGTAAAGGGTTTTTTTTTTTTTTTAAATAACAATCATGTTATACTTACCTGCTCTGTGCAGTTGGTTTTGCACAGAGTGCCCCGATCCTCCTCTTCTGGAGTGTCCCTGAGGTGCTCCTGGTGCCTCCTCTTCATCGGGTGCCCCCGCTAAGAGCCGCTTTCCATGGGGGGCACCAATGTGGGCGCGCTCACAAGTCCCCCTGCTGCATTCATTGACACAGACAGCAGGACTCGGCCCCGCCTCCCACTCTCATGCCATATATCCAATGAGGGTGGAGGGAGCTGCTGGGCTCGTCGCTGGAACGAACTGGTTCAGGTAAGAAAAATAGGGGCTCTGGGGGGTAAGCTGCAGCACAGAAGGTTTTTCACCTTAAAGAGGAACTGCAGTCTGCTCACATAGTTTGTAATAAAAACATTTGTAGCGCTGGTAGATTTTTCAATCTACCGCTTATAGGTAAATTTAGTGGGTTACTTGTTCATACATAGTCAGATTTGCCTCTGTTCCAGTATGGCTGTGTTGCATGTAGTTTCACACTGTGCTGTGGGTGTCGTGTCGCCATGGGTCGGTGTTGGAAAGGCAACACGTTAAAGTGTATAAGTGCTCCTCTGTCCCGGAGATAACTCGGTGGAGGTGGTCCTCCGAGTTGCATTCTGGGAGAGGGTATTTATGGAACAGACGCCATGTTTTAGAGTGTCTTTCGTTCCACCTGCTGGCCCTTCTGGCTGACATGTATGTGTTAGGAGTACTACCTTGCGGTCCTCCGACTGGGAGGACCACCTTGCTGCAGCGTGTGGGTGGGCCCAGAAGCCTGTCTGGGGCCTACCACAGCGGCAAGGGAATGGTCCTGGGCTGTCTGTCCTGCGGGAAGAAGCTGGACAACTGAGAAGATCCCAGGGGAGGACCCGTCACGGAAGGATCATGCAGAGTGCTGGTCTGGAGAGGGGCCTGGTGACTCAGTTGGAGGACGTATCCTAAAGTTAACCTACCGCATAGTACTGCCGGGTCGGCTTAAAGATTCTAGTGCTATGTTTGCTATTCATCATAAACCATTACATCCCGTGGCAGAGGATCATATGGGTTTCTATTACATTCAAGTCTGTGGCAGAGACTTTTGTTCGTGCTGCGTATCGGCTGCTAGGTTAGTGAGAGAAACCTATCCGGACGGGCAAAGATTCAACTCTAAAAGGAAAGTACATTCATCTACAAGATTCCAATTCATAATACTACACTAAGCAAACTTATTTAAACTTCCCTGCAACTCTTCTTCTACCTCTTTCCTGCTACTTCCTTCAGTTACTCTTTATTAAAACCTTGAAAAATACTCAAGTGTCCAGTGCCTACATTGTCTGGTATTAAGCTCAACGGGGCCCTAGACCCGGTTCTGGTGAAATTGAGGTAACGAAGGTGATGGTAACAGCCCGCTTTAAACCAGCAGCTCCACCGTGAGTTATTGCTACACATTGTTGCCATTCTGAAGCTTCCCTCCAACCACTTTCCCTAATTTTATATATATATATATATATATTACTGTGATTCTGTGCTTGTCAACTATTCTGCAAAAATCTCCCTCCACTAAGTCTGGCTGCAGCCATTTTAACTGTGGGCAGCTGAAGCTGCTGCCTGTTCACTTCCTGGATTTATACAGAGGCACACCTCCAGCTCTTCCTGGCAAACTCTCTCTCAGCTGTGCACGATGTCATAAGCCTAGGCTAATGACCAGACAAGAAACGGGAGGTGTGCTGTATAAGGTATTTACTGGCAGAAAAAAATGTTTTACTATCCAAAGTTAAAACAACAAGGGCAGAAGATTTAATAGATGGAAAGATGAAATGCATTAAGGTGAAAACTTTGAGACTTTACAACTCCTTTAACCGCTTCACCACTGGGCACTTTTACCCCCTTCCTGCCCAGCCAGCTTTTAACACTGTTGCACTTTGAATGACAGTTGCACGGTCATGCAACACTGTGCTCAAATTACATTTTTATCATTTTTTTTCCACACAAATAGAGCTATCTTTTGGTGGTATTTATCACCACTGGGTTTTTTATTTGTTGCCCAGTAATCGGCTCTCCTCGCCTCACACTCTGTCAGTGTGAGGCGAGGAGAGCTGATAAATGGCACTTCTGCATTTACATGTGATTGGACACAGCCGATTACATGAGTAAAGAGCTGCATCATCGGCTCTTTACCGAGATCGGGGTCGTGCCGTGTCCTAGGGATATGGCACGGCCACCGCGCTGTGGGCCCCGTGGGTGACACTGGGATGACATATGACGAGAGGAGATCCTGCCCGCCCTCATTTCTCTATACAGCGGGCAGAAGAATGTTAAAGAACCTTCTCGCCCTCCACTTTTTTTTTTTTTTTTCTCTACCCCGGTTTATGTTTTGGTGGGTTCTCAGCAGCCACCAATCAGGCCCCTTGCCGCTATGTTTGTGTTTGATGTCATCAGACAACCTGCCAGCTATTCCAGGTACAGCCGGCAAGCCTCCTGATGATGTCCCGCTAGGTTCCTCCTCGCACTGGAAAATGCAGCACTGGTTACCTGAACTGGGAACCCCACTGCTCTTGCGGTTTCTGCGCGGTCCACATTTTCAAAAATTGAGCAAGGACCTTTTGTGTTTTCAGGAGCAATTTGGCTAGTAGAGCCGCAGATTCTCTCACGATTCTCGCGGCATAACATAATCTTTCACATTAAAGCAAAAAAAATTGGGCTAACTTTACTGTCTCGTGTGTTTTTTGTATTAATGAAGTGTATCTTTTCCCAAAAAATTGCGTTTGAAAGACCGCTGGGCCAATACAGTGTGACATAAAATATTGCAGCAATTGACATTTTATTCCCTAGGGTCTCTTGTTAAAATATATATAATGTTTGGGGGTTCCAAGTAATTTTCTAGCAAAAAATATTGATTTTTAAATTAAGAAACAAGTGTCAGAATTTTTTTTTTGACTTTAAGTGGTTAAACTTCCTGCATTTACACGTTGTTTAAAAACTTGGCAGACTGCCTGGATTTATTTTTTTTTTTTCACACGGAAGTTTATCCCTTTGATCTAAGAAGGAAGAGTTTCATGTTAAAAACTTGGCAGACTGCCCCAATGTTTTCTTTTGACAGCTGAGTGAGCAGCTAAGTCTCTCCACTTATTATATGAAAGAATCGGCAAACTCTGCAATAGAGATCATCAGGGGGGTTGAATCGAGATCACGATTTAACGATTAATTGTGCAGCTTGAACACACGGGCCGAATGTCGGCCGGTGATTTTTTTGAACCAGCCCATGTCTCCAGACATGTACTAGGCTTTAGGTGAGTATATCTGTATTCACTAGATAAGGGGGAGTAGACTATTGGGAGGAGATGAGGTAAATAGTAGTTTTTGCCCAGTGTGATGCTTTGAAGCTGAAGTTTAGTAAAAAATGTTTTTGGGTATATAGCACCAGAGTGGTAACTTACGTCTAATGGGGTATATCCCACATCCTGCTGGTGTAAAAATCCTCTCTTCAGTGACTCTGAGTCCTCCTCACAACAGTGAATTTCCAGCGCTGCATAAGTAACTGCTTTAGCTGTAACGGGAAACAATCGCACCACTTGCCCTCCCCTTCCACCCCCTGCTCCATTCGCACCTCCGTATTTTTTTTTAATAGAATGCAAAGCATTTTGTGAATGGAGGAGAGGTGAATGAATGACAGAATCTTTCCTCCTCCAATCACAAAACACTTTAAGTCATTCCTTAAAATGCAAGACCAGAAGTCCAGTATTGTACCAGAGGACAGGGAGGACCGGCCCACAACCCAAAGCATTGGACCGTGGAGGAGAGGACCAGCTGCCAGGGGAGCGAGGGGGGGGGAGCATTTGTACTCAATTTCTGCTCCCTTGCCAGCCAAATGAGCATTTAACCCATGCAGCGAGGAGGGGACCCTTATTGCACAAATACTAATAAAGCCCATCTATAGTCAAAACCTAAAATCCTATTTCTACATTGTGTTTTAATTATTTCTAGCCTACTTATTAATCTGATCCATCTTGAAGTTTGTAAACTTATGTTGTGAAGACCCCCACACATTTACCTTGAATTCTGTGGCATATTCACTATGCCCTGTGAGTAAGCACTGCTGTGTTCGCGCATTTTGCAGAGCCTGCCTTCTGACCTACAGAGGTGCTGAGAGGAGGAGCTTCAGGATGCAGAGTCATTGTAAAAATCACTGCTTGCAGGCAGCAAGGTACCATGGGATATGTAGTCCTTAGAAATTGAAAGTAAAACGCAATGAAATTGCAACGCATGCAGGGAATTCAGGATTGTCAAATATAACTATATATATTGGATTGTTTGTATTGTTATTACAGTGCTGATGTAATGAATTGAAAGTGTATGCTGTGACCTTAGAACTCCGTTTTAAAGCAGCCCGGAGTTGGGCTCTAAAGTGAAAGGGTTCTCTTCAATTAACAGTTTCTTGTTCTCATCCAGCTTTAGATATTCAGTCTCCAGTAACAAGTCCCATTGAGGCAGAGGAGGACCGATCTGACAATGCTCCCAGTTTTCTGGATAGCATCTTTTGGATGGCTGCACCTAAGTCCAGGAGAACTATTGAAGTAAATCGCTGTCGGCGAAGAAATCCTAATAAACTTATAAAAGAAAAGGTAATATTTGTTTAAAGATAACAACAAAACCTGGGGAATGCCCAGGAAAAAATTCCAAGCCTACTTACCACCAGCTCGCAGACAACATTTGTTTAAAGCCTAACTTCAACATTCTATTTGCATTGAGTCTCTTAACAGCGTTGATGCATAATGCTGTATTGAAATACCAAGGCTTGGCATTCTGATATTTGCTAAATGTGATGCTATATATATTGTGTGATCAGGTGCACAATTGCCACCCTGTAGCAGTAAAACTGCTATAGGGCAGACCTGAACTGGTTAAAGTGGTTCTAAGGGCAGAAAGTTGTGTTTTTTTTTTTTTTGTTTTTTTTTGTTTGTTTTTTGTCCACCCCTTAACCCTTATACTAACCCCTAAACTAAGCTCCAGGCTTCCACAGAGTCATTCTGAAGGGGCATAGTGACATATGCATTCTTTTGTGGGTCAAGCACCACCACAAACAACGTTTTAAGGAATGTTTGTTCCATAATGGTTGCTCTAGAAGTTTTGATAACCATGACAAAAATAGTGTTCTAATAGCAGAGATTTATGGGTCTACCCATTTCCATCCCAATGTATCATGCCATCATACACTGTGTATAGATAAATACTTGGATACATTTTCTTTTTTATTTCTTCCAGAAGGGTTTCTGTATATTTGTCCTTAAATAGAACTATAGGCAAAACTTTTTTTTCCCTTAACGTCTTTCAAGACAGCACTTGAGAGACTGACTCCTCCCCTTGCCAATAGGAAACACGTCTTCCACCAAATTTAAAAGGAGGCTCCTTTCCACACATTGCCAGTTTTTGTGTTTCCTCCGGAGGGAACACTGTGGGGAGTCAGGGCTCTTAGGTGCTGTCCTGAAAGCCCAGGTTTCCTGCTCCACCAATGTTGTTGTGTTGTGTGTTTTTTTTTTTTTTTCCCATACGTCATGAGAGCTGTTCCTCCCATTCCACAGCTATTGTCAGGTGCTGCTGGCTGGGCTCCTTCTCCCTCTCCATTTGGGCTCAGGGACAATCAAGGCTGCTGTGGGCATCACTCCTAGGCGGCGGCGAGGCACAGGCGGTCACCTGTTTTTTCTCGGTCCTCCGCCTGTTTCCTGTGACGCCGCCATCTTGGGGATGGCATGCTGTGCTCCATCCACCGTAAGTGAGGTATCCGGAGGGGGTGGCGCCCACGGAGCAGGTGTACAACGTAATTTCCACTTGAAATCGCATGGGGAGAAGGGAGGAACGGGGCTGGTGCTTATTTGCTGGTTCCGGTGCAGTGGCACTATTGGAGTCAGGAATCGGCATCCAGCCACACACAGCAGTCCAGGTAAGGGGCAGTTGTATACTGTCCTCCTCCTTTTTACTATTTTCTCTCTCTCTCTCTCTCTCTCTCTCTCTCTCTCTCTCTCTCTCTCTCTCTCTCTCTCTCTCTCTCTCTCTCTCTCTCTCTCTCTCTCTCTCTCTCTCTCTCTCTCTCTCTCTCTCTCTCTCTCTCTTCTCTCTCTCTCTCTCTCTCTCTCTCTCTCTCTCTCTCTCTCTCTCTCTCCTCTCTCTCTCTCTCTCTCTCTCTCTCTCTCTCTCTCTCTCTCTCTCTCTCTCTCTCTCTCTCTCTCTCCTCTCTCTCTTTCATAAACCCTTTTACTAGCCTGTCAGGGTCTATGTACACTGAACCACGCATGCACAGATCAACATACATTTGCAGCACTACTGTTTGCCGAGATGATGTGACTCAAATGTACATGGACACAGATGACATGATTGCAGCCCAGTCAACCAAGTGGCTGAAGATGGCAGCCCCGTGACTGACGGGAGTGCTGATAGCGCACTGCTTGGAGAGGATTGCTTGCTAGGTAAGTATGCAATAATGTGCTAATATGGAGCTCCTGGGGTTCAATAATAATAAAAAAAAATAAACTATCCCAAACAAACTAATTACTCACAGATGCAGTGGCTGTGTGTGCTGTATAAACTGTATGTAGCCTCAGCTATACACAGTATACAGTGCAGTGTCTTTGCAGCAAGACGGAAAGTTAACATCCCTCTCCAAGAACAAAATCGAGTCTGGCTCATCGCTGCTTTGGCCATTCACAGGAAGCTTTGTATTTTATAAATGAATGCAAACCTTCCTCTGATTGGCTGAGGCAGGCAGAGAAAGCTGTATTTATTCATAGAACACAAAGCTTGCTGTGAATAGCTGAACAGCATTTAGCTAAACTCGAATTTGTTCCAGGAGCAGGATGCCAAGTTCTTGTCTACTGCCAAAACACTGTACAGTTTGTATAATGCTCCCAGCCACAGCATCAGTTAGTGAAGTCCAATTTTTCATTTGGACCAGCTTAGTCCAAACAAACTATTTAAATTTGGGCAGGAGACATTAGAGCTGGGGAAGAAAAGAGCTAGATGATGCTGGATGTCCTCCAGCCAGGAAATAAGCAGGGCTCTATCTAACTTGCTGCAGCGGGTAAGGGACACCAAGAAGCTCACAGTGTGCAGTGAAATTAAAGTAAGCAATGTCAGTTGGGAGAGGAACCTGTACAACTGTGCTGAACTGAAGGTAAGACTGGAGTTCAGTGCTAAATCCTTTGCTCAGTTTTTTTATTGCTGTCATTGTTCTGTCAGAAAATGTGCTAATTTCCTGTCTCAGTGGCTAGTGTTATCTACAATATAAAGTGTGGAGAAAAATCTCCTCAATAGGGATGCAGATAGAATTAAAACACGAGGTTCTAACCCCTTCCTACTCAAAAGTCATTTTAAAAAATTACAAAAAATACACCAATTTTAAACGAAGCAGGGTGGTCTAGTCTATACAGATATGCATAGATGATTTTTCCCTGAAACTGAAATGTACTTTTTAAATCATGCTCTAAGCAATGATATGTTTAGCAATGTAGGAGTACATACCAGAGTCCATTCACATACCTTGTTACCTTTATGTCATTACCCCAATAACCATCTTTCATTCTTTTTGCAGAACAACATTGATCAATGTCTCGAATGTGGTAATTTGAAACTGAAACATGTGCTATGTGGATTTTGCTATGAGAAGGTTCGACATGAAACGCATCTTATTAGGCAAGAAATAAAAGCTAAAGAAGATGGACCGTTCAATTCTCCTACCGTGGAATCAGTTGTCCTCTATGATGGCGAAAAGGCTCATTCAGGAGATGAAGAAAAAAGGATTATTGAGAGAAAACGGAAACGGCCATCATGGTTTACCAATGAATTTTATGCGTAAATTGCACTTGAGTATCCCAGATGGCTGCAAGATAACCTTGGTAGGCTGGTCTGTGAAAATGTAAAGGCTCCGTGTTCGATAAGACTCTTGTCATTGCAATTAGAAAGGAACTGGCAAAAAAGTGTTCTCTGTCCTGTTTTGTGAATGGATGAAAGTTGATGATATTAAAAATTCAGTTTTGCAGATGCCTAGTTGTAGTCATTTTAATTTCTTATAACTCGGAGTTTAATCAGGATGTTCCAGGCTTATACTTTTTTTTTTTTTTTTTTTTTTTTTTATGTTATTATTATTATACAAGATTTATATAGTGCCAACAGTTTGAGCAGCACGTTATAACACGAGGACAGAAAGTACAGTTACAATACAATTTAATACAGGGGAAATCAGAGGGCCCTACTCATTAAAGCTTACAATCTAGAAGGGAGGCTCAAGTGATACAAAAGGTAATAACTGTGGGGGATGAGTTGATGGAGACAATAAAACTACATTTGTTAGGTGGGGGCAGGATAGGCCTCTCTGAATAGAAGGTTTTTCGGATAGATTGGGGTAGGGAGTTCCATAGGATGGGAGAGGCTCGGGAGAAGTCCTGGAGGTGAGTATGGGAGGAGGTGACGAGGGAGCTAGAGAACAGGAGGTCTTGGGAGGTACAAAGAGGACGATTTGGTTGATATTTTGAGACTAGGTTAGTGATGGTAGCTGGGGCAGAGTAGTGGAAGACTTTGTAAGATGTTAGTATTTTGAATTTAATTTGTTCGGAGAGCGGAAACCAGTGGAGGTATTGACAAAGGAGTAGTAGACACTGGTTCCTTATTCACACTTGTGTATGGTGCCGACCAGTCTCCTGTAGGAGACTCGGTGGGGTTTCCTGTAGTTGCATGCAAAGCAATGAATGGGAGGCTGACCTTGCCTGCAGTCATTCGCATCATTTGCGAAAATGCAGCTATTACCAGGCGATCGACCTGGACACAAATACTCTGCTTGTTCCATAAACTGCAAATGGCTGTTAACAGAGCGTGCTTGATCTGCACCCCAGGGGGTACGTGGTTTCGGGAGGACGTCCATGGACGCCCTCACAGAACTGGATGACTTGGCTGTAGCCGTCTTTTGGTTATAGCTTAGTCGGGAAGTGGATATACACATAGAATTCCCTTTTTAAATGTTGCCTTTGCTTCAACAGACACTCATGGGAACATAAAGATAACATTCACTAATTTAGGAGCACAGCCAGCACTGATCTTGTTCACTGGGCATAGAAGTTGTATTCTGTCTCAGCCAATTCAAACCTAGTCTAACCTTTTCTCTTAACAATACAAAAGCCTATGTAAAGAACAAGAACATTTCTAACAGCCATATAGTACATACGTTCTCCTGTGTACACATTAACCCTTCCCGACCGGCGCACGCCCATGTACTGTGGCAGAATGGCACGGCTGGGCAAATGGATTTACAGGTACGTCCATTTGAATTCCCCGCCATGCCATTGCGTGCGCGCTGCCCGGGAGCTCCGTGAGTCGGGTCGCGGGTCCCGCGGACTCGATCGCCGCGGGATACCCACGATCGCCTCACGGAGAGGAAGAACGGGGAGATGCTGATGTAAACAGCATCTCCCCATTCTGCCTAGTGACAGTGTCACTGATCACAGCTCCCTGTCATCGGGAGCAGTGATCAGAGTAATGACACTGCTAGCCCATCCCCCCTACAGTTAGTAATCACTCCCCTAGGACATACCTAACCCCTCCCCGCCCCCTAGTGGTTAACCCCTTCACTGCCATTTACACAGTAATCAGTGCATTTTTAATCACACTGATCGCTGTATAAATGACAATGGTCCCAAAAATGTGTCAAAAATGTCCACCATAACGTCGCAGTCACAATAAAAATCGCTGATTGCCGCCATTACTAGTAAAAAAAAAATTATTAATAAAAATGCCATAAAACTATCCACTATTTAGTGAACGCTATAACTTTTGCGCAAACCAATCAGTAAATGCTCATTGCGATTTATTTATTTATTTTTTTACCAAAAATATATGTAGAAGAATACGATCGGCCTAAACTGAGGAAAAAAAATGTTTTTTTATATATTTTTGGGGGATATTTATTATAGCAAAATGTAAAAAAGAATGCGTTTTGTTCAAAATTGTCGCTCTTATTTTGTTTATAGCTCAAAAAATAGAAATCGCAGAGGCGATCAAATACCATCAAAAGAAAACTCTATTTGTGTGTAAAAAGGTCATCAACTTTGTTTGGGAAACACGTCGCACGACCGCGCAATTGTCAGTTAAAGCGACGCAGTGCCGTATCGCAAAAAGTGCTCTGGTCAGGAAGGGGGTAAAATCTTCCGGGGCTGAAGTGGTTAAGGGTACATTTGCAGGTGTGGGTGTGCCCTAAAGGCACCTCATTCCTTCCTTTTTTTTTTTTTTTTTTTTTTTTTTTTAATACATCAGTCAGTTCCTACATTAATACCAGCTACCTATAACCTTTTCACTATATTGTCAGCCTAGTTGGCTTATCGTCACTTTTATACATCAGTGACATTAACTATTCACAGATGAGCTCTGCTTCTTCAGATAGTGTGGAAATTTTATTTAAAAACATAAACAGACATGTTACAGATTTTAAACTATAACTAAAGGCAAAATGTTATTTTTTCCTTTTTTGCTCAGTGTGGAGAAGGATTAGAACAGCTGTCAGATTTTTACCACCATCTGTGTCCTTGTTAGGGAGATTCACCCTTTCTATTTTTTCATGTTTACTGTGATCGTGGGAAATGAATGAAAATCTCAAATTTTGGATTGTCCCCAGAACAGTACTAGAGGACAAACTGTCCAGTGGGGACATGATTGGATGATGGAAATCAGCAGAGCTTATGCTCATTTACTATTTTGATTACCTCTCCCTTCCTGTTTTGGCTATGGGACAGGGAGTGAAGGAAAATCCCCAATGGGACACAGATAGCAAAACAAAAACCAAAACCTGACATGCATTTATATCCCTTCCTTACTCTATCCAAAAGGGGAAAAAATGCAGTTAACTCTACTTTAAAGTGATTGTAAACCTTTACATATACCCAATGAAGTAACTTTCCTCAGGTGATACACAGAGGAGAAACAAATCCTACATAAGTTGTACCCGTTTATCTTCTTAACATCTGTTTTAAAGTGCAGAATTTATACAGCTTGTCTGAGCTTTCAGAAAGCAGGGGGCGGGAAGCTGAAATTACACTATGAAAAGCTCAGTGAGGTGAGTTGAAAGCTGATTAAAAGGAACACACCCCTCTTCACACATCACACAGGAACAGAGCTAAGGCTGTCAACCACAGGCTGTGTGCCGATGCTCCCTCCCCATTGCCTTTTTACCTCTTGGGGTCAGGTAAACTTGTAAGAAGTGAGTCATGCCGATAGCAGAGAGAAATAACGCTCTGGATTTAAACAAGTTCACAAGGTAGAGGGATAGGTTTTGCTCTTTTTTTCTTGTCAGAGTTTTTCAACCACTTTATTATAAATTGTCTTGAGGTATGTATTTATTCAGGTATTACATAAAGTCAGAGACTTGCTTCCATATTAGGCATGTTTAGCAACCTATACAGACATATATGAACTTGAAGGGGACAAGAAAAAGAAGGCAAGGCGTACTCCTTTAAAAGAAAAATTATACATAAAGAGGTAAGATAAAGCTATGTTCAGACATTCAGCAGACCTTACTGCACCCCTCTGAAAAGCAATACACTGCAGATCACTTTGCAGAGGGATGACAATGTCTAAACATTGACTTAATTTATCTCTTTCTGTAAAAATTGAATGTCACCTCCTCAACTGGTTTTAACCCTGTAAATGCTGCGCCACCACACTGCAACTGCATTCATTACGTGCAGTTGCAGGGCTGTTGCAGTGTAGCCCCTTTCACTTGAAGGATTAGCATTCAGTGGCTGTATTTTTTTTGCTGTGCTACTGTATGTGTACACCCCTGTCCGGCTGACTTTGCAGCTTAAGGGTGAAGGGGGTAAAAAAAAGCTGTAAATGTAAACTACTTCTAAGAATCCATATAGCTAGGCAATGCCTGTTTACATATATACAGGATGTAAGTGTAAAACAGGTACATTGAATCGTCAGAATACAAATCTCCTTCCCACACCCACAAGTACAGGTTAGCATACAATAAGGCACAGCACTGCAACTCGTAGGTAGTGGGAGCTCTGGAAGAAAAAAAAAAAAACACATTAGGCCTAGGTTCACACTGATTCAGACAGGAATCGCACCACACTTTTTGCAGTGCGATTTGAGCCCATTCATTTGGTATGGCTCAAATCGCACAACACCCGCATGAAAAAAGGTGCATGCACCTTTTCATTTTTTTGCCTCACTGGAATAGGATCTCATGGGTGTTCACACCCATGTGATCCAATTCAGCCATTTTGCAAACTGTTTTTGGTGTGACATTGACACCTGCAAGAATAAGGACAGCATGCATGTTCCCCTTTCTGAAAAAATCTGCTTACAGTCTCTAAACCTAAGTTACTGGGAATGTTTGCGTATACTGACTCAATATCTAGTGATACTACGGACCCCTGAACCCTGCATTACTTATTACTGCTTGCTGACCCCTGAATTCTCTGCCACTTGCTGCTATGCCCTAAACTCTACCTCATTTGCTGCTGAGCCCTGAGCTCCACATTACCACTGACCCCTCAACTCTGTCCTCAACTATGACATAAATGAATACAAGGCAGTGTAGTGCAACCAAAATTGACTATACTACAAAAAAACGGAAAATTGTATCATACTTACCGTAATTTTCCTTTCCTGGTGCCTATCCATGGCAGCATACTAGTGATAGAGCTCCGCCTCGACTCCTCCCTCAGGACCAGTGAATAGCATAAATTAAAGACGAAGTCCCTCCCCCAACATTCTCCGTAAAATAGAATACCGAGGGTGGGAGCGTATGCTGCCATGGATAGGCACCAGGAAAGGAAAATTACGGTAAGTATGATACAATTTTCCGTTTTCCTGGTGCCTCCATGGCAGCATACTAGTGATAAATAACTAGCTGACACGGGTGGGATAATGCTTAACAACAAATATTTAATTAGAATGAGACATCGCAGCCTGAACTGCCCTTCTCCCGAACTCAACCGTCGTGAGAGCTCCTGGGTCGATACGGTAGTGTCTGAGGAAAGTATTGCGAGAGGACCAGGTGGCGGCCCTGCACACCGTCTCTAATGACACGTTAGCCCTTGCTGCCCAGGAGGTTGAGACTGCCCTTGTGGAATGAGCATTCACTCGGGATGGAGGTTCCATATTTTTTATCCTGTAGGCCTTCTGGATTAGCTTTACCACCCAAGATGCCAGAGTTCTGATGGAAGCTTCTTTGCCCCTGTATTTGCCGAATGGAACAATGAAGAGTCTTTCCGAGTTCCTGAAGGATCTAGTGGCCTCTAGGTAGGCTCTGAGCACTCTGGATATGTCCAGCTCGTGACATGATCCTGAATCTGCTTCAGCAAATACCGGTAGTGCCCAGGGCTCCAAAAGGTGGCTTGGAGTAGTGACCTTAGGTGTGAACCCCCGAAGGGGACGAAGTTCCACTCTATCGTGAAAAAAAGAGATGTGGTCATCACCTATTCCCAACGAGTGGAGTTCTGAGATCCTTCTACCAGATGTAATGGCTAACAGAAAAACCGTTTTTAGTGTTATGTTCCATATTGTTAGTTGTTCCACTGGGGTAAATGGATGGTCAGAAAGGACTTCAAGGACCAGGGATAAATCCCATTTGGGAAAAGACCGTCTGACAGGTGGCCGAATCTTTAACACTCCTCTGAGGAAGGTAACTACTAAGGGCTCTTCTGCCCATCTCTTATTTGTTGCTGCAGAAATAGCTGCTACTTGCACTTTGAGGGAACTCAGGGCAAGACCCAGATCAAGTCCTGACTGGAGGAAACCGAGAACATCTGATGTAGAAGGAGAGATTGGATCAAACTCATTTGAGGTAGCAAATGACAAGAACTTGTTCCAAATTCTTGAATATATGGTGTTGGTTGCTGGTTTCCTGGCTCCTAGGAGGGTTGATATGACCCCTGGGGAACATCCTAAGGACTCGAACCTTCGCCTCTCAACCTCCAGATGTGAAGATTCAGCTTCTGAGGGTCTGGATGCACTAGACTGCCCTGCGTTAGAAGTTGAGGGAAAGGAGGGATCCTGATCGGAGAGCTCACACTGAGGCGCATAGCTAGAGGAAACCAGGGTCTCTTCGGCCAATATGGGAGTACTGCCAATACCTGGACCGTCTCTCTGAGAAGTCTCAGGAGGAATTTGAAAATTAATGGCCGGGGGGGAAAAGCATATGCGGTGGTGAACCTCCAGGGGCATGACAGGGCATCTATTTCCTCTGCTTGCGTATACGGCAGGCGAGAGACGAATCTGGTCAGCTTGGCATTCTCCGGAGAGGCAAATAGGTCTATCTGAGGAGGATCCCAGAGGTTGGCAATCTGACTGAAGACCTGGGGATGAAGAGCCCACTCGTTGTTGTCCAGGAAGTTTCTCGACAACGTGTCTGCTTCCGTGTTCAACCTTCCCGGGAGATACATCGCCCTGAGGTCTAGGACGTTCTTCTCTGCCCAGAGCATGATTGGCTCTACTTCCCTGAGGAGTGATGTGCTGCGAGTGCCCCCCTGCCTCTGCAGGTATGCGACAGCTGCCCTGTTGTCCAGGCGTAAGAGTACTCTCTGGCCCTTGATCTGAGATGCCAATGAAGTTAGTGCCAGGAATGCTGCCCTCATCTCCAGGATGTTGGATACTACTCCCTGGGTGGCACAGGACCATCTCCCCTGTATCCTGGTTTTCCCGCAATGGGCTCCCCAGCCTTGTCCGCTTGCGTCGGACGTAATTGTGATCCAGGAGAGAGAACCCAGATAACGAGGTTTGGAGAGGTTTTCTGGCAGAGTCCACCAATGAAGGCTCCTGCGCATTGCTCCCGTCAGTAGAATTGTCTGAGAGAGTTGCTGTTTCTTCCACTGCGCCAAGAAACCCGTCTGAAAATACCTCAAATGCCAATGGGCCCAAGGAATCATTGGTATACAGGCAGACATTGTGCCAATGAGGCTCAGGCATTGTGATGCCGTTAGGTATCGGCTCGCAATGGTTTTGACCATCTTCTGGATAATAATCCTCATCTTCGGGGATGGTAATGACACTGTCCCCTCCCGGGTGTCGAACATCGCACCCAGATAGATCATCCGCTGAGTAGGCGTGAGCTGACTCTTCTCTAAGTTTACCAACCATCCTAGTTCCTTCAGGGACTGGAGAAGAATATCTCGGTGATCCACCAGCTGACCCGGACTGCTTGCTAGGAGGAGGATATCGTCCAGATAGTGGTATATTCTCAAGCCCCTCTCCCGCAGGGGAACCAGACCGGATATTAGAATCTTGGTGAACACCCTGGGGGAGGTGCACAGACCGAAGGGCAGGGCTTGAAACTGCAGGTGTATCCGACCTACTGCAAATCTGAGATACTTCTGGAAGGTAGGTAGAACTGGCACGTGTAAGTACGCGTCCTGCAGGTCGATTGAGATCATCCAGTCTGTTGGTTGTACTGCCTGAATAATTGTTTGTAGGGACTCCATCTTGAAGCTTTCCGGGTGTATGTGCCTGTTGAGCTTTTTTAGATCTATCACAGGTCTCCATCCCCCCGTTCTCTTTGGGACCAGAAATAGAGTGGAATAGAAGCCTGCGAAGCGCTCTGCCAAGGGAACTGGCACAGCTGCTTTCTGAAGCTGGAGTGATGATACAAAGTGTCTTAGGGCTTGAGCCTTTAGCGGAGAGGATGGAATCTCTGTTCTCTTGAAAGAATTTTGAGGTGGTGGATGAGAGAAACTCCAAAAGTGTCCCCATTGAATTGTTGACAGGACCCAGGGATCCTGGCATTTTTTGGCCCAGACTGGAAAAATTTTTTTTAGCCTGGCTCCCACCGGGAGTGTCTGGGCTAATCTGGCGTCAAAAGGACTGCTTCTGCTCATGTGTAGTCGGAGGGGCCTTCAGCTTTTTGCCCAAAAAGGATGCCTGAGTGCCTCTCCAGGGTTTCCTGCTGTCTCTGGACTGCCTTGATTGTCTAAAATCCCTAGGATTTGACTGGCGAAACCTGGAAAACCCCCCTCTGGATCTTCGCATCCTCCTGTCTTGGGGAAGCATCCCAGACTTTCCTCCTGACAACCTGGAAATGGCTTTGTCCATCTTGTCTCCAAATAATGCCTTCCCATCGAATGGAATTTTGCACCAATTTTGTTTGGAGGCTAAGTCTGCCGTCCAGGGTTTCAACCACAAGGCCCTCTTTGCCATTACCGAGTGCAGCATAGACCTTGCTGAACACCTAATCGTGTCTATAGCTGCTACTCCGACGAAGTCAGCTGACAGCCTAATTTCCTCCAGGGCTTTAATTATGTCCTCCTTGGGGACGTCCTGGCGGAGAGCCGTTTCAATGTTATCTGTCCAAGCCCTAATGGCATTAGACACAGAGGTGAGGGCAATCGCTGGCTTACATGCTGCTCCTGCAGCTAAATAGCTTCTCTTGAGGTCCAAGTCGATTCGTCTGTCCAGAGGGTCCTTAAAAGAAGCAGAATCTTCCATAGGCAGGGTGATATTTTTGGCGAGTCGCACAACTGATGCGTCTACCACAGGCACAGAGTTTAGTGATTGAGTTCCTGACTCCGGTAAGGGATACAGTTTCTTGAAACGACCCAATGAAAGTTTTTTGTCAGTCTTTGACCATTCATTTTGAATGATTTGGCTAATTTCGCCCATCAAAGGGAAGAAAACCTGTTTCCTTTTAAGAAATGGGAAGTAGCTTTTTGCTTCCTGTGGGGGTTCCTCAGCGTCCTCCCAGGCTATTGCAGCTCGGACCGCCTGGATGAATGGTTTTACCAATGAATGACTGAAACCAGCCTGATCGGATTCATCTGATGAGTCTTCCGAAAGGTCTTCAGGTGGAGAGTCTCTGGCCGCTCGACCTGATGGGGGTAGAGGAGTACTGGCTGCAGAAGGACCAGGAAGATTAACTTCAACATCCTGAGTCTGGGAGACCTGCGGGACTGGCTGAGCGGGAACCAAAGCCGCAAGCTCAGAGAAGGAGTCCTTCATGGTCTTTTTGAGCAGGTCCACAACCTGTTGGTTTTCTAGCTCGCGGCTGGACGCATATTCCGAAAAACAGTCCTTGCAAACTACTTTGTTCGGTAGTGGAATAGCCCCACAGGTCCAGCACTTCTTCTTATTGGATCTAGGAGAGGAGGACCGATCCCGCCTTCTGGATCTTGATCTATGCCGAGAAGAATAGGACTCACGTCTTGATGAGCGAGACCGGTGGCGTGAAGAGCGAGATCTGCGACTTGGGCTGTCGTCATCGTGGTGCCTTGAGGATTTTTCGGTCCTCTTGGAGTGGGCAGGGCTATGATTTCAAGAAAAAACCATGTCAGGCCAGCGAGCGCACTTTTTTTTTTTTTTTTTATACTCACGTAAAGGTGGTCCCATACCTAACGGAAGTGTGAGGATCTTTGTTGCGAGACGAATGGCTCATTGCTGAGTTGGGCAAAAGGATCAGCTGCAGAAATATAGCAAGAAAGAGAAGGAAAGAAACAGGGTTTTTTTTTTTTTTTTTTTAAAACACATTACCCCCTCTCTTTTTTTTTTTTTTTTACTTACCACAGAGCAGCTTCAGAGAGGCTAACAGGGCGCAGCCGAGGAGACTCTGACTGCCAGCCCCAGAGCTGACCTTAAATATCCTAAGAGGAGGGGGAGGGATAATCCCATGAACCCCCAGACTCCCTGCTCCCTCCTTCTTTTTTTTTTTTTTTTTTGGTAGTTTAAAGAGAAAAGGGCAAAAACCGGCCCTTTTTCCCTCATCCAAGATGGCCGCCGGAGCGCCGAGACACCGCGCATGCGCCCGCGCATGCGCAGTGAAGCCGACGCCGCGAGGACCAGAAAACACTGCTTACGACGGCGGTCCTCTCACTCCCTAGAACGCGCATGCGCAGTACGGAGGCGAGGACGCCAAACCACGCTGTCTCGCCCTGCAGGTAAGGGAGACCGCTTAACACAGGCACCGCAGCCAAGAGGGAAAAAAAAAAAGGCTGAGATCTAAAGGGAGCAGCAGCATAAGAAAACAAAACAAACAGGCCTTAACCTGATTACTCCCACCTATACACATATGCATACTTTTAAAAAGAATAAAAGGGGAATACAACAGACAGGAAAAAGGGAAAGAGAGAGACATATACTTCAATCTTACTTTTTTTTTTTTTTAAAAGGTAAACTGACAGGAAAACAAAAATCACAAGCCTGGAAGAATGAGCTGATCCTTTTGCGACTCCATTGCCATCATCATATGATATGGTGGCAGACTGCGTTCCTGAGGAAACTCTGCAAGAAGACCCCAACAGATCCACAGAGGGGTTCCCAGTCTTATCAGCGCTGTGAGCGGCCCAAGAACAGGGACTGCGCACGGGAAAGGCTAAACCCGGCGGATGCTGCCAAAGGCAGAGGTATGGACATACTGCTACTCTTCACCAGCACAAGAGGTATGAGGAAAAAAAGGAGAATGTTGGGGGAGGGACTTCGTCTTTAATTTATGCTATTCACTGGTCCTGAGGGAGGAGTCGAGGCGGAGCTCTATCACTAGTATGCTGCCATGGAGGCACCAGGAAAAGTGAATATTCCAATATACTCAAATTATACACTGTACGACAAAAATTGCAATCGCATTCCAAAGTTGTGTAAAATCAAACTGCAAAGTCCAATTAATAAATCGTGTGATCACCACTGTGCCACTTTTATTTATTTGGATAATAGTGGCACAGTGGTGATTGCGCTATTCCTGCGCATGTTCATGGCAGCATACACTGGATTGTGACAATGCCCCCACCATGATAGAACTGGTTAGCTATAATTTCTTGAGAGGAACCCATCGCAGAATTTTCCATATCTATCACATCAAGGGGTGGGAATCTGTATGCTGCCATGAAGATGTGCCAGGAAAGGATAATTACGGAAGGGCGAGTATACAATCTGCTGTTTTCCTGGTGCATCATGGCAGCATACACTGGGAAATAACTTGCCAGTCAGGTGGGTGCTAGAAAGTCTTATTTTATTAACAAGAAATGGAAGACTTGGCTTGAATAATTGTTTTTCCAAATTCCACAGTTGACAACTGAGCAGGGTCCACTTTATAATGTGATATAAATGTGTTTCTGGAAGACCAGTTGCCGCCTTGCATATCGTCTCCGGAGATACTCTGCAATATGCTGCCCAGAAGGTTGCCACACCCTATTAGTGTGAGCCTTTGGCTGGATTCACGCCTATGCGGTTTTAGTGCTTTTTGCAGATTTGCACTACAGTCCATTTAACATGGTTTCCTACGGAACACATTCTCTAGTGCAAATCTGTAAAAGGCAAAAAGCACAAAAAATGCAAAGATGTGAAGCCAGCCTTTAAGCCCTCAGGTATCGAGAGTTGCTGTACTAAATATGCCTTCTTGATGGTTTTGACAAGCCATGAAGCAAGGGTCATATGGTCTGCCCAAACCTGTATGAATAGCTTGAGTCACACACACACACACACACACACACACACACACACACACACACACACACAGATTTGGATTTCTGTCATCTCTGTAGAGAAGAGACTGGGGATTTCTCCAATTTCTTTTGAACTCATTTCCAGGTCTAAGTCTTTCCTTCGCTGTATCTTTCCGGAAGGTCACATCTGTAAGATGGGCTTTTTTGTGGTTTCGGCCTCCTGTCAGAAGTAATAGGACCTGACTTTCCCCCTGTAACCTTGTAGATGGCCGAATCTAGTTTAGATCCAAAAAGATTAGTTCCATCATAGGGTATCTTGCACCAATTGGTTTTGGAGACTGAATTCGCTAGCCATGGTTTCAGCCACAAGGCCCTTCTGGGTATCACGGAGGCCAGCATTGCCCTGGCGGAGGATCTAATTATGTCTACTGACGCCTCTGCCATGAAATCTGCCAGTTCAAGTTCTTGAAGAACTGTTATGACCTTTTCCTGATCTGCACCCTCTAGCAGCGACTTTATATTGGCGGTCCAGCTGGAAATAGCTTTCCCTACCTCAGAGCAATAGCTGGTCTGTAAGTACCTCCTGCTGCCGAATATACTATCTTAAGATCGAGATCTATCTTGCGGTCAAGTATATCTCTGAAGGTTACTGAATCTTCAATGGGCAAGGTTACATGCCTGGCCATTGCAGCACATCAGAGTACCCAAGTACCTATCTGCAGCCCACCAGAGTACCCGAGAACTTGTCTCCAACCCAGAGTATCCGAGTACCTATCTACAGCCCATCAGAGTACCCGAGTACCTATCTGCAGCCTATCGGAGTACCTGAGTACCTATCTGCAGCCCATGCCTCACAAAATATACGATGGGCTGTTTTCTTTCCAAAACTGAGTTATTTTGTGGGCATTTCCATTGCTCTGGTGCTCCATGGCCTTCAAAAGTGTGATAGGTTGTTAGGAAATTATATGTGTAATTTATGCTCCTAGAACACCTGATGGTTCTTCCTGCATATTGGGCCTCTGTATGTGGATAGGCTGTGTAAAAGTCTCACACATGTGGTGTCACCATACTTAGGAGGAGTAGCAGAATATATTTTGGGGTGTAATTGCAATTATGCATATAGTGTGGGAGAAATAACTTGTTATTATGACAATTTTGTGTACAAAAAAAAAGGGTTCATTTTCTCAAGAATTGTGATAAAAATGTACAACTTCAAAAAACTCACCATGCCTCTTACTAATTACTTTGGTCTGTCTACTTTCCAAAATGGGGTCAATTGGGGAATATTTGTACTGTCCTGACATTTCAGGGCCATCAGTACATCAGGTGTGATCAATTTTTTAATAGACTCTATAACTTTCACACAGACTAAATAAAATCCACTAATTTGGGTTGTTTTTACCAAAGTTTTGTATCAGTATAAATTTTGGCCCAAATTTATGAACAAAAATTACTTATTTGCAAATGTTTATAATAGAAACTAAAAAAAAATGTTTTCAAAATTTTCGCTCTTTTTTCACTTGTATCGCAAAAAATAAAAAAACCCAGTGGTGATTAAATACAACTAAAAGAAAGTTCTATTTGTGTGAAAAAAGGGTAAACATTGTTTGGGTACAGTGTTGCATAACTGAGTAATTGTCATTCAAATCGTGAGAGCACTGAAAGCTGAAAATTGGTCTTGGCAGGAAGGGGATGAAAGAGCCCTGTATTGAAGTGGTTAACTGATATAGTTTTGCTATCCTGTTATTAAGACTAGTTTTCTTATCTGGTTTTTGCCACTTGTTCTTGATGAGGTCTTCTAATTTGTTTATAAATGGGAAAGATTCTGGTTCTTTTTTAAGATTCAGGAAATGTTTTCTGACTTTGCGTGGTGTTTCCTTCATCTCCTCCCAACCAATTGCTTCTAAAGGCCCATACACACGATAGGACTTTGTACAAACTTTCCCGTGGATTTTTGTACAAAGGGCGTCGGCCGCAAACTAATTAAGCATACACACGGCGGGACTTTTTCAGCCAACTTTCACCAAATCATGTGGTTTTTCAGCTCTTTACCGCCACCCTTTGGTCAACTTCTGTATTGTTGTCTGATCTTTTGCATTGGTTCTGAGCATGCGTGTTTGTACTTTGGACTAAAGTCCTATGGACTTGTGTACACACGATAGGATTTTGCACCATAGGACTTTTGTTGCCAGAAAAGTTGTCTGTCAGCTAATTTGCATGTGTGACGTCAAAAAGTCCTATCGTGTGTATGGGCCTTTAGACTGACTTGGCAAACGGCTCAAACAGAGTAAAGTCAAATCCTGTGGAAACCTCTGTCTTCATTATCTGACGAATTATCCGACCTTGGCGGTACACGGGGAACAGCAGATGTACTCTGAACTGCCTCAGGGGCTGACACCTCCAGGATTGACTCCCACACTGAAGTTCTAATGAGATCTGTTACTTCTCTAGCAGCCGTTTTCTTTTTCTTTGGTTGCTTCCTCAAAACATGAATGGCAAGCCAATTTGTCTGGAATTGCAGTAGGGGATGCTATACTATCCATCCAGTTCTGATCAGGTGAGGACAAAAAGGAGAATGCTGTAGTGGGTTTTTCTCTAGAATTTATAGCTAACCAGTCCTATCAGATTGTGGGGGTTGGAGCCACAACCCAGACCAGTGTATGCTGCCATGATGTGCCAGGAAAGATAATTCTGTGCTAAAGAATAACATCATTATCAGCACCTTACTGCTGCCTAATCGTGGCTTCCTAGAAAGACCAGCAGTATCTGGACCATGATCACCACTACACTGTAGTGCACAACGTTAAGCTTTGGTGACTGTCTTTAGCATAAACTACCACTAGATGGCACATTTGGGTCACGATTTGTAAAATTCCTGAACATGAGTTTTACTATTCTTTTGTTCCATTCGATTCTCCTGACCTGTTTCCCCATTCTCATAGTTACAAATAGGTTAGGCAAAACCTGAAGCCAGTTAAGCCAAAACCTAACTGCGTGTGTAGCAAAATAATCTTATTTACAAACACAGTTTTTGTAGTCACATTTGTAATTTGATTGCCACTTAGTTAAATAATAGTGCAACTCATGTTACATGCTATATATTTAGTTTTAACAGTTTAAAGTGGATCAGGACACATATAAACAAAGATGATTATCTTCTCGCAATGTTATTTTTTACTTTTTTGCCATTTTCTGGCTTTTTGGAAATCTTGAAAAGGTCTCTTCTAGGAAAAACTGATCAACTGGTGAGTCAACGCAATATACAGAAAACAATGCATATATCGGTGGGCAGCACAGTGCTTAGTGGTTAGCACTCCTGCCTTGCAGCACTGGGGTCCTCAGTTCTAATTTTAACCAGGACACTATCTGCATGGAGTTTGCATGTTCTGCCTGTTCTTGCATGGGTTTCTCCCTTACTTCAAAGACATGCTGGTAGGTTCATTGACTCCTGTCTAAACTGGCCCTAGTACGTAAGTTAAAGTCTCACTAAACCCACATCATACAAAACTATCAATAAATGGTTATTACATGCTGTTCATACTCAGTCACTATGAGATTAGTTTTCTGTATTCTTCAAAAAGAAAGAAAAAAACTAGTTTATCCTGCTGCTTTCTATCTCCACCTTATATCCAAGTCCCCAATGCAGCTAGGGATTTTGCAGAGCAGTGTTGTCAGCTCTGCACATGCTCAGTTTTTAGTTTCTATGCATTTCCTCCCTATCACACCCAAGGAACCCATGTGAGTCACACATGTGAGTCTATACACTCATGTGGGTAAATGACAGCCCTCTCCCTCCCTCCTCCTACTTGCCCACTAACCAGCTAAACACAATAGGGGTGGGATATTATATGTAGATTGATGGAGGCTTCATATACCGAATATTTTATTTTTATTTTATTCTAAGACACAGGCTGGAGGGGCGTGACACAGCCTGTAAATGGCAGAAATCCACCCACTCCATGTAATTGGCAAAAAAAAAAAAAAATTGAATTCAAATATACCTGTATATTTGTATGCCAATTTAAACAGTTTATTGATAATACTTTTTTTTCATTTTTACTCTGTATTCCAAAGGCTGTTTTTTTTTTTTTATTTTGAACATGTAACCAGCAGCAGAGGACTAGAAGCTCCTCCTGCTTAGGTTTCCCTGCAGATAGGCTGGGAAAGATCTGGGTCATGTGACAGCTGTATAACGGGTATACAGGTGGTCCCCTAGTTACAAACATCTGACTTACAAACGACTCCTACTTACAGAGGGAGACAACAGGAAGTGAGAGTAAATCTACCCTTAGGAAGGGAAATTCACTCCTGTAAGAGTTATTATGAGAAAAAGGTGTCTCCACTGATGCTTTATCACCAAGGCTTGTTTCCACAACAACCCAAAATTTTCAAAATCCAATTGGTCATTGGGACAGAAAGTGAGATGAAATCTTCTGAACAGGGGCACAGACAGCAAAAAAAAAAAAAAAAAACACGTTACAGGGGTGTTAACCCTTCCCTATGCTATCCAAAAAGCTTAAAAACACATTGACTTTAAATAGCTATACATACAATAAAGGCAAATTGCCACATAATAGCTGGCAGTAAATATCACATAATACATATAGTAAAATTGGTCAGGTAAAACATATCATGGGTAAAAACACGGCATGTAGTAGCTCTATGCATTACGTGATTCATCCACTCTTCAGGAGCATGCACGTGGATTAAATGTGTATTGTAGTATGATGGAAAGAATGTCTATATGGTCTGACCCTGTCAAGGCAGAGGAATTAAAATTGAATAAATAGAAGGTAGAATTAACTGGAAAAAAACCCCACTCTCTAAAGTACTTACATAATGTATTACATGATGAGAGTGTGGAACTATGAATCAGAGATCCCCTAGGGGTATTACTAGCAGGAGCTGAGGTGGTGTGGACGGCCCAGGACTCAACAAAGGTGATATCCAAGGGGAAGAGTTTCCAAGAGATAGAAATAGTCATGAACGTTAGTTTATATCTAGCTAGGTCTGATTAATATCAATTATATCATGTATTATTTAATTATACTCATTTGAGAATGTCCTCCTCTCTCTACCAGGCTAACCCCCATGGGATGGGTTTGTTATTCCCCACCCCTTTATTAGATATTCAATTATCCTTGTTATTTAAGTGTGTTACATGATCTAGATAGGAGCCTTCGGCTCCATCACTTCCAGGAGCTGCGATGAGTTTTCCTCCTCCCCTTCTTATAGGGTGGGTGGACATGCCTGCGCCATGCATCGACATCATGCTTCTTGGGATGGAGTTGTGGCACCATGCCCAAGGTGCCGCCCCCCCATGATGATTTTGGCTCTGCTTCTGGGAGGCTTGTCAGTCCAGTTTTAGGTGCCTCCCTCCACAGTGCACACTATGTGCAATGTGACGTTGGTGGGCGTGGCGGATATGCCCTTATAGATTTCATTCTGGGGATGCAGACTCACACTGGTGACTCCATCTATTCTCTTGGGTTATATTTTCTGAATCACTCTGAATTCAAGTTTGCATCTATTATCTTCAGGTAACCTGATCTTCACTTTTTATTATCAATTTCAACTGGCACGTTTGGATTTGATCTTATCTAATTTTTCTGTTGATTCTGTTTCTTATTTTTACTAATTCATCACTTTCCACTTTCACTAATTGAACCTCACCTATACACTCACTACTATCCAACTGCCCTATTCTTTACAGAGTATAGGACAGTAATGGCGAACCTTGGCACCCCAGATGTTTTGGAACTACATTTCCCATGATGCTCATGCACTCTGCAGTGTAGATGAGCATCATGGGAAATGTAGTTCCAAAACATCTGGGGGTGCCAAGGTTCGCCATCACTGGTATAGGACATATTGCACGTTTTATCATAATATACGAGTTCTCAGTATTCTTCTATTTTGGTTTCAGCATTCACGGTCATTCATGACTATTTCTACCTTTTGGAAACTCTTCTCCTTTGATATCATCTTTGTTGAGTCCTGGGCTATCCACACCACCTCAGCTCCTGCTAGTGATACCCCTAGGGGATCTCTGATTCATAGCGCCACTCATGTAGCTATATATTATGTAAGTACTTTAGAGAGTGGGGGGGGGGGTTCCAGTTAATTTTACCTCCTATTTATTCAATTTTAATTCCTTTTCCTTGACAGGGTCAGACCATATAGATATTCTTTCCATCATACTACAATACTCATTCAATCCACGTGCATGCTCCTGAAGAGTGGATGAATCCACAAAATGCATAGAGCCACTATATGCCGTGTTTTTACCCATTATATGTTTTACCTGACCAATTTTACTATATGTATTATGTCATATTTACTGCCAGCTATTATGTGGCAATTTGCCATTATTGTATGTATATCTATTTAAATGAATTGTATTGGATATCTATGCCTACTCATGATTACCATCATGTAATATATACGGTAACTGATTTCCAATAGATTTGAACTTTTACACCTGCATGCTTCATCTAAAGTCCCAATTCTCTGTCCCCTTTTTCTCATAGCATCAGGAGTATATAACCCAGCATCACAGGGCAGGGTATACAGCCCAGCATCACAAACCCTATCTGTGATGCTGGGCTGTATACCCTATCTGTGATGCTGGGCTATATACCCTATATATAGGGTATATAGGCCAGCATCACAGATAGGATATAGGTATATAGAGCAACCCACCCCCGGTGCAGGGATCGTGGCACCTACAGCCCCCACCCCCGGTGCAGGGATCGCGGCACCTACTCCCCCCACCCCTGGCTCGGGGATCGCGGCACCTACTCCCCCCACCCCTGGCTCGGGGATCGCAGCACTTACCCCCCCACCCCCGCCGGGGGAACCGCGGTACTTACCCCCCACCCCCGGCTCGGGGATCGTGGCACTTACCCCCCTCCCGCGGGAGGCCCGGAAGTGGCAGTGTGCTCTCCTCCTCCCTGGTTCTGTGCGGGCTGCTGTGGTGTCAGTAGAAACTCCGGCTCCAGCATGTCTCCTCTTCCAGAGCGCTAGGCATCCAATACTATCGCCTGGGGCTTTGGCCAATCGGGAAACAGGTCTCACTGACCTGCCTCCTGATTGACGGGAAGGCACTGTGGTGTGAAAATAGCAAAAATTCATTCGCTATGGTCACACAATTGGGTGGGACTCTCTGCGCCCCGAACCCACCCTTTTTTGAAGCGAATTAGAGCCTCTGGCTCTAATCAGGTGATTTAAAAAAAAACACCCCGCCATAGGACTCCATGCATCCCGCGTCCTGAAAGGGGCCGGGCACATGGATAAGGAAGGTGGCGGTAAGGATGGGGGGGGCGGCGCCCATGTGCCCACAATGTATGGGCCGCCACTGAAGGCCAGGAATTAGGAACCCAAACAGTGAAACACACAACTTTCCTACTGAGTCCTAAACATTTAAATAAAGAACATCTACATTAACAGAACTCACATGGATGAAACTTTCCACCAACACAATGAAAAGCTTATTTCAAACTGCAATGTTCTTTATTCCTGTATGATCACAAAGAAAAACAAAGTTTCAGGACCAGGCAGGGACCCTTCATCAGCCCAGTGATGTCACATGGCCAAGGAAGGGTGCCTGTGTGGTCCCAAATGTTGCGTTTCTTTGTGATTGTAGAATAATAAACTGCTTTACACTTTGAAACAAGCTTGTTGGTGTAATGGTTGTGAGTTGGCACTGAGTATTTCATATATGTTGTACACTGTGACCAATCAGGAGTCATTGCAACACCCTGGTTGATTCCAGTATGGTGTGCAAGAGGAATATAGTGCATTCTTCACAAGACAGTCAACCAATGGTACAGACACTGGCCTCATTTTGCAGGGCTATATGATCAGCTAAAGACCTACTGTGCCCAGATAATAAGCTTACTAATATTAAATCTCTTTGATCAGTGACAATGGTGAACATATGGCCATACAGATGATCTCCTCTAGTGTCCACATTACAGCTAAGCATTCCTTATCACTGGTCACTTAAATACTCTTCCCCAGTATGCACATTTAGCCAGGCAGCTGTCCCTTTGGGGTGCAGTTTGCATTAAGCAGTTGGCTGTGTGTTGGGTCAACCCTGGATCACCCTGCAGGTGCTTTCCTCCCCAGCTCATGTTTCCCCTGGTGCACTTTCTGGGTTTTCCTGCACTTTAGTATCCCATTATATTTTGCCTGTCTGCTTTTCCCTCATTTTTAAGGGGGTAAAAACATTTATTTGTAGTTTTAAGCACAGTCCATATCATGATTAGAGTTCATTCACACGGGCGGTAGAAGTAAAACCAGGCAGTTGAGCCAGGGTTTTACTGACCCCCGGAGCTGCACACATACCACAGCAACACCAAAAATTAGATAGCATGTTGCATTTGTCAGGTGTTACTGCTGCTGAACGCAACCCATGCAACTCTATGGGGCTGTGCGCAACCACCCCTCAACCACATGCATTGTATGCGATTGCAGTATGATGGTGTGGCATTTACAGGGTTAAGTCAGGTCGTGAGGAGGCACCATATCACCACCTTACCACCTGTAAAATTAATATTAATCTGGTGGCCAACCAGATTAATATAGCAACACAAGTGCCTAGATGAAATGCCAGCAGTAGATTTGTTATAGGCAACAGGCTTGATGGCCAGATTTCCTGACATCAGGAGTGTACAGTACATATTAATGTGGTATTCATATATCAGCAAGGGTAACAAATTACAATATAGTGTTCCATAGCTAATCTATATATTGCCATTAATTACCAATGCATAGCAAACCTTACCCATATTCTCTACTCTTTACTCTCCATACTGTAATCAGCTATGGTTTCTCTCCATGCTACTTATGATGCTAAATTCTGTCCATACATCACAATCTAAATTAAGTTAATTGCAGTATGAAAAAATGTGAACTTTAACAACAAGTGAAGCTCATGTGAGTCCCAGATCTAATTAACATGCATGATGTAAGGCAGTCTTTCCTTGCTAGTATTTCTGGTTAAACATCAGTTGGAAGCAGTAGCTGTGTCCGTTTTACATCTTCTAATTAGCTGTTCTTGTACTACATAAGCAGGTCTCTATGTTTTCTTGCCAAACTTACACCTGTATATTGTATTTGTGTTTGTCCCGTTGCGTTGTGTAGTGTCAGCTTCCTATTCTAATAATATACAGTTATGATTATATACTTATATTTACAAATACTTTAATTTGCTTGCTCAATAACAAACTTCCAATGCTAGTTAGCTTCTTAATCATCTATGGCAGTCCTGATCAATGCAACTAAGTAAATATTTAATTATTAGGCCCCTTTCACACGAGGCGGGCTCCGTTTCTACGGAGCCTGCCTCAGTCCGCCGGCTCAGCGGGAGATCAGTCCGTTGATCTCCGCTGAGCCGGCGGATGACAGGTCCCTCTCTGCTCACTGAGCTTGTCAGGCGCTGATGCTGCCTATGAAGGGATTGGGCGAAAACGGACAGCATGTCCGTCTTCGGCAGATCTCCCCCGATCCGATCCGCCAGCGACGGACCTGGACGTAGGGCCATCCGTCTACTTTTCAGCGGATCGGACCGGGTCGGATGTCAGCGGACATGTCTCTGCTGACATCCGACGCTCCATAGACTAACATGGAGCGCCCGTTCAGGTCCGCCGTCAAAACTGACAGGCGGACCTGAACAGTCCGATCGTGTGAAAGGGGCCTTATGGTGTTGTTATTACTGTTCTTATTATGCTTAGCATCAGAATCCTTACATTCATCTCCACTCTCTGGAGGAGCTCTTTCTGGGCAAGGGCCTGATTCGGAGGTCCCTCTCTACATCTTATAAATCTTTGTTGGATCACCATGTCAGCCACCTTTATTGGCGAAGTGTGAGCGAGACCTGTGAGTCACTTTTACCGAACCTCAAAAGGAATGTATACTTTTCTTTGCACAGAAATTCTCTCTCTGTAGTAAGTATCAAGAGACCACTTACAAAATAATCATGCGTTGTATAGAACTCTGTCAGCTTTTTTATTTCCACATCAAACTGATCACTCATGGCGTTGTGGCCTACACCCAGGCACCATCTTACACATCTTTTGGGAGTGCCTTAAGCTCCAAACTTTTTGGCAGCCGGTTCTTCAACTCATACACAAATTTACGGACATTTACCTACACGATGACCCAGCTGCAGTCCCACTTAACCTTACCCCTTTATCAAGGAAACAGTATCATAAGTCCCACCTCAAACACCTTCTTAAGGCTGCACAGGAGTGCATCCTGTGCCTGTGGAAACAACAGTCTGCACCAACGGTGGTCCAATGGCTCGCAAGAGCAGATGACATTGAACAGATGTAAGACCTGACCTCTGTTCTTCAGGATAAATCTGGGGAACGTATATTTAGATGGTTCTACTGGGATTTTTTCTGCTTCTCCGATGAATTCCTTCAAAAACTTATATCACTTGCCTGCAATTTACACTGCCCAACCCCTACTCCCCAGGGGTGACTCCACCCCCCCCTATTTCCCACCCCACCCTCCGTTCCCATTTTTTTTTCTCTCTTTCACCCTCACCCTCTCTCTCACTCTCTTTGCTTCTTTTCTCTTCCTGCTGTAGTTTCTGTGAGGTAGAAAGAAATCCTGGATAGCCGCACTCTGGGATAAGGAGATCTTTATTTCAATAAAATCCAACAATACAGTCAATTGCAGAGATGTACTGGGTGGTAGACTGCTAACGAATAAGCTACGAATAATCATCTAAATGATGTAAAACGTGTTAGCAGTCTACCGCCCTGTACGTCTCTGCAATTGACTGTATTGTTGGATTTTATTGAAATAAAGATGTCCTTATCCCAGAGTGCGGCTATCCAGGATTTCTTTCTACTGCACTGCAAACCAGCAAAGCCAGCACCTGGAACCAGTTCTTACTAGGGCGGTGTCATTCCAGAGCAAGAGTGTGTGTGAGCTGCATCTCCTTTTTTCCTGTTGTTCTTTCTCTTTTACCTATTTAACTAAAAATTGGCATGCACAGACCCTAGTTGGATACTCTGCACCCAAACTTCCGGAAGTTAGAGGGATTCTCCCCTATTGCCAGGTTGGTTCTTGCACAGCCAGACAAGAGGATTCCCTAAACTAATGTACAAGTGCTCTGTCATTAATGTTACTATTTGCCTTCACATAGCTTTATCCTCCGATAGTTGTTTAAGGTGTTTTTTTTTTCTGAATGTTCTGCAAAGTTAACATTTTATTTTATGTGTTGCACACCTTTAAATAAAAAATAATAACAAATTAACAAATAAAGAATCCTTACAATCTATTTAGAGAGAAACTCCCCCCGGGATGATTTTAATATCAACCCCTTCTTACCCGGTATGGTGGGTTGAGCTGAATTAGCACACTTGACCACCCAGTGAATCCAGTGAAAGCCACCACATTCTAGGTCCCTTGCTGCCATCATCTTTATGACACCATCAGAAGCTTGGCTGTATTTTCTGAGCCTGAGCAGCTGGACTCCTGATGATTCCCACTGCAGTGAGTTTTACACTGACCTGAAGCCCCCAGGGATCTGTGACGTGGGTATCCCAGGAGGCTTCAGGCGGCGGGGATATCATTCAAGCCTAGGCTAGGAAGCCAGAAGCGTAGAGTGCATTGTTGATTGCAGGAAGGAGGGAAGTAGCAAAAATTTTAAACAAAGTATAAAAAAAGGTGTGGCTGAATAGCTGTCTGTACATACAAGCATTTGGTTTGCAGTTGCGATGACGCCCCATTAACGTGAATGGGTAAAACTTGGCTGCAGTACCACTTGCTGAATGCGACATGGGGTAAAATTTTTGCCACGAAGAAAAGCATTGCGCCATACATACAACCCTGAGTGGCTGAATGTTCTCTTTTAGGTGGGTTGTTGGGGGTAAATCCGTGGCTCAAAAGCCTGTTTTTACCACCCCCAGGCCGCTTGTGTGAATGAGGCCTTAATGTAAAGGACCCTTCCTAAACCATCATGCTGAACTTTTGGCATATCAAATCTCTGTCCTTTCAATGTAATGCCCACGCTAAAGGTTTATACTTACCCTATGAACAGGAAATAAACTGACTGGGTGCAGAGGAAAAAATGATGCAGTTCTTCCTTTAAACATTTCATAAATAAGGACCTTTAAAATTGTTTTAGTATGGTTAGACAATAAAGATATATATATGACTGTTTATTATAAGCAACATCACAATCTTTTTTAGAACATTTCCCATTTTGATCTATTTTACTCTCTCCCTGCTAACATAGCTGCTTGTTTCCCCTACAGCCCAACTAATGCATGCACAGGATTCAGTAAGTGGAAAATGGAACAAGTCACTTACATGTTCCCCGCTTATTAATGAATATTAATGAACTAACTCTCCTGAGCTCAGAACTAGTTCACTTAATGTTTCAAATTCAAGTATTCTGAACAGGGAGTATCAAAACAAGTATTTTATCAAGCGGAACAAACCCCTGAAACCACCAACAGGATATTTCACCAATAAAACAGACTTTTTATAATTGTTACTTTAATAATAAGCAAACAGTTTAAAGCAGTAATAAACCCAAAAGCAAACATTTAATTATATTGCAGCTTACCAATTCTTACCAATTCTTAGATATCATGGCTGCATTAGTTTCCTTTAGGCTTTCTTGATATGTTCTGCCAGAAATTCAAATATCGGCTAATTATAAAAGGTACCACATCCATCTTAGCCATCATCTACAAAAAATCCACATTTGAATCGTACTTTACTGGTACCAGATAGGAACGACCACAAGAAATGATAAAAATATATAATGTTTATTACAATATCCTAAAGATATACATACAATTATACATAAAACCATAGAGCAATCTCTATTCTCAATGGTTTTGTGTATAATTTTAAGGTTTTATAATAAACATTATATACTTTTATAATTTCTTGTGGTCATTTCTCTCTGGTACCAGTAAAGCCTGATTCAAATGGGGATTTTTTGTTGATTATCATCTGGTGAGTCAGCAAGTCTGTTGGTTTTCATAGCACAAACTCTCCAGCAGAATGTATCAGTTTACATGGATAAGACAAACCACTTAACAATAGCAGGGGTGATTAAAATGATCAGCTTGTATTTATTCATGCAAAGATTTTATCCCAAAAGGAAAAAACGGTTTACTGTAACTGATTATAAAGTGTGAGCTGGAGTTTGGCTTCAATTTGTTAGTGTACTGTATCTAAATCTGCTAATACATTTAACACTACCCTCACCCCCAGACTGACAATGCTGCTGTGTCTCACTAATACAGGAGGTGTGTTAGTGGCCAGACCACCAGGTGAAAACAGAGGGAAAAAAGCCCCCCCCCCAAAAAAAATGATGCAACTACCACATCTAACGATTGGTAAGCTGCAATATTATATTTTTGGTTGTGGGTTTAATATCATTTTAAGAAATCAAAAGCATCAAATATTTCAAAATTGTGTGCAGTGAAGCATAGATTGTGACAAGAAAAATGCAAAACTGTTGGCCTGTATGTGGCCAGTATCTCTTGGATGGGTCATATATATATATATATATATATATATATATATATATATATATATATATATATACGGTAAAGAAGTCTTTTCTCCCAAAACTTCTGTATCCGTTAGGAGTGCTGCCCATGTCTGTCCCCTGCTATGTGCTCTGCTCGTTACAGCGTCTCCTGCGGGCACGACTGCATCTCAGTGGACCTATATTGATATGATGGATACAGACTCTATACTGCTTTCTTTAATGCTCTGGATCCCCTCTCCACCCCGTCCAAAGGTGCTCAACCGATTTTGTTAAATGTAGCAGTACCCCCCGCAAAGGCTACTGGTGACTGGTTCCCCTATTCATGCACAGGCAACAAGCATTTTCCACTTTCATCTGTATACAAAAAAACAGTCTCTGAGCTTGATTTTGTTGTTTTATTAGGTATAATAACTTAGATAAAGTAAAGGGGTTATGCGGTGCCCAGCTTGACTGAAACAATGCATGGGGACAACTTTCTTCCTGTGTACAGAATCCTGAACTGTCCTCCTTCCTGGACATCGTCATTCTTTAGTGATCAAAAACAAAAGTTCCTTGAAGACTAGGGGCTCTCAGTCCCATTTAGAAAATAGCACCGTATGTTATAAGCTGCATACAGGAGTATCTCCTATCCGCTAGCAGCGGAAAATGAGCAAAAAAAAAAAACCCAGTGAGCAGGAACGCAAGTTCCTGCTATGCTCAATTGCAAACCCTGCCTTAAAGTTTGTAGCCTACCTAACTGGTGACATAATACGGTAGTGGTCAAAAACATAAATATTGTTTGTGTTTTCTAAAGGCCATAAAGCCCAGCTCTGGGCTTGGTGCCCCCCTCCAACTTTTATATTGCCTGGGAGTTAGGCTTAAAACTCGATCACCACAGAAGTTCCAACATTTCTATGGAACATACTAGCAATATGAATATATACAGTTTCTCACAAAAGTGAGTACACCCCTCACATTTTTGTAAATATTTTATTATAACTTTTCATGTGACAACACTGAAGAAATGACACTTTGCTACAATGAGTGAGTGTTCAGCTTGTATAACAGTGTAAATTTGCTGTCCCTTCAAAATAACTCAACATACGGCTATTATTTCTAAACCGCTGGCAACAAAAGTGAGTACACCGCCAAAGTGAAAATGTCCAAATTGGGCCCAAAGTGTCAATATTTTGTGTGGCCACCATTATTTTCCAGCACTGCCTTAACCCTCTTAGGTATGGAGTTCACCAGAGCTTCACAGGTTGCCACTGGAGTCCTATTCCACTCCTCCATGATGACATCACGGATCTGGTGGAGGTTAGAGACCTTGCGCTCTTCCACCTTCCGTTTGAGGATGCCCCACAGATGCTCAATAGAGTTTAGGTCTGGAGACATGCTTGGCCAGTCCATCACCTTTACCCTCAGCTTCTTTAGCAAGGCAGTGGTCGTCTTGGAGGTTTGTTTAGGGTTATCATGTTGGAATACTGCCCTACGGCCCAGTCTCCGAAGGGGAGGGATCATGCTCTGCTTCAGTATGTCACAGTATGTCGGCATTCATGGTTCCCTCAATGAACTGTAACTCCCCTGTGCCGACAGCACTCATACAGCCCCAAACCATGACACTCCCACCACCATGCTTGACTATAGGCAAGACACACTTGTCTTTGTACTCCTCACCTGGTTTTCGTCCCACACGCTTGACACCATCTGAACCAAATAAGTTTATCTTGGTCTCATCAGACCACAGGACATGGTTCCAGTAATCCATGTCCTTAGTCTACTTGTCTTCAGCAATCTGTTTGCAGGCTTTCTTATGCATCATCTTTAGAAGAGGCTTCTTTTTGGCACAACAGCCATGCAGACCAATTTAATGCAGTGTGTAGAGTATGGTCTGAGCACTGACAGGCTGACCTCCCACCCCTTGAACCTCTGCAGAAATGCTGGCAGCACTCATGTGTCTATTTCCCAAAGACAACCTCTGGATATGATGCTGAGCATGTGCACTCAACCTCTTTGGTCAACCATGGCGAGGCCTGTTCTGAATGGAACCTGTCCTGTTAAACGGCTGTATGGCCTTGGCCACCGTGCTGCAGCTCAGTTTCAGGGTCTTGTTAATCTTCTTATAGCCTAAGCCATCTTTACGTAGAGCAAAAATTCTTTTTTTCAGATCCTCAGAGAGTTATTTGCCATTAGGTGCCATGTTGAACTTCCATTGACCAGTATGAGAGACTGAGAGCGATAACACCAAATTTAACACACCTGCTCCCCATCCACACCTGAGACCTTGTAACACAAATGAGTCACATGACACCGGGGAGGGAAAGTGGCTAATTGGGCCCAATTTGGACATTTTCACATATGGGGATGTACTTACTTTTATTGCCAGCGGTTTAGACATTAATTGCTGTGTGTTGAGTTATTTTGAGGGTCAGCAAATTTACACTGTTATACAAGCTGTACACTCACTACTTTACATTGTAGCAAAGTGTCATTTCTTCAGTGTTGTCACATGAAAAGATATAATAAAATATTTACAAAATTGTGAGGGGTGTACTAACTTTTGTGAGATACTGTATATATATCATATAACAGCTAATTTATGGTATAGGATGTAAAAGCTGGTATAAAAAAGACAGCTATTGTATCCTGCTTGGGAACTGATCAAAGAACTTGGAATGTATTTCAGTAGACAATTTACATGTTGACTTTTTGAGATAATGGTACATTGCTTAATTATATCATTATCAATAGACAGAAAAAAAAAGAGAAAATAACACTCCTGCCTGTTGCCTAAATCATTGACAGTGAAAAAGAAAAAAATCTCCATTAATAAATGCACTGATAGGACATAATAACTCTTTGTTGATTGGTCATGAACTTTTGGCTTTCCTCTGATTTACCTTTATCATACCCTGGTTCACTCTGAGAAAGTAATTATCATAATGGAACAGAAAATGCAGAGCCAGATAATGAGTTTGTTAAGCTTGTCTGTATTTTGCATTAAAGTCGATTCAAGGCTATGGTGTCAGTTTTTCCAGCAAGGTAAACTATGCATACAGAAAAAACTCTGCAGAGAAAGCAACACATAAACTTTGAGGAATAAGGTATGCTGCCTGAAAATCGAATGGACCTCTGGTCCCGGGGCCCTTCCCTCTGGGTCCGAGGCCCTTCTCACTGATCCCGGGCCCTTTATCCCCATCGCAGGACCCTTTATTGCGGTCCCACAGCTGCTCCCTTCCTGCCGTCGCGGGGCCCCCCACGGCAACGGAACGCCAGGGCCCAGCCACAAGTGGACCTTTGCGATCCTGGTAGTTTTGCCACTGGATTTACAAAATTGCCAGTAAACAAGTCAAGCAGATATAGCCAGAGATGTACGCTAGTATTGGCTGTTTATATTTACCATCAGCCACCGCTCAGCTTTATTAGCTTTAATAGCGTCCAACTATCAAGCTTTCTGCAGCAAGTTGTTAAACAGTTATTAAATAGTAGGATTTCTAGCAGACAGTTTGAGTTTGTTAGAAGATATAGGCAGGTAGGCAGACAGTGCTACTGCCATAAATGTTATAAATTTTACCAGCATGTAAGACATGCACTCCCAGCTTACAACAGGTTTCCATGCAGGATGAGACTGACAGACTCAGTGAGTGGACCCCGAACAAATCACCCATGTCAGGAGAACAAAGATACCTGCCACCGACCTCAGGAATATGAGCTGTAATGGTGCAGGAGGCTCTGAGAGCAAGTGGCTCAGGCTGGGGACATCGATGGATGATGGAAGGTCAGACTGGGCTAGGAGCGGCAGGGGAGTAGGTCAGGCAGCGGCTATTAAGTGGCAGTTATCAGACCTGGCTGTACCTAGAGCTCTCCTTCCTAGCGGCCACTAAATCAGGCACTGGAACAGAAGTCTTTCCTGCTGTCTTGGGGCCCCCCACAGTGGTGTAACATCAGGGCCGGTCGCAAGTGCCACCCTTGCGACCCTGGTAGTCCCGCCACTGCACTAACCAATGATACTGACCCATTGCACCTTGCCACTAAATGATGGATTCCCAATGCTGTATGTAAACAAACCAGCCATCATTGACCAAATACCTGGCTGGTATGTTTACAAACAACAGCTGGCTGGGATCTGTCATTTAACAGTGGTAATGCCACAGGTAAACATGGATGGACTCTAGAATGTTTTAGCAATATGGAAACATGACCAGACTTAAAGTGGTTGTAAACCCCCCCCCCCCCCCAAAAAAAAAAAAAAACCTGCAAGACAAAGGCATTTGTCTTGCAGGTTTAGGAGATATCCGGGGTAACTACAGGTAAAGCTCTATTATAGGCTTACCTGTAGTAAAATATGGATTGTAAGGGTTTACAACCACTTTAAGGGCTGGTGCATTTTTGGAAGATCAACAGATATCTTTTAGTCCTTCCAATAATCCAATTGATGAGCACTTGCTATATTGAGATGAAATCCAATTTTTATCATAATAGATTGTAGCTGATCAGTTGGAATTGTATTTTTTATAATTGTATTTAGTATTTATTATAAGAAAATTTACTACTCAGCACTTTACATATTCCTCCCAAGGTGTTAATCTAGGATCCTTATCACACATACAGTATAAAGGCCATATTAGACAGAAGCTAACTATCCTACCAACATGTCTTTAGAATGTGGGAGGAAATCCTAGACAAGCACAGGAGGAACATGCAAATTCAATGAAGATAGTGCCATGGCTTGCATTTGAAACTAAAACCCCAGTGCTGCAAGGCAGAGGTGCCAACCAGTAAGCCACTGTATTTGTATTTTACATTTAAGAGAATGTGCATTGTGCATTTCATTTTATAATTACATCAAGCCATCATGTCGACTATAATCATGTCAGTGGCTAAATCAAACAATCTGAAAAAACAAAAACAAATTTGTACTACAGTATGTGATCCTCTATGACCCTCAATATGTTGCTGTTTTGAATGTAGTAAATTAAAAAAAGGCTTACAGGCATGCCATATGCCATATGTGATATGCCACATATACTGTATTATATGCCTAAGGTCTATTCAGGTTACTTTAACTGAATGTACAGCGTATTACAAGCCTTTAACTTTGGATTTAAAGGAAATGTATGCTGGTTTTCTATATATTTTCTTTCTTTATTTATCTTGACAAGGACTAATATTTTTGATGTACGTTTTTTTTTTTTTATTCAGGTATATATATAATATAGCATATTAATATGTTGTATTTTCAAAACGGGTAAGCAGGTAGAGCTTTAGGCTTCTTTTTACATGTTTGCCAGGCTAGACTTACTTGCTTTACTTGTTTACGATGCTCCACAACTCAAGCTTCAATTTCCACACACAAAGTCAGAGTAGAGATTCATGCCACCACCCTCTCTCCCTGTCTGTCTATTGGAACAGGGAGATATGAGGTATCAATAGGAGAGAAAGAGAGAGAGAGAGAGTCTGAAGGCAAACAGCTTTTGTTTTGTTTACTTTAGTGATCCTGTACAATGAGTGCATTATGTGTTAAATGTTTTGTACGACAAAGATTATACTTTATATACACAATGGAATAAAAACAACATAAGGAGAAAAAAAACATACTAGTTAAGAAGGAACTTCACCATCCTAAAAATTACAACAAAGGCACCTTTAGAAATGATTAGATCTAAATGAACTAGATCTGCAAGCCAACAAGCACCTGTATGTCATAGTAAATTTGCATGTATGATTTCAAATTGACCTTTTGCTCAATGTCATATACAGTATTCACATATACAGTAGAGAATAGAAGCACCGCTCCACTTGTAAAAGTCCAGAATAAAATTTTGTTTATATTCGCCAGAACAATCTAAAGAATGTTAGGGGTTGCCAAAATCTCCTTTTTCAAGGGTTATTAAAAATATAGTCAGTACCTTGTCTAAAACAATAGTATAAAAATGTTTATTGTTATAGTGAATATATCTTTATATGTGTATGTATCTATAAAATATCTAATTCAAAATTAAAACACCAAGAAAGTATGTAAGAGAAAAAAAATATCTGATGAATCTAAAAAAAAGTTTTAGCCACTTGCCGTCCAGGGTAATTTTGAATTTTTTTTGCTAGAGAATTACTTAGAACCCCTAAACATTATACATTTTATAAAAGCCGAGTCCCTGGAGTGGCTGTTGCATTTTTTAAAGTCGCACGATATTTGCACAGCCATTTATCAAACACAATTTTTCAGAGATAAGTACACTTAAAGGGTAACTCCACTTTCGTGGGAAAGAATTAGCAAGTGAAAAAACAAAATAATATAGCATATACAACTTCAACTCAAGTCATATTGTTATTGAATAACATTAAAAATTACCGGTACCTTTACTTTTCAATTTGCAGCTCTGTAATGTTCTGTAAAATGTAATGCAATATGGCTACCTGGAGGTGTTCTTTATACAGAATGTGTACAGAATTCCCCCCAGAAACATAATTTCCTGCTTGTGCGATTGGCTCCCTTATTTTCCCAATAGTCCATACTAAGATACAAGTCAGATTTAAGGCATCCCCTGCAACATAAATGTAAATATTGGTAAAATGCTCCCAATAGGAAATCACATCTAAACGGATGCAGACCTTCCAATTTTCTTCATTAGAGCCCTGCAGATGCATCAGCTGATTGATAAATATGAAACCACTCCCATTAAATTCACTTTCCACATGGACACAAACACACAGTGATCTCTTCAGAATAACAAAAGGTAGGAATCTGCAAGAAAATTTATTAAAATCCTTGTAATGTAAATAGATCACCCAGAAGGGAATGTTTTTTTCTAAACAAAAGTGGAGTTACTCTTTGAATGAATTTTAGTGCACACAAACGCATACAGTATAACACCCAATTTTAGGTAAAATGTAGACGATATCCTGCCTATACATAATGTATGTGTTTACCAGGACTAACTGCCTAAGTATCCTAGAGTCTTCCTATGGCCCCAATGCTCCATGACTTTCCACCTTTAGATTTGAGACACTTCACCCAGTTCCCTGATTGACCGTTTTTAGATATACTGGAGTACACCTATACACTCTATTTGGAAGGGCTTGCTTCCTTAATGTTCCTTAATGGGAGGGTGGTGTATCATCTTGCTACCTTTTGAATGTGACATTATCTAACTTTGCCTCTCTACTCCCTCATTGACCGCTTATGTGCTTCCATCACCCCCTGCTGGCAATGTCTGGTCTCACAGGTTTACTAATAGAAGGTAGTGCCTTAATGTTTTTGATTGTTCCTTATCTTTTGGAGCATGCATTTACAGGAACTATTAAGTTAACTGTAACATAGATACCTATTTGTTACATTGTTGCCTCCTGGTCATAGCTGTGACTTTCCTTAAGTGCATGGATATTATTGTAGAATGTGGGATTTCCCCTTAAGAATGTAATTTGTCTATTGTGGATGCCCTTCTTGCTTTGCGTCTCTGGGGACCTACCTACCTTACACAGAGACACAGAGATGAACCTTGATCGTGTCCTGAGGAAGCCTAACAGCGAAACATGTAGACGCACAAAGGCTCACTGTACAAACTCATTTCTATGTTTTCCATGTTTTTTTATCTTCTTTGAACACTATGTTTATACGATGTACTTTTTTCAATAAATGTTATGAATACTACTTTGGTTATTTCTCCATTGTTTCCATGCCCTAAAAGTCCGACTTTTTGGTTACTCTAACAGTATCCCCTTCTATTTCCCTCTATTGACGGATGTGGCAATATTAGTGCTTCCTTCTCCCATTTTCCTATTCTTTTGAAGTTCCTCATATCTGGTTATAGATGTTCTAGCACAGACCATGGCATCCCTTCCTCTCTGCCTGGACGACTCCCTCCTTATATCCCCTCTTTTTAGGGGGTGGGGGGCATGCAGTTGGAAGTTACAGGCACGCGTACATTTTATGTTACATGCTATTTTGTAAGTTGTTTTTGCCTTTATTTGTCTCTGCTGGGGTCGGTAAAACAGGCTGGAGCTGCTCCTTCAGGGCTTTGTCTAACTGTTCCCCCACCTATGGCACTGCGTCGCTTAAACTGACAATTCGGCGGTCGTGCGACACTACCCAAACAAAATTGACGCCTTTTCTTTCCCACAAATAGAGCTTTCTTTTAGTGGTATTTGATCACCTCTGCGGCTTTTATTTTTTGCGCTATAAAGAAGAGCGACAATATTGAAAAAAACACAATATCTTTTACTTTTTGCTATAATAAATATCCCAAATTTAAAAAAAAAAACAACAAATTTTTTCCTCAGTTTAGGCCGATATGTATTCTTCTACATATTTTTGGTAAAAAAATTGCAATAGGCGTATATTGATTGGTTTGCACAAAAGTTATAGCATCTACAAAATATGGGATGGATTTATGGCATTTTTTACTAGTAATGGCAGTGATCTGCGATTTTTATCGGGACTGTTATATTGCGACGGACAAATTGGACACTTTTGACACATTTTTGGGACCATTGACAATTATACAGTAATCAGTGCTATAAAAATGCACTGATTACTGTATGAATGTCACTGGCAGGGAAGGAGCTAACACTAGGGGGTGATCAAGGGGTTAACTGTGTTCCCTAGCGTGTGTTCCAACTGTGGGGGGGATGGGACTGACTAGGAGGAGAGAGAGATCGGTGTTCATACTTAGTATGAACACACAATCTGCCTCCTCTCCCCTGAGAGAACTGGGATCTGTGTGTTTACACACACACATCCCCATGCTCGCTCTGTCACGATTGATCACGGGTGCCTGTCGGTCATCGAGCCTGCCGGGCACCCGCATTGGCTCTGGGCACAAGCTGCGGGCGTGTACACACTGCGGGTACGTGCACGCGCCTCCTACAGCGTCTTAAATGGCCGACCTACAGCTACGACGGCTTGCCCAGGGGAGCCATTCTGCAGCAGTATAACTGCTGTGGCCAATCAGGAAACGGTTAATGCACTCGGGTCTGATACTACCCTTCCCCGAGGCTTCTTAAAAGTCCACATCTCCGTTATTCCAAAAGAAGGAAAAGATCCAACCTCCTGTGGCAGTTACAGACCTATTTCGCTTTTAAATATTGATCTCAAGCTATTCACTAAGACGAAGGATCCATGCATGCTCTGAAACGCGTTACCGCCCACCACCCCTCACTGACACCATCAGCCTCGTGCGTTCCAGCTTGAAACCTGGAACACAGACCGCCTAACTGCCCCCCCTGCTCCCGCACACGCATAGAAGAAATCCGATGCTGCTGGACGGCTCTTCTTGGCTCCCCATTTTTGGACAGAGGATGGATCAACAAACCAGAGGAAGACTCCATGTTAAATGCTTTTTACATTCCACGATCTTGTAAGTTCTTTTAACCCCTTGTGCACTTAATTAAATCTTTTAATATTGCACTTAGAGGCACCTTTCTTTCTTTTTATATGTCTTCAGAGTTGCTTCTCCTCACCTAAAATGCTGCCTGAAGTGTCACCCAACTATCATCACCCTAGACCAGCCATCCACCTCCACCAGAGCACCCTCACCTCCCTTTCTGTTTACTAACATACCAGCCTCACGGCTTGCACACCTTTTACAACAAAGAGTACATTTAGATCAAGTTGGATTAATTCCCACTAAAGAAACCTGGGACACTACAGTTAAAGTATTAAATTTACTCCGAGGGGGCCAATGCGACCCATACTCCATGTGTTTTTCTAGGAACAGACGCTGAAAAAAGTGTTTTATTGGGTGAATTGGAGTTTTATGTTTGCAGTTTTGTGTCATATTGGTCTGGGAGATAATATGTTACGCTGGATTGCCAATATATACTCCACCCCGACGGCTCAGGTTAAAGCTAACAGGGTTCTCTCTGACCCTTTTTCCATAGTTACTGGGACTAGATAGGGGTGTCCCCTCTCCCCTTTTTGCTTTGTCCTTGGAACCTTTCCTTTGTAAAATTTGTTTAAATCCAGACATCACAAGATTAACCTTTGGGACAGTTCAACATAAAATTTCAGCATACGCTGATTATATGCTCTTTTCCCTTACTTATCCAATGGTGTCCCCAATCTTCTTTCCCAATTTGAAGTCTATGGACTACTTTCTAACCTAAAATTAATTTCAGTAAGTCAGGAAGCTATGGGTGTAAAGATGCCCCCCTCTCATCTCCAGACATTAAAATCAAACTTTAAGCTTAAATAGACAGATTCGGCTCTGAAGTATTTAGGGATGTATATCCACAATTGCTTGTCTAAAAACTTTTGAGCTCAACCCCCCCCTCCCCCCTGACTAAAACTCGCTGCCTACTAGAAATTTGGCATCAAGGTTTACATTCATAGTTTGGTCGGTGCAATCTCATTAAAATGTGCATTTTGATCTCTTCCAAGCCCTACTGATTGTAATACCTCCCCATTATTTTAAGCAAGTTCACTCCCTTTTCCTCAAGTTTATCTGGGCACATAAACAACCTTGCCTCCCTCATAGTCAACTCTCATTACCCAAACAGTACGGGGGCTTAGCAATTCCTGATGGTTTGAAATATTATTAGGCAATCCATTTAAGTAGATTCCTTGATTGGCGCCGTCATGCCGAAGTCAAACTTTGGGCTCAAATTGTGCAAGCTCAAACTGACATACCTTTGAATGGAACCCCATGGTGTTACTAAGCGTTATCATGCATGGTAAAAATACATCCTATAATAGGACAATTCGTATAAGTGCATACCTTTTTTCACAAGCCTCCATATCTACACGGGACTCTCCTTTATTCTTGACATTAGGGAAATTAGGGAATCCGCATTTTCCCCCTGGCCTTCATGAACAGACATTCCGAACCTTACACCAAACTGGATGGACCAAGCATCTCACTTTTTGTCAGCTGGTCATTGGCCTTCCATTGAAGTTCTAATTAAAACTTATCATTTAACCTTCTGGATAGCACTTCAACTGCACCATTATTTACATTCTTTGCCAAACCCTCAAGGTTTCTGTTGAAATTTGACCACTTTTGAGGAGTACTGTTTTTCTGACGAAGGAACCTTACCACAGGCTCTCTCCAAAACCTACAATTTACTGATTACCCCTTCCGAACAGCAAGATTTATCTTGCCTGGGAAACAGACCTACACCGAACTTTCACACCACAGTAGCAACAAAACATTATTAGGTTTCCCTAAAATCAGCCATTTGTACAAGAATTCAGGAAAAAAAAATTAAATTCTGACGAGGTGGTACTGTACTCAATGTTGGAGATGTCAGGAGGAAAGGAGAATGTTGCTCCATATCTTTTGGTCCTACCCTAAACTTAATCACTTCTGGATGGAGGTCTGGAGGATTTCTCAAGGGTTCACTGATCACGAGTCTCCTGACGATCCAGCTTTTTTCTTACGACATGTGTAGCGCTGGTAGATTTTTAATCTACCACTTATAGGTAAATTTAGTGGGTTATCTGTTTCATTCATAGTCAGATTTAGCCTCTATTCCAGTTTGGCTGTGTTGCATGTAGTTTCATACTGTGCCTGTGGTTGTCGTTGTCGCCATGGGTCGGTGTTGAAAAGACAGCACGTTAAAGCGTATGAGTGCTCTTCTGTCCCTGGGATAAATCGGTGGGGGTGGTCCTCCGAGTTGCATTCTGGGAGAGGGTATTTATGGGACAGATGCCATGTTTTAGGGTTTTTCGTTCCACCTGCTGGCCCTCCTGGCCGACAGGTATGTGTTAGGAGTACTACCGCGTGGTCCTCCGACCGGAAGGACCACGTTGCTGCAGCGTGTGGGTGAGCCCAGAAGCCTGTCTGGGGCCTACCACAGCGGCGAGGGAATGATCCTGTGCTGTCTGTCCTACGGGAAGAAGCTGGACAACTGAGAAGATCCCAGGGGAGGACTTGTCATGGAAGGATCACGCAGAGTGCTGGTCTGGAGAGGGGCCTGGTGACTCAGTTGGAGGATGCATCCTAAGTTAACCTACCACATAGTACTGCCGGGTTGGCTTAAAGGTTCTGGTGCTGTGTTTGCTATCCATCGTAAACCATTACATCCTGTGGCAGAGAATCGTACGGCTTTCTATTCCATTCAAGTCTGTGGCAGAGACTTTTGTCTTTTTGTCTTTTGTGCTGCGTTCCGGCTGCTAGGTTAGTGAGAGAAACCTATCCGGGCATGCAAAGATTCAACTCTAAGAGGAAAGTACATTCATCTACAAGATTCCAATTCCTAATACTACATTAAGAAAAGGTGTTTGAACTTCCCTGCAACTCTCCTTCTATCTCCTGCTACTTCCTTCAGTTACTCTTTATTAAAGCATTGGAAAAGATACTCAAGTGTCCGGTGCCTACACTGTCTGGTATTAAACTCAACGGGACCCTAGACCCGGTTCTGGTGAAATTGAGGTAACAAAGGTGACGGTAACAGCCCGCTTTAAACCAGCAGCTCCACCGTGAGTTAGTGCTACACAAAATCTATAAAAAATCAATTGTATGTCATCTGTTGAATGCCACTAAATCTTTTATCCTCCTGAATTGGAAAAACCTGCAACCCCCAACTATGAGTTGTTGGCTCTGTAAAGTAGAGGAAATCAATAAGATTTGATACTTACGGCGCAACATAAGCACGAAAAATACTTAAAAAGTTGGAGGTTGTAGAATATGTTTGTCCTCTCTGACGAAGAGAAAGCTCTTTTTGGCCCTAATTTCATCCAGTAGATGTTTCTTCCTAAAATCCTGTTCTTGGCCGAACTTTTGCACCACTCTGGATTTCTCCCCACTTTTTTTTCATTCCCCTTCTTCTCTTTTTAGCTTTTCTATTTTCTCTTTCACTCTTGATCTATTACCAAATAAAAAATAACTGGGAGTAGGTGGCTCCATACCTTTCATTATAAAGTTTACTTCTTAGTCTGTGCAAAAGGAAATGTTTTTGCAATGGTTCCTTGACGTGTATGTTTTTCCTTTTTCAACACTGAACTTTTGGTTGGAAGTTCTTTATGCCTTACTTGCTTCTCATGGTGCTCATATTCTAGTAATGTGATGTTTTGCATCTGCCTTTTCCCAGTGTTAAATAAATAAAATATTTGCAAAAAAAAAATAAAATGTTGAGAATTTGAAAATTGCGCATGAAATGGCAACAAACTACAGTACCCAAAGTTATACAAAAGCAAAGTTTTAAAAGCCTTTACAGGTTACCAGTTTAGAGTTAAATGTGAGCTCTTGCACTGGAATTAATACTCTCACTCTGACATTCGCAGCTATACCTCACATGTGTGGTGCAATCACTGTTTATATATCTGTGTGTCAGAAGCTGTTAACGCTCCTGTTTCATGAGAGTTGCTGGTCTCATTCCAGCATTCTGGTTTTGGCTGAGCAGCATTCTCCCTGTCTGCTTGTCCACCTGCAAGGTAATTTATGTAGCCAGTCTCTGGGTATAGACCAATCTTGTTTTAAGCCAGCCAAACCTGCAGTGTCTTGCTTGTGATAGTGTTTGTAACCTGTATCTTAGCCCTGCCAGCTTGTTTGGATTCCCTTGTTGACAAACTCGGATCGGATTGTGACTATGCTCAGAACTCTGCCTGCTATTTGACTACAGATTGACTCTGACTACTCTTTGAACATTGCCTTCTCTGAATTCAGACTGTCACTGAACTGCTCTGCCTGTCTGCCACATAAAAGTACTTGTGCTTAGTTCGTGCCTGCCCCGGTGTGGTGGCCCAGCACTACAGCATTGTGTATATGACCTGGTGGCAACTGATTACTGGTAGGCCTGCTTGCCTTATGGGAAAGGGGGCTGCTATAGGTGAAGAACACAGAAGCCAGCTGTGTTGCCTGGTCACCTACACCAGGGGTAGGTGTGACAGTATGCCAGACCTACCTGCATGTTTGCATTTGTACGTGAGCAAAGGGGGATGGGGTGCTTTTAAAATGTTTTTATTTTTTTATTTATTTAACCACTTGCCTACCAGACACTTTCACCCCCTTCCTGTCCAGGCCAATTTTCAGCTTTCAGCACTGTCACATTTTGAAGGACAATTGCACGGTCAACACTGTACCCATATGAAATTTTTACAATTTTTTTCATACAAAGAACTTTTTTTTGGTGGTATTTGATCACCACTGGGCTTTTTATTTTTCGATAATAAAACGAAAAAAGACCAAAAATTTTGAAAACCTGTTTCATAATTTATTACATTTTTCCATTTTTGATGTGCGCTGATGAGGCTGCACTGATGGGCACTGATGAGGAGGCACTGATGAGGTGGCACTGATAAGCAGCACTGATGGCCACTGATAGGTGGAACTAGGGATGAGCTGAACACCCGCATGTTCGCACCAGAACATCCGAACATGCAAAAAAGTTTGTTTGAACATGCAAACTCTGTTAAAGTCTATGGGACACAAACGTGAAAAATCAAATTTCAACGGCTTATATACATGTTTTTGCCCTAAAAAGTGTTTGGGGACCCAGGTCCTGCCCCAGGGGACATGTATCCATGCAAAAAAAGTTTTAAAAACGGCTGTTTGTTCGGGAGCAGTGATTTTTAGAATGCTTAAAGTGAAACAATAACAATGAAATATTCCTTTAAATATCGTGCCGGGGGGGGGGGGGGTGTGTCTATAGTATGCCTGTAAAGTGGCGCAGTTTTTCCATGTTTAGAACAATACCACAGCAAAATGACATTTCTAAAGGAAAAAAAGTCATTTAAAACTGCTTACGGCTGTAATGTATTGTCGGGTCCCGGCAATATACATGAAAATCATTGAGAAAAAGGGCATGGGTCCCCCCAGCCCATTGCAAGGATCTATGGTCTGGTATGGATATTAAGGGGAACCCCACACCCAATTTTTTTTAAAAATTGCATGGGGGGGCCCAGGCACTATATACTCTGAACAGAAGTATATATACTATACGGCCTGCCCTAAATACTCTGCAGAAATTTGGGCCTTAGGTGTTGGAGGTGACAGAACACTGTAACCCCTCACAGTTACACCTGTTGGGTGCAGGAACGGGCCCTGCTATGAAATATTATATCAAGAATTGTAATTACATGCCCCTGTTAAACAGGGGTAGAAAAATTGGGCCTTGGGTGGTGGTGGTGGTGCCACAACACTGTAACCCCTCACAGTTACGCTTGGTGGGCGCAGGAACGGCCCTGCTGTGAAATATTATATCAAGAATTGTAATTACATGCCCCTGTTAAACAGGGGCAGAAAAATTGGGCCTTAGGCAGTGGTGGTGGTGGTGGTGCCACAACACTGTAACCCCTGACAGTTAAGCTTGTTGGGCGCAGGAACGGGCCCTGTTATAAAATATTATATCAAGAATTGTAATTACATGCCCCTGTTAAACAGGGGCAGAAAAATTGGGCCTTAGGCAGTGGTGCCAAAACACTGTAACCCCTGACAGTTACACTTGATGGACGCAGGAACGGGCCCTGCTATGAAATATTTGATCAAAAATTGTAATTACATGCCCCTGTTAAACAGGGGCAGAAAAATTGGGCCTTAGGCAGTGGTGGTGCCCTAAACCAAAAATATTGTTGTTGGACGCTAGCATCATCAAGATTGAGGAGGAATAGAATGGTCAGTCAGCATAGGCAGTCTTCAAGGGATCCCACATCCATAGAAAAATCAATCAGTTACATCAGCATCAGGTGCTTTATAGCTGCTGCTGATCCAAGACTGATTCATTTTTATGAATGTGAGCCTATCAACAGAGTCTCTGGACAGGCACACTCTATGATCCGTTACAAACCCTCCTGCAGCACTGAATGTGTGGTCAGAAAGAACACTGGATGCAGGACAGGCCAGTAGCTCAAGTGTATATTGAGCAAGTTCTGGCCAGTGGTCCATCCTCAAGACCCAGTAACCGAATGGATGGTCTGTTGGAAAGGTCTCCAAGTCTGCTCTTGCCCTAAGATATTCCTGCACTGTAATGCAATGTAATGTAATGCAGACGCTGGCGATGGTTGCTTGAGCCAATCAGACCTTGGTGCTGAGGACTAAAAAATTGTCTAAAGGCATCAGTCAGCCGGACACCTTCTCCACCGCTCTTCCTCTGACTGACTGAAGCCTCAGCAACAAGTTGTCCAGCACCAGGAAATTGTAACCTCCCAGGGTCTGGAAACGCATTGCACAAACCTTTCTTCATGGCCTCCTGAAGATGTTTCATCCTCTGCTCCCTCTGCAAAGGCAGGATGAATTCTGCAACCTTACTCTTGTAACGTGGATCAAGAAGGTTTGCCAGCCAGTAATGATCCCTCTCCTTGATACCACGAATCCTAGGGTCCTCTTCGCAGGCTTTGCAGAATCAGTGAGGCCATGCAGCTTATGTTTGCAGATGCATTCGATTGTGAGTCCTCTGGGTCACTGAGGATGACGATGTCAGGAACTACCTCCTCCCAACCATGTACAATTCCTTGGGTTTCTGGGGACTTAAAACCATCCCTTGAAGACTGCTGCTGAGTGTTATCCTCTACATCCATGCTGACACAATCCTCCTCTTCTTCCTTTGTGTTTGGCGGGCCCACAGGAATGCTATCTGGATAAAGGGGGCCTTGAGAGGTAAGGAAGTCCTCCTCTTCCTCCCGCTGTTCTGCCTCAAGTGCCCTGTCTGTTATTCCACGAAGCACATGCTCCAACAGGAAGACAAGAGGGACAGTATTACTGATGCATGCATTGTCGCTGCTCACCATCCTCGTGGCCTCCTCAAATTGTGACAGGACAGTGCAGGCATCCTTGATCAGTAACCACTGGCGTGGCGAAAAAAAGCCAAGCTCCCTGACCCTGTCCTGGTGCCATACTCACACAGGTACTCATTAAATAGTAGGTGAGGTTGAAAAAAGACACAAGTCCATCAAGTCCAAGCTATGTGTGTGATTATATGTCAGTATTACATTGTATATCCCTGTATGTTGCGGTCGTTCAGGTGCTTATCTAATAGTTTCTTGAAACTATCAATGCTCCCCGCTGAGACCACCGCCTGTGGAAGGGAATTCCACATCCTTGCCGCTCTTACAGTAAAGAACCCTCTGCGTAGTTTAAGGTTAAACCTTTTTTCTTCTAATTTTAATGAGTGTCCACAAGTCTTGTTAAACTCCCTTCTGCGAAAAAGTTTTAACCCTATTGTGTGGTCACCACCAGTATGATATTTGTATATTGAAATAATTTCCCCTCTCAAGCATCTCTTCTCCAGAGAGAGAATAAGTTCAGTGCTCGCAACCTTTCCTCATAACTAATATCCTCCAGACCCTTTATTAGCTTTTTGCCCTTCTTTGTACTCGCTCCATTTCCAGTACATCCTTCCTGAGGACTGGTGCCCAGAACTAGACAGCATACTCTAGGTGCGGCCGGACCAGAGTCTTGTAGAGCGGGAGAATTATTGTTTTATCTCTGGAGTTGATACCCTTTTTAATGCATGCCAATATTCTGTTTGCTTTGTTAGCAGCAGCTTGGCATTGCATGCCATTGCTGAGCCTACATCTACTAGGACCCCCAGGTCCTTTTCCATCCTAGATTCCCCCAGAGGTTCTCCCCCCAGTGTATAGATTGCATTCATATTTTTGCCACCCAAATGCATTATTTTATATTTTTCTACATTGAACCTCATTTGCCATGTAGTTGCCCACCCCATTATTTGTTCAGATCTTTTTGCAAGGTTTCCACATCCTACGGAGGAGTTATTGCCCTGGTTAGCTTAGTATCGTCTGCAAATACAGAGATTGAACTGTTTACCCCATCCTCCAGGTCGTTTATGAACAAATTAAATAGGATTGGTCCCAGCACAGAACCCTGGGGGACCCCACTACCCACCCCTGACCATTCCGAGTACTCCCCATTTATCACCACCCTCTGAACTCACCCTTGAAGCCAGTTTTTAACCCATGTACTCACCCTATGGTCCATGCCAACGGACCTTATTTTGTACAGCAAACGTTTATGGGGAACTGTGTCAAATTTTGCAAAATCCAGATACACCACGTCTACGGGCCTTCCTTTATCTAGATGGCAACTCACCTCCTCATAGAAGGTTAATAGATTGGTTTGGCAAGAACGATTCTTCATGAATCCATGCTGATTACTGCTAATGATACCATTCATATTACTAAAATCTTGTATATAGTCCCTTATCATCCCCTCCAAGAGTTTACATACTATTGATGTTAAGCTAACTGGTCTGTAATTCCCAGGGATGCATTTTGGGCCCTTTTTAAATATTGGTGCTACATTGGCTTTCTCCAATCAGCTGGTACCATTCCAGTCAGTAGACTGTCAGTAAAAATTAGGAACAATGGTCTGGCAATTACTTGCCTGAGTTCCCTAAGTACCCTCGGGTGCAAGCCACCTGGTCCCGGTGATTTATTAATGTTAAGTTTCCCAAGTCTAATTTTAATTCTGTCCTCTGTTAACAATGGAGGCGCTTCCTGTGATGTGTCATGAGGATAAACACTGCAGTTTTGATTACTGAAGCCCCCCGATTCCCTTGTGAAGAATGAGAAGAATAAATTCAATACGTTCGCCATCTCCCCATCCTTTGTAACCAGATCCTTCCTCATTCCTTATGGGGCCAATATGGTCTGTCCTCCCTTTTTTACTGTTTACATACTTAAAGAATTTTTTTTGCTCTCCTCCGCTATGTGTCTTTCATGTTCTATCTTAGCCGTCCTTATTGCACCCTTACATTTCTTGTTGCATTCTTTATAAAGTCTGAATGCTGATGATGATCCCTCAACCTTGTATTTTTTGAAGGCCTTCTCCTTTGCTTTTATATACATTTTTACATTGGAGTTAAGCCATCCAGGACTTTTGTTAGCTCTTTTAAATTTATTACCCAATGGGATGCATTGGCTAATGCCCTTATTTAATATGCTCTTAAAGCAAACCCATCTCTCCTCCATGTTCTTTGTTATTAAGATTTTATCCCAATTTATGCCTTCTAGGACGGTTCGTAGTTTAGGGAAGTTGGCTCTTTTGAAATCCAGTGTCTTTATATTCCCCTTATGTTTCCTTTTTGTGTGATTTATACTGAAGCCAATTGACCTGTGATCGCTGTTACCTAAATTGCCCCGTATTTCCACATCCATGATCAGGTCTGTATTGTTGGTAATCAGTAGATCCAGTAACGCTTTATTTCTAGTTGGTGAGTCTACCATCTGACCCATAAAATTGTCCTGCAAGACATTTAGGAACTGGCGAGCCTTAGATGAATGCGCGGGTCCCTCCGCCCAGTCTATGTCTGGATAGTTAAAATCCCCTATTATAATAACACTACCCATTCTTACTGCTAATCCAAATTGTGATAGGAGATCTCTATCCCCTTCCTCCCTCAGGTTAGGGGGCCTAAAGCATACTCTCAGTATTATTTTCCCCTTAGCTTCATCCCTTTTGAGCTCTACCCATAAGGATTCCACCTCATCCCTAGCTCCCTTAGTGATGTCATCTCTCACATTCACTTGTACATTATTCTTGATATATAGGTATACCCCCCCTTTTTTACCCTCTCTATCCTTGCGATAAAGGGTATACCCTTGAATGTTTGCCAGCAAATCATGAGAGCTGTTGAACCAGGTCTCTGAAATTCCCATAAAATCCAAATCCTCCTCGTACAACAGTATCTCTAGTTCACCCATCTTGTCCGCCAGGCTCCTGGCATTGGTGAACATGCCACGTAGTTTAGACCGGTCGCATATTATCCTCTTATTGGGTGTTCCAAGATTGCAACTAGGACATGCTACTATACTTACCTTGGGTTTATGTGCTTTGGTCAACCTACCACAAATACTACCCGCTGTAATATGTTCTGCGCTGACTATCTCTACCTTTGGACCCTCCCCCCATCGCCTAGTTTAAAAACCCCTCTAACTTTTTGGCCATCTTCATTCCCAGCTGATCTGCACTCTCCTCATTTAGGTGCAGTCCATTCCTTCTATAGTACTGGTTATCGACTGAGAAGTCGGCCCAGTCCTCCAGGAACCCAAACCCCTCCTTACTACACCAGCTCTTCAGCCACTTGTTTACTTTCCTAATCTCCCTCTGCCTTTCTGGTGTGGCTCAATGTACCGGTAGTATTCCTGAGAATACTACCTTGGAGTTCCTTTTTCTCAATTTAGCTCCTAAGTCCCTAATATCGTTCTTTTGGACACTCCATCTGCCTCTGACTTTGTCATTGGTGCCAACGTGCACCATGACAGCTGGGTCTTCCCCAGCCCCTCCCAGTAATCTGTCCACCCGAGCGCTCAGTAGACAACATACTGTTCGCCGCTTCAGGTCTTTGTTACAGATTGGCCTCTCCGTCCTTCTAAGAATTGAGTTCCCTACCACCAGAATCTGTCTTTCCTTTCCCTTCGCTTTCCCCCCACTCTCACTGGAGGAGTTCTTCCCCCGGAGTCCCTCAGCTCCAGCAGTGCTGGTCCCTGACTGGTTTCACCAATGTCACTCAATGGAGCGTACTTATTGGGATGCTCCAGCCCTGGATCGGCCTCCCTGGTACTTCACGCTCTATTCTTCCTGACTGTCACCCATCTACTCTTTGCTAGTGCCTGCACCTCTGTGTCTCCACCCGCCTCTGTGCTTGCCCCTGTCGGCACCTGCCGTGTACGTTCCTGGCTCTCCTTTAGTATGGAGGGATGTCTCAGTGCTGACAGTTGCTTCCCCAGATTCAGAACCTGGGCTTCCAGGGAAACAGTGCGCTTACATTTTGCACAGCAGTATTCACCCTCGATTGGATGATCAAGGAATGCATACATGTCGCAAGATGTATAAGTCACCTCTCCACACTCGCCGGGCATCGTACCTATTAAATTTAAATGAGGATTTGGGGTTTATACCTGTCGAAATTACCTGACAACTAGCTTCCTTTTTTTTTTTTTTAATACATTTTTATTAAAGAGAAATATAACAAAGATATAATTACATCTCAAAATAGAGAACATTTCCATTGTTACAATAACATAGAATACAGTACTCACATATTTCACCGATTAGAATAATACAGTAAGTATCTCTAGGAAAATACATAGAGTCAACGTACAAACTGATTGGACAAAGGAAGTTAACTATGTGAGCAATATAATCCGAACGTAGTTGAGTAAAAAAAATATTGCTTTGGTTTAAAGGAAATACAGACTAAGAAAGGATAGTGGGGGAAGAGTGTATAAGAAGAGAAAATAGAAGAGAGAAAAGATGGGAAAGAAGAAAAGAGTAAGAAGTTAACGAAGAAATGTTAAAAGGAAGGGGGGGAAGGTGGTAGGTTCCTGGCATGCATGACCATATATTGAAAAGAGGGGAGAATTAGCAAGAATAAATGCTAGATGGCTAAGTTGAGTGATAGGTTTAAGGGGTTTGTGTTATAAGGTCTTTATATGAGGAAGTGGTCTGAAATTTTGTCCAAGGATCACAGATTAGAGAATGTTTCTTAGAGGTCCCTCTCATATTGTGGGTGATACTCTCCAAGAGGTGTACATTGTCAACCATTTGTATCCAAGCTTTTATAGAAGGAATTTCTGGATGGCCCCATAAAGTGGGAATTAAGGCCTTGGCAGTATTCAATAGATGAGGGATAATTGAGCGTTTATACGACCTTATGGGAGTTTTTGTAACATGAAAAAGGGTAGCCCATGGGTCATTAGGTATATGGACATCAGCAATCTGAACAATCAGATCACGAATGACATTCCAATATGGTCGAATAAGTGGACAAAACCACCATATGTGTGCATGAGTAGCTTTGTTCCCACAGTTCCTCCAGCACAATGGGGAACTGGCGGGGAACATTTGATGCAATCTATCTGGGGTGTAGTGCCACCTAGTGAGCAATTTATAGTTGACCTCTGACATTTTTGAGTCCAGGGACGAGGTGTGGGCTAATTGTAGGATCCTATCCTTTTGGTTGTCAGTCAGGGGAAAATCCAAGTCAATTTCCCATTTAGTCAGGAAAGGTGGGAAGTCGGGGTTTTGAAGAGTGATAAGGGCTTTATAAAATAAAGAAATGCTATGTAGAGGAGGATCTTTTGGATGAAATATTACTTCTATATCGTTTAAATCGCTGACGCCCCTAAGTGGAGTAGGAAGAGAGCTTAAGAAGTGTTGTATTTGGTGGTATCTCCATTTATCTAGAAACGTGGCAGGTTTAGGAGCGAGGATCGCACGTAATGGTTTGAGTACATTGCCATTTAGGATATGATGTAGTAAGAGAGGCTCTTCCGACCTCCACGATTTAAAACCTGGGTCCAGAAGGCCTGGCAAGAAATATGTATGATTGAGGAGAGGTAATAGGGGGTCATAATTCCAAAAAAATTTTTTATGTAAGGCGTCCCATACATCTAAAGAGGATATGGTAAGAGCCGAAGTAGTACAAGCAAGGTTCCTGTGGGAGCGGGGTATCCAGGGAGCCATTGAAAGATCCATGCCACTTAAGGAATACTCAATTTGTACCCATAACTTCGAGATAATAGCATATTTCCAATCAGCTAGTCTGGCCAATAGAGTCGCTTGATAATATGCTTTAAAATTGGGAAGTGCCAGACCACCTGAGCATTTGGAACGAAACAATAACTCTCTGGATATTCTAGGGTGTCTGTTCTTCCAGATAAAGCGGGAAATCATGAATTGTAAAATAGTAAAAAAACCCCACTGGAACACACAATAGCAGCATTTGAAAGAGAAAGAGGATGCGAGGTAATAGGGTGGGACGAGGGTGTTCATTTTGATTATATTAACCTTCCCTATCCAGGTGTGGGACAGGCTAGACCATTTTCGTAGGTCATCTCTGATCTTGTTTAGCATGGGAATATAATTGTATCGAAAAAGGTATTGGAGATTAGAAGTAAGATAGATACCTAGGTATTTCATACATTTTGGTTCCCATTTAAAGGGAAAGAGGGGTTTGAGAGAGAGAGCCTCGGACTTAGGGATGTTAATGTTTAAAATTTTGGATTTAGATAAGTTTATTTTGAAGTTAGAAATTGGATGAAACGTGGAAAATGCAGACATCACATTGGGAATCGAAATACGTGGTTGTTGAATGAAAAATAGTACATCATCTACATAAGCTGCGTATTTATGGGATCTGTTGCCTATTTGTATGCCTTTGATATTAGCATTATTCCTAATCGTAGCTAAGAAGGGTTCTAAAGTAATAGCAAAAAGGAGAGGGGAGAGGGGACATCCTTGCCTAGTTCCATTATGTAAGACAAAGGGGTCACTTAACATTCCGTTAATTCTAATTTGTGCTGAGGGATTAGAATAAAGGGATGAGATACGATGGAACATTTTAGGACCCAGGCCGAAGTGGCGTAAAGTCAACTTAAGATATTCCCAGTCCACCCTATCAAAAGCTTTTTCTGCATTGGTGGAAAGGAGTAGGGTGGGCTGGGAGCATCGCTGAACATATTGGATTAGGGAGATTGCACGAAAGGAATTATTTTTTGCTTCTCTATTGGGTATGAAACCTGATTGGTCTGCCGAGATCCAATTGGGTATAAGGGGAAGTAAGCGGTTTGCCATTACTTTGGCGAATAATTTAATATCAACGTTTATTAATGATATTGGCCTGAAACTGTTACAAAGGGTAGGGTCCTTATCTGGTTTGGTAATGACAGTGATATGAGTTGAAAGTGATTCCGGGCGTAGACCTGAGGAGCGAGAAATAGAGTTTACATATGCAGAGAGGCGAGGGAGCAGGATGTCACTGAATGTTTTATAATATAAAATAGTGAATCCGTCAGGTCCAGGAGCTTTACCAGAAGTGGAGGACTTCAATGCTGCTTGAAACTCCTCAACCGAGAAGTCTTCCTCCAATTCTTTAAGGACAGATATGGGCAACTTAGGAAGATTGGCCTCTTTTTAGTAGGAAAGCATGCGATTCCTTCTCTCCTTGTGAGGAAGAGAGGATAAGTCGTTTTTGACGTTATACCGGTCCGCATAATAATCTCTAAAGGCTTTAGAGATGTCTGGAGTTGCATGAGCCAATTCACCTGACGAAATTTTGATTTTGGGAATGAACGATTGCGACTGTTTAGTCTTTAATGATCTAGCTAACAATCTACTTGATTTGTTCCCCCATTCGTAAAATTTCTGTGACAGACGTTGGAACTTTCTCTTGGTATCTAAATTAAGGAGGGATTTTAATTCCTCTCGTTTAAGTGTGAGGGATTGAAGGTGTTCAATATGTACAGAAAGTTTATGTTGCTTGTCAAGAACCGCTATCTGTTGTAAAACCTGGTTAATTTATTGACCATGTTCCCTTTTTTTCCGAGCACCAAGCTCAATGAGTCGGCCTCTAATAGTAGCCTTATGAGCTTCCCATACGATAGAGGGGGAGGTGTCAGAGGGTTTGTTTTCCTTAAAGTATTGCGATAAATGAGAAGCCAACATGGAAACCTCCGCTTCATTAGAGAGGAGGGAGTCATTAAGTTTCCAGTTGGTGGTACGACGTGGTAGGGAAGGCATGGTCAATGTCATTGACACAGGTGCATGGTCCGAAATAGAAGCGGTGCCTATGTGAGTAGAGTGTAAGAGGGGGAGATAAAAATGGTCTAAGAAAATATTGTCTATTCTGGAGTATGATTGATGTGTTGAGGAATAATGTGAAAAATCCTTCTCCTTGGGATGAAGAAGGCGCCAGGCATCCATTAATTGAAGATCAAGAAGCCGTTTTTTCACAAATGTCAGTCGTTTGAAAGAGATATTAGAACGACCTAGTGACGTATCAATAGTGGGGTCTAATGGCATGTTTATATCCCCCGCTAGGATAGTAAGTCCCTTAGCAAAGTGTGACAATTTAGTCAGTATTTGGGAGAGAAAGGCAGGTTGGTTATGGTTCGGGCAATAGATATTTGCAAGAGTGCATTGAGTGTTTCCAATAAATCCCCTAAGAAAAAGAAAGCGACCACGATCATCCGAAAGCATATCTGATAGCCTAAAGGACACATCTCTGCAAAAACCAATGGCTACTCCCTTGGCCTTATTGGTGTCCGATAGGCTATAATACCACCGCGGAAAGTTAGGTGACGTTAGTTTAACAGGTGCCGTGTGAGATAAATGCGTTTCCTGAAGAAAGGCAATGGAACGTGTGGCTAGTTTCAGTTCGCGATATATTTGGTGTCGTTTAGTGGCGACATTAAGACCCCTAACATTATAGGATACAATCTTTACTTTAGCCATTCAAAATAAAATGTGGACCTTCAGCCTATCTTGCCCTGCATGCCAGCAGGGAGGGGGAAGTGGGGGGGAAGGAGAAAGAGAGAGAAAGTAAAGAGAGAAATGAAGAGGGGAGGAAGAAGATAAACATAAACAGAGAGTATACACGTAATTCAAAGAACTTGTGGGAAACGAATTAATATCACGCAGAAATCTGCAGTGGTCCCATTGAGGAGAGAGAGAGCAAAAGGCCATCCCAATCCCTGAACAGGGATTGAATAGGACAACTTCAGGGCCGTTCACACTCGCCAACCCCAGAAGGAGATGGGGCGGGGTTACGCTGTAGGGGAGAGGTAGTGAGGGAAGTGCGCCCCGACAGCATACGGCCTGTAAAGAAAAACAAATAACTTGCAACTAACAAGACAACAATGAGTTCCAGTTAGAAATATGAAAAACCATATAAGTAGAACCAGGATCAGTATAAACAGTATGCATCCTACAAGGAATCACAAATGTAGACCAACCGGGAACATAAACCAAAAAACAAGAAAAAAAAAATAAAAATTGAACATTGGCCAGTTTAATGGCGAGTCCGCTTTGGTCATATGTAGGCAAGTAAAAGTAGAAAAAACAGCGGCCAAGACCGGATTCTGTAGAAGAAACCTTGTAAGAGAGAGATTGTTTACATTATTGATAAAAACATGGGTGAAAGAATAAATGTTTCAACCATGTTTTTGGGCAGAACCCGGAAGAGAAGTATGCCTCTTCTTTGAGGGTTTTTTTTTTCCAAAGAGAATCCGTGGGACAGGAGAATTTGGGGATTGGATCCTGCCAGCCTGGTAGTTCCATGGGCGAGAGATGTAAATCCTGCAAAAAAGTTGGGAGTTCCTCAGGAAATCTCAGTGTATGGGAACGGCCATTTTTTGTGGCAATCAGGCAGGCAGGGAAGCCCCATCTGTATGTGATCCCGTCAGAGCGTAGGTGGTCAAGGAGCAGTTTTAGGGCTCAACGATGATCTAAGGTATCCTTGGAGAGGTCTGGAAAGATGGTGATGGTAGCCCCGTCAAAGTCAATGCTAGGCAATCCCCGCATCTTCACCATGATAGCGTTTTTATCTTCAAAAGTAATGCAGGCGACAGATAACATCCCTGGGCTGGTCTGAGTTAGCATTACGGAGTCTTAGGGCACGGTGCACACGGTCGAAGCGTAATGGTGCAGTGACAGGGTTACCCAGGATGGTATTAAAAATGCCTCTTATAGAAGGTTCAAGATCAGTATCCCCAGTGGCTTCCGGCAGACCTCTAACACGTATATTATTTCTACTGTTACGGTTCTCGAGGTCTTCAAGAAAATGAAAAACACCCCTCACAGTGATCTTCCACCACCTAGAATATACGCTTACCAGATTGCAAGCACAACAGGCACGTAGGTAGACCAAAGACCGCTGTAGGCAGTTAGCAATAAAGCATCCCTCTATGTAGCGTGGCGGGTAGTGGGCAAACCGAGCAAATATATGACCTCAAATCCGGATATCCAGCCAGCAATAAGGCATCCCTCTGGCAGCGTAGCTGCGGGCATGTAATGGATGGCACCGCAACCCAAATTACGGACATAGGGGCAAAGAAAAAGTGGCCATAGTGTAACTCCGATAAGACAATTTATTTATATAGGTTAAAAAACTTACAAAATAGCAGTGTAAAAAGAGCGATCCGCCAGCCGGCTGGCGAGCGCCCGTTCGAGACAAGATGCGATGACGTCAGAACGTCAACCTCCCGACATACGTGTCGTCTGTAACTGACGTCGTCTGGGGAACGGGCAACGCTCTGACTCATCGCAAATAAATAGACAGATGGAACCACGCCTCGTTGTGATCTCTCAAAGGCGTAGAGTGTATGTAACAAATCCATAAGAAAGATCAGACCAGGAATTACCCAAACAGCAGGAAGTATCCCTTAAAGCTGTAAACAGTAATCGTGTCAAATAAAATGAATAAAAAGAAAGGGAGAAACTAGAATGGGTGTATTAAACCCTAATGCCGCGTACACACGGTCGGACTTTACGGCAAGCTTTGCCCGGTGGACTTTTCGACGTACTTTACGACGGACTTTCTCAATGAACGGACTTGCCTACACACAATCCACCAAAGTCTGTCGAATTCGTACGTGATGACGTACGACCAGACTAAACTAAGGAAGTTCATAGCCAGTAGCCAATAGCTGCCCTAGCGTGGCTTTTTGTCCGTCGAACTAGCATACAGACGAGCGGACTTTTTCGACCGGACTCGAGTTCGACGGATAGATTTAAAACATGTTTCAAATCTAAGTCCATCCAACTTTTGAGCAAACAAAGTCCGCTGGAGCCCACACACGATCGAATTGTCCGACGAAATCCCGTCCGCCAGGCAAAGTCCGCCGTAAAGTCCGCTCGTGTGTACGCGGCATTAAAATACTAGACAAACTAGAATTGGCCACATGGGTGTTCAGCCATTAAATTAAAACCTACACTCCCACGTATCTGTAACACCATGGAATGTACTATAAAGCAATATGGCGCCATCTTGTGGGGAAAAATTAAAATAAAAATAAATAAAAAATGTATAAACATAACATATAAAAGAAAAAGGGGAAAGCACATACCCAGCAGGGAAAAACGAAATACATAAATGAATTAACGAAATGGATAAATAGACACATCCACAGTGGCCATATCTATACCCCATTTATTTGTTTGAATAAACTCACAATGGCGCCCATATAGAAGTGAGGTATATACCGCACACCACCACGCCATCTATTAAGTACATGGGGAGTTGTCACTTCTAAAAAGTGGTCCAATGGTAATAAATTTTCTTGAAATAAAAAAAATATAGAAATATAAAAAATAGACATATATCAAAATATATGTATAAACATATCGAATAACGCCATTGAGACATTACAAGTTCACATAGATATAAGACTGGGCATCAAACTACAACATCAATAAGATGTACAGTGCGAGGAATGGCGTTATTAGGCATTATCGATGCAAGCATTCAAATCTGTCTCTACATTCAACCCAAATGGTGTATAGCACTTAATCCTATATATCCATGCCATTTCTAGACGCGATGTACCTCGCACTAAGGAACCACCCCTCCAAGGACAGGTGAATTTATCTATCCCCAAAAAGACAGTTTTATCTGGATTCCTATTATGGACTTCCAGATAATGCATAGACACAGGATACTTAGGGAAACTGTTCAGAATATTTGTCACATGCTCATTGAGTCTAACCATAAGGGGTCGCTTGGTCCTGCCCACATACATATATATGTATATTTTTTATATTTTTATATTTTTTTATTTCAAGAAAATTTATTACCATTGGACCACTTTTTAGAAGTGACAACTCCCCATGTACTTAATAGATGGCGTGGTGGTGTGCGGCATATACTCCACTTCTATATGGGCGCCATTGTGAGTTTATTCAAACAAATAAATGGGGTATAGATACGTCTATTTATCCCTTTCGTTCATTCATTTATGTATTTAGTTTTTCCTTGCTGGGTATGTGCTTTCCCCTTTTTCTTTTATATTTTATATTTATATATTTGTTATTTATTTTTATTTTAATTTTTCCCCACAAGATGGCGCCATATTGCTTTATAGTACATTCCATGGTGTTACAGATATGTGGGAGTGTACGTTTTCATTTCATGGCTGAACAACCATGTGGCCAATTCTAGTTTGTCTAGTATTTTAAGGGTTTAATACACCCATTCTAGTTTCTCCCTTTCTTTTTATTCATTTTATTTGACACGATTACTGTTTACAGCTTTAAGGGATACTTCCTGCTGTTTGGGCAATTCCTGGTCTGATCTTTCTTATGGATTTGTTACATACACTCTACGCCTTTGAGAGATCACAACGAGGCGTGGTTCCATCTGTCTATTTATTTGCGATGAGTCAGAGCATCGCCCGTTCCCCAGACGACGTCAGTTACAGACGAAACGTACGTTGGGAGGTTGACGTTCTGCCGTCATCACATCTTGTCTCGAACGGGCGCTCACCAGCCGTCCGGCGAATCGCTCTTTTTACACTGCTATTTTGTAAGTTTTTTAAACTATATAAATAAATTGTCTTATCGGAGTTACACTATGGCCACTCTTTCTTTGCCCTTATGTCCGTGTCCGCTATGCTGCCAGAGGGATGCCTTATTGCTGGCTGGATATCTGGATTTGAGGTCATATATGTGCTCGGTTTGCCCACTGCCCGCCACGCTACATAGAGGGATGCTTTATTGCTAACTGCCTACACCGGTCTTTGGTCTACCTACGTGCCTGTTGTGCTTGCAATCTGGTAAGTGTATATTCTAGGTGGTGGAAGATCACTGTGAGGGGTGTTTTCATTTTCTACCTTTCCACACTGACCCCTATGAAGAGCTATCAGGGGACTCTTCCCATTTCCCCTTGAAGATTCTCCGATTTTCTGACCTATGGACTCTGCTACATAATATTAATATATATATTCACATTTGATGTTTTTTCACCATTTTTGATTTTGGCACTAATTGATTCATTTGCACTTATTATCATTCAGCAAATTCTTTGAATGTCTGTCTTATGGACTTTGCTATATATATAATGTACATATTCATATTTGATGTTTTCTCACATCCTTCCAATTTGCATTTATTGCATTCATTGATTTTTATGCATTTTTTCTTTGTTTTCTTTGTATTATTGTGTATATTGCACAGTTGAACTGCAGATTTTTTAGGGTTTTTTTTGAAAGCACAGTGTTTTTTTGTTTTGTTTTTTCTACTCTCTCAGGTATACTGCCTGGGCTGGAAAAATATTGTACACCCTTTCAGCCAGTTTACAAACACTGGATGTACCCCTGCTGTGCGGTGATATCTCTGACACGTTGTCTCCATAGGTATGTATTACCTTATGGAGTCTGCTTGGATGTTTCACAACTTTACCAACTATGTTCACATTATATCAGTCCACACTCCGTTATACTATAGTGTATTTTGTTTCATTCATTTCAGATCATTTGATCTGATTCACACCTATGGCTTGTGCGGACCTTCGCTGGGGGATCTGTGTGGAGAAATTTGGGGTTACGCCCAAGCAGCTTTTTCCCACCACTTCTTGGGACCTTTATTACCTCCTAGATATGGGGGTAAATTACATTTACCTGGTATGTTACCTGTTCTATTCACTATGTGTGCTTCCACGTAACCTTTTTATTGGTTTGAGAAACAAAGAAAAGATATACATTATTTCAATTGTTTCTATGAACCATTTACTAAATGATATGTATGTATACATTTTTTCAATAGACACCGGGCTCTGGATGTTAAAAAAATCCCTGAAGAAGGGCATCAAGCCGGAAATGTTGGGTTCCTCCAAACAGCCTATCTGTGTCTGCACGTACTATGCAAATTCAATCAAATGTATCAATATTGATGTACTTTTTGTCTTTGATGACTTAAGTCTTTTACTCATTATATGCATTTTGTGATAAATTGACTATTTTTGATAAAATATATTGTTCCTGGTCACTTTTAAAGTTCCACCCACCTATGGAGGTTGTATGTTCTTTTTTTTTTATCCTGGGATGTGGTGACCTAGAACTTATGACCCCATGGATCTTTGGAATTCTTTTCTCATAGGTGACACTGATGTGTACTGATTGGCAGCACCGATAGCATTGATTAGTAGCACTGGTGGGCACTGATTGGCAGCATTGGTGGGTACTGGTGGGACTGCACAGATAATCAGTGTAAGTGTCCCTTTTACACAAGCCAGTTATTGGCTCTCCTCATGCTGTCAGTGTGAGGAAAGGAATGTCGATAACCGGTTTCTGTTTACATTGTGATCAGCTGTAATTGGACACAGCTGATTACACGGTAAAGAGCTGCTGGAGGTCACAGCGATCACAGAGTGTGGCGCCCGCTGCGCGATCATGGGAGGATGTCATATGATGGCCTCCCAGAACTGGAAGACCACACTGTAACTGCCATTCAGCTATAGCGCGGTTGGCAAGTGGTTAAGTTAAATTGTTTTACACTTTTTTTTTTTTTAAACTTTATTGCTAACACAAAAGGTGAACAACACCCCTTATGATAGATTTGGTCTATTAGTCCCCTGATCCCTCCTCTGCCCTCCAAGGCATTTGATCAAACTGAGATATGTTTGATCAGATGTTTCTCTGGCTGTAATGGCCAGGGAAGCACAGCATTAAACCGGAAGTGATGTAATCCTCATTACGTCAGGCTTCATTCATCACAGAGGCGATCAGAGAATAGATATTCCTCCATCTCTTCTGTGTGAAGCTGACCCGACCACTTATAGTGGTCCCAGGCTCCCCAGTGAAACAAGAGGATCCAGGAATGATGGTTATTACATGAAAGCCAAATGCTAGCTCTAAAAAGCAATGCCAGGATCATGGATCATGACAGCCATGATCTGGTATAATTGCTTCCTATCCAGGACATATATACACTATATTACCAAAAGTATTGGAATGCCTGCCATTAACGCCCATGAACTTTAATGACATCCCAGTCTTAATATGTAGGGTTCCTCCACTCCAAACTCGCTCATCTATGTGTAGCAACCTGGAGTTTAGCAGGGTTGCTCCTCACATATTTACTTACCAGGAGTTGTTATCCTGGTTGATTGGTAGAGATCTATTGATTACTCTATAAGTTAGGCCTTGTTGCACTTTTCTCTTCTACGAGAAGGGCAACGCAAGGTCAGGTTATGGGTATATGGGGTATCTCAGCTAATGGGCAGGAGTTTTCTTGGATCCCTTGGCCTGCTGGGAGAGCCTATATATTCGGGTGGAGTCAGGTGATCTATGTTCTTTGCCACATAGTTGGCTGTCTGGGTGACGTGTGTTGTATTGCCCGGGCTACTAGGCCAGAGATGGGGCCTATCCGGGGCACATCTGGCTGCTAGGCTGTCTGAGGGCCTAGCCAGAAGCAAGAGAGTAGCGCAGGGTTGGAACTGCGGCTTGCAGTCCAGCCAAAAGTGACGGTTCTGCCAGTCGGAGAACCTGTCGTGGTCAGAGGTAGAGGGGAAGCTGTTGCCAGTAAGGGAGTATCCGCATAATTACCAGGGACCACAGTGAGTAACTGAAGCAAGTACCGGAGCAGCATTCTCACCAACCGGGGACGGTGAAGAATCAGGAAACTTCAGTGAGTATCAAGCCAGGGACCCAGCCAGTGGAGGTGACGCTTGCAGAGCAACCATGTGAGTCAAGTTAGGGACCGAGCAGGCCAGCAGGGGTGAAGCTTGAGAGGTATCTAGAGTGCCAAGCTAGAGACCCAGCAGAGAAGCGGGGGGTGACCCTTGAGGAAGATACCACCCTGAAGATTGGAGGAGCTCATTGATTCAGTGGCAGTGAATCAGTGGGTCTAGTGAGAGACCGGGAGCTCAGTGTGCTCAAGAACTACAAGGAGCGATTGTAGTGAAAGTGAAGGAACTGTTAAGCTTTGTGTTAGGAACTGTCAAAGACTGTTGCCATAGGAGACAGCATTCCAGCACATGCAGATGTGGGTTCTTGCTGGATGCATTTCCCTGCATGGCTGTCCTCCTATATGTTTCAGAGTCTGCCAATTAATCTTGAAACTACCCAAGGGTGTCCTTGCCCTAACCCTCTATAAGCTTTTATAGCTGCAAAGAGTGAGCCAATTCAATATTGAACCCTACGGCCTCATACACACGATAGGACTTTGTACAAACTTTCCCGTGGATTTTTGTACAAAGGGCGTTGGCCAAAAGTTTATATTGCATACACACGGCAGAAATTTTTCAGCCAACTTTCACCAAATCACGTGGTTTTTCAGCTCTTTACCACCACCCTTTGGTCAACTTCTGTATTGTCTGATATTGTGTCAATCTCGCCGCTTTTATCAGCGAGATTGACACCTTGCGAGCCGGGTTCACACTGGTGCGGGGATCCGAATTGGATCCCCACCAATGCCAGGCACTCTGTTTGGTATGAATCATGAGGGGGAACTCCACGACAAATTTTAAATAAAAAGCCAGCATGGGTTCCCCTCCAGGGGCATACCAGGCCCTTAGGTCCCTTATCCGAGCACGCAGCCCGGCCGGTCAGGAAAGGGGGTGGGGATGAGCGAGCACCCCCCCTGAACAGTACCAGGCCGCATGCCCTCAATATGGGGGGTGGGTGCGTTGGGGGAGGGGGGAGCACTGCGCCCCCCCCTCCCCCAAAGCACCTTGTCCCCATGTTGATGAGGACAAGGGCCTCTTCCCGACAACCCTGGCCGTTGGTTGTCGGGGTCTACGGGCGAGGGGCTTATCGGAATCCGGGAGCCCCCTTTAATAAGATCCCGGCCCCCCACCCTATGTGAATGAGTACGGGGGACATTGTAATTTATTAGGCAGCTCCGGGGGTCTTCTTCCGACTTCGGGGGTCTCTCCGGCCTCTTCTCCCGGTGTCCGGTTCTTCTCTGCTCTCTCCGGCCTCTTTTCCCGGTGTTCGGCCTCTTCTCCTGTTGTTCGGCCTCTTTTCCGCTCTCTGCCGGGCTCTTCCACTATCTTCTGCTCTTTTGCCGCTCTTTTGCTAGCGGTGGCCCGGTCTTCTGCGTCGTCTTCTTCCCTCTTCTCTTCTTCCGATGTTGACACGACGCTCTCTCCCACCTTAATGCTGTGCGAGCGCCTTGCAATGACTTATATAGGCATGGGGCGTGGCCACCGGGTGATGTCATCCGGTGACCCCACCCCCTTATGGCGTCACAGTTCCAGCATGCCCCGACTCCCAACATGCCAATGCTCAGATAAGGGTCTGGTATAGATTTTGGGGGGACCCCCACGCCATTTTTTCAGCGTAGGGGGTTCCCCTTAAAATCCATACCAGACCTAAGGGTCTGGTATGCCCCCAGAGGGGAATTCCCTCTCCCGCTCGCCGCAATAGGAAAATGTGTTTTTCCTATTGCAGCAAGCGCGAGATGTACAGTACCCTGTCCCTGAGAACCAGCGCAATGGGATCACGCTGGAAACGTTCTCGCGGCTGCGTACTGTAGTTTGTACAAAAGTCCGATGGTTTTCTGTACACACGATCGGACTTTGCTCCATCAGACTTTTGTTGCCGGAAAGTTTGTGCGTTCGCACAGCCAACAAAAGTCCATTGGAAACAGAAAAAGTTTGTCCGATGGAGCGTACACACGGTCGGATGTTGCTCCAAAACAGCTAATTTGCATGTTAGTTGTCAAAAAGTCTGATCGTGTGTACGGGCCTTAAGACTGGGATGCCATTAAAGTTCATGTGCGTGTAACGGCAGGCATCCCAATACGTTTGGTAATATAGTGTATATACTGTATATATACGTACCCTAGATGGGAAGCTGTTAAAAAATCCATCTATTTAATTAAATAAAAATTGATTATAATTTCATGTATATATATATATCCTGTTGAGATCACATAGATTAATTGATTATAATACATATGATACTAAATAAATAACAACATGATATAATAATGGTGTTATGCCCCGTACACACGGTCGGATTTTCCGATGGAAAATGTCCGATCGGAGCGTGTTGTCGGAAATTCCGACCGTGTGTGGGCTCCATCGGACATTTTCCATCGGATTTTCCGACACACAAAGTTGGAGAGCAGGAGATAAAATTTTCCGACAACAAAATCCGATCGCGTCAATTGCGACCGTGTGTGGCCTGTTCCGACGCACAAAGTGCCATGCAGCTCGTTCTGGTAAACTTAGTGTTCGCAATGGATACAGCACTTTCGTCACGCTGCAATGTCAAAAATGGTTTAATACAGCGCACTCTCTTCTTCTTTATAATGTGAGAAGAATGAAGTCGTTTTGCTGCTCATATTCACACACACTTCTCACAAAGTTTTAATTTTGTTTTGTTATTGGGATTCCCTGAATATATTGTTATTAGTTGTCACATCTGACAGAAAAAGACTCCCTGGGAACACTTCATTAAACAGTTTACCCTGCAGGAATTCTTCAACATGGCTATTGTTTCTTTCTCAGTTGTGGACTCTGCCGTTTGCTGATGGGGAATGCCTTGGGAAGCCCCGGATAGCACATACCCAGAACCTGACCGAATAGGGGCACTAGCCTGATGGAGGAACAGACTGGTCCGCACAGCTACCAAGGAGGATAGCCATTTAAAGCCACCCACTCTATGCCTTTCACCCCTGCAGGGGTAACTACGTCTGGTGAGTGGGGACCCACTGGGGGATCACTACAGTCACATTATTTGTTGAGCAGGGAAGTCACTTTATATATGGAACACTGAACATTTTGAGACTATTTATTTATTTTCCACATCTATGTCTTTTTGAGTTTGATCAAGTTTAGGGTATCAAATTGGACACTCAATATATTCACGCATAATTGTGGACTTAACACATTAACCACTTAGCACCATATAGGGTAGCGCCAATCACCCCATTTTCTATACTTACCTCTGTAGGTTCCTTTGGGAACCCAAAATGGGTGGTCAGCAACCCATACTATCCTAAGCGTGGAATCTATTTTAAAATCACTTTAATACTTAACCCATGTTTTTACAGAATACATATGGTATTGCATATGGTAATCCAGTGATCAAAGCACACTAACACAACTGTCATGAAATAATTCCATCTCACTTTATGTCATGTGACACATAGTCCTCTTTGTGGTCAATCTTTTGGCCATAGCACACCAGAAATCCTCTTTGTTTACACAACAGCCACCTCCCAAAAGACAAGTTTAGCAATCTAGAGTATGTCATAGTCTGTCCCTGATGAACCTTTTATCCAATTACTACTTTGGGTCAAATGAGTATAATTGTTTATGGAAAGCCTTATTTTGATATAGAAGATTGGCATTCTGGCTTTAGTACATATATGGTAGAAACTAGCTGTACCTGAGAAGAAATGGTATTTGCAAAGGTGTATTGAAATGCAGATAGATTGGATTCCAGAGAGAAAAAAATGAATGTAAAACATACAGAGAAAATATTTTAGTCATATTTTAGCTTGATCTTAATTGGTAATGTCATGTAAAACAATTCAAACTGAACTCCAGGCAGCTGTTTGTTTCATGAAGTCATGTTAATTTTAAATGGAACGAAAGTGTATCTGAGCACCACAAGCTGAAACGCTATTTAAAGTGGTTGCAAAAGCTGAAGGTTTTATTTTGTATTTTATGCATTAAGATAAAAAAACCTAAAAACCTTCTGCATGCAGCTCCCCTCAGCCCGCTGTACACTTACCTGAGCCTGATCTTGGTCCAGCACTGTGCACAAGAGCAGAGGCTCTCTCCACTCACTCCCTCTTCAAAGACAGCAGCAGGAGCTATTGGCTCCTACTGCTGTCAATCACAGCTAGTGATCAGGGAGTGGGCGCAGGGCCGAGCTGCTTTCTGTATGTCTATGAACACCCAGACCTGGCTCAGGAGCGAGCCTGCATGAGTGCCTCCATAGCAAGCGGCTTGCTATTGTGGTCACTCGAGGGAGAGGAGCCATGAGTGCCGGCGGGGGGGAACCCAGAAGAGGAGAGTCAGGGCTGCTCTGTGCAAAAACATTGCAGGTAAGTATAATGCCCCGTACACACAGTCGGACATTGATCGGACATTCTGACAACAAAATCCTAGGATTTTTTCCGACGGATGTTGCCTCAAACTTGTCTTGTATACACACGGTCACACAAATTTGTTGGAAAATCCGATCATTCTGAACGCGGTGACGTAAAACACGTACGTCAGGACTATAAACGGGGCAGTAGCCAATAGCTTTCATCTCTTTATTTATTCTGAGCATGCGCTGCACTTTGTGCGTCGGATTTGTGTACACACGATCGGAAATTCCGACAACGGATTTTGTTGTCGGAAAATTTTATAGCCTGCTCTCAAACTTTGTGTGTCGGAAAATCCGATGGAAAATGTGTGATGGAGTTTGTTATTTTTGAAAAAATAAAATGTTATCCTTTAAAAAATCATTAGAATACATTTTATTATTCAAAGCAAACTCACCCATCCATCTGTGTCTCAGGAGCCAGGAAAGGCAAAATATATTTTATATAGCTTGTATAGGTACCAGAATATATCTTTATGTTAGCTTACTGCAATCTTCTGCACAGGAAGACTAAGATCCTATTTATTAAAACTGGTGGAAAAAAAAAGGAACAAAACTGAATTGGTCATCCTTAGAAATCAGAAATCAGATTACTTGTTTTCTTTATTCTACAGAATGATAGATTAAACCTGGTATCAATGAACAGCAACTTCACTGGTTGCTTTCCTTGTTGTTTTTACACATAGAACCTTCAGAATGTAAAAGGGGGGGTTACAAATGTTTGGCAGTAAAATGCAATAGTTTGCTGGAGTTCACTTATAAGAATCTTACAGAATGGAACATTACCCAATGTGAATAATATCCCAGTTTTTCGCTAATCACTGTGCCACACATGAAGGCTTACCAGAGAACCATAACCCCCATTTATTGAGTGGTCAAAGTGTGTTACAATCATCTTGTGATTAATAAAGATAGCAGCTTCCACCACGTCTCCCTTTTAATCTAACCAAGACTCTCACATACATGGGAAAAGAGAAAAGGAAGATCCAAGCGCTTCAACTAGTAAAAAAATCCATGGTGTTTTTTCATTAAAAAAAAAGGTATAAACACACTTACATAGATAAAAGAAACAGCACTATGTATCCACAATACACTAGGACCCAATTGGTACACTTGATACTTGACGTCACGGCATCCGGCTCCAAAATCGGACATTGCGACATCATTACTCATCTTTATTAATATCTTTATTGATCCCAAGATGGTTGTAACATCTATGTGCACTTTGACCACTCAATAAATGGGGGTCAGGGCTCTATGGTAAGCTTTTGTGTATGGTACAGTGGTGGAGTGGAGTTCACAATAATGGGAACATTCATATAAAGCAGGGGTGCCCAACCTTTTGAAGAACGAGGGCCACTTTATCGACTTGGTAACCGGTCGCAGGCCAAAATGAGCGTAAAGGGGGGATGGCAGATCTGTGTCCACTCTGCATATGTAGAGCAGACACGGATGCAACCCGCTCTACCTTAAGGGCCCTCCCATCTGCCCAGACAGAAGGGGACAGATTCCCTTCTGTTTTTTTTTTAAGGAGATCGGATTGCAGATAGGCGGCTGTAAATGGACACTAGTCTGTTTACATCTGCCGCTCTATAGAGGTGAATGGAGAGTCCGTTTGAGTCCACCTGAATAACAGACAGGCGGACCCTGATGCACAGCGGTTTACCTGCTCCTCAACTGACCTCAATCTTCATTTCTTCCTCAGGATTCCTGCAGCTGGCCGGTACTGCTGGCTGGTACTGCCTGTGGGTACTGCTGACAGGTGCTGGTACTGCTGGCTGGTACTGTACTGCTGGCTGGTACTGGTACTGCTGGCTAGTACTGCTGGCGGGTACTGGTACTGCTGGCTGGTACTGCTGGTGGGTACTGCTGACTGGTACTTCTGGTGGGTACTGGTACTGCTGGCTGGTACTGGTACTGATGACTGGTACTGCTGGCTGGTACTGGTACTGCTGGCAGGTACTGATACTGGTGGCTGGTACTGGTACTGCTGGCGGGTACTGCTGGCTGATACTGGTACTGCTGGTTTATACTGCTGGCTGGTACTGATGACTGGTACGGATGGTGGGTACTGGTACTGCTGGCGGGTACTTCTGATGGGTACTGGTACTGATGACTGGTACTACTGGTTGGTACTGGTACTTCTGGTTGGTCCTGGTACTATTGGTACTGGTACTGCTGGCTGGTACTGGTACTGCTGGTTGGTACTGGTACTGTTGGTTGGTACTGGTACTGCTGGCTGGTACTGTTGGTTGGTACTGGTACTGCTGGCTGGTACTGTTGGTTGGTACTGGTACTGCTGGCTGGTACTGGTACTGATACTGGTGGCTGGTACTGATACTGGTGGCTGCTGTCCCAGATCGCAGGTTCCTGTGTCCCGACCCGCCATCCCCGAGCATAATTGTGACAGAAGCATGCAGCTGCAGTAGAGAGCAGAGCCAATGCTTCCTGTCACAGGCGGAGTACATTTGGTATCACTCCGCCTATGAACGAGCCGGCGCTATACAGGAAGCATCGGCTCTGCTTCCTCTAGCGGCAGCTCCATTCTTTGCACTAATGCTCGGAGATAGTGGGTCGGGAACCCGCGATCTGGGCTTGCCATCCCGCCATCTCAGAGCAAGACATGGCCACATCGGAGGGCGCCGCGGGCCACATGTGGCCCCTGGGCCAGCGGTTGGGCACCCCTGATGAAAAGTATGTGATTACTCCACAGACTTTTTATTTTCACTTTGTACTGGCACTTTATGTATTTGAGAATTTGTTTTTTTTTTGTTTGATTAGCGCGACACTGGTTTTTGAAATTTTAAATAAAGGAAACACTGTTTCAATGTTTTTTTTAATTATTTGGTCCTTGTGCGCACTCCCCCTCCCCAAGGTAAATGACTATTTAAAACATTTTGAACAATTTCATCTGCTTTTTTTTTTTTTTTTATAGTTACTGTTATATAGGTAGATTTTAATAACATTAACTTTTAGAATAATTATTAAAGCTGTTAAGGCAACAGTTATGTTTAATTGTGTTATAGCAAAAGAAACTCTTCAGCAACATACGAGGACTTTTAGCAAAATGAGTTGGCATTTCATTGCCTACATCTGTATAGTCACAAACAGCCATAGTAGCAGTATCTTCTCAGATGGTTGTCATATCCTATTGCCATTTCCTTGTCAAATCCCTTCCCACTGTTTTCGGGTTTCCAATGTAGCAGATTCAGTTTTCTGCTCTATTTACTAATCAAGGCAGATTTAAAGCTCTTGTACGAGAAGAAACCTGGCAAGGACATATTCACAACATATCACATGAAAGCTATCTGAGCTGTGTGGATAGCTCTAACTAAGCCCTGCACATTTTCCTTTACTGTTAGATCCTATTATTTGTCATTCATGTTTATATTATGCTATCTTAAGCAGCACAAAATAGAAATTAGTCTACAAATGACTAATCTCTACTGCAAGAAAAACTTTCCAACACCTATCCAAACTTCTCCATTCTGACTGTAATATAAAAATAATTTTATGTGGCCTTACAGCACCACTAACCCAGAATTTGATGCAAGTGGTTCAGTGTTGATTAGAAGGTGCCGAAGAATGCAATGGTGATAAATAAAGGATACAATTACTGGGTAATATTGTAACAGGAACTATCACGTAACCTGGCATAGTGCAGTGTTTAGTAACCTTTTTTCAGTCAAGGCACCTTTTTAAATTCTGCACCCCATTCTAAAATGTAAAATAATGAAACTAATAGTTTTACATAATGTAGAAGCATCCACACACGTAGGACACCCAATATTAAAAATGATTTATTTTTCAAAGCAATATACCTTTGTACACTGGTACTGGCTAGTATTCCAGCGTTTCCCTTCTCCATCAGTTTCTCTCCCTGAGCCTCGGTTCAGACTGAGGCAGCACGACTTACAGCGCGACTGCCTCAGGCGACCCAGGACACGACTCAGCGGCAACTTGCAAAACGACTTCTGTATAGAAGTCAATGCAAGTCGCCCCCAAATTCGTACAGGAACCTTTTTCTAAGTCGGAGCGACTTGCATCACTCCTATTAGAATGGTTCCATTGCAGAGAACGGGACGCTACTTGTCAGGCGACTAGGTCGTCTGACAAGTCGTCCCAGTGTGAACTGAGGCTTATTCAGCTAGCATGACCCCAGCGCTGATGAAGAGGAGCAAACAAGTATGTTCCCAGGTGCCCAAAATCCTCCTTATCAGCCTATGATGTCATCATTTGTTAGAATGCTGGCTGCTGGCCCGCACAGTGCTCGTGATTTTAATGGTGCACAATAAAAACCTGTAGCTTTTTGTAACAAAAAAGACAGGCTTGATCCACCCAATGTTTAAGCATTTTGCCAAGGCACCCCTGAAGAATCCAAAAGGCACCCTAAAATGGTTGCAAAGGGTTGGTGTAGTATTTGAGATCTTTTTTCATGTATTGAAAAAGTATAATTGCTGACCATTGAAAGTCTTTTGGTTCCTTATGAATTCAAGAACATCAGGTTCCACCATATGTAATGCAAAGAAACAAAGCAAATGAAATCAGCAATAACCATACATGTCACAGTCAGGGCCGTAGATATTTTTTTGATCTGGAGGACGGTTCAGCAGCAGGTACTAAGTAAAAGTCTTTTTAACCACCTCAATACTGGCCACTTACACCCCTTTCCTGCCCGGCCCTTTTTTTTAGCTTTCAGAGCTGTCACACTTTGAATGACAATTGCACGGTCATGCTACACTGTAACCATGTGAAATTGTTATAATTTCCTTCACACAAATAGAGCTTTCTTTTGGTGGTATTTAATCACTGCTGGGTTTTTAATTTTTTCCTAAAAAAAATAAAAAGACCAAAAATTAAAAAAAAAAGAAAAAAGTTTTTCTTAGTTTCTGTCAGTACATTTTGTAAATAAGTATTTTTTCTCTTTCACTAATAGGTGCTGATGAGGTGGCACTGATAGGCTGCACTGATGGGCACTGATGAGGCGGCACTTATGGGCACTTATGAGGAGGCACGAATATGCCGCACTTATGGGCACTGATAGTCCGGTCGTGTGTAGGTAAGTCTGTACGTTCAGAAAATCCGTCGGAAGTCCGTCGGGAAGACCGTCTGACCTAGTTTCCCAGAAAGTCCGGTCGTGTGTACATAAGAAATACTTTTTTTTCAAAATTTTTGGTCTTTTTTTTTTTTCTAGGAAAAAATAAATAACCCAGGAGTAATTAAATACCACCAAAAGAAAGCTCTATTTGTGTGAATAAAATGATATAAATTTCACATGGTTACAGTGTAGCATGACCACGCAATTGTCATTCAAAGTGTGACAGTGCTGAAAGCTGAAAAATGGCCTGGGCAGGAAGTAAATGCCCTGTATTGAGGTGGTTAATACAGAGAATACATTAACCACTTCCCATCGGGCCTATCCTGACACTTTGCTCCTACATGTAAAAATCTACTTTTTTTTTTTTTTGCTAGAAAATTAATCAGAACCCCAAAACATTATATATTTATGGACGTGCCGGCGGAAAGTGGTTAAGGTAAAAAACCTTTTGCCTTTACAACCCTTTTTAACACCTAATTTTATGCTTTAACCTACTGTTCTTTTTATTATGAGGTTGTGTTGTGCAAGGGTGGGCATACTATTAGAACAGATTGTATATCTGACATGGGCCTTCTAGGATTCAGGGCCTTATTTATACTCGATGTGGGTAGGATGGTGCTGATACCTCCCACTGTTATATAATCTTGTAATTATTATTATTATTTTTTTCTATATCAATCAGGGGGGCAAAAACTAACTGGAAGCGATATTAACCACTTAAGGACCGAGGCTCTTTCTGAGATTCGTTGTTTACAAGTTAAAACAGGTTTTTTTGCTATAAAATTATTTAGAACCCCCAAACATTATACATTTTTTTTTCCTAACACCCTAGAGACTAAAATGGCGGTCGTTGCAATACTTTCTGTCACACCGTATTTGCGTAGCGGTCTTACAAGTGCACTTTTTTTGGAAAAAATACACTTTTTTGAATTAAAAAATAAGACAACAGTAAAGTTAGCCCATTTTTTTTTATATTGTGAAAGATAATGTTACGCTGAGTAATTTGATACCCAACATGTCATGCTTCAAAATTGCTCCGCTTGTGGAATGGCGACAAACTTTTACCCTTAAAAATCTCCATAAGCCACGTTTAAAAAATTCTACAGGTTGCATGTTTTAAGTTACAGAGGAGGTCTAGGGCTAGAATTATTGCTCTCGCTTGATACATCACATGTGTGGTTTGAACACCGTTTTCATATGCGGGCGCTACTCACGTATGCGTTCGCGCTTCTGCACGCGAGCTTGTCGGGACAGGCGCGTTTAAAAAAATGTTTTTTCTTATTTATTTTACCTTTTATTTTTACACTGTTTAAAAAAAAAAAAATTGTCACTTTTATTCCTATTATAAGGAATGTAAACATCCCTTGTAATAGAAAAAAGCATGACAGGACCTCTTAAAAATTAGATCTGGGGTCAGGAAGACCTCAGATCTCATATTTAGACTAAAATGCAATAATACAAAAAAAAAATTGTCATTTAAAAAAATTATTCAAAAAAAAAATGGCCCTTTAAGAGCTATGGGCGGAAGTGACGCACAGCCAGTGAAAGGACCGGATCGGAGCTTACCGGAGCCGTCGGCAGCGGCGGAGGGCACCGGATCGTGATGGAGTGCCCTCTCCCGCCGCCGATAAAAGTGATCTTACGGCGAATCCGCTGCAGAGACCACTTTTATCTTGTAGCGGAATGCCCGCTGAAGAAAGGGATACTGGGGTTATGGCAGCTTGCTGCTGCCATAACGATATCCTCCTTCAAACAGCCAACGTAAAACTGCGGCGGGCGGTCCGTAAATGGTTACACCCAAAACTAAAAATGAAATATATTTCATTGGTAGCATTAGTTTTCTTTGTTAGGCTTTTTTTCCTCTCTGTTTTCACCTGGTGATCTGGCCGGTAACACACCTCTATTAGAGTGCCTTCAGTCTGGATGAAGGAGCACAAGGGTACCTTTGGACAGCCGCATTGGGGGGGGGGGGAGTGTTAGATGGACTAACAGATTTAGATAAAATTTAAGCCAAACTCCAGTTAACACTTTATAGGCAATTACAGCAAACCATTTTTTTTCCCTTTGGGATAAAGGTTTTACATAAATAAGTAAAATTTGACTATTGTAAGCACCCCTGTCAGTAGTAAATAGTTAGTCTTAAAGGCTAAGTTCACTTTTTGTTTTTTTTTCCTAAAATCCAACTCCCCTATGTACCAATATACCATTGATGTGCCTCTGTTGCACAAAAATACACGTTTTCTTTGATTTTGAAAACAAGGCCTACCTCATCCATGGCTATATTACTCAGATCATTTCAGAAACTCCCTGGTATACAGACAGGACAGACTAGCCGGTAAGACACAGGAAGGAGTTTTCCATCTGACCTCATTAGCACACCTTCACCCATCAACTAAGTTTTCACAGCACCCCCAGCATTCCTCCATGCATGCATTTGTCTGGCTTCCCCAGCGTCCCTTCAGACGGGCTCAGGGTCCATGCTAAACTCCCTGGGGCCACATGCAGCCCACGGAACATCCCTGATGTAGTGCAAAAGCCTGCCTGATTGGATACAGAGTGATTGGATTGATGGTGTGTCCTCCTATTATATAGTTTTGGTAAATCTAAAGGAGATAGTAGAGTTTGTACAATCAGATTGTATAGTGTGTGGCTACATTTTTACACCTACATTTACCTGGTTGCACGTTCAGTGTCATTAATTGTTATTGGCACACCAAACACAGAAGCAAACACACATTTTGCCAGATGAAAAAACAGATGTTAAATGCAGTAAAAAATGTGCAAAAATGTCCCATGAGCTACTTTGACAAGTGTAGCGCAAGCCCATTGAAATCAACAGCTGCCCCATGTGTGTCACTGGAAAAATTTGCCAAAAAACGTGCACTCCCACTACTATAGGTGTGAATGGGGCCTGAAAGTGAAATTGGTGCGTTTACACAAGAACAATAAGGCTCCATTCACATCTGCATGTTTCCAAACACATGGCAAACTGCACACAAAATGCGCACTTTGCCATGTGTTTCAGAAACGCTGCAAATGTGCATCGTGTTTGTGTTGTCATTACATGCTCCACTCCAAAAAAAAGTTCTGGAGCTTCTCTGGAGTGATTGTCGTGCATAGGGCAGCCTATTCAAGTGAATGGGCTGCCCTATGTGTGACGAGTGAAAATGCTCCAAAACACCCAAAACAAACGCATGCGGAATGTAAGTTTTCACTACTTGGAGATGTAAATGAGGCCTGACAACTCAGTGTTTCTGTCCACTCCCTCCTATGTACTTGTATAAAGATGGCCATACACTATGCAATCTGATTGTACAATCTCTGTACAATTTCCTTTAAATTTATCAGACCTATGGAATAGAAGACATACCTGAACAATCCATTCAATTTGTATCAAATCAGATAGGCCCTTGTACTACATAGCATGGGGGTTATTAATCGATCCACTGGTACCCTGTGTTGGGGTCTTTTAATGCGTCCACTGATACTCATGTTGGATGGTTATTATTGCATCCACTGATACCCGTGTTGGGAGTTATTAATCATTTCACTGATTCCCGGGTTGGGGGTTTTTAATGCATCCACTGATACTCATGTTGGGTGGTTATTAATACGTCCACTGATACCCATGTTGGGAGTTATTAATCAGTTCACCGATACCCATGTTGGGGGTTTTTAATGAGTCCACCGATACCCATGTTGGGGGTTTGTAATGCGTCCACTGATACCGTGTTGGGGGTTAAAAATGCATCCACTGACACCAATGCTGGGAGTTAATAGTGCATTCACTGACACCAATGCTGGGTGTTAATAGTGCGTCCGCTGACACCAATGCTGGGGGTTAAAGTGCATCTGCTGACACCAATGCTGGGGGTTAATAGTGCATCCGCTGACACCAATGCTGAGGGTTAATAGTGCATCCGCTGACACCAATGCTGGGGGTTAATAGTGCTTTTAGTCCTAGTGATGCTGAAAGAGTTTTCCTCTCTTTCTGGAGACTGAAGCAATAACTGAGGAAGAAAGTTAAACTCTTGAAAGCTTGTCTTTTATATGTTGGGTTAGTACAATAGAAAGGTATCATTGCATACCGCATTACTCTCGTATTTTGTAATCTTATTTATATATAATGTAGCGGTACTCCCATAGGGGCTGCTAAGAATGGTGGTCTGTCACTCTCAGGCACTCTGAGACATAAAGCAGTCAGTGAACTTTGTTTTTTTGTTTTTGTTTTATTGAGGGGTATAACTTGGATGGGAGCTATGGGATGCCCCGCACGGATAGATAGAACAGCAATCGGTTCTTGGGACCACTATGTACAGGCCCTGTACATACTCCTTCAGCTTCTTCCTGCACCAATTTGCTTAAAGCTCATAACTACTCACTCCACCACCACATTACTTGGTTCCACAGGAACAGCTAGCACTATTTGTTGATTAGGTATGACATTGACTCGGTCAGGCCTCAGTAAACACCCTTTGCAGGCTGGGACCGCGGGCCCCAATGGTGTTGCAGAAAAAAAGTCTTTGTGCTAGCTGCCCTACATTGGCTACTGGTCCCAGTAAGCCTTTTTCAGGCCCTGACAGCTTTACTGGCTGCAGCTGCCTCTTTTCACTGCCCCTTCCACCACAGTCCTCACTTCTGGTTCTGCACCCATCTCAAACTGCTAGCTCCAGTCCTTCCAGGCTTGCCTCCCCAGTCCTCCTGACTGTGCCTCACTCACCATCCCTCCTGGCTGTGACCAGTTGTCCTCCCTGAAGTCCCTTAGCAGTGCTCTCTCCCGCTGTCCTCCCCTTGCTCTCTCTTGTGTGTCCGATCCAGGACCTCTCCATGTGTTCTTGGAAGTGGTTCCGACTGCACCGAGCTCCCTCAAAGGCCCCAACAGCCCCCACACTCTCTCATCCCAGCTCTTCCACCCAACAACTCCTCCCCAGCTGGGCTGACCCTGAGAATTTAGGCCTACCTGCTGCCAATCCAGATTGAGATTGTTCAGGGCTCCCTAAACACCCCAGGTGGCTCCACCTCCCCTCCCACACTCTCTTTCCAGAAAGCACTAGAAGCCTCTGGAAAGAAATGGGAGATCCCAATGACACCACTTGTCAGTCACCCAGTCCTACCCTGAGCCACTCCCAGCCCAGAATGATAACAAACAGGCCTAGCAACCAACCAGGCCTGCTTAAATTTATCTACTCTCTCTAGCACACTACTATTATTATTATTATTATTATACGAGATTTATATAGCGCCAACAGTTTACTCAGCGCTTTACAATGTATAAGGGGGACAACACAATTACAGTACAATACAAAAGGTACAGGAGGGCCCTGCTCGTAGAGCTTACATTCTAAAAGGGAGGGGGTGGTGGTACAAAAGGTAATAGCTGCAAAGAATGATTTGATGGGGGTGGAGGTACTAGAGGGTGCTACAATACTTATTTTGTTTTTTTCAGTGGTATGATTTAGTGGTGTAGCGGCTGCTGCATTAGGATTAGTGCCAAGCTGAGCAGGACTCTCATTAAACAGGGACATGGCTGTCAGTTCTGCAAGAGTGATTTTACCCCTCCCTCCTTTTCTTCTTACAGACATGAAACAGAAGCGACAGTCTACTCTGCCCTTTCCCCTAACTATTCATTGGCAGAATGAACTCAATCAAGGGAATACTGTAGGAGGAGAATGGAAGTGTAGGATATGAAGTCCCAGCCCCAGCACAAAGCAGCCTGACTGATGTTTAAGGTGACAGGACTGCAATTCCCAGGCTGCACTGCAGAGAGCCGAGAGAATTGTGGGAGAGACTATAAAAGTACAGGGCGGCCTAGGCCCAAGTCTCTTTGCTTCTTGGATCCCCTCATGTGGACACCATCCCGTCGCTGTGAGAGGGGGATTGCGGCCTACCACACAGTGTACCACATTCCAACCCAGATGAGAGGGGCTTGGCTCTGTTTTCTGTTCATCTGACATCCATCCAGCACCACTCTGCCTGCCAACCTGTGTACTGAGCTTCACATCAGGAGATCGATAGGACGGATCCGCTGCACGAGTGTCGCTACATGAGCTACTGTCTGGAAGGCATCGTATCGGCCCGGTCGTTGGTGAGAGGGCAGTCGCCCACCTTTACAAATCCTTTCTCACGATTTCACTGGGACACTTTGCACAGACATCTCTACCCTAGGAATACTTTACTAAACCTACTTTAAACACTGAGCAGAGACACCCTTAGCTTTCCTCATTTCAAGAGACCTATTGCTTGCTACTACACCTTATTGGATAAAAGTGAATGAGCTCCTCCATGCCGGTGAAGACCATCAGATCTGCAACGGGGACATTGCTGCTATAAGGGCCCTTAAACTATTACCTTTAAGTCAGATATCTCATTAGAGTTAACGGTTAATAGTTTGGCCTGGGGTTCCCCTTTAGTATTGGTAATATCTATAAGTATTTAATAGTTTTGAAGAAGGTATTTACTGATTATCTGTCACTGACTGTATTGATGCTGTCTGTTGCATATCTTATAAATTTTTTTGAGCACTAATTACATTGCCAGGCTTGCAAGAGGGGCTGAGGCCATTCCTGGGATTGAGAGGCAGAGTAACGGACTGAACAAATTTAAGCAGCTCCTTTGGGGGTATCGCTACAGTGAAAATTATTAGTGCCCCCCCAGTTTTGACTGTGGTATCTTATGTGCCCCCCTATATATTGTTCCTAGAGTTGCCACTTGATGTAGTCTTAACAAACTAGAAGCAGTTTTATGACCCAAACGGGTTTAAATTCCAAGAATCGGCCCAGGAAAAGATGCATCCAAAAACAAGCAAAACACATAAAGACAAACAGATTTCACTTTATATGTGTCTTACTTTTTTTTTTTTTGTACAAAGGCACAGTCCAATCAGAAATTAAAGTTAAGCCTTCAGCCTTCTGGTCTTGAACTTATTCAAATATAATCCTACACTACAGACTGAGAAAGCATAAGACTCCAAGTCAAGGACTTGGAGTCTTATGCTTGGAGTCTTATGCTTTCTATAGTGCATTAACCTTACATTTGTATGTTCCACCTCACCCAGGTGATTTTACAATGGATTAATAAATTGTTACCTTTGATATTATCATTCTATATACTGACCATTAATTGCTATAGGTAACCTCTTTCCCCTTCCGGTAACCCTATACCGAAGATCCTTTCCCCTTCCCCTGGCCCTCACTCTAGAATTGGAATAAGTTATGCCTAGTACACACGGGCCGAATGTCCGGAGACATTTGGCAGTGTTCTGTCGATATGTGCCCTCCGTCGAAAAGTGCCCGCGTATGTGCAGAACAGTACGGCACTCCAGCTGATTTCTCGATCAGCTGACGTGACGTCAACATAGCGCACATCGTAGGAGGCATTTTTCGATGGGAGATACCATTTGATGGGCACAATTGAATGCTATGCAAACAGCAGAGGGACACGGTATTTGTCATATTGTGCCTCGCTGTTGTGGGGCGGGTTTACAGTGTGCTCAAGGTCCAGTTTTGTCAGTGTTGCAGGGTGAGTTTGATGTGTTGAACAGTGGGTTTTGCCTGTGTGTAAGGGCGGGTTGCAACACAGACAAAACCTGCTCTTCAACACACCCACAACCCGCCCCGCAATAACTGTTACATGCATATTTCTGGTTTGATCATCTGCCAAGTGGTTGGAAAACAAATGGGCAGGGACTCCTCAGTGAAAGACATCTATAACTAATGTGGCAGAGCGAGCCCATGTCACTGTTTAATATGGCTGTCTGGGCCAGGTTTTCTGGGAAGCAAGCTCACTAATGATGCAGGTGTGTGCTGCATTCATCTTAGAGGCAGGGCTAGAGCTCCACCCTCCCGAGGGCGTTGGTGGTTGCAAGGGAACCTTGGGAAGTGCACATTACACCATATTGTCCAGGACAAGACAGATTAAGGCACGAGCCTGAGAGTGAGACAGTCTGGGACAGACGGAGCAGCTGGGACACTGCAGAAAGAACACAGAGCTGAGGTACAGTGTGCACGAGCACTGGATGTGTTTGATGGTCAGGAAAACCAAAATTACTAAGCTGAGCAGTAAAGCTGCATAAAGAGCCACGAGGCTAAATGTTATTTTTCCTTATTGTGTTGATGTAAGAACCCCCTGAGTAAGAAGACTTCCATATGAACTTTTGTGTTCCTTTTAAATAAAAGTGGGCAGAAAAAGCCCTAAAGGGTATTTCTGATGTGCAGTAAAGTACCATTGAGCTACAAATTCCCCAGCTTGTCACACTAAGTTTTTTGTTACATTTTCCAATATTATCACATTTAATATCTTTATCTGTTATTACTTAATTAAATATTATATATAGTTTGATTTAATCTGCAAGAGTTTGTATGATCTCTCTTTGCACATTTCGAAAAAAAAACTACATAAGAATAAAACATATGCTGGCCTCATGCCCACGGGCATTATAAAAAAGGAGCTGTAAAGCTAATACCGACGTCAGGAAAAAAGCAGCGTTAAAAATGTGATTTTTTTTTTATCAGCGTTTTGCATTGACGTCAATGCGCCTTTGGCCACGCTTGCTTTTAGCAGCGTTTCTCTGCCTCTATTCAAAATCAATGGTTCCCTATGGGAGGCCATTGATTTAAACAGAAGTCGGATCATCCTGATCCGACTTGCGGTGTGACTTGTATGTTTAGGATCTTGAAGGGGAACCCCCCGTCAAAATGAACAAAAAAATTGGCGTGGGGTTTCCCCCCCAGGACGATACCAGACCCTTTAGTCTGGTATGGAGTTTAAGGGGAACCCCCATGCCAAAAAAATGGCATAGGGGCCCCCCCAAGATCCATACCAGATCCTTATCCCAGCACGCAGCCTGGCAGGTCAGGAAAGAGGGGGGGTGAGCGGGCGGCCCCCCTCCTGCACCATACCAGGCTACATGCCCTCAAAATTGGGTGGTAGGTGCTTTGGGGCAGGGGGGCCCTGTGCCCCCCACCCCAAACCACCTTGTCACCATGTTGATGAGGACAAGGGTCTCTTCCCGACAACCCTGGCCGGTAGTTGTTGGGATCTGTGGGCGGGGGGCTTATCGGAATATGGAAGCCCCATTTGACAAGGGGGGCCCCAGATCCTGGCCCCACCCTATGTGAATTAGTAGGGGTACATTGTACCCCTACCCATTCATCCAAAAAAGTGTCAAAAATAAACACAGTACACAGGTTTTAAAAGTATTTTTATTAAGGCAGCTCCGGCATCTCTTCCGATTTCTTCTTCCCTCTCCGGCTCTTCTCCCTCCTCTGGCGATGTCTTCTCCCTCTACTGGTTCTTCTCCCTCTGTTGGTTTTTCTCCCTTTGCCGGTTCTTCTCCTTCTCCGGTTCATCTCCTCTCTCCGCTGTCTTCTCACTCTTCTGCCTGGTCTTCTCCCTCTTCTGCCATGTCTTCTCCCTCCGCTGTCTTTTCGCTCTTTTGCCGGGTCTTCTCACTCTTTTGCTGGGTCTTCTTCCGATGTTGACTTGACATGATCTCCCGGTGTAATGCTGGGTCCGCCGTGTGCCATGACTTATATTGGCACGGGCAGGGCCATCTGCTGACGTCATCCACAGTCTTATGACGCCCCCTTATGACGTCACCCATCATGCCCCAGGTGGTGGTGTCATAAGGGGGTGAGGACTTTTTTTTGGCGTGGGAGTTCCCCTTAGAATCCATCCATCCAAGGGTCTGGTATCGTCCTGGGGGGGGGGGGACCCAAGAGGGCTCCTCTTCAAGATCCTCAGCACACAAGTTACACCGCAAGTCGGATCATCATGATCTGACTTCTGGTACAACTTCTATTCAAATCAGTGGGCTACCATAGGGAACCATTGGTTTTGAATAGGGGCAGAAAAACAGCTAACGAGACTTGACGCTCTGTATACATCGTTAAACCACGTTTAACAGCTTTTACCGGCGTCTAACGTTTTTACAACTCTATCCCTGGAGCCTTAGGAGCCTGGAGCTTAAAAACACCTATGCCACTTACAGCTCCTTAACGTCTGTGTGGGCATGAGGCCATAGCATAACATGGAGAGGCGCTTGTCAAGAACTCACTCCAGCCTATGACTAGGCAAGGAAGATGCAGCAGTATATACAGTAGATGAGGTTTTTCTTTTGCTCTGCCCTCCTGTAACCATGTTTTGGAGAATACTCTGCAAAGCAATAGAGCACTGGCTAACTTTTAATCAACTGACTTATTTTTATTAAGATATAACTAAACTGAAAAAGGTTTATTCTTCCTTTCTTAAATGAAATATGCACAAAGAAAGCTATGCAGTTTAATGATGTTGGTTGTCTGTCTATCTAATGGTTTTATTACTTTCAGTGGCAGACCATACCATTCACACCTAGGCCTTTAGTAATGTCAAGCATAAGCTGGTGTCACAGAGAGCAAAGCAAGGATACTATGGGGGAGATATACTAAAAATGGAACACTCATGCAGCGTACACACGAGCGGACTTTTTGACGAGACTGGTCCGACAGACTTTCCGGCGGACTTTCAATAGACTTCCGATGGACTTTTTAAGGAACGGACTTGCCTACACACGATCACACCAAAGTCCGACAGATTTGTACGTGATGACGTACACCGGACTAAAAAAAGGAAGTTGATAGCTAGTAGCCAATAGCAGCCCTAGCGTCGGTCTTTGTCCGTTGGACTAGCATACAGACGAGCAGATTTCTGGGTCCGGCGGAGTTACGACGTAAAGATTTGAAGCATGTTTCAAATCTAAAGTCTGTCAGACTTTCGAAAGAAAAAGTCAGCTGAAGGTCCGATGAAGCCCACACACGGTCAGATTGTCCGCCGGATTTGGTCCGTCTGACCAGTCCGGTCGAAAAGTCCGTTCGTGTGTACACGGCATCAGAATCTGGTGTAGCTGTGCATGGTAGCCAATTAGCTTCTAACATGGAAGCTGATTGGTTTCTATGCAGAACTGCCCTGGATTTTGCATGCTCCAGTTTTAGTAAATCTCCCCCTTTAGGGCAAGCGATAGACTCATACATATGCTGCAAGCAGACTTCAAAGCACAATTTGTCCCCACTCAGGGTTCCTCACTAATAATGCCTTTCCATCAGGATGGGACTTTGTGCATGTTGTTGGTGCAGTTTGCTAGGACTCAGCGGCATACCACTCCCGTATTGTGCTACAGTATGTACATCTCGTGCTCCCTCGCACTCTTTCTCTGGTCTTCAATGACCCAGTGATTTCCACCGCAATGCCTACTTGGCTTTAAGCTAGTGTGTATGGCTCATCTCTCCTTCCATTCATGCTGTGGCTCTGTCCTAGTGGGGAGAGGGGGCATGGCCCACATGACTTCACAAGTATAGCTCTCTGACCATCCAATCAAACAACGTGAAAATGCCAACATGATTGTATGCCTACTGGATGGCCTATGGCATCACCAATTCAAAATCTGATTGGTTAAAGCAATAGTTTTATTGCCATTTTCTATAGTAAGTTACAGGCGTCTGCACTGTTGATTCTGAAGGCCTCAAGGCAGATTTCTTTTACCCTGGAAACACATGATGGCTATCATGGCTGAAATATGATTGGATAAAAGCTCTAACATAAACATACACTAATGGAAGCAGCGAAACCAAGAGATTCAGTAATTCTAATATTTTAGACTGGCCCTCCAGTTGTTTCAAAACTACAAGTCCCATCATGTCTCTGCCTGTGGGAGTCATGCTTGTAACTGTCAGTCTTGCAATGCCTCATGGGACATGTAATTTCACAACAGCTGGAGGGCCGCCAATTTGAGACCCCTGGTTTAGACAGTGTTTAGGCCAGCAGAGGGCCTTGCTGGCCCTGACAGCCCACCACCGATTACTCTCTGGATCATCGTCCTGGAACAAGTATGCTGATTAGGAGTTCCTACTTCACTTTGATGGCAGTTGCTGAATACATGTTTCAGGTCAAAATTCAGACAGTTTTTGATCTGACAATATCTAGCCTCCCTATTATAAGAGATACACAAATGTGTATTTAAATAGCCAAATATATAAAAAAATAGAGCCAATAGAACCTTGATATGAGCAATCGTATCATCTATGAGAGGGTGTTGTGCACATGGATAAATGTGTTTTCTAAAGGCTAGTGATATCTTGTAATTAATTAGTAGTCTGTATAAGTGACTCCAGATCTTAGTGTGAAATTATCTTCTTCCCATCTATAATTACTCTTCTTATGTTTGCAATGGTATAATCATATGTTCGGTATTCTATCTACTCTAATCCCCATGAAGACAAAAGAGACTCCTAGGCTGGGATACTTCCACTGAAGAAACCAAACCACTCCATCTAGAAATGCATCCCTGCAGGGTTTGCTGTTTTTTATTTGAAAGTGGGAAAACCTTGTTCAAGTGACACAAAACAATTTCCTTATTCTCCAAAAATAATCCATGCACATGCGATACTTGAACACAGTGTCCCCATAATCTATTCTTCATGAAATCATTTCTTACTGTATTTTTCTGCCTCTATAGTACATAGTTCCTAGTCCACATCTTGGGAGTGATCAAGAAACGGTGGCTACATTCCTATACACTTTACATTTCTCCTATGCACTTATACAGTCTTATGGGCTGATGTCTCTTGCTGTGTCCATTTGACCCTTAGCCAACTCATGCCTGCGTTGACCTTTTAATGTCCTTCTTTTCTGTTTTGATAACTGGTTTCTTGATCTCCTGATGAAAACATTTAGCTCAATATAATTTCTGCAAGATATCTTGGCACTGCATCTACCTGGTTGGCTGGTAAGTCACCCAAAGCCTTGTTCTTGGGCTTTACTGTACCTTTTTCAGATACTGTCTTAAACATATGTGGATTATCTATGTCAGGGGTAGGCAACCTCGGCACTCCAGTTGTGGTGAAACTAAAAATCCCATAATGCCTCTGCCTCTAGGAGTCATGCCTATGATTGTCAGGGCCTTGCAATGTCTAATGGGACTTGCAGTTTCATAACAGCTGAAGGGCCAAGGTCGCCTACCCCTGTGGGATCATAGTCATAACCAATAACAATTAGTATTTAATAATCTAATATAATATTTAAAAGAATAATAAATCAAAGTACCTGTGGTATGAAATGGCCGTGGCCTTTTATTTATAGGTATAAATTATAAATAAAATATCAACTTTTAATCAGAAATAATCAACACACTTAACGTGAGTTAAAATCAAATATAAAATAGTATATCAATATAAATATATATATAAACAGCTCAGCCATTTAAGCTCAAGCTATATAATTTAACCAAAAAACAATTATCCCTTTACAAGAAAGGATATAAAAAAAAAAAACCTCATAAATCAGGCCACGACAGGGAAGGGGGGGTGGGATGTGCTCCTCTTCAAATCCTCGCCGTCTTCTGCCCAGTAATGACGCATCCTCTTGCTTTTATAGGCTGTATGCTCGTGCCAGAGGACCGTTTGGGGCAACTGTCAATCTCGATCACCAATCGGAGGTAAGTAATTTAATAATAATAATTTATTTATTTATTTATTTTTTTAAATAACTTCATTCAAGTTTAAAAGCAGGTCTGCCACGATCCCACAGGTGGTGGGGGCAGGGACATTTCATGCCCTGCCCTTCACCTTTAATCTATGTAGTCTTTGTTGGGTATGGCTCCATAGTAAATTAGAACCTGAAGGCACCCAAATATGGTGCAAGCAGTAAAGCTTTACCAAACAGTGGTCGATCAATATGAAGAATGGCACAGCAGGGGTCATCAGATTTGAACTAATGTCATTACCTTACATTTCACAAGACACCAATACCACCATTTATTTTGAATGAGCACTATATATTTTATAAAAATGCAATAGGCAATCTACATGATGTTGCCGAATATATAAACTCAGAATAGTTTAATTGTTGTACTGCAAGATCTATTACATATACCATAATGTTCTAGTAACAACATCTGTGAATATTGTACTCAATGTAAGTATAATATACTCAATGTATAAAAATAATATAGTACAAGTGCCAGAGTCACTTTTCAAATTCCGGAAACCACGGCTGACAGAATACAGTAGCCGGCAGCGGCAGATTCATCCATCCATGCTGTTTTGCTTGATGGGGGATCTATGGATTTCTCTACAGAGTCTTAAAAGAGAAGTGCAGGTATACAGATAACTAAAAAAATCATACTCGCCTAGATGGCTGCAGCACTGATCCCAGCTGTAACTGTTCCCCACAGGCTCTACCCTGAGAACTGAGAGATCAAATTAATTGCTCAGTTCTCTCCTCTACTCTGAGCAGAGAGTGGTGACTGTCAAGTCACTGGCTCTCTGCTCTGCCCCTCCAGCGCTCACTGGAGCGCTGGCTGTGATGGGGCAGGAGGGGCTGGCTCAGGCTCTTAGTGGCATGCTGAGAGGCTAAACCAGCTGCTGGTCTAGGCATCTGGGTGGATCCCGACTGCTTTTCTTAAACCTGGACCAGCTGAGTGACGTCAGCTGACAGCAGGCTAAAGCCCTAAAAACTGGTCCCAAAAGTGCAGAATGAACTGCACTCCTATGGTCTTAAAAATTTCCCATCTCTAACCATTAGAAAATTGAACTTATGTTCCAAAATGAATCGTTTTGAGTGAAATTCTGCTGTGTATGGCTTGCTTTACTAGTCCAGCGGACAAAGCTAAAGCTGGTCATACAGTCATCAGTTTTTTTGATCAGCCAGCTGTCTGATTAAAAAACTGAACAGATTCCCCCATCCACACAAGTGAGGTGGATGGGGGAATCCTCACCAATGCTTTTGTATTCTGACAGCGGGCCTGATCGAACACAAATTTTAAAACAAGCCATTCGAGAAAAGTTGATCATTAGATCAATTTCTCAGGTACGGGAACGGCCATAGGTGGATCAAAAATCAGTCGGTCCCTGTTGAACCAGCTGAGTTTCAATTCATCTATGGGCAGCCTTAGAAATAATATATAACTCTGAACTTGTCAGATGGGTTCATCAGGCCTTTCCCTTCTCCAGGTGTTCTTTGTTGGGAAAAAAGTTGTGTTAGGTGGCCATAGATGGATTGAAATTAGGCCCACTCAGCAGGAACGGGATTAACTTCAATCTGTCTATAGGCAGGCTGGTTGTACTGAAGTCGATCCATCGATCAACTCCAGTACAACCAGCCTGCCCGTTTTTTCTTTTGTGATCATTTCCGGTGACTATAGCTGCCAACAGTGATCTAATATTTTTATGGCTGGGAAACCTCCTGCTGTCAGAATACAATAGCGCAGCAGGAGGGATTCCCCCATCAATGCAGTCATGTGGTTCAAGGAAAGGGAATTGTATAATGTATGGCTTGCTAAAAGACCGGTTGGTGAGCAGCCACTTTCAAGAAGGCCCCCAGGGAGATGGTAATAGAAAAGACATGTATAAATATGGCTCATGCGAATAATATGATTGGATTTTGGAGGCACCATCTTTTGTTTTGCCGAATGGATATTTGCACACATTGAAACAATATGTGAATTGCCAGACCCGAGGCTTTATTTATATTATATTCTGTAAATGAGGAACATTCTACATTGTCAAAACAATACATAATTTTTGGAGGAGAATATATGACCATATCTACTATATTAGAAAAAAATCTCCTATAGGTAGGTAGACATGTGGCTCTAAAACACAACCACGACACTTCGATGGTCCAATTTACCGTCCTTGAAAAAGTCCTTGAAGACCCAAGAAGGGGTAATTTTGACAGGAAATTACTTCAGCGTGAGGCCAGGTGGATATATATTTAACGCTCATCGCTTGGCATTAACTTGGGGTGTAGATAATTACAGACATACACACTTTTGTAGACGCGTGGTTGGCATGGTACAGACATCTCGCCGACGCTGCCCCATGACCACGAATGGTGCAAGGGGGAGTTCCTCTCCCAGCCCTCTGACTGGAAAAACAGCATTACTAGCTTGATTAGTATACCGATGGAGTGTCTGCTGGATATACCAGTGCTGAGATGTGATGTGGATCATGTCATATCCCTCCTCCCTTCCACTCCTGCAATTACTTTCTTGATTATGGCTCCAAATAGGATATAAAAGGGGAGTAATGTTTGGCTCTCACTTGTGCAGGGTGTTACTTGGATGCCGGACGTTTTCTAGGCTATGAGGCTTGGTTGATTAGCAATAATGAGTGGTATGTTTCCCCATGGGTACTATCAGATCTGGCATATATAAATATATATACAGTATCTCACAAAAGTACACCCCTCACATTTTTGTAAATATTTTGTTATATATTTTCATGTGACAACACTGACAAAATTACACTTTGCTTCAATGTAAAGTAGTGAGTATACAGCTTGTATAACAGCGTAAATGTGCTGTCCCCTCAAAATAACTCAACACACAGCCATTAATGTATAAACCGCTGGCAACAAAAGTGAGTACACCCCTAAGTGAAAATGTCCAAATTGGGCCCAAAGTGTCAATATATTGTGTGGCCACCATTATTCTCCAGCACTGCCTTAACCCTCTTGGGCATGGAGCTTCTTTAGCAAGGTAGTGGTAGTCTTGGAGGTGTGTTTGGGGTCGTTATCATGTTGGAATATTGCCCTGCGGCCCAGTCTACAAAGGGAGGGGATCATGCTCTGCTTCTGTATGTCACAGTACATGTTGGCATTCATGGTTCCTTCAATGAACTGTAGCTCCCCAGTGCCAGCAGCGCTTATGCAGCCCCAGACCATGACACTTCCACCACCATGCTTGACTGTAGGCAAGACACACTTGTCTTTGTACTCCCCACCTGGTTGCCACCACACACGCTTGACACCATCTGGACCAAATAACTTTATCTTGATCTCATCAGACCACAGGACATGGTTCCAGTAATCCATGTCTTTACCCTGCTTGTCTTCAGCAAACTGTGTGCGGGCTTTTTTGTGCATCATCTTTAGAAGAGGCTTCCTCCTGGGACGACAGCCATGCAGACCATTTGACCATTTGATGCAGTGTGCAGGGTATGGTCTGAGCACTGATAGGCTGACCTCCCATCCCTTCAACCTCTTCAGCAATGCTGGTAGCACTTATACGTCTATTTCCCAAAGACAACCTCTGGCTATGACGCTGAGCATGTGCGCTCAACTTCTTTAGGCGACCATGGCGAGGCCTGTTCTGAGTGAAACCTGTCCTGTTAAACTGCTGTATGGTCTTGGCCACCATGCTGCAGCTCAGTTTCAGGGTCTTGGCAATCTTCTTATAGCCTAGGCCATCTTTATGTAGAGCAACAATTCTTTTTTTTCAGACCCCCAGAGAGTTCTTTGCCTTGAGGTGCCATGTTGAACTTCCAGTGACCGCGATCACACCAAATTTAACGCACCTGCTCCCCATTCATACCTGAGACCGTGTAACACTAATGAGCCACATGACACTGGGGAGAAAAAATGGCTAATTTGGCCCAATTTGGACATTTTCACTTAGGGTGTACTCACTTTTGTTGCCAGCGGCTTAGACATTAATGGCTGTGTGTTGAATTATTTTGAGGGGACAGCAAATTTACACTGTTATACAAGCTGTACAGTCACAACTTTACATTGTCGCAAAGTTTCTTCAGTGTTGTCACATGAAAGGTTATAATAAAATATTTACAAAAATGTGAAGGGTATACTCACTTATCTAAGATACTGTGTATGTGTGTGTGTGTATATATATATATATATATATATATATATATATATATATATATTATATAATATATACAGTATATACTTTTATATGTTTAAGGTGGGTGGCTGCTGTTTTTTGCTGTATTGTTTATACCTGCAAGAGGCACGCGTAAGCTCTTTGGAAAAAGTAACACTATACTTCTATGATGTTAGGTAATCTTTTTTTATACAACTTTGTTGTGTTAGAAATTTGTACCTATATATACACCATGACTCTTTAATTAGGTTATTATGATTATAGGTTGCTGTCAAAATTTTTTGCCCCTGGGTTTTCGATCTTGCGAAAGAATACTTTTGTGTTCCTGTCTTCTTTGGGATCCTTTGTTTCCATTTGCTTTCCATTGAAAGTAAGTTAGGAGATATTGGCTATGGTCTTTTCTTTTTTAACTGTCCTTGTATGCTTATGAATCCATATAGTTGTATACCTAGGTTCTAGCATCAAATAAACTTTCCACCTATTTACATCTGCTGCCTGTTTAACTGTTTAAGCACTATATGTCATACTACATATGTTATCACCATCTCCAGGCTATATTGTTCAAGCGATGCGTACGTCTACACAGAGAAAAACGAAATACTATATTATGATGTTGTATGTATTCCATGTTGTTTACTGTGCCTTCTTCTTTGACTAGGCCACTTTGCTATCTTTGCAGTCAAGATGAGGTCCTGAGGAAGCTAATAGGCGAAACACGTTGGCTTCTTGCATCGCTTCTGCATGGTTTAACAGTATGGCCTTTTTGGTGTACTTTTAAATATGACAATGACTCATTAATATGGCCAATAGCACAGTATATGGGAAACAATGTTTTTATTTGTTTGTTTTTTAAATGCTTTGTAATAAAAATATTTTTTTATAAGATTAATGTGGTCATTCCTCTCTATTACCGGTAAAGTCCAAACTTTTTCAGGTTCTTTATAGTTTATTGAAATTTCAGTAAAATCACAGTAAGAATAAGCAGTCCTTGTTTACTAAAAACCCTTGTAGTCAATTGACAAGGTCCAAGGTGCTTTATAAACTGGATTTGCAAAGTGCCTATAATCTAATCTGCATCAGATAAGGATTTTAAATGGAAGACCTTCTTTAATACCAAAAGCAAATTGTTCTTCCAGCTCTTCCTTTTTAGTATGACTTACTTTCCACCTTTTTGTTGCCCTGTCCCAACTTTTTTGAGACATATTGCTGTCATCAATTTCAAAATGAACCTCTTTTTTTCTTAAAATGGTGCATTTTCTCAGTTTAAACATTAAAATATGGGATTATGAGATTTGCAAATTATTGCATTCTGTGTTTATGTACACAGCTTCCCAACTTTTTTTGGAATTGGGGTTGTATAAACACCCTGTTTAATTTGTTGATTTCTGTAACTTTTTTATCTTATTAGTATTATTTTATTGATCATAGGATTTTTAAAACAGCTTAATTGTAAAATCCTTTTCTTTGAAGTACATCACAGGACACAGAGCCATAGTAGTTACTATGTGGGTTATAGGCCACCTTCAGGTGATGGACACTGGCACGCCCTAAGACAAAAAGTGTACTCCCTATATAACCCCTCCCACTACTGGGAGTACCTCAGTTTTGTAGCAAAGCAATACACGTGTATACCAAAGAAGGGAGGGACCTCTGTGTCCGATGATGTACTTCAAAGAAAAGGATTTTACAGGTAAGCTGTTTTAAAAATCCTATTTTCTTATCGTACATCACAGAACACAGAACACAGAGCCATAGTAGTTACTATGTGGGATGTCCCATAGCAATGCCAACTGAAGGGAGGGAGACACAACAAAAATAGGGCACTTAGAGACTAGAGGACTTATACTGCAGCCTGCAGTACACTGCGCCCAAAGGCGATATCCTAATGACCTTTTACATTTACTTGATAGAATCTGGTAACTGTATGGACTGAAGACCAAGTTGCGGCCTTGCAGATCTGAGCCTTGGAGGCTTGGTGATGCACTGCCCAAGAAGCACTAACAGCCCTGGTGGAGTGTGTTTTAATATGAAAAGGTTGAATTTTCCTTTTTTAAACCATAAGCTCGAACAATCACTTGACAAATCCACTTAGCAATAGTAGATTTTGACGCTGCCTGTCCTCTTTTAGGACCGTCTGGCAACACAAACAAAACATCTGTTTTACGAATCTGAGTGGTCACCTTCAAATAAACCTTGACCGCTCTCACCACATCAGGAGAATGTAGTGACCTTTCTTCCACAGAACGAGGTTCTGGAAAAAATGAAGGCAGAACAATATCCTGGTTTAAATGAAAACCTGACACTACCTTTGGTAGGAAATTAGGATGAGGCCGCAATACAACCTTATCCTTATGAATAATCAAATATGGCTCTTTACAAGAAAGAGCAGCCAACTCTAAAACTCTCCTTGCAGAGGATATGGCAACCCAGAAAATTATTTTCCTCGTCAAGAGGACCAAGGAAATATCTCGTATTGGTTCAAAAGGCTGTTTCTGTAATGCCGACAGGACTAAATTCAAGTCCCAAGGGTTCAGGGGTGACCTAACTGGAGGATTAATCCGAGTTACTCCCTGAATAAAATTACGAACCAGAGAGTGTGAAGCAAGTGATCATTGAAAAAACACAAATAAGGCCGACACCTGGCCTTTGATAGTACTCAAGGCCAGCTTCATTTCCAATCCCATCTACAGAAATTCAAGGATCCTACCTATGACATATTTCCTGGGGTGCCAACCCCTGGATTCACACCAGGAGACATATGCCTTCCAGATTCTATAGTATATGACTCTGGAGGCCGGCTTCCTAGCATTAACAAAAGTAGAAACTACTGAAGCTGACAGCCCACGGTCTTTCAGAATGTGGGTCTCAATAGCCAGACCGTTAAATTTAGCGTTTGTAAGGTAGGATGGAGTACCGGACCTTGCGAGAGAAGGTCTGGCCATAGAGGTAGAGTCCATGGGTCCCCTACCTCCATTTTTACATTCTCTGCAAACCAAAATCTCCTTGGCCACGCCGGGGCCACAAGAATCACCTCCTTCCCTTCCTGCTTGATCCTGCGAAGAAGGGGCGGAAGCAGTAGAACAGGAGGGAACGCATAGATCAGTGAAAACTGATCCCACGGAATAACCAAGGCATCTGTTCCGCATGCCATCGGATCCCTTGTCCTTGACACAAAGTTGTTGATCTTGTTGAACCTGGATGCAAATAGATCCACGTCTGGAATTCCCCATCTTTGACATATTGACAGAAAGATGTCGGGGTGAAGAGTTCATTCTCCCGGGAACAACTGTTGGCGACTCAAGTAGTCCGCCTGCCAAATCTCTATCCCTGGAATGAAGATTGCTGACAGACAAGGAATGTTATCTTCTGCCCAGGATAGGATATGATTCACCTCTTTTTGGGCCGCACGACTTCTCGTGCCCCCTTGGTGATTGATATAGGCCACTGCTGTGGCATTGTTGGATTGGATTCTGACAGGACAATTCCGTAGTCTGAGCGTCCAGGCCCTCAGTGCCAGGCGTACTGCCCGAATCTCTAGAATATTGATGGGCAAGGTTATTTCTGATTTGGACCATTTCTAGGCTAGAAAGAGAGACTTCTTTTCTACTGGATCTCTGGGAACGTTTGAGCTGAGAAAACGAGGAGACGGGAATTCTCGGAACTCTAGTTTGTAACCTAGAGATATTGAGGAAGCTACCCATCTGTGTTGATATTGTTTCTGCCAGACCCTTGAAAACTGCAGAAGTCTTCCCCCCACTCGAGCTCGCAGGGGCGCCCCTTCATAAGTATGTTTTAGTATTTTGTTTTGTGGGTTTCCTCCCCCAGGGCCTCTTTTGACCTTGGGACTGACCCTGAGGTTTACCTCTTGAACCTGATGGTGGAGGCCGTCATGACTGCCTGGAGGCTGATGCTGCTAGCACTGGAGAAGAAGCTCGTCTAAAAGAAAAACGCTTAAACTTCTTAACCGGTGAAAGGGAACTTTTCCCATTAGAAATTCTTTGGATGTATTTATCCAGATCGTCTCCAAATAACCGTTCACCCTGAAATGGGAAACTGGCCAAGAGCTTTTTGCATGGCGCTTTGGCTGACCAATTTTTCATCCATAAGATTCTATGCACATGTACCAGCCCTAGCATAAGCCGTGAGGCCTGTAGAATAGAATATTTCATAGCGTCTACTGTAAAACACAACACCTCTGATATCCCAGCCAAATCTTGGGCCTGCAGATCAGGAATAACCTTGAGTACCTCTATAAACTGGTCCTTTAAACACTGAGATACCCCGATCGTTGCCAGCGGAGGCTGAACCACTGAACCTGCGAGCGAAATATAGTTTTTAAAAAGGAATTCCAACTTCTTATCTGTTGGATCCTTTAGCATTTGAGCATTGTCTACTGGACAAGTCAAGTTTTTTTTCACAGAGGATATAGCCGCGTCAATTGCTGTAATTCCCCGTCTCTTATTAAACTCTTCCTCCATAGGATAAAGTGTTGAAAACTTTTTTGGAGGAAAAAATTGTTTATCTGGGTGCTCCCATTTAGAATACATAAGCTTTTTTAGCCATGAATGGATAGGAAAGCATGAACAGTTTGGGGAGGCTTTAGTGAACCCAAACCAGGAGTGGGCTCATCTACTGCCAGCAAAAATGTGGAGCAAACCAATTCAGTGAGAGACTGTACCCACAATCTTTCTTGCGAACCTGATCCTTTCGTATTAGGTTCTTCAAAAGAGGAGTCATCAGCCTCTTCCTGGACCCCTGAGAGAAATTTGGCATCTTTCGCCCCTTGTTCCTCATGAGGGTCTGAGCATGAGGGTCCTGAGCAATGGACGGGGACCTGCTACGCTTAGTCCCACTCTGGGATGCGATTAAAGCATCAATTTTTTGCTCCAAGCCTAAAATGGTTGAAGAAAAAACCTCCTTAGTAATATATACAGGGGCTGCAGTGTTAAGAGCAGCTGCAACACCCGTCACTCCTGATGGCTCACTCTGACCAGCCATATTACTCTCACGGGAGGATGCTATCTTTTTTGAGATGGTTCTAGGCTTCTGTGTGACTGTGGAAGTCTTTCTAGAGCCCTTCTTTGAGGTGTTTTTACCCCCCCCTTCTGATCATAGCCCAAAGCTCAAAGCAGAGGTACTACCAGAAGGAACGCATCCACTGCTTGAGCAATAGTCCAGCCCTGTCGCAGCCATCAATGCTCAGCCTGATGAGGAAATGGAATGCCTGTGTCACCAAACCTCTTTCATGCCACCTTTTGCTCTTGTGTCCCTCCGCAGCTTGCAGCAGTAACAATGGTGCCTTTTAAACACACTTTCCCGCGCTGGTCGTTGGAGGACGCCAACGCCACGTTAAGCCTCGCCCCCCTCCGTCGCCTATGGCCCCTCTCCTTCCTTTTGAGAAAGAGCCTTTCCCGCATGGGCGCGGGCTTCCGATCCTATGGGATCAGCAATGAGGGGAAAAAAAATGGCGGGGGGGGGGCCTGGAAGCCGCCGAGTAGGGCAGCGTGCCGTTCTTTTCTTTTTTTTTTCTTTTTTTTTTGGCGCTTCTTCCCCATGAAGAGGGGGAGAAAAAACAGCATAGGGGGGCATCTGATGGGGAGGAAAACCACCCTCAGACTTACCGGAGGTCTGCTGCTTGCTGGAGGAAAGGAAACTGTTGTTCCTGGACACATCATGGGCTCTCAGAGAAGCAAGGGACGGTAAGCGCTTTATACAGCCCCCAGTGGTGACACATAGGCATGACAACATTTACTAAATTTAAAGGAGACATTCATAGGAAAATTTCAAAAAAATATCTGTGGTAAAATCAACAGACCCAATCTTCACCCTTCACGGTGGGTTCCGTTAAACCTTCAGGAGCTGGGGATCCTCGGGGAAACCCACAATCCTGGACTTGTAATAGCACCACCGCCAGTAAAACTTTATGGCCTTACTGCCAAAAGTACTGGATCCCAGGGTCCAGCTTTCTAAAAGAGAAGCGTTTACAGGCAAGACCTCGTTTCTTAGGATACGAGGGCCGGGTACCATTCAATTCAGCCAAAAAAGAGACTTTGAATGGATCTGGCTGCATGGCTAGCTCCAGCAATGATTGCTCCAGTGGACCTCAGCACAGCACATCTTTACTCGTGACTAACACCTTAGACACTGGCAAAAAAAACTGAGTACTCCCAGTAGTGGGAGGGGTTATATAGGGAGTGCACTTTTTGTCTTAGGGCGTGCCAGTGTCGATCACCTGAAGGTGGCCTATAACCCACATAGTAACTACTATGGCTCTATGTCCCATGATGTACGATAAGAAATATACTTTATTTTGTTCCCATTTTTAATGGTAGTGCTCATATCCTATTGTTTGTTTAATTTTGCATTTATTTACCACTGTATAGTGCACTAAGTTCAAATGTGACAGATGCTATAGCATATGAGAATATTGCTGTGACCCCCCAGGCCCTGTCTGCATATAGGGATTCTTAGCTGTTTAGACCATCTGCCTGCAGAGAGCCTAATACATTGGGCTGTTTTAGAGAAAATGTGTCAACTTCTGCAGTAAACCAGATCCGCAATAATTACTCTACCAAGTATACCAGTTAAATTATCAACTACATGTTTGTTAATTTTTTTTGTATGAGAGAAATGTGCATGTTCAAAAGATCATAAATCTTAATGGGTACAATAAAAGGTATGTGAAAGAACTATAAATACCAATGATAACCATTAATGTGAAATTGTAATAATAATAAGTGAGTTTTATCCTTTTTTTAAAAAAGCATCCCGTTTTGTGAAGCTTAAATCCAGCCCTTTGTTCAGTAGACTTGTACAATTTTCTTTTTTTACATTTCTTCAGTTGCTTCCTGGTTTCAAGCCCTAGGCAAATTATATCATACATTCCAGGAGTCTTCAGGAGGGGAGGAGGGTTTTCTCAGCTAATCACACCCTCCTGCCTGCACGACACTTTCCTGGCAGGGGGAACCAGAGATATCTTTCTTGGTGGCCCAGCCTCTTTGTTTATTTTATTGGTGGGGATTCTGAGATGCACCTCTGGTCCCGTCACTTCCCTGGCACAGAATGATTTTTCCGGTTCCCCCCGCCTCTGAAATAAACAAAGGGGCAGGCTCTCCCTTTACTCCATTCACCAACCAATGGCAGATTTTACCTATAATTCATAGATGGTCAAATGTGGGGAAAGACAACGCTCAAAACTGACCCAGGTTTTCACATGTGGATGTGTATGGCCTCAGCCAGCGCTGCTTAGGCCACGCCCCTGATATGTTTCACCCCGCCTGCTAGGGCTGTGTCACAGCGATGTAAAGAATGAGCAAGACAAAGGTTTTTATATGCATCATTGGCCATGAAGGGAGAAAAAGAAACAGGTGTGTGAGAAAGAGATAAATGGGTCAGGCTTCAGGGAAAAAAAAACAGAAGAAGGATAAAGTAATAGGCATGAAGTGAAATGTCAATGCATTGCTTAATTTATTTCTTTTTTTACCCGTGATTTCCTGGCCTGCCAGGCTGTATGCTAAGATAAGGGTCTGGTATGGATTTTAGGGGGGACCTCATGACATTTTTTTTTTTGCGTTAGGTCCACCAGGTCCATACCAGGCCCTCCAGCCAGGGCCAGGACAAGGGGTGGGCAAGAGGGGTGGCTGCCCTGGGCCCAATGGTTTATTATAGGGATAAGGGTGCCTTCCTTCTGTTATGAGGCTGTCAGGAGTAGTGAGAGCGGCAGTGATTTTGACAAGCGAGTGACTGCTGGGCGTAGTATCCCCTAAGCTTGCACATCATGAATGGGGAGGGGGGAGCTGTCTTTGGCATCTTTTACTTGGGCGCTGGAGGACTTTGTCTTTGGCTGAAACTTTCACAATACCACTGCTAAGTGGATTGATCCCCCAGTCTCCTTCCCCTATAAAAAAACACATAAAGCAAAAAAGTGTAAAAAAATGCGTGATGTTGTACTAGAAAAAAGCACTGAAAAATGCACCATACTGCAGAAGCACTAGTGTGAACCAAGGCTAAAGGAGGAATAGGAGGAGGACTCCCTGCTCATATTACTCTGCTGGGAACTGACTGAACCCATCGCTCGGAACTTTAGAAGTGGTGTTGGGAAATGTGGCTTCAGTATTACTCCACAGCTGAAAGTATTCCCACTCCATTTAGCTAGTGCTGACACCAAAAATAAAAGTAGTATGTATTTAAAAAAAAAAAAAAAAAGGATTTCAAGTATGGTAGTTGCTGATTGGAAGCGCTTTGGGGTGCTCGAACAATTTTTAGGAATGCCTTAGCACACCTAAGCACCCAAGACTGGTACACAGCGCCAGTGCATTCTGTCTGCAAAAAAACCCTGTTCTACAGCAACATCTTCTTAAAAAAAGCTGCCAAGTCTTCTCAGACAAGATTAACTTCATATGCAGGGCCGGATTTACCACAAGGCCACCGAGGCCAGGCCTCGGGGCGGCAGTGGTGCAGGGGCGGTGCCGCTCCTGCGGTGACTTCGCGGCCGCCCCCCCCCCTTCAGGCTGCCCGTTGAGTCGATTAAGGGCACCGGTGCCCTTAGAAATGATGGCCGCGAGCCGCACACTACTGCGCATGCGCCGTTTCGAAGCCGGCCGGGCTTGGGAAAGCTCGTAAGTACTCGGCTGGGCGGCGCATGCGCAGTAGCGTGATTACGCTGCCAGGCGCCATTTTTGAAAATATCTAGGAGTAATGTCAGCGGTGCGGCAGCGGGGGAGAGAGATGACATCTCTCATTGCCCGCACCGCTGTTCCACCCTCCTCCATCTGGTGGCAGCCAGGCAGCGTGACAAGTGACATCTCCATAGTGTGGCAAGTGACATCTCCATAGCGTGGCAAGTGACATCTCCATAGTGTGGCAAGTGACATCTCCATAGTGTGGCAAGTGACATCTCCATAGTGTGGCAAGTGACATCTCCATAGTGTGGCAGCGTGGCAAGTGACATCTCCATCTGGTGGCAGTGTGGCAAGTGACATCTCCATCTGGTGGCAGCGTGGCAAGTGACATCTCCATCTGGTGGCAGGCAGCGTGGCACGTGACATCTCAATCTGGTGGCAGGCAGCGTGGCTAGTGACATCTCCATCTGGTGGCAGCGTGGCAAGTGACATCCCCATCTGGTGGCAGACATAGTGGCAAGTGACATCCCCATCTGGTGGCAGACATAGTGGCAAGTGACATCCCCATCTGGTGGCAGGCAGCGTGGCAAGTGACATCCCCATCTGGTGGCAGGCAGCGTGGCAAGTGACATCTTCATCTGGTGGCAGGCAGCGTGGCTAGTGACATCTCCATCTGGTGGCAAGTGACATCTCCATCTGGTGGCAGGCAGCGTGGCTAGTGACATCTCCATCTGGTGGCAAGTGACATCTCCATCTGGTGGCAGGCAGCGTGGCAAGTGACATCTCCATCTGGTGGCAGGCAGCATGGCTAGTGACATCTCAATCTGGTGGCAGGCAGCATGGCTAGTGACATCCCCATCTGGTGGCAGCGTGGCAAGTGACATCCCCATCTGGTGGCAGCATGGCAAGTGACATCTCCATCTGGTGGCAGGCAGCGTGGCTAGTGACATCTCAATCTGGTGGCAGGCAGCGTGGCTAGTGACATCCCCATCTGGTGGCAGCGTGGCAAGTGACATCCCCATCTGGTGGCAGCGTGGCAAGTGACATCCCCATCTGGTGGCAGGCACAGTGGCAAGTGACACGCTCAGGGCTCCCAATGGTTCTGCATTATGGTGAGTTGAACTATTTCATTTTACATTACAATGTAATGATAGAAATAATGTGTTTCAATCATTCTGACACCATAACAACCATGGTGCCGGGGATGATTGAAGCACTAACACCAGCCATTGCCCTGAAAAATTGCCCACGAAAAATCCTTACCCTTCGCGCGCTTACCCTGAAGTATTTTTAGTTTGTACAATTAAAGTCAGTTATTTTCAGTGTTCTCGTGTGTGGAGATATGTTTTTAACTGATCTATTGTAGCAGTCATCGATAAAGGACAAGAATGGTGGTGTGTGTGTATGTGTGTGTGTGTGTGGGGGGGGGGGCGGCATTGAAGGACCCGGCCTTGGGGCGGCAAAGGGAGTAAATCCGGGCCTGTTCATATGTTTACAATATCAACAAGTTTACTTTACAGCACACGTGTCAAACAAAAGACCTGTGGGCCGAATGCGGCCCGCCAGGCCATTTCAGATGGCCCTCACACCCAGGGCTTTTTATACCTGAGATATGGAAAGCTTGTAAAAAAGAGTCTTGCACACTGTGCATAGCACATCCCTCAACCCTTCACTCTGTATGTAGCGCACCCCTAAACTCTGCATGCTGTGCATAGAGCACCCCTGAAGCTGCACTCTGCACATACAGTAGCACACCCCTGAACCCTGCACTTGGATATAGACCTCCCTTGACCTCTGCACTCTGTACATAGGGCACCCCTGAAATTGCACTCTGTACATACCAAATCCATAACGCACTCCTGCTATGTATTGCCCCTTTAAGATCGTCCCACTGTTAGTGCAACTTGGCCACACCCACCATTCGATGTGGTTCGGCTGGGATGGGCGTGGTTGAGTTCCTGCACCTATTCTATCAGAAAAAAAGCCCTGGATAAATTTAAATTGTCTTACAGATAGACAGCCCTTTGAGGGCAACCATAATGCTGATATGGCCCTCGAGGAAATTGAGTTTGACACCCCTGTTTACAGAATAAAGCAACTTATTTACTATGTTGATTTACCTTGTTTGTGGTTTTGTTGTATATTATGCAATAAAAATATTGCACGTACCTTTAAAAAATAGCGCTCACCAGGAGTGTTCAGTCTGTCTTGCACTGGTCTCTGTATACTCTGTATCCCTATACCATTGGCAGAGATGGGAGACACAAAGCGAAATAATGCCAGACTGAGTGTGACAGTCTAGTGACCTGGAGGTTTTAAATATAAATCTTCCATTGGAGATGGCAAGGAGGTTGCAGACTAGCATTCCTATTCAAAATAAACCGTATCCCTAAAATATTTAGGCATCATATTGAAGTGGAACTGAGCTCAAAAAGTGGATATGTTATAGGGAAAATATATTAGTTTTAATTGTGTCTAAGCAGTACCCTTTTGTCTGGAACTCCTCCTAAAAAATAGTAGTGCACTTCCTGGTATGTGAGTGTGCCTAGGCACTCCTGTGCCCACAGCCTCATAGCTGTATATTTGCAATGTAAATCTAAGGCAATGCTGCCTCTGACTGCTCGTCTCATGAGATTTTGAGTGAGGTTTAATGAGGTTCCTACTGTGCTGCTGCTCTTGATGGAGGCTCTGACATGAGGATCAGCTGCAGGGAGACCATAGCCTGCCTTTTAGGCTCAGCTTCCAGAGTTTAGCTCCTCTTTAAGTCCTAGGGCAGGGGTAGGCAACACCCGGCACTGGTTCCGCAAGCAGAACACGAAGCCTCTTTTGCCGGCACTCGACTCCCTCGCCATCAGCAGAGCAGCGCAGGGAAGTGTCAGTAAAACACTAATGCAATAATTTATTTCCAGGAGAAGGAGGACTGTCATTGGTCACTGCTAAAGCCAATCACAGTCCTGCTAGCCCCGTCCACCATCTGGAGGAAGATGACTCGCTTGGTTGCCACTACTAATCTCAGGAAGAAGGGATTTAAATGTGATTGAGAAAAAACACAATCGGGACAGTTTGTGGAATTACTGTTGAGCTTCTGGGAACCTTGTTGAAATTATTCCTGAACCTTTGCATCACTTACTACTGAACCCCTGCACTCTGTGTCCCTTTAAGCCACAGCCAGTATTCGGCGCAAAGAAAATCACACCCAACTTTTCCTGTGGCACAGAGCGTCACACTTTTTCTCGGCTACGGGGGCCCAACTTATGATCCTGTACACAGGCCCACCACTTTCAGAAAATGCCTCTGACCTGAGCTCATCATTGCGCATCCATTCCATATGCTTGTATGTGACATCACATACAAGCACATGGGCTGGATACAAGAGTTGGATCAGCACGGTGAGTGTGCCAGGACAGGTAGATGTGTCTCATCTCTGCTTCCTTTCACCACTCTGCATATCACGCATATCATAAATGAGAAGAGGTTACATCGGTGGAGCAGATGAGCAGGAGGGTACAGCGGTGGGGAAAATGAGCAGGAGGGTACAGCGGTGGGGCAGATGTGCAGGGAGGTACAGCGGTGGAAGAGATGAGAAGGGGGTTCAGCGGTGGAAGAGATGAGAAGGGGTACAGTGTTGGGCTAGATGAGCAGGGGTTCAGTGTTGGGCCAGATGAGCAGGGGGGTTCAGTGTTGGGCCAGATGAGCAGGGGGGTTCAGTGTTGGGCCAGATGAGCAGGGGGGTTCAGTGTTGGGCCAGATGAGCAGGGGGGTTCAGTGTTGGGCCAGATGAGCAGGGGGGTTTAGTGTTTGGCCAGATGAGCAGGGGGGTTCAGTGTTAGGCCAGATGAGCAGGGGGGTTCAGTGTTGGGCCAGATGAGCAGGGGGGTTTAGTGTTGGGGCAGATGAGAAGGGGGTTCAGTGGTGGGACAGAAAAGCAGGGGGGTAGAGCAGTGAGGCAGAGGTGAGACAGAAGAGCAGGATGGTACAGTGGTGGGACAGATAAGCAGGGTGGTACAGTGGTGGGAAAGATGAGAAGGGGGTACAGAGGTGGAGCAGATGTGCAGGGGGTTACAGTGGTGGGGCAGATGTGCAGGGGGTTACAGTGGTGGGGCAGATGTGCAGGAGGTTACAATGGTGGGGCAGATGTGCAGGGGGTACATTGGTGGGGCAGCTGAGAAAGGGGGTACGTTGTTGGGGCAGATGGGCAGGGGGTTACAGTGGTGGGGTAGATGAGCAGGGGCTCACAATGGTGGGGCAGATGAGCAGGGGGTTACAATGGTGGGGCAGATGAGCAGGTGGTTACAGTAGTGGGGCAGATGTACAGGGTAGTACAGTGGTGGGGCAGATGTGCAGGGTAGTACAGTGGTGGGGCAGATGAGCAGGGGTTACAGTGGTGGGGCAGATGTACAGGGTAGTACAGTGGTGGGGCAGATGTGCGGGGTAGTACAGTGGTGGGGCAGATGAGCAGGGGGGTACAGTGGTGGGGCAGATGAGCAGGGGGGTACAGTGGTGGGGCAGATGAGCAGGGGGTTATAGTGGTGGGGCAGATGTGCAGGATAGTACAGTGGTGGGGCAGATGAGCAGGGGGGTACAGTGGTGATGTGCAGGGTAGTACAGTGGTGGGGCAGATGAGCAGGGGGGTACAGTGGTGATGTGCAGGGTAGTACAGTGGTGGGGCAGATGAGCAGGGGGGTACAGTGGTGAAAGAGATTTGCAAGGGGGGCAGTGATCTGAGGTGTGAAGTTACAGGAATTGGGGTTGATCTGAGGCATGAGAGTGCAGGATATTAATTTCTCACTACTAAAGTAGTTTACAGCATATACTTTATAAAAAATCCTTGTCGTGATTAAGAGTGTGAAGTTGACATTTTTTGTTATAAAATCGGCATGCTCAATTTCTTTGAAAACATTTTTCGGCACACTGTACTCAAAAGGTTGCCTACCCCGTCCTAGGGTGTATTTTGAAACAAAGTATTGTATCGCTACTTGACAGGTGATGACATGCAGGACATGCGTAAGCTGCAGCTACCACGTCAAGGCACCTAACTCGTCAAGGCAGTCCTCACTCTGTAATTTTGAGAGTCTCCTGAGTTGGAGCACATCTATAATAATAGATAAATTAAGGGCAGATATGCCTGGAGGGGGCCCACCCAGCAATAGCACAATGGCAGCAAAGGTATCCAGAGAGTCCCCTCACTAATTCACTAACCGTACAAGCAAATGGCAATCACCCCCGACCTATAACTGGCCTTTGCAGCAAGGAGCACATGGAAGAGCGATGCATGTCACAACTAAAACAAAACAACTAATTGACTCTGTCTAACACTTCACAGAAGTGTCTACCTTCCATGTGCTCCTTGCTTCAAAGGACAGTAATAGGTTTGGTGGGGGGGAAGCACTGCATATCTTTGCTGCCTTTGTGCTATTGCTTGGTGTTCAGTGTGTCCTTATACCTTGAAGAAAAGAACTCCTCTACTGAATCCTGCACTTCTCATGAAGAGTCTCGTTCCTTCCCCCCAGTCTCAGCAGTTAGCAGCCAGAACTTTTAGAGATCCTGTGCCTCTCTGTGCAGCTGAAACACTCTCTTGTCTCCACCTCCTCCGGTCTCAGCATTCAGCAGACTCCAGCCCTCCTCTGGTCCTCCTCCAGACCCTGCACTTTCTGCTTCCCAGCTCTGCCCCGCAGCAGCACAAGGTAAGGGGGTGCACTGTGATGTAAGTATGTAAGTGAAGGTGTGGGACTCTTGACTTCTGATGGTGGGGGGGCTGTTGACATCTGATGTAAGGGGGGGTGGGGTCCTCTGGACATCTAGTCTTACAGATACAACCAGCCCTTTGAGAGCAACCACAATACTAATGTGGCCCATGATGAAATTGAGTTTGACACCCCTGCCTTAGAGCATTGTTTCCCAAACTCAGGCCCACAGTCTACATTCCTCCTCTGACACAAACCGTGGGGCACAATTCCTCCTACTGTCATCAATGATGAGGGAAAAATTGTGCCCCGCAGTTTGTGTCTTCTTCCATTGTTACCAATAATGGGGACCTGTTCCTCCTCTGACACCAATGATGGGAAATTATTCCACCTCCCAGATACCAAAGGTGCTAGTTTTTTTACTCCAGCTGACCACTAACATTGAGGCACTAACCACTGATACCCCATTTCTACTCCCACTGGCCATAGTTTGACCCTCCCTAAAGTTTGAACAACAGTGAAATGGCTCTTTGTTTAGAAACGTTTGAGGTTCCCTGCCTTAGAGGAGTTGGATTTTAATGGGAGTAACACCTATTGGATTCTAATAGATATGAATAAGTAAAGCATTTGTGTGCCACCCTAACAAACCCCTAGCTTGTTGAAGATGAATTGAATGCATTGGAATGATTAATCTAAGAGGTTGCTAGGTGCAGTATCTCTACCTTTTGCAGAATATTACTTGCTCACACAATAATCAGGTTTGTTCGAATGGGAAAGGGAATGTGACGAGTCACTGACTGGATAGGGCAGATATACTGTATTTCATTGTTAAAAAATTGATCAGAGCAATTATAAAGTATTGTTTAAATGGTATAGGTTACCTACACCACTGCACCAGATATGGCCGCATCCTTTCAAGAAGTGCTGGAGAGGATACAACCAATCCAGATCTAGATTTAGTCATCTGTGTTTTTTCACTTATTCATGCATTTTGGCAAGCAATGATTGCTTATGAAATAACTGTAACAGATCATTTTAATCCCTGAGAAATCCTATTCCACTGCACAGATGGCTCTGTTTGCTGATAAAAAGAGATCTTCAACTCAATTTCTCCTAAATGCAGTCAAAAGTTTTAGACCCCTTCCACACGGGGCAGGCTCTGTTGGAGTCCACCTGCTCAGCGGGGAATCTGTCTGCTGATCCCCGCTTAGCAGGTAGATAGCTGGTTTGTGTCCACTTCGCTTATGCAGAGCGGACACAGACACAGCCCACTCTCCTCTATAAGCTGTCAGATGTAAACAGACTGCCTGTTCCTTTACATCCAACTGCCATCTGATCCGATCAGATCCCCATCCATCTGATTTTAGCAGAAAAGGATCAGATCAAATGTTTGTAGGTGTCAGTGGACACATGTCCGTTGACACCTGCTGTTCCATAGTAGAGACTAGAGGGTCCAATCAGTTCTGCCTAAAAATCTGATAGGCGGACCGATCAGTCCGCTCATGTGAAAGGGGCCTTATTCCAAAATCCTGTAAACAGACACTTTGTCTGCGAAGGTGTAACCATTACAGGTACACCACATATTACATAATCACAGAAAGTATCTTTAAAGAGAACCTTACTTTGGAAATTGTGCCTAAAACACAAGCAATGGGCAAGCAACCAGTATTATCTGTAGGTTCACCACAGATGATCTTTTCCTCATTACAGATTTTCCTTTACTTGTTCCACACTGTCTCTGTGAAGGTGGAAATCTCGGTGAAGGAGCAGGGTCTTGCTTCCTCATGTCTGATGATCTGATGACTGGTGGGATTTTGATTAAGAAGCAGCAAGAGAGGTTCACAATGCACAGATTCACAAAATGGAGGAAGCAATTTGGAGGACTGTAATTTTTAAATATATGTGTACGCATTGTTGTTTTCATTATGAATTATGAATAAAGATTTTTTCTTATTTACACATAAGTGTGTTTGTCTCATGCAGGTGCCAATAAAGTCTGACATTGTGGTAGGATATATTCCTTCAACTTTTCTGTAGTAGGAGCATACTTTCTGTGTAACTGAGTGTACACATATCCTATCAAATCTCCTGACCCAGATCTTCTACAGGCACCCGTGCCACTCTGTGCCCTGTTATACCCTGGCATCATCCCCAGGGGAAACGGGGAAAGAAGTGTAAGGCAAGCCCTCTCATCAAGTCAACCTCAACCAGGTACATGACACCTTGATCCAGCCAGCCAGTATGGTCACCTGCAGAACAAGTGCCCTCCAAAGTCAGCTCAACCCTCCAAAAAGACACGACAGTTTAATCCAATGCAGTTTTAATTGTTAAATGGATACATGGGATGTTCACTGGTCATTTGATGTATAAAGAGAAAATAAGCTTCTGAGCCCTATGACTACTATGAAGACTGGTAACTTACTGAGGAATCATGAAGAAGGGTGGGGTCTATCTAAGGACTAAGCCAACTAACCCAAACATACTGGTAAACTGGAGTGTACCACTTAGGAATACAGTAATAACAATTTGTAATTACACTGAATTGCCACTAGATGTCAGTACAAAGGTACATACATAATGAAATCCTATGCAACAGTGATGGTTACATGATAAGTATTCCAGAATACCAGGTGTCTAATCCTCCACCATAAAACAAACAGGGAGTGCACATGCATCATCTAAAATATTTCTATTGAAATAGATATCTTGTACTCGCAAAGGTGTTTGATATAAGAGCATCTAACATAAAATCCATAAATTTGAAAATCTCTCAAACCAATAGGCACAGATGTCCAACCATCAGGGTTCCAATAAAGAATGTTCATCCTTGAAAGGCATAAGCACGATTGAAGCATCACCTACTGTATGTTTGCCCTGAAGGGTTGCTCGTTGAACATCTGTGCCTATTGGCTTAAGAGGATTTAAATTTTTGGGATTTTATGCTACATGTGCTTATATATATATCAAGCATCTTTGTTAGTAAAAGATATCTATTTCAGTAAAAATGTACTGAGGATTTTACACCAGGTCGGTGCGCTCTGTGTTTATTTTGTAGTGCTGCAAGCATTTCTCAGTCTAGAGAGATCTGCAAGGCAGTGGGCTTTATTTCACATCCCACATTCAATGAGAGACATTTTGAGTGGACTTTGGTCATTAGTGGCTTCAAGTTTGTATCCTTTTGTCACCTGAGCACTGTTGGTTGTACATTGAATATATTTGTATATGTCTGGTCCTCCACTATTTTGTCTGGCATGCTAGTTTAGGGCATAGTAACACACAGCTTTCAGAGAAGACCCAGTCTCAGCAGAGGGCATTGTGCCTACTGTCTAGCACAGGGGTCCTCAAACTTTTTAAACAGGGGGCCAGTTCACTGACCCTCAGACCGTTAGAGGGTCGGACTATAGTTTAGAAAAAAAAAACTATGAACAAATTCCTGCATGCACACTGCACATATCTTATTTTGAAGTGAAAATACAAAACTGGAACAAATACAATATTTAAAATGAAGAACAAGCAAAGTGAAATCAACAAACTTACCAGTATTTCAATGGGAAAATACCAATATACAGTCAGGTCCATAAATATTGGGACATCGACACAATTCTAATCTTTTTGGCTCTATACACCACCACAATGGATTTGAAATGAAACAAACAAGATGTTCTTTTACTGCAGACCTTCAGCTTTAATTTGAGGGTATTTGGATCCAAATCAGGTGAACGGTGTAGGAATTACAACAGTTTGTATATGTGCCTCCCACTTTTTAAGGGACCAAAAGTAATGGGACAGATTAACAATCATCCATCAAACTTTCACTTTTTAATACTCGGTTGCAAATCCTTTGCAGTCAATTACAGCCTGAAGTCTGGAATGCATAGACATCACCAGACGCTGGGTATCATCCCTGGTGATGTTCTGCCAGGCCTCTACTGCAACTGTCTTCAGTTCCTGCTTGTTATTGGGGCATTTTCCCTTCAGTTTTGTCTTCAGCAAGTGAAATACATGCTCAATCGGATTCAGGTCAGGTGATTGACTTGGCCATTGCATAACATTCCACTTCTTTCCCTTAAACTCTTTGGTTGCTTTCGCAGTATGCTTCGGGTCATTGTCCATCTGCACTGTGAAGCGCCGTCCAATGAGTTCTGAAGCATTTTGCTGAATATGAGCAGATAATATTGCCCAAAACACTTCAGAATTCATCCTGCTGCTTTTGTCAGCAGTCACATCATCAATAAATACAAGAGAACCAGTTCCATTGGCAGCCATACATGCCCACGCCATGACACTACCACCATCATGCTTCACTGATGAGGTGGTATGCTTTGGATCATGAGCAGTTCCTTTCCTTCTCCATACTCTTCTCTTCCCATCACTCTGGTACAAGTTGATCTTGGTCTCATCTGTCCATAGGATGTTGTTCCAGAACTGTGAAGGCTTTTTTAGATGTTGTTTGGCAAACTCTAATCTGGCCTTCCTGTTTTTGAGGCTCACCAATGGTTTACATCTTGTGGTGAACCCTCTGTATTCACTCTGGTGAAGTCTTCTCTTGATTGTTGACTTTGACACACATACACCTACCTCCTGGAGAGTGTTCTTGATCTGGCCAACTGTTGTGAAGGGTGTTTTCTTCACCAGGGAAAGAATTCTTCGGTCATCCACCACAGTTGTTTTCCGTGGTCTTTTGGGTCTTTTGGTGTTGCTGAGCCCACGGTGCGTTCTTTCTTTTTAAGGATGTTCCAAACAGTTGATTTGGCCACACCTAATGTTTTTGCTATCTCTCTGATGGGTTTGTTTTGTTTTTTCAGCCTAATGATGGCTTGCTTCACTGATAGTGACAGCTCTTTGGATCTCATATTGAGAGTTGACAGCAACAGATTCCAAATGCAAATAGCACACTTGAAATGAACTTTTATCTGCTCCTTGTAAATGGGATAATGAGGGGATAACACACACCTGGCCATGGAACAGCTGAGCAGCCAATTGTCCCATTACTTTTGGTCTCTTAAAAAGTGTGAGGCACATATACAAACTGTTGTAATTCCTACACCGTTCACCTGATTTGGATGTAAATACCCTCAAATTAAAGCTGAAAGTCTGCAGTTAAAGCACATCTTGTTTGTTTCATTTCAAATCCATTGTGGTGGTGTAAAGAGACAAAAAGATTAGAATTGCGTTGATGTCCCCGAGGCCTGGCCTGTCGGAAATCCGGCCCTGGGTGGGGTGGGCCAGATAAATGTCCTCGGCAGGCCGCATGTGGCCCGCGGGCCGTAGTTTGAGGACCCCTGGTCTAGCACATGCTGAGTCTAACCTAGAGTGGTCCTGTGTCCATGGCCTTTCTTTTGTGTGTCCAGATCAGAGATACTTCTTGTCACTTGCCTGTGGTTCTAAAGTTGTTCTGGATCCAGCTATGTGCATGAGAGCTCTCCGGGGTTTCTCTCTCCTCATTGGCTCAAACAACAGCCGGAGCCATTGGCTCACAAAGCAGCAGGAGCCATTGACTCCTGCTGCTTTTAATCGCAGCCAATGAGCCAATGAGGAGAGAGCGGGAGGCAGGGCCGAGCCACGCTGTGTGTGTGAATGGACAATGCCCATTCACAGGAGTATGGCTCGGGGTGAGCTTGCTTGAGTGTCTCCATAGGAAGAAGCTTTCTATTGGGGGCACTCAGCGGGGGAGAGGAGCCAGGACTGCCACCAGGGGACCCAAAAAGAAGAGGTTTGGGGCTGCTCTTTGCAAAACCATTGCATAGAGCAGGTAACTATAACATGCTTGTTATTTTATTATTTTTTTTAAATCTTGCCTTTAAAACATTTTAAGCCACAGTGACTCTCCCTTACACTTTGTTCTTTAAAGAGGAGCATTTCGGCTTCACAGCCGGTTCCCTACTGCACATGCGTGAAGCGCTCTGCACTTTCTAATTGGCCCAGTGGCGGAGGAAGGAGAAAGGGGGCCAAACTTCCGTGGGATGGTGCCATCGCGCTGTCTCCGGAAGTGGGGAAGGGGGACCTGTCAAAAATAGGTACCTGTTCCCCCCTGAAAGGTGCCAAATGTGGCACCGGAGGAGAAGATAGATAAGCGGAAATTCCCCTTTTGGGTGGAACTCCGCTTTAAGAATCTGTTTTTCTGTACTGTCCTGACATCTATTGGGACACTGCCCCTAGGCAGCCTCTGCTATTACAATAGTCGCATTGCCTGCTATTCTTTGTTCTGTGAATATTGCATACCCTTTTACTATTTTGTTTGCATTATCAAACTATTCTGCATTCATTTAGTAAACATCAAGTTGAACAATACTGTTTGTCTGCTCGTTTTGCCGATACCTCAATGTTACATAACAACCTTTCTCTCTCTGCTTAAAGCATCACCAATCATAATTAAATGCCAAAGGCACTTCTAAATGTGATTGGTGGCCAAGTGAAACAATTTCATTAGGGCTTTCTTCTATATTTATTTTTCCAATGCAATTGGGTAACAGTGGAGGAAAAAAATCTTGTTCTCTCAAACAAATTTATTTATTTTATCTGCACAGTACTTCAGAAGTTTAGAAAACATGTAAATGTGGTTATTTTTAAAAACCCTATTTACCATGTTACCCAGCATGGTTCCAGAAACATGTGCCATGGCAGCATTAATATACAACATCAGCTGGAGTCTCTCCTTTCTTCCGACTGTCAAGGTGTTTTCCTCTTATAGGAACTGACTACAACAAAGTGATTCCAATTATAGTGGAAGGTTTTAGGTGCTGTCGGAGTGTGCCCCGGGAGAAGGAGCGAAGCAGCTACACCTTCCCTGCTGCTTTCCTGACTTTGCGCGATAATGACAGGAATAAAAGTGATTATGAAGAGTGCAAAAAGATTTTAGAAAAAAAAAATCCTTCGTATTTCATCACCAAAGCAATGATAAAAAAAGATTTGCTTGTGGATGTACAGTACATTTTTAAATTAAAAATGTCTGTTATCTTGCAGCATCTGTATGTATAATATTATCTATTTTATTCATATATTATTAATATATCTTTTAATCACCATGAATATGGCCACAGTAACAGCCATTACTGCTATATGGATATGCAGTAGGCTGACGCAGCAAACAGACCAGTAATGTTATAAAAAAATTACAGAATTCTGTGCAGCTATCACGTTCAATTTTAACAAATGGGGATCATCGGAATATAATTTAGTAATGTGATTGGCCATTAGTTATATCACAGCAATATTCAAACACAGGTAAAAAAAAAAGTACTATTGTGTGGTTACATTTTTTAAAGTGGGCCTGTGCTGCGGAAGCTGTGTCTAAGCAAGTGGCTAAGGACGAGTCAGCAGTATTACCCCTGGGTCCCCTACAGTTGATCACTTAGCCACTACTGTCTTATCATGCCCTTTTCTTCACCTTTGGCTTTGTGTTGAGGTGACTATCTTGTTAGAGGAGCCGTTGAGGCAATGACCAAAATGCAGCAGGAGAGGTCGAGAATTTAGAGATACATAGAATGAATGAAGCAGAATCAGGCAGATCATTGCATTGCTGGCAGGGCCAGGACAAGGAGTGGGCAGGAGGGGCAACTGCCCTAGGCACTGTGGTATCATGTGACGTGGAGGGGCACCACAAGGAGATTGGAGGGGGATTTGGGGGGCAGCAGGGGTTAAGGGGTTAAGAATTGTTCTAGCAGGGGAGTGTGCTAAAAGTGGTGTTTTAGGGAGATTTGTGCTGGGTGGGATGGGGGAAGAGGATTTATGCTAGAAGGGAGGGATTTGGTGGGTTTGTGATAGAAGAGGTGATATGGTAGCAGAATTGTGCTAGGAGAATAATTTTTTTGGGGGGGGGGGGGTATTTGTGCTAGCAGGGATGATTTGGGGGTGTCTGTGCTAGGTGGGGAGATTCGGATGGGGGGGGGATTTGTATTGGGAGGGTGGATGTGTACGCAGGAGATTTGAGGGATTTGAAGGTTAGAGGATTTGTACTAGGAGGGGGTGATTTTTTTTGGGGGGGGGGGTGCATTTGTGCTCTGGAGACTTGGGGAATGGGGGGGGGGTAAAGATTTTTGCTGGGAGGGGGGATTTCAACAGGGAGGTAGATCTATACTAGGAGGAAGGAAGATTTAGGCTTAGGGGGTAAGCATGCAGATTATCTCCTAATATATCATATATATGAAATTACCTGTTTTGTATTCAATCTTTGATTTTAAATGGTGTCTACTATGATGTTATAATAAATCTGGATTTTTATTCAATTGAGTGCTCTCTCTTTTATTTGGGTCTACTGGTGGCCACCAATTTATTGGTTTTTCTATTTTGCATGCAGATTAGTGCTCAATTATTTTTTTTGGGGGGGGGGATTTTTGCTGACACATAATGCTCATACATCTTGGTGGGGGGCACAGTTTGGCAACAGTGACCAGCATAGCATTGACATCTCACTACAAAATTTAAGAGACCAGCAGTAAGAGACAGGAGTGTCTTAGATCATCGTTTCTCAACTCCAGTCCTCAAGGCACCCCAACAGGTCATGTTTTCAGGCTCTCCATTATTTTGCACAAGCGATTTGATTAGTTTAACTGCCTTAGTAATTACCACAGCTGTTTCATCTGAGGGAAATGCTGAAAACATGACCTGTTGGGGCGCCTTGAGGACTGGAGTTGAGAAACACTGTCTTAGATGATCTCACATGGCAGATATACAGTTGTGAGGCTTTAGGCACAGGATGTGCGCTGCTGCTTTTCACAAGGAATTTAAGACAAAATGTACTGCTTGTACAATTAACATTTCTTGAGGTTCCTTATAAGATATCAAATCTTCACTTTATGAGTTCAGGTTCACATGAAACAGCTTGAAGAAGTGCTCCTTTTTATTTGCATATATTTGAATGTCTGCATTGGTCGTGTAGCCTTATGAATATGGCACTAGCTTCCACTGTAAAGGGTCGGACAACAGATACTTATCTGCATTATTAGGTATGTCCTTTATAATTGCTCCTAAGGGTCAGGTTTACTGAATAATATTCATTAGAGGTGCACTGAATGGAAATTTTGGTGCCGAAACCGAAAATGAAAGTTTTTTTTTAAATATTTATATTTTTACGTATAATTGTATTATATTTGACTTTTTAATTAATATCATCAATTTAAATTAATATGAATTCATCATCAAAATCGGCAAAATTGCTGTGAATTTGCAGCAAAAATGCCCAGAATTTGCAGTGCCATTATCGGCACCTTTTTCTCTTATTGGCCGAATGCCGATAACACCATTTTGGGTTGAAATTTTGGTGCATCTCCAATATTCATAATATTAATAATATTTCTTACCAGCTGCTGTGGCTGGACAATGGGAGGTGCTCCTGTCACATCATCTATTGAGAGACTGGTGGACAGGAAAGTAAGAGGTTGGAGGTTCTGCCCCAATACTTGTGACCTGCATACAGATCTGTGCCTACCAATGGCCAGAATTCACCAAACAAAGCACATGTGTTTGACTAACACTGGGACTGCCAATATTCAGTGGAGAAAAGATATACCCCTGTGCTCAAATCCCAATAGCTTGTACATACATTTGAACTATCGGGTGCTAAAGGGGTGTGACCACATGTTAACAACTACAAATTCTGGATAACCCTCTGCGCACTGCTACATCCTTCCCAGCTAACTATGCAATGAAAAACAGGGTTATTTAGTACACATACTGTATATTGCAATACATGATTAAGCTGACCAACTGCATCAAAGTAATCCCTCTTCTGGCCAGTCCTACACTGCCTTGCCACTGCAAATGCTACGGTGGACACCATGCCAACATGGGGCATAAAGACCCAAGGTGGGTGAGAGCGACTAGGTTCAGATCTGGTCACTGACCTGCATTACAACAGAGAAAAGATAAACGTGTAGTACCAATATTCAGTGACACTGCTGCTGAGAAAGTGTTTTAAAGTGTATATTAACCACTTCAGCTCTGGAAGATTTTACCTCCTTCATAACCAGGCCATTTTTTGCTATTTACCACTGCACTACTTTAACTGGTAATTGCGCGGTCATGCAACGCTGTACCCAAAAGAAATGTATATATTTTTTTTTCACACAAATAGAGCTTTTTTTTGGTGGTATTTGATCACCACTGGGTTTTTTTATTGTTTATTATTTAAACAAAAAAAGACCGAAAATGTAAAAAAACAAAAAACAATATTTTTTTACTTTCTGCTATAAAACATAACGAAAAAAAAAAAAAAAATCAAATTCCTTCATAAATGTTTGCCAAAATGCATTTTGCTACATTTCTTTGGTTAAAAAACCCCAATATGTGTATATTGATTTGCGTGAAAGTGATAGCTTCTACAAACTATGGATATACATGTATATATATTGAAATATTTTTTTTTTACTACTAATGGCGGTGATCATCAACTTTGAAATGGGACTGCGATAGTGCGGCGGAAAATCTGACACTAACTGACCCTAGACAGGGGAACTGACTAACCAGTGACACTAAAACAGTGATCAGTGATAATACTATACACTGTCGCTGTACTAATGACACTGGCTGGGAGAGGGTTATTATCTAGGACGATCAAGGGGTTAAATGTGTTTCTTATCCCTGTTTTGCAGGGATAAGAAAAAAAGAGATCATTCCCTCTGTATAGAGCCCTTTGTTGATTGTCAACACAGGGCCCTGGGCTGTGATTGGACACAATTGATTAGCAGATCCCAGCCACAATAATTTTTATTTTTTTTGTAGCTGGAGGGCTGTAGTTTGGAGATCCCTGCCTTAGGCAGTTAAATGTAACAAAACCAAACAAAACACACACTTTATTTTTTGGGATAAGTGTTAGTATAAAAATGAATAGCATTATTGCAGAGAGACAGTGTGCATTTTATTCTGTAACTTGTCCTGTTAAAAATGACACAACATTTTTGATTCTGGTGCAAAGCATTACAAAGTTTTGTTTTTTTTTTTCAATTTTGCAAAATGTAAATATATGTTAAATGTGTGAAATTATTAACAAACAAAAACAAAAACAGTTTAAATATTTATGGTTAATAAAATAGAATAGATTTTTTTTTTTTTTTATAAAAATAATAATTAAATGGATAGGGAGAATAAGAGGGTAAAGCAACATTAAACCTTCAGGTTTTTTTTCCTTGAGGGTCGGTTCACACTACAATGCCTTGGGATCCGACTTATCAGCCCTCAAGTTGTCCCAAGTCGCTTGACATTGGGAATTGCATTATAGTCGATGGGAGCCGTCTTAATGTACACTACTGAAGTCGCTCCGACTTCAGAAAAGGTTCCTGTACTACTTCAAGGTAACTTCTAGGTAACCTGTACCCATATAATTCAATGGAAGTCGCCTCCAAGTTGGATCCTCATCTATAGTGAAGCGACTTTACAGGAAAAAGAAGATTATGAGGGGGAACTCCACACCAAATTTTAAATAAAAACGGCACCGGTGACCCCGCCCCTTATGACGTCACAGTCCCAGGGCATGATGGGACTGTGATGTCATAAGGGGCGGGGTCACCAGGTTACATCACCCAGTGACCACGCCCCATGCCTATATAAGTCAATGCGCACTGCATACACAGCATTACAGCAGGAGAAGAGAAGAGGGAAGAAGACGATGGAGAAGTCGGGGCCACTGCTAGCAAGAGAGCGGCAAAAGAGCAGAAGCTAGCGGAGGAGCCCAACAGAAGAGGGGGAGAAGAACCGGACACCAGGAGAAGAGGCCGGAGAGCAGGAGAAGAGGCCAGAGAGAGCGGAGAAGATGGAAGAGACCCCCCCCGAAGTCGGAAGAAGACCCCCGAAGTTGGAAGAAGACCCCCGGAGCTGCCTAATTACTTAAAAACCTGTGTAGTGTTTTTTTATTGACACTTTTTTTACCCCAGGTAAATGGGTAGGGGTACGATGTACCCCATACTCATTCACATAGGTATTTGAATGAGTATGGTGGGTGGGTGCTTTGGGGAAGGGCGCCCCCCTTCCCCAAAGCACCCACCCCCCATGTTGAGGGCATGCAGGCTTGGTACGGTCCAGGAGGGGGGGGGCGCTCGCTTGTCCCCACCCCCTTTCCTGACCGGCCGAGCTGCGTGCTCGGATAGGGGTCTGGTATGGATTTTGGGGGGACCCCCCACGCTGTTCTTTCGGTGTAAGGGGTTCCCCTTAACATCCATGCGAGACCTAAGAGCCTGGTATTTTCCTGGAGGGGAATTCCCTCTCGCGCTCGCTGCAATAGGAAAATGTGTTTTTCCTACTGCAGCGAGTGCCAGATGTACAGTACCCTGTCGCGGAGAACAAGCGCTATCGCGCTGGAAACACATTCTCGTGGGCAGGTACTGTATGTCACAAGAGCTGATTAGCTCTGATTGGCCACAGGCAAAGTCACCTGCCCTGGGGGTGGCTTGAAGTCGTGTTGTAAGTCGTGTTGAAGTCGTGTTAAAGTCGCCTTGCAAAGTCGCGCTGAAGTCGTGTTGCCACTGTGTGAATCGGCACTGAAAATAACAAACATAGTTACATAGTAGGTACATAGTAGGTGAGATTGAAAAAAGACACAAGTTCATCAAGTCCAACCTGTGTGTGATTATAAGTCAGCATTACATTGTATATCCCTGTATGTTTTGGTCGTTCAGGTGCTTATCTAATAGTTTTTTGAAACTATTGATGCTCCCCGCTGAGAACACCGCCTATGGAAGGGAATTCCACATCCTGACCACTCTTACAGTAAAGAACCTTCTACGTCGTTTAAGGTTAAACCTCTTTTCTTCTAATTTTAATGAATGGCCACATGTCTTGTTAAACTCCCTTTCGCAAAAAGTATTATCCCTATTGTGGGGTCACCAGTAGGGATAAGCTTGATGTTCGGGTCGAACACAGGTTCGACTCAAACATCGGGTGTTTGCCGTTCGCAGAACAGCGAGCGTTATGGGGCGTTCGCGGCAAATTTGAGCGCTGCGGAATGCCCCATAATGCACCACGAGATCGCAGTGCATTGCTGTATGATAATTGGCCAAAGCATGCACCTGACCTGCATGCTTTGGCCAATTATGGCTCAAGGGGACTAAGTCCACGCCCCACACTATATAAGGCAGCTTACATGGCGGCCCTGTGTAGTTTTGTTGCCGTGGACAGAGAGATAGCTTGAGTTACATTAAGCAGGCAGGTTATTCAGTTAGTGGCAGTGTATTTGATATATATATATACACAAAGTCAGTCTAGGATATATATATATATATATATATATATATATATATATATATATATATATATATATATATATATACACTCTGCATGCATAAATTCAGGCTAGTCCCCACACACACACACATACACACACATACAGCTATATATATATATATATATATATATATATACTCTGCATCCAGTGTAGCCTATATCTACAGTGCATTCCGTGGTGTACTGTTTCTAATACACTTCAGGCGGTGTATATACAGTGCAGCCGTAGTACAGTTTCTACTACTTTTCTGGTGGTGTACACAGTAAAAAAATACAGTGCAGCTGTAGTACAATTGCTAATACAGTGCAGGCGGTGTACACAGTATCTAATACAATGTGTACAGTTTCTACTACACTTCTGGTGGTGTGCAGAGTATCTAATACAGTGTAGTGTGGTGTTGCAAAACAAAATATACATCATGTCCGGAAGGCCTCCAAGGAGAGGCAGACGCTCACAGGCCACTAAGAGGGGGCAAACAGCCTCTGTGTCTACAGTCAACAGTGCTGGTCGTGGACATGGTGCATCCTCTGCAGGTGACCGTGGGACACGCTTGTCCTTTTTTTCTGCTGCTGGCCGTGTTATTGAGCCAGAACACGCAGAAGAGTTGGTGGAGTGGATAACAAAGCTGTCTTTATCCTCCTCATCCTCTGTCACCCAGGCTCAGAGTAGTTTGCCTTCCAACGCAGCTGCCAAAGTGGCCCATTCCACCGGCTCCTTGTCCACAGTCACTCCTTCCGTAGCCCCACCATCATGCACGAAGGAGTCCCCAGAATTATTCGACCACAGTGTCGGGTACATCCTGCTGAAGGATACACAGCAATTTGAAGGCTCCGATGTTGGTTCCCAGGTTGAGGAAGGGAGTAATGTGAGCCTAGAGAGAGGGGGTGCCCAAGAAGCACAAGAAACTGTTCCCCCAGCTGCAGCATACTGCCAAGTTTGCTCCAGTGACAAGGAGGGAGGGGATGATGAGGTCACTGGCTGTACTTGGGTGCCTGAGAGAAGAGAGGAGGAGGAGGCACAACTCCAACAAGGCAGGATGTCCTCTAGGGGGCAGCCTAAAGGCAGCCACCCTAATGCATCACACCACAGAGCTCCGCAGGTGCAGGGTGCTGCTGACTCCCCGCTGACTTTTAAAAGTTCCTTGGTATGGGCCTTTTTTGACACGTGTGCAGCAGATCACACCGTTGCTGTTTGCAACCTGTGTCTGAAGTGGATCAAGCATGGCCAGAACAGCAGCCAGACATATGAGTACCTGCCATTCAGTCTGTTGGCAACAGCACTTGAAAGACCCACATCAAAGAAAAAGGCAGACTTCTCCTTGCTCCTCATCTGGGATCTCCAATCCCACTATACCTCCAGTCCTCTCAAAAACCTGGACTGAGAGGAATGAAGATATAGCAATAGGTGTCTCAAGTACTTGCAGCCAATCTGCTAGCAGTACACAAGCATCTGATTTTAGCAAGCAAACCCCAGTTGCTGAACCGTAGAAAGAAATTCAGTCCCAGCCATCTGCATGCTCAGCGTTTAAATGCTAGCTTGGCTAAATTGCTAGCACTGCAACTGCTGCCTTTTTAGCTGGTAGACTCTGCCCCTTTTGGTGAATTTGTGGAATGGGCTGTACATCAGTGGCAGGTTCCAAAACGCCATTTCTTTTCACGGCAGGCCATTCCAGCTCTCTAGCGGCATGTGGAAGGCAATGTTTTGGCCTCTTTGGACAGGGTGGTCAGCAGTAAGGTGCATATTACCGCTGACTCATGGTCCAGCAGGCATGGGCAGGGACGTTACCTTTCCTTCACTGTGCACAGGGTAGCTCTACTGGCAGCTGGGAAGGATGCAGGACAGGGTTCAGTATTGTTGGAACTTGTTCCGACACCATGACTCCAAAATACTAGTGGTGATTCTGCCACAGATCTCTCCTCCACCCCCTCCTCTTCTTCTTCTTCCTCTATGGCCTCTTGTGCAGATTTGTCCTCTGAGCAAGAGGTGCTCTGTAAGCGTTCAAGGGGCTACGCAAGCAGTCAGGCAAAAAGATGCCATGTGGTGCTTGAGTTGGGGACAGGAGCCACACTGGGGCAGAGATTCTGTCAGCTCTGCAGGGTCAGGTCCAGAGTTGGTTGACTCCACGCCAGCTTTAGCCAGGAATGGTTGTATGTGACAATGGCACCAACCTTCTCTCCTCCGCCCTCCGACAGGGACACTTGCCCCATGTTCCATATTTGGCACACGTCTTGAATTTGGTGGTGCAGCAGTTCTTGAGCAGGTACTCAGGCTTACAGGATCTCCTGAGGCAGGCCAGAAAAGTCTGTGGTCATTTCTGCCGGTCATACAATGCCAGTGCTTGGCTGGCTGACATTCAAAGGGAATGCAACCTGCCTACTAACCGCCTCATTTGTGACATGCCCACCAGGTGGAACTCAATGTTGGAAATGTTGCAGCGGCTGCACATGCAGCAGAGGGCCATCAATGATTTACCTGTGCGAGTATGCACCTGGACAGAGTCAGGGGAGCTTGGCTTCTTTTCGCCACGCCAGTGGCTACTGGTCAAGGATGCATGCTCTGTCCTGTCACCATTTGAGGAGGCCACAATGCATGCATCAGTGACACTGTCCATCTAGTCTTCTTGTTGGAGCACACGCCTCGTGGAATAATGGACAGGGCACTCTCAAGGCCCCCTTTATCCAGAAAGCATTCCTGCGGGCCCGCCAAACACACAGGAAGAAGAGGAGGAGGATTGTGTCAGCATGGACGTGGAGAATAACACTCAGCAGCAGTCTTCAGGGGATGGTTTTCAGTCCCCAGAAACCCAAGGAGTTGTACGTAGCTGGGAGGAGGTTGTTACGGATCATGTGATCCTTAGTGAACCAGAGGACTCAGAATTGAATGCCTCTGCAAACTTACGCTGCATGGCCTCCCTGATTCTGCAAAGCCTGCAAAAGGACCCTAGGATTCGTGGTATCAAGGCACGGCAGTACGGAGACTCTCTGGGACAAAGCAGCGTTCACAAGGTTTCTCAGGAGGAGCATGAACCTGAGCAGCAAGAATTTTGTCACCCAAAGTGAGACTGGTGCGAACCGTAGCCAGAATATGATCAGGAGAAATCACAGGAACCGGGACTGACTCCATCTTTGAAGTGGAGGAAAATTATTGTGACAAAGCGTCAGCCCATACATTCTTAGTACCGGGTAAAGTGAGACAATGTAATTGAAACTAGACAAGAAAATAGCCCACCGCGCCCTTCTGGGAGAGAGGCGTTTAGCCTCAGACAAAAATGTGAGATTCTTATGGTCAGTGAGAATGAGAACCGGCACAGTGGTACCTTCGAGGAGATGTCTCCAATCTTTCAGGGCTAAAATGATCGCTAACAGCTCTTTGTCACCAATCTCGTAATTGCACTCCGCAGCTGACAATTTCTTGGAAAAGTAGCCACAAGGATGCATAGCGCTTTCAGAGGTAGGACTAAGAGACAGAAGGGTGCCAACTCCAGTCTCAAAAGCATCAACCTCAAGGATAAAAGGTAACGTAGGATCAGGATGTGCCAACAGAGGAGCAGAAACAAAGGCAGCCTTGAGACTCTTAAAGGCCTTAATGGACACCAGAGACCAACACTGTGGGTTATCGTCCTTTCTGGTCATATCAGTCAGGGGCTTGACCAGAGACGAGAGTTACAAATAAACTTCCGATAATAGTTGGCAAAGCCAAGAAAACGCTGCAGAGGACGTAAACCCACGGGTCGGGGCCACTATAGGACTGCTGAAAGTTTTTCTGGGTCCATCGAAAAACCAGCAGTGGAAATTACATAAACCAGGAATTTAACCTGTTCACGATGGAATTTGCACTTCTCCAATTTACAATAGAAATTGTTCTCTCTTAGTTTATGAAGCACACAACAGACATCTGTGTGGTGGCTCTTCAGGGACTTGGAAAATATGAGGGTATCATCGAGATAAACCATCACACATAACTGCAACAAATCTCGGAGGACATCGTTAATAAATTCCAGGAAAACTGCCGGGGCGTTACAGAGACCAAAAGGAATTACAAGGTACTCATAATGGCCTGTTCTGGTATTAAACGCAGTTTTCCACTCGTCGCCCTCCTTAATCCTCACAAGATTGTATGCCCCTCTCAAATCAAGCTTCATGAAAACCGTTGCTCCCTTGAGGCGGTCAAATAACTTCGTAATCAACGGAATCGGATAGGCATTCTTAACCGTGAAACTATTGGGACCCCAATAATCAATACAAGGTCTCAGTTCACCACTCTTCTTCTTCACAAAGAAGAAACCAGCACCAGCAGGAGACAAGAATTTGACAAGGAAACCTTGAGAAAGTGCGTCTGCAACATACTCCTCCATGGCCTTATCCTCCAAGACCGACAAAGGGTAAACCTGGCCACGAGGGGGTATGGCACCAGGTTGAAGGTCAATTGCGCAAACCATACGACCAGTGTGGAGGCAAATTACTGGCTTGACCTTTGTCAAAGACATCGCTAAAATCGCAGTACTCCTCCAGCAGGGAGGAGAGAGAAGACGTGCATAGGACCTTGGCTACTGTCAGAGAAGATCCCAGAACAGAATTAATGTCCGGCACTCTGGTTTGCGCCGGTCCGCGTGGGCGCGTGCCCGTGCGCGCCGTTGTGCGGCCAACCGCCCTATTTAGTGTGCTGGTATACTTTGCTCGGTGATGTCCGATCTGCAGCTCCCAGTTCCTGTGCTTTCTGTTTACCTGTCTGAAAGTTGATCTCCTTGTTACTCGGCTTGTCTATTGGATTCCTCTCTGCTATCAGCCTGCATCTGACCCCGGTTTGCCTTTGACCTTGAACCTGTCTGCTCCCTTGTACCACGCTAACCGCCTGCTGCCGACCCTGCCTGTGACCTGGACTTTGAACTTGCCTGCTCCCTTGTACTGTGCTGACCGCCTGCTGCCAACTCTGCTGTGACCGGACCAGCCTACTTTGCTCCTGCTCTGCACCGGCTGACTGTGCTCCAGCTTACTAAGCACCTCCAGTCCACCTGCACCAGGATCCTGGGTCTTAACTCCACAAGTCACCCGCCAGGCTCTCATACCATTCTGCGCTCCCGTGCCTTCTGTTTATACTGCCAGGGGCCGGGAACCAGATACGTAAGGAAGGCCTTCCCCTGCTGTATCAGGTTCGTCAGTCAGGTACGTGAAAGTCTGACAGCTACCTTCTGGAAGCATGTCTTCAGAGGCGGCTCTAGGCTTTGTGAGGCCTTAGGCAAAATTTGGACATGAGGCCCCACTCACGCCCATAATGGGAAAAATAATTCAAGCGATAAAAAATAACGGTGTGCCCCACCACAGTGCTGCCGACTTCCTCCCACTGCCATCTGAGCGGAGTGTATGAAGGTGGGTGGTATGTACATGAGAGGGGTATGGAGTGTATGGAGGTGGGTGGTATGTACATGAGAGGGGTGCGGAGTGTATGGAGGTGGGTGGTATGTACATGAGAGGGGTGCGGAGTGTATGGAGGTGGGCAGTAACAAATACACCACTGGTCACTGATGCAATAGTGACCAGTGGCAGTTAATTAACCCCTGTGTGTTGCATTGGTGACACCAGTATCAGTGTTTATGAACCCTTTCATGCTGCACCAAATAGGGGTTAATTAACACTGACACTGGTGTCACTAATGCAGCACAAAGGGGTTATTTAACTGCCACTGGTCACTAATGCATCAGTGACCAGTGGCAGTACATTAACCCCCTCCATGCTGCATATTAAAAATACTATTGTAAATTAACCCCCCCCCCAAAGAGTTACTCAATTCAGGCAGTGTACCACAGCAAAGCCACTGTGACAACACTGCCTTAGGTTTGGTTTTTAGCCTCTCAAAACTTACTTGCACTTTTGCACGGCGCTTCACTGGCTCCTCAGAGGTCTTTGCAGCAGCACTCTCCTGACTCGCCTGACAGGGAAGACAGTGAATGCATCAGTTCGGTTGGACTCATGTCATATCACTAAGCATACTCGCACGGTCGCACTGCTCTGCCTCAAATATAACCCAGACAGTGTAGCGGCGGCCGGCGGGTGTCACGGCTGTCTGCTGCAGTATGGAGTAAGCGCATTTTTACGAGGTCTCCCCTGCCCCCAAGTCCGCCCCTACCTCCTGGCGGGTTCAGCAGCGGCCGGCAGCTCCGCCTCCACCTCTGCGGCGATCCTTTACCAGTACGGCTCGCTCATCCTGCCAGCTTGGGGACACTGACTGGGGACATTCCCTCCCGTTCTCCCACGCACAAGTCAGGCAAATTAGGCGGCCGCGAGACCCCTGGGAGCGCGAGGCCTTAGGCGACCGCCTTTTTTGGCCTTATTAGAGAGCCGCCTCTGCATGTCTTACTGCATTGTGGCAACCAGGAGAGAACCTCAGCATGGAACCAATCAAAAAAGGGGTTGTGCCTCTGTAATCAAGGATAACCAATAACCATCAGAAACTTAGGTGAGGAAATAACTTGGAATTGGATTATCTCATGGTGAAGAGCCCCTACGGCCATGGACAACGGAACAGTCTCATTAGTCACATGGGCAGGCTGTAGAGGTCTCCCGTCAAGAGCCTCAATGGCAGGTGGAGTGTCACGCAGCTGCAGTGGAATCGAGTGCTTCGATACAAAGGCAGCATCAATGAACAGGCCTGCAGCCCCAGAGTCGATTAGAGCCTGTATCTCGACGGAGGACTCTGCCCAAGAAAGGGTAACTGAAACTAGAGGCTTAACCTTCTGGATAACTGGGGAAGAAACAGCGCCACCTAAGGTCTGTCCGTGACAGGGCCTCAAGGTTAGGGTGTTCCCTGGACGGGTATAAAATAACCTTTAATAATTTATAACAATCTATCTGACCTTATGCGCACCAGTTTTTCTCTTGTCTGTATTTTTCCCATTTAGGCCCACTATGTGCCTGGAATTGTCCCCATTCTTGGTTCAGCTGCACACTATACCGAAACAAAATCTCTATGTTTTTTTCTTACCTGTGCCCCCATCCCCAGCTCAGTACCATGGCATCCCTGGAAATTAACTGGTCCCTTCATCCCTGGCTCAAAAGCAGATTGTACCTGGAGATCTGTGTACCCCCAATTCATGACTCACCAATGTCACTGTAAAAGTATTCTCTCCATCTCCAGCTCTTGACCCTAGCATCCCTGGATATAGAGCCATGCCTTCTCCCTCGCTCAGCAAGACATTGTACCTGGAAATGTATGTGTCTCAGCAGTTTCCTTAAAAAACCTACCCCCCCCCCCCCCCCAATGCCCAGATCATCACCAGGAAACTGTCTCTGTGCCTCCTGCTCAATAGCATACTGTAACTTCAAAGAACAGCTGTACTTGTTTTTCTTTGTTTAGTTGCCCCTGCCCCATAAATGCTGTCCACTAGTTTCTATACCTACCTTCAAATAAAGATAAAATTATGTGCAGCGCTTAAAAGATTTGTACTACTACAAACTCGTGTGTATAGAAGCTTATGTATATATGGTGTGAAATTACCACAACAATAAAAAAGGAATAACAAAACTGTGAAAAGTGGTGTAAAAATCACAAAACTCAAGTAATCTATAAATCCATATGCTGTCATATAGAAGTTGATAAAACGTGAATAGAATAGTCCATAAGTAGATAGTGAGGAAAAATAAACTCTATGGCAGGAAAAGGTTTCCCAGTGCTGTCAGTATTGAATGGTAAAACAACAATGGAACCACCACCATTTGTGTGAAGGCTTACCACAGTGTAGGTACTCAAATGGCCATATGCTTAATATGTCAACAAGGCTTGTGGTGTAAACCCCAATGTATGGAACCTTTACCCCTGTAATCCAGATCAAAGTAAAAGATGGTCCATAGGTTCAAGGAATCACTCAGAAAATCAGTTCTCAGAAGTGGCCAACGTGATGGACTAGGTCTTATCATGTAGTCAAAACAGTGTAACCAGAAAAGAAAATACTCCACATAGTGTGAATCTGTAAAAATGTTGAAAATTGAATACAATTTGGAACACTCACATTTGGTAAGTAAATCAAGCACTTGAAATGTACAGTCTAGAAAACGCAATGACATCAACAGAGCTCGTCCGAACACATGTCGTCTAAAGAGACCTCATCTGGGGTCCAGCTGATGTTTCTTTACACGAAACGCATCTGTGAGCCACCTCAGCCTCCCTTCCTCTCTCCTCACACACTCTCCTCTTCAGCCCTCTGTATCACTTCCTGAAACTTCCCCTTTTCCCAGTGTCCTCTGTGTCTCCGCATGTTTAGCCGCTTCCCGCCCGCCCAACGTCATATGACGTTGTCGACTTTGATCGTGATATCTGAATGATGCCTGCAGATACAGGCATCATTCAGATATCTACTTTTAGAGCCAGCGATTCCCTTCACCATAAGAACAATCATAGGGGCTGTTCAGCCACTTGATCATTCTTATAGGGGGTGGGAGGGGACATCTCCCCCTCCTGCCGCCCTCAGATGTTTCTCCTGGCTTGCCCCTGCGATTGGCGAATCGGAGAAGGAACCGACCGGCGCCGGATGTTGACCATAGAGATTTCCAGAGGGTCAGATGATTCCCCGGAGTCTCTATGATCGCTCGGAGGCCGGGCGCGATGTTATGACATCACGCCTGGCCTCTGCATTTGAAAAATGCCTCCGCCTCGCCTGGGAAGCTAGGACCTTTTTTTTTTATTTCAGGCTTCCCAGCCTAGAAGTGAAATCTGGGGATTTATTGACCCCAGATCTCACTGTAAAGAGGACCTGTGATGCACTATTCCTATTACAAGGGATGTTTATATTCCTTGTAATAGGAATAAAAGTGATCAAAAAATGTAAAAAGAAAGCATCAAACTAGAAAACTAAAAGTGAAATTAATAAAAAAAAAAATTTAAAGCGCCCCTGTCCCTGTGTGCTCACTCGCAGAAGCGAACACATACATAATTTGCGCCCACATATGTAAACGATGTTCAAACCACACATGTAAGGTATCGCTGTGAACATTAGAGTGAGAGCAATAATTCTAGCACTAGACCTTCTCTGTAAAAATTTTTAAAGCGTTGTCTATGGGGATTTTTAAGTACAGAAGTTTGGTGCCATTCCACGAGCGTGTGCAAATATGAAGCGTGACATGTTAGGTATTTATTTGCAAGTGGTTAGGAAGGAAAGGTCAGCATCTCCCTATCTACATCTTGTGGCCAAAAGGAAAAACTGCATAACAAATAATCGTACATTATATACTATGCATGTTCTGAATGGGCCAATGGCAGAATGCCTGTTAAGCTTACTTTTTTTTAGATGCCGTCTGGCTTGTGATATGCAGGGTCTTCTTTCTCATTAACGGTTCTCACCTAACTGGGTCTTCTTACTCTTCACCTTCTTTGCTGATGCTGATGCAGAGAGAGCTCTGACCCAACAAAGTCTGTGCCACTCTCTATTTTAATCACTTCGCACCCGCACTATAGCCGAAAGACGGCTACAGCGCGGACGCCAATTGCCGGGAGGGCGTCCCTGGACGTCCTCCTGTTTACTTCCACGATGCACGCTCCCGCAGGCTCCCTTGGACACAGCCAGTCACAGATCGCTGTACATGGCCAATTACAGCGGCCGTTTACAGGGCGATCGGAGCTTCCAATGGGAGATGATCTCATATGTAAACATATGAGATCATCTCTCATCGCCTTCTCTCTCTCCTCAGACAGAGAGAGTGTGTGAGGAGAAAGAGCTAATGGCTGCAGATTGTGAGTGTCAGGAAAAAAAAAAGGCAAATAAAGTGATCACAGTGCCATCTGTCCCCACTTCCATCTGTCCCCACTGCCATCTGTCAGTGCCATCTGTCCCCACTGCCATCTGTCCCCACTGCCATCTGTCCCCACTGCCATCTGTCAGTGCCATCTGTCCCCACTGCCATCTGTCCCCACTGCCACCTGTCAGTGCCATCTGTCCCCACTGCCATCTGTCAGTGCCATCTGTCCCCACTGCCATCTGTCCCCACTGCCATCTGTCCCCACTGCCATCTGTCCCCACTGCCATCTGTCAGTGCCACCTGTCCCCAGTGCCACCTGTCCCCAGTGCCACGTATAAGTGCCATCTGTCATCAGTGCCACATATTAGTGCCATCTGTCATCAGTGCCACGTATCAGTGCCATCTGTCATCAGTGCTATCTGTCAGTGTCACGTGCCATCTGTTATCAGTGTCACGTGTCATCAGTGCCACATATCAGTGCCACCTGTCATCAGTGTCATGTGTCATCAGTGCCACGTATTAGTGCCATCTGTCATCAGTGTCACGTGTCATCAGTGCCATGTATTAGTGCCATCTGTCATCAGTACCACATCAGTGTCACATGTCATCAGTGCCACGTATCAGTGTCATCTGTCATCAGTGCCATGTCAGTGTCACGTGTCATTGTCCTGGTGCTCCAGGGCCTTCAAAAGTGCAATAGGTAGTCAACAAGTTAGATGTGTAATTTATGCTCCTAGAACACGTGATGGTGCTCCCTGCATGTTGGGCCTTTCTATGTGGCCAGGCTGTGAAAAGTCCCACACATGTGGTATCGTAATACTCAGGAGGAGTAGCAGAATGTATTTTGGGGTGTCATTTGTGGTATACACATGCCATGTGAGAGAAATAACCTATTACAACGACAATTTTGTGGGAAAAAAAAAATCTTCATTTTGCAAAGAATTGTGGGAACAAATGACAACATCAAAAACCTCACCATGCATCTTGCTAAATATCTTGGAATGTCTACTTTCAAAAAAGGGTCATTTGGGGGGTATTTGTACTGTCCTGGCTTGTTCGGGTCGCAAGAAATGAGATAGGACGTTTCACAACGACCAAATAATAACCACTAATTTGGGTTATTTTTACCACTTTTACCAAAGATATGTAGAAGTAGAAAGAAAAATTAATAATTTGCAAAATGTTATCACAGAAACTAAGAAAATGAGTTTTTTTTCAAAATTTTCGGTCTTTTTTCATTTATAGCGCAAAAAATAAAAAACCCAGAGGTGATCAAATACCACCAAAAGAAAGCTCTATTTGTATGAAAAAAAGGACAAAAATTCATTTGGGTGCAGTATTACATGACTGAGTAATTGTCATTCAAAGTGTGAGAGCACTGAAAGTTGAAAATTGGTCTGGGCAGGAGGGAGGTTTAAGTGCCCAGTTGTCAAGTGGTTAATACACAATGAGGGGAATTTACATAGTACTAAGATTGGAGCAGACAGAATCTGGAGCAGCTGTGCATAGTAATCAATCATGTTTTAACTTTAGCTTGTCCAGTTGACCTTTAATTATGAAAGATAGAAGTTGCCATTGTGACTTTCCATAGGAAGCAGGGCCACACCTCGTCATTTATAATATGTTCTCAGTCTTCTGGGTTCAATATATCAATGCATCATTCAACCTGGAAGTCTGAGGGCATTTTGTGATAGTATAGAAATACCATAGGGGCCAACTGCCAGTTCAAGGTGATTATTGCACCCTGAATTACTGCAGCACTGAACTGCCTCACCTTCACTATCCAGTCACAGGCTGAGGGCAGTTCCATGCCCGGGCTCAGAAAAAGTGGGTTTAATGCTGCCCCCCCCTTAATTAAACCCAGAAGCCTAAGGACTAGTGGCTGAAAATAAGTACTGCGGGTGACAGCTGGATTCACACCATTGCATAACCTGTTTTTATATTAAATCATTTAAAGGGCTATCCTTTTTTCATTTTTGAGTGGAATTCTGTTTTAAGAAAACCTGTTGTAGCGCAACCTCCAAATTACTCTGCCCTTCGAAGAAGTTGGGGCCGAGATATATTGGCCCTTTTCCTATTAAGCGTGTAATAAATCCAGTGGCCTTCGAGTTATCTCTGCCCGATTCATACAAAATTCACCCAGTCTTTCATGCCTCTCTCAAGCCAGTCATTCCAGATCCTTTTTCCAGGTAGAGTGGAACCACCTCCACCATCGGTAACTATTGAAGGGGAAACAGAATACAAGGTGGAATGTATTCTAGATTGCAGAAAACGAGGTAGGCAGATCCAATACTTAATCAAGTGGAAAGGATATCCACCCGAAGAAGGCTCCCGGGAACCCAAAGCCAATGTACATGGGTCACTGTCAGGGCGCTGACAGCAGGAGAAGGTCTTTAGGACCCAACATCTGTCAGGACACCAACAACAGGAGAAGGGCTCTAGGACCCAGCGTCCCCAGCAGCACATAACATGGGCCTTTTGTAAGGAAGTGAATCAGTGCTTGAAGTTGCTGACTGATCTCAGCTTGTTACCTGTGTTCCTGTGATTCCTGGCTTCTGTGTTCCCTAGTTTCTGACCCGGCTTGTTCCTGACCTGTCTGCCTATCTCCTGTGCCTGACCCCGGCTTGTCTCACAGATACACTCTGCCTGCTTCTTGTGTTTGACCCGGTTTCCACCAGACTTTGTCTGCTCTGATTTAAACCTGGTTCTGATCTCGGCTTGTGTTGACTACTCTATTATCTCAGTGACTTTACAGACCTGTCTCACCTCACAGGTGCCACCAGCCTGCAGAGTCTGTTCATCACATCAGCAGCATTCCTGAGCTTTCTGCAAGCAACTTCACAGGCGACCTGTGCAACTTTGTGCCCTACTCCTCCTGTCTCACCTACAGGGGAGTCCAGAACTTAGCTGCAAAGGAAGCCCTCTCTCCATTGGCCTCCAGCAACTGGTACGTGATATGGTGACTTTAACAGTGAGAGAGGGGTACAGAATACTCCAATACTCCAAGCTATAAGACTCAAAATCACATCACAAACAAACAAAAGATTTCTCAGCACACTTACCAGCCAGCCTGCAGAACAACCAAAATGTACCCTGTCTAACAGTTTACGTTAAAAACAGAGGGTTTTGTTTGCACACATTTGCAAATATATGCGTAAGCAACAGTGCCCATGCCAAGGGACATCTATATATACTGCAGTCCTAACTCAAAATTTCCAGAGCCTCCATAGTAGGAGCACATATAAGAATGGATAAATTAAGGACAGGTATGCCTGGAGGGAACCCACCCCTCCTTAAAGGCACAGGGACACACGTGACTCCCAGCAAAAGCACAATAGCAGCGAAGGCATCCAGGGTGTCCCTGCACTAAATTCATCCATCTGTACAAAAAAGTGTCAGCCACCCCTACCTATAACTGGCCTTTGTAGCCAGTGTTAATTTTAATGTCAAATTCCGATTTTAGTTTTAGTCATAGTCTTTTGACTAAATTTTAGCTTTAGTCGTATTTTAGTCATCTGAATTGTTTTAGTTTTAGTCCTATTTTAATCTACTAAAATATTCAGTACGTATTTTAGTCATCAAAAATAATTTTAGTTGACTAAAATATAATAGATATAGTTACATTGTAATGCATTATTTAAGCATTTTTCTAGAATTTCCAAATTCATTATATTCTCCTGGAGTAAAAACCTAATAACATGTTATTATTTATGGTATTAATGTTTGAAGATGCTCTACAGACACAGATTTAGCCGTTCAGATATATAACCAGTGTTCATTTTGACGTCAAATTTAAATTACAATTTAGTCATAGTCTTTTAAATAAAATGCCATTATTAGTTTTAGTTGTATTTTAGTCATCTGAATTGTTTTAGTTTTAGTTGTATTTTAGTATACTAAAATAGTGTTAATTTCATTGACGAAAATATTTTTGTGGGCAAAATTAACACTGTTTACAGCAAGGTGCACATGAAAGGGTAATGCACATCACAAACAAAAGATTTCCAGTACACTTACCAGCCAGCCTGCAAAATAACCAAATTGGCCCTGTCTAACAGTTTATGTTATAAGACTCAAAAGCAACAGGACACACTTCTCTGAACTAAGCTTCTCCAAGACAATTTCCTTGTCTCAGTTTTCTTGAGACAACGTCTCAAGACCCGCTTCCTGATTGGCCAGGAGGAGAATCAGTGTGACAATAGCGAATATTCATTCGCTATTGTCACACAACTGGGTAGACTCGGAGCACAGTGCTCTGTCCCAAGCCCATCCTTTTTTGAAGCCTATTAGAGCCTCAGGCTCTAATCAAGTGCTTTAATAAAAATAAAACATTGTAATCCATGCTATCGGTGCCCCGCATGTAGATTAGGGGGCCAGATGCATAGATAGGGGGGCAGCGCCCCTGCGCCCCTAATAGAGTGGCCGCCACTGTTCAGTATACAATTCCTCTTGAGAGACTATAGGAAGGCCAGAAACAGGGATCCTGTGCAAGCAGTCCCCCTGAGAGAGTTACACTGGCACTGATACCTCTATAGTACACAGCCACCAGGATCTTGTATTACAGTTAGTACTCACAATGGCATAGAGCAGCTGCACACTCTTACCTTACTCCAGGTGCATTTCAGTGAGATTGTTCAGAACAGATCAGTCAGATGAAACCTTGAAGTGTCAGAGGTGATGCAGGTGTAGATGCCCCAGCTCTGCTCAGCTGGGGCCTCCATGACTGCCAACATGAATCAGTAGAAAAGCCTGCTGGGGGGAGCATTAACCCCCAACCAGATTGGTGGAATCCCTGCAGCAGGAAGACACAGCTGTCCCAGAGCCCACACTATTTATTAGCATCCCTAGCCACCTGCTGGGCATATCTCCCAGAAATTTTGGAGCAATCAAATCTGCAGCCTGTGAATTCTAGAACAGCCCAAAGTAATTGAACTGTTTACAGTGAGACCACAAAAAATTTACCTTGTAGCTTACCTAGGAGGGTGTTACACTGTAGTGAGAAAGTATGGAGGCTACTATTGCTCACATTTCTTGTAGTAAAAACTAGTAATACTAGATCCTTGACTATCATGCTTATCAATTGACTTTAGCACTTTCTAATTCATTGACTCAGATTGAGTTCTATTTTGTAGGCTTGTTCCAGGTTTGTCTCTCAAAATATCAAACCCAGAGACAGCCAGGTAACTTGCATTTTAAAGGCAAGTCAGTGAAAGAATCTTTTTTATCTTTCCCAGGCATCCAAACATTTCTAAGCCACACAGGCTCATCTAGTTGTTATTTTCCTAAATAACTTTTACTTTCATCTTTACAATTGGTCAATTTTTAGTAAACAGTCAAACTCAGCGCTCTGAAAAGCCTCGCTAGCAACACATGAGTTTCTGCCTCTGTAATTTCCCTTAATATTTTCTTCAAAAGCCCTCACATGCAATATGTCTATGCCTAAATGAATAAAAGCTAAAAGTGACTCATGATTATAGCAAGCCTGTGTGTGTCTCTCCTGCAATCCCTAGATGCAGAATAATTGCTGTTTTCCCTGGGGCTTCCCTTCATGCCAATTCTAAACTTGATTGCACTCTTCCTTATTGTCTTTTTACAGTATTTTTCATTTTAACAATTTATATAAAGTACAGTATGTGAAAATATCAGTTTTGTGCAAATTTTTTAGACGCTTTTTAAGAAAATAATATTTAACGGTTTGTAAATGTATTTTTAAGGAGCCACGCTATTATTAATTACATACACATGACATGCTTCCTGTTAGGTAGTAAACTATAGTGTTTGTGCTTACCTCTTCTTTTACTTATCCTAATGCAAGTCTGTACACAGAAAACTGTCAACAGATTTTCACTGAACAATTACATACTTCCAATGGCTTATCCTGTATTTTCTTACAGCCGTCCTTCAGTAAAGATGCAGACTGCACTGTCTGACACACAGATAGCTACCAAGTAAGAACTTTCAAATCTATATAAAATAGAATGAGCATGAAAATTATGCTACATCAAAAAAGCAATAATATTTCAGGTAGCTTTGCACTTCAAATAAAAAGCATAGAATTTTTTATTTTTTTTTGCTTTATCGCTGATAGATATGTCTAATCTATAACCTTAGAAATAAAGATTAAATAAAGAAGCACAATAAAAAAAGCACAGACTAGGGATTTACTAAGAATTGATATACTGCAGAGGATATAGTAGTGGAAAATGGTCCAGCACCAGACAGTTTTAATCAGGCATAATAGGCCTAACCAGTATATGCCTAACTTTTATTTTTACAATGGGAATAAGGAAGGCGTGGTAAATTTGCCTGGTATAATTTGCTGCGAACAAAAGGCTATTTAAAGAACAGATGGTCAGTTACAGGTAAAGATTTGCTTTTAGCACCCAAGCTTAAAAAAAGGCCCTATTGACATAAAATAAAAAAAAAAAAAGAAAGAAAGGAAAACCACAAAATACGACTCAGAAAACAAAAGCCTACTGAGAAGCGAAAAAAAACAAACAATCAGAGTCCAATGGGGAAAGCTCCACTTGTTTGCCCCCTCCCCCCTCCTTCCTAAAAAGTGCCAAATGTGGCAGTGGAGGGGGGGAGGGTGCAAACAAGCGGAGCTTCCCCTTTTGGACTCTGATTGTTTGTTTTTTTTTCTCACTTTTTTTCTCGCTTCTCAATCATTGATGATGAGGTCTTTGACATTACATTTATATCTGCAGTAACTAATATCTCTGTATAATCGTATCACCTAAGGGAATGTTTTGTTTTGATTACCTCTAAAGTAATTAAAAAAAAAAAAGTCTTAGCATATAAAATTATTGCACAGGGTATTTTATAATTTTATTGTATTGAAAAATACATGTCCACTTCAGTCTCTAACCAGTCATTGTCATTTTCTTTAACTGCCAACTGAAATTTCTCTTTCTTGCAACCGTGAAGACAGTATTTACATTTGGCTCTTAGCCTCTCGCAGAAGTCTGCATGGAGGTCAAATAACAGGAGATATAGGATATTGGGTAAGGTACTTGGATGGGTACTGGAATGTGCAGGGAAAACACTTCTTTAGAACTTATTCTGAAACAAGGAGTACTATAATGGTTTCTTTATAGTATATATTTGTATTACATATTGTTTATGTAAGTTTTTATGAAATTACATTTTATCTGTAGATATGAACTGATATGTAAAGAACTCTTATCACATAGTACAACATAATAAAACTAGACTAAGGAACTGCATTGCTAAAATCTGTGTAAGACACATGTGGAAGAAATTAACCACTCCAGCCTCTGGAAGGATTTACCCCCTTCCTGACCAGAGCACTTTTCACAATTTGGCACTGCGCTGTTTTAAATGGTAATTGAGCAGTCATGCAATGCTGTACCCAAACTAAATTTGCGTCCTTTTTTTCCCACAAATAGAGCTTTTTTTTTGGTGGTATTTGATCACCTCTGCGGTTTTTATTTTTTGCAATATAATCGGAAAAAGACCGAAAATTTTGAAAAAAAAATATATTTTCTACTTTTTGCTATAAAAAAATCCAATAAACTACATTTTATTCATACATTTAGGCCAAAAAGCATTCAGCCACATGTCTCAAGTTAAAAAAAAAAATGTAATAAGCTTATATTTATTGGTTTGCGCAAACATTATAGCGTCTACAAACTAGGATACATTTTCTGGAATTTACGCAGCTTTTAGTTTATGACTGCCTATCTCATTTCTTGAGGTGCTAAAATGGCAGGGCAGTACAAACCCCTCCCCCCCCCCAAAAAAAAATTATCCTATTTTGGAAAGTAGACATCCCAAGGAATTTGCTGAGAGGCTTGTTGAGCACATTGAATATTTTATTTTTATGTCACAAGTTATTGAAAAAAATAAAATAAAAATTTTTACACAAAGTTGTCACTGAAATGATATACTGCTCAAACATGTCATGGGCATATGTGAAATTACATCCCAAAATACATTCTGCTGCTTCTCCTGAGTACGGGGATAACACATGTGTGGGACTTTTTGGCAGTCTAGCCGCGTACAGGACCCTGAAAACCAAGCACTGCCTTCAGGCTTTCTAAGGTCGTAAATTCTTGATTTCACTCCTCACTACCAATCACAGTTTCGGAGGCCATGAAATGCCCAGATAGGACAAACCCCACCAAATGTGTATGGAGGTGGGTGGTACGTGTAGGAGAGGGGTGTGGAATGTATGGTGGTGGGTAGTATGTGCAGGAGAGGAGTGCGGAGTGTATGGAGGTGGATGGTACGTGTAGGAGAGGGGTGTGGAATGTATGGCGTTGGGTAGTATGTGCAGGAGAGAAGTGCGGAGTGTATGGCGGTGGGTAGTATGTGCGGGGAGAGGGGTGTGGAATGTATGGCAGTGGGTAGTATGTGCAGGGTGGTGTCAGTAGGGGAGTGGACGGTGTCAGTAGTTCTTTATTATTATTTTATTTATTTTTTACAATTACATTTAAAAAAAAAATTTTTACGTGCTTTTTGGGGGCCAGTGAATGGTGTCAGTAGGGAAGTGAAGTGTCAGTAGAGAAGGACACAGGGGGCCGGAGGAGGACACAGAGGAGAGGAGGACACAGTGGGACAGTCGAGGGTGATCGGTGCAGTGGTTGGCTGGCGGTTACAGCAGGGTCACTGTTAGAAATCATGGGGCCCCCTACAGCCTACCTGATGGGACCCCCAGCCCCGCCCCTGACCCTGCATACCTGCCTAAAAGAATGCAGCTTTGTCTTCAAGGGGACAAAAGGGAGCACTGGTGCTCGGTCAGGGGAGATGGGGGGGTCCTGATGCTTAGTGGGGGGAGATAGAGAGGTCCTTAGTAGGGGAGTGGAGGTCCTGTGCTCAGTGTGGGTTAAGATGAGTGTACTGGTGCTTAGTGGGGGGAGATGGGGGGTCCTGGTGCTTAGTGGGGGGAGATGAGGGTACTGGTGCTTAGTAGGGGGTCCTGGTGCTTAGTGGGGGAAGATGAGGGTACTGGTGCTTAGTGGGGGGAGATGGGGGGCCCTGGTGTTTAGTGGGGTAAGATGGGGGTCCTGGTGCTTAGTGGGGGGAGATGGGGGGTCCTGGTGTTTAGTGGGGGGAGATGGGGGTCCTGGTACTTAGTGGGGGAAGATGGGGGTTCTGGTGCTTAGTGGGGGGAAATGAGGGTACTGGTGCTTAGTAGGGGGTCCTGGTGCTTAGTCAGGGGAGATGGGGGGTCCTGGTGCACAGTAAGCAGAGATGGGAGTCTTGGTGCTTAGTTATCTGCAGATTGGGGGGCACAGGTGCTCCTTACCTGGCTGCTTGATCCATTTGGAATGCTATGTAGAAGAATCATCCCCTCTCTCACTTTTCTTCTGGGCTGATTTCTCTTGTCTAGAGGGATGCCAGTGCAGTGATAGCTCAGACGATCTCCTCAAAGTAAAAGAAAACTTCCTCTGCTAACTCCTCTGCCAGGCTCTGACTGGTGTCGGCCCGGCCACAGGAGCGGTGATACAGCTGTCATTTCTGCTGTGCAGGGTGGATCAGGTCAGAGTGAACACCCTGCACACATGGATGATACGCCACTGCATGAAGTGAAGATGTAAAGTCCACTTATCTTGAAGCCCTGATAGAAAAAAGCTCAGTGAAGAGAGAAGTATGGGCAGAGCTTTTTTTTGGCCATATTTCTCCTGTAGGCTACAGGAGTGCACTTAGTTCTGCACTTCTGTGACCAGATTCAGCCAATGGCAGGGTAAAGTCTGCCGTTGGCTAACATCACAGAACTCGTCTAGGCTCTACAGGGTTCCCAATTATAATGTTGGGATCCTTCCAGATGCCTGACCAAAAGCTGGCTTAACCTCCAGCTCACTGATGGGAGCCTGAGCCAGCCACTTTCGCCCCCTCCACAGCCCATACCTCCAGTGAGCACTGGAGGGGCAGAGCAGAGAACAGCGACTGACAGTGACCAGCTCTCTGCTCACTGAAGACAGAGAACTGAGCAATCAGAGATCTTTGATTGGTTAGTTCGCAGTGTAGAGGCAGTGGGGACAGACGTGTGCTGTATCTACATAGCTGAGCATAAAAGGTTTTTCTTTTTTTTATTGGATCACACACTTCTCTTTGAAAGCTATAAACTATAAAATATTGAAAGAAAAATGTAAAATATTCACTAAGAATTTGTATTTGCATGCAATGTTTGCTTTAGGAATCCCCTTGCAAAGCTAACAACCAATAGCCTTTAGTAAATCATCTCCAATGCATATTAATTGTAACAATATAACATAATAGCTTATTTAGTTTTACATTCACTTTAGAAACATTCAGTAGCAAACATACAGTATTTGTATCAGCATTCTCTTACCATTCAGAGCTCAAGCGGCCTATTCACACTTTTATAGCTAAAACCCAGAAATTAGAAATAATCTGCTTTTGAAATGAAATGCTCAATTTGCCTGGGGGGTACAGTAACAAGCAGGATTACCTACTGTATCCCCCAGTCTGGCCAGCTTCAATACTGTCCTCTTTTTACAGAGGCTTCAGTCTGTGGGCAGTCCCTTGGTGTCATCACGTACAATGCAGGGCTCTAGACCCTGTACTGTACATGATGGGAGTAAGAGTGTGAGTTTTCCTCTTTGGCTTTCTTTCCTTTTTTTCACCTGGTGATTTGGTCAGTAAAGCCCCATGCACGCTGAGCATTAAAAATGCTGTTTTTAGGGTGTTTTTTTTTTTTTTTTGCCTCTAAACGCCCCTCCATATTATCATATATGTTCATGCACACATAGGCATTTGGATGCAGGGGCATTTAGAGGTCGAAACAGTAACCCACTGCCAGCATGTTTAGGAGCAGCAGGCTTTCGGCAGAAAAAACGCTTGATGCATGTAAACGCGTTTAAACGCGTGGTAATGCTAGGTGCATTTAGTACTTGAACATTAATACATTTCAATGGCCATTAAAATGGCCAGTATAATGGATTAGAGCCCAAGCACATGACGCACCTAAATGCGTTTAGATGCATTTACACATGTCAAGCATTCTTCTTGCCTAAATGCTGCTGCCAAAAGGGAAAGGCGTTTAGGAGAGCTGGGTAAATATCCTGTGTGCATGGGCCCTAAGTCTTGTTTTTCAACAGAACAAGTTGTCCTGCAGATTTAGCAGTTACAGGGTTGAGGCAAACCATTTTTTTTAATCAGAATCAGAATTGAAAGATTACAAAGTACCAAAGACAAGTACAGAATGTCCAATCCAATATACTGTATCAGTATATATGACCATATACAACTTTCAGTCCAAAGAAAACGAATACAAAGGCATGTTGCATCTTGTCCTGTCATGTTTATTAACATAACCCAGCCCCATAGACTACAGCATTCTGCATAGACAAATAGAGAGGGATCAAGTAGTTGGGTCATAGGACCAATATGGGAATGTACGTCTCTTATATACCCCTCCTGTGTTCCCAGGGTGCACTCATCCCACGGAACATTGCAGAATTCTCATCAGGACAAGCTCTCTGGGAGACATCCCAGGGGCATTAAGCCATGGAGACCAAAGTTTTTCAAATTTATTTAGCTGGCCCCTCTGTTGATATATCCAGGGCTTTTTTTCTCAAACAATAATTGCTGGAACTCAACCACGACCCCCCAAAACCCCTCCCCCCACACACACCCTCCAAATCACATCAAATAGTGGGTGTGGTCATATTTCACAAACAGTAGAAGGGTCTTAAAGGGGCATTACATATCAGGATTGCATTACATACAGAGTGCAGTGTTCATGGGGGTTACATACAGAGTGCAGAGCTGTCACTTGTAAACACAGAAACCAGACTTCTGTGTTTACAAGTGATTGTGGTGAGCAGGCACCAAAGGGTCTGAGCCAGAGGTGGTGGAACTGAGTTCCACCAAGTTCCCCCTGAAAAAAAGCCCTGGATATATCTCTCCAGGAGAAGTGTATTCCCCATATGAGTCACCCATGTTTTAACTGATAGGGGGGGGGGGGGGTCGCAGATTTCCAGCCAAGGAGAATGACCTTCCTGGCCTGAAATAAAGCCCTAGAAAAGGCTGTCCTGTCATTTCCTCTGGGATCACCATTTGAAGAATTGATGCAAACCATTTACTACTGACAGGGGTGCTTAAAATGACCAGCTTTTATTTATTTATGTAATACCATTATCCCAAATAATCTTGTCTAGTCTCTGTTCCCATTCATCCAGTGTGGGGACACTCTAATACAGGAGATGTGTTACTGGCCAGATCACCAGGGGGAAAAAGCCCCCCCCTCCTTCCCCCCAAAAGAAAATAATGCAGCCACCACATCTAATAATTAGTAGGGTGCAATATATAACATTTTTTATTTTGGGTTTAACACTCGTTTAAAGCAGTATTAAACTCAAAAGCAAATGAAGCGGCATCCCCTACTTTCATAGGCCTAATGGTGACCTCCAGAGTCGGGGAGAGCTGACATCCTTCCTTGTAGTGTGGGTTATTAGGCAAGGTGGGTGTATTGCAGGTTGGATAAAAAGGGCGCCAGTCACTTTTTTGAATGCAAGAAAAGAGATTTATTGTCTCTTAAACAGAACTGGGGAGAGCGGATTCCAGCCAGGACACCTTTAGGCAAATGCAATAACAATTAGCAGACTCTGAGACAAAAATAGGCAAACAGCTATACAGGTGGAGGGCCTTTAAGCTGGATGAAGCAACTATATATGTAGAACTGCTGTCTCCTATGGCAACTGAACTTTGAACAATCAATAGAGATCCAGACATCTCAACCTGCAAAAGCTCATTTCTGGGAGGTGGCAAACTCATTTCAGGGAGGTGACGCTTCGTACCGGGGCCGACCACCCCCACCCCAATTAAATACAGCCTGATCAGTGTCAATTAAATGCAGCTAAACCAGTGCAGACATCTCAAGTCTCCCGCCACTCGCAGGAGTCTCCCACATTTGACAGCGGGCTCACAGACACCCGCGAGTGCGGCACAATCTTCCGGCTAAGCCTGGCTTGCACTGTCACCCACTGCCATAGGCGGCGTTTGAACAGCGGCTGCGAACGAAGCTCCTGAGCTCGGCTCTCATTGGTCCATAGGCAGTGCCTGCGTCAGTGAAAGGAGGGAAGAGGGAGGCAGGCCCGTGCGGTGAAATCATTCCCATGTCTGGAGATCTATACGTGTAACTCACAGTAACCTGTTATAGATCTTTTCTCACATCTCACAGTATTCCACTGTAGTTCTTCACTCACTGAGCTCCTGGTCTCTCACTAGACTTCAAGATCCCAGTCATAACTGGATCCCCTGAGCTCTTCCACAGCTAACCTGCTGTATACTCCTCAAGCTTCACTCCTGCTAACCCGCTGGGTCCCTGGCTTGACACTCTGCTGAAGCTTTTCCACTTCTTCACTGTCCCCAGCTGGTGAAAAGGCTGCTCTGGTACTTCTTCAGACTTCCATACACTGGCCTCTAATAACAGGAATGGTTGTCCCTTGCTGGCGACTATTCCTCCCTTTACCTCTGACCTTGATCCTCACTTGCCCCTGGCGACAGGAGTGGTCATCCCTTGTGGCAACTGCTTCTCCCTCACCGCTAGCAACAATGCGGTTCCCCGTCCGGTGGAACCTCTGCAACTTGATTGGGCTTCCTGCCGAAAGCCACAACCCTGCGCTGCTTCTCTCAATCCTGGATAGGCCTCAGACAGCCTAGCAGCCAGGTGCTCCCGGAATAGACCTAAGGCTTCTGGCCTAGCAACCCGAGCATTGTAACACACGTCCACCCAGGCAGCCATCCAGGTGGCACAGAACCCCGATCACCTGACTCCTCCTGAATAAATAGGCTCTCCCAGCAGGCCAAGGGACTAAAGAAACCCCTGCCAATTGACTGAGACAACCCATCCACTCCTAGTCTGAATTCACTATGCCCTTGTCATTCTAATGCAACAGTCAACAATGCCACCTAGTGACAGATGAGAGAGGTGCATCAAATCCAGAGTTAGGGAAAAGCCAGTGAATTCCCTATCAATCAGCCAGGCTAGTTACCACCTAGCACGCTACTTTTGTTAGCAACCCTGTCTACTATCAGGGTGCTACCATACATTTATTATATTGCAGCTTACCATTTCTTAGATGTGATGGTTGTATTCGTTTCCTTTTTTTATACTTTCTTTTTTCTATTTTCATCTGGTAATCCAACCGGCAAGTCTGTTTTTCACAGCACAAACTCTCCAGCACAATGTATCAGTTTACATGCATGAGACAAATAACTTAACACTGGCAGGGGAGACTAAAATTATCAGCTTTTTTAATTTATTTATGCAAAACCTTTATCCCAAAAGAAAAAAACAGTTTGCTGTAACTCATTATAAAGTGTTAACTGGAGTTTGGCTTCAATTTATTAGTGGTTTTAAATCTGCTAATACATTTAACACTCCCCTCCCCCCAGAGTGACAATACTGCTGTCTGCTGTACTTCCTGTGCTCATTCATCCAGAGTTGTGTCTCATTAATACCGGAACTTTGTTACTGGCCAGGCCACCGGGTGAAAACAGGGGGAAAAAGCCAAAGAAAAGAAAACAAATGCAGCCACCACATCTAATGATTGGTAAGCTGCAATATGGTACATTTTTGGTTTGGGGTTTAACAGCACTTTAAGGTAAAATTAAAGCAACCGTTTTTTTTTCTGATAACAAACATGTCATGCTTACCTGCTCTGTGTAATGGTTTTGCACAGAGCAGCCCTGATCCTCCTCTTCTTCAGGTCCCCCACCGGCACTCTTGGTCCCTCTCTCCTGCCGAGTGCCCCCTAAGCACGCCACTTGCTAAGGTGGCACCCGAGCAGGCTTACTCCCAAGCTATTGCTCTGTGTGTCGATTCACACACACAGAGTGCGGCTCAGCCTTGCCCCACTCTCTCCTCATTGGCTCACTGGCTGTGATTGACAGGAAAATGCATGAAGGTAAAAAAACCTTGGGCCTTTACAACCACTTTAAAGTGTAACTCAACTTTTGTTGCAGAAAAAATTCCCCTTTAGGTTATCTATGTACATTACAAGGATTCTAATTGAACTTTGTTGCAGATTCCTACCTTTTGTTATTCTGAAGAAATCCCTGTGTGTTTGTCTGTATCCATGTGGTAAGTGAATCTAATGGGAGTGGTTTCAATTTTAATTATCAATCAGCTGCTGCACCTGCAGGGCTCTAATGAGGAAATCTGCTAGCTCTACATTCCTTTTAGATGTGATTTCCTATTGGGAGTATCTCACCAAAAAATGACATTTTTGTTGCAGGGGATGACTTTCATCTGACTTGTATTTTAGTACAGACTTCTGGGAAAATTGATGAGCCAATCACACAAAGAGAAATTATGTTTCTTGGGGGCGTTCTGTACACATTCTGAATGTAATATACCCCACGCACACGTTCTTGAAAATGGCTCTAGTAATGTTGGGTGCTGTAATGACCCCCAGCTGGAAACTGTAGGCAATCAAAGTGTAGAAATGTCATCAGCACACCAAGGATTCCTCAGAAGGATCCAAAGCTTTATTCACATGGTCACACGGTACAAATATGGCAATGTTTCAGAGACACGCGCCTCCTACAGGGTCTTTATGAGCCCACGTTCAGCTACAACGGCTCGGCCAGGGGAGCCAACCTGCCGCAGTATAACTGTGTTACATTGTGAGTGCAATGCAGAGGGACTACTTGTAAAGTTGGAGCTGTAGTAGGGACCAAGAGCCAGATAAGCCAATGACTCATCTGTAGTGCTGGCTCCTGTCCCATGCGGAGTGATACCAACTGCACTCCACCTCTTCTCTTGGCTAGCGGTGTCAGAGTGGTGCCAGCAGCAGGAAAGAAGAGATCTTCAGGTCAGTGTGAAGCAAGACACTGGGCATAATAGTATAGGACTCAGTGGCGGCCCATCCATATGAGGCGCAGGGGCACCGCCCCCCTAATTCATGCGCCTGGCTCCTAATCTACATGCCCAAGGCTCTAATTGGCTTCAAAAAAGGGTGGGCTCAAGGTGCAGAGCACTGACAATAATCGTTATCGTTATTCGCTATTGTCTTTCTGATTTTCCTCCCAGCCAATCAGGAAGTCCTGAGACCCGATTGGCCAGGGAGTCTTAGGGGGGGGTCAGGTGGCGTTGGTGGGCCGCCCCGCCCCCCCCACCCAAAATATTGAGCACCAGCTGCCACTGATAGGACTGCTTTCACATTGATACACTGCGGTCTACCCACACCGCGGGTGCAGTGTACCTGCAGCTTTCCTGTGGATTTGCTGCACTTAGCAGGGAAGTGCGGTGAGGTCAGTCGCAGGTGAGGCACTGGCTAGTATCAGAGCCAGATACACACAGGTTACATACGCAGCGATCGTTAGAGCGAGAGCAATAATTCTAAACCTCCTCTGTAACTCTAAACATGTAATCTGTAAAAAATTTGAAAGCGTCGCCTACGTAGATTTTTAAGCACTGAAGTTTGGCGCCATTCCACAAGTGTGTGCAATTTTAAAGTGTGACATGTTAGGTATCTATTTACTTGGCGTAATATCATCTTTCACATTATACAAAAAAAATTGGAAACTGTTTTTTTTTTTTAAAAAAGCGTTTGAAAAATTGCTGCGCAAATACTGTGTAACATAAAAAGTTTCAGCGACCACCATTTTATTCCCTAGGGTGTCTGCTAAAACAATATATACAATATTTGGGGGTTCTGAGTAATTTTCTAGCAAAAAAAATGATGATTATTACATGTAGGAGTGAAATGTCAGAATTGGCCTGGGTGGCAAGGGGTTAATTACCATAAGTAATATACAAATAATTATTATATATTGGTTTTAAGGTAATTTACTATACTTTCAAAAACTGTACTCAAGCAGGTGGCTTAATGGACAGATTACTGAAGTTTAAAGTTATAGCTTCAAACTAGTATTTTCAGAGTAAATAGATAAATAATAAAGTATTACCTTATAACATATAGTATAATAATATATGATTTAGCTTGATCATAACATTACCTTTTCAACAGCAGCAGATGCTCATTCTCCCTCTTAACTGTGTGAGAAAAACATGGGATTGTGGGTAAATTTTATACACATAAACACGTTATTTCCTTCTATTTATGAGGCCTGGGCTGGATAGGAGTCTTTATCTTTTAGAAACATGCCCCCTTTAATGACACTGCAGTGAGAGGCGTGCCACCACTACAGCATTTTTATTGGACAGTTAGGGCTATTGGTATTTTACCATTGGTCCAAGACGCCAAGCTGTCCATTGAGCTCAGTGCCTCTGACAAGAAGTGAGGAGAGGCACTGTGAGTTCATCCTCTCAGTCTGCTGCAAACAGAGTGTGTCAGCTTGTATTTAAACTGGTTGCTCTGTATGTAGCTTCTGACAGGCTGCGCAAGGAGTCCTGTATCTCCGGAACCATAGGTCGTAGGAGCCCCAAATTTACCAGTGGTGGGGTAGGACTTAGGCTACCTACCCCCCAAATTTGGGGTCTCTGTGACCTCAGGTTGCCAAGCTACGACCCTCAAAGCTTGATTTTTTTTTTTGCCTCACCTGCCTCCCATGACTGCATGTCCCTGGCGATTAGCAATAGACTTTTATTATATCCTGCCATTTTACCAACCCCCAACTTTAGGTGTGAACAAGCCCCAAGGGTGCTGCTGTTGAATGCAACTAAGGGCTCACTCACAAGTGCAGCAGGCACTGCTGCTCCTCTGAAAAGCGATCCGAGTGTGTGTTGACAGGTGCTGAGGAGGCGATATGTTGCTTCCTCACCACCTGATTTAAACCCATGATTGCTGTGCAATGAACGTGATTGTGACAAGGTAGTACAGCAATTTGAGGTTTAAACCATGGCGGCTCGTCCATTAGGAGCACACAGGCGATGCCCCCCCCAACAATGCGTCCGGCCCCCTGATCTACATGGATTCCAATGGGGGGAGGTTTTGAAGCACGTGATTAGAGTCAGAGGCTCTAATAGGCTTTTAAAAAGGGTGGGCTCAGGACGCAGAGCACTGCACTCCAAGCTCACCCAGTTGTGTGATAATAGCGAATGAATACTCCCTATTTTCACACTAAAACTCCTCCCAGCCAATCAGGAAGAGGGTCCTGAGACCCGTCACTTGATTGGCTGAAAGGACAGGCGATCCTATTGGACGCCTAGGAGGAGGAAGGAGGAGAAGCACGGCGGAGGAGGAGGAAACGTGATATAAGCCGTTGCCCATTGCCCGTAAGAGTGCTACCCGCTCGCAACCTAGATGGAGTAAGTGCAGGGCTGGATGACTGACCAACCAACTGTGATTGACCCGACCGACAGTGGAGAGGGAGGTGCCGCCCTCCCAGCCCCCCAAAAAAAACATCAGCCGCCACTGGGTTTAAATCAGGTGTGAGGAGGCGACACTGTGCCCGGTGATCTTTGACTTCTCCCTTGTTGCTCAGGTAGATCTCCGCCTCTTTAAAGCGGTTGTATGCCCGCAAAAAAAAAAAAAAAAAAACCTGTAAGGCAAGGGCATAATGTGCTAGTATAGCTCATTATGAAATACTTACCTACAAAGCGCTGACATCACCTCCTGGTCACCGCTGAGGGAGCTGACATGATCCCTCTGCATTTCTTCCAGGTTTGCGGCTCCGACGCTGTGAGTGGCCGGAGCCGCAATGACGTCACTCCCGCGCATGCACATTGAAGTCCTCTTTCCGGCATGGAGCTCTGATTTTTTTGGGGCAGCATCTGGCGGACCTTCAGAGCGCATGTGCCGCTGGCGCCAGCGACTGCATGCAAGGTGAATATATTCACGTTACCTACAGGTAAGCCTTATTATAGGCTTACCTATAGGCAAAAATGTGAAAGCGGGGTATACAACCTCTTTAGGGTTGCCTACTCCAGCTTTAAGCGTTGGGGGAAAATTCCCTTGCAAAGTGCAACTTCCCTTGCACTTTGAACAGCCTATTTGCCTTTTAGTAAATCAACCCCAATGCCTGTAGCCAGTCACCATTATCCATCAGAACTTGTGGATGGTGAATGAGGAGCTGCGGACACTACCTCACCCTTGCCCTGGTTGTAGCAGACTGAAGTAAAGCAGGTCTAGTGAGCTTGAGAGGATTAAATGTGTTTTATGTAGAGAGTGATGGTGAAGAATGGAGTATATTGAGGTTGGATGTGATAGGAGGAGTGGTGGGAGGGGGGAAGGGAGGACCTGTCAGCCAGTGATCGGCAGCTTGTGGTTGGCTGCAGCTTTCCTGGTACCTTGGAAGAGTGTCTAGTGCAGGGAGGGAGGGGGGAGAGGCAGCAGTAGGCAGCAGTAGGCAGCAGTAAGCAGCATTGTAGTGGTGCGCACATCTGCTGCCTGCGCTGGGATATGGTGCATGGAGTGGATGACAGGATCGCTGCCCTTCTCCTCTGATCCTCCGGAGCTGTCATCTGTCTGCAGTGCTGAACGTCCTGAGTCATGCCCGACACGTGCTGCTGGATATAAACCCTTGGCTTGGCACAGTGGATTATGATTTATTCTGCCCGGACACTTATTATACAGGTAAGGTCCCCTTTGTTATGTTTTTGCTTTTTTTGTTTTTTTTAACCCTGTAGCTGCCAGCCTTTGTGTGGATGTGGTGTCTTTTGACTTTCTAGTGGTCTGTAGATCTCCATCCTCTCCCATCCTGGAGGATCTGCAGCGATTGTGCCAGCAATGCATTACCTGATCAGGCATGGAATGCACAATGCGGATCTGATACCTGGTGCTGTGCTGTCATCCCATTGCAGGTAGAACGGCAATGGTATATAAACGGATTAGAAGCTGACTTAGCCCCCCCATCCACCCCCCCTTCCCCTCCCCCTCCCCCTTAGGATGGGTTTGCTGTATCCATTAGCACAAGCTGCAAGCTGTATTGCTACTGGCCTGTCTATACATAGGGAAGTCTTCCATATGGGGGCTTTAAACAAAGAGAAGCTCAGTGCAGCCTTTTTTTTTTTTTTTTTGTGACAGCTGTGTCTTAGCATGTGACACTACACGATCCTCAAACAGCCTTTGCTAGGCTTTAGATGTGTGATAGTGGTTGATGTATAGGGAATCCTGAGTAGGGATGCTGGATGTTGGGTGTCAGTGCTTGCTGCTATGCAATAAATGTGCCATTGCAGGGTCTAGGTTTGGATTTATGGAGGTGAATGGAGATCAGCACTGGACAGCTCCTCTACTATACAGCATGCTATTGAAATAATGAAATCCATTGCAGCCTTGTCTAGAAGGTGGGGGGGTTTGCTTTCTGTTGGCTGATATAGGCTGGATCGTTGATTCGTGTTTTATTAAATCATAAATCGCAGAGAGCGTTTTCACGCACAAGCATCATGCAGTGAGAAGGATACAGAAATCTGCATTGAACCAAAGCTTGCTCTTCAAAGAGCCCAAGACAGCTGCATGATGCTGACATCTCTACAGATCTGCTCTTAGGATTGGGTGCACTGGCTATGGAGCTATTTCTATGTGTGTTTAGGCAATCCACTACATCTCTATTGCTGTACATGTTACATTTTGATGGATAAGGACGAAACCCCAGGCAAATCTTTAAAGGGACCTTACAAGGTCAGACTCTAAAGCTGTGTTTGGAAACCCAATAGCTTTCCTAAAAGAAAACAACGAATATCTAGTTTGTAGGAAATGTCCTTTTTCCCATCACCAGGGACCATCATAGGGTTGCCATGTCTGACCTCCTGAAATTGCTAGCTGCCCGGCTGTTACGTTGACCTACTAAGCGTCAATACTTTCTGAGTCACAGACTTGAAACTTGCATGCTGGTCATAAAAGAGAAGAGTCAGACATCCTCATTTACTGGTTACTATTCGAAGACTCAAAGGGGTTGGTTTAAATAAGGCAAATAGGCTGCTCACTTTGCAAGGGAAGTTGCATTTTGCAAGGGAATTTTCCCCAGATCCTAGGGAATGAGGTGACTTCTATTATCCAATCGTGTGCAAGCAGAAATACTGTTTATTTTCCTTGCGTGTGATTGGGTATTCTTTGCAAAGTGAGATTCTCTAAGCACTGGGGAAAATTCCCTTGCAATGTGCAACTTTCCTTGCAAAGCGAACAGCCTAATTGCTTTCAGCAAATCAACTTATTGAAACCAGAGGGTCAATATGACAGCCATGCTGTATGCATTTTTTTTATACAATCTTTTTTTTCCCTAAGATATACTGGAATACAACAGGTAAAATTAATATCGGGGAAATATAAGTTTTACCAATAACTATATCACCTATATATCCATAAGATCAATAAAAAATCTCTATATAAGGAAGAATAATGTTATCCAGATCAAAAAAGTATGCAACTTTAAGTATGTTATAAATATAATAGTTTTATAAATAGATTTCTAAAAAAAGGGGGGGGGGGTGTTAGTCTCAGTTTTATTGTTAGCAGGTTTGGAGAGAATTCCTATACAGGAACCAAGGTGTCCAAATTTAATTTTTTTTTTTTTTTGTATGCATTTTTAAGAGCAGAGGTCAGCAATAGGAGTCTTTTTACTTTTCAATAAAAAGGTCATTTACAACAGGTGCAAGTTTAATGTGAGCTTTGTGGGCCCATGCTTATTTTAAAAGGTTAAGAGGAAATTTAAAAAAAAAATGGTAACTTCTCTATAATTTGGATATTAGAAGTAAACACATATTTTGTGAAAGACTATCGACAAATTATATGCTCACTTGCTGGAGTTTTTACTACAGGACACAAGTCTTATGTGAGCTCGGAGTGCCTATGTTTATTTCTGACATTAATTCAAGTTTGGAGACAATTAATAAATAAAAATTTCTCTAACCTGATTGAGTGCTAAAGGGAAACATAATTATTTTTCATAAACTTGTGCAGTTTTCTAAATTTTGAACGAATTGATTTTGTCGATATGTAGATGAACCTGTTTGTACAAGTGAGATTTCACTTACTACATAGCTAATAAACATTTACCCAGGGTTGCCATTCATTTTGAAGCAGATGCTCATTTGCACTTTCACTTTATTGTGTCGTGTGACGGTGTGAAGTGAGATAATTTATAGAATTGTCAGAGATCAAAATCTCTAAATGTATTACTTTGCGGGTGAAGATGAGAGCTTCCCCTGGCTGACATCTGTGTCCATTCATTACTATCTGACTCAGGGTGGGTCTGAGACCATGGGCTAATAGTTGCTCCAATTAGTAGATGTAATTCTGGCATTCTTTTCAGGAGGTCCCTAGCAGGTGGCCAGCGCTGATCTGTGATTATAACTGGATTGCAGTTGTTACTGCAGAGATCTCATTTAAAACTTTGGCTTTTCCAGGACTCTTGTTGTGTGTTTTAAATTTTCAGCAGGAAACAGCTGATCGGTAACATTATTTCACACACTGATGTATCTTTATTCTAGTGTGAAATTGTAACTGTCTTCACAGTACATATATTCGTACAGGCAGAGGAGGAATATTTAATGAATTAGCTGTCTTTCGTCATATCATTGTAAAAAAAAAAAAAAAAAAAAAATTGTACACAGTTTTTAAATGAATCATTTTATTTTTGGGACTAGAATTGCCGTGACTGATAACTAACTGAGCAACCACTGAATGGAATTTGTTGAGTAGAATCAGCTTTTAATGCATTTATATTTATGAAGCTTTTGTAAGCAACATTAGGTGGAGTAAATATTTTATTTCTGTATTTTCGCATTTTATTGATTTGCAGTAACATGGAAATGACAATAGGCCTTATGTAGAGAAACAGCAGAAGAGAAAAAGCAGAGGACATAACCCTCAGCAACCAATGAGGTGTTAGTTTTGTTTATTTTTTTCATATTGAAACAACAGATTAATCCAGTTAAACTATAACTAAAAGCAAATGTTTTTTTTTTTCTTTTTTTTTTAGTTTTGGTTGGAGAGGAGAGGGCTTAGAACACCTTTCTGGTATTATTTTCTGTTTGTGCCTCCATTTACCCTTTCTATTTTTTCTAATTACCATTGTCATTGAAAGCGCAACTAACGAAAATCCCAAATTTTGGGTTGTCACTATTTCTGTTGGCCAAGAGATTCCCTTAAAAGAGAAGTATGGTTTTGGGGGTTTTTCCCCCCATCATACTTACCTAGGTGGATGCAGCATTGGTCCAATGCTGCATCTGTCCCCCGACACCTCTACACTGAGAAATGAGAGATCAAACATCGCCAATGACTCGGTTCTCACAGCTCCTTAAGCAGAGAGCTGCTGACTGTCAGTCAGCAGCTCTCCACTCTGCCCCCCCCTCCACGCTCACCAGAGGGCTGAGCTGTGGAGGGGCGGGGAGCGGCCATCTCAGCCTCTCAGCGGCTCGGTAAGAGGCTGAGATGGGTGTCAGTCCAGGCACCTGGCGGATCCCGACTTCCATTGTCGCGATGACGCAGTGCCTGAACTGATTCCTGTGATGTCAGCAGAAAATGGGTTACAGGAGTGCAAAACGAATGACACTCCTGTGACCCATAGGAGAAGCCCAGCCAAACAAGCTCAGTCTGGACTTCTCCTTTAACCACTTCGGGTTTTACCCACTTTATGACCAGGCCATTTTTTACGATATGGCACTGAGTTACTTTAACTGAGAATTGTGCGGTCGTGCGACGCTGTACCCAAATAAAAGTGATGCCTTTTTTTCCCCACAAATAGAGCTTTCTTTTGGTGGTATTTGATTACCTCTGCGGTTTTTATTTTTTGCGCTATAAACAAAAAAAGATGGACAATTTTGAAAAAAAAAAACATTATTTTTTACTTTCTGCTGTAAAACATACCCAATAAAATAATGCAAAAAAATCTGATTTCTTCATCAAATTTTTTACAAGTCATGGCAGTGATCAGCGATGTTTAGCGGGGCTGTGACACTGCTGCAGACAAATCGGACACTAAGTGACACTTTTGACAAATCGGACACTAAGTGACACTTTTGACACTTTTTTTGGGGAACCAGTGACATTATTACATTGAACAGTGCTAAAAATATGCACTGTCACTGTACTAATGACACTGGCAGGGAAGGGGTTAACATCAGGGGTGATCAAAGGGTTAAGTGTGTCCCTAGGGGGTACTTTCTAACTGTGTGGGGGATGGACTGACTGGATGAACAGAGAGATTTGCAGAAACACAAGATCACTCTGTTCGTCCCTGTCAGAATGGGGATCTGCCTTGTTTACATCGGCAGATCACCGTTCTGTCTCTCTGGGGAGCGATCACGGGTTGCCCACTGATTGGCTCCGCCTCTGGCACGGCCCCACTGGCTATTGCACGAAATGACGTACAGGTATGTCGTTTCACGCAATAGAGCCGACCTGCCGCAGTAGATATATATATATATATATATATATATATATATATATATATATATATAATGCAAAGAGATGCAGCGCTAAAAGAGTAAGTGAAAAGAAAGTGAGAAAAAAGCATAGTCTCATAAGCATCAATATGTACTAATTGAACAAAAACAAGCTAATGTGCAAATTAATAAATTAATGACTGCGTAAATAAATAAATAAACGCAAGATCTAGTCAAAAAACAATATATGAAAAATTGCTATATACATAGACCTTGAATAATGGTGAAAAAATAATAAAGTGTTGTGTATGAAAAGAAACCCACAAAAAAACAGTCCAGAAAAAGTGACCAAAAAAAAGCAGTCATAAAAAGTGCAAGGGAAAAGAAACGAAGAAAATCTTCTGTGTCTTGCCACACTCAAGATGAGAAATCAAATGCGCTTACCAGATGGCGATGACTGCTATTACGGCAGTCTCGCCCAGCACAGGGCGATTGGCCAATCCCCAGACGACGTCCTATCGTGACGAAACACATAGGGGGAGCCTACGACGTCATCACGTTGTTCTCATATGGGCTATACACGAACCTAGGAAGTGGAGGTTACTGACGGAGACGCCGAAATTTTTTATGCTATTTATTCCGCTGCCCTTTTAACACTGCGATCTTGTAAGTGTACTTTTATTCTCAATAAATTATTCTTTTTGGACGTATTACACTATGGAATGTTTTTGTTTCATATCCCTGGGAATCATCTGCCGCTAGCTGCTGCTGTGCGTTATGGTTGTTGGGAGACCGATATCCCTGTGCTGGGCGAGACTGCCGTACTAGCAGTCATCGCCGTCTGGTAAGCGCATTTGATTTCTCATCTTGAGTGTGGCAAGACACAGAAGATTTTCTTCGTTTCTTTTCCCTGGCACTTTTTATGACTGCTTTCTTTTGGTCACTTTTTCTGGACTGTTTTTTTGTGGGTTTCTTTTTATACACAACACTTTATTATATATTCACCATTAAGGTCTATATATATAGCAATTTTTCATATATTGTTTTTTGACTAGATCTTGCGTTTATTCATTTATTTACGCAGTCATTAATTTATTAATTTGCACGTGAGCTTGTTTTTGTTCAATTAGTACATATTGATGTTTATGAGACTATGCTTTAGTCTTTTTTCTCACTTTCTTCTCACTTACCCTTTTAGCACTGCATCTCTTTGCATTATATACATTGTTCTGAAATTTGATACTAGATCTTTAGGTGCTGGCTGCTTTTATATTTTTATACCTTTCTCATTTATTTTGGTTTATTTATTATTTCCTTTGAGCGCAGCTTTTTCCTCTAATTTTCCATATATATATATGTATATATATGTATATATATATATGTGTATATATATATATATATATATATATATATATATATATATATGTATATATATATATATATATATATATATATATATATATATATATATGTATATATATATATATATATATATATATATATATATATATATATATATATATATATATATAAATATGTGTGTACTGCGGCCGGTCAACAAGTGGAAATCTCCCCAATAGGACAAAAAGGGCAAAAATAAACTTTGCAGGGGTTATAACCCCCCCTTACTCTATCCAAAATGAAAAATAAACTTTTGCCTATAGTTCCACTTGAATTGTCACAGGTAGTACCCAGTATCCAAATGAGATATTCAACTAAATATTTATAATATATTTTATCAATAGTTTTTTCCTCTTTAGAGATTGTCTTCTTTAGCGATTGTCTTATTAACATTCTGTAAAACATTCTGTACTAGTACTGCTTGAACCTTGAAGAAGGGAGTGCATCCCGAAAGCTCGTCTTGAAAATTTGAATGTTAGGGCAAACCAAAAAAAGTATCATGGACGGTACTCATTTGCTTTTTTTTTTCTTGGCACAATAGATAGAATTTATTCTTTAAGACTATTTTACTGATTATTGATCCCATGTCAGGGGTACTTTTCTTTTACATTAAATGTTTCTCTCATCTGAGTACTTGTTCCTACACAATTCTGTTTGCTGTTGGATTGTGTGAGACGTTCCCTAGTGAGCCTGAAATGGCTAAAAGGGGTAATGACCAAAACATTATTATGTCATTAAAGGGGTTGCATTACAGGCTATAGTCCCAAAATTGACAGGACATATGAAAAGCTTTTATCTTGACAGATGTATACTGGATTTAGTGCTTTTCTTCAAGAAGCCAATCATGTGCAGAGCTACTCCCTATTAATTCCCAGTTGTGCAGTTCTCCTTTATATGGGTGGATGGAAGAGAACACCTGTTTATGAGCTAAAATAAAACAAAAGATTGTTACATTGCTCCTATATTTCAGTTGATGACTTCTAAAAATATATAATTTGAAGTAAGCTGTCTTAAGAAACCTAGGGAGCTGCTGGAGTTTATTTATGAAATTTGCTGTTGGGATACTTTGAACTTATAGTCAGTGTAGTGTAGAAACTGTATGACTATGCCCAGTAAAGCCTCGTACACACGATCGGACTTCAAACAAACTTTTCTGTGGATTTCTGTCCAAGGGGCGTTGGCCATGAACTTGGTATGCATACGCACGGCAGGACTTTTTCAGCCAACTTTCACCAAATCACGTGGTTTTTCAGCTCATTACCGCCACGCTTTGGACAACTTCTGTATTGTTGTCTGATCTTTTGCATTGGTTCTGAGCATGCATGTTTGTACTTTGGACTAAAGTCCAATGGATTTGTGTGCACACGATCGGACTAGCCGACTTTTGTTGCAGGAAAGTTTGTCTGTTCGCACAGCCAACATTTGTCCGATGAAAACCGAAAAAGTTTGTCCGATGGAGCGTACACACGGTCGGATGTTGCCTTAAAACAGGTCATTTGCATGTTTGTTGTCAAAAAATCAGATCGTGTGTATGGGCCTTAAGATAACATTTAGTGAGGTTGGAATTAGAGCAGATCCCTCTTTACTTTTTTGTTGACTTATTTAATGATTCCTAAGGGCTAATGTAGTAACCCATGAAACTAGTCAGTAACCATCTAACTTGAACAGACTGAATTCTGATTGGTTGCTATGAGTTACTGCATTTAGGATCAGCGCTGAAGAATTAAAACTCTTCATTGAATAAAGACATATGACTTCATCAGAAGGAATCAGAAGTCAGGTCTTATGCCCCGTACACACGATCGGACTTTCCGACAACAAAACCGTGGAATTTTGTTCGAAGGATGTTGGCTCCAACTTGTCTTCCATACACACGGTCACACAAATGTTGGCCAAAAATTACAAACGTAGTGACATACAAGACGTACAACGAGCCGATAAAAAGGAAGTTCAATAGTCATGCTCCACCCTTTGGGCTCCTTCTGTTAATGTTGTGTTTGGTGAGCATTGATTCCGAGCATGCGTGTTTGTACTTTGGACTTTTGTCCGACGGACTTGTATACAAACGATCGGAAAGTCTGACAACACACATTTGTTGGCGGAAATTTTGAGAACATACTAGCCAACATTTGGGGCGGAAAGTCCGCCAACAAATGTCCGATGGAGCATGCACAGGGTCGGATTTTCCGCCAACAAGCTCACATCCAACATTTGTTGTCGGAAAATCCGATCGTGTGTACGGGGCATTATAGAAACAGACAAATGTCACTAGCAGTTTCAGTCAAAATTGGTTTTATTGTTGCAGCTTATTTTTATGTAACTCTCTGTGGATTTAAAGTAAGACTCCAGGCAGTACAGCTAAATACACACTTGAGAAACTTATTTGCGTATTTGCATACACACCAATGGATTTCTGTTCAGGTGCTACTGTAGTTTGCAACGTTCCGCCATACTGCTATATACAGTAACTTCCCAATGTGAGGTCTCTGCCTCCAGACTGTTCATTGGAGTAGGAATCAGCATTATCACCCCTGTCCGAATGAGCAGACAGTCATTGCAGAAGACATACGTTTTGGTTTTGCATTCAAGAAGATACGTATATAAGTCAAATGAGATTTGTGGTTTTGGTTCATCTTAAAGGTTCACAGCTGAACTGAGTTTTTTATTGGATGTTGGATGAGATCTATTTTGAAACCTCGGTCTCCTACGCTCTCGTATTGGAACCAATTGGTAAATAATAACCTTCCATTATACAGAGATATCTATATGAACAGGGGATACCCTAGAAAGTTTGATAAGGTGTGGGCTAAGTGGCTGGATAAATTGTTTTCATTATCGAATGCCCATGGGGGCCACTATCCATAATATGAGTATAGGTTAGGAGCCACCGGGGAGAGAAGGAACAAATGCTTGCCTTCCTTTCTTTCTTTTTTTTTCTTCTCCTATAGATTAATAATTGCTATATTGGATTGTTCTTATTCATATTCCTGGCTCAATGTGTCTGATGTTTTGTTGTGTTTTGATTTGCTTGTTTGTTAAGAAAATTAATAAAAAAGATTTGTAAATAAAAAAAATAAAATAGATGAGATCTATAGTCGCATCATACAGTTTCATTCTATAACATCAGCATTGTAATATTAATACATACAATAGTTATTTTTGACAATCCAATAGGCTTACTTGTAAAATCCACATTCATGTTGTGAGTTCTTCCTGTCTCCTGGCCGTTACTTTCCCTCGGCTCTTGGGTCCCGACACCGCCATCCTAACTAAGGGAAACAGGCAGTGGAGCCTTGCGGCTTCACTGCCAGTTTCCTACTGCGCATGGACGAGCGGCGCAGAAGGCAACGGGGCCGCTCACCGAGGAGCAGAACACGCCGTGGAATAGGAAGAGGCAGATTAGGAAGGCTGCCTAGCAACAAGTGTTCAGGTAAGTTTAAATTTTTTTTTTTTTTCAAATGTTTTTTTTTAAATTTTTTTAGGATTTTTGGTGCAGTTTTTTTTCAGGGTGGCCCTCCACTTTAAGAGATATTTATTGCACGTACAGCCAGGCTTTATTATAAGCTTAGGTACAATTCATCAAGCAGTGTTTACTACTGCTTTAAGTGATTATCTCATTGCTGCCTATAAGGCAAAAGAGTTAAGGTGGTATTAAACCCAAAAGCAAATATGTAATAAGTTGCAGCTCACCAATTCTGAGATGTGGAGGCTGCATTCGTTTTCTTTTTTTAGTTATTTTCTTTTATTTTCACCTGGTGATCCAGCCCGAAAATCTGTTTTTTTTTTTCAACTTACTTTAGCAGACTAAGCTGTCCAGACAAAGTGTCAGTTAGAGGGTTGACCATTTAACACTGACAGGGATGTTTACAAAGGCCAGTATTTATTTCTTTATGTAACCATTTCTCATTCAAGTCAAAAACCTAATAAAAAGGTTTTGGTTAAAAATACATTGTAAGTGCTGGGTAATCTGTGTTCATATCCACAGAGTTAAAGTGGGATTAAACTCCTGATTATTATACAATAAGGTCACCGTGCAACAGTATACAAATAAGTGAATCACCTAAAGCTTCTGTGAAAAAAATGTGTAAAAATGAAAAACTCTCTGAGGTAGCTTCTGCTCTAATAGTATTTGTAAAACACATACCATATGCAAATTGTGGCAAAAGGAGCAGCGCTTACCCTAGTCTTATATAAGTCTTACTTACTAGTTCTTATGTAAAAAAATTCTATATATATATATATATATGTGTGTGTGTGTGTGTGTGTGTGTGTGTGTATATATATATATTTATAAAACCGTGCCTTTAAAAGTATAATTATTCATTAGGTGCTCATACAGTACCACCTATATACAGTATCTCACATTTTTGTAAATATTTTATTATATCTTTTCATGTGACAACACTGAAGAAAGGACACTTTGCTACAATGTAATGTAGTGAGTATACAGCTTGTATAACAGTGTAAATTTGCTGCCCCCTCAAAATTACTCAACACACAGCCATTAATGTCTAAACCGCTGGCAACAAAAGTGAGTACACCGCTAAGTGAAAATGTCCAAATTGGGCCCAAAGTGCCATTCTTTTCCAGCACTGCCTTAACCCTCTTGGGGATGGAATTCACCAGATCTTCACAGGTTGCCAATGGAGTCCTATTCCACTTCTCCGTGACGACATCACGGAACTGGTGGATGGTGGGGAGGATGTAGGGCGTTCAGTTTCATTTTTTTCTGAAAAGGTGACCTAACCCTTTAAGATATCCTGTGTGCTCTGCTCAGTTGCACAGTGCCTGACCATTTTAGTGACAAACTCTATTCCAACATGGAGAATCTATTTACACTTATCCTTTTTCGTGCAGCAAGACCTAGATTTTGCAAAATACCTCATCATCAGTGATGCAAGCTTTTTAGAGGGGACCCGTGCATGGCATGGATTTAGTCATTTTTGCATCATATACTTAGCAAATTATTCTTTTTATGCCTCCCTGGCAAATCCACCTCATGTTTTCATTACTGTCATATAGATTTGACATTGAAGTGTTGGTGTATAAAAATAGCAGAGGTTACGCAGTCAGTTTCGTTCTAAATTTTAGTCCTTTTGCCCTTCAGGGATTTTGTTTACTAATTATTCCTTTTGCTGTTATGTCCGGCTTAGACTATTATGAGGAGTAAAGTGCAGGAAATATCTTGTCTAGAAGTTGTTTAGGAAATGGATGCATTCAATGTTCATCCTGTTCGGATAATGACACTTGTAGATGACTTATTCTGGGCTTTTGATTGACCTTTGTGCAAATATAGCTACTATATTCATTACAGCATACAAAAGAGAAGAATGTTTGTTTTTTGAACCATACACTTCTGTTAAAATTATTTGTGTGGTTTGTGAATCAAAGAAAATACCTTACTATTAAAATATATGTACACTGCTAAAAAAAAATCCATCTTACCCCAAACCTGTACAATGATACACACTGATCAGCTATTTCTGACCACTTACAGGTTAAGTGAATAATATTGATAAACTTGTTACAATGGCATCTGAAAGTCAGTGGGATATTTAAGGCAACAAGTAAGCATATTGTCCATGAACCTGATATGTTGAAAGCAGAAAAATGGGCATTGCAGTTTGTTGTGTATGGGGCTGAATAGCCACACACCTATGTGTCCACAGCCAAATGCACCTACAATGGGCATGTGAGCATCAGAACCAGACCACAGAGCAATGGTTTGATGAATTACATTTTATTTTCATCATGTGGATGGCCAGTTGCGTGTGAGTCACTTTCCTGGGGAAGGGATGGCACCAGGATGCAGTATGGAAAGAAGGCAAGCCAGTTTAGGAAGTGTGATGCTTTAGGCAATGTTCTGCTGTGAAGCTTTGGATCCTGCCATTTACAGTATCTCACAAAAGTGAGTACACCCCTCACATTATTGTAAATATTTTATTATATCTTTTCATGTGACCACACTGAAGAAATGACACTTTGCTGCAATGTAAAGTAGTGAGTGTACATTTGCTGCCCCCTCAAAATAACTCAACACACAGCCATTAATGTCTAAACAGCTGGCAACAAAAATGAGTACACCCCTAAGTGAAAATGTCCAAATTGAGCACAATGTTTCAATATTTTGTGTGGCCACTATTATATATTCTAGCACTGCCTTAACCCTCTTGGGCATGGAGTTCACCAGAGCTTCACAGGTTGCCACTGGAGTCCTCTTCCACTGCTCCATGACGACATCACAGAGCTGGTGGATGTTAGAGACCTTGCACTCCTCCACCTTCTGTTTGAGGATGCCCCACAGATGCTCAATAGGGTTTAGGTCTGGAGACATGCTTGACAAGTTCATCACCTTTACCCTCAGCTTCTTTAGCAAGGCAGTGGTCGTCTTGGAGGTGTGTTTGGGGTTGTTATCATGTTGGAATACTGCCCTGCAGCCCAGTCTCCGAAGGGAGGGGATCATGCTCTGCTTCAGTATGTCACAGTACATGTTGGCATTCATGGTTCCCTCAATGAACTGTAGCTCCCCAGTGCCAGCAGCACTCATGCAGCCCCAGAACATGACACTCCCACCACTATGCTTGACTGTAGGCAAGACAAACTTGTCTTTGTACTCCTCACCTGGTTGCCGCCACACACGCTTGACACCATCAGAACCAAATAAGTAATCCTTGTCCTTGTAATCCTTGTCCTTAGTCTGCTTGTCTTCAGCAAACTGTTTGCAGGCTTTCTTGTGCATCATCTTTAGAAGAGGCTTCTTTCTGGGACGATAGCCATGCAGACCAATTTGATGCAGTATGCGGCATATGGTCTGAACACTGACAGGCTAACCCCCACCCCTTCAACCTCTGCATCAATGCTGGCAGCCCTCTAACGTCTATTTCCCAAAGACAACATCTAGATATGACGCTGAGCAAGTGCACACAACTTCTTTGGTTGACCATGGCGAGGCCTGTTCTGAGTGGAACCTGTCCTGTTAAACTGATGTATGGTCTTGGCCACCGTGCTGCAACTCAGTTTCAGGGTCTTGGCAATCTTCTTATAGCCTAGTTCATCTTTATGTAGAGCAACAATTCTTTTTTTCAGATCCTCAGAGAGTTCTTTGCCATGAGGTGCCATGTTGAACTTCCAGTGACCAGTATGAGAGAGTGAGAGCGATAACACCAAATTTAACACACCTGCTCCCCATTCACACCCGAGACCTTGTAACACTAACGAGTCACATGACACCAGGGAGGGAAAGTGGCTAATTGGGCCCAATTTGGACATTTTCACTTAGAGGTGTACTCACTTTTGTTGCCAGCGGTTTAGACATTAATGGCTGTGTGTTGAGTTATTTTGAGGGGACAGCAAATTTACACTGTTATACAAGCTGTACACTCACTGCTTTACATTGTAGCAAAGTGTCATTTCTTCAGTGTTGTCACATGAAAAGATATAATAAAATATTTACAAAAATGTGAGATACTGTATATAGGTGGTACTGTGATACCTACTTAAACATTGTTGCGTACCAAGTACACCACTTCATGGAAACAAGATTCCCTGATGGCAAGGGCCTCTTTTTTTTTTTTTTTCCACAAGAAAGGCAATGGCCTCTTTAGGCAGGATAATGCGCCCTGCCACACTGCAAAAATGGTTCAATAATGGTTTAAGGAACACAACAAGTATTAGGTATTGAATACAAATTCTCCAGATCTCAATCCAATCAAACATCTGTGTCGTGTGCAGAAAAACAAGTCCAATCCACGGAGGCCCAACCTTGCAACCTACAGGACTTAAACGAGCTGCTACTGATTGCTTGGTCTAGTAGCACCCATGCTTTTATGGGTCATGGCTGTTTTGGAAGCAAAGGGGGCTCTTTTGGCTGCAAAAGGAGGACTTCCTCAATATTAGGCGGTTGGTCAAAAAGTTATGGTAGATAGATCTGTGTATCTGTCTAATGATTGTCCAGGGCTGTACCTGCAACTCTGTTCATGAAGTCCTATTATCATTTGCTACATTATAACTATTTAAACTGAGAGATTAAAAGCAATTTTCTGATATGTTGTTTTGGGATTCTTTCTCTCTATATACAGAATATGAAGAAAACAGTGAGTGTTTTCAGTGGTGGAGTCTAACGCCGCATACACTCGAGCGGACTTTCCGCCAACAAAACCGTGGATTTTTGTTCGAAGGTTGTTGGCTCAAACTTGTCTTGCAGACACAGGGTCACACAAATGTTGGCCAACAATTCCGAACGTGGGAAAGTGGTGACGTACAAGACGTACGACGAGCCGCAAAAAAGGAAGTTCAATAGCCAGTGCGGCTCCTTCTGCTTGATTCAGAGCATGCGTGAACTTTTGTGCGACAGACTTGTGTACACATGATCAGACTTTCCGACAACAAAGTTTTATTGGTGGAAAATTTGAGAACCTGCTAAGAAACATTTGTTGGCAGAAAGTCCAACAGCAAATGTTCAATGGAGAGTACACACGGTCGGACTTTCCGACAACAAGCTCACATCCAAAAAAGACCTTATGTGAAAGCTGTAACAGCACAGTGTGTGTAGGGAACCAGCCTCATACACACATGATAACGATGTGGCATGTGCAAAGTGAAGCTTAAAGTGCTAATGTGCCCCTGTGTAATCCACAATAGAATATAATCATAAATATGTGTACAGCGGACATATGTATTGTGACAAAAAATAGGACAAAAAAAAAACAAATAAGTCTATCACATGTATATATGATACCCAGATAGCATGTGTAGCACAATAAATAAGTAAAAGGTGCAAAACAAGCAAAATAAATAATTGAGAAAAGGTGTAAAAAACGTATCTGTGCAAATAAATGTGTACCATATATCAATAAACCAAAAATAAACAAGATAAGATATTTCAAAAATCGTGCAACAAACGCATCAGTGCAAATGAATGTGCGGCATATATTCATAAACCAAAAATGAAAATGACATAAAAAGTGACTGCAAATATTGTCGTGTAAAGTCCAGACACAGTCCAAAACACATCCAACATATGTGCCAGTGACAGCTCAAACGTGCAATATATAGTGATCCTTTGGATGTGCAATAAAAAACCAGTGGGGTGCCAAAAGAGAGAGCGTGTGTATCCTCTTCGTGCTTAAACACACACACAGGTGGGTAATGGCCCCTTACCTTGCGGTAATGGGACAACCGCATAAAAAACAAATGGAGATGGTCTCTCTTTGGGGTCCCTGGACCGGAGCCGGTGGTCCCTGTGCTTTAGTCCCTCAGTATCAGCATCAATGACAGCAGAGCCAACATAAGGAAGAACAGAAGGGTACCAGATAGTGTAGTATTTTAAACCATTCAATGTCTTTATTAAGTTCAAAAGCATGTACTCACATGAAGTAAATATACATCCTGTATGTCTCCTACGAGCGGCGAGCTCGTCAATCAGAATCTCTGTCAGTGCCTATCCCGTCCCTACGCGTGACGTCACCCAATCACGTGACTTCATCAGGGGATACTAGGGGAGGCACAATTATGTCCTTAAATAGTGTTTATCATTGTAGTGAATGAGCGGCCATTTTCTCGCGGCCCAATGTGTTATTATGGCAGCCATGTCTCGAGAGATCAGTCTCCGGCCGTGTGCGCGGCCATTTTGTTGGTTGGGAGGCACATCATTAGTGCCATAGACTTCAGTGGAGGATAAGCGGCCATTTTCCTGTGGCCTGATGCGATGTCTATTACGGCCATGTCTCGGATGATCGTCAGTGCGGCTGTTACCCTAGTTGAAAGGCACATTGATAGTGCCATATGCTATTATATATTATTATATTAAAATTTTTCTGTACCTTTAAAAGTCCCATCATAGATATAGTGTTACTAACTAGGCTTAATTTTAAATATATGCGAGTTATATTTTTTATGTTACTTCTATAGAGTGCTATGATGAGCTGCCAGTGTAAGTTTTCTTTCTCACATTAACACTTATAGTCACTCTGGCATAGCTTATGGCATAGCTTGTCTAGCCGTCATTGTAAGGCTCTTCTATAAGAGCACGATATATATCTAGTAGCCTTTATAATTTGTTCCGGTTCTTGCATACATATATATATAATAGCATATGGCACTATCAATGTGCCTTTCAACTAGGGTAACAGCCGCACTGACGATCATCCGAGACATGGCCGTAATAGACATCGCATCAGGCCACAGGAAAATGGCCGCTTATCCTCCACTGAAGTCTATGGCACTAATGATGTGCCTCCCAACCAACAAAATGGCCGCGCACACGGCCGGAGACTGATCTCTCGAGACATGGCTGCCATAACAACACATTGGGCCGCGAGAAAATGGCCACTCATTCACTACAATGATAAACACTATTTAAGGACATAATTGTGCCTCCCCTAGTATCCCCTGATGAAGTCACGTGATTGGGTGACGTCACACGTAGGGACGGGATAGGCACTGACAGAGATTCTGATTGACGAGCTCGCCGCTCATAGGAGACATACAGGATGCTTTTGAACTTAATAAAGACATTGAATGGTTTAAAATACTACACTATCTGGTACCCTTCTGTTCTTCCTTATGTTGGCTCTGCTGTCATTGATGCTGATACTGAGGGACTAAAGCACAGGGACCACCGGCTCCGGTCCAGGGACCCCAAAGAGAGACCATCTCCATTTGTTTTTTATGCTGTTGTCCCATTACCGCAAGGTAAGGGGCCATTACACACCTGTGTGTGTGTTTAAGCACGAAGAGGATACACACGCTCTCTCTTTTGGCACCCCACTGGTTTTTTATTGCACATCCAAAGGATCACTATATATTGCACGTTTGAGCTGTCACTGGCACATATGTTGGATGTGTTTTGGACTGTGTCTGGACTTTACACGACAATATTTGCAGTCACTTTTTATGTCATTTTCATTTTTGGTTTATGAATATATGCCGCACATTCATTTGCACTGATGCGTTTGTTGCACGATTTTTGAAATATCTTATCTTGTTTATTTTTGGTTTATTGATATATGGTACACATTTATTTGCACAGATACGTTTTTTACACCTTTTCTCAATTATTTATTTTGCTTGTTTTGCACCTTTTACTTATTTATTGTGCTATGCTATCTGGGTATCATATATACATGTGATAGACTTATTTGTTTTTTTTTTGTCCTATTTTTTGTCACAATACATATGTCCGCTGTACACATATTTATGATTATATTCTATTGTGGATTACACAGGGGCACATTAGCACTTTAAGCTTCACTTTGCACATGCCACATCGTTATCATGTGTGTATGAGGCTGGTTCCCTACACGCACTGTGCTGTTACAGCTTTCACATAAGGTCTTTTTTGATTTAGGTTAGTCATTGACACACTGTTCACTATTGGTATTCATCACAGGACACAGTGCATACAAGCGTGTTACCCGTATACCTCATTTATTTGTTTCACATTTTTATAAGCCATCAGACTTCTTTCATTTTTTGGGATTAGCGCAGCACCCATTCCTTTTAGCCTTACATTGCCTATGGGCCCTGTTTGATCCCATTCGGTGTCTGCAGCTGTCCACATATACCATTGTTTCCGAGGTAGCGCAGGAATAAATCCTCATTGTTCAAGCTCACATCCAACATTTCCCTTTGGAAAATCTGACCATGAGGCATAAGGCTTTGTAAAATGGAAATAAAATAAAAAAATTCTAGTATTTTCCGTGTTTATACAATATTGCACAGTGCTTTTAGATTTAGAAAAGACGCAGAAAAACACATAGGTTCCATGCAGAGAGTGTCCAGAATGGGTTTTGAACCAAGGACCCAACTAACTACTAAGTATTGGCATTATAACTGGGCAACTATCATTTTTATGTAGCACCCTGAGTGTACAGTAGGAAAATTTTGTTTTATCTCCTCTTTTAGCAAAGGAAATGGGGTTAATTGTTGCGATGTGCAGAGCTCCAAGGACGCTAATCCCTCCCCTGGCTTCTGGAACAACTGGAGAATTCTAGAACATAGAGGGTGAATGGGCAGAGATTAGGCCTGATTATTTATGGAATATTTATGGAGTCTTCTCCAATCCCTGAGTAAGTACGACCCAGATGGTGGGGAGATAGGCCGTAATTATTATGGAGCCTGGCAGTAGGGAAACAGAGTCCAGGGTTCAGTTGCCTGGAGGGGACCCCTGGGCAGAAGGAAGGAGCCAGAAGAAGAGAGAGAGAGAGACCACAAACAGCTGAAGCCTCACACTCTTTCAGTCTCAGCTAGGCTTAGCTGAAGCCATCCTGGGAGCCAAAGTCGGGACTTGTTAGACAGGAGGCCTGTTCAGCCAGGCCTGTACCCTGCTTGATCACTCCAGAGGGACAGCTTATAGCCAATTCAAGCCTGTAAAACCACCCTACACCTCTTACTTGTGGATCTAAGGGTCTAAGGAACAGTCTGGTGCAGTAGTATTTTCTATTGAGAGAGAGTATCTGCATTCAGTGTTTAAAACCTTTTTGCTACCAGTTGAGCTCATCTGTTTATCTTATGCCAGGAAAGCAAAGTGATTTTTAGTAGCCAGAGACAGAATCAAGTCCTCAGTTTGCACTCAAGTTACAGTTCTGGACATTCCATACCTTCCCTTCCCTATCCAAGTTCATCCTCTCATACACCAAAAACAAAACAAAACACTCTGAGCTGGTTCTTGACTTCTGTGCGAGTTCTGAAAAATTCCTCTTGCCTGGATGTGCTTAATAGGGAAGAAATCCAGAAGCACTTTAAGGGGGTAGCGCTACATTCAGTAGGAGAAGTCAGTGTATATTATTAGTCTCTTGACAGATGTAAGCTGAACTTTAGGTATGATTTTTATTGCACAGTTAGCCCCGGTTCACACAGGGGCGACTTGTCAGGCGACCTAGCCGCCTGACAAGTCGTGTCCCGTTCTGTACAGCGGAACCGTTCTAATAGGAGCAACGCAAGTCGCTCCGACTTAGAAAAAGGTTCCTGTACTATTTTTGGGGCGACTTCAGGTGACTTGCATTGACTTCTATACAGAAGTCGTGTGCAGGTCGCCTCTGTGAGTCGGCCTGCAAGTCATGTTGCCCCTGTGTGAACCGGCAGTTACTGTACATTGGTCCAGAGTAGCCTCCCTGGTGGTATGATTATGTCAGATTTTTGAATCTCAAAGCGGTACATTGTTTTGCATAGAAATTTGGTGTTTTATATTGTAGGCATGTAATTCTTAGGAATAACACACTTAAATCTGCCCAAACAAGAGTCTAGTAGACATCCTGGGTATGAAAAACATTGAAACACAAAATCATAAATGATAATATAATATAATTAATAACTATAGATAATTATACAAAATAATTATATAATAATAAGAAAACAAATTTCCCCACGATTCACTTTCGCTCAATTCTGCAAGTGTTCTAATTTACTATTGTTGTTTTCTAGCTGGTCTAAAACCACTTTTGACGTAAAGGGACACTTTTTGGTTGCCATGGACAATCTCAAGTTTCCAGGTAGAAAGAACAGTATATATAATATAAAAGTGTAGGCAGGGTACTGGACAAAGCATTAGGGACAAAAGGGATGTGAAATAATTTGATACAGTAATGTAATCTGTAAGATTACAGTGTACTGGATGTATTATGTTTTTTGTACTTTTTGAATTTGCCACCGGGCTCTGCCCCCATGAGTCGCAACGCTGGCAGGGAACTGAGCCCAGAACACAGAGCATCGGGCGGAGCATTGGGCGGATGATCCGGCGGAGGACACAGCGGGAAGACATCCTGGGATCCTGGGGACAAGGTAAGTTTGCTGTACCAGGATTCTGCAATGCAATCCCGAGTGTGACTCAGGGTTACCGCCAATGGTACTGAAATTTAACCCTGTCGGGAATACCGAGAGGAGAGTTAAACCAAAATATGTCCATTTTATCCCTGAGCAATTTCTGTGGAAGCAGAGGCAGAGAATCTCTGTAGTAGTCGCTGCGACTATGGTGATAGCAACGATCCTCAGGGTCCTGTGCTCACCAGCTTCCCTTCTGCACACTGACCATAGAGGATTGCACACTTGGCACTGCCGCCATTTGCAGAACTCCTTGTATTTTTTTTCAAGGTGTTCTCTGATCAGATGAGGTGGAGATTGTGACATCATTGCACCACCTCTCCACCTCATCCCATCAGAGAATGGTGTTCTGTCAATGGCAGCGGTGGCGAGTAAACTTCCCTACTCTGCAAAAGGGAAGCCACCCGGTACAGGACCCGGAAGATCACATAATTACTTCCCGCAGAACCTGTAGAAAAACTTTCCTAGGAGCCACAGCTACTGTGTACACACGCCCATCGAAAGCAACTATGGGATGCAGCTGTACTGCATAAACAAGTAGGTTCTATATGTTCCTGCATACTGTACAGCTCCATTGCCTCCATGTGTATCAGCCCTAATGGTGTCAATATAATTACACAACATTTAATTAAATTTAGTGTGCTCTTGAATGCTTTTTACTCTGCCAAGTCTGTCTACATGGCAAAATTTTGTCGATTACTTCTTACTTATCAAATAACTGCTTGTGTTTGTTAAAACCAATCATAATACAAACTGGTGCCCCGTACACACGATCAGAAATTCCGCCAGCAAAAGTCAGATGTGAGCTTTTGGTCAGAAAATCCGACCGTGTGTATGCTCCATCAGACTTTTGCTGGCAGCCAGCAAAAGATTGAGAGCAGGTTCTCTATTTTTCGGTCAGAAAAAGTTCCTGTCCGAAAATGCGTTCGTCTGTATGCAATTCGGACGCGCAAAAAATCACGCATGTTCGGAAACAATTTGACGCATGCTCGGAAGCATTGAACTTCATTTTCTCGGCTCGCCGTAGTGTTGTATGTCACTGCGTTCTTGATGGTCGAAAGTTCAAAGAACTTTTGTGTGACCGTGTGTATGCAAGGCAAGCTTGAGCGGAATTCCATCGGAAACACCATCCAAATTTTTTCTGATGGAATTTCTGATCGTGTGTACGGGGCATTAGTGATCATTTTAAATAGATCCGCTTCATTTCTGACTGATAAATCTTTTTTTTTATATATTTTAGGTTGATTGCAAAATGCAGAAAAATACCCAGCATGTTTCACACTATTTGTACTTTAATTGACCACACATTTCTTTGTGTATGGTCACCTTTAGTCTACACAATTCAAGAAGCCAGAGCAGCTATGCCAGTGAGACCTAGTAAAGTTAATTATTTGGAAGCAGAGGTTTTATAAGTTATTAAGATTTTTTTTTTTTCAAATATCAATTTGTACCTACTGTATAGGAGAGTGAGTTCTATTTCAATGTATTTCATTCTCCAGAAATTTCCTCTGCTAATGCAAAGAAGTCAGCCTAAGTCTATTCATTGTTATATATATGATGATTTCCTTTTGATCTTTCATTTTTAGTAGTCTTGCTTGGGTAAGTGTTGAGTAATTTGATTCACTTAAAGAAGGAACTCTTTATTGTATACTCTTTATTGTATACAGAGCATGGCACAGGGTGTCACACATATCAGCTAAATGAACAACGTTATAAAGAGAATTTTGTAAGACAGCAAGAAGCAACAATATGGGTAGTGTAGTGATAGCAAGAATATATAAATCTACTGTATAGCTTGTATGTTATTCTTTGAGGGTGTAAATTGCATAATGATAAAAGGGTCAGATCACTTCTTCTAAAACCTATTATCAATCATCTTTTATAGTTACTAGTGCTCAGTGAAAATGGTTTGTACTCATAGTATTCATTGAATGGTGACTATTACAGACTGTCCTTGGTGCAGCTTGGTTCCTATGATGTCCTATTATTCTACAGTACTCATAGACACACATTAGAAAGACGTTGTAAAAAAAATGAAGGCTAATATTAACAAGTGATAAATTATTCAGTGGTTAAACCAAAAAAAAAAAAAATAGGGGCACCAAGGCTCTTTCACTCGTAACAGAGATGGGAATTGGCAAGGACATATCCTTAAAGCAGTAATAAACTCAAAACCAAAAATGTAAAGATTGCGACTTACCAATCATTAGATGTGGTGTCTTCATTTGTTTTCTTTTTGTTGGCTTTTTTCCCTCTCTTTTCACCTGGTGATCTGGCCAGTGACACTCCTGTATTATACAGATAACACTCTCGATGAATGAGCACAGGGGCACCTTTGGACAGCAGCTTTGTCAGACTGGGAGGAGGAGAGTGTTAGATGGATTCGATTAGCAGATTTAAATACACTAACAAACTGAAGATAAACTTCAGCTAATAATTTATAATCAGTTACAGCAAACTGTTTTTTTTTCTTTTGGGATAAAGGTTTAAAATGAATATAAAAAAGATAATTTTAAGCACCCCTGCTAGTAGTAAATAGTTTGTTTCATCTGTGTAACTGATACATTCTGCTGGAGAGCTTGTTCTTTTGAAAAACAGAATTACAGGTTGGATCACAAGATGAAAATAGAAGAAAGAGAGTCTAAAAAAAGAAAATGAATGCAGCCATCACATGTAAAAATGGTAAGCTGCAATATAATAAATGTTTACGTTAACGTTTCTGCTTTCATTGAGAAAAACATTCCCCTCTATATATTGGAAGGATTTCCTACCTTTTGTTATTCTGAAGAAATAGCAGTATATTTGTCTGTGTCCAAGTGATTCTAAATAGGAGTGACTTTTTCATTATTGATCAGCTGCTGCACTTGCATGGGTTTCTAATGAGGAACGTGGCAGGGTCTGAATCCCATTAGACGTGATTAACCCTTTGGGAGTATTTCACCAAAACTGAAATATTTGTTGCAGCAGACGCGAGGATGCCCAAAATCTGATTTGTATCTTAGTGCAGACTGGGAAAATCAGTCGCGGCTTCACTGCCCGTTTCCTACTGCGCATGCGCGAGTCGCGCAGCGCTTTGTGAATGGCCCCGTTGGTTTCTGGGACACACACATGTCCCAGAAGGCAACGGGGCCGCTCGCCGAAGAGGAGGAAGCGCCGCGGAGTAGGAAGAGGCTGATTAGGAAGACTGCCTAGCAACAGGAGTTTCTGGTAAGTTAAATTTTTTTTTTTTTTCAAATGTTTTTTTAAAAAAATTTTTAAGAATATTATTGCTATTTTTTTATTTTAGGGTAGCCCTCCACTTTAATATATTATTACATATATGCTATATTTTTTTCCCACAAAAAATGAAGTTACCCTTTAAACCAAACCTTGAGCCAGGCTATGGCAAGTCAAATATTTACTTATGCATAGCAAGCAGTAAGTGAGCTTTATAAACGACCCTCACCGATCTCTGTAGCTGCAGAAAATGTGGATCAATTAAAGCGGAAGTAAATCCTCCTATTTTTTTCAGCCAAGGAAGCTGCCATCTTGGCCTCTATTTGATCTTCAACTGCCATGATGCTGCACATGTGATCATTTATGACACCAGCCATTGGATAGTTTGACAGTTTGGTTGAGAGCACAACCAATGAGAGTGTTACAGTCCCAGCATGTGCCGGAAATGTAATTATTTTTTGAAACTGTTAAATCAATGGGTTTACCTTGCGCTTTAACCACCTCAGCCCGGAAGGTTTTACTCCCTTAATGACAGGCCATTTTTTGCGATACAGCAGTGTGTTACTTTAACTGACAATTGCGTGGTCGTGCAAAGTTGTACCAAAACGAAATTGATGTCCTTTTTTTCCCCGACAAATAGAGCTTTCTTTTGGTGGTATTTGAACACCCGGTTTTAATTTTTTTGCGCTATAAACAAAAAAATACTGATAATTTTCAAAATAAAAAACAATATTTTTTACTTTATGCCATAAAACATATCCAATAAAAAAATCTAAAAAATCAAATTTCTTCATCAGTTTAGGCCAATAAGCATTCTGCTACATATTTTTGGTAAAACAAAAACCCAATAAGTGTATATTGATTGGTTTGCACAAAAGTTATAGCGTCTACAAAATAGGGTATATATTTATGGAGTTTTTTTTTTCTTTACTGGTAATGGCAGTGTTCAGCAATTTTTAGCACGGCTTCGACATTGCGGCGGACAAATCGGACACCTAACTGACATTTTTTACACTTCTTGGGGACCAGTGACACTAATACAGTGATCAGTGCTAAATAATATGCACTGTAATGCCGTTTACACACGGTCGGAATTTCCGACAACAAATGTTCTATGTGAGCTTGTTGTCGGAAATTCCGACCGTGTGTAGGTTCCATCGGACATTTGTTGTCGGAATTTCTGACAACAAAAATTTGAGAGCTGGTTGTCAAATTTTTCGACAACAAAATCCATTGTCGTAAATTCCGATTGTGTGTACATAATTCCGATGCACAAAGTTCCACGCATGCTCGGAATCAAGCAGAAGAGCGCACTAGCTATTGAACTTCATTTTTCTCGGCTCTTGTTGTACGTCACCAAGTTCAGAATTTACGACAACATTTGTGTGACCGTGTGTATGCAAGACAAGTTTTGAGCCAACATCCGTCGGAAATAAATCCAGGATTTTGTTGTCGGAATGTCCGATCGTGTGTACAGGGCATAACTGTACTAATGACACAAGCAGGGAAGGGGATAACATCAGGGGTGATCAAAGGGTTAAAGGGGTTGTAAAGGTAATTTTTTTTTTTTTTTTTAAATAACAAACATGTTATACTTACCTTCACTGTGCAGCTCATTCTGCACAGAGTGGCCCCGAACCAGGTCTTCTGGGGTCCCTCGGCGGCTGTTTCAGCTCCTCCCCGCAAGCATTTACCACCTTAATGCGAGCTCCCTCGCATGGTGGTGAGTGCTTGCGGGCGCGCTCCCGTGATACAGCCGGCGGCTATAGCCGCTCGCTGTATCACTCGGCCCCGCCCCCTGGCGCGCCGAGTCATCGGATGTGATTAACAGCAGCGCGAGCCAATGGCTGCACTGCTTTCAATCCATCCACTGCAGCCAATCAGCGACCAGGCTGAGCTGCAATGAAGATGACGAGAACGAGCAGCGAAGATTCGAGGCGTCAGGTAAGTAAAACGGGGGGGCTGGGGGCGGCGGTATTGTCAAAAGTTTTTTCACCTTAATGCATAGAATGCATTAAGGTGAAAACATTTTTACCTTTACAACCCCTTTAAGTGTGCTCCTAGGGAATGCTTTCTAACTGTGGGGGGAATGTTGTGACTGGAGGAAAATAGAGATCCGTGTTTCTGTTTAGCCGAAACCCAAGATCTCCATCTTCCTCCCTCACAGAACGGCGGTCCTAGATTCCTTTTGTTATTCTGAAGAAATCCATGTGTGTGTCTCTGTACTAAGTGGGTCTAATGGGAGTGGTTTCATAATTTAGTGTCAGGTGTGCAGCTGCAGGGCACTAATGAGGAAATCTGCTGGGCCTGCATCCCTTTAGACATGTTCCTATTGAAAGTATCTCTCCAAAAATTACATTTTTGTTGCAGGGGATGCCTGAAATCTGACTTGTATCTTAGGCAGACTTCTGGGAAAATTGGTGAGCCAATCACACAAGCAGGAAATTATGTTTCTGGGGAGTGGTCAGTACACATTCTGTGTACAGAACAACTCCAGGTATTGCATTGAATTTTCAGAAAATTACAGTGGCTGCAGATTGAAAAGGAAAGGTAATTTTAATAACATTCAATTACAATATGATTAGGGTCACTTATGTGTGCTATATTATTTTTTTTTTATTTGCTATTTTTTTTCCCCACGAAAGTGGAGTTGCCCTTTAAGTGATCATTTATTAATGAATACTAAACTGCATAATGTGTTTTTTTTTTTTTATATCTGCTTGGATTTCCACTTTAAATAATAATAATAATAACAGTAATAATAATGCAGGCTGTAGCTTTAGTGCTGTTCTCTACAAAGGACGGTGAAAGGCATCTACCGCCCAGGGTACATGATCAAAAGCTGTGGGTTGATTTAGACCTGTGGTAAAATACATTACTGTGTCAAGTAACCAAAGGCTGAAACTGTAAAAAAAAATAGTTCACAATATTTAACTAGAAAAAACTTAACAAAAGTACTTTAAACTGAAAGAAATGATAAATCAAAAGTTATGTTCAAAAAAGAAATATGATAATAAAAGAAAAAATATAATTGCTGAAAACAGTTTATATTTTTCATTTTTTTGTCAATAAATATGAATTATTGTTTATAAGGAGCTCCAGGCTCCTTTTAACATGTTTATAGTGTATGTCTACTCTTAGCTGCTCTATTGGAAAAAAAAAAGCTTTTTGCTTTCAGAATGAAAAAATGTAAGCTTACACAGATAGTTAAAAAATACACAATGTTCTGTGACACCAGATACCGCGTACTGTACATGCATATTTGTGAAACAGAGGCTTATATAAAAAGTAGAAAAAATATAAAGTTTAAGGGCCGGTTCACACCATATGCAGTCCAGTACGTTTTTTTTCTGCATCAAAAACACATAGAAAGTAGGTTATATGGTTTTCAATGGCATAGTTCACACCAATGCTTGCAGTTCCAGGGCATTCCAGTTCCAGAAAAAAAAAGTAGAACATGCGGCATTTTTCCTGCATTGGACTGTACTGGAACAAACCTAAACGCACCAAAAACGCACTGGAACACATATGTCTTTATTTAAGGTTAAAAAAAAGAGGGGGGAAATGCACTGGACTGCATCAAAAACATATCCATAAAGCACTGGGACGCATCAAAAACATGTCAACAACACGCATGCAGAAAAGCATCTGGAACTCATCCAGACTGTGTTTCTATGGTGTGAACTGGTCCTAAAAGAAAATTCAAGTAAAATTTACCTCAAACCATTATATTTCCCTTTACATGGGTTAGTGCCACATAGTGTTAATAATTCATGTTTTACCATTATTTGACAAGAGTAGAAAGATAGTAATATATAATATGTATAAAATAATATATAATAATGTTATATTAATAATGATATAATATATACAGTATCTCACAAAAGTGAGTACACCCCTCACATTTTTGTAAATATTTTATTATATCTTTTCATGTGACAACACTGAAGAAATGACACTTTGCTACAATGTAAAGTAGTGAGTGTACAGCTTGTTTAACAGTGTAAATTTGATGTCCCCTCAAAATAACTCAACACACAGCCATTAATGTCTAAACCGCTGGCAACAAAAGTGAGTACACCCCTAAGTAAAAATGTCCAAATTGGGCCCAAAGTGTCAATATTTTGTGTGGCCACCATTATTTTCCAGCACTGCCTTAACCCTCTTGGGCATGGAATTCACCAGAGCTTCACAGGTTGCCACTGGAGTCCTCTTCCACTCCTCCATGATGACATCACAGAGCTGGTGGATATTAGAGACCTTGCACTCCTCCACCTTCCATTTGAGGATGCCCCACAGATCCTCAATAGGGTTTAGATCTGGAGACATGCTTGGCCAGTCCATCACCTTTACCCTCAGCTTCTTTAGCAAGGCAGTGGTCGTCTTGGAGGTGTGTTTGGGGTCGTTATCATGATGGAATACTGCCCTGGGGCCCAGTCTCTGAAGGGAGGGGATCATGCTCTGTTTCAGTATGTCACAGTACATGTTGGCATTCATGGTTCCCTCAATGAACTGTAGCTCCCCAGTGCCGGCAGCACTCATGCAGCCCAAGACCATGACACTCCTACCACTATGCTTGACTGTAGGCAAGACACACTTGTCTTTTTACTCCTCACCTGGCAACAAAACGGAGTACACCCCTAAGTGAAAATGTTCAAACTTGGCCTAATTAGCCATTTTCCCTCCCTGGTGTCATGTGACTCGTTAGTGTTACAAGGTCTCAGGTGTGAATGGAGAGCAGGTGTGTTAAATTTGGTGTTATTGCTGAAAAATGTGAGCTGTGTACTTGTGAGATGCTGTAATATAATATGTAATAGTATAAAGCAGACAGCCTGATTCTATTGCGTATTGTTAGAAGAGCTGAACATGTGTCACTCTAATTTGAGCCAGCAGCAGGGGGGTCCCTCCCCCTGGCCTAATGTGCCCCATGCTCTTATTGGCCAGTGGTAACTTGTCCCCTCTGGCAGCTTCCCAGTTGCTTGGGCCTCCTCCCTCTTGATTGGCTGTGTTGTCATGGTATTTTGTTTGAGCATCACAAGCCGAGAGCTCTGGGCTTGTGATGGTATTTGCTTCCTGACTCCCTTTCGGTCATGCTTCATTTGACCCTGGCTGTCAAACTGTCTTGTTGCTCACCCCTGCCTTGAACTTAGATTCTTCTTGCCCCCAGTCTTGACCTTAGATTGTTTGCGGAATTACACTTGCCCGCTACCTTCTCTGGTCTTGGTTCTCAGCTTTGCGCTATTGGCTACTGTCTTCCCAGGCCTTCACTAGCAGGCCAGGAACAATAGCATTGTGTACTAAAACCAAGTACCAAAAGGCCAGCTATAGTTCCTGACTTAGGCCATAGACAGTCTGACTATATGGCCATTCACGGCCATACACGGAGCAAATTTCTTCCTTGAAACCAGGCGTTGCAGGCAAGAAATTTGCTTGATTCTCCCATCAACGCAGACAGTGTTGACAGGGGAATGTCTCCTGGTGAGCCATTGTCTTCTGCTGGCAGGAGGGCAGGGGTGTGCAGGAAAAGCCATCCCTGCCGGCAGAAGACAGTGATGATCGCTAGAGGCTATAGCAGTCACTTGAGGTAATCAACAAGCGAAGCAGGCAGGCAATTTGGTACATTCAGCCTGCCCAATAATGGTTTGAATCTTGGCCGGTTCCTCGGGAGAATTGAACCGTGTATGGCCTGCCTTAGGCATGGGGCTGAACATCACATGTATAGATTATGTAAAGCTATGCCATTTGAATACAGTAGAGTATAATATAATGCTGAACTCCAATAAAAATAAAAATCACATGAACTGTACAGGACACTGGCCAGCCGCGTTGACTTATTTAAATTTTTTTGGAATGCATAACTTTCTTACTGATGTTAGCACTGTGCACAAGGCCATCACTGCCTCAAACATGACCGCAGGGCAATGGATACCAACAGTTGTCATTTAGTGGCGGTGCCCTACTGTATGTCAGCTATTAGTGCCCATTTTTCTCCTCCTTCCCATCCCTCTGTGCTTTTTAAAGAAATCTGCAAAGTAACTACCATAGCTGGCCTCTCCCTCTGCAAATGCTAACTGCCTGGTTGTCATTCTGATCTAATAGCTTTAATACAATCTAAAAGGGACACACAAAGGCCAGATATATTGTTATGTATTGTGAATGAATACAATTACTAGGTTATTATGTTTTAAGTGTACTTGAAGTGATCTTTTATGACTTTTATATTTGTATTTGCTGCTTGTTTTATGATTTATTTCATAGATTTTTATGCAAGACAAATGCAATTTGTATTCTTGTTGAAAAAAATGCAAAGATAAAATTTTAGTACAGAGAAATATATTGTGCCATGTATGCCAATATATTGTGCCATGACAGTTTGCCTTTAACTTTTTATGGGAGAAAAACAAGGTGCGCCAAAGTGCAGCAGAAGATGCAACAAATGGTATATTTAATTAAAAACAGCCAAATGGCTACTCACACTAATATAAAGATCAATAGGCAAATAACACTATAATACTGTGGTCACTCAGTGGGTCCTCGGTGGATGGTGGTGTGTAGATGTTAACACGAAAGGTGAGGAACAACTGGCTGGACATCCGTCTTGTCATCTCGGAACCAGCATGGAACACACTTGGAGTCGCATTGGAAGTGATGTCAGAACATGTAGATTACATTTCAAAGCATCCGCTTCTTCATCAGATCTAAATGGTTATTGATCTCGGGATGCTTTTAAACGTTATCTCCATGTTCTGATGTCACTTCAGATGCGACTCGAAGTGTGTTCCATGCTGAATGAATAAGCGCACCTGTTAGTGTGCGAAACGTGTCTACCATTTAAACTGTTTGTAACACTTGGGATGTTCGTTCATTAAATACGAATTTTGCTGGAGCTTGGAGTGCACCCATTTCTTCAGTGTTGATCGTATGCGGAGGCGAACCGAGGCGGGCACCCATGATATCATTAGGCTTTCTGTCTCACCTGGAGCAGCGAGTTCTTTTTTTTCGATGTTCCTCTCCTCTCTCATGTTAACATCTACATACCACCATCCACCAGGGACCCGCTGAGTGACACAACAGTATTATACTGTTATATGCCTAGATGTTGCATCTTCTGCTTAATTTTTGGAACACCTTGTTTTTCTCCCATTGTTCTTCCAGAGACTGCTTCACTCTCAAGGGAGCTGCCACTAATGCTGCATACATATACTTGCTGGACTTTATAGACTTTTAGTTGTGATATCAGTGTGTTTCAGTACCCTCTCGTGCACCATTCTGTTTTTGTCCTGTTGCCTTTTTAACCTGGCCAAAAAATGGAGGGAAGAAAGAGATTGGTTGTAGTTGGCATCAATGAAAGATCTTTCAAACATCTAATCTGCAACTGCCACAATAAATTATTTTAACATACTGTCAGATTTCTGGCTCACTTATTTTTAATCTGAACAAAACATGCAAAAGTACTCACCAATGTGTTGAAAAAAACTATAATTTTAAATATATTCCTAAATTTGTAGTTTTGTTCTATTTTAAGTTTATACATTTTAAACTGGATGTTTTATATCTGTTTTTTAGAATTTGTATACAAAGCCGAATTCTGGCCTCTGGGCTCCCTCTTGGATGCCCTTGAGCTAGTATTTTATGCTATTATTTTGTTTTATACTGACCTTTTCCAGTTGTCTTCAGGTTGGTCACATGGCGCATATGCTCTTATTCCTTTTTGCTTCTTAGCGGGAGTTGGGTTATCCCAAGGGTGGATCCATGATATCCTGGCCTCGCAATGCTGTATACCCTCTGGGAGTCTTCTGGGATGAATGACACTGGGCACTATGGCATGTAAATAGCGAGAACGCCCCTCTCCCGGCCAGCCTGTTTAGTATGGAAATGAGAAGCGGCTTCAGCCTACGCTTCTCCACAAACCACACCCCTTGATGTGTTTTGCCCCACCCATCATGGCTTAGTCATAGAGGTCACTGGCCGGGAAAGTGGTGTTCTCTCTATTTACGTGCCTGTCACTTTTGGATGAGTACACTCAGACGCTGGCACCCCATCCCCTGTGGATCAAGGGGAAGATTCTCCTCATCAGCTTAGGGCGGCACTCCGAGCTCTTTACATAGGTTGGACAATGGGTTGCTTTAAAAGGCAGCACAACAGTAGTATCTCCCTTCATTATGCTGACCCCTCAAGTTCTGTTTGTAAATTTAACCTTGATCAGGGTTAATCAATAAGCTTACTTAATAAGTGCCTACTTAACCACTTCAGCTCCAGAAGATTTCCCCCCCCCCCCATTCCTGACCAGTCCATTGTTTGCGATACGGTACTGTGTTATTTTAACTGACAATTGCATAGTCGTACAAAACTGTATCCAAATAAAACAAATTTCCCACAATTAGAGCTTTCTTTTGGTGGTATTTGATCACCTCTGCGTTTTTTATTTTTTGCACTATAAACAAAAAAACGATTGACAAATTTGGGAAAAAAAACAATATTTTTCACTTTCTTTCTCTATAAAACATATCCAATAAAAAAATAGAAAAAAAAATTTTCATCAGTTTAGGCCAATATGTATTCTTCTACATATTTTTGGTAAAAGAAAATCCCAGTAAGCGTATATTGATTGGTTTGCACAAAAGTTATAGTGTCTACAAACTATTGGATATATTTATGGAATTTTACATTTTTAAAAATTTTTTTACTAGTAATGGTGCGATCAGCGACTTAAAATCTGGACTGCAATATTGTGGCAGGCAAATTAATTGGACACGAACTGACACTTTTGACACTTTTTTGGGGACAAGTTATTACATTACATTATTACAGTGATCAGTGCTAAAAATATGCACTGCCACTGTACTAATGACACTGGCTGGGAAGGGGTTAACATCAGGGGGTGATCAGAGGTTTAACTGTGTGCCTAGCTTGTGTTTTCTTACTGTGGGGGAGGTGCTTTTACAAGGGGAAGGCATGGATCCATATCCCTGCTTTGCAGGAAGACAGGATCCATGCCTTCCTTACTGACAGAATGGCAATCTGCCTTGTTTACATAGGCAGACTGCCGTTCTGCCTGTGTACAAACGATCAGCGGGTGCTGGTGGACATCGGGTCTGCAGGACCCGCTGATCGGCTCCTGCTATGTAGAATCAGAGCTGGAGCGAGCCGCTGGCGGCGCGCACTCGCGCCTGCTACCCAGAAATGCAGGATCATGTATATATATGTGATCCTGCACAGCGCAGCCGCCCTGTAAAACTACATATGACGGCCTCCCCTTTGCACGGGCCCCGCGCGCCCCCTGCAGGCAGAGCGCAGCGCGCGCTGTGATCACCAAGTCACTGAGACTCGGGTGATCACAGATTCGAGTAACCAGTACCCCCTGCCAGTGCCCACAGTGCCCACCAGTGCCACCTATCATTGCCCACAAGTGCCACCTATTAATGCCCACCAGTGGTGCCAATCAGTACCACCTAGCAGTGCTGCCTATCACTGTAACCAACCAATGCCGATCAGTGCCCATTATTGTCACCCATCAGTGCCCATCACTGCCACCCATCAGTGCCCATCACTGCCACCTATTGGTGCCCATAAGTGCCGCTTCATCAGCATACATCAGTGAAGGAGAAAAATTACCTATTGGCAAAATTTTATAACAAAATATAAAAAAATATAAACATGTTTTTTTTAATTCAGTCTTTTTAAATTTTTTTAACAAAAAATAAAAACCGCAAAGGTGATCAAATACCACCAAAAGAAAGCTCTATTTGTGGGAAAAAAATTATAAAAATTTAATTTGGGTACAGTGTTGTATGACTGTGCAATTGTCATTTAAAGTGCATCAGCGCTGAAAGCTGAAAATTGGTCTGGACAGGAGGGGGGTTTAAGTGCCCAGTAAGCAAGTGGTTAATATCTGCTGGAATAAAAAAAAAAATAATAATTTTTGTAGTCCAAAAAAACCCCCCAAAACTCTATATTCCCATTATAGCTTCATAGTAGCAATTTTACTGCCTCTCACCTGCTAACCCCTTTAACTACAGAGGCATCAACTGAGGGTGTACACATGCCACAGCCAAAATGTTTTGCTTCATGGCCGAGGCAGGAATTATACCCCCTGTCGCTTTCACCGCCCGCAAAACGCAACCCATTTAAGGGAATAGGGCCGCTCTGCAAGCACCCTGCAAGCAATGCACGCAGTTGCAGCACACTACTGCAGGGATCAAGGGGGTAAAACTGGGAAGTGTGCCTCACTGCCTGTCAAATGCTCTCTAAAGAGCGATACACGCTTGGAGACCGAAGCTAGAGTGAATGAGCACTTCATTTGTTTTCTACATTGATGTGTACACTAAAGGCATACATATTGAAATGCTTTCAATACATTAATAGTGTATAACCATAAAGACAAAGATATGTCATACAACTTTGGATAATGTTAGATGTTACTTTTTTTTTTTTTTTTTATGGAATCCACTTTTTTCAAGCTTGGAAACTTTTCTAAGTTTCTAAGTGCTCTATTGTCTGAGGTGTCTCACACAGAACAAGAAAACTGCATTTAAATGAACTGCTCTGTGACATTATGGGGACATATCAATTTTCACCCATAATGCAGTTTTTAAAGGTGTCATCAAAAGTACGTAACTGAAACATCACTGCTTTGTGCAGATCCTTGCACAATACAAACCAGGTTGAATCCTGAATACCTACTTTGGATTAAAGTTTGCAGTATGTAAACACAAAATCTATTTCTCAACATGTGTAGCATCATGTCTGACGGTATACAGGTTTTTTAACCTCCCTGGCGGTATGATTATTTCAGATTTTTGCGTCTCAAAGTGGTACAATTATTTTGCATAGAAATTTGGTGTTTTATATTGTAGGTCTGTAATTCTTAGCAATAACACACTTATATCTGTTCACCAAGAGTCTAGTAGATATCCCGGGTATGATGAAGTTTGAAACACAAAATCATAAATTATAATATAATAAATAAATATAATTAAAAAAAATAATAATATAATAAAATACATTTCCCCACGATTCACTATCGCTCAATTCTGCAAGTGTTCTAATTTACCATCGCTATTTTCTAGCTGGTCTAAAGCCACGTTTGACGTAAAGGGACACTTTTTGGTTGCTATGGACAATCTCCAGTTTCCAGGCAGGAAGAACAGTATATATAATATAAAACTGCATGCAGGGCATGGGCCAAAGCACTGGGGACAAAAGGGAAGTGAAATGATTTCATACAGTACTGTAATCTGTAAAAAATGGGAAAAGGAACTCGGAACATCTGGGAAAAAAGTGGAGATCTGACAAATACTGCAGCGGGTTCATGCTACTTCAGTGAACAATAATATGATAGAAATAAACTATAAATGTTTGGCTAGATGGTACATTACCCCTGATAAAGTACATAAATACCAAAATGAAATGTCGCAATACCACGTCCCATATATGGTGGCAATGCCCGGAAATTAAAAAATATTGGGATGAGATTAGGCAAATAATCAGAGAAATAACTAATATAGCGATCCCAGATGATCCATGGGGGTGCCTATTCCACGGGATAAGAATGCCAACTAAACAATACATGAGAACCTTGATACCACCACTCCTAAATGCGGCTAAAAGTCTTATACCCAGACACTGGAAGGAACCAATAAGACCTACAATGAAGAATTGGTGTAACAAAATAAATGAGATCCAAAATTTAGAGTATCTAAGGTTTAGTGATGGGGAGAGCCTGGAAGTCTTTGAGGAAAAATGGCGGGAATGGGTTAATTATAAGTTAACAGTAAGATACACCGAAGTCATGGGAGCATAGGGAACACAGTAGAGAAGGAATAAAATAAAATATACATAGGAAAAGGAGGAACATAGAGGAGGAACAGAGAGAGGTGACCTGAAGTGCGATCGGTAGAGGGGGGTATTTGGGGGGAGGCGTGGGTGGGTTGGCTGGAGGGGTAGGGTGCGGGGATTTGGTTGTTTGTCTAAATGGTATAAATGTATTTAGTCGTATTAATCATACACGTATATGGGTGTTAGGGTAGTTTTTACCACGCTAAATGTGAAATGTTTTGATACAGACAAAAATTAATAAAGAGATTAAAAGATAAGAGCTACTATGATGTGACACGAGATGGGACAAAAATGAACTTTAATGGTTAATTTAATTATCCCAAAAGAACTTACTGAAGTAGCAAAAAAAAAAAAAAAAAAAGTACTGTATGTGTTATGATTTGTACATTTTTTTTAAAATTTGCCACCAGGCTCTGCTCCCGTGCGTTGCGACGCTCGCAGGGAACGGAGCCTGGCACAGAGAGGCTTCGGGCAGAGGATGGAGCCCGCAGACAGCGCGGGGGGACATGGCAGGATCCTGGGGACAAGGTAAATAACCTGAACCAGGATCCTGAGATGTAATCCCGAGTGTGGCTCGGGGTTACCGCTAATGGTGCTGAAATTTAACCCCGAGACACACTCAGGAAAACCGTCAGGGAGGTTAAGCAAATATGTGGAAAAGGGGGTAAGCCTGTCTTAAGGCCCCCCTTTTGCTTATGGGATCGTGGTAGGAGCAGTTTTCAGGCTCCCTGCTGTGAGAAAACAGCGGGAAAGCCTGGGATTGTTTTTTTTAAAGTCAGCTGACCTGGAATCTTCTAGAATCCTGGAGCCCCCTTTTTAGGATAGGCCAGCCGGGGTCATATGACCCCCTGGAACATTCTGGAACTCCAGGGGGTACCTATATAAAGGGCTAGTCCGTAGGGTCAGGGGCCAGTCTCATGAAGAGGATCAACAGCGAAACTTCCCACCCTCCCTTCCCCTTGTTGCGGCTATATTATGTGGTAGGGTCCCTTTTGCTTTAAAGTAAGAGGGGACAGTTTTGTGAAATAATATTGAAGACAGTTTGTTTTTTCAGCTTGAGTCTTAGTGGCTGAGCTGTATTTTCTTGAGTTTTGGTGTATTGAGTTATTGCTTTGCTGAAATAAAATATGTGTGGTAATATAATACTTAGTAAATATGTTTATTAACCAATAATACATGCTGCGGCCAAATTTTACCCAATAAAATATTTGTGCTGAAAGAAGTCTTTTTGTTAAGTTTTCATTTATGTCCGGGCTTTCCTGCCTGCCATCCCATACATTTTGCGTGCATCTGTTGCAAAGTTTCTCCCCTGGGGAGCTAGCCAGTAATAGAAGCCTGACAACAATAAGCTGTTGTGATGCAATTAGCGGCAGTGTTGTCAGCCTGTACTTATTCAGTTGGCTGGGCTCCCTAGCAACCCAAAACAATTTGCTTAAAGCAGAACTCCAGCCATAACAATAAAATAAAATATTCAGTATTTACACTTTAATGGAAAGTGTTTCATTTGAGCTCAATTGCCCAACAGTGCAAAGGCTTGCCCTCTCGCTCCCACACATTCACCAGTGAGGCAGACGCTCATAGTATTGGGCCAGTAGGATTATATTGGGGGCAGGAAGATGCAGACATGTTTCAACACCACCAGGCTATGTCTGTGATTCGCCCAATCATAATGACCCAACATGTGGGCAGCGTAGAAAAATGCCAGCATTTTTTTCTTGTTAAAGTAAATCTTAAATATACTATTGTGCTATCATTATGAATTATGCTGATGTGCTGAGTATTAAAAAATCGTGAATGAGCAGCACATATGAACATTTCTGTACTGTTATATTCATCACAGGATCACCGAGAAGGAGGGAAGATCAAACAGCCAACATAGCCTGACTGGGGCCTATTAGAATATCGCATAAGACACTGTGGGAGATTTACTAAAAGGAGTTCTCTCAGAATCTGATACAGCTGTGCATGGTGGCCAATCAGCTTCTCATTTCAGCTTGTTCAATTAAGCTTTGGCAATAAAACCTGAAAGCTGATTGGTTTTTATGCAGAATTGCACCAGATTTTGCACTTTCCAGTTTTAGTAAATAAACCGCTATGTGTTATAGGAGCCTCTTTATATATTTGTGACTAATGAGGCTTCAAATAATCCCTGATCACACTGGGGCTCTTCAGAAGCACCCCCAACCAGACAAATGCTGTACAATCTTCCTAACTTACTTCAATAAATGGTAGCTTGGGCCTCGCCTAGCTAAATTGGCCAAGGAACAGCTGCTTTCATTGCCCCTTGTGATGTTTATATCATTGGACCCAAAACAATAGCTAACTCGTGTAGTGCCACACCAAATGTCCTAACAGAAATGCTTTAGTTCTAGACTAAGCAGTAAAAATATAATAATTTCTTCAATAGATCGATCTTTACACTGCAATCTACAGAGGAAGCACAGTTTCTATTTTTTCAATGTAACTTAAAGAGAAGCTCCAGTCTGGGCAAATAAAATCAAAAGTCAGCAGCTACAAATACTGTAGCTGCTGACTTTTAATATAAGGACACTTACCTGTCCAGGGATCCAACGATGTCGGCACCCGAGCCGATTCTTCAATCAGCTTGGGTTGCAGGCGCCAGCATATTCACTAAGGTTTCCTACTGCGAAAGCGTGAGCCGCACTGCACTTTTTTGAACACACAGGTCCCAGAAGGCAGTGGGGGGTGGGAAGGAGGAGGGGCTGGGCATATCAGGTACCCTCTCCCCTCCAAAAAGTGCCAAAATGTGGCAGTGGAAGAGGGGAGGGTGAGAGCAAGTGGAGCTTCCCCTTCTGGGTGGAGCTCCGCTTTAAATTAGATGTAAACCCCAACTGGATGACAAGTATTTTGCACCGTACATTGTGTATTATAAAAAAATGCCTTTTTTTTGTCTATATGAAATACTGTTTTTATTGTTTTTCATACTTTGTTGCATCTCAGTGCTGCTAATCTCTTGCATTCTTTACTACATGCACTTGCTTCAGTGATGACTGCATTGCATTTCCCAGAATGGGTTTCCTGATGATGACAACAATGGACAATGCTTGCTTAATGTGTGTTAAAAACGCTGCTGGTAGTCTTCATTGGAAGCTCTCTAGACAGGGTGACAACAAAGAATTACAATTGGGAGGCAGGGCGTTGTCACCTTTAGGATCAGCAAGTATTATTTTTATGAAAGCTGCAGATTTTTTATTATTGTAAATTACATTAACATGATAAAGCTTTTTATTCGATGTTGGTGATATAGTTGTGTGTATAGTTGTGGTGTTGAGTTTATATATACTTTAAAATATAATCATATATTAAAACATAATCGATTATTAGTAACAGGACAGGTTCTGTTAGGTAGATATTTTTTTCTACTCTATACAAACGCAAAATTTTAAGTCTATTTTGCTCCAAGGTTATAGTAAAGCTGGCAGAATTCAAAGCTATTTACTTCTTGTGCTCTGGTGATGTGATACCATGTGTCAAGAGCTGTCTTTTATACATTGACATTATTATGCAAGCGTTTGCCTTTTTTTTTAGATTTTATCACGTCCAATGCTCCATTATCCTTTGATAACATTTTTTTTTTCAATTCAAATTAAATAAAATGGCTAATGAGTAGTATATGGAGAGAAATCTGCCTTGAAAACTAAGAGGAAAAGATGCACACAGAAAAATTCAATACTTGTTTGGGTAGCTCAAGCAATGTTAATGATGGAAAATAGCACATATGAATAATTTATGATGCAAAAGAGGCTTTTTACAGCTGTAGAGGCAGAGATGGTGAGTTGAGAATTCTCCAGAGATTTTCAAGGCTTAAAAAAGAAAAATCTTTCTGGTTTAGATATTACTGAAATTTAAAATTCCTTTGCTGTAGAAAATATTTTCACACTACTGCAGGATTTGATTTTAATATACAACTGAAATAGAGTGACCATTGAATTAAAGATACAACGGATACAATAGTTTATCATAAAATGTTTATTTAGTAGCATAAATTGTAAAATATGTTCTGTATTAAACATTTATGGGGGGTGATCTATTAAAGGAAACATTTAAAGAGAGAAATGTGTAGGCTACCATTGCTGACTTCTAACATTAACAGTCTATCCCTGGAGAAGGGGTGTTTACAAGGATTTATACCATATATAAATGCATAATTGGTCCATATTGTTAACTTGTCCACTTGTCACTGCAGATGATAACAGGGCATTTACTAAAGCTGCAAAGTGCAAAATCGGGGGCAGCTTTGCCTGGTGGTCTATCTAACTTCAGCTTGTTCAATTAAGCTTTGACAAATAAATCTGCAGAGCTGCACCAGATGTTGCACTTCTAGTTTTAGTAAATCAACCCCTCTGTGTCTGAAGGAGAAAAAAGTTTAACCGCCTCATATAGAAAGGCTTCTTTATAGTAAGAGCTGTAAAAATATGTAAAAGACTTCCTCAGAACTCAGGAGATAGTTCTAGCCAACTCTGTAGATTGTTTTTAAAAAAAAGGCTAGATGCATTTTTAAATGCAGATAATATAACTGGATATTAATATTTATAAGTAGTAACACATCAGATTGTTAATCCAGGGAATTTTGGATTGCCTTGGAGGATCCAAAAGGAATTTTTTTCCCTGTGGACCAAACTGGACCATGCTTATAATGTTACCACCTGCTGGATCAACTGTGGTTCAGGGTTCTCTGGGTCTAAAAGTAAACTTCTAGCAGACCTGTCCTACTCTTCTATTTATTGGTTCTGTCCATAGTGGGCCAAAGAGAACTGTACATTTCTATTGGGTTGGCAAACTTTTCCTTTCAGCCTCACCATACCCACACTTGGTATGTCACGTGTGGCTTTGTTGTCTGATCTTGTTAATGCGATATTAACAGTACCCAGTAAATTGGGGGTAGTAGTTGGCCCTGGGGCGGGGGCAGAAATTGTATTGTAACCTTGTAACGGAAATATTCTGTCCGTTTTTGCTGTAAATCCATTAGATTTGTTTCTAAATAGTCATGAAGGTTAATGTTGTCCTGTTAATGTGGTTTTAGTATGACTACCACAATTTGCTGGTGGCAGAAGAATACAGAAATTAGTTCATTGTAAATGTTTGTATGCAGATCAAGCAGTGTGAAAATATTCTGGCAAGAAAACATGAGTCAACAGGGAATTCTCCTATACTGAGTATAGACTTTCTGTAATGTATACTGACTGTCTACAAATAAATTAGGGTTGCTGTTTGCCAATATAATAAAATGCAAATCAGAATCTATTGACACAGTTCTTCAGAAGAAGTGGAAAGTCTGTCCTTAGCTGGTGCTAGACTTGCTGTTCTGTGCGTAAAGGAATGTTTTATTTCATTCTGTAGATCCTTTAATATATACAGCTAGAGAGTTTATACCATTAATGCACAAATCCAACCATGAAAGTAATTGTTTCCCCAAGTCCTCTCCACTGGCCCTGGACAATGTACATTTATTATTTATACACATTTCTAGATAAATGCCTTTTTTCTGTTTTGTATCCTTGTGATCACATGACTCCTTAAGTGCCATTCTTCTCCTTTTTGTGGTATAATGGTGGGCAGGTAACAGTGGAGATGCAGGAACTACATGTGCCAGAAGTCTTTGCGATATGACTGGGGGCCTGGCTAATGATCTATTTTGGCCAATAGTAATGACTGCATCTTTACATCACCCCTGTCGTGCTGATAACTAGGAGATATAAACTTAAGTGCTGGCCATGACAGAAAGTGGCTGTGTGATGCTCAAAGTCGCACAGCAGCAAGTTCCCACCAAATCATTGCTGGAGAAGAGTATGTGAAGTTGTCCTGCATGCAGAACACGGAACTGTAATGCATAGGAAAAAGTTAAGCAGAGTCAGGACCCCTTTTGCAGCAAACATAAGTACCAGAAAATTCAAACTGCAGTTCTGCTTTAAGGTGTGTGAAAGGATGAAAAATTATGCAGGAGTTTTGGATGGAGCTTTCATGAGACTTAACAGAAGATATTATTGGTAAACTTTTACTTCTATTACAGGAAAAAGTTTGCATGTTTGGTCTGGTCAGAATTTAGTGAAATGAATTCTGGGTATGTTCTGGGTTACTCACAACCAGGGCATAGTGAATACATGTCACAGAATTCAAGGTAGTAAATATGTGAGGATCTTCACAAAGTAAGTTTACCAACTGCAAGATTATTCAGATTATTAGGAGTAGGCTAGAAATCATTGCAATACGATTTGAAAATAAATATATAATTTGTACATTTTGATCATAATTATGTTTTAAAGCATAACTAAACATAAATATACAATACAGTTAGCTAACTCAGTTAAATATGTTTTAAAATTCTTTGGCCCCTTACACATGGGGCGGGTTCCATTGGAGTCTACCTGCTCTGCAGTCAGGAGACTGGAGAATCTGATCTGGTCCGCCTGAAAAATTGACAGATGGTCCATCCGTGTGAAAGGGCCCTTTTCTGGAGAATATCTTAGTCTGTAGTTTTCTGCAGAGATGAATTCGGAATGGGAGACAACAATCTAAGGTTGCAAGTAGTGGCTGGTGGGAACAAAGTGCACAGGATTTACCTCATCATTTTGATGTTGCTCCTAACTATCGGGTTAGTAGTTACAGGCTGGGGCATCCATTGACCAGTTTTTATTGTTTTTATGTATTAGAGAATCTGGATTAGTAAACTGTAAAACAGAATAACCTAAACAAAGTTTTATGTAAGTATGCTGTAAGTCTATCTATGTGCCTAGCCTCCTGCTTTAACCATTAGCTTCTTAAATTGATTATTAGTTCCTTCACTGTAAATCCACTGATCAGTATAGGTAATCTTACATGGAAAGTGATTTTTTAATGGAGGGCTTTATAAAATATGCATAACTACAAACTAGACATTGTCTATGTACATACTGCATATTTTCTGGTATTTATATTTAAAACAAAGATAAATGGAATCAACTTTTAAAGTGTACGTATAGGCAAAACCTTTTATTTTTGTTTTGGATACAGTTAAGAATTATTAAACCAGCTTTTTTTTAAGTCGTGAAATGTCTCTTCACTTTCTGTCCCACATATGCAACACCACCCCCACCTCTTATTATGGGGACATTTCAAAAGTTTGAATTTTATTTCACTTTCTGTCTCAGTGAAAATTATTACCAATACAAAGAGCGGGGTGAATCTCCCCAGTACAGACACAAACAGCAATAAAAACTTGACCAGAGGTCCAACTCTTGCCCACTCTATCCAAAATTAAAAAGAAGCTTGGCCTAGAGAAACATTTAAAACAAACTCTTGGTTGCAATAGCAAGTACAGTATGAGTGTGTGTTAATGTTTTATGTCTTCTGTGTTTGTAGTACAAATAATTGTGCGGGCTGGAGAGCCACACAGTCACTTCTACAAGCTTTTGATTTTGCTCTCCTTCTGCTACCATCACCTGATTCCAGCTCAAACAGATATTTCTAGGTGTAAGCTCAGACATATCTGGATGCCCTCTCCTTGACATGTACAAATGTTTTTTTTTTAACTTTTTGTCACTTCAAGTTGGAGAAAAAAAGACAACTTTGGCAACATTGTTGAACAAATGAAATCAAAGTAGAAAAAAATCCCTCTCCTGTTTTAGTAATTCCCACTTCCCTACAAGATCTCTTGCCATATCTTAAACAAATAACAGCTTTGACTGCTAATATTTACTGACTACCCTAATATAAATATGTAGATTATTACTAAATGTAGGATCAGGGATTCTAGGAGGAATTTAATACTGGGCAGCAGGGCAGGGAATGGGAAGTTTTGGCTTGTCAACATATAATTGCACTTACATTTAATGTTCTGTTGTGCTGCGAGTTTTGCTAAAATGCCCAGCAAAAAAGAGTGCAGTTTTCTAGCTCTTCGGAACATATATACACCATGTTTGTACTTTCTCCATCAGCTTATCTTCTACAGTAATTACCTTTTGTATTACTTGACCCTCCCTCTTAGATTGTAAGCTCAAATGAGTAGGACTCTCTTGTACCAAATTGAATTGTAACTGTAATGGCTGCTTCATTTTGTAAAGTGCTCTGTAAATTGTTGGCGCTAAATAAATCCTGCATAATAATAATATTAATAATTGTGCACTTCCAGCACAGTGAAGGAGTTGTCAAAGACAGCTCCTGGTCTCTAGTAATGATTGGGAGCTAGGGGCTCAAGCTCCCAATCATGTGACCACTGTGACAGCCAATCACAGTGACCAAGTGATTAGACAGACTTTCACGCTCCATGGGCATAATAGTCCAATTTAAAGGATGCTGGGGCTGGACCGAAAGAGTTAAGCTGTGTGCACTGTTTTACTGAATACATCCCAGATGTTATTGCGCTACAATGGGTTTGTTTTTAGCAAGTCTTGTTGGACCCAATGGGGGTAGACATCAGTGATACCTGCATCTATGATGCCTAGGAAGCCATAAAGAAAAACCCACAATTGATTTTACTGTTCTGGGTCTGTTTTCTTTAGCTTCTTCTATGTGTTGATGGCTTTGGTATCAATCTTAGCAGTAATATTTTATTTAGGCAAAGCGGTAAATGCTTTCTTTTCAATAAGCAGAGAAATATACAGGAAAACAGCTTGTCAGTATGTTGTTATGATTCATACAAAGTCACAGGGTCACAGGCAAAAATAGAAACCCCATTTAAGGGAATTCAACATGTCAACCTTGATTCCAATCTTTCACTTGACTGTTGGGAAATGGTTTGTTTTTTAAATGTGAATAATGCAACATTGCACGAGACATTGCTTACTCCACAAATTGTATTATGCAGAAGATAACTAAAAAGAGACCATTTCAAATAATGCATCTGATTTGTCTAGCATGCAAAGTCACTTCCAATTTATTTTGCTGGACATATTTTATCAAACAATTGCAAAATAGATGAAGAATGTTCGTATGAATTAATTTAAAAAGTATTGCACACCATGCAGGGTATAAATATCTATTATGTATTCAAGGATCAAACAAGAAGGCGCCTTTTGTAACATGCATTCTGAGACAAGCTTGGCTTATATATATAGAAACATGGTGTGAAGGAGCTAAAAATAACCTCGAGAATGAAAAAATATTAAGCAAAATGATTGGTCAGTTAGCTTATATCTCTATATCAATTTTCGGTTGCTAGGTTACAAAGAAATAATACATTCTAGAAAGGAAAGGTCCAATAGAGATTGTAATTACGGCAGGGTTTATGACTCTTTTAAGAATTTCCTTTAAAATTCCCCTGTTATGGATGCTATGCTTCTGACAATAGCAAACACATATTTTGAACATTTGTGTTCATAGACAATATCATGTTCGTTCTACTTTTGCTTGTAACACAGGAATCTCCTTACCCACTGCTAAAAAACTGCCCCTTCCATTTCATTTTCAGCTAATGGCTGGCCTCTCTCTGATCTATATTTTCCAATATATTCTGACATTACCCCACCAACCTAGTTTTAATACTCCTGCAGCTTACCCAGAAATCCCCCCTAGACCGGCAGATACCCTTTCTTTAGGTGCAAACTATCCTTATGCCACGTACACACGGTCGGATTTTCAGACAACAAATGTTTGATGTGAGCTTGTTGTCGATAATTCTGACCTTGTGTATGCTCCACAGAACATTTGTTGTCGGAATTTCCGACAACAAAAATTTGAGAGCTGGTTCTCAAATTTTCCGACAACAAAATCCAATGTCGGAAATTCTGATCGTGTGTACACAATTCCAATGCACAAAATTCCATGCATGCTCGAAATCAAGCAGAAGAGCCGCACTGGCTATTGAATTTTTCAATAGCCAATGCACCTATTGAAAAATTATTCATTTTTCTCAGCTCGTCGTACGTGTCGTACGTCACCGCGTTCTTGACGTTCGGAATTTCCGACAACATTTGTGCAACTGTGTGTATGCAAGACAAGTTTGAGCCAACATCCATCGGAAATAAATCCAGGATTTTGTTGTCGGAATGTCCGATCTTGTGTACGTGGCATTAAAATATAGTTTGAACCAGTGGAGGCCTGTCCATAAGGGGCGCAGGGGTGCCGCCCCCCTAATCCATGCGCCCGGCCTCAAATCTACATGCAGGGCCCTAGACATATGATTTCAATGTTTTGTTTTTTTTAAGCACATGATTAGAGACCGAGTCTCTAATTGGCATCAAAAAAGGATGGGCTTGGGGCACAGAGCACTGCTCCCTGAGCCCACGCATTTGTGTGACAATAGCAAATTAATATTTGCTATTGTCTTCCTGATTCTCCTCCCGGCCAATCAGGAAGTGGGTCCTGAGACCCGATTGGCCAAGAGGAGAATCGATCGTATTGGCCGCTGAGTAGGAGGAGACGCAGGGAAAGCTGCCGTGAAGCTGAGGAGGAGGAGACGCAGGGTGAAGCCTCCGTGGAGGAAGCGCTGCCCGTGACCTAGATGGGGTAAGCGGGGTGCTGGTGGGCTGATGATCGACCAATGGGGGGGGTCAGCCGACCGGGGGGAGGGTGAGGGCGGGTGGATCCACCCCCCAAAAAAGGAGCACCAGCTGCCACTGGTTGGAACCCCCTAAGAAGTCAGTCATTTTGTTTTCTCTGAAGTGATCTTAAAGATCCTCCACCTTCTAGATATTCCATCAATAGTCCCAACTTGGATCAGGGCAACTGGCTCTTGCCCATCTTTTCTGAGTAATCTGTTTACCTGGTGCATTACATGCAGAGCCTTGGCAAGCCATAAGGTTGAAGTGATCTTGGCAACAACCTACTTTATACATCCTTCTAATATCAGAAAAAAACTAATACCAGCCCCATTTTTAGCTTTCCTTTTATGAGACCCCTTGTCATTCTTTCTTCCATCCCTGAGATGATGTTTGGAAAGTAATGCGGAAATCTTTGTCTAATGATGATGTTTCTGAGGCTCAGTTGCTTAGTTTGCCTTCAGCCACTCCATTTTGCTAGGATCATATTGTTATTTTAGGATCACAACCAAATCCTCTTTGTCTCTCGCTGCAAGTACTATATGAGAATGTTGGCAACCTGCAATGACTCTACTCCCATGCAGTAATTGGTACAGTGAAGAGAAAGGCATTTAGAGACATTTTTCTGCCTCTAAAGGCCGTGCATACTAGCTTTTGCGTCCATGCACAAATGGGTGTTTAGAGAAGTTTAGAATCAGGGGCATTTAGAGGCAGAAAAAAACAACCCCACTGACAGCGCATCCAGGTGTTTTGGCAGAAAAAACACTTGTCGTCTGTAAATGAGCCTAGGAGTGTTTAGCACTTGAGCGTTAATTAATTCCAATGGGTAGAATAAATTATTATTCTGGCCAATGAAATGAATTAACTCCTGAGCACTTGACATGCCTAAATGTGCAAAACGTCCAGTGTGTATGAGACCTTAGTTGCTCCATGTGTTGTAATATGCTAATCACGTAGTTTGATTTTGAAGTGTATCTTTATATGAGACAGTTATATCTTTATATAAGACAAAGTTTCTTGAATCCCGAGCATCTTGGAGCATGCGAAAACATATATAAAATTTCTCTGTGTACTTAATTGACGCGGTGCCCAAGGTGCACTCAACTACACACTGTGAATAGTGGTGGATGTTTTTCTACACATTTTTCACTCTTCATCGACTAGAATGTACATCTTTCTATAAACCATGGTAATCAAAAAGTGAGTGCAGCACCTTAAAACTCATTTGGCTTCATTTTACTATGGTTTTTTATCATTTTAAAATCTGACCTAAATTCATAAGAAACAGAATGGGGCTGTGTGAATAAGACATATGCGTCTGGTAATAATAACAGGCTTGTGTGACATTCAAGTACAGATGAGAGCTTCAGCTGTCAAAGCTTTGTTTCTGATACAAAAGGATAGTGCCCTGTCTCTGTGAATCTGTATTTCAGCGTGATTTAATTTTCTGAGGTTAACATTTTATTACAGTATTTTATTGTTATATTTCTACTCTATGTGATCATTACAAGTGATGCTTAGATTGGTCAAGCTGTTTTTAGTAGAATGGAAACATAAAAACTAGAAATCAGGCACTTTAAAAACATAAGCAAAGATAATGTTAACAAAATGTAAAAAAAAATACAAATTTTAAGAAATAAAACAAAGTATAAAACTGTTATTATCTCTATAAAAAGAGAGCATTGCCCATGTCTACCAGTTTTTTTCTGCTGGGAGAAGAAGTAATATTGTACATTTCTGTAAAATAGGATTAGATTCTGTTCTCATTAAAATGATAAACTGCTCAGAAAAAGCAGACACTTAGAGAGGCTTTTCTAATGAGTAAGACTTAACAACAAGATTATCAATTACCCTGATCCCACATATCAGTTTTTTTTTTTTTGAAGGTCTGGTTTAGAATTACATCAACGACCTTTCTTTGTGCTATGCAAAGGCATAGCTAGCAAGGCTTTTTTTTTACCTTAAATCCATTGACTGAACCTCTAAGTATACTTAATTATTTATAGTCAAGAATTATTGGAAGATTGAATATTGACTAGCTACAGTGCCTTGCAAAAGTATTCACCCCCCTTGGCTTTTTACCTATTTTGTTACATTACAGCCTTTAGTTCAATGTTTTTTTTATCTGAATTATATGTGATGGATCAGAACACAATAGTCTAAGATGGTGAAGTAAAATTAGAAAAATATATACATAAAACTATTTTTCAGAAATAAAAAACTGATCACTGGCATGTGCGTATGTATTCATCCCCTTTGTTATGAAGCCCATAAAAAGCTCTGATGCAACCAATTACCTTCACAAGTCACATAATTAGTGAAAGGATGTCCACCTGTGTGCAATCTAATGCCCCGTACACACGGTCGGACATTGATCGGACATTCCGACAACAAAATCCTAGGATTTTTTCCGAAGGATGTTGGCTCAAACTTGTCTTGCATACACACGGTCACACAAAGTTGTCGGAAAATCCGATCATTCTGAACGCGGTGACGTAAAACGCGTACGTCGGGACTACAAACGGGGCAGTAGCCAATAGCTTTCATCTCTTTAGTTATTCTGAGCATGCGTGGCACTTTGTGCATCGGATTTGTTTGCACACGATCGGAATTTCCGACAACGGATTTTGTTGTCGGAAAATTTTATAGCCTGCTCTCAAACTTTGTGTGTCGGAAAATCCGATGGAAAATGTGTGCTGGAGCCCACACACGGTCGGAATTTCCGACAACAAAGTCCTATTACACACGGATAAAATCCGAGCGTGTGTACAGGGCAAGTGTCACATGATCTGTCATTGCAAATACACACCTTTTTGAAAGGCCCCAGAGGCTGCAACACCTAAGCAAGAGGCACCTCTAACCAAACACATCACCCAAAGAAAACAATCCCCACAGTGAAACATGGTGGTGGCAGCATCATGCTGTGGGGATGTTTTTCAGCATTCTGGACTAGGAAACTGGTCGGAGTTGAGGGAAAGATGGATGGTGCTAAATACAGGGATATTCTTGAGCAAAACCTGTACCACTGTGTGTGATTTGAGGCTAGGACGGAGGTTCACCTTCCAGCAGGACAATGACCCTGAACACACTGCTAAAGCAACACTTGAGTG